>OY728163.1:710901778-713401778 GCA_963277665.1 Viscum album | reverse complement strand
CTTCAAAAACAATCTATACCCACGTTTAATGTAAACCTTGGGTAATATGGTATTTCAGTGGGCTATACCCACGGATTCTACAAAACCGTGGGTATAGGGCTATACCGACTACATGGTTAATCAAACCGTGGGTATAGCCTATTCCCACGGTTTCATGGGTTATACCCACGGTTTGAAACCGTGGTTATAGGCTATATTTCCAGTAGTGAATATCACATTTAATTACCTATACAATTCTAGTTATTAAAAAAGCCATGACCTCAGCCACACGACACCCCAAATATGGGTTCGTATCTCAAAAACACACAAAAACGCACGACAGTTGGAAAATAAAAACCAAGCCACCTACCTTATATTCCCCTGATCAGTATACTCGATCAACTTCCCTGAATCGTCCTAGAATGAGGTATATCTGATGTGAATGAAATTTCATTCAACCTTAACTAACTTTACTTCAATGAAGAATTGGAAAGAACTAATCAAGGAGAAGGGAGCTCTTACCCGTGCAGTTCCAGCGAGATCATCTAAGGTGGGAACGGATTCCCGACGTGCGCTCAGCGGATCTCCAAAGGATTGGACGTCCACTCCCTCTCCTTCCTCAGGTTCTAAGACTTCCCTATGAACAGGGGAGACTACTGCCCATTTTAAGCGAAAAAAAAAGTACGCGGCGTGTACATTCATGTACACAACGTGTACTTCCCATTTTTAAACTATTCCTCTGGCGTCTTCCTGCCAGCGTTGCACTATTCACCTGTCGACGTGACTACACAACGTGTCTGCATGATCACACAGCATTTTTTGTCACACAGTTGGCCACCGCCTTACATTTTTCCTGCCGACTAACTATACGACATTTAAAGGACCACTACACAGCATGTAGTCGGTCTTCACACCCTTTGTCGCCGACATAGCTACACACTCTGTGTACTCATCCCAAAAGTCCAAACTTACATGGCGTGTGGAAAAGTACACGGTGTGTACTTCCAAAATTTGGGATTTTACCCCATTTTCCATACTATTTCTCAAAAACACTTAAGGAAAAGGGAAAAGAAGAAGCTCATACCACAAACTAAGAACTGGGTTCTTACAAACTTCCCCCCTTAAAGCAATTCATCCCCAAATTGCCCTTATAAGGGTGGTGAAGATAAAGCTCAGAACATCTATGGCCACTGAGCACATATATTGGTCTCCCGCTCCACTGTTTCGTCCTTCACTCGGCCATGTTGCCATAGCACCCGTACGAGAGGAACTGACCGGCCTCAGAACACCTTCATGCTCCTATCCACGATATGAATCAGATGCTCCTCAAAGGATTCATCCATCTGAAGCTCAACCTCCTCTGGTTGAATGGTGTGAGACGGGTCTGAATGATAGAGACATAACTGAGACACATGGAAGACGTCGTGCATTGATTGGTATTGCTGCGGTAACTGCAACCGATAGGCAACCATCATGACTCTCTCTAGAATCTCAAATGGCCCACATACCTCGGTGAAAGTTTACCATGTATCCTGATCTGCTTGTATCCCAACCTCAGTGAGACACGTAAGAAAACCAGATCCCTAACCACGAACTCCAAAGGTCGTCTGCGGCGATCAACATAATATTTCTGACAAGACTGTGCGGTAGACATCCACTTCTGAATCAACTGGACTGGCTCAAAAGTCTCATGAATGAGACATGGTCCCAGTAAAGGTGCCTCACCTACCTCTAACCAGAACAAAGGTGATCGGCATGGCCTACAATATAATGCCTCGTAAGGTGCCATATGGATGGTCTCCTGAAAACTATTGTATTATGAAAACATGACTAGGGGTATATACTTCTCCCAAGAGCCCCCAAAGTCTAGGACGCATGCACGCAGCATGTCCTCTAGCACCTGAATCATACGCTCTGACTGGCCATCTATCTGAGGGTGCTATGCTGTGCTCAGAAGCACCTGTGTACCCACTGTCCTCTGAAAACTCTGCCAGAAACGAGACGTAAAACAGGTATCCCTATCTGAAACGATATAATAAGGGACCCCATGAAGACGGACGATCTCTCAGATATACAGCCTTCCGATGTCGTCAACACCGAAGGTCTCCTTGATCAGAAAAAAGTGAGCTACCTTCGTGAGTCTGTCCACAACGACCCATACGACATCATTGCCTCAAAGTGACCTCGACAAACCAGTCAGGAAATCCATCGCGACATCATCGCATTTCCTCTCCGTAATGGGTAACAGCTGTAACAGTCCAGCTGGTCTCTGGTGCTCCGCCTTCTCCTACTGATAGGTGGAACATCTCGTAAACAAAACCAGCTACATCAGATCCTTGCGTATATCCCTTAGAACCCATACTCGTTCATGAAAATACAGAACCTCATCATCGCCTATCGTCCAATCAGGAAGAGGGTACACACTTTCCACCGACTCCCGTAGAACAAGGCCTTCAGAAATAGATAGGTGTTTCATCCTCACTCTGTCTAGGAGGGTAGAGGTCACCCCTAATGATGAAATATTGGTCTTCCCATAATTGTCGTGAACCTCCAGATGCATCTCATAGAATAAGTCCATGAGCTGCCACTCACCACTGGCCTCCTGCATAGCTTGTGTCTGAGTCTTCCTGCTAAGTGCATCAGCTATAGCATTACCTTTACCATGTGTATATGCAGTATCAAAATCGAAGTACTATAGGTATTCAACCCACCATCGCTGCCTCAGATTCAAGTCACACTGAGTAAAGATATACTTTAGGCTTCTATGGTCAGTGAAAAACAAAAAATGCTCTCCCTAAAGATAATGTCTCCAACAGCGCAACACATGCACAATAGTATCCAACATGAGATCATGCGTCGGATAATCCTTCTAATGTGGCCTCAACTACCGAGACCCGTATGCAACAACTCGATCGCCCTGCATCAACATTGCTCCCAGCCCAATACCTGGTGCATCATAGTAAACTGTATAGCTCTTCCCCTGTTCTGGAAGTATCAGGATCGGTGCTGATGTCAACCTTCCTTTCAGGTCTTGAAATGTTGTCTCGCAAGCTTCCGACCAAAAAAACTTTACACCCTTCTTAGTCAGACCCGTCAACGGCACTGCTAAGCAGGATAAGTTTTGTATAAATCATCTATAGTAACCAGCCGGCCTTAAGAAACTCTGTATCTCAAACACATTCTTAGGCTACACTCGGGAAACTAATGCTCTCACCTTTTCTCGGTCTACAGCAACTCCTGCATCTGAGATGATATGAACTAGTAAGTAAATCTGGTCTATCCAAAGGTGTCACTTTGAGAGCTTAGCATATAGTTGATTCTCTTGTAGTGTACTCAATATGATCTCAAGATGGGTGGAATGGTCGTGTCGAGTGTGAGAGTACACCAAGATGTAATCCGCGAATACTACCACAAAAGAATCAAGATACGGATGGAACACTCGATTCATCATAGCCATGAAAACTGTGTGCACATTCGTGAGTCCAAACGGAATAACAAAGTACTCATACAGACTGTATCTATCTGTAAAGTAGTACGCGGTATATCTGATGGTCTCACGCGCAGATGATGATATCCAGATCACAAGTCAATCTTCGAGAACACTTGTACTCCATGAAGTTGATCAAAAAAATCATCCATCCTCGGTGAGAGATATCGGTTCTTAACCGTCAACTGGTTCAGCTTACGAAAATCCACACAGAGTCCGAGGGTACCGTCTGCCTTCTTTGCAAAAAGGACTGGAGAACCCCAAGGAGAAGTACTAGGTCAGATGAAACCCTTTGCCTGTAATCCCTCTAACTACCTCTTGTGCTCCTGCAACTCTGGTGCATCCATCCTATAAAGAGTAATGGACACTGGTGCTACTCCTGGCACAATCTCAATAGATTAATCCACCTCTCACTCTGGAGGTAGACATGAAAAGTTGACCTGGAAGACATCCATGAAATGATCAACCACTGGAGGGAAATCCTTCTGACAAGTCAACTAATCATCCATATATAAGATCACAATCTAGGTTGTGACTCCACCTCACCCATGATGCTCTAGTCCAGCTCGACTCACCTGAACATCCCATTCACCCTTGTATAGAAACTCTCTGCCCTCTGAGGAAGTGAAACTCACCCTGTTACGATAACAGTCTACAAAGGCTCAAAAGGGAACCAACCAGTCCATCCTGAGAATGACATCATAAGTTGTCATCTCTAAGACATAGAGGACCCAAAGAATGTGACACCCACCATCCACTAGGTAGAACTCCTTGCACTGACGCACACTGGTCATTCTAGTACCCAATGGAGTGTCTAGCATCATAACATCAGCAGAAGAAGAAAAACAGAGCCCAAGTCTCACCACAACGGGAAAAAATATGAAACTATGTGTATCACCAGTATCGAAATGTACCGAAGATATGACAGAATATACTAGAATAGTACCTCTGACTATAGCAAGTCCGAGATCCTGCTCTTACTGGGTCTGTTGCACTGCATATGCCTACCCAGTGTCGCGGCCCGGTGACACAACCTGGCTACCCACAGCTGTCCCGCCCTACTGCCTCTGAGATCCTGGTGTCTGGATACCACGGCCATGAATACCATCTCTGCCTGCATGCCCTGATGTATTCCAGTTCCCCGACTGGTAAGAAGCCACTGGTCCTTCTCCCGCACGCGGAGTCTGCAAAGAACCCCTCTCACTAGCCATCGGTGGAAACACCCTGAAAAAGCGCTGCAGATGACCCATCTTGCCGCAAGTTCAGCACTCCACTGGATCACGTGGACATTGCGGGCTCTTGTGCCCATCTTTACCACACTGGTTCCACCTGATCGGGCCACCTGAAGAAACTGCCTGGCTAGCACTTCCACCATGAGAGAAATCCATCTGTTGCTTCCTCTTCCTAGTAGAAATAGTACTAGTAACTGGTGCTGAACCACCCTGGCCCACACCACTACATTCCCGCAAGTTCCTCTATGTGATCAGCGCCTGATTCCCAATAGCATGTACTGAAGGAAACCTGAAAACATTCACCAGCACTCGGATGTCATAACAGTGACCATCCACAAAGCGACTGGCTCTCAACGTCTCATCAACCACCAGTACGGGTTCAAAATACTGATGTTCAGTGAAATGAGCAGAATAGTCCATCACCGACATACCTCCCTACTGCAGATTCATGAACTCTCGAGTTCTATTTTCCCTCAGCATCTCCGGGAAATAGAAGTCATAGAAGACTGCCTGAAAATATTCCCACGCCATGTCTCTGTGATTCTCTGATAGGGTGCTAACATCCCACAACCTCTTGATGGAATCACGCAGCATATATGTCATGAGCTTGACCCTCTGACCTGGAGGCGTCTCAAGATTCTCAAAAATATTCTGCATCAACCCCATCCAATACTCTACAGCCTGTGGACCACCATCCCTTGAGAATGTAGGCAGATGCTGCTGCTGGAAGATACGCGATAGCTCAGCCATAGATGTGGCGGCCATCGGTTCTCCCTGAAAGGTCTGCATGAACCGCATAAAGACTTCACGGAACTGCACCTCCATGCCTGTGTCAGGTATAACATCTGGCGCTGCATCTGGCTCTGCTGGATGATCAACTGGTAGCCCATGGCCCACCATCTCCGGAGTATAATCATTTTCTCTCTCCTGGAGAACAACGTGCGGTCATCTAGCCAGCATTACACTACAAGGTCAATAACACGCCTTAGATTCAAGATTTATCAATACTGAAAGTGAAGGAACCATAAAGGGAACAAGAGGAAGAAGGCATTTTATGATTTTCAAAACAAGACTACATGGTGTATACAATGACAACAAGGCATGTACTTGAATTCTCTTCCCCTGCCTGGGTCCTACCACACAGAAAATCCACACAACTCCCATTGAACAAAAACTACATTGCGTGTATAACATCTACACGCATGTATGTTGAAATTTTCCAACCGCCCGTTTCTTTTGTGACATGGCCGACTACTCGGCTTGACACTACACGGTGTGTTACAACCGCACACGGCATGTACACCACCCGTTTCCCAGCCACACAGCTAAACCACACGATCTATCCATGGACAAGAATACATGGCGTGTCCTAGAGGTACAAGGCGTGTTCAAGGAGAGGTGACACCGACCCATGTTGTTAGTAACACGACCAAGTCCCCAGGTCACACTACACGGCGTGTTCATCATTGACACAGTGTGTTCTGTACAAGAGTTCACCGACCAATGTTGTCAGTTACATGGCCGAACTCCGGGTCAACACTACACTGCGTGTACATTCGGTACACGGCGTGTTTTTTCCAAACATTCCCTACCCCGTGTCACCACCCACACGGTTTGTGACATGGGAAGCGACTACACGACGTGTACTTAAAAAGTTTATTTTTATTCCCAAACATAAGGCCATACACGGTGTGTTTATAGATACTACACGGCATGTATACTTGGTTTCCAGATATTATTCCTTAGAAACTTCCCCGAAACCCAAGAAATACTGGAAAACAACACCAAAGTGTCAAATTTCGACTCGTGATGGCCCATACTCCCCACAAATCAAGGTTTGACATGTTATCTATGTTATAACAAAATAAACAGTCAATGAGACACAAAATTCCGGTCAATGAGGGCCCATACTCCCTAAAGACCAATGTTTTCCGTTCATTCTTTAAACTGGATCAAATAAAATTACCCTATCACACAGCAGGTATTTTAACAGTGCAGCTATCACAACAGCATGATTTACTAGCACAACAACTATCACAAATACTTGAGAAATTCTAATGCACAAACATGGCATGGAACTATGCGTGGAATATGATTTCCTTCATTTTCCTATATGATGCATGAGATGGTATATCCTCATCACATCGGGTTGCAACTAAATATAACCCATAGAGAAAATATAACCAGCACAATCTCAAGTGCGTCACCTAACGGTGAAATCAAATCAATTGTAAATTGCAAAATCAATAAAATTGCAATCATGAGTGAATAGTCTTTTCCCTGTACGCGGGTTAGCTACGCTCGGGCACAACTTATTACCAACTACCGTTTGTCCTATCCCTAAATAAGGCTCAAAATAGTAATTCAAAGAAAAGAACCCCTCTGATACCACTTTGTAACATCCCAGTTCTGGGTGCCACGCAATGGGTGCCCCGAACCCTGTTCGCCACATGACCTCAAGCGCATTTCCCCAAACACCAGAGGCTGCCAACTAGCAGCGATGGCCCAGGTCTGATAGGGGGGAAACTATTCCCTCGTTTTTCAATGTGTAGAGCGGCAGAATACGAAATTAAACATACAACAATAGCAGAAGGAGTAACCATTCATATATAACTGAAAGGGATAACTGATAAAAAGGGAACCAACAGTCATATATATATGAGAAGATGCAGCATGTCAATATTCTATAAAATATCCAGAACATGTTACACTACAATACAATGCATCACAACTAAAGTACAAGTACAAAAAGTAACACAGAACAACCCGCAGCATCATTAGCCAATGCTCGGTCCCATGCTCTCCTATACCCCAGCAGCAATCAAGCACCTGTATAAGGAACCTTTCCCTTATCTATACCTACAAAAATGTAATCTGTTTGGGCAGAAAAGCATGAACCAAATAGGGTGTGAGAAATATATCTCAGTAGGCACCCACCAAAGGCCCGTGCCCAACTATGTGTAAACATGCAACAACAGTGTGCAGCAGTAAAATGCAATAAACTAAGCAGTACTCAAAAGTAACTAACATAACAGTTATGTTTCCATTCAATTATTCATTTACTCCATTTAATATAAAAAAACACCACAGTGCATTTCTAAGTAAACAGTCGACGTCCTTAGACAAGAAAAACCTTACCCTCAGTTAATCAGATTCCAACCCGTAGGTATTTCCCTCAGGCATAACAGAAATTTCTCTCAGGCATACGAATTGTCTCCCTCAGACATAGAAGTCAAGCCCTCAGGCACGAAAGGTTGCCCTCAAGAAAAATAGTATGTTGCCCTCAGGCTAATATAATCACGCCCTCAGGACATAGTAGAACACCTCCCTCAGGAATACGTAACCGGGCCATGCCCAAAATATAAACATGCACTTTACATACAATTACTCTCAAGGCAAAAGTGTTGCATAATTTAAACATACACTACTAGATATGTTCCTTTTAGCGACCGCCAAAAGCGGTCGCTAATGGGCTTTAGCGACCGCCCAGCGACCGCTTTTGGCGGTCGCTTTAGCTTCGTCGGTAAAGCCCAATAGCGACCGCCATTGGCGGTCGCTAATGTTTAACATCGACACAGCATTCTGCTGGTCCTCATGTGGCGCTGTGCGGGTCATCTTCTCGGCAAGGGACACAGGAGCTTTCCCCCACCGGCCATGGCGGACACACGGCGGCGGTTCGGATGTAGACGGTGAGGGTTCGGGCAGTTCGGATATGGCGGACACACGGCGCTGTGCGGGTCATCTTCTCGCCAGATGTCTGGGGTGAGGGTTCGGGCAGTTCGGATGTAGAGGTGGCGGCGTGCGGCGGAATGCGGCGGCATGCTGCATGGGGATTTGCAGCGGTGCGGCATGGGGATTTGCAGCGGCTAAATCAGGCGGGAAGAAGAAGATGCACGCGCGGGAAAATTCCCGCTGGAATTTTACGTTCACATTAGCGACCGCCATTGGCGGTCGCTAATACCCTCTTTAGCGACCGCCAATGGAGGTCGCCCGCTTCAGGAGGTGCAAATACTTAAATTTCTAGTAGTGATATTATAACCTCGGGTATCCTGGTCAAATGGATAAATAGAGGAATGCACCCCAGGGGTGGTCCTGGATCAAAGCACTGATCTGAAACAGTATTTTAATATCACATTTAATTACCTATACAATTCTAGGTATTAAAATAGCCACAACCTCAGCCACATGGCACCACAAATATGGGTTCGTATCTCAAAAACAGAAAACAAACGCATGACAGTTGGAAAATAAACACCAAGACACCTACCTTATACACCCCTGATCAGTATACTCGAACAACGTTCCATGAATCATCCTAGAACGAGGTAGATCTGAGATGAAATAAATTTTATTCAGCCTTAAATAACTTTACGTGAAGGAATAATTGGCAAGAACTAATCAAGGAGAAGGAATATATTCCCTGTGTGGTTCCAGTGAGATCGTGTGAGGTAGGAACGGATTCCCGATGTGCGCTCGGTGGATCTCCAAAGGCTCGGTCATCCACTCCCTCTCCTTCCTCTGGTTCTAATCCTTCCCTATGAACAAGGGAGGCTACTACCCATTTTAAGTAGAAAAAACAAAGTACAAGGTGTGTACTTCCAAGTACATAGGGTGAAGTTCCCATTTTTAAATTGTTCCTCTAGCGGCTTCCCGCCAGCGTGGCATTGTTCACCTGTCGACATGACTAGACGGTGTGTCTGCATGAGCACATGTCGTGTTCTGTCTCACAGATGGCCACTGCCTTACTTTTTTCCTGCCAACTGACTACATGTCGTGTAAAGGACCACTACACGTCGTGTAGTCGGTCTTTACACCCTTAGTCGCCAACATGGCTACACACCCTGTGTACTCATCCCACATGGCCAAAAGTACACGGCGTGTGGAAAAGTACACGACGTGTACTTCCAAAATTTGGGATTTTTCCCCATTTTCCATATTTTTCTCAAATACTCTTATGGAAAAGGGAAAAGAAGAAGCTCATACCTAAAACTAAGAACCGGGTTCTAACACATATTGTCGGTCCATCATGACCAACAAGATTACAAAACCCAATGATGTTATTGGTACCCCTCTAAAGATGATTTAAATGTTTTTATATCTATTGGTTTTGATGATCTGTCATAATGGAGGATACAATCCATTGGGTGATTTAGATGAAAGGATATAAATTTAATGATATGATTAGGAATTATTAAACCTCGTAATTGGTATCTTGACTGTTCTAAAACCTCAAAGATACAATGTACCCTCAATGACTCAAAAATTGGTGTTGAGAATCCATTATAAATTCCAAATATTATTGTGGTATATATAATATATATTGAATTATTATATATGAAATAGTTCTAGATTTTGAGATTAAATGGTTTCGATATTGGATTTGAAATAATCTATAGTATAAAGTAATCACGAGTGTACAGAAAGTGTTATTAATCAATTATTATTATTTTAATGTAAAAACAGTAATGAAATGATATAATATATAATTCTACATAAATTATCACAGATTCCAGGTTTATTTGTTGACATATTAATAGTGTCTTATTAGATTATTGTTTTAATGAAAGTCATTTTTGTTGGGAGGAATGTTTGATAATAGAAAAATTGAATCACCAAATGTATGATGAAAGTTATTATAAATAGATAAATACATTGATGGAAAGTTTCTAATGGTTACTCAATTTCTATTTACACTCTTGGGGAAAAAATAACATGCTCTTTCAAGTAATTAAGGATAATGGATATCTATTGGTTCCACTTGTTTTTCTGAAACATGTTGTATTAATTTATTGTACATGTTGTATGAATGACACACATGATACATTCATTAATAAATTATTATGGTTTAATGTATGTGTGAATGAGTTCACATGATGATTTAAGGAGATTATAATTCTCAATATGTATTTTTCTATATAACAAGGTGAGTGACATAATTCGCTTTTATGTTTATGATTTGACTTCTAGTTTCCAACAATGGGATTTGACTCATTATTATTAAAGTATTTTTGAATAACTCTTTTACATGTGGTATATTTACATTCTACAATATTTTAATATAATGTATTTAAAATAGTAAGATGGTTAAGAAATTGAAAAATAAATATATAATTTTTTTTCCAACAACTGAAACATTGATTATAGTGTATAAATATAGTATTTATTTTTATCAAGATGTATCAATTGTGGTAAAATAACCAAGTAACAATTTCATTAGTAGTTGGACCAGAAGGTTTTATGTCCAAAACGGAATTCAGAATATCAATAGATAAGGTAGATATGAGAGTGGTTTGGAACAATCCAATGCATTGGAAGTAAATATTCAATTTCTAGATAAATAAAAGAATTTTTATTTTCAAGTAAGGATTTCATGTGGTCTATGAATAGGATTCAATGCTATGAATATATTAGAATATCCCAATATCCAATGTCCTAGGAAAGTACTATATGATAGATTGGGGTAAAATATCACTTAATATAGATTTTAATATTATTATATTTCTGTTGAAAACATTTTTTCGAAGATAAATAATATATAGATCTTATATTATGTTAATTAAGGGGGAGTTAAACCAATAATTAATCCCATACAGATTTCATTGATAAATTGGCAGAGTATGTAATGATATATATGTATGAGGGAACCCTTTTAATTTTTATGTTAATGTTGGAGAAAATCATGTGATCCTAAATATTGAGACATAAAGGTAATTGATGTATTATTCGTTCATGAAATTAATTATAACAAAATCCATTGGGGAAAATTGAATCCATATTTTGGAAAAAATGTGTTTTTTGTGTAGATAATTTTTGATTTACTAGACTCATGATTTAATATAGATAAATCTGTTTTGGATGTATAATTAATAGTTTGGTTTAAATTTTATACCTAAATAGGTTTTATATTGTTCTCTGATATGTTGAAGATTTCACTTCGGAATTTTGAGATAATAGGTCGGTGATCTATAAAGGAAAAGAAAACATTTTCACAAGGTATGATATCATTCCATGACTAGAGTTGTTGTTTCTTAAAAATTGAACTCTTTTAATGATTGAACGATATTAATAGTGGTGTTATATTATATTTTATATCATATAATTTAATTATTTTTGATTTACCTTGCATACCATAGGGTTAATTCAGGGGTCTTACATTGAAATATGTCCAAGGTCGAAAGACACCATATATATGTGTCATATTTGAGGTTTTGAGTAAGATATTTGGAATATTAAAAAAATTATGTAATTCAATGAAATACTCCCTATATAAATAAGATAAGATATGATATGTATAATGTATTTACACATCATTAAAGGTTTTTCAATACCATTGACATGTTAATATGTCGGATTTTTTGAATGTTGAACTAATAAGGCTTATTTTTTTTCTATGAATGGTAATGGATATTATTTAAGATTTGATATTATCATGTATACTCATAATAAAAGAATTGAATTTTGGAACATACAGAGATAATTGTTAAAATCCATTAATTGTGTAAGAATTATTAAATCTCTTAAAATAATTCAACATTTTAAGGTAACCTAGTTTAAACATGAATAAATATCTTATATAAGATTGTAATTAGTGTAATTAACATTATAATTAGTAATTATTTATTGGAATAACATGGAGCATGTATGATTTTAAAATCGAATATTCATTTCTTAGATCAATTCAATATAAAGGATAATCATGCAATGGAGTATTAAATATTAACATAAAAAGTACTAAATCATGAATTTTTTAAGGAATTATAAAATAAACATATTTATGGTGTTTGAAGTGAAGTTAAATATATAATTCTATATAATTATAAATATACATTTTTTGATAAAAAATATAGCTATTTAAATATTTGGATGTTGGGGTTTGTCAGGTAAAAATCTTTTTTCGATGGTGGATAATTATGTCATGAAAATATGGAAAATGGAAGACCTAAATTTTTATTATAATAAGGATTATATAATTCCTAGTATGAAGAGAAAGGTTGTTGTAGGATGTCATCAGTTTATGTCATCGGATGATGTAGTCAGATGACAACGAAAGTTGGTAGATGAATATTGTGGCTGGATTGTTACCTATCAAAAAAAAATTAATCAAATTATACTCAAAATTTTATTTCTAGAGAAATAATTAGAGGCATAAAAATGTATCAGATGATATTTTCATGGTAGTGAGAGCCACTAGAACATAAGTTTCCTTTTCCATGAAGATTTTCATAGGTTGATTTGAAACCATAGTGATTGGTAGTAGGAATTGACCATATTCCCTATCTAGGAACATTTATAAATATACAGTGTGATCAGAATTTTGATATAGAAAAATCATTCATTGTAATTATCCTCTTTATTTTTTTTACAAAAAAGAAATATACATTCCAAAATTTATTTGGATGTATCTATATAAAAATGTTATATCTTATTTTATTTTTATGACTCATTTATTTTAATTTCAACACAATTAATACTTCACGTTTTATTCTTTTATGGGGTTTTCATTATGGTGTGTTTGGTTGGGTTTCCCATTCATTCGTGATACATGTTTCATCATTTGATTTTCATTCCAGATCAACTTCTTCTTTGAGTTTATGTTCTGGTGAAGAAGTATCTTTTTTTATAGGGAAGTGGTAATAGATGATAATTGGACCGTTATATGATATTATGGGAATTTAGTGAATAAAGGTATGATGAAATTATATTTAGGATTAAAAATAAATGGTATACTATAAAATATACAAATTGGGATAGTTAGCTTAGACTCAATGGTTCATGTTAGGAAATATAACTTTAGGGTTTGAAAAACATGATGAATCATGAATAATTTTATGTACCATGATATGGTATTCTATGGACTAGGTAACAAATATTTAATATATTTTATTGATATATAGATTTAGTGACCTTCCTTCCATGAATATTAGTAACACACTATAAGCTATGTAAGTTTCAATAAGACCACACCCTGTTATAGGTATCCATAATATTTAACTATTTAGGAAGTGTGATATCCATATCTTTAGTATCCACATATGAATTTAGGTGAAATGGGTGATATTATGATCATGTCTTGTAAGAGATACTATACATGAATGATTCATGATATATTTTTCAAAGACATGATTCATTCATATCATACTCTGATGGAGAACCGTGTGATGTTGGAAGAAATAAAAATACTATTGTAATTAATACAATAATGTGACACAAAATTATTAGGCTTCTGAACTAACTATTAAATACATATAGATATTCCATATGTTGTGGAAATATTGAAAAAATACATGGTTTCATCTACTTTATATCTCATGTAATTCATCAATGTTATTCTGATGTTTGTAATATGCACTATCATTTTCTAATTCTGATATAAGAGGAACCTCAAGATAGATCAAAATCTATTGGGTTTGAATTATAATTATCTAGCATGTGAAATGGAAAATCAAGAGTTAAATATTATAAAATCATGTTTCTTTATATATTCTTTCTTTATGTTGTAGTTAAATATGTATAAAATTATTTCAACCTTATTATGTGAGGTGTACTACCTTAATTCAAATGTAGTAACATGCTAATAGGTGTAGAAATGATGGATGATTGAATATATAAATGGTACAATGACATTGATTGTCAATATAGTGTTAGAAAATAATCATGTGATCTCATTGTTCAAGAAACTAGTACATCATGAATGATGTAGACATGTTGAAATTATGTCTCACTTCTTTTGTCATTTTTTCAATGATGATAATGTGGATTTGGAATATATCAACCCCAATGGTCATATTTTTTTTAAAAGGTTGGGGCCGAAGCCTCAATTTATCATTGATATTAAATCAAAATAATGTGGATGAAATTATTTTTTACATATTAATTAGAAGCTAGACATTGTTTATTTGAAGTTGTAATGACATGAGAAGGGGATTATTTAATGTTTTAATTTTATTGTAGGTTTTTCCATGCCCACATACGATATATTTTCTTTGCCTTTAAATTTTTCTCTTAAAATGATAAACTATGATTTTTCAGTTTGTAGTTATTATTGTCAACATCCATATATCATTCGTAATTCATTGAATGATTTTTTCTAGATATTTTTATACAAAATTCACTCTTTAGAAACAATTTTATCACATCATATTTATTATAAGATGCTAAATATATATACAAAATCACATGGTGTTCATTTATAGACACTCAACATATCTCTATCATTTGGTATTAGAGTGAAATTAAATATTTTGGGATAATGGTACATGGATCAAAGTCCTCTTAAAAATACCCAACAACATTGAAAATCAATTATGATGGTAATCATGACAAAAAAAACCATGGCCATGATATTATGATATAACAAGTGGTGATAAAAAAGTTATGAATTTTAGTCAAGCCCATATTTATGAACTCAGATTGTGGTGAGTGATATATTTTGAAGAGGGTTAATGTTTATGTTTAAGGACTCCAATATATGACCATCCACTGGAACAACTACTATATAAATTATTGAATTGATATGTATACCATTATATGGGTCATGTAATTTTTTAAGCTAGAAACATGTGATTAAATGAACATGTCTAAGTAATACTAATATTCAATGAAGACCATTATAATGGATAATAAACATGAACATACGAAAAAGTAAATTAATTTCCCATAGATATTGAATATGTATTGTTCAATGATGTTGGGACAGTCTATGGGTTTTAAGGTACAACACCAACATTATTAATTGTATGAAAATACTATGTGATATGATTTAGTTTTACATTGTTTTTAAAAACTCATCAACATTTTCCTCCCATTTACGTAATTTTTGGATGTATTTTTTACACTACATGAAGTTCATTTCTCATAAGTCACCCACTTTGGGATGACTCGAAGTCATATAGGACTGATATGATCTATAAAATGGTTTAATTTGAAACCATCTTATCCTAACATAGGAGGATTATCTCACTTTCCTAAAGGGGATATAATATGATGAAGTACCCAATCGAATTCAAAAAATGTATCCACAATGATGGTGGAAACTATCTTTTTGTGAAACAATGAATTCACAAAAGAGGAAATCACGTCATTAATGAAATAGAGACTACATTGTTAGACACTTTTTAGATCATGACCATGATAATTTCCATTAACTAAAACAAATTTGGGAACTACATAATGGAGTGTAGTAATCTATGAAAAGAGTGAAAGGTGTTAGTTACCCTAACATAGGTGTAATAAGACACACTAATAATGTTAACAGATGAGTATTATGATCACATTAATTTGTCTATAGATGTTTTTTATAGTCCCTCCACATATGAAAATTTATAATTTTTTAAGTTCTTTATGTTGACATCAATATGGTGAGATTTTAAATAATCTCAATGAGGATAATATTGACTAGTCTGGGAAAATTATAAATTTAACAGTATATTCTTGAAATATATCCTTATGACAAAACTGCTCTTTTTTTACACACTAAAACATGATTTATTACATAAAATTCACTTTATACTGCATGGAATATTGAGAGGCCTGGTGTATTTATGGAATAGGATCATTACATAATAACTTAAAACATGAAATACAAAATTTTTATTGAAAAAATCATTTACATGACCAATACATTCCCTCGTACTTAGCATTGCATGGGATAACCTGAGGACATTCATAAGAAAAGGGTGATCTATAAAGCCTCTTAAGGGAATAAAAATGGAATAACACAAGGAATACAATACTGTAGGATCTAAATAATGATGTAGATGCTCAATATACAAGAGGGGGGGTGAATTGTACACTTTAAAAATCCCTTTGGAACCTTTAAAGTTAGTTACGATTAGCTATGATTTCCTTAAGCAAAGGAAAGGGCTAAGTTTAACGAAGTTAAACTCAGAAAATTCACAACACCTCTAACAACAAATTAAAACATGGAAAGAGTAATGAAGTTATAAACTTCAAATCCTTTGTACTTTCATATAACTGGAAAGAGATTCCGAAAGTAGGTTTCGGAAATATGGTTCCGGAAATTGAAACTTAACAAAAGATTACAATCTGAGATTCTACCTTAAAGCGTATAGAATCTAAATGAAACAGAGTTGAAGTAAGGAAGTATAAGAAAGTTATACTTTACCTATAATACAAAATGCAGAGGAAAAAAACAAGTAGTAAAACTACAAGTAACAAGATATAAGTCTTTTAACCCAAAGAGAAGGGTATCCAACAACCTTGGATAAAGGTCCCTTGATTTATATTTTCAAGCAAGTCTGTCTTACCCACACCAGGGTAAGCCCTCGATATGAAGATCAGAGTCTTTGTCTTGTTATCCCCGTAAGCCCTCAACTTCAAGGTAGTTGGCAACCTCTGTCTTCCTCGGCAAGGAAGCCCTCAAATTCAAGGTGTTGGAAACCTCTGTCTTCCTATCCCCAGAAGTCCTCGAATGTAATCACCAACATTCGGAGTCGCACGAAGAAAAAACTGAACAAGCGGTTCAGTACGCACAAGGCATGAAAAGATTTCTCTCTTAAGAAATCACTTGAGCAGCGTCTAGTCTCTAGATTGATCAACTTCTCTATGTTCTTCATATGATCTCTTTCAAATGAGATCCTATTTATAGGAAAGGTCGGCCTCTTTTCCAACGGTCATATTTTCTTTAAAAATCGGAGGGACCTGTACACGTGTAACTTAACCAACGGTTAGTTTATAACATAATAGACGACATCGTTTTATGTCTAACTAAAAAGTTCGGAGTGAAGATTCGGTGTGAATGTTCGGAGTGTATGAAAAATATTAAAGAGTAGACAAATTATAAAAGCGTAAGCAAAATGAAAGTTTGGAGTATAACCAAAAAAAAATTCGGAGTCTAAATAAATTCGGAGTGTTTAAAAAAAATATGATCATATTCTTGATTGATAGGTGAATTCGGAATGAGAATTCGGAATGAGAATTCGGAATGAGAATTCGTCATCAGAATTCGTAATGAGAATTCGTCATCAGAATTCGTAATGAGAATTCGTATCCAGAATTTGGAGAAGAATTTTATTACAGTTCTCATCTGGAATTCGGAACCTAAAACAGAATGCTTCATATCAATGTTTCAAAACAATTCCCAGAATATAGAAATGAATCCGAATATAATACTTAAGAAATATATGAATGAAAATATGATAAGGATAATTTTTATTACAAAAGCAGTTTCCATTATAAAAGAAATTTTCCTTATAAATTCGATTTTCCTTATAAAAAAATTTTCTTAAAGATAAGGTGTTTGTGATTTTCAAAACAAGAAGGAATGGAAAAGTCATAAGGAAAACCTTATTGACTCAACAAATACATGTTAGACAATATGCATTTCAATGAAGCATTAGAGAAACATGAACATAAAGACATGATAAATAATGATAATCATATCATTGAAATGTGGAATCAACACTTAACATGGAATTAGCATGAGCCAAGGCACATTGAACATGGAGCATGTGTAAAACCACATTGCACATGAAGCATGAGTAAAAACTCATTGCACTTGAATTAGCATGAGTCAACACCCACTTCACATGACGTATCATGATACTATACTTTACCCAATGCATTGTAGCACTATAAGGGCACACCCTTATTAATCATTTCATTTCATGAATAAGTGTGCCACAAGGATCATAAAACATCGAATCAATCATCATAATTTATTCCATGATAAATGGATAGGGAATACATACATTAAGCTTTATAATCAATAAGTAATAGTTCATATAGTTGAATACCCATGATAGAGAAATGGGCTTGGTATTCACTACACTATGACATTGGCTTGGAAAATCATACTGCAATATCAACAGCATAATGACATGAAATAAAAAATCATAAAAAAGGTTGAGGAGAGAGAAATGGGTGTCTCATCATATCTACATTAAATGTACAGTAATGGGTCATATAGATACATGTACCAACAAACATAATGGAATTTATATGTATAATACAAAATGATTACTTGGATGTAAAAGAGGAGAGAGAAATCCCTCACAGAATTTCATCATTGAAATAGATGTACATGAGAGGAATTAATGAGAGGGGAAGGGGTCTCCAATTATCCAAAAATAAATATAGAAGTATGGGGGAGGGGTGAAATAATACCCCAACATTTTTAATTGAAAATAAAAGGGAGTATCAATATTAAGAAACGTGGATTAAAACAGAAAGGTATGAATCCCTTACTTGGATGCTTGTCCCAATGTATTGGAAGTGGCTTGAGAGAGGCTTCTTGGGAGCTTGGGGATCCTTGGGAGGATTTTAGAGAGGTGATATCAGGGGTTGGTCGATGTCCAATGGCTTTGAGTGAAGAGGAAGGGGGGGCTTGGGTGGGTTTATATAGGAATGGAGAGGGAATTCATTATTTTTTTGGTTTTGAAGACATCACATTAAACAAATCAAAACCACAAACCAGACCATGGATTGTGCACACGGTTTTTTCTAAAGGGGAGTAGAAACCTACATTCTATAAGGCCAATGGCTGAACTTCTTAAAATAATAGGGCTTCTTATATGGTGGTTAGTCACACTTTCATGGAAAACAATTTAAAAACACAAAATGTTTTCTAAGTATTAAAGGGTCCACTAATGCTTTGTAAAATAAATAAAACAAATATAAAATCACATTATTTGAATTCTAAATCATATTTTTGTTGAACATAATGTTTATATAATTTTATTACATCTCTATTGGGTCATTATGATGTCATAAAACACATTATATATTTAAACAATATTTAATTTCATCCCAAAAATTTGACTGTCTCAAAAAAATTATAAAAAATTGACCAATGAATAATTTGGACATCCTGATTCCAAAAATAATATTCATATTATCTAAATAATATTCTAAATATGTGAATTTTTTCTTATAAAATAAAAACCGACATTTATTGAAAATTCATGGGTTTTGAAAAAAACAGCTTTCAAACCTTAATAAAAATTACAATTGCATTCATAAAATAATACTATAATTTATATTTAATAATAATTACTTTAATAATTAGAATAATATTTTTTAAAAATATTATTTAACTCATAAATCCATTAATTCATCAAAATAGATTTCAGTTGAATATTTAATAAAAATACTATATGCTCTTTAAAAACATTTTACGAAGTAAAAATAATAAAAAGAATGTATATTCATTATTATATACAAATATAATGCACATATTCATACTGATAAGGTCTTGTTACACAACCCCTTATAACACCCGCATAAAACTGAATTGTAAGATGTGTGATAGTGACAGACTCTTAGGGTGGCTCAGATTAAATCACTCAGGTGGTAATCTCTATTAACTTCAACATCTCTTGTAGCAGATTCTTCTCAATCTTTACGTGTTCAAGATCAGCTTGGGATTGGTCATGAGATATGCCCAATGATGTTACCATCTTTCTGAGCTCCAAAAAATATGCTTTGTACGGGGAAAGTCTACCGGATGAGGACATCACTTCCTTTGTCTAAGTAAATTGGATTTGTTAAAGCCCTATATTTATACTAATCATGTGATCATTGTTCAATGGCTATATTATAAATGGACACAATTCATAATGGTATTTTAAAATTCAAAAACATAATACCAATGAAGTTCACATTTTATATACCCATAATAAAAAATTTAATTAGATCAAGAGGAATTTCCATTAATGAATATTTTGGTCTTTACAATCTTCCCCCCTTAAGAAATTTCACCCATGAAATTTTATATTCCCATACTAAAACAGATTTGGGTAAATTTTCTTCCTCATATCCTTTGATTGACACGTTGCTTCTTTGAACATGTGGTTTCTCCACAACACTTTGACGAGGGTTATTGTCTTATTTCGTAGAACTTTTTCTCTATGATATAAGATCTTCACCAGTTGCTCCTCATAAGAAAGATCATACTATAGTTGTATGACCTCTAAAGAGAGTACATGTGAACGGTCTAGTATGTACTTCATTAGAAGGGATACATGAAATACATCATGTACTTTGGAAATAGTAGGTGGAAGTTCTATTCGATAGGATACAACCCCAACAAAATCAAGAATCTCAGATGGGCCAATATACCTAGGTCTTAACATCCCATTCTTTCCAAACTGCATGACCGTCTTACCAAGAGATATGCGTAGAAATACCATTTTTACAACTTTAATCACAAGGTCTCATCGAAAGATATCTTCATAACTCTTCTGTTGACAATGGGCTGCCTTGATATGCTGTTGAATGGTTTTCACCTTCTCAACTATTTCTTCGACAGTTTCTGGTCCTAGCAGCTTACGCTCACCAACTTCATCCCAAGATGTCGGTTTTCTACTTCTCTTCCCATATAGGTCATCATAAGGTGTCATTCAGATGCTCGAGTGGAAACTATTATTATATGAGAATTCATCCAGTGGAAGATGTTGGTCCCACCCTCCTTTGAAGTCCATATAACATGATCATAACATGTCCACCAGTGTCAGAATATTTCACTTAGATTGGCCATCAGTTTGAGGATGATAGGATGTACTGATGTTCAGTTCAGTATCTAGAGCATGTTAAAAACTCTTCCAAAATATAGAGGTGAATCTTGGGTTTTGACCAGATACAATAGATAGTGGTACTCCATGCAGCCTTTCTACTTCCCTAATATATATCTTTGTTAGTTGATCCAATAAGAAATCCTCTCGAATTTAAATAAAGTGTGCAATATTTTTAAGCTGATCCGCATCATCCCATATTTCATTGATGCCTTTGGATGTCTTCGTAAGATCGGTGACCAAGTCCATGTTGATGTTCTCCCATTTCCAAGATGGTGTGGTTAATGATTGCATCATCCCCTTACACATATGTCTCTCAGCATTCACTTGGTGACACACCAGGCAGTTTGATGTAAATTTAGAGATCTCCTTATTTTTATTATCTCACCAAAAATGCTCTAATAGATCTCAATTCATCATTGTGTTTCATGGGTGAATAGGGAAATTTGATCTATGTGCATCATCCAAAAGTTCCTTCTTCCTCTTTGGACATAAAAGAACACGTAGTCTTTTCCCAAATCTCACAGTTCCTTCTTCATTAACATTGAACTCCAAGGATATACCATTTCTAATAGCTTCCACTCTCTTCTGAATTCTCACATCATCCTTTTGAGCATCCTTTACCCTTTCTAAAAGAGACATTTGAGCATTCATTTGTGAAAGGATTGATGATGTTCCTTTCTTTATGATTACCATGTCCATCTTCATCTAATATAGGATTATTGGATCATTTTAAATTCCCATAAATGATGTAATTGATGGTTCCTTTCTACATAGATCATCCACCACCTTGTTCACCTTCCCTGGGTGGCAATGGATTGAGTAGTCATAGTCTTTGATCAGTTCTAACCATCTTCGTTGACACATGTTCAACACATTCTGTGTGAATATATACTTGAGGATTTTGTGGTCTGTATATATTTCGCACTTCTCCCCAAAAAGATAATGCTTCCAAAATTTTAAAGCGAATATCACTACAAAAAACTCCAAATCATATTTTGGATAATTCTGCTCATGAACATTCAATTCCATGATGCATAGGCAATAACATTGTCATTTTGCATCAACATATAGCACAGTCCCTTCTTCGAAGCATCACTAAATACCACAAAAAGTTATCCACTTATGGGTAAATTTAGCATGGGAATTGTGATAATCCCCCTTTTTAACTCATTGAATCTTTCTTCGCATTCATCACTCCAAGAAAACTTTACTCCCTTCCGAGTTAGCTTGTTAAAAGGGTTGGAAAATCGGGAGCAATTTTTCACTAATAGTCGATAATATCCAGCTAACCCCAAGAAGCTAGGGATATATGTTACCGATGTTGGCCTCTGTCATCCCTCAATTGCATCTGGTGTTGAGGGATCCATAGATATCCCATTTCTTGTGATGATATGGCCCATGAATGAGGCATCCTTCAAACAGAACTCAAACATCTCGTACATTTCATAGAGCTTCTCCT
Organism: Viscum album; assembly: GCA_963277665.1. Taxonomy (NCBI): domain Eukaryota; kingdom Viridiplantae; phylum Streptophyta; class Magnoliopsida; order Santalales; family Viscaceae; genus Viscum; species Viscum album. Next base: position 713,379,089 of record OY728163.1, on the reverse strand, counting down.
TCTACAAGGTCTCTAATACAGTTCTTAGATGCTCCTCATGATCCTATTGGGTTTTGGAGAATATTTGAATATCATCTATTATTACTACCACAAATTTGTCGAGATAATCAATAAAGACTCTATTCATGATGTCCATGACGATTGTCGGAGCATTAGTGAGTCTGAAAGGCATTACTATGAATTCATTGTGCCTGTATCTTGTACAAAAATCAGTCTTGGGAATATCTTCCTTCTTCGCCCATACTTGATAATATCCCGACCAAAAATATACCTTGGAATAGTATTTTCCTCCAAGAAACTGATCGATATAGTCATCAATTATTTGGAGAGGATACGTGTTCTTTATTGTGATATTGTTAAGCTCATGACACTCTATTCAATGGCGCATAGATCCATCCTTCATCTTGACAAAGAGGAATGGTTCACCCCTTGGTGAAGCATTTGGGAATATAAACCCTTTATCCAGATTCTACAAAAGTAGTTTCTTCAGCTCCTCATGCTTCATAACAGCCATTCTATATGGAGTCTTGGATATTGGAAACACCCCAAATATTAAATCAATTGAGAATTCAATATCTCTTCTAGGAGGAAGTCTAGGAAATTCCTCGGATAACACTACAATGAATTCCTTCAAAATAGGAATCACTTCAAGGTTGGTTTCCTCATTAAACTCAATCATCAATGCTAGATAAGAGTTCTCATAGGATAGTAATATCCATGCTTTACATGATGGTGCTAGAGAAGATCCATCTTCCTCATTTCACTTGTATAGAATCGGGGGTCGATTCTCCACATGGAGAGGGGTTTCCCTCTCACAGTAATTTATGTTGGATCTATATAAGGAAATCTAATCCATGCCATGAATTTCATCCAATTCCACCAGAGAGAGTATGAAGTGGCTCACTTTGAAATTCAATCCCCATATTATGACAGTGAAGGAGTTATATTCATGGGATGCAATGATTGACCTATTTTCCATACTCGCCGACATATTTACTTCCATGATTTGTGGTGGTGCAGGGATTGTTCTAATAAACTTTTGGGATATAAAAAATCCGTAGAACCTAAATCAAAAATTACTTTCGCAATTCTTGAATGAATAACTATAGTACCTTTCACCACATCATTTTTAGGGTTCACTTCGGCAGTAGTGATGTAACAAGCTCTCCCTTGATACCATTGAGGTTGTTGGATGCCTCTAAAAAGCCTTGGATTAGGGAAATGATTTGAAATATGCACTAGTTATTTTTAGTTGAATAAATGAAAAACGTATTGAGAGTTTAACGGAGCGTTCCTATCCTCTATCACAGCCATAGTTTTTTCATGATAATATTTAAATATCTAGGTTCCCTTATCTTCCACACATGAAGAATTTCTTCGAACCCTTCAAGCAATTTATGGGGTGTTTTTTTCCGCACCTTTGGGAAGTGGGGTATTGGATCTTATTAGCACCATTGGATTTATCCATTAGACTGACAACATCGATTTCCACCTTATGATTCATTTCCTCATGATACCCATGCGATTCTATGATCTCTCTTTCGGACTTGAGGGCACATCAGAAAATTTCTTCATAGCTTTCAAATTCACAGAATGATAGTGCTTCCTGTAGACTAGGTTTTAGCCTACCCAAGAAGCGGTCAACCTTGCATTCGGGGGTAATGAAAATTTCATAAGCATATCATGCATGCCTTGTGAAGTTTTCCTTGTACTCTCAGATATATTCGACATCTTTTTTCTTGAGGACAAAGAATTCAATTTCTAACATAAGCTGGAGGGTGCATGGAAAATATTTTTCAAAAAAACATCTTCAGGAAATCCTTCCATTCTAAGCACATGATCTTCTTATCAGGCTTCATATTTTTGATCAATGTCCACCATCGATCAGCTTCATCCTCTAATGATAAGAATCCAGAAGAAACTTCTCTTGTTCGTAACATTGAAGGATGTAGTTGATATTTTCAATTGTGTTGATCCATTGTTCAGCAATTGTGGGATCAAATTATCCATTAAAAGTAAGAGGCCTTGGTCTCATGAAGCTCTCGATAGCAACTTGCTCATTCATAGGAGGTTTGAACGTTCCTCTTGACCCATGTTTCTAATCAAATCGTGAGTTAACTGAGAGATAATCGTGAAAAATTTCACGATTCCTACTCTAATTGGATTGGGAATCTCATTAGCACAATCATCACATTGATCTTCACAATGGTTGTTAGCCTGAGTCCTCATATTACTTTCCATTGGCTGGAATAAAAGGAAGTGAGGGGTAACACATAAAGGGTAATCCAAGGGAAAAATATATGACTTATAAATATCCTTTATTTCCTTAACATTCGAATCTATAGGATTCAATCTATGTATTCCATCATCTAATTTCCAACAAATATTTTAGGGGAATTTTTTATTCCCTTAATAATCGTTCATAATACGCTTGTGAATTTACCAATGTATATCCCTCAGGAGTGTCATAACCAAGAGTGTATCAAGGCCTATTGTCGTGTACCAGGATACCTCGGATCTATCCCTAAACTATTTTTCTGGGTTTTTCAACCCTAGGTACATCTGTGCCAGAGCCTCCTCTACCAGATCATATCTAGATAGTGATGTATTTGATTAATAAACCACTTACTCAATACCCACCCAAAAATGGGGTTGTTTTTCTAATACATAGTCTTTTCTCTAAGGCTTAACTAGGGTTTTCTAATCCTAATCCCAAAAAATAACTAAACCTATCCATTGATACCAACTATAAAACCCATATTCTTTTATTACACACTAAAACATAATTTATTACATAAAATTCATTTGATAAAACATGGAAGATCGCGAGGTCTAGTGTTTTTGGGGCTTTGGATCATTACATAACAACATAAAACATGAAATAAATCATATTTATTGAAAACATCCTTTACATGACCACTACATTCCCTCGTACTTAGCATTGAATGGGATAACCTGAGGACATGCATAAGAAAAAGGTGATCTATAAAGCCTAGTAAGGGAAAAACATGGAATAAAATGAGCAATAAAATACATGTTAGAAAATAGACATATCAATTTTTGAGAAAGAGGAACATGAACATAAAGGCATGATAAATCATGATAATCATAACATGGAAATGTGGCAACACCACTTAACATAGAATTAGCATGATCTATGGATCATTGCACATGGAGCATTAGTACACCATCATTGCACATGAAGAATGATTAATACCTCGTTTCACTTGAATTATAATGAGTCAACACCCATTGCACGTGATGTATCATGATACTATACTTTACCCAGTGCATTGGAGTGCTCAGGGTGCACCCTTATTAATCATTTCATTAAATGTATAAGTGTGCCACATGGATCATATAACATGGAATCAATCCTCAAAATTTATTAACTAATAAATGGATGTTGGATACATACATGAATCTTTATAATCAATAAGTAAGTGTTCATAAAGGTGAATACCCTTGATAGAGAAATGGGCATGGTATTCACTACATAGTGACATTGGCTTGGAAAATCATAGTTCAATTTCGGCAGCACAATGGCATGAAATAAGAACTCATAATGAAATTGTTGAAGAGAGATAAATGGGTGTCTCATAATATGTACATGAAATGGACATAAAGGGGGTCACATAGATACACGTACCGACAAACTTAATGGAATTTAGATACATAATACAAGAGAATTACTTGGATGTAAAAGTGGAGATAGAAACCCCTCATGTAATTTCGTCACGGTAACAGGTGTACATGGGAGGCATTAATGAGAGAGAAAAGGGTCTCACATTATCCAAAAATAAGTATGTCAGTATGGGGGAGGTTTGAAATCATACCACAACATTGTTAATTGAAAATAATAGGGCGTAACAATATTTAGAAAATTGGATAAAAAGAGAAAGGTAGGAATCCCTTATTTAGATGTGTGTCCAAAAAGCTTTGGAGAGGCTTGAGAGAGGCTTCATGGGAACTTGGAGAACCTTGGGAGGATTCTAGAAAGAGTATGTCAGGGGTTGGTTGAACTCCATAGGCTTTGAGTGAAGAGGAAGTGGGATATGGGTGGGTTTATATAGGAAAAGGGAGGGAATTCATTATTATTTAGGTTTGGGACAACTCACATTAAACTAATCAAAACCACAAAATAGCCCATGGTTTTTTCCCATGGTTTTTTCCAAAGGGGAGTGGAAAACAATATTTTATAAGGACAATTGTCAAACATCATAATATAATTGGGATGCTTATGTGGAGGTGGGTCACACTGTCAAGGAAAATTATTTAAAAAGACAAAATGTTTTATATGTCTTGGATGGTCCACTAATGCTATGTAAAATAAATCAAAAAATATAAAATCAAATTATTTTAATGCTAGAACATATATTGTCTGAGCATAATGTTTATAGTATTTTATTACATTACTATTCGTTCATTATGATGTCATAAAACACATTATATATTTGAATAGTATTTTATTTTTACCCAAAAATTCGACTCTATCAAAAAAATATGAAAGATTCACTATTGAATAATTTAGAAGTCCTGATTCCAATAATGATATTAATTTTATCTATATAATTTTCTAAATATGTGAATTTTTACTTCTAAAATAAAAACTGATATTTATCGGAAATTCACGGGTTTTGACAAAAACAATGTTCTAACCTTAATAAAAATTACAATTAGATTCATAAAATTATACGATAATTTATATTTAATAAAATTTAATTTAATAATAATAATAATTTTTTATTAAAATATAAATTAATTCAAAAATACATTAATACAAAAAAATAGATTTCATTGTTGAATATTAAATAAAAATACAATATGCTATTTAAAAACAATTTACAATTTTACAATAATTAAAAAAATTATAATCATTATTATATACAAAAATAATGCACATATTCATAGTCCTATGTTCTTGTTACATACCCCCTTGTAACACCTGAATAAGACCAAATGGTAAGGTACGTGATGGTGAAAGACTCTTAGGGTGGCTTGGATAAAATCGCTCGAGTGGTAATCTCTACTAACTTCTACTTCTCTCGTATAAAATACCACTAAAGCTTAAAGTGTTCAAGCTCAACATGGGATTGGACAAGAGAGAAGCCCAATGACGCCACCTCCTTTCCGAGTTCTGACAAGTGGAATTCATACGGGGCCAGTCTACTAGATGAGGCAATCGCTTCCTTTTTCTGAGTAAATTGGATTTGTTAAAGCCTTATATTTATACTAATCGTGTTATCACTATTCAACAGCTATATTAGCAACTGTCATAATTATTAACGGTATTTTATAATCCAAAGTCATAAAATCAATGAAATTCACATTTTATATTACCATAATAAGACATTTAATTAGATCAAGAAGAATTTTCATTAATGAATGTTTGGATCGTTACAATCCTTGTTATGAAGCAATTCATTTACAATAAAAACCACATTTCTAGGGAAAGATATACTAAATTGGGTGGTATGACTATTTTTTCATTTCAATGGATAGTATATGAATTTTAATTGTCCCTAGTTTTTAGTAGAGTTGATGTCATTATTGACACATAATAGTGTGTGTACTGAATATATGGTTTAAATCCAAGAATGAAGGAACTGTAGATTTCAGCATCATCCATGATGTTGGGGGAATTTAAAACAATCTATTAATTTAGGGGAATGATGGGCCTATTTTCTTATCCAAAATATGGTTATATATAATAAAAGATTTTATAATTATGTTCAGTGTGGTATAAAGTATTTGAATGGTTAATAATATTATTTATATAGCAACCATAACCTTTTACATATAACATTACATTATTTTTATCATAATTATACATCAGAATACAAGTCAAGGATCGTAATGTCTAGTGTCTTGGAAGACGAAAACAAGGAACTAAATAAAACATTTTATTATTTTTTATTCAAATAGAGATCCAAACTTCCATTATTCTCATTCATATACATATGGTACCCTAATGAACACATGAACAAATAGAAGAGCTAAATAACTTAGTAAGGGAATAACCATATGATAAAACTATTAACAAATGTGATAGAATTCATGACATGATGATATAAAAAGTCATGTAAAATGTGGAATCATAAAATTTAAACATGAAATCATATAAACATAGATTAATAATAATGTTTAATAAACATAAAACATGACATTATCATGATTCAAGGATAGATTCCAAGAGCATTGCACATGGTAGCACAAGCCAAGACTAGCTGCCAAAACTGTTGCACTATGTAGCACAAGCCAAGGATGACTGCTAAGACCGTCGAACATAATGTCTCATGAGACTCAATGTTATTCCATTAATTGTAGTGTTATCTCATAATATCAATCATAACTTTTCATTAATATGTTTTCCAAATTACGAATCATACATAAAAAATATTACATAAACAAAAGGGTTACACATTGAAAGAATTGGGTACCTCAATCATGTTATAAAGCATAAAAATTGGGTTTATCATAAAAGTTTCCCTGAAATAAATGAACTAAAATATAGATGGGAATTAATAAGGTAAAATAGGAATGTTTCATGATATTTTATGTCAAGTAGAAGTGAAATCATGTTAGAAAAGTATTTATGAAAGATAATCATTAAAACAATTTTTTGGGGTTTTAAGAAAAATAATACAGATACATTAATATATAAAATTGAAAATTAATTTATATAAAACTATATGTTAACAAAGAAGGTTTTCATAATAAAAACTGATTTTATAAAGATAGTGGCATTTTAAAACAGAATATATAGTGCACATGAAATCCAGTATGAATTTGGGAAGTTCCCCCAAAATAGGTTTTCTTATTTGGAATTATTGAATAGAGAATTACTTAAAAACATTTACACACCAAAATGATAAATATGAAAGTGTTTTTATAAATGAATTTTTTTATATATACACAGAATTTAGAATATTCACATAAAAATATAATATAACATCATTTTGGTAAAAGGATGATATGGAAACCCAAAGGAATAAAGGAGGATCGGGTAAAATCCCTTACGGATTATCAGCATGGTATCAGATGTACTAAAGTGGTCTTTATGATATAGAAAGGGTTTTCTATTAATTTATAAATCATGAGGGATATATAAGAGAGTTTCTAAATCATATCCCAACTTTATTAATTAGACATCAAAGGGAATAACATAGAGTAAATTCTTGAATAAAAGTGAAACAGAGAGGATCCCTTACCTTAAGGATGATGGTGTCTCCATATGATATTAATGACCTTACTAATAAAATGAGGTTAACTAATTAATAATTTTAGAACATATTTTACATGTTATTGATTTATTATAACATATTTTAGTTCATTAATAACCTTTTTTATTTGTTATGATGTTCAGTTTCATTGATTGTGAGGGTTTTCTTCCTTGGTTTTTACGATCGTTTAACTTATTTTAATGAACGGGGAAACATGTAAAATGAGGATGGATGTACAGAATTGAAGTTATATGTTATTAGTAAATATCCATAAGATTATATAGTTATATAATTAATTTGGTTATTTGGAGTGATGTTGAATCATTCTATAAAACATTAATGATAAATGCTTGGATAAGTTATGTGATTTTTTCATATAATTAAGATGTTTTATATTATTATTTTACATGATGTGTAAAATATGTTTACAGTACATAATATAAGATAAAATACATACAACCATAAAAATGGTATCATGACTCTAATTGAAAATGGTAATTGAAATTGATAACACGTCGTCCTTGAATGTGATAAATTAACACATATCAGACGGTGTTTTCATTTCCTTCGTATAAAATAATGAAAAAAGGAGCGATGATAGTGAATTATCCTAGTATTATAAAAACATTAAAGTACATTTCTGGTACTGAATTTTTCAATCCATTTGTATTATGAATGGTTAGGAATGAAAATAAAACAGAGGAATATGAAAGTAAAATGTCAGAAAAAAAAAGAGTATTTTACCTCTTGAATTAATCTTGTTTGAGAGACTCTGTAGGGGGGATGATTTGGTCTTTTGAGGAGAGAAAAATATTATAGGCATGGGTAGATACTGGGTAGAGATTTGTGAAGAATTTAAGTAAGTTACAAGTTTTTATAGGAGTGAAGATAATATGTAGGGATCAGTGGAATTTATAGTGGAGTAGTAGAGGTTTTTCATAATATTTCATTCCTTTGTTAAGTAATTTCCTTCTAGACCAGAAATAATGAAGACTACATGACTAAAAAAGAACATAGTGCATGTTATTTCGTGATTATGGCCTTACATCAGCCATATATCATTAGATGACATCATAATTCATGTATTTAGCATTTATCATAAATTATCGTATTTTACTATTCAGCAAAAATTCTAGTATTTAAGAAAAATCACAAAAATTTACTGTAAATATTTTTTGATGTGTATAATCCAGAAATGAAATTCATTTTATGAAAATAAGTATAAATATTATTAATTAGAAATTTAATTAAAATCATTATTTACTTGAAAAATACATGCCTAAAAATTATGATTAATTTTATAATGCTTTCAAAAATTACATAAGGTCTTATAAAATTATCTTAAAACCAGAATACAAAAAATCAATAATATATAAACACATTTTAAGTAAAATACATTTTCTTTTAAATTAATTAATTTATATTAATTAATTAGTTATTACATACAAGAACACCAATACATTTACTATGGACATATTATCACTTATAAGATGCCTAAATTTTATTTATACATTCATGGGTTAGATTGCTATTCTATTAGATGATTTAATATTCATAAGGGTCATATTAATATTCATTAGGGTAACATTAATTTCCATAAGGGTGAGTTTCTACTCACTAATAATTATGTTTTTCTTATCTGAATCCAAAAATTTTACTGATCACAACCATGTTTGTGTTTTTTTCTTAATTCTAATCACACAAGTGACAATATTATATTTAAAGGTCACATAGTTCCAAGTAGTTCCTTGTGAAGTGATTTTTATTTGATTATATGACTTTATTATAATAAGGTAATTTATATTGATAAAACATTGGGTTGTTACATTATCCCCCCTTGTTAAATTTTTCCCTTGAAATTTCATTTTACATTCTGATCCATGAACAAGTGAGAGAACTTTTCCTTCATTGCCTCCTTCAGTTCTCATGTTGCCTCTTAATTCATATGGTTCGCCATAGTACATTGACAAGGTAACAAGTCTTCTTAGGTGTAACTTTAACTCTATGATCCATGATCTTCTCTGGTTTCTCCACGTTTAAAATATCATTCTCCAACTATACCACCACTTAAGAGAGTATATGGGAATGGTATGATATATACTTATTTAATTGGGATAAAAGAAATACATCATGTACATTGGATATGGTATGTGGATGTGGTAGTTGATAGGCCATAACCCTAACAGGATCAATGATCATTAAGGGTTCGATGCACCTGGGACTTATCATTATCTTCTTCCCAAATATCATGACCTTATTTATTAGAGATATGAATAGAAATACCATGTATCCAACATTGAACTAAAGGTCTTGTCGACGATTGTCTGCATAACTCTTCTATCGTCTTTGGGATTCCTTGATATGATGCTGAATGGTTTTCATCTTCTCCACCATTTTATATAAAATTTCAGGTCCTAGAAGCTTACACTCAATGACTTTATCCCAACACATTGGTGTTTTGTACCTTTTCCCATAATGGGCTTTGTATGGTTCTATTCAGATGCTCGAATAGAAACTATTGTTCTAGTAGAATTCGACAAGCAGAAGATGTTGGTATCATCCTATATTGATATCTGTAGAACATTTTATCAACATATATTTTAGTTGTCGAGTAGTTAACTCATATTTTCCATCATCTTGATGATGATTGGCCATAATGATGTCTAGTTCATTGCTTAGAGCTTGTTGGAGAGATTTTTAGATCATTGAGGTGAATCTCAAATCTTGATCAGATAAAATTAATAGTGGTACTCCATACATCCTTAACACCTCTTTGATATATATACATCTAATTTTATACAATGAGATGTCATCTCAAATTGAGATAATGTTATTTGTCTTTGTAATGTGATCGATAATAACCCATAGAGCATTGTTTCATTTGGATGTCCATGGATGTCCAGTAAAAATATCTATTGAGACGTTCTCGCACTTCCATGTTGGTATAGGTAGTGGTGGTATCATTCCCTTAGACATTTTTCTTTCTACATTCACTTATTTACATACCAGGAACACTGATGTGCACTCATAATTATTCATCTTCATATTGTCCCACCAAAAGTTCTCTTTGATACCTCGATACATTATTGTGCTCCTAGGTGAATAAAGAAGGTTGAGCTCTGTGCATTATTCAAAAGCTCCATCATTATCTCCGGATCATATAGTGCACATAATCGTGACCGTGGTATTACAATTTCTTTCTCATCATTCATGATCTCAAATGATTTCCCATTTTTAACGGATTCCATCATTTTGTGAATCTCAATATCTTTTCATTGAGCATCCTTTTTTTCTCTATGAGGGATGGTTGATAAAGCTTTTGAGAAAGGATTGATTTTGTTCCTCCATTAATATTACCATTCCCATCCTCTGCAAATCTGTGAATATTGGATCCTTTTCAATTATCATCATTAATAAAATTGTAGGATTCTCTCTACTCAGAGCATATTCCACCTTATTTTCCTTATTGTGATGACAGTGGATGGAGCAGGCATAATCCATGAGGAGCTCTATCCATCTTCACTAGAAAATATCACTCTATTTTTGTTTGAATATATATTTTATACTCTTGTAATCAGTATATATCTCACACATCTCCTCATAGAGATAATGCTTCTATAATTTTAATGCAATGATCACAACTTCCAACTCCAGATTATGTGTATGATATTTTTTCTCATTGATTTTTAGCTTCCTTGATGCGTAGGCTACCACTTTATCATTTTCATTAGGACACACCCTAAGACAAAATTTTAAGCATCACTATAAAACCCAAAGAGTGTTCCACCGGTTGAAAGTGTTAGTATTTGTGCAATGATTAGACTATTTTTCAAATCCATAAAGCAGTAATCACATTCTTGGTTCCAAAAAAACTTTACTCCCTTCAATTTTAGTTGGTCATTGGGTACTAAAATCCTGAAAATTTCTTCACAATTCGTCGATAATACCCATCCTGGCATTCAAATATACAGATCTCCATTACAAATATTGGTCTAGTACACTCGTCAATTGCATTTTCCTTAGAAGGGTAAACAAATATCCCTTTGTTGCCGATTACATGCCCCATGAATGAGACATCATCCATCCAGAACTCACATTTACTATACTATGAATACAAATTCTTCCTTCGCAACATCTTTAACATAGTATTATAATTCTCCTCATGTTCCTACTTGTTGTTTGAGTATATCAGAATATCGTCGATAAAGACTACCACAATGTTTTTTAGGTAATATTCAAAGACTATATTCATTAAATCCATGAATATTTTTGAAGAACTTCTGAGTCCAAAGGTAAACACTATTAACTGAATGTTTCCATACAAAATTCAAATGGAAGTCATGGGAATATCTTCTTTCCACTCGTTTAATTTGTGATATCTCGACTGAAGGTACACCTTAGAGAAATAATTGTCCCCACGAAGTTGATCGTACGCTTCATCTCTCTGTGGTAGGGGATAATTGTTCTTTATTATAATTTTATTAAGCTCGCGATAATCAATGTAGAGGCACATTGATCCATCATTCTTATTGATGAAGATGACTGGTGCACCAAACAATGAAGCACTCGGTCGTATAATACCCTTCTCCAGATTCTCCTATAACTGCTTCTTTAGCTCTTCCAAATATATGGTGGTCATTCTATATGGTGTATATGATTTAGGGTGTGATACCAGAATATGATCAATTGAGAATGAAACTAATCAATCAAGATGAGGACCAGAAAAATCTTCATGGAATACATCGGTGTTGTCCCTTATGATGGGCATGTCTTCAAGCATGATTTTCTACTTCGTATCAATCATTTGAGATTGACTTTTTTGATCATAAGAAATTAATATACCCACTTGAGACAATTATTCTAAAGGATATTCATAATCCTCCTATCACTTTTAAATAATTGGAGGATGCTTCGGGATGTTTCGAGTGGTCTCCTTTTCCCAACATTTGATTTTGTATTTCTATAAAGATAGACAATCCATTCTCTAGAACATGTCAAACACCAATAATAAAAGTAAGATGAGATTTTCTAGGATGTTAAGTCCAAAAAACATTAACCAGGGGGGAGTTATAAACCACGAACTCAATAATTTCTCTATTTAATATTCTCACATAAAAATAATCCTCAAATTTTGTAGTGGTGTTTGAATAATTATACTATTCATTCAAGATATAAATGAATGTGTATAACAAGAATCAAATAGTACGTTCACTATTCTTGAAGGAATTCTTAGCGTACCTTTCACAGCATTGTTTTCCAGCTCCCCCTTAGTAGTGGTGATAGCATAGTCCCTTCCTTGATTCCTTGGAAGTAGTTGTTTATTTCCCCTGACATCCCTCTGCATAGGGAAATTGTTTTCATAATTCCCATGCTCCTTCATATTGTAACACTACACTACAGGATGCGAGTTGATCTGAGCATTCCTTTATTCATCCACATTACTGGGAATATTCATATCTCTTCATAATTTTTTACCTAGATGCCTACACTTTCCACATTTGATGCAATTCATGGTTCCCTTTAAATAGTTCGTAGTAATATTCTTCCCTAATTTGATACACATGGGATTATTGTTCATTTTTCCATCATGGACTTTATTTATGGAACCACCCGCCATATATTCCATTTTCCACTTTTTTTCTGTAAGCCCACAATACCACTTAGAGTCTCCGATCAAAATTTCAACCATATCGTCACAAAAGGAAATATTCTAATTACCGTCGATGTCTCAAATAACCAATGATTTTCCTTGAATCAACTTCAATCTGCTAAAGAAGAAATCCACCTTTCATTCAATGTTCATGAAAAATACAAATTCATGTCTTGCAGCCCTCGAAATGTTTTCTTCATACACCCAGATTGACTCATCTTATTTTATCTTGAGTCTGAGGAACACACATTCCATCTTGATTTGGAGGGTTTAAAGAAAATATTTATTAAAAAACATTCTCTCGAATTACACCAAATCCATGGAAGAAATTTCCTCTTGGGGCTTCATATTCATGATTAGTATCTCCCACTGATCATCTTCCCCATCAAAATAATATACCTCTAGAACGAATTTTTCTTCTTATGAACACTGGATGATTGAGAATATCTTTTTAGTGTAGGTATTCGACTATTTCGTGTGGAAGGGATAAAAAGATCCACTAAACAAGGGAGTAATTTTCTAAATGAAGGATTCAATAGAAACTTTATATTTCCTCGGAAGAGGAGGGAGTTCCACATTATTCAAGTTATTATTCATAAGTTGAGACAGATGAGCATGTACTGTGACGATTTTTTCAGCACACACTCCCATAATATTTTTCATATAAGTATGTTAATCTACAAATTTCATAGCACATTTATTGTTTGAACTTATAATTATATTTCACTCTATTAACAAATAAAAATAACATAGAATTAGAGGGATTCGATACTTCTCTATTGAGCATAAAATTTATGCATTGAACAAAAGAGGATAAACATGTAAAGGATAAGTATATCCTTACTTCAGATTCCATAGGATGGAATCTATTTTATCCTTGATCAATTTTATAACATATATTCTTATGGTATTTTTTTATTCTCTTACTAATGGTTTGTACCAAACTCATGAATTTACCCAAGAATAGCCCATGGGAGTGTCAAACCAAGAGTGCAGCATGGCCCATTATCATGCATCAGCTCCAATTCGAGTCTTGCTCAAAGCTGTGTTTTTGGTTTTTACCCTTACGTACTTCTATGCCAAATCCACCTCTACCCATTTGTATCCAAGAAGGGAAGCATTTTCCTGATAAACCACTTACTATATACTTACCAAAATTTAGTGGTGTTTTTTATACTTAGTCACATCCTTAAGGTTCTAACTGAAGTTATCTATTCCAAATATAAAAAAATAACTAGTCCATCCTGTAATGCCAACTATAGAGACTCTAACCATTTACATATAACATTACATGATTTTAAGTATAATTATACATCAGAGTACAAGTCAATGATTGTAATGACTAGAGTCTTGGAAGACTAGGTACATTACCTAAAAACATGGAACTAAATAAAACATTTGTTTAATTAATCATGAAATAGATCTTTTAACTTCCATTGTTCTCAAACATCTAAGTAGGGTTCCATGGGGAACGCATGAATAATGGGATGATCTAAATATCCCTATAAGGGAATGAACATAAGTGAAAAACATTAGCACATGGGATAGAAGTAATGACATGATGATATATGAAGGCGTGTAACATATGGAATCATTACATATAAATAAGGAATCAGATATACATGTAGTCATAATAATTTGAAGAAACATAAAACATGAGTTTAGAAAGAGTCAAGTATAGCCGTCATGTCTATTGCACATAATAGTAAAATCCAAGGCTAACAACCTTGATCTCCAAACATGGTAGAACAAGCTAAGGCCAACCTCAAAGATACTCACACATAACATCTAATGAGACTCAACTTCAACCAATTAATTGATGTGCTATCTGATATCAAACATCGTAACTTTTATTTAATATTTCTTCCTCATTAAGAATCATACATAATCAATATTACTTAAACATAAGGATTACCCACAAAAATAATTGGGTACCACAATCTTTTCGTTAAGCATAACAAATGGATGTATCATAAGAGATTCAATAAAAGAAAGGATATAAAATATTCATGGAAATTTATAAGGTAAAATATCTATGTATCATGATAAGTTATTTCACATAAAAGTGACAACATTTATGAAATGTATCTATGAAATTTTAACGTTAAAATATTTTTGTGTGGTTTTATGGATAATACTATAGAACCATTAGAATAGAAAACGGTAAAATATATTATATAAAACTATAATTGAACCAATATGTTTTTTATAAAAAGTATTATTTTATAAAGACAATGGTGGATTAAAACACAGTATATATTATAAGTAAAATTAGGTAATAATTTGGGATGTTCTATCAAAACAGGTTTGCTTATCGGTAAATATTTATGAGGGAATCACTTAAAACATGTATATCCCTGAAAGAGAATGATTAAAGGGTCATGATAAATTAATTTTCTTCATGTAAAGAACATTTATAACAATAAAATAAAATGATAATTAACATCATTTTATGTAAATGGATGATAAGGCAACCTGAAGGTACAAGGGAGGCTCGGGTAGAATCCCTTACGGATTATCATCATGGTATGAGGTGTACATTAGAGGGATTAATGAGAGATAAATTGGTTTCTGATCACTTATTAATCATGATGGAAGTATGGGGGAGGTGAATTATCATACCCCATCATTAGGTATTACACTTAAAATGGAATAAACTAGAAGTCATTTTTAAATATACTAGAAATAGAGAGGATCACATACCTTAAGTCTGATTGTGTTCTTCACTTGATATTAATAACCTGAATAATCAAATTATGTTCTTTAATTAGTAATTCCAGAACCCATTTTACATGTGATAGATTTATTATATCCTTTTTTAGTTCATTGATCACATTTTTTTATTAGTTATGTTGTTATATTTCATTGTTTGGGAGCATTTGCATCCTTTGTTTTCACAATTGGTTTAGTTATTATGATGAACAGAGAAACATATAAAATGTGAATGGTTGTAAAAAATGATGTTTTATTTTATTAGTGAATATGCATAAGATTTCATGGTTATAAAATTCATTTATTTTGTTTGATTTAATTTGAATTATTATATAAAACATTAATGATAAATTCTTGGATTAATTTGGTGATTTTTCTCATAATTAACTTTTTTTGTATTATTATTTTACATCATGTGTGAATAAGGATTCAAGAACATCCCATAAGGTAAAATACATTTCAAATAGTCTGGTTCATCCATAAAAATGGTTTCATGACAATAATTGAAGATTTTAATAAAAATTGATAACCCATCGTCCTTGAATGTGATAAATTAACACATCTTGGATGGTGCTTTCATTTCCTTCATAGAAAATAATGGGAAAGGGGAGATAGTAATTAATTATCCTAGTATCATAATAATTACATTAAATTTATGGTACTAGATTATTAATTCCATTTGAATTAGGAGAGTTCAAGAAATAAACTAAAACCAAGGAGCATGAAATGAAAACCAATGGATAAAAAAGAGGAGTTTACCTATTGGTTTAATATCCTTGAGAGCCTCTTAATAGTAGAGGATTTGGACTTTTTAGGAGGTCAATAGATGATGGACGTGGGGGAGGAAATTGGGGAGAGATTTGGGTAGAATTTATGTAATGCACAATCCAAAATTGGAGTGAAGACAAGAGGTAATGAGGTGTGGTGTTTATAGTGGAGGCATGGAGGGGTTTCTTAATATTTAATTCCTTATCTTATTATTTTCCCTCAGGACAAGAATTAGTGAATATTGCATGCCCAAAAATAGAAAATATTCCTTCTTAGTTTGAGGCAATGTCCTTATATAAGCCATAAATCTGCTGATGACATCATAATTCATGTATTTACATTTATCATAAATTACCATATTTCACTATTCACTAAAAATTCAATTATTTCAAAAAAATCCCAAAAAATCCCAAAAAATCAACCTAACCATTTTTCAATGTGTAGATTCCAAAAATGTAATCAATTTTATGAAAATAACATTCTACATATGATTAATTGATTTTTTAATTAAATTTATAATTTACATGAATAATACTGATTTTAAAACTATGACTGATTTTATAATGCTTTCAAAAAATCATATAATGTCTTGATTTTTTTTCATAAAACCAGAAGACATAAAATTGATAATTTATGAACAAATTTTAGGGAATAAGATTTTATTTTATATTAATTAATTAATTTTAATTATCTATTTATGACATACAAAATACCAATACATTTAATATGGTTAACTATCATATATATATAATCCCTAAATATTCATTATACATTCATGTGTGAGGATACTATTCTTTTGGATGATTTAAAATTCATAATGTTCATATTAATATTAATAAGGGTAACATTACTATTCATAAAGGTCAATTACTATTCACCAAAAATTATGTTTGTCTTGTCGGACTCCAAACATCTTACTGATTGAAACAGGGTTTGGAAAATTTTTGATATTTGAATCACATTACTAATAATATTATGTTTAAAGTTAACACAGTTATTAGTATTTCATTGTGTTTTGATATCATGTGATTATTTGGAATTATTATAAGAATGAAATTTCCATTGATAAAATATTTGGTCATTACAGATCAAATTCTAACTATACTATATAAATGGTTTTATTTAGGGTATATGGTCTTTCTAGAAGATTTAAATTTGAGTATAGGGTCCCCCTGAAGTCTAATAGTTTATGATATGGATTTTGGTATCCATAGAAGACATAAGGGGTTGCGTTGGGATTTAGTGTCTCAAAAGTGGACTTGATTTTTTTATTTGGGTGAATAAAGTCATTTCAAGGGTAGTTAAAGGGTATTCATTGGGTTATATTATTTCCTAGAAGAATTTAAAGGAATTATTTCTAGGTTTATGGTCCAGTAGAAGGACATTAACTTTTTACAATATTTTTAAATTCTATATTGATGTGTTAGAATTATTTATAGTGGGGATTAATGATTATTAGGAAAACATCAGATTGAACTAATGTATTATCTCTTTTATAATCATATCATATCTATTCTTATAAAGGAAATATAAGGATGATAAGATACATAGCTGGTGAGAAATAATGTGATATGATATTTGTATATTCAAAATCAGTAGACATAATAGAATATTTCTCATCAACCATTATAAGTGATGGAACATATGGGGCTGCACATAGAATTTTTTCCAACCACCTTAAGATTTATGATATGATGAGATGTAAATGTATTAAAGTATATAACCACCACGTTTTATAGACTCACCCAAAATGTAGATAGTTTCAATAATAGGTGCAAGTACTTAGAGCCCTTGTAACATGATTGTGGGCATATAGTAAAATCTCATCATGGTTTTGTTATCAAGGGATTATTATTAGTTATTAATTAATTTTATGGGAAACTAAAATAGATTTATTAGGAATCATACAATGGTAACTAAAAATTTGGGGACCACATATGAATTTTGGAATACATAAATGACCTACCCTGAATGAACATAGACTGATCCTTAGTCCATGTATGATAAATGATTGTGATAAAATAAAATTGAATAGGGTATATATCTTTATTCAAGAGAAAATCATAAACATTTAAAAAAAATTAAATACTTTTAAAGATGGTGGGACCTAAGATAGAGGGGGATTCCAATCATTTTATATGATAACACACATGGACATTATCGATGGTTGACTCCTTTTATGTATTTTTTAATTTACCTATGGATCTAAAATAATTTCATGCCATATCAGGATAATGATCACAAATATAAACTCTCAGTGACTCTCACAAGTTTTCATGGTTCGATTGTCCCAATGGGTTCCACGACCATTAATATACCGACTAGTTCTAAAATGATCCTGGTACAGAATACTCATATTTGGACATGAACATGACACTAGGAAAATTACTCTAGTATATCATGGTTCCCTCATCCCTATATTTGTTTCCACATGTGGGAGAAAAGATCTAAATGTTTCATTTGTTTTAGTATCAATGAATTCATGATAATATTTGTGGAATGATGGGGGTTACAGTTCTATAGGGTGAGGTGATTATCTAACACAAGGAAAACCATTCCATTTACATAATTCTAGAACTATTCCACTTACGAATGTTGGTATGTTATGGGTTTTATATGAATTTTGGTTACCATTATCTAGTAATGGACATAGAGTAATCCTTAGTCTATAGGTGATTGATTAAGGTGAGGAAAATCGAATGGAATAGGTTTCATCCCATTATTTATGGGAAATAAAAAATATGAAATAGATAAAAATAATTCTTTGGAAGGTAGGGATTATGCTCGAGGGTAGCACTTCATATTTTATTGTTACATGGAAGGAATTTATGGGTGGTGTAATCATTTTATGAATTATCTACACTTCTTATTATTCCAAACATGAGTGCAATTCATGAGAACCTTTCTCTTATTTGAATAATATCAAGGAATTTCAAATACTATTTATATATTGTATGTAGTTTAATATATTAAAATATACATGGGAAGAATACTAACCAAAATAGAAATATTATGAATAATATAATTTCATTCAATGTATAATGTATTCATTCCATATTGAAAATGTAATTCCATTCACTACATAATCAATTCGTAATACATTCTTACATTAATTTCATATAGTAGGAATCTAACATATGAGTTGGAGGAATGTTAGTGTGTAACTATATACAGATTACGGTAAATTCATTTATACATCTATATTTCCATTAAAATAATGTAATCAGACTATATTCATAAATTAATATGAAATTTATAATGATATTCATACTATATTTAGAGTGACCATACATTGATTACATATTGACAGATATAATATATAGTGTTTGGATACTATTATTTCATACAATTCCAATATCGATGATACATAAGAGTCATGGGAGTATTTTATTTCACACATCGTATAATATAATATACATGTACAATTGTATGTAATTTCAATCAACGTATTCATATATTACGAATATAGGTATATGTAATTTCATAAAATGTATGCATGTTCTAATCAAATATATTTGTGGATATTGGTGATATCTAAATTAAAATTTTATTCATAATGCATTCAAGGATGTTTATGAAAACATGTGTTCTTCCAAACAATATTTTTTTATTAATATTGTATTCGTATGATTGTGTAAATACATTTGTTGTTTTAACATGGTGACAATTAATGCATAGTACACATACTAGTCTATATATAGTGGTTTTTAAGCATTGTTCATTCGTGTGATAATAATTTCTGTCAATGTGAATCTATATAAACCATATCTATAAATGTGATTTATAAATAATGAGAATTTATTTTTTAAATTTTAATTGATATTTGAATATATTTAAACATTTTCAATATATATAAATATATATTGATTAATTTATTACAAAAATTATATATTTTTATAGTTAAATCATATAAAATTAATTTTAGTTGTTTGTTGGTGAATTATGAATGGTGAAAATGTAGAAAATATTATGGATTAGATTAGTAATCTATAGAATATATCAAATTATGTTCTAATTTGGAAACAAATAATAACTATGTTAATATAAATTGAATGATTAACTAAAAAAATGAAAATTAAAACGAATTAATTATACATGTTACTAATTTAAGACATTATAATATACTGGAGAATTTATTTTTAGTTTATGGTTGATAGTGCTACTATTTTTATCATTTTTCATAATTTTTTTATTTATTTCATCCCCGTAAATTTAACAATTTGATATAACATGCATCATTATTTTATTTTTGATTAATTTTGGGATAAAATGATAAAATTTATTAATTATAGAATTTTAAAAACTTTACATCACTTTGGTATGTTGAGAATAAAATTTTCAATATTGTTTCAACTGGTGTGATTGTTTTTCTACAGGATTGATTTATTGGTGTCTATAAATTTCTTCAAATGTAACCCAATCTCATTCTAAATTCAATATTCCCAAATAAATTAATCATTATGAAAAATATTTTTTCCTAGAAGAATTGACACCTCTTCGATAAATGAGGCTTATATCGGGAAACAAAACTCAAAATGAGGCTATGTGAGATGTATTTGAAAGAGGAAATGAATTTTGTTTTTTTTATAAACAATTATGGAAAAATTATATAACTGTGTAATCCATTAAATGCACCAAAGTGGGAGGAGTTGAATGGTCTCTTAAAGTATAAAAAGTGGTTCTATGTAATTCAGCAATAAAAATTTTTCATGTTAAACAAATTAATTTTTGAGGTTAAATATCAAAAACAATTATTTGAAACATTGAAAAATGATCCGTGTTGAATTTCAGCCCTCTAATGGGCATAAATGGTGAACACACATAGTGGGTAAAATTTGGAGGATAAATTTTATGCTATTATTTTAATATCTTTTATTCTTCTTATGAATTATAATGTCTTTCTCTGCCACCTTCTTCAGGGATACCCTTTATATAGAGGGGTAATATTTAAAGTGATTGGGAAAGGGGGTGTTTTCTTTTCATAAATCTGATGTTATTTCACTTTATGTAAAAAAATACTTTCTATTTTTTATGAAGATTTCATCAATTTCTAATACTAGTTTTTATTATAATGTATGGTTTCATTTGGTTTTAGATTATAATATTGATATTACATTGCTCTATGACCATTTTTCTGGAGTTTATTGTTTTTTGTTTATATATGATGGAATCAACTAGGGCTTAGTGGTGAAGTACTTGGTGACAATCATTAAATGTGGGAGGGTTAGTGGATATTATTGATTTCATTGGATAAATAATACATAACATGATATTGCCTATGTGAATATAGTTTATTTTAAGTAACCCTCTGGAATAATTGATGGATTGTGGACTAAGATAATAATAAGGTAAGGTTTACACATACAATAGCCATTTGGAGAAGTGAGTGAAAGGAAGGAATTGTTGAATCTTACATTAATCATCATTGTTTATGTGGTTTGGATAAATTGGAACTACAATATCATTTCAATTGGAAAACTGATCTCGACCTGATTACCCTTTTCATAATATATTTCTCGACCACTTTATAAATTTACTTATTTTTTTATCTTTATTTTTGAAAAAAAATCAATTTTTTTAAAAAAAAATTCCATTTAATTGAATGTGAAAAACCATGATTATTCAACTACCCTCTATTAAGAAAATATATGTTAATGACTATAGTACATTTGAACATTGGAAATAATTGTTTTTCTACAAACCATGATAAAAAAAATTGCGCAAATTTGACCCTCTTTCATTAGAGGTGGGGAAAAAATATAATTTTCAAATTGCATGACTAGAACTACTAACAGTGACCCATTCCCCTTATATTATGAAATTTAATTAACCTTGTTGAATAGAAATGGATACCATAATTATCAATCACAATTTATGGAAATTTCTCTTACAGTCTTGAGTGAGACTTCAAGTGTTAAATCTGAGCATGTCATCTCTGTTGGAAATCTAAACCAAACCAATAGAGACTTATGTACACTACAATTCAATAATAAAAATAATCAACTTTCTAATCGATAGTTACAATATGATTTTGACTTGAAAAATAAAATGATATTATTTATTAAAAAAATTAATGGATTAATAGGAGAAGACCCAAAAATATTTATTAATGTTTTCACATATGTCTACTCTACATTCATACCCTGAGGAGTAGATGAGGAGTATGAAAAGTGAAAGTAATTCCAATTTTCATTGTACAGATCTACGAAAGAATGGTTATAAGTCCTATTAAAAGAAATTTTTCATGAATAAAATGACATACTAAGATACTTCATGTAAATATTATTCCCCACCTATGCTATGACAACTATCAGAAAAGAAATATATTCCATCAGGTAGTCATCTGGACAAACCCTTTGTGATGACTATGAGAGATTTAATAAGATATATCCTAGAATCCCACATCATGAAATTGAGGTGGATCACGTAATTATTTATAATTATCAAGGATTAATGTAGAATAATAAAAAAATATAGGGATTCAAATTTTGGTGGAGAATTGATTGATAATTGACTATAATTAGACAAGGGATTGAATGAGATTATTTCTCAGAAATCGCAACAGTTTGGTGCAGTATGTACGAGAACAAGAGATAGTAATGAAGTAATAAATTCTCATCCATAACCCTTATGATATACTATTATTGAAGAGATAAACTATTTTTTTAGATAGATAGATGTGAAATAAGGGAGTAAGAAACAAGGACTAGCTATATTATGTGGTTTATGATCATCACCTGATTATGTCACCGACGAGTGTGAAAATGAATTGGAAATGGAAAGATGTTCAGGAAACCAATGCCATGGAATTTCATAAAACAATTATTTATATATCCCATTCAAGTCCAATATGTATTTGGAAATTAGAAAAAATAAGGTAGACCTCTTGCCATGATTTGTGCTAAATGAAGCCCCAATACCAGCATCCATTCCAAAATCAGCCACTATTTAAAAAAATGATATCTTATAACCTTATTTAAAACCACAAACCATTAAATTTACCATGAACATACGAACAACCATCCACCATTGAGAAACCTCTAATTCAGAATAAACAGTTACAATATGAGTATGTGTGGTTGAAAGACACTGTAAAATATTTATCAAAAACGTTTTGTAGTCCTACAGAATTCATGAACAAAAATGAAATGAAACTCCCATCACATTTTATTAAAAATCACATGGGTAATTTCATCATGTTATGAAAAAATAATTGGAATAGAAATCCCACAACTATAAACACATAATCCAAAAAAAATAAACCTGTAATGAGGGTTAATGAAGTTGGTAATTCATAAATTTTTTTGAAAATACACTATGAATAAAAAAATAATGTGGAGGATGATAAGGATCCGATGTTGAAGAAGTTATAGGAAACACCACTAAAAAATCAATAATGGGATAAGAATAACTTAACCCCAGCATTTACATCATAGATTATTGAATCAAAATATTGAATGAATAATAGCATCAAAAATAAATTATTGAAACCTTCTAGAAAGTGAAAATATATACCCCCTTATGAAGAACTCAAAAAAATTCCAATGTTATGAAAATTATTATTAGGGAAATTTCACTATGAATAAAATACACTAGGGGAGTTGTAGGATCAAACTGGGAACATGTGTTTCTTCTCTTGTCACACAAGAGTTTCCAAACAAATATCAAGATCTACTGATTTATTTTCTTACATAAAACATTCGATCATTTAATTTTCTAATGATTTATGTGATATAGGTTCTCCAATTAATTTATCTCCTAACTCAATATATAGTTTTTTTATATGGGTGACTTGATTTCCGCAACATTGGTGGTCCATCTTGCAATCTATTTCACAGTTTTCGCAACAATTTTTTGGGGGATGTACTTGTGGATGTCAAATATCACTTATTCCTAGATGACTCATTATGTTGAATATGATAGAATATAGGAGCCCATCACACTCAACCTTCATTTTTAGGTAATTTGGTTAAGAGGTTCCAATACTTCACCAATTTCCATGAAGGGGAATAGAATATTGTGTTTTGAGATATCACAATCAACTAATATATTTTTTACTCCATGATCCACCCATTAAATGATCACAAAATATTTAAATTCACCCCTGAAGTTAGTTCTTATACAATTGAACTGTCATCTATATTCCTTGTTTTATAAGAATTGGGAGATAATTATTACACTAAAAATAACATTTAACATGTGAATGTTCCAAACAATAGAGATTCAAATTTCATGTTGGAAGAAGAGGTAATATATTGATTATTGGATGATTTTTTAAATGATGATGAATAAGATATGATTTATTCTATACAAAACTTCATACCTTTGTAAGTGGGGACCCTTTATTTAATTTCATTCCTTAAGTATACCCATATCTGTAATTTAATCCACTCCTCACAGATTTTAAATATATGTACCTCATAAATGGATTGAAATTATCAATGATAATTTCTAATAATCTATCGAAACCCCATGAAGAATATTTTATTTGTATTTTTAGAGAGAATTTACAATAAATATGGAAGTGATTAGGTGATATCCTAATAATAATCCCCAAAACATGCTCACACACAATTATTCTTGAGGTATATTGGAATCCTATCAAATAGACCCAAAAGATGCCGAATCTCAGATTAATTAAGGCTATAAAGAAGGATACTGAAAATCTTGTCCAATATAGGATTATATATCCCACTTCATACTCACAATTAGGTTCCCTCAATTATATATTTCTAAAAACTAACCTATCTACTATGAAGAATGAAAATAATAAATTACTCCCTATTAGAATTCAGAATAGCCAGAGACTGTGAGAAGATTATAGGATGTCGAATCAACTCACACTAAAATATTATTTTCCCATCCCCTTTTTAGACTATATGATACATATATTGGATGCGAGAACTGATTATGAAATTTTAATGATCTTCCAGTCATTATCAGGTGCATATTACTCTCAAGGATCATGATAAGGTTGTCGTTACTTTTACCTTTGGAACATTTTAATATAAAAGTATTACATCTAGATTTTTTGATTATCTAAGTAAGACATAGAGTTTCATGTCATGCTTATTTTCTAATCACATTTAATATATAGTAAATGTTTTCTATATTATTACAATAATTTTGTAAATTATTTTGACAATTGATTAAATCAATCAAGAAAATATTTTAAGAAATCTACTTTGAAAATAATATTATTTTAAATTTTATGAACTGTCATTTCAGGGTTAAGATATGATTTTTTTCATTTAATTTCCTGAAAACAAATTAATTTTGAAAAATCTAAAATTGAAATAATAAATTTATTTCCTTACCCTTATTCTCTAAAGAATGTTAGATCATTTTTTTTGAAAAGACCTATTCTACAAGAGCATTATCAATGATTTTTGTAATAGTACTCTCCATAAACCTAGATTAATAATGAAAGATAATGTCATTGATTTAAATGGTGTGTGTAATAAATCCTATGATGAGTTGAATAAAAGAGTCAATACTCCACCAATTATGCATACAAAAAATTTGGAATAACCATTCGAGTAATAATGTTATTCTTTAAAACTAGTTATTGGAGAAATAATTTATCAATTAATTAAGGGTATTCCATAAGTCATTTCTTATTCCTTGATATCCATTTATGTATCCTAATTAAAATATAGAACCATATCTAATGATTTTTTATATTTTTTATCTGATTTAGTAAAATTTAGATCATATCTTCTTGGAAAATATGTCACTTTTTTTCTAATTATGCATCTCTTCATTACATGAGGAAGAAGTAAGAATATAAATCAAGGGTAGTGAGGTGAATTCCACTATTTTAAGAGTTTAACATATAAATAATTGACAATAATGTTTTGATAAACTATTTAGTCGATCACATATATAGACTGCCCCATATTGTTGAAACTGAAATTCTAAACAAAGTAACATTGAGTGAAGACATTTCAAAATAGTTTTTGTATATGATTTGTGGATAAGTTTTATGGTATGATGACATATGAAATTATCTGGAAACATATCATGTTTTATACCATTGAAATTCCCAAGAAATTACAAAAATGTAATCTATATCTGGATATTACTTTTGTGGTGATCTAAATCTCTAGAATATGTGAAATGATCTTGTGATAAGAATATCTTTTCCTAGAAGTGAAATTGATTCAACCTTTGAGTTATGTCACATGTTAGCTTGTTAATTCCACATTAGATCTCAAACAATAGACTGTATGGTGTTAGAATCTTGAATTTATTTTAATACCCCTATTAAAAATATTTATTAATTTTGAAAAAGGTTGGAAAATTGTCAGTTTTATGAAAATAATTGAAAGAGATAATAAATTAACTGAAATACACTTAATTTTTGTGATCTATTTTTATGCATGTAGGATATATTTTATGGTTCCTTTCACAATTTCATTTTAAATTCAAATATCTTACATTCAGTTTATTGTGTTTTAAAATGGGTTGAATAAAAAGAGATTATGACTGAATATGCTATGGTTGTTTGTGATTTCTTCAGGGGTAACATATTTCTTTTTTGGTTTGGAGTACCTAAATCCATCAAAAATGATAATAGTACTCACATTCAAAAGAGGGAAATGATGAGTTTTCAAAAAAAATATTAGGTGAATCCTAGGACATAAACCATATACTATCAAATGACTAACAATCAATATGATGTATTCAATAGTGAAATGAAAGGAATTTATGAACATGTCGTTAAACCAATCAAGAAAAATTTCAGCCAATGTTTGGACTTCATATTATTAGATTAAAAGAAAAACTATGAAACCCTAATAGTAATGAGTTCATATATATTTATTTTTGGGACAGGTTTTCCCCTACTTGTTGAATTGGAACATAAGGCATAATGTGCTTTGAGAAAGAAGAATTCGGAATTGATTTCATGTGAGAAGAAACAAGAATTTAGTTATAAGAGTTATTGGAATTTAGAATGGAATCTTTAAAAAATTATAATATTTATAAAGAGATAAGAATATTGGAACATGATGAAATAATCCAACCAAAATACTTCTATCATGGAGATATAGTGTTTTTATTCAACTCAAGACTCAAGATGATGTCATGCAAAAATTATTCTCATTGGGAAGTTCCATTTATAGTTAATCATGTATATTCATTTTGTGTTGTCAATATTATAATAGATGGATAGAATGATATATTTACTGTTAATGGACATATGATTTAGAAGTTTCCTACGAACATACTATCAAATCCATTTGAGGAGATCACACTCCTCCAAATTACTTTAAAAAATTGCATCAGGTTATCCCCTCCTTCATAGTTACTTTCTTATTCTGATTTAATTAAATATCATGTTACATTTGAATTCAATTTAAATAAATTTATGTAATTGAATCATTTATTTGTGGGGAAGGTAACCATTATAGTTTATTATTTTTAAATTTTCACAAAAAATCGTATTTTTAAAATTTGGGGATTATATTTAATCATTTTTGTGTTTTTGAAACATTTTAGTATAAATTATTATCTTCTACACTTTTTTCACACATATTGATTCGTTTAAAAATTTATCCAATGAAACTAAGATTAAATGAATTCTGAAATGGAATTTCATCATGTTCAAAACATTATATATTTCATTAAAAGAAATCTAATTTTTGAATCTGATGCCACA
This sequence comes from Viscum album, assembly GCA_963277665.1. Lineage (NCBI taxonomy): Eukaryota > Viridiplantae > Streptophyta > Magnoliopsida > Santalales > Viscaceae > Viscum > Viscum album. The sequence goes on along the minus strand of OY728163.1, from coordinate 713,351,074 downwards.
TCTCACTATCATTATTTTTGAAATCACATTCCCATGTGTCTTATGAAACATTTTCATATACTTTACTTTCTCCATAATTCTTAAGAGAAAAAAGTCATGCATTTTCTAACCAGGATTTTATATACCCCATTTAAAACATGTATATATGTTGTACTTGTGAATCATATTATCGAAGTAATTATTTGGTTTTAAAGTCCCATTTTCATGAGAATCATTTATATTCAGTCATTTCATGTACATTTAATCATTTTATCAGATAGAATATATGTAAAAATTGTTATGTAAGTCACATTTTAGGCTAATGTTCCCAATTCAACATGCTCTTGAACTAAAATTTCATGATCTATTATAGCTTATGTGTGGATGTATGTTTTTCTATGTTGTGATACATCATTTGATAATAATTCAAGAGGATTATAAAAGTCTTAATGGAATTTTTCACTACTAAAATAGTCATTTTTTAGAAAATTATTCCCTCATGGACCATTTATGATAAAATATTTGTGTATTTATAGAAATTTTTCTATAAAATAATTTCTTCCTTTATATAGTTTCAAAAGGTTTAAGAAAGATTATCCATAAAGCATAATCAATAAAAAATAGAGAATAGAAACATAATTTTTTCTGATTAAATTTTAATGGTTAGGGATTTCCACACAATTCTAAAATATACATAGAGGGGATTTTATTCTAATCGGAGTAAGGAGGATACCAATAATTAGTGAAAATTATAATCATGAAATTTATTATTCCATATTAGACAAACTCTACTTATTCAGACTCTAAATTTTGGACATCAGAATCATATCAATTTAAATCTATTGATATCCCACAATAGTTCTCCTGATAAAAAAATTCCATCGAACCACATTGGGTGTAAATGCAATAATTAATGAATCCCATGTTAACTCTTCCAAGGGTTTGGTAGGAAAAATATATTTTGAAATTTAATGTTTTTGAGATGAGATAGAATTCATGTGACATATGTTAATTTTCTTCATCGAAGGTGAAATGAAATGTAAATATATTAAATGATCTAAATAATGATCTTAAAATTATTTATTCTTGGAGGAATGATATCGTTTTTTTCTTTTTGTTAGATTGGTGCATCTTATGGGTATATGTATTGAGTTTATAGTAACTTGATTTTGAATATTACTTGTCCTGGAGCCCAAGTTATATGTTTAATGGAATTGATAAAGCTATTTTTTTTTAATTTGTCATATATTTTTCAATGATTTAATATGTGAAATTTTAAAAATATGAGCTAATTTGCATCATTTTAGGATTTTGGGTGAATTTTGGGCTTAAATGTTAGAATTAAATAATTTTAAAATTTTAACAATTTTCTATTGCATCGGAATTTTCAACATATTATTTTCAATATTGATCAAAATTGTGATTATTTTTTTAGGCTTCCATTGTATCTTGGCATCGTCTTTTTCACCAGCAACCAAAGATCGTTCTATAATCAACAAGACCAAAAAATCATTAAGGTTAAAAATTATTTCAAGATGAATGAAATGACCCATCATGATTATATATGGAAAATATTGGGATACCAACCTCCAAATGAGTTGTGTTCAATTGGAGTTTTAGGATGCCTCAATGACTCACTTGAAAATTAAATATCATCGATAAATTTTTTCATTAATGATGAATTTAAACGTACCAAATTTGAAAATTGTAAAAGGTACGTGTAGGTAGAAAAATTAGATATTAATTATTTGGGATAATTTTTTTTACAAAAGTCCACGCGAAATTAAATTTTTATGTTTGATAAAAAAATTCCAAACAACTTTTATGAAGTAACCTTGTTGATTTCTGACCCAATATGGGGATAAAATAATTATAAATTTTAGTGGATATATTCTCGAGGAGAAATTTTGGGTTTTTCTTCTACCATATTTTGATCCTATTATGTATTTAAATGGCTTCCCCCTATCAACTCTTCATGTATAAACTTCACATATTTGGATAAACATCTTAGTTATTGGGGGAATGGGTTGGTTTCTTTTAGTAATTCTTTAGTTCTTTCACTTCCTGGAATAAAAAAAACTATATTCAGTAACATTGATTTCAATTTCTAATAGTAGTTTTTATTATCATGTGGGGTTGTATTTGGTATTATATTATATTACTAATATTTCATTGTTAAATTGTCATTTTTCTCCCTCCACTAGGTTCTAGTTTATATACGATCGAGTAGACCATGGCGTAGTGGTGAAGTACTCGACGATCGTCCGTACATGTGTGAGGGGTAGTTGATATTTATGATTCTTTTGGATATACAAGACCTGATGGGGTATTTCATATGTCAATATAGGTTATTCTATGAATTTTTTTAAACACATATGATGGATATTATACTATGTTAAGATATTGGAATGGATTTCTCTCACAATCACTACATGACCAACGATGTGAGATAATGATATCACGTAATCTTGCCTTAATTGTCTAATTAGAGGAGGAAATGATAAGTGGGAAATAGGATAGCATGGATATTATAAAAATAAACCTCACACAGCCAAAATTATTATATAATAGTTTTTAATCTCTTATTTAATTTTCTTATATTTTTATTTTATTTCTATTACTTTAGAAATCAATCAATTACAAAATCAGCCACTTTTCCCTATAATTCAATGTGAAAACGTCATTTTATAGTGATAATATATAGGTAAAACCTTATTAAACCACTATAAGAAATTTTGACATAGGATAAAATTATATTTTCAACACCCCATCATAGGCATGTTTCAACATTATTTTTTAAAATGTTTAATAACCAAATAATTTATCGATGATTTGTTTATTATAAAATGGTTTTCAAAAATAGAAATTTCATTAATGTGGTTGTTGTTGGGGTTACATTGGACTTATTACATTAAATATTATCATTCCTGAATTGAACATACTTTTTATTAGTGTAACATAATTTATAAAATGAAATATAATTCCAATGCATTTAATGAATTGTTTCCAAGGTGAGTCACATAAAAAAATTTGAAAGGATTTGAAAAAAATGAAATATTCAAAACTTTTTCAGTTATAATTAATAATATTTAATAAATTAAAAGAAATAAATAAAAATAGGATTATATTACAAATTTTTTTACAATTGTAAATTTCAAATGAACATTTAGATTTTTATTGAAAATATCTTGTGTTGATTGGATGAAGTTGGATATTGTTGAACAGATCAAACTAATATAATTAGAATAATATAGTGGTTTCTCCATAAAGATTAATAATATTGTGTAATTTGTAGATGATTAATACTTATGTAAAATATTTTTTTGAGAACAATTGATGAAAATGATTAGAGGAAACAATCTATTAATGGTTATAAATAAAATATTGTACAATTGAAAAATATAATTAATTAAACAATATTTTACCATTATTATATTTTTTTTGTTTCATTTAACAATTTACCTTGTTTTTAAAGAATAAATTAGTTATATATTAATATTAGATGTTATTTTTTTTCGTTTTTATCTCATAATATGAGTAGAGAAATTATAACATCATTGTTAAAATAAACATCTTTAAAAAAAATAAAAATAAACATTGATTCATTGATGTTAACAAAACAATCCACAATAAGGTAATCCTAAGGGCATTAAATTTACTGATGTCATCAATGGGAATGAATTCATCATCCAATTGTGGGAAACGGTTTATAGGGATGCATATGAATATTTTAATTGATAAAAAATGATTTAAAATAAATAAAAATTAGATAATAATATAATTAAAATAGTGGAATTTTTAAATAAACTATTTTATCTATTATTATTATTAGTTTATCACTAATATAAATACTTTTAAAATGATTATAATATTATATATCGTATATATATTGTAATATTATTCAGGATATTGTAATATATGAACTAGTATTTTGATCTAATATTTATTGTTCAAGATACATATAAGTATGTTTTTTGTTGTATGCATTATTGTATTAACATATGTTCAATCATAATGTTAGTTATGAACTAATATGAATTAATCAAAATAAGTAAATAAAATTCTTTCTAAAATTTATTTATCAAAATAAATATATTTTCTGATTAAATATTTGTTTTTAACATTTATATTTTATGAACTAAATTGTGATCATTATATATGGTTTTACTAAATAATCCTCAGTTATAAAAATTTAATAATAGTTCAAATCTAAATTACATATATGTGTTATGTGATATTATTTTATAAATAGTATACTATTTCATATCTTATGTGAAAAAATAAATATTTGTTCTGATTCATATATTGATAACAATATCTGTATTTTTCTGTATACAAATTGTTGTTTTAAAAAATATTAGATTAGAATATTTTATCAGAACACAAATGTATTGATTAAAAAACATAAAACATCTCATTTAAAATATTAATTAATCAATAAAACTTATATTTTATATACTAAAATTTGATAGGAAATTAATATTGTAATTGAAAAATATTATATATGAAAAATAAAAATTAGATATAAGAATTTTATTTTTCTAATAATCTCTTGGTGTTTCATGAATGCTTTTCAAAAATTATAGTGTATTATTATTTTCATTTAATAACACTAAATTACATATAGCAGTATGAATATTCATATATATGTTTGTTTTTAATTATCTTTTTCAATAATCCATAATATCAGTCGATTGACCACTTAAAATTGAGGGATTAATAACTATTTGTTTTGTACAAATAAGGATATCATTGGTGTAGAATACATAATAGTTTACACAATATGATTCTAGATGAAATAATGTATAATACACATTCTAAACAGATGGATTACTAAAAATAGATATTAATATTAGTTTTCATTGACAATTGATAGATCTATTAACCTAGTGAAATATCATTACCATATTTCTTATATAATATGAGTGATAAAAAGAATTATTTTATAATGGAAGAGTGGATAAGAGATGGCTTCATAGAAGATCAAACATTACAAGGACTCAATAATATCGCTCCTTTATAATGGCTATTTATAATATTATCTCTCATGTAAATATTGTAATAATATTCACTAAACCTTACATAGATACTTACATATAATCAACTTCCACCTCAACTTGAGCAGCTAGTTATCTAATGCTGAGATGTGACTACATGTTCTGGTTAAAATCTCATTTAAGTGTATATGTTATCTACTTCTATATACATCATATTCGTGGTCTTATAATTGTTTTTTACTTCCTAGATAGTCCATCATTATGAAATTCCCAATTTTGATTCCAATCGATTTATTTTAGAATAATGAACATCAATCAGCTATAAATATATTCCCATTTCAAACATCAGTTACACAAATATCTCTTGGGATGACATATGGTTCCCATCTCTGAGATGTTAATAATTTTTTTTACATAGACAACCAGTCCCAACAGTGATGATTTCTTGGAGTATATAAAATTTTATGTTGCTTCACTACATAGTATAAATAAATTTCAAATTCCCAAAAAACATATTCCACATCTATTGAATCTATTTTTTCCGCTATTTGTGTTTGGTACAAGGTTATAGAGCTTTGTTAATGAAAAAAAATATCTTTATAGAACATTTTTTAATTCCTATAATACCTTTTTAATTGACTTATCCATTATAGCTTCACCATATTCATTGTGAAAACACATCATTACCTAATAGTGGGATTCATACCGTGCAATTGGGACATTTTGAATAGTTGTATTAGGCATACAAAATCAAAAATAGGGTCCCATATTTGTTCTCAATTACCAATATTAAGTAGCTTGGAGTTGAAAAACTCCACCACATGGATTTCCTTATTATTGTGTATCTTGAGCAGACTATAAATTTTTTATAGGTATCACTATTCTATTTGGATGAGATTTCATACAATTATTTAATATTGAGCTGTTATTATGAGTCTATTACAACTTCATTCCTCAAATCTAGTCCAAATGTGTTATCCCTCTCTAGAAAATATAGAATCGTAATATTATTATACTATATGATTAGTGTATATAAAATATTATTAAACAAAAAACATGTATATAATATTAACAGAATAAATTATAGGGAACATTCATTTATATATTTATATACACAATGAATTCAAAATATATGAAAATATTAAAAGAAATTTGTAAACAATAGGGTTTTTTTATATTCAGTCCCTGAATTGAAAACAAATTTGGATTTATATTTATTCTAAAACATAAATGGAAGTAAATTTGTGAATATGAATATGAATTATCTATAATAAATTAAAAATTCAAATTAATATTATATGAGGGGTTACCAATTTTATATACCATTATTTTAATTAAAAACTTAATAAATTTCTAAAATATATATAATTATTTGAGAATGAAATTCAATGTATAAAAATAAAAAACACAGTGGTTTTTACTAAATTGAAATACAAGGTATGATTAGAAACATTTAATTAAACAATGAAGATCTAATATTTTAATATATAGTTGTATAACTGTGAAAAAATAAAATAATTCAATAGGTTTATGAAGTATTAGTGTTTCATTTATAAAACTAAAATTACATTAAAATATTATCCTAGAGAACTGGTCCATTTGAGGATGTGAACATTTCTACAAATAATAAAAATAATATTATGTAATTGAGAATGTGGTATATGATCTATGTAGTTAATGTTGAGTACACATGTGATAAAGAAAGAAAGGTGAAAAAGGAGAAATTTTTTTTTATTATGTAATCTAATGGGTTAATGGATGTTAGAAATAGTAGGATGTGGCCTCTAGGATCTTCTGTAATCAAGTAAGTAGAGGTTGAGGGTAAAAGTGGTAAATATCCTTCAGTGAATCAAAGAAAATGAGTTTCCATGGATATAATCTTAGTGAAATATACAGTTGGGAGAGAGAGTAGTGAAAATGGAGGTTGGGTATGGGTTAACATGTATTTTCAATTGGATAATATATGGTGATATGAAGATAAACTATTAAAGTATGGGGTGGTTGGAGATATTGTGATGAACCGCTTAATATAAGCCATAAATCCTCAGATATAAATTTCATTATTTACACTCTTTACCATGACCTATCATCATAATGTTAAAAACAACAATCATAGTGTGCTAAAAAGATGATGGAATGGTATAATACCCATCCATCCAAGATTTTATCCAAAAATATGTATTTTATTTCGTGAAATGTTCCTTATATGTCATTTTTAAACACCATGAAAAATTAATATGATAATGTATTTTATATATTTATTATAGAAAACTTTCTGATTTATCCTCAAATGACTTGTATAAATCATTTTCCTTCAAGATAATCTATCATGGGAAATTAAATTTTAGTTTTAGCGACACACATGATATATATATTTATAATTAATATTAAAAATTTATAATGTTAATATCATATATTTTAATAAATCAAATTATATCATTATTCATCAACGACCTAAAATTTTCATACATGATTTTTTGTTACACAAGGTTACATTAATTCCTACTCATACCTCTTAATCTAATGTTTATTATCATTTAAAACAGACTTCTATGATTCTTAGGTAAACACACCTAACCGGTTCATAACATATATGTGTTCTTGTGACAATCACATGCCTATACCCATCCTTACCAACACACAATTTATAAAATATTATATTTCAATACATTAAAATGTTTCCATCATTTCCATTATCTATAAATATATTAAAAATACCTTAATATATAATGTATATTTTATTTTTATAAATCCTTAAACCCTTTGAATAAATATATCACTTATCACAAATATACTATGAGGACTCCTCATATATATTATGTACAAATAGAATGGATCTCTATTTTTTTGGATTTATTATATCCTGCCAAAATATTTATTTTTGTAAAAAGGGAAACTAAAGACATTGAAAAATATATAGAGTTCAATAATATGTTACATATCACCTAATATATTTCTAAAATAATGAATATTCATTTTTTACCAAATAGTAATGTCTTCCATAGTGTGGGTTATTCTTCCATCAAAATATCTTCTTCTAGTTGTTTCCAAATTACATCCGGAATGATTCCTCGATGTCAAAATCCATTTCACTCCTAATTAACAATCCAATAAAAGCTTAAGAATTCATCATACTAAAAAATGGGATTTATTAATCACACATAATGAGTCTATAGATTATTGAAAAACCACATAGTAAACCCATTTTTCACTCCAACATTTATTTAAAATATATATAAAATGAAGTATTTACCTCCTCATTCAAAAATATTATTATAAAATACCTAGATTATAGAAATCATTGTTCAGTCTCCACAACCATATTGTTGTCCTTCAAAAAGATAATATTATACTTAGTTTGGGAGTAGTGATGAACCTCTTAATATCCATCTCATTTCAGTATTATTTGAACCTAATGGAACTGAATTGTCCACCATAATCAGTTAAATGTAATTTAATCTTAATTTACCTATCATTCCTCATTAAAAACATGATCCTACTATAATATTTAAATTCTATATTCTATGTAATAGAAAACATCATTTAATATTTAGATACATTAATCATAAATGTTAAATTATGTTGTACTACTCAACTCTAGGTTTTTACAATTTTGTTTTACTTGACATATAATCACATAATATATCTAGTATACACTTTTTAATTATCCCTATTGAAGTATCACAAATAATATTTCTTCTATACCTTATTTAAATATTGGTACTTGGTAGGTTTATAGTTGATGTTTTTTGAGAGTGTGTTAAACAAGTTAAGGAAGCTATAAAAGATTATTGAGACAGTTCATTGAATAAAATATATTTATAATTAATTATCAACAAATAATTTTTTTAAATTTGTAGATATAGTATAAAAATATATTAATTTTTTTTAATTTTTCTCCAATGAAATAAGGAAAAGAATTGAAATATCTGTATTTTATTCAATGTTATTCATTTTCCATATTATACTGAATATTATTAGGTTTATTTAGTGCCATTTAAAAATATGAAGCACTAGTATGATAATTTTTTTGATACATTTCACAAAGGTGATATAATAATATAAAATGAGATTTTATGTTTTTATAAATCATGAACATCCATTCACATTCCTTTTAATTCCCGTATTTTATTCCGGGAGATTTTGTTAATTCTAATGGGTAATAGTCGAATCAACCAAGTATGATAGGGATTTTATGGGACTTATGTAAAGGATTTATTGATATAATTTCAATATATATATTGAATCCATTTAATTTTAGGGAAACTATTTCCCATAAAATTTCAAATATTATTATTGATATTGGAAATAATTACTATTATTCCAAGTATGAAATGATTGTGAATTCTTCTATGGTGATGTTGAGGGTATTTTGGGGACTCTCCAGGTATTGTTGATTTAGATTCCTTCTCGATAATGGATCTTAGAGATAATTTCCTATATAATTCTACCTTAAAATAAATTATTTATATAATTTTAATTGTTTATAATTAAATAATTATTACTTGTGATATTAATATGGACCTCAAGTGTTGGTATGAGCTCCGATAAGGCATAGACTGAAGATCTAGTGTCTTTCTAGATCTCAACAGGAATGGTAAATCCTTTTAGTTCGGTGGATTCTATCATAAAAAATAGTATGATTTCTTATAACTATATGTTCTTGAATTTTTGGAGTTTTAAGGATCTTATTTAGATGAACTAATGACTATGATACAATTAATCTAGATGATTCTGTTTACAATGTGAATGTGATTTGAGATATGCGCTAGGTAGAACATGGGATGTTCAAATTCAAATGGTCACCTAGATTCCATTGGGAGATGATGTTTGATTAGACATTGCGATATCTTATTTTTTCTCGAGATATGAATTAAATTATAAAAATATCCTTGGTATTTCCCATAGACCATTTTAGGTGGTCATAATTGTAACATCCCTATATGAATTCTCCCCCATGTGACCATAACGAGTCGTCATGATACCTCAGACCTGCCTTCCATTATAATAATGATTATTAATTTTACCATGGGTATAATAAATATAGTTAATGTAAAATACCCTCTTTTACATAATGTCAATAACATGATCAAAAAGGTAAAAAAAAGTTAAAATTATCAACATTAGCGGATACAGATTCATTTTAAGAAATAATAAAATATAATTAATCATATCATTCTATATTTTATATCATACTAAATATCATGATGAATTTTATGAAATCCAAATAATGAATTATAGTCTCAAAATATAGTTACCCAATTCATTATCACATATTTTTACATTAGTTTTAAAATAAATAACCATTAAAAATATCCTAAAGATCATGAGACCTAATGTCCTGTAAGAATTGGATCTTAATAAATCAATAACAAACTAAAACACAATATAATAATTTCAATATCCCTAATGAGATATTAAATCCCTTATATCCCCTAAAATTTAATATGATATTTTGGGGAATTCATAAATGAAATGTTTGATCATGAAATCCATGTTGAGAATGAACATGATAGGAGGCATACAATTTGAACTAAAAAACAAATTTCGGATATAGAGCTTTTATGGATTAGGTTTTCACCCTAATTACATGCATAACTTATCATGAGACAAAAAAAATGCCCATTGAATTATATTTGTATATGGGTTTCAAACATTATAACATTTATAATCCTAAATATTCCACCAAAGTAAATCAAATATAAGGAGAAAACATAATAATTTCACATTGAATTAAATGGGTTGCATAATCATTCCATGTGTCATAATAAAATGATATTTTATAATTATTCCAAAGAGATTATTAAATAACATATTTTGGACATGAGTATCTATGTACGTAAGAACATATCTCAAAATTTGACGTTCATATATAAAAACAACAATAGAAATGGTGGATAATCGAGGTTAAAAATGATCGTTAAAAACATTGATTTAATGAATCCGTTAATGGCTTTTGGAGAAATATTGAGGATGGAATTTTTAGTGAAATCAGGAGTTAATATTGAATGATTATACCTAAATTATTTCTTTATTTAATGAAACCATAAATTATAACAATGAATTTTAATATTCTTTACTTAAAAATATTAAGGAATAGAAAAACACCAAATAATTGGGATTGATTTTAAGGATGGTATTTGGGAGATGAAATTAAAAAATGTACTAACCAATTAGTTGAAGGTATAATAATATTGATATATATATATATATAATAGTTAAATATAAATGTTTTTGAATTATACATTCAAATCAAAGACAGAGGGAAGTTGAGTTAGCAATACAAAGTTAATAACCTAATGAATATGAGTTTTTCTGAGAGATCTATTAGCTTTTGTTGAAAAATTTTTATTTACATGCACTTAATGTCCCATATATGAAAATTAAATTCATTAATTACTTAATTAATAACATTTTACATCTATATATTTTTTTTAATATTTTTATTATAAATTAGTTTATCTGTTTCAATGAGATATAATGTCTAATTTCATTGTTCTAGTGGATTTTTGTTTCATTATTCTAATGTTAGATCGCTTGAGGAAAATTATATTAGTTCATTTCAAATTGGAATAAAAGACTTGAAGTGGATGAAATTTTGTTAATTTTAATAAATAAAGATAAATGTTCTAAATGTTCATATATGTTTTGATATATGATGATTCATTTATTGAAATGATAATGTTATATGGTTAGGTTATTGGGTATGGTTTACTATCCATCATATACTATACTTGTTTTATTTAGTATTATGAAAATATGTTTTTACCAAAACAAAATTAATAATATTTAATATAAATATTTACAACATTTTAAAAAAATATTTGAATTTTATCCTACCATGAATGCGTTATTGGGACATTGGAACCCTACAACTATTGAGGTGGTTAACCGACATAATATAAATTAATGTTTCTTATAAAATAAATTTAGAAGAGGAGAGGTTGGATAATAGATATTCCATTATAAATATAAAAATACATTATATATAAGATGATATAGTTATAATTCTTTTTTATAATATTGATGTGGGGAGAAGGAATACAAATAAACGGATTTAAACGATGTAGTTTTAGAATATTACCTCTTGAATGTTGTCCCTTTAAAATTATTAGGACAATGTAATTTATATTTTTCTGATAACATATAACATAAGTCATGGTGGATTGGATTAGGAATAGAATTGTGTCGAAATTCAACAAGTAATAGGAATTAGTAGGTGGGAGGACAAGGGGTTGTGAGGGGTAGTATTTTTAATGAATGGAAAGAGGGTTTTTTACATTATAATCATTAGATTTTTTATTTTTTATCAGAATTAATCAATGGGATGAGTAATGTGACCATACACAATAAATAGTGAATTTTCTCTTACACTATGGGTTATTTAATAATATATTACTCAGAAATTATTGTATTTTTATTATAATATTATATATCACTTCAGAATATATTTCAATTTTCTTAAAAAATTCAATTATTTTTTAAAAAGACCAACCCCCAAAAAATTTTCAATGCTTGAAATTGAAAAAATGAATCCAATTTTATTAAAAAACATTCTAAAAATGTGAAGATTAATTTTTTTTAAACCATATTTATTTTAAAAATACCATTATAAATATTATGATCAATTTTTGGAATCATTTAAAAACTACTCAATGATTAAAAAAATATATTTTCATTATAACAAAACCCAATATTAATTCATAAAACCATTAAATTATAATATTATTTCATTTAAATGTATTTTTTTATAAAATATACAATAAGACAAATATGTTTTCTAAAAACATGATCATTTGTTTTTATTTTTTATATAACATATATTTACTTGTATAATGATATAAATATGTCATATTTGTATTTTATAACATATGTAAATATTACATAACGCATCCATAGGTGTTGATAATATTCTTATGGTTAGGTTACTGTAATTAAATTCTTATTACTATTCTAATGGAAGGGTTACATTTCAAATGGGTATATTAATATTCCATATATTATATTTTTAATGGTCACATGGGATCCTTATATTTCACAAATACATAATATTTCATTCATTTCTCATTCTGTCATTTTTTAATATTTCTAGTTTCACAATGTAATTATAATTACTAATAATACTCTTTATTTATCTTTTTTCACAAATGAAATTATTCTGGGGGATCAATAAAATAAAATTTTCCTTATTATTATTATAATATTATATATATTTTTTCCCTTTGTAATATATCCAATTCCTATAGACATTTTTATACTATAAATGTGATGTAAAAATTAATAAAATTTCTATGGCTTCATAATTTGGTGAATTTTCATTATATTAAATTTTTAAATATGATATAATTATATATTCTGGAGGGGAATTCCATTGATATTATTCTAGGTCATTATATTCTCCCATTAAGATATCCCACCATCAAAATTTAACATTACATAATATTGTGAAAATGGGTGAGGGTACTTTTTATCTATGGAATATTCGAATTCCATTATTGTCCCCTTATAATTATGGTCTCACCATAATACTTTAATAATGAGAGTTGTTTTTTTGTGTAGAGAAATGTTTGTATGGTACAATAACATCAGTGGATTCATCCCGTAAGAGATATTATTTTTCTAATATACCTCCTCTATATTTAGTGCATGTGAGGGTTCTTCTATATACATTATTATGGAGGATATGTTAAAGAAATCCTATACATGGGACTATGTTGGTGTGAGTGAGAGTTAATTGGGTAAAACATTGATGTGATCAAGAATCTAAAAGGGGACGATTCACCTTGAACATGATACTCATTTGTTTCCAAATATCATTTCTCTCTCCCATGGGGATATATAAAGGAAAATATTATCTCCATCCTCAAACCCCAGGTCTCATCAATATTTACCATCATAGATTTTATATCATCTTTTTCAATCCTTAATGTCTTATTGAATGGTCTTGACCTTTATTTACTATTTCCTCAACCATTTCAGGTCCAAGTAGATTCAGTTATCAAACATTATTCCATCATGTAGTTATTATGAATCACTTCTAATAAAGAAATTTATATTGAGTAATTTTTTATTGACTAGGTAGAATTATTGAAAATAACCCTCATATAGAAATATAAGGGTACCATCCGTCTATGATGTCCATCGAGTATTCTCCAAACTACTCTTCAAGTGTCTTCATAATCCGGTCAGTAAAGAAATATATGATTATGTATGATAAGTAGTAATTATGTTTCATTCAATGTTTTGATTATATCAGAGACATTACCAAAATAGAGTGGTATAAATAAGATCTCGATACGATAAAATTGATATTGGGGTTCAATTCATCATCACCAGATATCTGATGTATATCCTAGAAAGTTGGTAGACTGATAATTCCATTATAATTACACTGAAATAAGAATTCTTTTTAAATTATCCACCATATCCAATATATATAATTCTTTCATCATGATATATTTGGGAAAAAAGTGAAAAAGAAAAAATTTATGTTTTCTTATATCCATATTGATATGGGAAATTCTAAAATCATTCCTTTTGTATTTTTATTTAAAAATATCCCTATGGATGTACTAGGAAGTTTGAAATATAATTTATAATATCATTATAAATAGTGTAACACCAATAGTTTTATATGTGATATAAATACATCTTCATGCTCCCCAAGTGAATGGAAAAGGCCTCTCTATGTTAATCATTCAAAACTCATCTATTGTAAAATTTTATTGTATATATGGGAACGACCCAAATCATATAACTCCTTATTCACAAATTTTGAACTACAATGATTTACCTTTTCTTTTATTTCCAACCACCTCTGGTATTTTTATATAATATAATTGAGAATTCATTATCATCATTATACGCAATGGTTGAAGAATTATTTGGGAATATAATGATCATGTTCCTTCCTTTATGATCCCCACGACTATACATTGTAAGTATAAGAATATTATATCCTTATCAATTTTAATTATTCATAAGGTTTTCGAATCATTTCATTATATAGAATATGTCACTATATTAATATTCATAGGATGATAGTGGATTGAGAATTCCTAATCCCTGACCATATTTGAACAAATTCTCTATAAAATATTAGGATCATTTGGTGTGAATATATATTTGAGGATCTTATGGTCCAAATATGTCTCACACTTCTCCTGGTAATGATAATGCAACAAAATATTCAATTTGCATATCACTATTGACATCTCTCATTCATGGTATTGTTCTAATCATGGAAAATTAACTTCCATAAGAAATAATCTATCATTTTATCATTCTGAATTAGAACACAACCCAATCCCTCCTTTTAAGCATCCTTCTATAAGATTAATATCTCCCCACATTAGGGTAGTGTGAGGACTAGTTTTGTTATTGGAATCATTTTTCAATTCCTTAAATCTTTATTCATAATAGCTAGTCTGTATAAACAATAATCACTTTCTTATCATCATGGTTAGTGGGATTGAAAGTCATGATAAGTTTCCCAAATATCTATACTAACACATATATAATCTATATAAAATACAAATCTCAATTATATATGTTGGTTTTGGGCAGTCCTCAATTTCAATTTTCATATAATGGTCTACATACATACATTTTATTATGATAACATTCCCCATTAATGATACTTCCTCTATCCAAAAATCACATTTATTATACTTTTCATTTGGCTTATCCTTTTGAATATCCTTTAGCACAGTTTCCATATTCTCTTCATGCTATTCCTTGTCATATACTATATCATAAAATTATATCTAAATAATACCTTATATATAATAAGGTAATATCTTAAGAATACATTCAATATGTATTCAAAAAATTTATAGATAATTCTGGAGTCTGAAGAGCATCACCTTGAACTCACAATGTCCAACCCTTGTTTGAAATAATATTTTTGTAATGTTTTACTTGTTGACCATTAATTGGTCATATCCTAAATAAAGTTCCTCCTTATTGAATTATTTGTCCCAAAATAGATTATCAAACAATTCATAAATCAATGGAAGGGAATCAGTTTTCAATACTATGGCTTATAGAGTTAATGATAATCAATGTAGAGTCACGTTGTCTGATCCTTCTTCCTGATATATTGGACCATATCACCCCACGGAGAAGCGTTCTGGAATATAAAACTTTTTTCAGGATTCTCTTGTTACCTCATCTTCAATTCATCTTAAACATCAGTGGCCATTTATTAGGATTGTTTTATATCAGTAAATACCTATTTATATGTTTTATTGAGAAATAATCCTCTTATTCATGAAGACGACCAATAATCAATTTAGGGAATACATCAGTATAGTCCATCACAACTAGAATATCCTCATGAATGATTCTAACATTTATATCAATAATTAGAGCTATATCGAATTTCTAATAAAGACTAATATCAAAAAAGGATATGGTTCTTCTAAAGTGCATTAAACTTCCTATTTATTCTTGTATATAATTTAATGATGACTCATGATTTTAAGAGTAATCTTCCTCACCATATAGTTGATGTTTGATTTATATAAGGAAAACCAATAAATGTCAAATATAGAATCTAAATATTGTAACTTAAGTAATATATTATTTTTTAGATGGTTTATTCCACAAATATTTAATGGTGAGGAGTTATATTATTAGGGTAAAATACTTTCCCCAGTTTTTATTCTCAATGTATTCCCAATAACCATTGTCTGAGGTGATATTTGAATACTTCCAATAACCACTCAAGATATGGAAGAATGTGTAGAACAATATTCAAAAAGTATGTTCTTTATTCAAGAATTTGTGACTAGATAAACTATCAAATCATCATTATTGTGACCCACCGCAATAGTAGTGATGACATATTTTATTCCTTTCTCTGAAGGACATGGAGGATTTTCTAAATAACTATATCTGAAAACCAATTGATTAGGATACTGGATTCTATAAATGATATGCCCCTTGGAGTTGAAACTGTATATCATTGGATGATTGGTGACCTCAGCCTTTTTCATCCATGGTATTTATGTTTTTATTTATCACTCCTCAACATTGATAAGACGGATTACCATATTTTCAATGTTTGTGAAATCTCCTCATTCCCTTGATATTGTTTTTAGGATGATTCTTAGAACATTTTTACGACATGGTACATTTTTTTTTCATTCTTATATAAGATTAATTTATTAAAACAAGAAAAGAAAGCTCCATTGTATACATTTTTTTCTCTAGATCCATGAGCCCTATTAGATTCTATGACCTCTATCTTGACCATAAGGGAAGAATATACACTCTTTTTAAAACAATCAAAGTATCAAATTATAAATTCATTTCATTGAGTCGGATTTAATCTACTATATATGCAGTCTAAAATAGTTTTGGTCTTGATTAATCATTTGGATACATATGTGGAAAGTATTGTGATGTTTTTTTATCTATGTACCAATAGACACATCATATGTTTACATCATTATAAGGAATACCCTCAGTATTTTACGATGGATATTTTTTGGAAAATATTTTTTGAAATATAATTTCTTGAATCCTAACCATTTAATTAATCCAATTTACTATTTAGACTTCATGATCATGAACATTTCACACAACTAATCTTCTTATCCATCATGACTATAGACTGCTATCACAATATTCTCTTGTTCATATAATTTGAGGATATATAATATCTTCTTAATTCAATTAATACATTGTTCTATGATGAAGGGATCAAAAAATTAACTAAATATTTGATTCCATTTTAACATAATGTACTAGAACTGGACTATAAATTTTTTAATATAAGGAGCAAGTTCCACAATATTCAAGTTATTATTCATCGAATTGGTCAAATATGATAGCACTTCAATGATGATATTAGCTCCATCTCCTATAATATTAGGCTTATCATTAGGGAAATTATCGCATTTTATATCACATTTTGATTACATCACAATTCATAATCTTTCCATACATTATTTAAATTTTTTAAAATGAATGAGAATACCCAAAATAAAATGTATTTATATAGCTATAATAAGATCATAAAAGGAATAAAATAAAAAAGGAAGTGTATATCAGAACTTATGATTCATTAGGGTTCAATAAAGGTTTCCCTCTTAATGCTTCCTATTATTTTTTACCTAAAAACAATTAATGTCCTTCATAATGGTTCATAACAATTTTTCAAATTTACCACATAAAATTCCATAAGATAGTCATGCTAAGTATGTAGCATGGAATATTTTTATATCACAATTATATAATTGATTTTTCACTAACTATTCCAATTTTGAGGATATTACCCTTAGTTAAAACTATTATTGAGCAACATCTACTTGTATTATCTATATTTCTAGGTAATTTCAACAAAACACTAGTTATATACATTTATGAAATTTTAATATATTTTCCTATAACTAGACATATCTATAAGATGATCGCTAAAGTATTATAGTCATAATATCCAAAAACAACTTGTCCTTTTATTGACCCCACCCATAGAATCCCATGACCATTACCGATATTATTACATTATTTTTAATATAACCATCTAATAGACCCCACAATATGTTCATAAGGGATAATATATTTGGAATAATAAGTTCATAAATACCTGAAATAGAAATGACGTCAAATTATATTTATTTTCTTATCCTTAATGATATTATAAAACTTTTCAATACCCTAAATAATCATTAGATATCCTGGGTAATGCATTAAAAGGGGGGGGATTTTTAATGTCCACTAATGGAATAAACATCATAACAAGGGATGATATTTTAATCAAATAGCATAACATGATATCAAAAAATAGAAGTATGAAGAATAATAAAATGGGATCATAAAATAATGAACCTAGTATTATAAGGCCATATAATTATAGGAATTCGGTGACAACATTTAAAATGACATAAGCCTAAGTCAATGTTTACTACTAAGATAGCAACACGTGGTTGACATACTCCCAACAGGGAATAGGCTAACTCCATAATCCCATATATAATGTCTCATGAATAAAATCATTATACAATTCATTGGATAGGTTCCTAGGTTCACCCATCCATACATTAATATGATTAGGTATTAAAAAAATGAATTCAATCATATAGAATAATCTTTGGAATTTTTTATCGAAGGAAAAATGATTCATAGTCTTTAATCATATAATAATCATTTGATATTTCATAAATACTTCAAATTAAAGGGGGAATAAATTATTTTTACATTTATATCAGATTAAATGATCATTATAAAAAAATATAGAATTAATTTTGTACCACATCATTTAAAAATATTTAGAAATTAGTATATAAATGAACCTTCAAAACTATGTTTTAATGAATAGTTTAATGAATTTTTTAAATCTAATATGAATATCATTTTGATTAAAAAAATTATAAAATTTGAATGTTGATACCTAATATATTGCTTTAAGTAATTAAAATATTAATTGTAAAAAATAATTCAAATTATTGTTATATTGAATGATTAAAAAATAGAATAGATTCCCTTAATCATGTTTTATTTTAATAAAGTCATTCGACAAATAAACTTAATGCAGGTGTTACACAATCAACGAACGGTACAATAAGCCATTTATATATAAGTGGAACATATAAAAAATTAGAATCAATACATAAATTCAAATATAAGGATATGTTGATATTGAGAGAGAGAATTCATATTAAAAGGGTGGGGTAGGGAGGTCCCTTACATTCTATTCCCGAATCGCTCTGCACATTTACATAAACTATTGAATAATAAAATAAAACTATATAATTACACAATTTCAAAAAAATTAAATGAATATAAAATTTACTATAATTCAATTAGTTTAATATATAAACATTTCAATTATAAATAATATTTAATTTTTTTCTTCTGAGGGCATTCATTTCATGATTCCATGGTTAGTTCAATTGTAAATAATCATTAAAGTTATTATTACGTGGAACTAAAATTAAAAAGTGAAATTAAATGGTGTTTATGGACATATTTAAATGTTAATGCTCCCAAATATCTATATGTAGTTCCATATATGTAAATTCATTAAGTAAAAAACTAATATTATACAGTATGTTTACCATGACAGTTCTATCGAACATCACCATATATATTAATTTTATTTAGTATTATATCCATATGTCAATTAGAAATTGTGATATATTATTTAATAATATTAATTTGGTAATTTATATAAATATATGTTAATTTTAAACATCCATGAATGAGTTAATGATAAATTAAATTTCAACATCCACAGAGATGAGGAATCGACATTATATGGGAAGTAGATTTGTTACTGGATAAGAGGAGAAAAAAGAGGACTTATGGTAGTTAATTATTTTCACTATAATAAATATATATATTTATAATACTTGATTTATAATTCCATTTTGTGTGAGTTAGTTGAATACAAGGTAGAATATGAATATAATTCCAAATACCTCATTTAAAAATATTACCTCTTGAATGTCGCCTCAATGAAAAAATCCTAAGGACGCATGGAATTGTATTTTTTGTGAGAATAGATGAACTAGGACATTAAAGAAATTATTTTGGGGATAATTATAATTAATTATGGCATGATACAAAGTTTATAAAGTGTGAGTTGAAGATGTTGGGGGGTGGTATTAATAAGTCGATGAGATAGTCAGTTTTGAATATTATAATAATTCATTTATTATTTTGGAATAGGATGACCAATATAATGAATCTGTTGAAAATATATAGTAAATTATACATGTGACTTAAAACTATTGGGTTGTTACATCTTCCAAAAATAAAATTCATGTATTCTTTTTATAATGTTAAATATCATATTTTTTTGTATTTGACTATACACTACAAATTTAAATAATATAGACAAATAAATAAACATAACCCAAACCATTTTTCGATTCATAGTTTAAAAATATTTTAATCAATTTTATTAAACGAATTTTCATCATAGGAGAGATTTAACATTTAAATAAATGTAGATTTTATATGAAAAATACAAATTTTTTATATTGTTTTCAATTTTATGTACCATTAATAACATTTAAAGGGGCATGAACATATATTTCTACTATAATATAAAAAAATAAATTATAATAAAACCATTTTATGAAAACAATAATTCATTGAAATCATTATATTTATAAAAACGAAAATAAAGAATATATATTTTACAATAATACAAACACTAATTGTATCTTTTTAAAAATCATTATGATCATTTTGATCATTTAAATATGAAATTCTTTTTTATATAAGATACCTAAATATTATTTTAGACTTCCATATCTTAGGATAAAATATAATGCTGACGTTATGACTTATAATGGGTAGATTAATATTCTAAATTCAAATTTTTAATAGTTATATGGGATCCCTACATTATTTTAATACATTAAATTATATTACTTCTTCATTCACATATGTTTTCTATCAATGAAATATGTATTTAAATTTTAAAAATTAATTGTAAATATCTACTATTATACTTGATTTATACATTATAGTATGTGTGTGTAATTATTCTGGGTGATCGGGAAGATACAATGTTTGTGACATTATTTTCAATAGTTTTTCCTATTGTAATAAATTCAATTCCTTTGTCCATTTTATTATCAAAGATTATTGTTCAAATAAATTAAATTATTTTTTTATCATGTGTTGATGTTCTTTATAATACATTAAAATAAATAAATAATTATATATTATTAAGGGATATTACATTGATAGGATTATTGGATGTTACACAAAATAAATACTACAAAAACCATTCACGAACCCCATGATCTATCCCATATCCAAGATTTAATCACATAAACTACCTTCATATTATTATTACCAAGGCCCTGTTCCATTTAAAATACCTATATATAAAGAGTATTCTCAAAATCCCATTTGTGCCGTGAACATGGTGTGAGTAAAGCCTAGCAGGCTACCCACAATAATGTTTAAAAAACTATTGTCTGAGTAATACATAATAAAGAGAATGAGAAGAAATTAGAATTAATTCTTAATTTAATTCTAATATATATATAAACACTCATAACCTCTATCCATATGTTCTCGCCAAAGGTTATCCATAACTACATTGTCACGATTCTTGATGCCTCTATCCATACCCTAAAGGGGTTTTATACAAGAATCAAAAACTAGAAACCCATGGTGGATTCAAATTCAATGGTTCATTTATATATTCTATCCTCAATGAAAAGAAAGTGAATTAACATTATATGGGATTATTGAATATTTTATTTTAAAACAGAACCAATTTGAATTTCAATGCTAGTTCAAATTACATATTCCATGAATAATGTATAAGTATGGGATAATGAAAAAAATACCAAAACAATCAAGACATGTTTAATTTATGAAATTTTCCTTTTATTATTGAAAAATAAAATTTATATTTCTAATTAAAGTTATGTTCCATGATTTTGATGCCATGTTTCATTTCACAAGTTAATTATGCTCAAAATCTATTTGAAATTTCATGCTATGTCTCTAATTAAAATTTCAAACCAATATGGTGATAAGTATCACAATTGTTATTCAAGGTATCAACCAATGGTTAAAAACAACAATAAGGTAACATGTTTAATATATAATAGATTATAATATTGATCCAAAGTTCATAAAACAAATTACTTGAATAATATTAAGGGTTTTATTCATTGATTGGCCCATTAGGATCAATGAATGGTATAAACATGGAATCTAAGTCATATGTTAGATTATTAATCCAAAATATTGCATGCTCAACCTGATAAACTTATTTCACATTTGAAGAATTTTAAAACCTAAATAAAAACAAAACGGATGCTATTTAGACCACCTAAATTGAAATTATAAGATATAAATTCAAAGAATCAAGTGTCTTGGTCAATGTGAAAAAAAATATTTAATTTGTATCTAGTGAAGGTATCATAATGGATCAATTAAGAACTTGATTAAAATAAAAAAAATTTATAATTTTCATAATTTATTAATCCAATAAATATATAAAAATAGGATAATTGCAAGAAATTGGAGACCCTAGATTAAATTTGAGATCATTCATACAAGAAGGTTTTGAGAGCTTCAATTAGTGAATCGATCCAAAATGAATTGTGTTGGTAGATACCATGATATCACAAGAAGTCTAATAATCACAAAATGAATGAGTAAGATATGCAGTATGTAGATAAAATATTAAAACAGGAATTTGGATTGTGAAAATATGATACATTCGATGATTTCCCAACCCAGATCGGAGCCATATGTTATGCTCTAGTTTCTACATGCAAGACAGAATTCCTTTAGCAAATGAAGCACAGCCAATGGGATTATGGTTTTCCTACAAATGTTTATTGGCATTCTTATAGTAATCCCATTATGTAATAATTAACCTTTCTAACTTATGGTATTTCTAAAGAATTATTAGAAAACTACCCCATCTATAGTGTCCCTCATTTTCTTATATTACTATTTTAAATTTTTAAGGATAAAATATATAAAAACTCTAAATAATGTGGATCCAAAGGTTTAGTGTCTTTGAAAAACAAGGATTATACCTAGCATTTACGACATAAAAACATAAAAACATTTATTTAATTACATATTCTATTGATTCTTATTGGCCATTGAATTCTCCCTAGATCCAGTAGTCACCTCAAGATATTCATCAAAAATGGGATAGCTAAAAACCCAATAAAAGGATATATTATAACATGAAACAATATAATGTACGGTGATTATACTAATTATCATTATAACAAAGGCATGGGGTCATAACCATGAGATCAATCATTAATAGAATACTTGGAAAGTGAAAATTCAGAAAAAGGATGCATCATGTGTTAGTAGTCAACTACCACACATAGTTTTGAACAAATATAGCATCATGTTCATTCATATTTCACTTTAGTCAAGAGGTTCTTCACAATACCCAATTCATTGGAGCACTATATAATTCTATGGGCACCCATCACATCATAACAATTAAATTATCAAGTATTCCATATTGAAAATATGAACATAAATAAGTCATGTAAATGAATGGGATTCATCTCAAAATCTCTCATTCATAAATATTGTTTTCCCAAATGAAAGGGGGAATACCATAGATGATATAAGAATCATAAACCTTGAGTTCAATGTAAAAGGTGATCTTGGAAATTAGAGTTATTTTGGAAAAAATGTGTTTGCAATAAACTCAATTAGAAACTATATATATCCTAGAAAATATAATATAACTTTTAATAAATTATTTTTAAGGAATAATCATTTTTAAAATGAGGTGAAAGTGGGAAAACCCAATGAAATAGAGTCGGGTTTGAGAAATCCCCTTACCATTTGTCCGAAAGAATCCTTAATGATAATATCATATATAGACATATTATATTAATTAATTAAAATTTTAAAAAACTTTTATACATTAATATTTTTCATTATGTTTTTATTATGTTCTTTCATATGCCTTTGGATGAGTTATTGTGTTTAATTTCATTTTTCGCGAGTGTTCGTTTTCATAGTTTTCGTGATCAGTTCTCTAGTATACATGAATGGAAGTTGAAGTAAGATGTAGATAAACATAAAAAAATTATTATAATATGTAGTTAATGATATAATATAAGTTTAAATGATCCTATTAAGGATTATATATATAATAAGGATAATTCGGTAGATAATAGTTAATGATGATCATTTTTGGATAATTTTGGAAGTTTTTGATCAAAACGAACATGTTTTGTTTTTTAATTTATTATTATGTGAATATGTTACTTATAGATCATAAAATGGATTAAAAAAATAAACATTAATATATTTTTTCATCCATTTAATTGTTTTATTAACATCCTTGAAGTAATATTTGGAAAATGAATGTTCATCACCCATGATGTCGGTAAATTGACACTTCACAGGCGATGATTTCATTTTTATGATAAAATTGTGTTATGGAGGAGTTTAATGTTAGATCATCCATTAACATGATATAATTAAAATATAAGTATTGTATTGGAGTTATCATTCTATTTTTAATAAGGTAGGTAGGGAGAGAATAAGAAAAGAAATTGAAATTGAAATGAAATTAATAGAAAAGCGAGAGGATTTACCTCCTGATTTCGTATCTTGATATCCTCCTCAAGGAACGTAAGAATGGAATTATAATGATACCATGAGAACATGGACGTGGGTATAGGGTCTAGGGAATATTATTTGGCAGAATATATTCAATTATCATATCTTTAGAGGTTTTAGAAGAAGAGGGTGTCAGGGGTGGTAATTATATTGGAGGAGTGGGGTGTTTTCTTATTATTTTAATAATTAGATTCGAATTTTTCAAAAGAAAACAATCAGTGAGGTTTATTATTTCTTAATATAGTAATTATTTAACGTGATTTTGAATCAATGGTTAGTTATATCATCTATCAATCACGAATATCTCAAAAATTCAGTTTTTTAGCATTTATCATGAATTATCGTATTTAATATTCACTAGAAAATCAAGTATTTAAGAAAATTAACCAAAATTAACCTTCAACATTTTTCAATGTGTAAAATTTAAAAATGAACTCAATTTTATGAAGACAATTTTACTAATATGAATAATTTAATATTTAATTAAATTCATCATTTACTCAGAATAGACAAATTTTAAAATTATAACTTAATTTATATCACTATGAAAAATTACTTATGGGCTGATAAAATGATCTTAAAATAATATGATGTAAAAATATTAATTTATGAATAATGTTTATAAAAATACATTTTACTTTAAATTAATCATAAAATATTTATGACTTATAAAAATGTCAACACTTAATTAATAATTATTAAATTATTTATTTTCTTATACTATGATATAATTATATAATTAATTCACTTATAAGATGGACAAATTTTATTTATACTACCATTGGTGTGATTAATTTTAACATGGCCAATTTACTATTCATAAGGGATATATTACTATTCATTAGATTAATGTTACTATTCATAAGGGTAAGTTACTATTCCCCAAAATTTATTTTGTCCTTCTAGACTCCAAATATATTGCTGATCGCAACCGTGTACGTCATGTTTTTTGAAATTCAAAATAGATAAATCGAAAAATTATGATTAATGTCTATTCTATAAAGGTCAAATAAAATTTAAGAGTTTATTTAAGCATGATTCGGTATTGTGTTTCGTAATATGATTTTATGTGACCTAATTTGAAAAGAGAATTTCTTTTGATAAATCATTGAGTTTTTACATTCTTCCCCATTTTGAAATTTCACCATAGAAAGATTGTTTTACAAAAAACCCGGTGAGGGTACTTTTCCTTCATCACCTCATCCAGTTCCCAAGTTTCTTCTTCACACATATGGTTCCTCCACAACACCTTGACAATGAGTTTTTTCTGTTAGTTTAGAACCTTATCTATCCAATCCAGAATCCTTTCTGGCTTCTCTGCATATGGGAGATCATCTTCTAGATATACCACCATTGAGTTTTGTACATGTGATAGATCTAGTATGTAATTACTCAGGAGTGATATTTGGTTCAAATAATGATCTTGAGCCATAATTGGTGGAAGTGAAAGCTGATAGTCAACAACTCTTATGTGATCAAGGATCTAAATGTGGTCATTGTGCCTTGGGCATAGCTTCCCATTCATTAAAAATTGCATGAAACTTTTCTATGGCGATATTCGAAGGATGACTTTATCTCTAATGTCGATCTCGAAATCCCTTCAACGATTGTCAATATATCTCTTTTTCCAACTCGTAGAATCATGGATATCTTGCTGGAGGACATGATATTGTTATGTCTTCTCTGGTACAAAATCTATCCCATGTATATTTATTTCTCCAACATCATCCCAATAGGTTAGAGTTCTACATCGCTTTCTATATAGAGCTTCATATGTTGCCAACAGAATACTTGAGTGGAAGCAATTATTGTATAAGAAATCAACTAATGAAGTATGTTGATCCCATCCACCTATTAATTCTAATGTTTAGGGTTTAGAATATCATTGAGCATCTTAATAGTCCTTTCATAATGGCCCTTATTTTGGGGGTGATAGGTCGTGCTGAAATTCAATTCAGTATTCAAGGCATATTGAATACTCCTCAATAATTTATATGAGAAAATTGGATCATGATCTGTTACAACCTAGGTTTGAACACCATGTAGTCTCAACACTTCCTTCGCAAATATATTTTCATATTCCTCATGTGAGAGATCATCATGAATAGCAATAAAGTTATCAGTCATGGTGAGTTAATTCACTACAACCCATGTCGCATTATTTCCTTTGGATGCCTTCATAAAACTAGTGACAATGTCTAAAGTCAAATTATCTCTTTTCTACATTGGTATATTCAATGGTTGCATGATCCCTTTATATTTTTTTAACTCTAATTTAAATTACAAATATATCAAGCACCTCATGTTATATTCTGTAATCTATGTCATCATGTTATCCCAACAAAAGTGTTCTTTGTGTTCAAGGTACATCATTGTGATTCTCGGATGGATAGAGAATGTTGAGCTATGTTCATTTTCCAATATCTCATTCTTTATCCCAGGCGATGAATGCATAATGGGCCTTGTTCCAAACTTAATTACACCATTATAATTGATATGGAACTCTTACAGCTTCCCTTCCTTTGTTTTATTTACCCTCTTTTGCAACTCGGAATAATCCTGCTTAGTCGTCTCTTAGATATATGGCTGGGAAATCATTTGGGAACGGTATGATGTATTCCCTGCCATTGTGATTTACAAATCAACCCATTTCATGTCCAAAAATATAGAATCTTTCTCAATCTGCAACATGGATACTATAACGGGATTTTTTCTGCTTAGAGCATCAGCTAACTTTTTCTCATTACCGAGATGATAATGAATAGAGAAATGATAGTCAATAATTAACACTAACCATATCATTTGAATATTGTTGAGAAAATATTGTTTCAATATATAATTTAGGCTGTTGTTATCAATATATACATTACACTTCACACTATAGAGGTATTGCCACTAGATTTTCAGACAAACAATCACAACCACTCACTTTGGATCATGTGAAAGGTAGTTATTCTCATGAATATTCATATATAATGAGGCATAGGCTATCACATTATCATTTTTCACGACCACAAAACCAAAGCCTTTCCTAGAAACATCACTATATATCACAAATTTTTTTCTAATTTTTAGTAATGTCAATACATGTGTAATGATCAGACTCTTCTTTAACTCCTTGAATCATTCCTCACATTCTTCTGTTCAGATATAATTTACTCCATTCATTGTTGACTTAGTTATCGGGATTTAAAATCATGAGAAATTTCTCAAAAAATGTTGATAGTACCCTAATAAGACAAGAAAACTATGGATTTATGGGACACTATAGGGTTGGGGGAATTCCTTTATTACCATGGTTTTTGTAGAGTATAGAAATATTCCCTCATATGTGATCACATGTCCCAAGAATTTTATTTTCTAAAACCAATTGTAACACTTGAAATAATTGGGGTAAATCTTATCGTTTTTCAATGTCGCCAAAAAAAGTCTTAGACATTCTTCATGTTCCACCTTTCTCTTAGAGTATTTGAGAATTTCATCAATAAACACAATAAAAACATTATTAAGGTAACACCTAAAAAATCTATTCATAAAATCTTTGAAGATTGGAGGGTAATTAGTAAATCTGAAATGTGTCACCAAAAACTCATAGATACCATACATGGAATGGAAGGATATCATCTGAATATCTTCCTTCCTCACCATTAGCTCGTGATATCCAGAATAGAAACCTACTTTTGAGAAGTACCATGCTCCTTTAAACTGATCGAACAAGTCTTCAATCCTCATAAGTGGATACTTATTTTATGGTAATATTGTTGAGTTCTCAAAAATCTATACACAACTGCATTTATCCATCCTTCTTCTTGAAAAAGAGCACTGGCGCACCCCATGGTGGTGCACTAGGGAGTATGAACCATTTTTTCAAATTCTTCTTCAGCTGCTTCTTTAACTCCTCTAGTTCAATAGGATCCATCCTATTGGGACACTTTAATATTGGAGTATCTATGGGTATGAGTTATATTGTGACACTACCTCATGATCTGGGGGTATTCGGGGTAACTCATTATGAAATACATCATTGTATTCCCTCGCAATAGGGATTTTTCCAAGTTGGATGATATCCTTTGAATCAACCATTTGATCGAGGTATTCCTCTTCAAATGGAATCAACACCCACAAAATTGAAGTTTTTTTCAATGGTGATTCATTTTCATTATTGAATATATGGAGTAGCATGTTATCGTTTGGAATATGAAAAGGTATTTCCATTCCCTATAGATTATATGTGATCTATATAAATAGAGCCAATTCATCCCCAGTATAGCATCAAATTCCCCCAAGGGAAGTATCATGAGATTTTATAGAAGAATATTCCCAAATACACTAATAAGTTACGATTCCAATACATGGGTTGCAATGATTTAACCACTATGTGTTTTTATTGATAATGCTTCATCAAGGTTTCAGGGCATCAATTCAAAATTTCTACAAAATTTGTGAGATATAACGAAATGTGTTAAACCAAAATCAAATAATAATTTTTCCTTTCATGAGTGAATAAGAAGTGTATCTTTTATGACATCATTTTCTTTCTCCACGTTCGCTTTAGTGAGATCATAAGCCTTCACTTTCTCCTTTGGCCCTGGTGGATGAGGAATTTTATTACACTTGAGAACTCGATGTTTAATGCACTAGCATTCTTAGTGAAATTTCTCCCAATAGTTTTAGGATTGCACCATGGTTGGTGCTCTCTTTTCCACCACTACATTGTTTGGAAATTTCATGTCTTTTCAAAATTCATGATCTTTTTAGCATTATCTCCTATATTTGAATCATTTCCCCATCCCTTTGAGGTAGTCCCCAATATACATATTCCATCATTTTTGACATGTGGTTGGTTGATTTTTCTTTCCACATTTTTCATTATATCCTCCCACATGAAACTCCATTTTTCATTTATTATCACCATAGAAATGGGTACATTCTCAAAACTCTATCTCCACTTTGAGATCACATTGAACAATATCTTTATAACTAAAAAATTCATGAATTGAAATTGCATTACAATGGTGTGGTTTTAAACCACTAAATTATCTATTTATATTTCTATCATTGTTGATAAAAAATCCTAGAGCTTACCTGTATGGCCTTGTAAAATAATCTTTACAGCTCGTGATAGATTCTCTTTCCTTTTGTTTCAACTCAATGAATAATCTATCCATCTTAGTTTGAAGAGTTTGAGGGGAATACTTATTATGAAACATTATCTTAAAGTATTCCCACACAATATCTTTAATTAAATCCCTCATCTTTGTGTTCCTAATCAAATCCCACCATTGATCACCCACTCTATTTAGGCGATAAATATAAATATTCAACTTCTCCATTGCTGAATAGTGAATCATGAAAAATACCATCTCCATCGAGTTGACCCATTGTTCTGCAACTACTGGATCATAATATCTACTAAACATTTGTGGTCATTACCATATAAAACACTCGATATCTAGTTACCCCCTCTATGGTGATGGATGAAATTCCACATTATTTAGGTTATTGTTCATAACTTATGAAATCTGGGTAATCATCATCATGAAATTGTTAACACCCCCTCCCAGATCAATTTGGTTGTCGTTATGGCAATCGCTGCATTGTCCCTTGCATGGGTTGTTGGCCTGGTTTCTCCTGGTTCCCACCATTTTCTAAATTAGAGAATGTTAGAATAGAACATAAGTCAAAAATTCATGAATATAATATTTATTCCTTTATTCATTGAATCCTAAAGGAATATCTTGTGGGAACCATATTTTTATCAAATCTTTATATCTGCTTATATATACATAGTCTCATACTATGGGCGTCCCTAGGGCTGTTAAATCATAATTCATAAATAATCTTAATTATACCTCTGATACCAATTATAGTGACCCCTCTTTTCTAACATTACTATTACAACATTTTAATGATAAAATACATAAAAACATTACACAATGAGTATCCAATGGTTTAGTGTCATGGGAAAACTAGTACCATACAAAACGTTTGCAACATAAAACATAAACATTTATGTAATTAAATTTTCTTTACATTCTTATTGGCCCTTGAATTGTCCACAGTACATGTGGATATACATCAGAATTTCTAATAAAATATACTACTAAGAGGATTGATAAGATCATTAAACAATATAACATGTGGTGATCATAATCATTTTCATCATAACATAGGCATAAGGTCATAACCAGAAGAGGAAGCATTAAGAGAAGACTCTGAATGTGGAAATGCATAAAAAAGAAACATCATGTTTTAATGGTCAACTACATAACATAGTTTTGAACAAAGATAGAATCATTTTCATGAATTTATAACATTAATCATGAGTTTCTTCACATTACCCAATGTATCTAAGTGATATATAATTCTAGGTGCACCCATTACATCATCACATTTATATTACGCTATATAATTCCAGGCACAGACATCACATGACAACATTTACATTATCATGCACACCACATAGAAAATATAACATAAATAACCCATGAAAAGGAATGTGTTTCATCTCATAATCATAAATTCTTAAACAGTGGGTTCTCAAATGATAGGGGTAACAACATACTTGAAATAATAATCATCAAACTTATGATAGAAGTAAAATATGTTCTTTGAAAGAAGAGTAATTTTTGAAATAATTGTGTTTAGAATAAACTCTAGTAGAAATAATGGATGTCATATAAAAGAGAATATAATTACGAAAAAATTATTTTAAAGGAATAAAAATACTAAAAATGGGGCGAAATAGGTAAAACCGAAAGAAAGGTAGATGGGTTTGAGAAATACCCTGACCTTTTTGTCTAAAATATTCATTCACGTAAATATACTAAATAATCAAATTAGATTAATTCATTAAAAATTAACGATAATTTTATACATGGGTATAGTTCAATGTGATTTTATTAGGTTATTTTATTTTTCATTGAACAAGTTATAGTGTTTAATTCCTTGTTTGGTAGTGCTCATTTTAGTAGTATTCTTGAAAAGTTCACTTGTATACATGAATTGAAGTTCATGTATGATGTGGATAAACATCGTTAAAAGTTATTATATTTTCCTAATGATGTTATTAAAGATTACATAACCTTATGAATTATTTTTTATGTCCCAATAGGATGCCTCATTAAATAAAAGTTAACGATGATCATTTTAGATTACTTTTTGCGGTTTTACATCACATCAAACATGTTTTGTTTTATCATTTAGTATTATGTTTATAAGATAGTTATAAAACATAAAAACGGTTTAAAAAGTAACTTATCATATTTTTTAAACTATTTAAATTTTTTTAATTATCATTATTTATGGAATTTATGGAAAATGAATGTTCATGGCCCACGATGTCGGTAAATTTACACTTCACGGGTGACGATTACATTTTTATGATACAAGAGAGAGATGAAAATTATTAATGTTTGAAATTATATTAACATGATATAAATCTATTATAAGTAATTTAATAGAGTTATAAATCTATTTTTATAATGGTAGTATTGGAGATAATATGAAAATAAATAGAAATTTAAATGAAATTAATAGAAAATGAAGAGGGTTTACCTCTTGAATTTTCTTTTTGAGATCCTCCTAATGGAACATAGGCTTGGAATTTTGTCAATAATAATTAATCCTAGATGTGGGGGAGAGACTAGGTAATAATATTTTGTATAATATAGGAAACGATAAATGCATTAGAGGTGTGAGGGGAAGAGGGTGT
Source organism: Viscum album (assembly GCA_963277665.1). Classification (NCBI taxonomy): domain Eukaryota; kingdom Viridiplantae; phylum Streptophyta; class Magnoliopsida; order Santalales; family Viscaceae; genus Viscum; species Viscum album. The sequence continues at coordinate 713,318,287 of OY728163.1, read as the reverse complement.
GGGAGGTGGTATTTATAGTGGAGGATAAGGGTGTTTTTTATTATTTTAATTATTAGATTATTATTTTTATCAATATAAGATGTAATGGTGATTATTGTGACTAAATAAAGTAATTAGGGAATGTGAGTTTTAACCAATTTTCACTTACATCATTCATGACTCATGAATGACTCAAAAATTCAGTTTTTTAGCATTTACAATGAATTGTCATATTTTACTATTCACCCAAAATTCATGTATTTCAAAAAGAATCCAAAAAATCCCATAAACCATTTTTTAATGTGTAAAATTAAAAAATGAGCTCCATGTTATGCCAATAATTTTTTAAATATGAGTAATTTAATTTTTATTTAAAATCTCATTTTGTCATGAAAATACAAATATTAAAATTATAACTCTTTTTGTGTCACATTGAAAAAATACTTATGGTCTCAAAAAAGAATCTTAAAATCATATGAAATAAAAAATTTATTTTGTTAATACAATTTTTTTAATAAATAATTCTTCTTAATTAATCATTAGATATTTATGACTGAAAAAATACCAACACTTAATTAATAATTTTTAAAACATTTATTCACTTATATTTTGACATAAAGATATCATATTCTCACTTATAAGATGGATAAATTTAATTTATACTACCATTGGTATGATTACTATTCAATGGGATTATATAGTATTTATTAGGGTTATATTACTATTTATAAGGGTAACATTAATATTCATATGTGTAAGTAATCATTCAGAAAAAATTATGTTAGTCCTATCCGACTCCAAATATCTTACATAACACAACTGTGTATGTAATATTTTCTAAATTCAAAACACAAAAGTGGAAGAATTATGCTTAAAAACTAGGCTATAATAGTCACATAATATTTAGTGGTTCATTTAATAATGGTGTGGTATTGTGTTTCCTAATGTGATTTTATGTGACATAATTATAAGAATATAGTTTCCATTGATAAAACATTGGGTTATTACACAAATCAATTATCTAGCTAGTGGACGTTAGCAGCTAGCTAATGGCACTACATCATTCCATTTAGTTTATTCAACTACTTTCCCATTATATTGCATCTCGTTAGATCCCTCAAGCATCTCAAAAACCCAATTTTATACATACACAATACTAATTTATAGAATATAAAAGGGCCACTCAAAATAAAAATAGTAATATTTCTGGATGATGTAAGGGGTCTCACAACCAATAAATTACATCTTAACTCATCATTAGGTTATGATCCCATGAATTCCTAAGAGCTATCCGCACAAAACACAATCTACTAATCTAGTACATCAGACTCCCTCTTTTTAGTATCCAACTGAACACACCCTTTATCTCCACTACACTCAAACTAGGGGAATGTAATTTCTTCAAAGAATCCCTTCACTATGATCTATGATACAGATTGAACTGCAACAAAAATTGCTAATAGTGTTGTTTATTTAATTTTGTGAAGGTTATAATAACCACTATATCATGTCATGATGTTTTCAAAAAACCATTGCTAGAGTTAGTGTCAGCATCCAACTTGTTTTAGTTTCATAGATTTGTCATTAATTTCTAGGAAGTATTGTCAATTCTTTTAGTGGTGGTTTATTCATTTTTTCAGGTGGTTTCATCTCTAAAAACAACGAAGGATATAATGGGGGTTTATGCAACTAGTAAAAATAAAAAATATATAGTAGCAATTATATCATTTTTAAATGTGGGTTCCCCTCTCAAAACAATCCAATATATATAGGTTTTCTAAAATGCCACTAAATTTTATACTATATAACAACATTATAAAAATTGTCGAAACATTTTTCCTGATTATATGGTGGTTGTTTAAACCATTAATAAATAATATTTTTCTATAATGAGGATTCTTATTCCACCAATATATAACATTGTTAAAAAATAAAACATGAAGAATTATTGGCCCATAAATCCAAAAAAAAGAACGATATTAAATTATAAAAACTATTTCATTATAATAAAAACATAATCCGAATAGTTCAAATTTAATTTATAAAAAACTAGAAAATAATATATCCTTAATAAAATATTAATAATAAATAACAATTAATTAATGTGAATATTGTTATTTAATGTTCCTCTTGAGTTTATTTTTATAGCTAGTTCATGGATTCCCATTAATTTCACCCTTATTAAACATAAATTATATAACGGAACCAGTGTGGGGTGTTTTCAAACATATCACATACTAGTGAACTCAATACTAAATCTTGTTCCCCTCCATGCTAAATTATATATTTTCATGGTAAGGAAAAAAGTGGGGGTATCCTTGTTAATTAGTGGTAATTTGAAAGAGATTGAGTGTGTGGCTACAGATACACTAGCTTGTGTAGAATTTAGTTTTGGATATCTTATATCCCATGATAAACCATTTCCTTTTATGTTTTTACTTGATATTCTAAATATTATCATTTTTATTTGTGTGATATTAAATTAATACTAATATTATCTAAACATTGATTTTATTTATCATAATGTTAAATAATTAATGTATATTAATATATTCTTATAATCATATGAAGAATTTATGATTATTAGTTTTAATTTATTTTTCAAATTAAGTAAATAATAACATTTATAATAATAAATTGTTTTTAAATGAATTTACTTGTTAAAAATTAAATATTGATATTATCATAAAGATTTATTGAAATAACCCAAAATATCTTCACATAAACTCCAAAGGTGGGGTAACAATTTGTCATTATTGATGGTGTTGGTTCATATAGTATAAATATTGAAACCCATTTTTTTACTATATTATTCATCAATAAAGATGAATGTGATATGGATAATGTCAATATGTATTGTGGAGTACACTTTTGAATTATATTGGACTACCAAAGAAAATTATAATTGTGTTGTTTATTCTATCATCGTCTATTCACAGTAAATAATAGTTAATATGATAGAATATGTTACTTCCATTACTAATACTACTTGAAAAACAATAATTTTGAATATAAGGTTGAAGATGATTTAGATGATTCATTTTAAAACATGAATATATTCAAGAAATTGATAATGGAGAATTATTGTGGTAAATTATTTCATTAACTGAGTTTTAATGGATATGGTGTTGTCGAAGAATGTACCATATATGGTTGAGCTAATTGGATACTTCTAGATATAGTATTCACCGATTTTAATAGTTGATGGTGGCCCCCAAAATGAAGAGTTTAATGTTATATTAATGGTGACCATATATAATGATCTTCCAAAAACAAAGAGAATAGTGTGATACGAACAATATATAATGTGATGAAACAAGAAAAATACAAGTGGGGTGTCCAGATTAAAGTTAACCAACATGTTTAGTCATTCATGTAGTTGTTTCTGAATTACCAATTTGATGTCATAATATAATAACATTCATAATTTGTTGAAAGAGACAAGAAATTTGGAAAATAACAATATGAGGTGAAATTTCATGGTGTACTAAATAAAAACAAACCCTAATGAATAGATGAATGATGTGTATAAGGCATACATTAAAATAAAGAATCTAAAATCAACCAATAAAATAGATTTCGTTCAATGTAAGGGAATATATATATCCCATACCTCAAACAATAAAATTGTTTCTCAATCACCTTATTATTGTTAGTTTCTCATTTTTTAGTTACCCATCACCATCACTAAATCTAATGTCAACCATAATCATTACCCGATGAATGAAGATTGACATCGTCTCTGTATCCATCTTCATATCCACTACCTTCAACTATAACCTGTATAAAAATTTAATTGAAAATTAAACATTTCTATATATTTATATTTAAACATTAAACCAATAAAATATTGTATTCTAAATTATTATGACGTAAGGTGATTTAATTGCTTACTCGAACCATCCATCGATGCAATATCATCATGGGAACATGCTGTCATCTTATGATATAATTTAGTCAATGCTTTTGGAAGAGAAATGAATTTTTCATCTTTCATTTTTATATGAATCCAATGTACCTAGATTGTTCTCCCTTGTTTGGAATTGTTGTTTTCATTACCACAAACTCCCTCTGAGCTTTCTGAGGAATGGAGTAACAACAACTACAGGTAGATGTGGTTGAAATAACTGATGAAATTCCAAAGACCTCATATGGTAAGGTTCCCATACACATCCCACAAACATGACCAGTATTCTCCATCTTAAGGAAAGGACCCAATAGATCATCATGGGAGACTATGAAGGATTACCAACGATTGGAAACCTATAGTTCTTTTATTTTTACAAAAAAATCAAATAATAGACATATCTAAATAAATACATATTAAAAATGTAAATACTGATAATGAGTTATTATAATGTGAATAGAATTCACACCCCAACTTTTATAGTAGGTTAATTAACATAATTCCCATCATATTTTGTATAAACATCCTACCAATGCTATTTTAGGTGGAATCAATGCCTTAAATTATTTGACTACATTACATAAGTTAGGAAAATAATTTAATATATTAAATAGACAATATTATATTATAAATATTTAGTGAATTTAAAACATTACATTTTTCAATCGGTTTCTAAAAAAATCATTAATCTATTCGAGCGGGGGTGATTTTTTAAGCTCAAATTGACGTATATTTCCTTGAAAGATTCGAAAATAAAAAAATGTAATTTAATCGTAACAAATTCAATGTCACCTCATTTTCATACGAATGTATATTTGTTGAATAAGATTAATTTAATTATAAAAATCAATATTCCTTATGCTTTTTGTGGTAATGGATATAAAAAAACAAATTCCACTAAGATCTAGGTACCCCTACTAGGTGACTTATCATACTGCTGATGAGTGTTAAATGATGAATAATTTACTTTATTCCAAAATATCCGTTTAAAATCTTTGATCTTCATTCCAATATTTTTTAACATCCACATTTTTTTGAGATGATCAGGAATGTTAAAGTGTAATAACATATTTACAAAGGGATTAATTTTTAAATGATAGAATTTATGTACATAATGACCTTTAATTACACCATAATGTATTAAAGATAAATTTATATGGGAATCAAAATCTATTTTTTTCAATGATTGGGGAATATGCCTCTAATATGAATAGGACATCAGAAGGGTAATTGAATTCACCACTTGTAGGCCAATAATCAGACCAAATAATCCTATTGCATCATCTATGGGAATCCAATAACTATCATGTGGTATAATTTTATTTAATCAGTTTAGATTCCAAAGATATAGTAATTCATATTTTTCGCTGTTGTAAAACTATTTTAATCTTTTATTAATAAACAATTTAGTAGTAATAATAATGTGGAATAACATTATTCACATTATAATTGGTACCTATAACTGGAACACTTCAACATCCTCGCGATGAAACAACAGTGACGACATGTTACCTTTCTACTAAACCTACTGAATTTGGAGGTAATGTCATATATGCTGATGGGATGGAGAAGTATGGAGTTCTCGAAACATGAAGAATGGTGGAGGGTGTGAAAGATGATGATGTCGGTAGATAGTGGGTGTCTCAGATGCTATATGGAGGGAGCCAGAAAAACCATCACATATCTATATGGTCGAGTGAAACCCAACTAGGAGTCTACTGGGATCCGTGAAATTATTCTTACATTTAATTCCTATAATTTAATTATGTAAAATTTACATCAAAACACATATTTATGAAAATTCATTCAGAAAAAATTGAAATGGTAATAATTTCACAACACTGAAATAATATACATAGCTATGATAATGAATGACTGGCCGTAAAATAAAATATGTTTGATAAATTAATGAATGACATCACACTCAATCATTTTTTTGTTGAATAATCTCATTTTCATACTCCATCATTGCTTCATCTATATCATCAAACCCTACAGGAAAAATATTTTCAATATCATTATGGAAAAATAAGTTTTTTATTGTTGTTGATGGGATTCAATGTCAGAGGTCAAATCTTGAACTTCTTCAACCATATCATATAAGTCTCTTTCTTTTATATGAAAAACTACCCCACCCTTCATCTATGGCATCTTCCACATAATATACCATTTTTATTATGATGTGAAGATATATGAATCATGTAATTAACAGTCACTGACATCGATTAAGTGAAATGAACTCATAAAAGTAAATTACATGGAATATCATTTAATACCCCTAGTAATATTGTCACACATCCATTTGAATAAAACAAAAAAAAATATGTGGTATTTTAATGAGATAATATCAGACATATTTCTATAGTATCCCAATTCAGAAAATTTAAATATAACACTATACATTGTTTCACACACTCTTCCTAATGGACTTTATGGAATTTAAATCCATTCACATTATAAGTATCAAACATTCCATCATATTTTAGAGGACCTCAAGGCAGAAACATAAAATATTCAGACAAATCATCCTAAGTATTAGTATTTATGATCTATAAAATGTAATATACATTATTATATATATATAATATATATTTCAACAAAATATCTGTATAGATTTTAATATTTATAAACATACATGATGTGAAAACCATTCTATAAGATCATTAATAAAATATTTTCCTATATATTTGTCATTTCATGTTCCACTTCACATTCATGCCTTTATTTTTATCCTATGCTTTTCAATTAATGGATCTAAATTTCAATATTTAGTATAACATATCTATGTGCCTATAATATTTCCATTCTATCAGTGTGAAATTTGATATCTTCCCAACAGATCAGACAATAATATAAATTACTTTTTATTTCCCATACATTTGAGATTGAGTCAGTGTGTTATCAACTTGTCAAATATGATTTAATATTCCATAAATATCATCCATGTATCTATAAAAGTGGTGAGACAGTCCACTAATAAATATCCTTCATAAATATAGCCTTCTAGTTGAGCATAATTATTAATATATGATATCAAATGTCTATGAAATATGTGAAATAAAATAAATAAATCATAATTGTGTACTTAATGATGTGCCAATAATTGTTTACATAACAGGAAAAAATTAAAAAAATACTATCAATTGGATACATCCATCAATAATTTAATGGAACATCTAATTTAGTTTCATTGAATAAATGTATTGTCAAATGAATCATGAAAGTAAAAAATGATTGGGGAAATAACATATACATTGTAAAAATTGTCACTAAAATATATCTTGACCGGTGAAAATCAAAGGTAGTTATTGAGTTTTCTCACATAGTTGTGTGAGAAATGTGAAAAATATTTGTATAGCTATAGTAACTCTTTCAGTTAATATTGTACATAATTTCAATTATAGTAACTTCTGTAGAAAAATATGTTAATCAGGAATTTTCAATTAGAGAGATGACCGCTTTCTTGTCGTGCATGAATGCGCCTCACGCGCCTGTGGTTTTTCAAAAAAATTTGCTTGTTGCTCCTCCGAGTGGCGGCTCTAAGGCGGCAATTCTGGATCCGGCGTCCTTCGATCTCAGTGTTCCTACAGCCGTCGTGCCCGAGGAGCCTCTAGGGTCCCCTGGAACTCATGCTCGGCATGTCCTTCCAGTGTGTTCTTTCTGTGATGCCCTGTGCGGGTTGTATTGAAGATCCAGGAAGATGTGCATCCCAGTTGTGCGACTGGTTTCTCTAGTTGTAGGAAGTTAGGTTCTAGTATTTCAATGATGGTTCCCCCGGAGGATTTTGCGGAGGTGGCTGCTTGTCAGTAGTTGACCTATGTGGCCCGTTTTGGGGCGTTGAGGCTATCTGTGCAGGACTTCATGCGATTTTGTGGATACATTGGGTTTGTCGGGTCTAGACCGAATCTCTGTGCTTCATCGCAATTCGTTCTTCTAGGTGTTGGGTTCAGAGGTTGATTTCGTCTTTGCGTGGTGCAAATCCCCGAGGACTTTTGGTTGTTAGTGTTTCAGCTTAGATCCTTGTGTTCTGGAGGCCCACAACGGGAAAGAGGGTCCTCGTGCGGTTGTATGGGTTGGTCTCCATTTCCTTCCCCTACAGTTCCAAAATAAATCTTTCCTCAAAGAGATGGGCGAAACCCTGGGTGTTTTCTTAAGTGCGGACAACTTCACCCTCTCTTGTGGAGATATCCTGGTGCCCAGGCTTTGTGTCGAGCTGAATTTATCGAAACCATTACCCGAGAAGATCCTCTTAAAGGTGTCAGATGTGGTGACTTGGTAACAAACGCATTTGTTCCTTGTGCTCTCTATATTCTTCTCCTATTGCTGTATCCAGGGAAATTCAAGGGTCTCATGTAGATCTTTCCAGAAAGGCGGTTCGTGGAAGGCTCACTGGGACTTGTCTCGTGGCGTCCCTCCCCTTATCCAGCCGAGTCCTATGGCTCCGGGTTCTCTCTGTGGGGAGGGGTCCTTATCTTTGGTTGATCAGTACCACTGGCTAGCTTCTGCAGAGGATCCTCCGCTAGCTCCTCCCCCAACTGGAGTCACACCATATAGGTATTTGATGTCATTTCCTGGGATACCGGCTCCAATATGTGTTCTCAAGGATGGGACATCTTTTCCTACTCAAAGGATCGTCGTAGAGAGTTTATGGGACTGGATTTTTTTCCTCTTTCATCCTCCCTCAGCCCATCGGGAGATGCTACCTCCCTTGAAGAATGATCGCCTTGATTTTCATGGAGATATGCTGGTTTCAGGGAGCCTGCCATGGCCTCCCTTTCTCAGTGAGGTTGAAGTGAAGGCTGGTCCCTAAAATGCCGTGGTTTTTGGACTTCCCTATTCTCCTTCTCTCACCTTAAAGGCTAGGGATGCCAAATCAGTGGAAAAAATGGCCATGGTTCTGGAGCAGAGGATACCTACCTTCCAATCCCCTCGTAGGGTGTCCAAGGGGAAACCAGTGGAGAATCCTCTTCATAAGGCGCCCAAGGATTCTGATCCCTCGTCTTCTAGCCCATGGGTGTGCACTCATGCCTGAAAGAGACTTCTCATCGAAGGCTCCTCCTTTCTAAGCATGATGACCAATGAACTTGGGGCCAAAGCCGAGTTCCACCTGGCTCAATGTTATCTAGGTTAATCTAGAATTCTCGCGGCCTCGACACCCGGTTGAAGTCAGAATACATTGTTTATGATGTTAGGAATAACAAATATAGTATAGTTGCAGTACTATAGCACAAACAAAAGCCGAAACATATCAGGACCTTCTATCTCCATGTCCATATGCATGGATCCATGCTTGCAGACCCGTCTAACAGGAATATCTGGTTGTTCAAAAAAATTAGGTTTCCCTAGAGATGATCGAGGTGGCAACCAATACATCAGCACAAAAGTCACCTCAGGGGAGGAGTGCTTCTTCGTCTCCATTGTTTATTACAGTTGTGTCCTGCATAACAGAACTCAGTTGTGGAAAGGGATTTGATCATTTGATCTAGGGGACCACCTGTGGGTAGTGGTGGGGGACTTCAATATAATCCTCAATATGGAGGAGAAGAAGGGGAGAGGAGATTTCCCGCGATGGGAAAGCATGGACTTTGCTAGTTTCATGGCGGGTAACAGGCTTGTTTGACATGGGGTACAGTGGTGATCAGTTTACATGCTGAAATAACCAGGGTGGAGGAAGGCAGAGCTGGTGCAGATTTGACCAATGCATGGCTAATAACAATGCTCTTATTTCACCCCCCTGTGCTGAGGTCAAACATATAGCCCGTGGTATCTCGGATCATTCTCCAATTCTGGTGTCATTGCCCCCTTAACATGTCTCTCAAGAGGCAATCATGTTCTATCAACATTGGTCCTAAATTCATGATTATCAACGGATTGTGAGGGAGTTGTGGGACACCCCTTCACCTGGGCACACTACGTTTTCTCTTCCCAATAAACGTCCAAGGCTGAAGAAGGGCCTATCGGATTGGGCCAGAAACCTACCTCCCATCGACTAGAATATAGAGGCCCTTAAATAGATTTTCGAAGTTCTCGAATTGATCATGGAAGAGGAATGGGGAGACTTGGTTTATGAGGCTTTAGCGGCCAAGGGGATGAGGTGGGCTGAGGAGCTTCTCAAGTAAGAACGGTTAGCCCGGGACCGTTCTAGGGATAGGTAGTTGAATGAGGGTGAAAAAATACCTCTTTTTTCACAATTGTATCGTAGAAATGAAGGGATGGATCATGCTCGAACTATTACTAGAGGAAGGAACCTACTCAAGTGATTGAGACACAGAAGGTAATTGGGCACTCTCGTTCTTTCAGGACCTCCTTGTATGCATGATCCCGAGGATGGCCAGTGGGTATTCGAGTGGAAACTCAGACATGTGGGTGTCAATCCCATCCACATTTACCAGCCTAGAAAATTCAGGCCCGTTGGAAACTCCCAATGAGGAATAAATCTATATTATCAAGAAGAAACTCAACCCAGAAAGTACACCTCGCCCTGACCGCTTTCGTTGTTCATTCTACCGGGGGGCGTGGGTAGTCATCAAGAAGGATATCATTGAAGATGTGTAGGATTTTCTTAGGAGGGATCCTCCCTTGGGTTTCTAGTTCCACATCCCTGATTATGATACCCATGATTAAGGACCCCTTACTGCTTTCTCACTACCATCCAATGAGCCTCTGATACTTACCTTACAAGATTCTAGCGTGCGTTATCAATCAGTGGATGTCCAAGAATCATTTGGGCTAGATCTCTCTAGAGAAGCATGGATTCGTGGAGGGTCGGTCAATACAGGGTGCAATAGCTCTTTCACAAGAGATGGTAAGAGACATCAACTTCAAGACACACGGTTTGAACATGGCAATAAAATTGGATATGAAAAAGCATTTGGCAGTCATGAGTAGAGTTTCATGAAAAGAGTCCTATCAACGATGGGGTTTTCATCCAGGGCAGTGGATATCATCTTCAGATGCATAAGCTCCTGCTGGTCGGCTGTCTCATTTATGGGGAGGACCCACAGATTCTTTAAGGCTACCAGAGGACTTTGACATGGGGACCCACTTTCTCCAATCCTCTTCATCCTAGCCTGGGATACTCTCAGTCGACTCATCAATGATGGAATTTGTCAAGGAGGAACCCTCCCTTATAAGTGAATCAAGAACATATCTCTTATATTTATCCTGAGGTTCCCAGATGATACAATGATCTTCATAAATGGTGGGAGGAGCTCTTTTAGGGTTATCAAAAATGTTCTGGAGGATTATTGTTTCTAGATCAGACAACTCATCATCAACTCATAGAGCATGATCTTCATATCATACAAGAGATCTTCCAGGCGGGCACCCTCCTTGTACAGCCGCTTGAACATGCAACAAGGGTCTTTCCTGATGAAGTATTTTGGAATGCTAATATTTTCTAGTAGGCTCTGCATGTGCGCTTTTGATCACATTTTTTGCAGGATCATGAGTCATGTTCTCAACTGAAAGACCCAGTTTATCTCATATGAGGGCCGTATAGCCTCTTTTAGTAGCATTCTGTCCATGATCCCCATTCATGTTATGGCCTCCACAAATGTTCCAAAGGGGGTGATCAACACAATTGACAAGGTTTTTGATGATTTTTTGGGACTCTAAACCCGAAGGAAAGCGGAACTGGGTCTTGTGGGGAAGGCTTGCGAGACCCATTCACGATTGTGGGATTAGCATCAGGAGTCTTCAGAGTACTCTCTATGGAATTCATGCCAAGATGATGTGGGAAATACTTTAGGAGCACTCACTTTTGTGTCATACCATGTCGCATATCGGCAGGAACATCGTGGCAGATGATTGCGGGTATGCTTCTCCCATCTGTTTGATACTATATCCTCTAGTTTAGACCCTGAAACAAATCTCATGGTGGATCGTCGGCCCTGAGGATATCCTTTTCTGGAATATGAACTGGGTAGGTTCTATCCTCGCCTTCCTAGGTTGTATGCATCCTATAATCATGGTGAAAGAGGCGATGCATTATCTCAGACACACCAATGATGTTTTGAATAAGGACCGGCAAGCTCTGCTCGAGTCGATCAAGATCACATGGGAACCAGATCGTTGTGTGTTTACTCCATCTGCTTGATTTTGTTTACTAGATATTTTCGCTGGATCTTATCCCTGTAGGACCACCATGACCGGTTTAATGAAAAGGTCTAGTATCACAAGATACCCGTGATGTTCATTTTCCTCTTTTGGTGCATTAGAAACTGAGATCTCACTACTGATGAGAACATCCAGAAACTGGGGATTAACATAACATCTGGGATTCACTGGTGCAAAAATAGGCAAGAGGATAGATTTGAGAATTGTTTTTCTTCGATGGAAAATGGGTTCATGTAGTTTGGTCCTTATATGGAGGAAAGTCAGATCTCTTTACTTGAGAGCAGATTGAGTTAACATTATGTGAGAAGTGGTTCCATGGCATGCTGGGATCAATGTCGGATCAGCTGGCCCAATATGCATTATTCAATGATGGGTGCTGGTGCATGTGGCAAGCTTGTAATCAAGAAAGGCTATAAGACACAACTCCTATGGTATGTTCCATTATTGTGAAGACTCTTTTCCTTTTGACTGATATGGTTGCACTAGCAAAAGGATTGCAGGATAATTCTACTTTCAGTTTCCTACGGGGCAGTGCATCCTTGGAAGACCTTCCCCTGGTTAGAATACAATGTAAACGGTTGGGTTGGAATCCTCCTGTCACGGGCCTCATGTTGAACAAGGATGTGTCATGGTCATTGTGTGTGATGAAGGGAGGAGGTGTGGTTTGAGGATTTGGGGGCGAAGTGGTGTTTTCCTTGACTTTATTTTATTGTTCTTTTACTCCCCACTTGGTCGAGTCCAAGGCTATTCCCTCTCATCTTTCTCTCTGCATTCATGATAATATGGATATATCCTAAGTGGTGACTGACTTCTTGAGCCTTCACGATGCCATGAACATTAAAAGCTCTATTCCTTGGTCTATATCTTATGTAGTTAGGAAACTTCGAGCTCTCCATCGGCACAACATCCAGGTGACTCACACATGGGGTGAGGAATAAGTTTGCGGATTACATGGATTCTTTATCTGACCAGTGCTTCATCATCACTAGCCTTATCTCTATTAAATTTTTGAAACCAGATGGTATCAATTTGATCAGAGGGATTCCCTTGGTCTCCACTATTTTGGACCTCCTTAATTCTTGGGTTTCCTTGTTACCCTCTTTATCTGAATAAAAATTTTACTTGGATGGATGGATGAATTTTTAATCCATGTAACCTATGATTCTCTAATTAAACATGCCTTGATTATTTTTTGATCACCCATATGATAATTCACATGTTCTAAAATTCAAATGAAGTTATATTAATCCCAAATTTTTTATGAAAAAGTGGCCATCACAAACATTTTATTCTAATTTGGCCATAGATCACAATTTATTTTCATTATTTTAATATCCTTCTATGCATTTATGTTCTCCTTTTATCTTACATTATCATTATGATATGTGAAGATAAAATTATAATTTTTTTTCTCAATATGTATGACATTAATATTATGAAAAATAAATAAATTCCTAACACATAATTTTGGAAAAAAATACATTATTTCTTCCAATGTTGGGTTATGATATCAGTTGAAGGTTCACTTCAAACTTATTTCCCACTATCATTGAAATGAAGCTCCTTACCAAAAAAATCAACATTGCATATTTTTTCCAATATTTGATAACCTGTCAACAACTTCGGCGGTTCTCTATGATCAATAGGACCATTGAATTTTTACTCATTTAACTGAAATCAATGAGATGCATCATGAAATATGTGATGACACAAGAAGAATAGTTTCTGTATGTTATAAGTTTCTTAATCATAAAAAATCAATGTTAAAAATAGGAAAATATAATCCCATGTATTATTTCCAACTATATAAGTTTCCATGTCAAGGGATGTCACTAATGGTCCATATTAGATCATCATGATTTTTGAACCTTGTTCTAGAAGATGCATTATATATATCATCATTTTTTATCCATAAATCCTCTAATTCACAATTAGAGGCTGTAAGTATACAAAAATATCTTTTCTGGACATATTTTTTCTACAAACAGTCATGAAAATGATAAAAGACCTTTGTTTCGTACACATCCACAAAGGTACATTGTAAGGATAAATATATAATGAAAAATTCTATAACTGGTAATTAAAGTAAGGAATAATTTGAATCCATTAACATATAATCACAATTTCATATTCCTAGGATCAAATTTGAAATATAGATATAATGAATAGAATGTATTCCACGATTTTGAATCACTTGGATATCGTATTAACATAAAATTGTTATTATCTATATGATGGAATGTCATGTTCTCGGTGATTTATGATGACATGAGTAATCTGTGCAACCGAGTAATTAAAAGTAAATTTTGAAAACCCTTTTGATGTGTGTTACTTTTATTATTCTTCATATTAGTACAATGATTCAGACATCCAAAATCATGTATTGTCTACTGTCTAGAAGAAGAATATTTTTTTTCAAACCTACCTACTTGAATCCTCTCCATAATAAATCATACATTCATTCAGACAAAAACACATTTTTTAATAATTCATCAGAAGTGGATAACAAGTATTTTTATATCATAAACACTCAAGGTTCATATCTTTAGAAAATGAGTCACGAAAGAATTCCAATATCCTATAAATCACTGTATTATTGATTCATCATTGGAATTTGATTTAGTACAACATCGGTAGAAGAGAATGTTTTCAATAATTCAAACATCCACCATAAACCTCTGGATCTTCTTCCACAACTAAAAAACTAAACCACATTTTTCTTCTCAGTGAAGTAATCACTTACATTAGCCTTCATAGAATCATGAATAGGATCCAATGATATGTTAAATATTGATCTGTTTGTCCTATAGTCCCAAAACCATAACATTTAATATTACAATATGTAGTACCCTCAACTAGTTGTTCTAAAAAAATTATGTTGATGTTGTTGCCTTTCAATTCCAAAAGAATTTTAATAATTTTTTTTCATTTCATAGTAAATTTTCATGGAATTTGGGATCTCATTCTTTTAATTATCATCAGTGGTTAGCCCTTTTTAAATGTTAAATTCTATATTCCAAATCCAAAATAAATATTGAGATGGGAATAACTTCTATATATTGTTTTCATAAACATAATGCCTCTTCCACCATCTTCTAAATTTATATTTAAGATATGGAAATCATATTGTCCCATAAATATATCGATTTTAAATTAAAAGATCTAAAAACTACTAAAAACACATCGCATTATGAGGCTTGTTCCTTGATAATTTTATCCATGTTTTATCTATATATATCACAATGTGTATACATATTCTTAAATTAAATTATAACACCTATGAATTAATTGGTTTAGGAAAAGATAAATGGATGTGAAAAAACACAACCCAAGTACTTACTAGAATATTTATATAAGTAATAAATATAATAATGTTAAAAAGGAAAAAATTTGTGGATAACATAATGTAAAATAAAATAAATATAAAAAAAATACAATAATTAATTCAAAATAGGAAACATGGGAGAAATACAATAGGGTTCCTAATTCTAGGCTCACCAAGAAATTCAATTTCACCATATTAATAGATGTTATCACACATCACATTCTATAGGGGTTTCACATAATACATCACTAGAATCTTTTATGGTGGAGTAACTCTTACTATCAAAGTTATCCTACCTAACAACCCTAGGTTTCTCATAAGGTTTAACAAAGAAAAACAACCTATAATAGAAAATAATTCATTAAGACTTATATGAACATGTCTTTTCTAGTATATATAATCATATAGAAATCCAAATAATGTAACAATCATAAGGATAAATGTCACTATTTTTATTATTATACAAACAAACATTTCAAAATTTATGTATATACATATATCTCGTTGCATAAATTCACATTTTCTCAAGTTAATTTCTACACATAGACACATATATCAATACTTATAAATATATATATAGAACCAATATATATATATATATATATCTCAAAATACATTTTAAAAAAATTTA
Organism: Viscum album; assembly: GCA_963277665.1. Taxonomy (NCBI): domain Eukaryota; kingdom Viridiplantae; phylum Streptophyta; class Magnoliopsida; order Santalales; family Viscaceae; genus Viscum; species Viscum album. The sequence goes on along the minus strand of OY728163.1, from coordinate 713,302,327 downwards.
AATTTAACCAAAAAATATAACAAGAGATAACCCAACATTTAGAACCAAAATCTCTCATAAAAAAGTTATCTGATTAATTAATGTTTCTGTAGGTGTTTAATAAACATTCATTGTTTGAAATGTATTAAATTGGGATTTTAAAAAAAATTAACATAGAGGAAACCCTTATAACTAAAATGGATATCAAGTGAAACAACATATCCACATAAAATAACCTTTAAAAAATTATTATAATATTTTTATATAAAAATGAGGTATTAAAATTAAAATCATGAAACATTATAAAATTTAAATACACAAAACAGAGGGCCTCTTTTGTAAAACTTGTTGCATTTGAAAATAGAGGCACAACCCACCTCAACAAGGTCAGTGAAACACCATAGAACAAAGAGTTACCTAAAACCAAGAAAATACTTATCAAAATATATACAAAAATGGAGAACTATCCAAAACAGGACCTGAAATCAATGAAATTCATCGCCATCAAATATAAAAAAATGAATTGGACTCAATTATGAATCATGGACCACAGAAAAAAAGTATAAAGAAATGGATCACCCAAAATTGGGTTAGGATTTTCATGGGTTGTCTGACTAATGGTGGAGAGTATAATTAAATAAAAAATAGAAGGGGTTCATGGATTTGGATTAAAGTGATGATTGGGAAGGGGAGACGACCAGGGGGAGCAGTGGAAGGGTAGTGGGTGAGGGGTTTGGAGGCTGTGTGGGATTGGGGGAGAGATGGGAGAACATCTCTAGCTTATGACGGGGCTGGGGGTTTAGGGAAGAAAGGGGTCTGGTAAGAGTGTTCGGATTTAGGGGGGAATGGGGAGAAGTGGGTCTGTAGTGTTAGCTCTAGGAAAAATAGAGTGTTAGTGGGTCGAGGTCATGATCAAAGAGATTAGTGGATAGTGGGTGGTTTGGTGTTTTTAGGGGTGGGGAGGGATCGATGAAGATCTTTTTTAAAAATGATAATTAAAAATAATTAGTGGTGTTTATTAAGAAAGCACAAATAAATGTTTTTGATTTTTTAACAATAGTTTTAGAAACTACAGCTAGTAGCTGTTATTGGTGTAGTATTGGATGTTCCTCAAACTATCCACTGATATAAAGATCAAAATTATCATTATCAATAACTATAGATTGATAATGCTAATATATATATATATATGGGTGATGAGAAACATAATTCATGGAAAATTAATACCATAGTATATCCAAAAAGTATTTCATTGTATATGTCCACTACCCTATCATAAATTCTAAGTTGTATCTGGTTTCTAGCTTCACATACTTCTGGATGTGGTGGTTCATAAAAAATAGATACACTAGTAAAAAAACCAAGTGACCAATCTCAAATTAAACAGGTCATCTCTACTAGGAAAAATATATTTTTTCTGTTATATGTAGTATCCAAACATTACCTAACAGAAACATTTTCCTTATATGTCCCATAAATAAGACTAGTCCTAAAGAGTGTTGAATCACATACATTTCACCAACACAATTATGAATGAAATTATATTCTATATAAATCCTTGAAATATGTAATTATTTTATTCAAATATTTTATTGTTATATGAAATCGTCGTGATATCCAGATATTTCTCCCAAGGATAACAACTGTACAAAACACATGCAGACAATATATACTCTTTAATTAGAATGATCTAGTAAGATTGAGTTTTAGTCTATTGATGATAGTTTATTCTTTGAAGAAAGCATAATCATAACAAAATATATAGAACCATCCAAAAGTACAATACAGACTGGGGATCTTGATATTAGACAATTCTATGATTAGCACAATGAAACAAAACAATCTTCTACCCATAGAAGCTACCTAGTTAATCAACTGTTATTTCCTCAATGATAAATAAAAAATTTGACACCTATATTATTATATCCATGATAACCATCACTGAATCATTATTGTGATTTTCATGTTATAATTTCATAATGTAATGTGTGTTATCATCTCACAACAATTCTGAATTGGGAAAAGGGTGAAAAGACCTAGAAAAACACTTCTGTGCATATATATCCTTCTAATAAGTCAATATTCACAACACGAGTCATGAAATCTCTTTCATTTTCTATAGCCACAAAAAATAATTACATATATATCGATATATCATGGTCATACTATGATTTAATACCCTTTTTAGATCATGGAATGGAATCATTATATCATAAGTCATCTTCATAAAAGTCTATATATGACCATGGACATGGAAAATTTTAAATATTTCCCAAACCCATATGGCCCTTGGATTCCCTTCATACATGACAACCATTAGGGATAATCCCTTCGGATTAGAATACATCACTATAAAAATTAGATTCCCATGTGAAGGTACAATAGAGGTATACGTAGTAGATTCAAAACTATGAGACTCCTATGAATGAAAAAGTGTATCCATAAAAATTACCATTAGTCACCACTTATCATAAGAATGGCATACTTATTCAATTTTTATCATCCTTCACATTGAATTAGCAATACAAATTCCATTACTGAGATTGTAAAAAATAAAAATTTCAATATGAAAAGTACTTTACCATCCTTATCTGAAGAAGGTTTAGACCCCACTATAAAAAGATATACATAAAGATATTGTAATCCAGAAAAACCAAAAATTATCTCACCCTACAGAAAATGTTACCATGTGTTCTGGGTGTCTACCACCACAACTAACACCATATTTTGGGTTGGTAAGTTCCAACCCCAATTTCATAGTTTCCTAGATATTTAAACAACTAATCGATCCTCTTAGATTATTAATTATATGCGACAGACTCCTCGTATGTTGTATAACCTGCTTACACCTTACCCATCTCAGATAAGATCGAGATCAATGAGGAGGATACCCAACTATTTAATTAATGGATGACCTTTTCCCATAATCTAAAAAATAAAACAACACACATTTCTTAGAAAAATTTTCCACTGGTGTTTTTAGATAAGATATGTCTATGATGAATAATAGATAGTATCCTTCAAAACAGAGGAACCTCCTATCCTCGATGACAATTAGGGGTAACTATAATGACCCCAAAACTTTATCAATCTAAATTTCTATCGACCCTCCAGTAGTTGAGGTAACATATCTGAAAAATTGTACTCAGTAAATCAATAAATAATATTTAGATATGTTAACATATATGTGATGAACAATCATCATAGTATGGAATATTTAGATATGTTATAATGATCATATCTATATTGGGAGTACACTAGGATCTCATCCATGAAAAATAATACAAACTGGCCCAGATATGAGTTGATGATCCAATTCATGATGGGTCTATATACTTCATATGCCTTTTTAGAAACATTTCATTCCCATGAACTCAAAGAAGCCATAATTTCTCCTAGAATTTGACCAATGTATATATGAATGTATCACCATCAACAGGTGGTACCCTGAAATTTATTAATCATAGGTAAAATTCATCCACCTCTTAGATGAATGAATATATTATCGATGAGTGGAAGGGGATACCAATTCTTCAAATTCATCTTGTTTAGCCTCTAGTAATCTACTCATAAACAAAATAATACATCCACCATCATGGAAAATAACACATATGAACCCCATGGGGATATAAAAGGTTATAAAAATCCTTATTAATCCATACAATCCAACATCACTTTTAATTCATGAAGACCCATTGGTGTTATTTTATATGGTGGGATATAAGAATGTTTGGATTTAGGAACCAGAACAATTCTGAACACATTCTACCACTTATGTGTTAAAATAGATAACTATTATAGAAAAACATCATAAATGTAATACAACATTTTAGTACTAATATTCTATTGTGAATCACAATTATTTTGAATATGGATTTCAACCTAAGCCATGAGCTAATCTAAATTACACTCGATTTTTCTTTTATGACCAGCTTGATGATCACATTCACCCAAAAAGAAATAATTTTCTTTTTCTGTAGATTTATTGTTCAACCTCATAAAATAAAAACTGATGTGTTATTATTAAAAAATTATTCAATACATTACATGAATAAAATCCGATCCATCTATTTATATCATAAATAGTTCCCAGTGAAACTGATAGCAACCATTTTCAAGCACACAGTTGTTACTTTTTTATATACCCTCTGATCATACACCTGAACATAATCTTGATCTTCAAAACCTCATACATCCTCCAATGGCCCGAAGTCCTTCATTTTTTATTGATTTTGATAATCCTCCTTTCATGAGGTGAGGTGGAATCCTTACAAGGACCGTAAGCGTAAGTATTACATGGACCATAGGCCTTAGAAAAATTCATTGCCTGTAGGCTTCAAACATTACATACAACCCAGACTAACTACTTGGAACTGCTCCTCCACAGCATCTTCATCGTGAAATCAGATCTCCACCTTCGCAGGGCTATTCGGATAGGCATTCCCATGCATGCACATGCTTATCACGATGGTAGGTCCCATACCCTCTCATTCTTGCATTCCGTTTTAGCTTCTGATGTGGTGAATTCACCTTTCTCATCCTCCATGTAGATCTTGTTCCTTGTAGGTTGTCCGGTTTTCATCTGCACATAAGGTGGCCCGAAGGCCTTGAGGTGTCCCTAAGGCCTTACTGACCTGAAGGTCTGGGTGGCCCGAAGGCCTTAAAGGACTCAGGGACCAAATCAGTGGCCCAAAGGACCAAACGGGGGCACATTCTCGCCGCTACAGTGCCAAACAGTTCCTGCTACAGTTCTCGCTACAGCACCTACTACAGTACTGCACAGTTCCAACTACAGTACTGCTACATTACTACTACATTACCCCCGAAAATTCTTCCTCCTCCTGGATTATATCCATAGTCTCTTGGATGCACTTATGGAGTCCTTTCCAACCGGGCTAAGGCTCATGTTCTTCAAAACCTCATACATTATTTAAAAAAATTAATTAAAAAAATTGTATAATTAAGACAATATAGTGGAATTTTATGCTCGTTAATGTTTGTACTATTTCTCCCACATCCAAGTACCACTCACTATACACTAACTAGAGCAACCTGTGGACATCCAGCTACCTATTTTCTAAGCGGTAGATGAGTCCCTTCAATGTTCTATTGCCTATATTGATCTACCACCACCACTATATTGGTATCATCACCCATATAGTTTCATTAGATTTACCATATTACCATTATCATGGCAATCTACTATAGAAAAATGGTATAACAAGTCCTTGTGGCCTAGTTTTCCACCAAAATAGAATATTTCTAGGTTGTATTCTAGAGATGATGATATACTCTACTGGATTCTATTACCACTATTACCATATTTTAAATTGTCTTATAATATATTCTAACCAACTGAATAGGAACTCCCAATTCATCCCACAAGATCTTTCTTCCGACCACATGGGGTTCCTCCAGGTTTTCTTCAGTTATGAAAGCCTAATTCACCATGCCTATGAATGTATTCAACTATAATACATTCACCAATAACTTAATTTAATATTGAATCACATCCTAGAATTGTTTCATCATTGTTATCTCACATCTTACAAATTAAACAGAAATGTGTTATCGGTCGGTTAAAAAACTATTGTAGCCCATCATTGATATACTTCCCTATGCTAGTTGCATGAACTCCAAAAACCTTTTGTCTCTCTATGTGTCTTGGTTTATGTAAGTTAATAACTTATCATGGATGTTATACCAAGTCATACACTCATGAATTCATGTCTACACTACAAATTCCCATTAATTCATGGTTTTTACCCATAGAATATAGGAGGGGAAATATTATTTTTCTTCATCTACATGTGTCACATGAAATGAAGAAAAATATTAATGATATAATATTCCATTAGATTCCTTGAAGCCATAGGATGGTTCATATCTAAAATATCAGGTGTATGATGACTACCACTCTACATTGCATCAGATAAAAAATGAAATAGAGGAATTTTTATTCAATGGTCAATGCAGTTCTTACATCATAATTAACAAGTCATATTCATACTCACCATGAAAATAAATAGACAACAGATGACCAGATATACATTTTCACTTAATAAAATGGAATAATAAGTGAAATAACTTTTTATACTATATTTTTTTATTTTAATCAATCTATCAAAATATTTTGATGCAATATTTTCATAGTTAGAAATTTAATTTGTAATAAATAAATCCCTAGTTATAGGTTGCATGATAACAAGCTCTCTACTGTGGTTACTATTATGCATGCATATATGCGTTCTTTATATCAATTCCATGAGTAAAATATTATAAATCACTAACTTCATAAAAACATACATCTCCAAATGTTAAATAACATAACAACTACAATAAGATAACCTCAAAAAAATTTTACATCCACAGAAACATTGGGTTTCCCCAACCCATGGGTTGGAGACTCCTATACAAAATCTCATTACCGAGACTCAACACATCCTATTACACATCCATCCTTAGAAAATTAGTAGAAAATTTTGTCTTTGATAACACATTGTAATAGCCCCACAACAGGTCATCCTCATGAGACATAAAGAGCAACTTCTTACTTTCTAAAGGGTATGGACTAAAAATGAGGGTGTTATAAATATATTTTGGGAGACTATAATGTCTCATATAGATTTAAAATCAAAGTGTAAATAAGATAAAAAATTAAATCCCTTAGATAAATATTAAATTCATATAAAAATCAATTCAAATGTTCAAATACATTCCATATTGTATATTAGACTCATTTTTTGTGGATTTCCATTTCAGAAACCCACTAAAAGGATAAATCTGAATAATTACTCCGAATACTGTCCTTAAACCCCATACTCCATCCTATTTCCATGATTTGATCCCAATAAGAATAATGAATCAATATAAAAGGTCCAATTTACCATGTATAGACCAACATCAAGAATTTATACTCCTGTACCAAATGTCAACCTGAATAGGTTCTGAGTAAAACACAGTAAGCCACCATGAATGGTGTATAAAAAATCAGACATATAAATAGTCTGTAAAAAACATTTAAAATATTATTATTTATTATAAAATAAATTTATAGAATTTAAATAAATACTTTAACCCCCCCCCCCACATTCTCTAGGTTGACAGTCAGGGTCGGCAATCACTACTTTAGCATGATGTTATATGCCTCTTTCCAAACACTCACAATGGTATAGTACATGTATCCAATAAAAACATACCCAAGGTGGATTCCCAAGACATGTTTCATTTAGTTATTCTATCCACAATAACATAAGGGGAATTATAAATATTGATTATAATTATGTAAATTTTTTAATAGAGCCAAGTAAAATTCCCATGCCATAGGAGATTGCATATTATATGAATGAAGTAGAAGAATGTTATAAATAATACCAATATACCAAAGCATTATACACATGATAAATATATTCCATGATTTGTATTTAACTATAAATTCTTATTTTCATGCTAATTATAGTCTCTTTTCAAGACTCAATTATGCCTTGAGCAATTTTTCATGTCAATTATGCCCAAATTTGAATTCCAAAGTCAACCCACATCGAAATTTATATTTTCAAAACACTAGGGTGATATGGTTTATATTTTTTGATCTTGGGATAAACCAATGGTTCCACTAATTAAATATTAGAGAAATAGGTACATATATTATTGATTACAACATGTAGTAATAGCTAGACACACGAAATTAATAAATGGATATCCATGGTTTAATTAACCAATAGACCAAATGAGATCCCAAAATTCCCAAAATGAATTATTCCATGTCATAAGAGGGAATATTAATCAAATAGGTCGTGAATACATTACTCGAGAATGATCTCAAATGTTGTATATACTAAAATCATTAGATTAGGATAGGGATGTTATTTTCACAACATTCCTCATGTGTAGAAAAAATATATTTCCCTGATTTGAGTGTTGAAATCAACATGAAATGCCATGAATATTGAAGATACTATTAAGAGCCATTAATTATGAAATTGATCTATAAATAATTGGACTATAATATTGGATTATAAAATTTCCAACATCGATTAATTCGATACATTGAATAAAATAAAAGGAATTGGAAGTATAATGAGATGAAAGACACCAAAACCAATAAAAAATATTATAATAATCTCTATTACTTTTCCAGTGGTTCTTAACCCTTGAAAATTCTATCCCTAGTGTACATATAAAGATATCTGAAGGAGGTATTTTAAAGAGGAGACGATCCTTTTAATCGATGTTCTTATTTTTACATATAGTTTACCTACATAAATTATTTTCACTCCACTAAAATATAATAACAATATTATCTCACATATATTCGGATTCTATTATTTTTTCAAAATATTCACCATATATCCCCTTTTCCATATTTTAGAAAATGATTGTGTTACTCGTGCATATGTGTGGACTTCCACATCCATAGAGCAATGTGAAAAAAATTCATTTTCATTTTACATGGATGAAATAAGGATATATTTAATGAATATATATGATATATAAAATATAATGATTATTTTTTAAATTTTATTTATTAGTTTCCTTTAATTCACTCTATTTTTTAAGTCATTGAAAAATCACTTGTAACATTGTATATAGTATTGTCTCAATGATGTAATGTAATTAATTTTTCATCAATAATCATTATAAAAGGTTATAAATTAGTGTACAATTATTAAATATAATAAATATTACGTTATTAATAATATTTATATGGTTAAACCATGACCATGATTTAAGAATCGGTCTATTAAAAACAAATAATTTCTGGAAATAAAATTGGTATTCACTTGTATGTTAATTTTAGTATAGACTTTTTTAATAAATGTGTGAGTATAATAAAAAATTAAATACTATATTTCTTCACACACATATATATATTCCATTATTTCATATATATATATATAAGATTATTGTATATTTATTTTATAGTCAGTTGAATATTCTTACGATGAAATTCATGTTGAGGTATGGTTTATGGGAATCACATTTGATTTTAGTCAAATTCCATATTCATCACTTTTTTCGTTAATATAGCATATGAACACTCTATTTGATATGATATATCATGAATACAATTATATTAATTATGTTTTATGTTTAAATTTAGGTTATTTTATAATGGGGGTTATGAATCAATAGTTATCAAAACATTGAGGGTTTTTTTTTCAATCATATTTCTATTCAGGATTGTCTATGCTAAATTTAAATTGAGAGATATTATATGGGTATTATCATTTAAACCTCAAATTTTTTATAAGACTATATATATTCTGAGAACTCATATGTATTATTATAATTATTCTATCTTAGAAAAAAACAATAACAATATTTTTATATTAAATGTCTTCCTTATATCCTTTTTCGTCAATAAAATATATTTTCCAAGTCTATACTCATCAAAATAGTTTTATAGATGTTTTTTCCTATACTAGAAAATTTTAAAATTGAAAATTTTATTACCTATTATGTTTGTTTAAATGGAATATTTTTGATGAAATGTTTTACAAACATATATTTTTTTACCATTTACAAAACATTGAAATGAATGTTCTTTTTAACATATAAAATAAAAATGATTTTTATATACATTATGACTGGTAAATTCATTGTGGCTTCAATTCAATGTTACAACGGTAATTTTCAAAAAAAAATGTTATTTATTAATGATTCTAAAAATTTTATTTAAAATTCTAAAAATTGAAAATGATATTTTTCATCCGGTTTTCAAATGGATATAAAAATGATATTTTAAAATTATTTATCATCTATGTCATCATACATTGATAATTTTTATGTTCCACTAGGTATATGGTATAATGAAACATTCAACATTATTTTTTTATGCCTTATGATTCTTAGGGTTTAAGGATGATTTTATGAAATCCTTTTATATTTCCCACCTTAATTAATTTAAGATGAATAGATTGTATAATTCATTTCTTCTCAACATGTTCTTCTATGATGATATGTTTAAATGACTAAAAAACATTATTACATTCCTTAGGTATACGTATGGGCATATACCTAGGTAGTGGTTATCTGTTGATTTCATAACTTTTGTGTTTCCTCATGATTGAGATGAGACACTTTATAACTTAGGTATATGTTTGGGAATATACCTAGGTAGTGGTTATCCGTTGATTTCATACCATTTTGTGTTTCCTCATGATTGAAATGGGATACTTGATAACTTAGGTATAAGTATGGGATTATACCTTAGTAAGGGTTATCTGCTGAGATCCTTATTTTTGGTTATACTAGTTGGATGTAATCGAACCTTGAAGGTCTTGGGGTCCCTACTGAGTATCGTATACTCACCCCTGCACGGGCTATGTCTGCACCTCATTGTGTTGGATGCTGATGACGGGAAGCACTGACAGAGGCTGAGTGTTCAGGGACTGGACGGTTCCCGGAGGTGGACCCTATGAGGAGTCAGTATCCGGCGCTGGACTTCACGGCCAGATGACACTCGGAGGAGGTTGACGGGCGAGAGCGTTGTGGAGGCTATCAGTACCAACCCTTCAGGTAGGATCTGTGGTGGACGATCTAGGAGCTGCGCTATCTGTACCTACCCTTAGGGTAGGATCCGAGGTGGACGACCCAAGAGCTGCTGCTATTTTTATTCTAGCTATTTGTCATTCCTGTTGTACTTTCATTCAGTTGTAGCTGTACTTTTATTTGGGTTTGTATTCTGGCCCACTTACTTTTCAGCACATTCTTTTGTACTTAGTGTATTACTTCCGCTTGTACTCTATGATGTTTTGTTAACTTTTATAATGGTAATGCCTTCCCAATTATCGGGATTTACGCCTTTGGTGCTAGTCGCCAACCCCTGGCCTATGGAAGGTGGGCTTGGGGTAGTCACGGCACGAGACCCATGGACGGGTCATGAAACTAATGAATAGTAAATTTTATTATAATTTTATTTTCTTAAGTCTTTAAGATAATTACATCTTGGATAATTTTTCTTCCTGATATAGAAGTTGTTATAGAATTAGAATTGTTAATTTTGAATTAAGTATGATTTTTTTTTAAAAAAATTAAATTAAAAATATTTTGAAAAAATGGACTTTATTTTTGAAATCTACACGTTGATAAATGTTTAGGGTGAATTTTGGGAATTTTTCTGAAACAATTGATTTTTCGGTGAATATTAAATAAATATAGTTTTTAGATTTAGTGAGTTAATGACATAATTAATGATGTAATAATGATTTTATAAATCTGGGATAATTGTGTATAGATAAATAGGATGTGAGGTGTCCCATGTGGATTATACCATGGGCATATACCATAGGCATGCCCACGGTTTTGAAAATAACACTCATGAGGTGTCCCTTGAAAATTATTAAAATAATCCCTCACTTTTCCTATAAATACCAACTCATTCCTTCATTGAATTCATTCCCAATTCTCCCTCAACGAATCATTGGCCTCATTACCTTCATAGTAGTCCTCCCAAGGTATCCTCAATCCCCCAGGGTCTCAACCTTCATGTTCTATGTGTTACTCTCCAAGGTAAGAAATTTCTCAATTTCATTCTCTTTCCTTTCAAGTTCTCTTTTATGTGCTATAACTTTCACGTTTCCATAACATGTTATTATTTAATTAATATTTGTGATCTATTATGTTTTATGATTCATTTCTAGATTGGTGACTATTTTTCCCTCTCTTCTTAAAGTTATCTAAATCCCTGTCGCATAGCCGTTGGGCTGCCGATTTTTTGCAAGAGATTTCTCAATAATTCATCTATTTTGAGTTCCTTCCTTATTATTTCTTCATATATCCTTAACCAAGAGGTGTGAAATATCCAGAAATCATGTATATTTTGGATTTTATCAATTTTATGTAAAATTCTTCATCATTATTTTTCTCCTGTCCCACTTATTTAACGGATAAAAACATATCTCGTGATGTGTTGAATTACCGACATCGTGGAAGATGTGATTTCGATTTCAATTAATTCATTCATATATTTTCATGATACCATTAATATGTTTTTATTATATTATAATATATTTATTACATCTCATCAATGGTTCAGGTATTAGTTTTAACACATGGTTTTAATTTATAAAGTGAAATGAGGCTGTTTTTATCATAGAACCACTAAAATGATCTAAACGAACATCATTAATGTTCTAACTTATAAATCAACTTCATGTAAGAATTAAAAATGATAAATGCTATACTTTATGATTCTGGATATATAAAAATACTACTCCATTCAAATTTTTGAGTTTCACTTCCAAAAGACAAGAACATCCACCATGAACCAATCATAGAAATCATGTAAAGAACTCACCCGAAAACAGTGAAAGGAGGAAAATACTAACAATTAAAGGGTAAAATGATGTTATGAAATGATAATATAAGATATTATAAATATTAACATGTTATTATAAAATAATAATAACAATATTTTAACAATTATACAGGACGTTTAAAGATGTTTGAAGTAAGAGAAGCACGAGGTAACGAAATTCAAAACCAGATTTCCATTCTTTGGGTTAACCTTCTACTTCATTACTTATGTTCTATTTAAACTATTTGTGTGATGGGTTATGTTTATATTAAAATTTATTATGTGTATTTATAGTATATAAACATACTCCATCCACTCTACTAATTCATGTTTTGATTGAATGATATTTATAAGGGTCTTTTTCATTAAAAATACACTTTTTTAAATTCGATTTTATGAAATTCCAAAGTAATGTTTTAATGGAATTATTCATGTTGTATGATTATGTTTTGGATATTGGTAATTATTTATGATGAAATTTGGGACCTATATCTCCGTTTAATGCATTGGTTTTGAGTATGTTGGAGGTCAGCTGTATGGTTAATCCAAGTGTAACAGCGATGGTTACACAATGAAAGGTAGTCGTGAGGGTTAAAAATTATAAGGTAGCCAAGAATGGTTATAATATTATGTAAGTGATTCCACAAGATACCTTTATGATTATATTTATGTTATCATGTTTTTGTGGATCTTGTGTAAATCTCATGTAAAACAAAGTATGTATATATGGGTGACAAGAATGTCTTTTGAAAATGATTTCATATGTTACAAGTATTCATGGAATAATGTGATGTTTCGTTCTTTTCCATCCCTTGCTGAGATTTTGTGCCCATACCATGTTTCTAAATGATTTTCACAGGTTAATGGATTTTTAAGACAAGGAAGGAATTCATGTAAAATGTTGAAGAATTGTCAAGATGTCTTGTTTTATGATTCAATGTTTTATATATTAAGAAAAAGGAAACTATTTTTATGGTATCCATTCTATAATAATGTGTAATGTTTTGATTGTATTTCTTAATTATCTAATGATCTAAACATGAAAATATCCTCATGTAAAATGAAGTTTTTTCTTCAATAAATTCAAAATTATGTATGTAATAAGTTCGGATTCTTATTAATCTATACCCTCTTCCTGGTATTTTCAATCATTAACTCCGGAAACATGTCCCCTTTCTGGACCAGGACATCACATTGAACATAAGAAACATATCATTTGAGGAGTTTCTGAGTCCTTACCATATTCTAGTACATGTATTGTTCATCTGCCACTAATTTTATAATTCATGACCCTTCAAATCCTCTATAGGCGGCCTAGTATGTTACAAGAATGAAACACCAAAGTGGGGTATGGAAACTAAGGTCATTTAAATCCCATCTTTCCACATTGAATTTACTTGAACAATAAATAGTCCCATGATGGATTCAAAGTACCATTACTTCTCTAACCATGGTTTTCCTAAAAAAACTGTCATAGTAAAACTTTTTTCTATTTGTAGTAGATTTCATATTTTTCCATTCTAAAATAGATGGGCAACTACTCAGAGCCATTCCAAGATACCCTTCTATAATGATTTTTCAATTCATCGAAACATAAAAAATTATCAGACAGAACACGTTCACCTATGACCAAATAACATATGGAATACCATCCCAATAACATCTCATCATGGAGATCTCATCAACTTCCAAACATTGAAAAAGGTGACACCAGTCAATGAAACATTAAACATAGTCCATCACTCACATGACATCTTCAATTCGGTGAATTAACTCATGATCCTTCTCATCCATCAATGTCATGAGATAGTAATAACTCCAGAACTTATTCGTGAATTCCCTCTAGAAAAACACCACTTACATCCCAGAGTTCTCTAGAATATCCCATCAATGCTTTTTTATTCCATGAATCATATACGCATCATGATTAACTATCCTATATTCAAGTGTCTGTGGATGAATAAAAATTTTCTTGAATGAAATGATCAAGGTTTTGACTACCTTTGGGCCTCCATCCCCTAAAAATGTAGGTAGATGTTGGAGCTGAAACTCTCTATTAAGCTCAGACATAGAAGGCAATGTGAGATTATATTCCCTCTCCATGGACCTTGGGACCCACAAAATTTTTTCGCAATGCTAAACATCCATATGATCCTCAAGAACTATAGGAACCTATGTATTAGCTGTATTAGCATCATTCTTGTTTCCACTCTCCTGATTCTCAACTGGATGCCGGTGATGAGGAATATTATCTACCAGACAAACACAATCCTTTAAACTATGTTTATAACAATGTAAACTTCAATAGGTGATAAAAACAAGAACCATTGGCATGAGGTCTCTTTAAACATGGATTATATGTATTTCAGAATGAAATAATTTCTCATTTAATTAATTTATTACCAATAAGAAGTGTCTCATATCACAGTTCAAAAGGAAAGTATATATCACGGGAAAAATAAATACATCCCTATCTTGGGGAATGAATTTAAATATATACTCATATGTTCCTGTTGTGATGAATTTATACTCATATCACACTATAAAAGTTCATTAGTATACTTCTAAGGAACCTTAAACGTCATGAAATAATAACATCGCACAACATGTAAGTTAATCGTGATGAAATAACATCATTTTTAATTAGAAAACAGTTTAAACCATAATCCACCGCTAGGAACTAGAATTTTTCCTCTTTCAGGGGATATCTACTCCCCTAATTTATATTGTTAACATGTCTGAACACATCCTGATCTCCTTTCAACCACTATAAAATTGTATATAAACTGAAAATAAATATGTGACTATGAATCAAATTTGTAACGTCCCCCGATCTATCACTCATTGATGTGTCCATAATGGGTTGGTTATGAGACCACATCCACACCTCCTTAAACGACATAAGCTACTAACTTGAAGTATTGGTGTGATTATTATAGTGGGGAGACTATACCCCCATGTTATTGAGTTAAAACATAGAAAATAAAACTAATTCTAGTAATAATAATATAAATATCATAGTGTAGAAACAATGGAAACATTACAATATAGCTAAAAACTAGTAATGAAGAAATCACAGTAATCCAATAAATAATAATGGATTTATTTTATGATGTGTTAGAATGAAACTAAATGTCATGCTATAGGTAATAAAAACTAAATTACTATAAGACTGAACAAAAGAAATTCATAATTCATGGATCACGAAACCAATAACGGTACCCTCTTCAAAATCCAACCCATCCAGAAAGAGAACAATCAAAAGAAAGGCACGTTTACTTTTCTAAAACTATATTCATATTAGTTTATCATGTACCAAATGTTTTCTTGAATAGTGTGTTAGTATATCACAACAGGTTGATACCACCATGTCTAAACAAAATATTCTGACAATAAGTGTATGAAATAATGAAATAAAAAACTGTATTAATTAATTAAAAATTATAAATAATACCACATCAACTTTCTTCAGAACTATCCAATGATGTATTTGAGCATATCAAAAAACGATTCAAACCATATCCATATGACTATTATAAAACATAATATGCAGCATCACCATGTCGAAATGTATGGTAGCATATCATACAACTATGCCAATATTAACTTTATAAACAAGGTATAAATTACACAAATCAGGTTCAAACACAGTAAATAAGCATTTCATTATGTTTCACCGGGTATATACCTCTATATTATATTTTAGCATGTATCACATAGAATATTAGACTATATAAGCTTTTCAGAATATATAATTAGGACATGTCCTCTATATAATCATTCCATCAAGAGTAACTTGTCTCATCTCACTACAAAAGCATTACAACATCTGTCACAAGTCCATGATCACTATACAAGCATTGCAGTATGAGTCATTGGGTTATGAAATCATATAATAATTGCAACATGCATTACTATTCCAAGTCTACTAAATAAGAAATATAACTTTTAATCACAACACAAGTCATGAAAATAAGGATATCACAATATCATAACATATTTCATATTAGTTAATTATGAAAATTACCATTTATCTTTCAATTCACCATTTCATATATCTATTGGTCACAACCAATGACATGCTAGTTTTCTCAAAAAACTATAAAAGTTATGGTTAATATAAAGCATGAAAATAATCAGAATCTATGTCATGGTAAGAAAAATTTATGGAATTACACAATTAATTTATATTAAAGGGTTCAGTCACCCAAACAATAGCCACAATCCAGGTCAATAAACAATTAGATCCAAATCGACTATAAAGAATAATTAATTCATTCACTAAAATTTATTCAGTGCTTGATATATTGGTGCAATTTCACTATTGCACATACTTGGTAAATATAAACCCAAATGGTTATGGTTTATAACACCAACCATTAATTGATCATCCAAAAATGATTCTAATATAAAGCAGCCATGAGGTAGAAGGTTTAGATGATTTCAAGTAGGATCATATATCAAAATTGTCTAAGATCAAAACTAAAAGTACACACAATCAAGAGATTACAACACAATTTATAGAATTACAAGAAAATGAAAGGAAAATTTTACCAAAACCACGTACCAGGGTTTGATGACACAAGAAGGGAGTCAATAGGGGGGGGGGGGGGGTCACTCCATTATATATTATCAGGATCCCTAGTGTCGAGAGGAGGAAGGTTCACATGAGATGAAATAAATAACAGCTGCATGATATTCATTAAAACTGAAATTTACGGAATTACATTGAATATAATATAGTTACATACTATTTATTAATGGGATATGTCAAAATACCATCAAATCAGATGAATATAAAAAATTCACAAACATTAAACGACATTTAATCCATTTACGCAATTTTTAAATGTTTTCCAGATGGGTTTTCAACCCTGTCTCTTTATAAAACAACCCAATCCCCCTCTGAAGATTATCACAATACCCAAAACCGGTGCTAACACTTAACCAATTTTCATAGATCCCGTTAATTAAAAAATCATACATCTCTATACATTATGTCATTTTCCCCAACAAAGGCTCTCTGTCTCTAATCAAGACTTAGCCAATTGGGAAAAATGAGAAACTCAAGGAACGATGTAGCTACAAAAAGATGTGATCTGACACTGAAATTGATACATATTTTCAAAATAGATGATCAAAAACAAAAATATAGATGCATAAAATATTTCAACATCTAACTGGATATGAGGAAAAAATCGAAAATATATATTATAGTTTATAATTATGAAAATATGGATGAATACATCCTAGTTTTTGTGATAGTTTATAAGAAAAAGGCATAAACATCACATTGAGACGTTTTCATCATCTAAATTTGAAGTGGGTGAATGAATTAACGTCTATTTTATTGGAGAATGAAATTTTGATTCAGGATCCAAAAAATTTAACATTATTAACATTAAAATACATTTATGACTACAAATTGCCAATGGTCATTCCATGATTCTAAACTAAAAAAGAATTTTGATAAATTGTTTGTGAAGGAGTAAAATATGGATCTATTTTTGGATCAATAGTAATCCATACCAAAACCTTGTTAGGGATATGAAATATAGCATTCATTAACTATTAAATAAAATTATAAATCCACTAAAAGTGATTATAGTGGATTATGATACACTAGCAAGACACTGTGGGTATCATATATGTATTAGAACATGGTGGTGTGTCCAGCAAAATCCATGTGTTCTATGTGATTTATTTTGTAAATTTACATACAATTCATAATGTTGTCAGTGAAAGAGATAGTGTGAGATTGAATGTGTTCTTAAAAACTAGACCAAAACTGCAAATTTTAAAATAGGATTAAAGGTTTAGTGAACATTTGATGTTTATTTTTACCCAAATTCACCTCATCCGTAATTGTACATCAAGTAAACATGGTCCAAATATGTTATATCATATCCAAAAATTTATAACATGTTTTTTAAACTAAAATTGTTATTTAAATTATTTTCGTAAAATTTAATCAATGAGGAATCATATGTTTATCAATTAAAAAAAATTAGTGATTTAAAAAAAGGTACTATTTTTTCAATAAGTTTTTGTTGAGTATAATATAGATTATATTCTTCAAGATACAAATTTTAGTATGAATAATATAATAAAATGTGATGTAAGGACATTGATGATCTTGGAAAAAGTATTTTATATTGAATTGTAAAATAGGACCTCGTGGTATGAAACATTATTGAAGATACTATTTTCTTGCCAATTTCTTATAGGAAAATAGGGAATATAATTAAATGGGAGGTTTCATCCTTAAAATATAGAAAATACAATATTGTGTAAAAAAAATAAAAAATTTGAATGAACACTTTTAAAAATAAAAACAAACCCACTAAGGTAAGTTGGATTGACATTAATGTTTAATATGCTTCAAACTCTACTTCAGATTTCATTTTTTTTATAAATTCATATTTATCTTTTGGTAGTGAACATAGATGATAATTCAAACTGTAATTGGAAATGAATGTTTTTTATTCACAAATTGTTCATGCATAAACCACGATAATTTCCAACCCTTAGAAGAAATGGTGGATCATTTTGTAAGCATACATGAAGAAAAATATGCATTTATATAATATATTTAAATGTATAATTTTTTTGGGGGCTATACAGGTGTACTTAAAAGTCGTCATAATTAAGAAGGGTGAAACAATTATAGTCAAATTTGACATTCTTAATGATTAATTAAAAGATATAGGTAGACAAAAAGAAATAAATAAATAATACTGTGTAATGAAATTCAATATCAAATAACAATACAATGAGAGGAAAAAAATATAAAATAGAAGATATCTAATGGTTTTAAAATATGGATTCCCATATCAGGGTGAAAGTCAAGAAGATCGAGGAGCATGGATCAAAAATAAAATCATCAAGGAAACAAATTATATATATACCCCTACAATATCACTATCAATATGTTGACTATACAGATTACCACCTCATGAATATAAATGTATAAGAACCATTTAAATCAATTTAATAGGTAACAGATTTTAGTGAAAATTTGACCTGAAGTGCAACAATTATGGAAGACTAGAACAGAAAATGTGTGTGTGTGTGTGTGTGTGTTTATAAGCTAATAGTGGAAGAAATCCTCTTACATCAACATCTCATATAGTATATTACAACACATAGTATGAATATAGAAATTTTATTTTTACCTTTCATAACAAAGGAAATTATTAACGACAATATTGCTTCAATTGAGAAAAATAATAAAGATGCAAATCCTTATTTTTTATGATATAAAATAATATAATTGTTATTTTAAAAAATATATTAATTTCAAATAAATATTAAATGATTTATAGGGAAACAAAAATGGATTATAATGCATCTCAAACTAAGAAAGTGTGATACTAAACTCTATAAATCTCTCCTAGAATGAATGAAAACATTCCTATAAAATTAAGGAGTGTTCTACAATTATGAGAATGGATGGAGTAAATTTACTGAAACAATCACAAATATAAAATTACTAAAAATTGAATATAATGGATACTAGTGATAATGTACATGAGTCATAACCTAGTTGTTTCATATGAATTTCAAAACACATAGTGGTGAGGGATGGTGGAAGGGACCTCTTATGGATGAAGAATAATGTTGATGGATTCTTGAAAATGAATCATAGGAAGAAACATTCCCAATTGGGATTATTTTCAAAATTAAAATGGGACCAAATTCAAGGATTAGAAAAAATATTGTCTGAAATGAAATTTTTACAAGTTTTATTCCAATAATAACCACTATAAAGTCTTCAAAATAGTTGGAATAAAACCATTTTCCAATCTAAATAAGAATGTTCATCTTCTGGAGGGTATCGAATACACCCCTCTCTCTATTTGATAAAAATTTCTAACATTTATTTTAAGTTATGGGAAATATTTCAGGGGATTTATGATCTATGGGGTGATTTATCTTAAGTGGGGTCATTTAAATATGTAGTGTCAAGATTACTAAAGCTCTTATTTGGTATTAGTCCAAAATGAAAATTTAAAATTGATTTCTGGATTCAATTTGGGATAAATGGTTGTGTTGGGAAGACACACTTGTTTTGTTTGATAATTATGGAAGCTATATCTTTCACTAAATATGAATACATATTTTAGTTCCAAATTTGATGTTAACGTGGGGTCAATATATGATTAAAATTTATATTTTTTGGAGAAATCTTAATTTTAAGATATATTTAAAGTTGTATTGGATAAAAATAATGTGATGAAGAAATAGTGATAAATTCTACAATGATAATATATTTTATAGTAATTTTATAACTGAAAAAATGTTATATTGACTGAATGATTTCTGGATACACAAAAAGTAAATGTTATGTTTCATAATAAAAAAATAGTTTCCATAAATTCAATGTAATCTCAATACATGGCATAATGTGTAGAAGAAATTCTAGGGGGTTGTGATGAGTAATAAATGTTTTTTAACCATATCTAAAAAAGTTGGATCATTTCAATGAATATTTATTTATTGGATATCTCATGATACAACTAGTTTAGAACAAATGAGTGTTACCAATGTATTCAACATGTGGTAAGACTCACACCCCTGGTAATTTCGTTTTTATCATCTAATGGTTTATTTGTAATTTTGATTGAGTTCCTAGGATAAGTTTTAGGGATAGAAAAGATAAATCCATATATTTTTATGGAATTATGTGAGTTATATTTAAAGATTTTATGATTTTTTCATAAACACCTATTTCATACATAGAGTTCCAATATTTCATGCTGAGATAATTTTTCAATTAATCAATGAAATTTTGTAAAACAATTCAATAATTTTTTTAAAAGGTATTCATCCGGAAATAGGAAATGGTTTAGATCCTCTAAAATATTAATATACAAATACATTTTTTAGTATGTTGAACCAATAATGATGTGAAATAATTGGATTTTCTTTTTGACCATAAGTATAATAAGTGGTTAAAATAACCAAATGATTAATCAATAAGTGGTTAAGATTATGGATGTGTTGGTGGAAGTTCTCTCATTGTAAAAAATATTTGAAAAAAGTTTGAAAACATTTGATGCCCTGTAATTAAAATTTTAAATTTTTTATTGATGCATATTTTTATGTATACAAGTTCATTTATGTGGGAGGTGATGATTTTGATGTTATATGAATATGTTGGAGGTACCCAAAACCTAATGGGATTAGAAAGGGATAAAATATGAAAGGGAGGAATATTGTATCATAATATTGATTTTTAGATAATAAAATTTCACCTACAATACATTAGTGTTGAACATGGGGAATTTCCATTAAAATTATTAAAGGGATGTTGTGGAAGTCACTACATGAAAATCACCAAAAAGCAGTGGTTTTTTTGGATATTGCGGCAGATTAAACCGCTGAAATATGTTGTTGCGGTAGTTTCACAAAACCACCACAATATTTTGGGTCAGCATACAATATGCGATGGTTTCTTCAGTTTAGTGGTGGTTTATGTTATCCATCACAGTGAATGCTTTTAACAGTTGTTTTTTGTGGTTTTAGTGGAGGTTTTCCCGATAGAAAAATATTTTTTTGGCTATGGTGTACACCACTGATAAAAACTAATTTCATTTTCTCTGGGAAAACTGCCACTAAAACAGAGTTAATGGAAAAGAAATGATATCACAAGATGAAAAATATATAGAGGTGGTTTTAACCTATTCTGAGATATTATATGTAGCGGTGGAATTATCCTCCATTGGTAGTAAAATAAAAAATTATAGCAGTAGTTTTTAACGCCGCTAAATATGATCTATTTACTTAGTGGTGGTTTAAGCCACCACTAAACCAAGATTTATAAAAAACACAGCTGATTATATAGACCCAATACTAGTTCACTAAAAAAATACCATTTCAATTTCACATGAACATACATATATATCTAAATTAATTCAAGGAATCCATCAACATCATAAGAAATAGCACATTCAAATCCACACACTGATCTAAGTATCACTCATTACATGGTGTAATAATCTTTCCACCCAACCCATCCATTTGTTCCCACATGGGAAGAAGTGTTACTCATATGAAGCTAAGTAACCTGAACACTGTGATCATCCATGATATAACATGTATCACACCGAACGTACAAATTATCAACAACCAATGATCCCATCCTTAGTATTTAGTAAAGAGGAAAACAATTGTCTCTCAAGGTGTAACTAATAGATTAAATTTCATTATGTTTTAAATACTAATGATGCCATATGTAGTTCCATGTCATCTTAGAAATCAAGTGTGTGTAATGAGGTTCACACAAAAAATCCATTTTAATTATATATACATTAGGTACTAGTAGTTATCATTCCATAACTCATACAATTTCATTTAATTAATTAGGTATTCCATTCCATAATTAACAGTTTTTGAGAATTGAATAAAAGTAATTGGTCAATGTGGCTACCCATGGCAGTTAACACAATACATGCAAAGCTACGTGGTCGGCCATGATAGCATGAACTCCCTATGAGAATATCTAGTTACCTTAAAAATACTTAGGCCCTAACCACCATAAAGAGGGTTTGGCCACTAAGTCATACATAGGGGGTTGTCACATCCTCCAACAAATAATTTTATCATCATATTGATAGTTTAGAAAACAATACACTTAATGGAGGATTTGTTAGAGAAAAAATAATTATATTAAGTTATTAAAGGATTATGCTATTATATGTGGTTCATATTTGAGTTTCATGGTCATTAAAATAGACAATTTAATAAACAAGGGATTTTAATCCAAATGAACTGTGTTCAACAAATTAAACAGCGAAATCACAAGTTGCCTCATAGAAGTCCCACCAGAAATCATAGTGCCACAATTTATAAAACATCAATAATCTAAGGGAAATTATATATACCACCTACCAAATACCATGGACAACCGAAATTACCAATATCAAGTCATGTTTCTATACATATTGGGAGAAATTATTGAAGGATAATAATTCCATGATAATATGGTGAATTTAGTCGCGCAAAAAAATGAACCTAGAGAAGAGATAAATCGATAAAGAAAGAAGGATGATTCCCAGAAAAAATTAGTGACATACAACTCACTTGAAAGAGGTGGAATTCAATACCAAATAACAGAGATCTGTCCAACCCTTTGAGAGGAGAGGATAAGAGGAGCATGGATGAGAGCCCCCTTGAGCACCCGAAGAAGAAAATAAGACATACTGAAAAGAAATAAGGAAGGAGGGGAAATTTTTTAATTTCTAGATTGTTTACTGAGGTGCATAGTTTTTATACATGGTTTGATATACTGTGTTCCAACCATTCTCATGCTATTGATTATGGAGGATATTATCACATTTCATGAGAAAAAAATTGGGAAACCATGCACGAACTTTTCATTTTACCACTTTTCAATACATACATCATGTTGTACTGGTGAAGGGATCATTGTTTGTTTTCACTACAGTAATAAAACTATTAGGATTACAATATAATGATCCAATGGGATAATGTTGAATGTGGTATGCATCATATATGGCTACATGTATATAAATTTCCTTATTGTATTCATAACATGACAATGGTGGATCATATAATCATGGAAATTTTTTTATAACTTATTATTTGATTCATAAATATAACTATCCATTAATACAACCAAAGGATCATAAATTTCGAGTGTCTCTGGATGACTGGGATCATAATACGTAAAAGGAAACATGTTAGATCTGGAAAATATTAGGTCACAAAAATGTTTGGTGGGAACTCTATGCCACACAAGATACATATACAGACTGAATATTACCATATTTGTACAAATTATCAACAAAAAAAAGAATCACTATACGAGGATGAACATAGCTCGTCAACCACTCCACTTCAATATCTTCTACCTGTTACCACATGTATGAAAATTATATTGAAAATTACATATTTTTGTATATTTATATCCAAACATAAACCAATAAATGTTTTTAAACTAAATGATTTTTATTTTTTTGGGATTTTACTACTCACCACTAATGGATGAAATACAACAAGGGGAAGATTTGACCATCTTCTGATATAAATAAATCAACGCATTTTGAAAATCAGATAAATTCCTCCAATCATCATAAAAAATATTAATGGAAACTGGCTCTGCGACCAGCTTTCAATAATCTGGCCATGTAATACTGTGGATTCATCCATAGGGACGCCATATCAATCAAATGGGAACACTATCATCTATGTGGTCAGATTCCATAGAGTATAACGCTTAATCATTGAAATTCCTGACATTTAATCAAATAAAAAATATTTTAAAACATATATTTCAAAAAAATTATGCAGAAAATGAAATTAAAAATGATAACACATTCATAGTAATAACAAAAAAAATATACATAACAATGATAAAGAATTACTAAAAAAATGAAATAATTTGTTTCTAAAATAATGTATAATTTTACAAACAATCATTTTCCCATTCAATCATGTCAGTTTCATTTTTCATTACATCATTCACTTCATCCCTCCTTGCTAGACTAATATTTTCAATATCATGATGGAAAAATAACTCCTCATCTTTATGTTGATGAGATTCAAGGTTTGAGGTCAAATCTTCTACTTCATCATCCAAATACAAATCCCTTTTTTTACATGAGTAACTACACTCCACCCTTAATCCACAACATCATTCACACAATATACCATTTTCTCTTGCAATTATAAGATATACAAATCATGAAGTTGACGATCATCAACATACATCATGTGAGAGAAGTTCACATATGTAAATTGAAAGGATATTTTTTAACACCTCTGATAATATTGACCAAATTTCATTAGAATAAAACAACAGAAAAAAATTTCATGGATGTTTAATTCAATAATATCAGTCATCATTTAATAGTATCCCACGTCATCAAATTTAAATATATAACTATTCTGTGTTTTCAAACCCTCTTCTCAATTGGATGTATGAAATCTAAATCCATTCACGTTGTCAACGTCAAATATTCTTACTTGTTTTAGAGGACCTCAAGCAAGAAATGTCAAATATTATGACTACTCTGCTCGAGTATCAGTATTCATGATATAAAAAAATATACATTTTTTGAATTAAAAAATATATTTTACAACTTAATATATGTATTTATTGAAATATTTATGATCTTACATGTAGTGTAAACAATTATACAAGATCTTTATTAAAAACATTCGTTATATCATTCTCATTTCATGTTCAGCCTCTCATTCCACTCCTTTTTTTATCCTCAACTATTCAATAAATAGATCTTTAATATCACAATTCAGTAGCACAAATCTATAATCCTATAATAATTCCATTTCTATCAGTGTAACATATTAGGTCCTCTCTATTGATCGGCCAATAGAATGAAAATATTTTTGATTTACCAGGTATTTGAGATTGATTCAATGTGTTGTCACCATGTCTAACTCTAGTAAATATCATCTCAATATTATCCAAGTATCTAGAAAAAAAGTCAAGACACTCTTCTGGAAAATATGATTCAATTATAGAGCCTTTTCGATGAACATTATTTCTCAAATATGATTTCAAATGCCCATGATATCTGTGAAATAATATAAAAACATAATTATGTAATTAATTAAGATCCAAGAATTGTTTACATAGGTGGAGAACATATAAATAAATTACCTCTCAATTGGATACATCCATCAATAATGTATGGGGCCTCCTAATTTAGCTTCATCAACCAGATGCACAATCAAATGCATCAGGACATCGAAAAATGATGGATGAAAGAACATATTCATTGGAAAAAGTGTCAATATAATCCTTTCCTGAAGGTTTTCAATCTCAAATTGATGTATAGATTTCTCACATAGTTTTCTAAAAAATTTGTAGAATTGGAGTAAAACATTAGTATCATTTTTATGTAATAATGTACGCAATTACAATGGTAGTAACTTATGTAGACAAATATGTCAATCATGAATTTTCAATCCATGTAACCTATGATTCGTTATGTCAACACACCTCGATATGTTACATGAATACCCATCAGATACCTTCACATGCTTTAATATTTTAAGGAATGTATCATTATCCCTATTTTTCATTGAAAATTTTTCCAGAGCAAATTTTTCATTCTCATCTAGCTAGGTAACACATTTTATGATCTTTACTTGTAAGCCACTTTGAGCGTTGAGATGATCCTTCAACTTTCCATGCACATTAAGCAACATGAAGATCAAATTTTCACTGAAATTCTTCTCAATATGTGTCACCTCAAGATTATGCCACAACATATTAAATTCCAAATACTGAAGTATGAAGAATATAATTTTTTTCTTCCTTTATTGTGTTTCGATTTCACTTAATGATGTACATTTAACTCGATTCCCACAATCATTCAAATGATGAACCATCCCAGATTCTTCTTCATCATTTCGAAGTTATGATAATATTTCAGTGCCACTAAACAAATTTGGAGGTGGTATATGATCAATGAAACCGGTAAATTATGATATGTTCATCTAAAATCTATGGGATACATCGAGAAATATTCGATGGCACAAGAAGCACCATTTTCAACTACGAGGCAGCAGTTTGGGATCAAAATCAATGTTATAAAGAGTAAAATCCAAACCTATGTATGTGTTCTTAGAAGAAAAATTCCCAAGTCCATGGAATTCACTATTGGTCCACAATAAACAAACATGCATTTTGAACACTATTTTACAAGAAGCATTATATGTCGCAACATCGTTGCTATATAACTCATGTAATTCATCAATTAAAGGATGAATGTATATATCAAAATCATTTACAGGAATTTTTTTTCCATGAATAATCATCAAAATGATAAAATATGTTTGTTGCAACACATCAAAGGGGGTAGATTATAAGGGATCAATACAAGTAGAAAAATTTTATAACTTGTACTCAAAGTCCCAAATGGGTTGAATCCATTTACAGCCAATCCCAATATAACATTCCTATGATCAGCTGAGAAATCTCAATGTATTGAATAAAATGTCTTCCATGATTTTGAATATCATGGATGTCGCATTAACTCATCATTGTTATTATCTACAGAATGCCACTTCATGTGTTCGACAGTTTTCAATGACATGAATAATATTTGCACTTGAGGAATTAATGGAATGTAATAATAAACCATTGTAGGTGTGATATTTTTCTTAATCTTCATGGTAGTATTTATATTCAGACCTTTAACATCACCCATTAACGTCAATCTAGAAGAAGAATTATTTTTGCAATCTTTTCTACTTGAATCCTCTCACCAATAAAGCATTCAGTCATTGGGACAGACATGTATTTTTGTATTATTTAGACCAGGATTTTTAACAACATTTTTCATATAAGAAATGACTTAGGGATGTTTGCTTTAGGAAGTTCACCATGAAACAATTCCAATATCATGAACACTGCCTTATTGGAAATTCCACATAGACATTTGATATGGTACCACTTCAGCAGAATGGAATGTTTGGAATATTTCAAACATCCACTATATAGATCTTGATTTCCATCATTAACGAATCCATGAAATGTATTTTCCTCAGTGATGTTTTCTCCTATGTCTGCCTCCACAAAATCAAGAGGTGTGTCCATTGACATGTTACAATCATGATCTTGTTGTCCTACAGTCTAAAAAAATCACATGTGATCTTGCTATTTTTAGAACCATGATCTGGTTGTTATGATATGTTTTGATGTTCTTTGTGGGGTCATGAAATTCCTAACGAATCACTTATGATGTTTTTCATTTTATATTCCATTGCAGATGAAGTTGTGAGCCCATTCTATGGATTGACACCAGTTCTCAACTTTTCTGTAACGTTTGATTTTCTTTTCCAAATCCAACACAAATATTTAAAAGAGAATTGCTTTAATATTAATGTTCACAAACATCATCTCTCTTTAACCATATTATATATTTACATTAAGTACATGGGCATCTTATTCTCCCTTCAACAGATCAATTAGAAATTTCAAAATCTGAAATTCCTTCTAACCCATAGCATAATAAAGTGGGTTCCTCGGTAATGTGATCATTATTTTATCCATTTATACCACACTGTTCCTACACAATATTCAAAAAATTTAAAACATGTTACTATTACTAAATTGTGAAAGATATTCATATATACTAGTGAAAGACATATATGAATACTTTAATTATGGTTTTCCTTTTTAAATATATATGGTAAGTAATGAACCCTCCCACTACAAAACAAAATCATGAAAATTAAAAAGATCCATAAATGAATACATAGATAATAAAAAACAAACCATGTTTTAACAATTCAACTATAGATTACATGTCAGGAAATGAATACATTAATAGAATATCATATACATCAGAAACCAAAATTCCAAAAGGAAAAAATAGGGTAAACCTTGAAGATGGTCTAAAGTCCAATCCTAGTCCCAACCTAAAATTCTTTTTTCTAGTAATCCAATCATCAATCATTGAGCCTTCCACAAAACCAAGCCTATAATAAAGTTTCATAAAATTGGATACCAAGTTCCATGGAATCCTCAGATAAGTGTGACTACAATTAAATAGGACACTACAAATGATATCCCAAAATATAACGAGACTATAAAAATGTACATATAAAAGTTGTAGATATAAAAAATTTAAAATTTAAATAAAAGTTAGTAAATAAACACTAATTTTCAGGCTTTGCGATGACATCTAACAATATGATTAAAAAAATATCCCCTATGAAAGCAAATGTAATGAATATATGGATGAAATAAATTTCACTGATGACAATAATATTTCATCCATTATCAGTCAAACTAATGAAAAAAAGACATAGGATAATCCAATAACATTGCTGAAACCAAGAGAATATATGATGAAAGGACACTACAAACATTGACGTATTGGA
The DNA here is from genome assembly GCA_963277665.1 of Viscum album. NCBI lineage: Eukaryota > Viridiplantae > Streptophyta > Magnoliopsida > Santalales > Viscaceae > Viscum > Viscum album. The sequence goes on along the minus strand of OY728163.1, from coordinate 713,273,166 downwards.
TCACATCAAAGAAACATGTAACACCTATTAAATAGATGACTTGGATTACATGGTTATGAAAAAAACACTAACAATGTTAATGATTCCATGAACAAAAAAAATTAAAATTATTTTACTGATGTAGTAAAAATATTTCGTGATGAAGACCCATTTTAACTGAAGAACCATGGAAAAAATGTTTTTGATGAAAAAACTAATAACCACAATGACACTGAATACTTAGATCATACAAATAAAAATGATGGAATAGACCACACCAATGAAAATTATGAAATAAATAATTTCAATCATGCAAAAGAAATTGAATACACTTATGAGACAAACTACATCAGTGACACCTATGAGATGAACCATACCGAATAAATTCCTAAAACACATAAAAAATTGGTAACCAGTGTGTTTAAAGAAGTTGAGTACACATATCACAGTGATGAAAATTATTACCATGATCACACCAACACCAAAAAATATGATAATGAATGTGAAAACAATGATTACATCAATTATGTTGATGAATCTTATGATTCCATAAATTCTATAAAACCTAATGAACCCAATGAGACTGGAGATACTGATGATATTGTGGATATAGAAAATTCCAATTACATCTCCATCACTTATGATCCCAATAACAATGATGGAATGTGTGACATTTAGGACACTAAGTACATTGATGATATATAAGTTTGTAACCAAGATAAATATATAGTTTTACATAATGAAATTTAATTCATAAACAACATGAGTGACATTAACAACCCTAATAAATCTTATAACATCAATGAAACTGATAATGTCGATGACATAAATTACACTTACCTGATTGATAAAAGTAATGATATAGATGACCCAATCTAATGATATATTTTTACAATGTCGAGGGATTCAGGGGGTCTTTGGGGTCATAGGGGTTTCTAGGGTCGCAGTCTCCTAGGGAGTCGGGGGGTCAAGGGGTCGCGATGGGCGATGAGGCGTGGTGAGGGGCGGTGAGGGGCGGTGAGGTGCGGTGGGGGATTTGGGGTGCCTTCGGGGTCCTGGGGATTTCAAGGTTCACATGATCCTAGGTCATTGTGATTCTTAATTGGTGGTGAGGTGTGGTGAGTGGAAGCAAGGTGTGGTGAGGGCTTCGAGCGGGGGCTATCGTCATGTTGGTCGCTGATGTCCTAGGGTTTCGAAGGTTTGTGGGGGTCAGGGGGTTGGGGTGTTGGGATAGTCGGGGGAGTCATGGGGGGATAATATTTGTCTCAATAAAAAAACAACATTTCATGGTGGTTAATTAAAAATAGATGCTAATTTGTCTAAAACATTTAGAGGAGGACTAATAAACCTCTTCTAAATGCTAAAAATGTTGTAGTGAGTAGATATTATATGAGATCCCTAATAGAATTCCATTAGAAATGTGGAGATTATGACAAGATAGTTTTAGATAAAAAAAACATTTAATATTTATTTTAAATTTAAAAAATTATTTTATTAGAAATATATAGTCTTGGTTGTATTTAATGTATTTGATGGAGCATGGATTGAAGGGAATATTGGAATCCAAACCTAAATTCTTGAATATTGGAACAAAAATATTGAATTAATTGTTTGTTGGTTTAGTAATTTTATTGAAACCCTAGATTCCAGATAAATTGTGTTGACATGTGTGGTGGGTATTCTAGTTTATATTAGAGGATCAGTGAGACATTATATAGTTGTTGGATAAGATGAATATTGAATGAGAGAATTTGGAAACATTTTTTTGTAGATCTATAATGGAAGAGAACATCAATCCATGTGGTATGAAATCATTCCAAGACTACAGTTACAACATTATGTAAATGAAAAAAATTATAATTTGTGTAAGATATTACGAGTTACCTAATATATTATTGGAATTCATAAAATAAAAAAAATGAAAATAGTAACCGATACAAGGGAATCTTATAGAAAGAGATAGTGAAGTGAGTATAGGGGAAAAAATCAATGTATACATAATATATATGTGGATTTTTGTAAGATAGTTGGAGAAGATAGTGGATTGTAATAGTGGAATAGAGGAATCCCAATATATATAAGATAATTTTATATATAAATAATATATATTTAAAGTACAAATTTTTTTATTATCCAATAATTGTTTCATGTGAATGATTTTTAAAAGGAGGGCTATAAATACTATGTAAGGATATTTTGTGGTTTTTGGATCTCACATATGATATTCTCACATAATGTGAAGTCGACATTGAAGTAGAGAAAGTTGGATCATGAAAAAATAAATTTCATATTTATAGATCCATGTAATAATGTATAAAGAATCATTTTAGAATGAATTTGATATGAATAATCTAGCTTATGGATTAATAAATTTCACCAATACACAACTATAATCTCAGACATTCATGTAACGTCCCGGTTCTGGATGCCACCTAGAGGTGCCCCGTACCCGGTTGGTCACATGGCTTCAAACGCATTTTCTCGAACGACAGAGGCTGCTGACTAGCAGTGAGGGCCTTGGGTGTGATAGTGGGGAAACTATGCCCTCATTGGAAGAGTACACAATGAAAGAGAAACAAATTAAAATAGCGGAAGCAGAAAACAATCCATACACAAGTGAACAATAGAATACTAAATATTATAAATAGTAGGAGCACATACATATGATGAATAATTCATATGTCTAGGAAAGCAGCCATACAAGTCACAATGCTGGAAATAGAAAAGTACTAAAACAAGTACAAAAGAAAGGTAAACAGATCCCCAACATCGCAAGCCTAAACTTGTTCCCATGCTCTCCAGCTCCACAAAAAGTCAATTACATGAAGTAGAAGGGTGCTTTCCATTTTCTATACCTACAATAATATAATCTGTTTGGGCCCAAAATGATGACCCAAATAGGGTGTGAGACAAAATACCAGTAGCCAACCACCTGAAGATCTGTTCCTAACAGTCAGTGAATATATGTCAGGTAAAAGTACAGAAAGCACTAAACAAGAATGTCTCAGTAGCAAAGAATCTATAGTTCTTAGCATTTAATTTACAAACATGAAAGTAGAACAAACAGGTAACCCTTTAGCTAGTTCTCACAATCTAACCCTTATGGTTCAACCAACAAGCACTAGCAACCCTTTGGGAGGCACCCACAGTCTCACCCCTCTGGTTCAGCTAAAGAATAGACTCTCTGGGGAATCAGTCACTATCAATTCCCCATATAGTATTGTATCGTACTAAAGGAGTTCTGGGGAGGCACTCAACGTCTCATTCCCCCTGTGGTCCGTGTCGAGAAACTACAAACACTCTAAGGAATCACTCAATGCCAATTTCCCATGTGGTCTCACAACGAATTATAAAGACACTCTAGAGAATCCCTAATATCTATTCTCCCTATGGTCTACTAAAATAGGTTCCCACATCCCTGGGTAAAGTCAGCAAGCATCGCATCACGTAATGGCCAATGTAACTTCAAGAACTACTTGGCTAGAATTCTACAACATCTCAGCATGAAAGAACAACAGTCGAATGGTATCTAGACCCAACAGTCCAAACATGCAAGAACATGCCTAGAAAACACGTCCAATGCATAAATTTTTTCTCAAAACACAATAAAAAACCTATACTCTAGCATACAAGCAAATCAGGAAATCAATAAGCCAAAACGGTAAACACGCAATACCTCGTTCAAGGGTATTGGTGTAATTTTCACAAACTACTCAAAATACATTCTACAAAAATGCACAAACCACCTACCTTGATTTTAGGAGATCAATATACATGAACCATGAGGCTTGAATCTCCTTATAACGTCGATGATCGACAAAAACATCCAAAATGCTCAACCCATGATAATATGGAAAAGAGAAGGAATTGGGAAATGATGCTCTAGGAGAAGATACAACTCAAATATGTGATTCCAACCCACACACTGGTGTTCGAATCGAAGGATGGAAGGAGGTTTGAGGGCTCGTTGATGATCCATAGCTGTTTAGTGCTCTTAGATGAAGAAAACCTAGAAGAAGGTGGTTATGTCCGTCAGACGTGAACTCGGTGCATTTAATGAAAAAAAAACAGATTACATGGTGCGTAATTTTGGAGTACACGGAATGTACATACCTTTTCCATACTCCGCTTTAGGTTTCCTCCATTTCAACCCTACATGGTCATGTGTGCGTCCATGACACGGCCAACACACAACCTCTAGAGGCATCTAAGTACACGGTGTGTACTCATAAATTACACGACGTGTACTTTGAAAATTTATAGAAATTCCTCATTCCAAAAACACTCTAGAAAAAGGAAAAACATACCTTTAAGATGGTACAGGTTCTTACAAACATCCCCCCGTAAATAAATTCACCCCCTAATTTCCCTGACACGACGTAGAAGAAGAAACCTCGAACAACTCTAGCCACTCTGATAGTACATCGGCCTCCCTCTCTCAAGTCTCGTCCTGTACTCACCCGTTCTTCCATGGCACCCATACCAGAGGAATAGACTGGCTATGGAGAACCTTCGTACTGTGATCGATGATCCGAATATGATTCTCCTTGAAAGATTCATCCACCTCCAACTCGAAAATTCTCAGGTTTGAAGGCATGAGATGGGTCTGAAAAGTAATGTCGGAGCTGAGAAACGAGGAATTCGTCATGTATAGCCCAATACCTCTGAGGCAACTTCAACCGATAAGTAACCGGACCCCCTCTCTCCAACACCTCAAATAGTCTGATGTACCTCAGTGAAAGCTTACCCTTTATCCTAATCCTCATGTGCCCCAACCTCAGTGTGACACACTGGAAAACTTGATCCCCGACCTCCAACAGTAGAGGTCTTCTCCACTGATCTGCATAAGACTTCTGATAGGACTGTGTAGTAGCCATCCTCTTTCAAAACAACCCTATCTAATCTATGGTCTCCTGAACAAGACAACGTCCTAGCAAATCTCCCTCTCTAACCTCCAACCAAAACAATGGTGATCGGCATGGCATACGGTACAAATCATCATAAGGTACCATCTGAATAGTTTCTTGAAAAATATTATTTTAGGTGAACTCCACAAGCGATATATGCTTCTCCCAAGAACCTCAAAAGTCCATAATGCATGCTCAGAGCATATCCTCAAGCACGTGAATTGTACGCTCGAACTGGCCATCTGTCTTGGGATGATATGTTGTACACAACAGTACTTATGTACCCAATGCTTTCTGTAGCCCCTAGAAGACACGAGAAGTAAAATGGGCATCCATGTCTGAAATAATAGAGTGTGGAATGCCATGTAGACGTACAATATCATGTATGTACAGCCGTTCCAAATTTTCAACACTGAAGGTCTCCTTGATCGGCAAGAAGTAAGAAACCTTCGTAATCCTATCAATGAAAAACCAAACATCATCATTACCTTGAGGTGACCTCGGAAAACCATTCATGAAGCCCATCATGACGTCATTCCACTTCCACTCCGGAATAGATAACTGTTTCAAAAGACGTGCTGGTCACTGATGCTCCACATTCACATGCTGACAAGTGGAACACCTCATGACAAAACCAACAACATCTCACTTTATATCTTGCCACCAATACTAGATGTGTAGATCATGATAGAGCTTGATAACTCCAGGAAGAATTTCCCAAACTGAGGAATGAAAATCCCATATCATCTCTTCACGTATATCTGCTGGAACCCATACGCGATCCTGGAAACACAATATCTCATCCCCTCCTACTGTCCATCTAGGAAGAGGGTCCTATCCTGACACACTCTCTTGCAGGACTTGTAATTCTGAGTCTGATAGTTTCCTCATCTGTTCCTAATCGAGAAGAGTATAGGCAACAACTACATATGATAGAACGTTTTCCCCTCACTATCATGCACCTCCAAATGAATCTTAGAGAACAGAGCCATATGCTTCAACTCACTGCTAGCCTCCTAAACAGCATGTATCTAAGTTCTCCTACTCAACATGTCATCCATTGTGTTGCCTTTCCCAGGTGTATAGGAAATCCCAAAGCAAAAGAACTGAAGATACTCAACCCACCTGCGCTGTCTCAGATTCAGATCAAGCTGAGTGAAGATGTACATGAGACATTTGGGGTCAGTGAAAACCACAAAATGATCTCCCAGAAGATAATGTCTCCAAAAGTGTAAGGAATGAACAACAGATTCCATCTCTTGATCGTGTGTTGGGTAACTCCTCTAATGTGGCCTCAACATTCGAGACTCGTACGCAACGACTCCATCTCCCACCATCAACATAGCTGCCATCCTGATACCGAAAGAATCACAGTAAACAGTGTATCTCTTTCCTAGATCTGGAAAGAATAGTATCAGTGCTGATGTCAACCTCCCTTTCATCTCTTGAAAGGATGACACACAATAATCTAACCAATAGATCTTCCCACCCTTCTTGGTCAGACCCATCAGCGGTACTGCTAAGCATGAAAAGTCTTGTATGATGCGTCTGTAGTATCCATCCAAAACTATAAAACTTTGCACCTCAAAGATGTTCTTCGGCTACTCCCAGGAAACTACTGCTCTCACTTTCCCTGGGTCTACTGATACTCTTTTCTCTGAGATAACATGACCCAAGAAGTGAATCCGATCAATCCAAATGTGGCACTTTTGAGAGCTTACCATATAACTGATTCTCCCTCAGTGTACTCAAAAAGATCTCAAGATGAGTAGCATGGTTGTGTCGAGTGTAAGAGTGCACCAAGATATGATCCTCGAAGACCACCGCGAAAGAGTATAATAATGGATGGAACACTCAGTTCTTGAGTGCCATGAAAACTGCACGCGCGTTCGTGAGGACGAACGACATAACCATATACTCGTATAGATCATACCTGCTCTGGAATTCTGTAAGATGTATATCAGATGGTCTAACTCACAACTGATGGTAACCGGACCTCAGATAGATCTTCGACAACACCCGGGCTCCTTGAAGTAGATAAAAGTGGTCATCAATCCTAGTCATGGGATATCGGTTATTAACTGTCAACTAGTTCAGCTACCTATAATCCACACAATGCCTAAGGGTGCCATCTGCCTTCTTCGCAAATAGGATAGGAAAACCCTAAGGAGAAGTACTGGGTCAGACGAAACCCTTTGCCTGCAACTCTTCCAACTGCTTCCTGATCTCCTACAACTCAGGTGTAGCCATCCTATAAGGTGGAATGGAGACCGGTGCCACTCCTGGAATGAGCTCAATAGAATAGTCTACCTCACGCTTCAGAGGCAATCCTGAAAATCCATTGGAATGATATCCCTAAAATGATCCACTACTGGAAGAAAGTCTAACTGCGAAGTCCCCTGGTCATCCAGATACAGTCTGGAAATCTGAGCTGTAACTCCACCTAGCACATGTTGCTCGGGTCCGTCTCTACTCACTTGGACAACCCACTCACCTCTATGAAGAAAAGATTCACCCCTGGTGATATGAAGCTCACCCTGCGACGATAACAGTGGACGATTTCCTAGAAGGGAACTAACTAGACCATCCCTAGAATGACATCATAGCCTTTCATCTCTAGGAAATAGAGGTCCCATAATATGTGACCCCCCGTATCCTCTAGAGGGAACTCCCTGCACTGACATACACTAGTCGTCCTATTCCCCAATAGTGTGTCTAGCGTTAAGATATCAGTAAAGGAAAATATGCAGAGCCCAAGGCTCTCCACAATAGAAATAGAGATAAAGCTATGGGAAGGCCCTGTATCAAAAAAGAGCAGAAGATAAAACTGAGGCTACTAAGATGGCACCTCGAACTGCAGAGGGTCCATGATCCTTCTCTTGCTAGGTCTTCTCCACTACAAATGATTGACATGTACCACATCCCTGTGACCCTGCCTGACCGCTCTAAGCTGATCCACACTACTTTCACTGATAGACCAGCGATTGGCCACCCCGGCCATGGCCTCCACCTCAGCCTGAATAGTCGGAAGAACTCCAGTTCCCAGACTGGTGAGAAACCGGTGGCACTGCTCCTGAACGAGGAGTCATGGATGAACCCCAGTCACTTGCTGCTGGGGAGAAAACTTAACAGAAGCGCTGAAGGTGACCAATATTTCCACAAGATTGGAACACCACAGGGTCTCTCTGGAACAACAGTCTCGTATGCATATCCCTTCTACACTGGTAGCATACACCCTAGATACCTGATGATGTGTCTCGCTTCCTCGGATCACCATGCGTAGACTCCCTACATCGCTTCCTGCTATCAGCTGGTGAAGCACTAACTCTAGAAGAAAAACGGCCCTATCTCTCAACTGTAGAATCTCTCAGATTGTTCTCCGCAATCAGTTCCTGGTTGACGATGGATGTGATGGAAGTTAGCATGATGATATTCACTTGTGAGCTGATCTCCCGTCGGAGACCACTCTCAAACTTCCTTAACAAGAACAATCCATCTCCTCCCTAAAGTGGTGTGAAACGCTGATTCTTGATGATACGAGAGGAATGCCCCATGATAGAAAGAGTACCCTACTCCAGACTCATAAACTCCCAGGCTCCGTCATCCCTGATGGTCTTTAGATTTAATTACTCTTAAAAGAAACACTGAAAATCCTCCCACACCATAGCCTGCTAATAAACCTCTTATGAGATCTTGTCCCACCACCTCTTAGAGGAGTCTCGCACCATGTAGGTAGGGATCTTGACCCACCTCTCTGGAGGCATCTCCAGATGCTCGAAGATCATCATCATGGATTCTATACATGAATCTGTAGCCTGAGTTACATCTTCCCATGAGATGGTGGGAGGATGTTGTGGTGGGAAAACCCACGTCAAGTCTGCCATATATGAGGAAGGAGGTTGAGCTCCCTAGAAGGTCTGCATCATCCTCAAAATCCTTCCCTAAAATATGCATCAGTGCGTGTAACCGGTATCACTACTGGTGCCAAGGTTGGCACAACCAGAGGATCTGCGAGAAGCCCCTGATCCGCCATATCTGGCGTCTGATCACTGCCTGGAAACTAGAGTACAACCGGAGGACGTCTCGGTGCCATGGCATTGCAAAGTCAAATGCACACATTTGATCACATTATCAAGTATTCAAACTAGGAGAATAATAAGAGAACATGGGTAATTAAGCATTCAAAATTTACAACGCATGACTACACATCATGTATACAGACTACACGGCATGTTCCCTCAAGTCATTTACATGGGCATGTACTATTGCAAAAACTGGTCGTGTAACACCCCAAACACATGGCGTGTTATTCTAACAAATGGAGTGTACCTGAATCCTCTTCCCCTACCTGAGTCATTCTACACGGTTAAGCCACACAGCTCCCCTAAGACAAAACTACATGGCGTGTTCAAGGTAGACACGACATTTACTCAACAAGATTCACCTGACCCGTGTTATTAGTGACATAGCCTGTGTACCCAGGTCACACTACACGGCGTGTTCTAGAAGGACATGAGCTGTACTTGGAAGTCCCAACAAACCATGTGGTTAGCTACACGACCAACTACTCGACAGACACTACGCGACATGTTCCAGGAGGACACGGTGTGTATGAGAATGGATGGCACCGACCCATGTTGTTGGTGACACTACCGGGTACCTGGGTCAAACAATATGGAGTTTTCAAGGTGGAAACGGCCTGTATCAGAAGAGACTCCACTGACCATGTTTTTAACTACACGGCTGGACTCCTAGGATTAAACTACATGGCGTGCACTACCCGTACACGGCGTATTCCCACAAGGTTTTCCTTATCCCGTGTCTCTGCCCACATGGCCTGTGACACGGTTTAGAGAATAAACTGTGTGTATAAAAGGTACATGGAGTGTACTTAAGAAAAACTGTTTCATACAGAACAGAAAATCATATGGCGTGTAGTCAAAACTACACGTCCTGTATTCTGCGTTTTTCTAGACTGTAAGCCTCAGAATCTACTCTGGAGCCCATAAAACACTAAAACAAACATTGAATGTGAAAAATTACAATTTTTGAGGGCCCATTCTCCATGTGAATCAAATTTTGGAATCATAAAGAGTTACAAAAAAGGTAAAAAAATCCAATTTTCCACCAAATACCGGTACATGAGGGCCCATAACACCTCAAGAAACAAAATCATGAATTTATTTAGGTAAACCCTTACACAATCAATGCTCTTACAAGAATCAGTTATTTGTATCAAAGAATCTATCACAACATCATGTATATTCTACCCAATATATATCACAACAACATGCAATTTCTAATGCATCCCAGATGTCATGGAAAAAATGCCTGGCATTTGATTTCTAACAAGTGCCTATATGATGCATGAGATGGAATACCCTCATCACATCAGAATGTGACAAAAATAGAACCACAATAACAACAACGGTAATAGGAAAAGGCATGTGAATCACTCAAAGGTAAAATCAAGTAAACTGTAAAATTTTCAAACCAGTAACATTGAAATAAATGAGGAAGTATGGATTTTCCTTGTACATGTGTTAGCTACTCCCATGAATAGGTTATTACCATGTACCTATTCCTTCCTATCAATAGATATATACTCCAAAAAGTATTTCAAGTGAAAATAATTACTTTGATACCACTTTGTAATGTCCTAGTTCCGAAATCCACCAAGAGGTTCCCCATACCCGATTGGTCACATGGTATCAATCGCATTTCCCTGAATTCCAGAGGCTGCTGACTAGTAGAGAGGGCCTTGGGTGTGATTGTGGGCAAACTATTCCCTCATTGGCAGAGTACACAACAGAATAGAAAAAAATAACAAGAGAAGAAGCAGTAAACAATCCATACACAAGTGAACAACGGAAGACTAAATATGATAAACAGCTGGAGCACATCTATATGATGCATAATACATATGTCTAGGAAAGTATCCAAACAATTCATAATGATAGAGATACAAATAGTACTAAAATAAGTACAAAATAATGTTAAACATCTCCCCATCATCGCAAGCCTAAGCTTGGTCTCATGCTCTCTAGCTCCACAGTATGTCAAGTACCTCAAGTAGAAGTGTTATTTACTTTATCTATACGTGCAACAATATAATCTGTTTGCGCCCAAAAGCATGAACCAAATAGAGTGTGAGACAAAATCCCAATAGGCAACCACCCAATGATATGAGCCTAACATTCAGTGAATATATGGCATGTTCAAGTAGAGAAAGCAAAAAACAGGAAAGTACTCATCAGAAAACAATCCATTGTTCGTAGAATATAATTTACAAACAATTAAGTTGAACAAACATGTAACCATATGGGCAGTTTTCACAGCCTAACCCCTATGGTTCATCCAATATGCACTAGCAACCCTTTGGGAGGAACACACAATCTCACCCCACTAGTTCAGCTAAAGAAAACACTCTCTGGGGAAGCACTCACTGTCAATTCCACCTATAGTCTCGTATTGTACTAAAGGTTATCTAGGGAAGAACTCCACCTCTCATTCCCCATGTGGCCCGCATTGAGGAACTAAAGACACTTTGAGGAAGCACTCAACTTCAATTCCCCCTGTGGTCTTGCATCGTATAATAAAGACACTCAGGAGAAGCCCTTACGTCCATTCTCTATATGGTCTACTACACCAGGTTCCCACAGCCCTATGTGAAGTCACCAAGTATCGCATCGCGTAACGGCCAATGTAACCTCAAGAACTACTTGGCTATCATTCTATAGCATCTCAGCATGAATGAAAAACCTTAGAAAGGTAACTAGACCCAACCGTCCAGACTAGTAAGAACATTCATTGAAAACACTTCCAAAACCTAACATTTATCCCAAAACAAAATAAAATATCAACACACTAGCGTACAAGAAAATCCGGAAATCAATAGGCTAAAACGGTAAACACACAATACTCCGTTCAAGGGTATTGGTGAAATTTTTACAAAATACTCAATGAATTTCTACAGAAAGGCACAAACCATCTATCTTGATGTTAGGAGACCGATATACCAGAACAAAGAGGCTTGAATCTCCTTAGAACATTGAAGATGTAAAAAAAACATCCAAAATATTCAACCCATGATAACATAGTAAAGAGAAGGAATTGGGAAACTATGATCTAGAAGAAGAGATAACCCACCGATGTGATACCAACGCACTCACCGGTGTTCGAATCGAAGGAAAGATGGAGGTTTGGGGGCTCGTCGAAGATCTACGACTTCTCAGTGCTCTCGGACGATGAACACCTAAAATAAGGCGGTTCTGTCTTTCAGACGCGACCCTAATGCGTTTAATGAAAAAAAGTACACAACATGTACTTTTGGAGTACACGACGTGTACTTTCCTTTTCCGTACTCTGGTTTAGGAATCCTCCTTGTCACCCCTACATGGTCATGTGTGTTCTCATGACACGACCAACACACGACCTCCAGCGGCATCTAAGTACACAGTGTGTACTCATAATGTACATGGTGTGTACTTTGAAAATTTCAGGAAACTCCTCTTTCCTCAAAAACTCAAGAAAAAGGAAAAACATACCTGAAAGAAGGTCCTGGTTCATACAATTCATTACAAGTCATTTGAGATTCCCAAATGACCAATCAAAAATAGTTTATATTCTGTTATTATTTGCGATGGACTAAAAAGTATGTCCCTAATAAGATTTTTTTGTCGACAAAATGAATAGTCCATCGTAAATCTTTTTGGGGCACTTTCCAGTCTCCTAGTGTGATAAGTAATTTTGATGATAATTAATTATGTATTATAAATTCCTTCATAAGTACACATAGGCTCAAGATTATTTGTGAGGGAACATTGCGTATGTCACAAATAATCATCACAAAAGACTATTTGTGACACTATTCATTCTATCGTAAATATACCACTGCAAAAACCCCATCATTTTAACATAGTGGGAGGCCTCATTTTCTTCTTCCTCTCCTTTCATTCTTCCTCATATTTCTCGCACAACAAACCCTACAGGCGACCATTTTTCCTTGGCTCCATGTGGCTTCAATACTCCGGTGTTTTTGAAGATTCCAGGATAGATTTTCAAGGTATGGACATCTTTTATTTTTTCTCTAATTTATTTTATTTTATTTGGGTTCAATGATTAATATATTTGTTTGGTCCCAAATATTATAAATTTATCATATTCGGGTGATATACTTGATATTTAGGTTAGATGCAAACGCATTATTTTCGATTTTGATTTTAATCTTGGTCGGTTTTTGTGCATTTTGGGTTCAATGTCAAATATATTGGTACGGTTAAACCCTATGATTATAAATTTATATGATTTCCTTGTTTTATTTTATATTTACGAGTGACAAAATTATATTAATCTTTTATTATATTTTAATATAGTATGAATAATGTATTTTAATTGATTTTTACGATTTATGCTATATTTTTTATATTTATTTTTTTTATATATATATAGGTAAATACGTTTGTGTGTCATGTTAATTTTGTTATATTTCTTTGTTTATATATTTTAAAATATGTTTATATATATAATTTTTTAAAAATATATTTATGGTTTGTTATATATATTTATATGTATGCCTATATGTATATTTGTATATATGCACATATAAATTTAATGTTTACGTATTTTATTAAAATATCCGAAATATATTTTATATATTTATATTAATTAACAATCTATTTTATATAAATTCATGTTTTATGTTTGCTGTAAATTAATAATAATTTTACCCATTCATTGTTGTTTATTGTTTTTTGAATTTACAATTCCTTTCATTTGGTTCCTAGTTTCAAATTTTCTATTGTGTGAGTGTCTGGGTATGTCTAAATAATTGTATGCCTAAATATCTGTTATGTTGATTTTTTTTCCATGCACACTTAATAATAATATTTTTTTCATGCATAATTTTTTTAAATTATATTGGTGTGAGCATAATATTGGTTTATAATAATATTTTTTTATAATAATATTTTTTTATAATAATTTTTTTGGCACACGTCCATGTATGTATTTATGTCTAAATATTTGAATGTCTATATATAATTGATTTATTTTTCATAATTATGAAAAAATCAATTTAAATAAATCATTTTAATAAAACATTATTTATTGAAATATTATTTTATAAAAAATGAAAAAAATTTGTATAATTAAAAAGCAATGATAATTTAAAATATGTAATATTTAGTAAAAACATTGTTAATTAAAATTAGGATAATATTTTTTAATAGTTTGTAAAACATATATCAAATATAAATAATTATTATAAATTCATAAAACTATTAATTATTAAAAATGTATTATTAATTTAAAACTGTTAGTAAAAATCAATTACTAATTTATAACATGTAGTAACAAATGAGTATTTATTATTCATAAATTTTAAAAATTAGTGATGATTAGAAAATTATTATAATTTGTAATGAAACTATAATAAAATATTAAAACATTTATAAATTCTTAATAATTCATATAAAATATTGTATTAATTAAAATAATTATTTTTTTATTTTGTACAAATATTTTAAAGAACACTAACTCACATATCTATTATGATTCACCTAGGTTAAAATTTTTAATTTAAAAATCATTAATTATAAATTAGTATGGATTCAAATGAATTACTAATTCAAAAATATGTACACTTTTTTATTTATAAATTATTTATATAAATTATAATTTCGATGTAATAAAATTATATATATATATATATATATTTGTGTGTTTCTATATAGATTTTATATTTGTATATTTGTCTACAAATGAGTTAGAATATGTTTGATATATTTATATTTGTTATGAAATTTTGATTTATATATTTATAGTAACTATTAAAATTTTAATAATAATTTAAATAAATTAATAATAATCATTACATAATTTGTAAAAATTTAAGTAATTTATAAAAATAGTAATAAAAATAATAATTATAAAATTAAATTGAAATAATAAAATTCAAACAATAATTTAAGATAGTATTATATATATATATAACCGTTACAAAATTTATTGTAATTTAAATAATGAATAATAATCATCACATAATAATAATTACATAATTTATAATAATTTATAATCATTAATTATTTTATAATATTAATCATTACAAAATTATTAATATTCATTACATTATTTATAATTAATTGTGATATATATGTAGTAATTATTAATTAATTAATAACCATTTCATATAAATGTTAAATTAATTAAACTAATTTCTATTAATAATTAGTATTATTATTGTAATATATATTTATATATAAAAATAATTTTTTTATAAATAATATTAATAAAATATTAAAAATGATATCATGCATGTGATATAATGAAAAAATCGACAATAAAAAATGTCATGTCGCGCGTAAGGTAATCCCCACATCTCAAACCCAACAGTGATCTCCAATTTATCCTATAATACATAGTTAGAATGATATATTATATTTTTATAATAATTCATAATAAAAATATTAAATGAATTACCCTCACATGCAATGTAACTAACCAACTCTCACAAATCTAATGCCATTTCTAGAATAAACTCCACATCGCATACCCATCAGTGATCCACAATTTATCATACGTGAAACCGTTCAAGATATATTCTATTATTCCAAAAAATAGCATGTGTCTTATATAATATACATAAATTTTTTATTTTTATCTACCCCAATCCTTTATGGGCCCTGTAAACTAGTGCTAATATAGTGCCTCAATATGATCATATTTCAAAGAATATTTCAATATTGTAAAATATAAAAATAATTTAAAACTAGTCAAAATTTTCAGCAATAATTATTATTATTGTTGTTGTTTTTTAGATAACTGTCGACTCGAGAAGTAGAAATCAGTACCTATTACATGATCAGGATTGGATAAATAATCCCAAAAATCCAAACTGATCTAGTATAAATACTATCTACATTAAAGTGGTTGAAGCCATAATATCATTTTCATTGAAAAATTTAGTTTTTTTTCTAAAGGATCAATAAAATTCTAATGTCATAAATATAGTCATATGATATTCAAAAAATTCGACAATGATGGACTTCATCTATTATGTTACAGTTTTTGGAAAGAATATATTTTTTTTGCATCAACATGGTGACACAAGTTTAGTATAAATTAAAAATTGTATTCCTCTAGATCCATCATTTCAAAATATAATACATGGGGCTCTTGGACCATCTTTTCCTAAAACAAAAACACAGAATTACATTCCAAATCATGAATATGAAACATATCAGTTTGAAATTTTTTTCAATCTCCCGAGGAGGCCTTATCTCATGGAAGCCATATGTTCAAACATGAATCCATCAAAAAAATTATGGCTATTAAATCTGATATTGGAATGTCTAATAGTTTTTTCGATGTGATTTTATCTTTGGTTATGTTTTTGTTTCCTGACAGAAATACATTACCTGGAAGTTTTAATGAAAGTAAAAGGTTGGTTCCTAATTTGGGTATATGTTATCATAAGATCCATGAATTTTTACTTAAATGCGTCTTATATTATAGTGAATATGAATCTTTGGTTAATTTTCCAACATATGGAGATTTATTGTATAAATAGGCACAAAAAGAAATGTCTAGAGTTCCCATGAAACAATTGAGATATTTTCCAATTACATCTCATTTGCAATGTTTAGTTCTGTCTCACAGCATAACTGAAATTAGGACATGGAATAAATCAAATATTTCTGTCACAAAAATACTAATTCATCAATTTGATATTGACTCATTAAATCATTTTGATCAGACGCATCCTTCTTTTTCTGTATAACCACGTAATAAATAGATGATGTTTCTACAAATGGTTTATTTGTATTTGGTTCTTACGACAATAAACATTCTTGTTGTTCTACTTTTGTTTCTCTTTTAAACTTTCCTTATCGGATGTTGATGAAGTAACCATATATATATTTGAAATAGCTAATCCATGACATCTAAATAAGAACATTGATGATTATTTGAAACCACTAATTGATGAATTAATTTTATTATGAAACAAAGGTTTGACTACATTTGACATAACTACATATTATAATTTTATATTGAAGGATGGATTAATATAGAAAATCATTTACTTTTTGACGTATGGTATAGTATCTTGATGGAGCTCAGATTGTCTAAAAACATGTTTTTACAGTATGGTTGAGAACAAATTTTTTATGATTTGTAATTGGAGAAAGGTTATTTATTTTTATTTTCATCATAGATTTCTTCTTGAGGATAAATTTTTTCGAAGAAACGAAAATAATTTAAAAAATGGTCGAATTAAAACAGAAAAAGGTACATCAGCGCCCTTAGGTAGTCAAGTGAAATCTATTATCTCTGCATTTCCTCTAATTACATTTGGACCAACCATCAACAAGAAAAATATAAATGGATTTGAGAGAGATCATAATTAGATAAAGAAGATTACTTTTTGGGACCATCCATATTTGTTTAATTTGTAGGTTCATCACATTTTATAAGAAAAGCATATTGTGAAGAATGTTTTTTAAAACATGTTTTATACTGGGTCAGACACAGCTGGTAAGACCAAATATAATTTAAATGCATGGTTAGATCTTATGTAGATTTTTGGATATCCTGAACTTGAATTGTTTTAAGATGAATGATCACACAAATTAATGATGCAAGAAGAAGCTTACTCAGTTATTAAAGAAAACAATTTATTATTCTCTCAATGGATTATAGATTAGAGGTTTCCAGATGGTTATGCTTCTAATTTTTCTTGTTGCGTTAGAAATGGGAGCATTATCGAGTTAAAAAGTCATGATTGTCTTGTCATAATAGAAATATTACTACTTGTCGATTTGAGTGGGGTATTGAATTCTTCAATATGAGATGTGTTTATAAAAATAACCTTTTTATAAGATATTTTTGTGAAAAAATTTGATTATATTTCATTGAATTATCTGAAAAAAAGATTTTTCATTAATCATATTTAAATTGAGGAAAAAATTCCCACCGAGAATCTTTGATTCCTTGGAACATTTAATATTGCATCTTCCATATAAAGATAAATGTAGAGGGATGATAAAATTTTCATTGATGTATCCATTTGAGAGATGTTTGAAAAAATTAAATAATAATGTGTGTAATAAAGCATCACATGAAGGGTTGATTGTAGAAGAATTCATATAGGAGGAAATTTCAAATTTCTGCTATTATTATTTTTAGTCGGAATATCCTTTAAAACATAATCATATTGGTCACAATGATAAAAATGTTGATTATGTAATATACCATAAGTTTTATATTTTTAATTAGTTTGATCTGAGTTTCGTTTGTTATAATGATAGATGTCATACATATGAAGAACTATACAGAGCTCATACTTATGTTTTGTTGAATTGTGAAGAAATGACCTGATTTATGCAGTAAGTGCTGATTTTTTATTATCTTTTTAAATATTTAAAAATATATAATTATTTGCATTTAATTTTTTGTAGTATAAATGATGATCATATCCAACATAAATTTCTACAAATTACATTTTTTTCTCTTCAGGAATGTCGACAACGAAATTTTTCTTATAGGTTTCAAAGACGTGTAAGTAATTATTTTTTAATGGAATGATTAATAAATTTTTCCATGATATAGATAATTTATATTTTTTTACATGTAACATTATATTAAAATAAAATTTATAGTCAATTATTTTTGAAACAAACCACTCCATTTAAATTGGTGAAATCATATAATGGGTATGTTGTTCATGGATTTTCATTACATACACGCATATATGCTGACTCCATGAAATAAATCAATATTGGTGTTCTCTTGAAAGGATACCATTACAAGGAAAGGGGAGTTGAATTTTATAGTATACTAGATTGAAGAATTGTTTTATGTCATCTAAGACCAAATTGTGTTACTACGTTTAAATTTCATTGCTTTGATAATGATAAGGTGTTGTGAGTTCATCCAAGACATGTAGTTGTGGATATTAAATATAAAAGTCTTATTGTATAAAATGAATCATTTATTTCGAACCATCAAGAACATCAATTTTACTATGCAAATTACTGTGATGTATCAAGTGATTTGAAGTACTCATTAAGTGTGATAAAAATAAATCATGTGAGAAACTATTTATTGAAAATGTTAATGGTTCTATACAAGTTCAACATTTTGATAAATTTCAAGAAACAATCCAAAATATATCCCTAACCTGATAGGATATAAATATCAAGGATGGAACCCCTAAATTATGGGCCAATATTATAGGTATTGTTGATGAAGTAACAAGGGATGATGAAACTGAAATTCATAAGCAAGTTTACAATGAAGAAGATGAGGATGAAGACGTCGATGTCAATAAATATGGTGATTCATGTATTATATTCATGTAAATAGTTATAAGTAATTATTTGAATCTGAAAATTATTAGTTTGTTAAATTTCATATTTGTGTTTATAATATGTTATAGGTATCATTATTTTATTCTGAAATTCACCATATTTTCATATTTTTGTTTATAATATGTTATAAGTTCTCTCACCGATTTGAATCTTCTTTATTATTAGCCTGATTCAGTTGGTTCTCATCATGCTAGTGCGCTAATTAGAAGGGGTGTGTTCTTGCTTGATTAATGATTCTAGATACTATTCCAGAGATTCAACCGTCTATTGATTTTGATCCACATTTACAAAGGTATGTTTAATTGTTTAATAATACATTTACTTCATATTAACTAATAGTATTAAATTTGATAATAATTTTATGATTATATATTTTTTATAATTTTCTTAGTTTTTCACAGTTTTTCATTGGCTAGGATGGTGAAATTCTAAGAAATTATTTTTCCAAGACAAGGGTGTCATGGGATGTTGACTTATTGTTGTGTGTGATTGGATGTACAACCACTAGATTATATATTATAAAATAATATATTTTTTTTAAAAATATATTTTTTTACTAAAATATTTTTTTAATTGTCTTGCAGAATTTATTTTCTCAGATTTCTGATAGTCATAGAGTTCCTATCTATATTTCATGTCATACGTGTATATGCGGGTTCTTTCATCAGTTTCTACAAAACAATATAAATCGAGTTATGGATAATGCTTCTCCTACCGTCTTTGATCAGTCATGCATCTCCAATCGTCCCAACTATATATCAGCTCATGTATGAGATGTGTTCTGCTCAGTCGGGCTAGGAGAGACTCTTAGGATGAGATAAATAGTTGGAAGTCAGAGCTGGGGGAGGAATGTGGTCACCCATTATAACGACTCATACTTTACATACATGGTTATTACTTAAAAATGGAAGCATACTTTTTACAACATATAACAAAACCATGAAAGGACCGTATAGGCATA
Source organism: Viscum album (assembly GCA_963277665.1). NCBI lineage: Eukaryota > Viridiplantae > Streptophyta > Magnoliopsida > Santalales > Viscaceae > Viscum > Viscum album. The sequence continues at coordinate 713,252,950 of OY728163.1, read as the reverse complement.
GTGTCTTTAGAAACGGGGAAACATAAACAACTGGTTCCTAAAGCATCATCATTACCTCCCATTTATTTCATCATATCTAGAGTCCCTTATGGCATATCCTACTTAATAACCTTCTTCCTGACCTGGGGAAAGAAAACGTACAAAAGGGTGACCTCAAATGCTCAGTAAGGTTAAACAAAAGAAATATCAATCACATCATATTCACAAGAACATAACATTTTGGAAATTTTAACCTGAAAAAGATATCATTATTTCAAAACAAGGGATAAATCATAGTAATGAAATTTAATCCCAATAATAATAACTTAAAATATGATACTTTGTGGCATACACACATAATCATAGAGAATCATTTCTTTTTAGTCAAGACTCACTGCCAAGACTATCATAGAGGATAAAGTCCATTTCTGAACCGAGTTTACTCCTCATTTCAGTCATGTTTCACTGAACCTGTTTAACATACCGTTCCAGCCATGTCTATCTCATGAGATATAAAATCTTTACCCAATGCATTGGAGGGAGATATAGGTCCCACCCATCTCATAATGATACCATTCTTATGTGTTCCACAAAATCATAAACCATACATCATAGCATAACCCATGTAATAAAAACGGGATTCCTAAACATCATGACATCATAAAACAATTCATATAAGATAAATAAATTAATAAAAAAAATTCCATCACAACATAATCAAATCAATGTAATAATAGGGATATAAACAGAACCCTATATTATCTTAGATGGAAAATAAGTTTGATAAAACACTTGAATTCCATTCTTGAGGAAAATATCATTTCTACTTCAAAAACATTTTCCAATCTTAACATGTCCTATAATTTTGAACTAAAACAAGTTGATTAAAAATAAACTTGAAAACTTGTAAAGGAAGCATCATGTAAATAATGTCCTAAAAATCCATTCATGTCGTATAAGTTAAAAAAATGATATTCTTCTCGTACTTTTGTCGGAAAAGTCAAAAAGTACCTCGTATGAAAAATGACAAAAGATTCCTTTAATATCTTTAACTAAAAACTCACTGAAGGGTAAAATTGGATTTAAAAAATTGTAGGAGGATATAAATAATATTACATATTGAGGAAACTTGTATGTGGATGATAAATATTCCCCAGGAAATTCGGAAGTATAAACAATCTCGGATAAAAATTGAGATTGCGAGATTGTCGCTTACCTTAGGTCCGATTTGCTTCGTAAGTGTCCAAACCTCCTGTATAATGATTCAAATAGTGTCATTGACTTATTCCAGAAGCATAATCATTGTTATGATATCATATATGGTCATATTCTTATCTTATTATTAGTAATATTTCATTGCTACTTGTTATTTGGGTGTTTATTACTTTTTGTTCTTATGCGTGTTTTGTCGAATAAATTCTTATTCTTCTTTTTAGGTTATAGATACCTCATTTACAGAATGGTATTAGTGTAATATATATCATATTTGTTCACTCAATTCATTTATGTAATCATTATGCAATGAAAATCATGTAGAATGAGTCGCATCAAATCGTGGAGACGGTATTCCGTACGTACGCACGAGCGATGATATCATTCCCATGATCATGGAATTTTATTGGAGATTATGTATACTATTTCAGAATCAATATCACTTTAAAATAATCATATATAGTTATTATTTACACCATTATACCCATCCAAGTAAGGTGGTGGTGGAAAATTAATTACACCACGACATGGAGAAGGTATTCCGTACGTACGCACGCTCGGTGATTTCGTTTTCCGTAGGATGGATTGATGGTGAAATAGGGTTGTTTCATACTTATAATAACATATAAGTATATTAGTGATACTGATTTTATTAATTCATAATGAAACAACTAAGTAAGAAGAAGTGTAAGAAGAAATAAAGTTGAAAGAATCGGTAACAGACATTACCTCTTCTTTGAAGCACCTCCTTGAGACCTCCACTTAGGGCACTAAAATTGGACATTGAAGAAGACCATGACCTCTAGGATGTTTCTAGGGAAGTGGAGAAGAGAATTTTTTAGGTTTTTTCCGAGCTTGAAGGCTCAAAGTGGTGTGAGTAAGAGAGGGAGGAGGTGCCCTTTTATAAGGGAGGAGAGGGGCACCTTTGGAAAAACTATAAATATTATTTTATTATAAATTCATATTCGGTTTTAAAAAGATCCAAATTGATTTATCAAGAAGCTAAGGTGGGGATGGGTCTCAATACTCTCATCAAATAGAATTTATACAAGTTTAGGTATCTATTTTAACCTTATCATTTAGATTTAACTTTAAGTTTGATAATTTAACTTTTACTATATCTTCTTGTTTTCTTACACTATAAGGTTAATAAACTTACTATAAAAAGCCAAACGAACCCAAGTTGATTATTATTAATATATATATCCTTATCTAAGTCATTTGGTCGAACCTTAGATTTTTAGGAATAAAATAACAATTAATAATATAATATTTTTTTAAACACTATTTTATATCAATTTTTACACTATTTGGTAATTGATTTTTGTGAAAATCATAACAGAAATATTTTTTCTAAAAAAGTTAATAAAATCAATACTAACATATCATATTAACCTAGAAAATTAGTTTAATTCATAAAAAGTCTCAAATTACATTTAGTTGGGTATTCATAACATCAATTATGTCAATATTTCATTAATAAGATAATTAATGTATCATCAATGTGTCATAAATAATTTAAATTATTTAAAGTCTAAAAATTAAAAATAAAATACCATTATGTAGGAAATCGTTTTATATATCTAATGAATATTTATAGTCAAATTTATCTTATGTATAACCCTATATTAAAAATTATTTACTTATTAAACTTTGATTTTAACTCTTTTAACCATTCTTTAAATAAATTAATAATAAATGTCCTAATCTAATCCAAGTGGGCCTAAATGGTCATATTTTTTTCCTAAGGTTGTTTTTGGTCGAATTATACATATCCAATAGAATTAGGACTTGTGTTATGGTAGTAATAATATCATTTTTACTCTTAATCACCCTATTTACTTTTAACCGTGGTAAAAAAATGTAAAAAGTTACTATTCACAAAAAATTATTTTTATCTCATTGAACCACATTTTACATACTGACATCAACCGTGTCTCTCTGATTTTTGAAATTCCATTCACAAAAGTGGTAAAATTATGTTTTATGTAAATTTGCAAATTCTCCTAGGAGATGGGTAAATGACGGTCAAAAGCTCAATAAATTTTTTTATATATTTAAAATTATTATAAAATGACTTCAATGAATTAAAATAAATTTATATAGGTATTTTGTATTAATTTTTACCTAAAATAAATTTAAATAAAATAAATAATTATTTAAATAAAATGTCGGTTTTTAAATAGTAACCCAGTGTTTTCACTATTCATCAAAAATTGAATGTTTTCAGAAAAATACCAAAATTTCACCCTATGTTAAATTCAATATTCCAAAACCAAAAATGAAGTCCATTTTGAAAAATAAAATTTATAAAATTTCAAAAAGTGGTTATTAATATTCATAACGGCTAGTTTTAATAATATTTTAATAGCATATCGTTGTTTAGGGAATCTCGGTATTGCGTAAACACAAGCTATCGAGGACGGTCACGATTGCGTGTAAAGAAATCCAATCTAGTGTTGTGTGTAGTGAAAGATTTCATTTAGGATTTATATAAAATAAAAACAAAATATTTCTTATAAAAGTCTCGAGTGTTACATTCTACCCCCCTTAAAATGAATTTTTCCCTCAAAATTCGTTACTTTGTAACAAACATATGAGGATACCTCTCCCTCATCACATACTCAAGCTCCCATATAGCTTCTTCTAATTGGTGGTTCCTCCATAAAACTTTCACCAAGTAAGTGGTCTTGTTCCGTAGGACTTTTTCGCTACGATCGAGAATCTCTATCGGCTGTTCTTCATAAGAAAGATCCTGTTCCAGCGGTACAACTTCTGAGCTGAGTACATGTGAAAGATCAGGTATGCACATTCTCAGGAGAGATACATGGAAGACATCGTGATCTTGGGAGAGATTTGGTGGCAGCTCCAACCGGTAAGCTACCTTCCCAACACAATCCAGAATTTCAAAAGGACCAATATATCTAGGGCATAGCTTTCCCTTCTTTCAAAATCTCATTACTCTCTTCCAAGGAGATATTCGTAAGAACACTGTATCACCCACTTCAAACTCTAGGTCCTTTCTTCGGTTGTCGACATAACATTTTTGTCGACTCTGAGTAGCTCTAATGTGTCGTTGAATAGATCTGACCTTTTCTGCCATCTCATCAACAAGATCAGGTCCTAATTGCATTTTTTCCCCAACTTTATCCTAACAAGTTGGAGTCCTGCATTTCTTTTCATAGAGAGCCTCATAAGGAGCCATCTGAATACTGGAGTAAAAGATATTATTATTAGAAAATTCCACCAAAGGTAAGTGTTTATCCCAACCACCTTTGAAATCCATAGAGCAAGATCTCAACATATCTTATAGAGTTTGAATCGTCCTCTCAGACTGACCGTCTGTCTGAGGATGATAAGCAGTGCTTAAACTCAACTATGTATCTAGAGTATGCTGAAGACTTCGCCAGAACTTTGAGGTAAACCTCCGATCCCGATCAGATATAATAGAAAGTGCTACTCCATGCAATCATACCACTTCCTTTACATATATTCTGGCAAGCTGATCTAAAGAGGAATCCTCTCTCATAGCGATGAAGTGTGACAACTTTGTAAGATGATCAACTATGACCTAGATAGCATTATTGCCTTTGGATGTTTTAGGAAGTCCAGTGACAAAGTCCATAGTGATGTTTTCCCATTTCCATTCAAGTATGGGTAATGGTTGTAACATCCCCTTAGACTTCTGTCTCTCAACATTAACTTGCTGACAAACAATGCATCGAGAGACATATTCAACAACATCTCTTTTAATTCCATCCCACCAGAAGTACTATTTCAGGTCCCTATACATCTTCGTGCTTCCAGGATGAATAGAGAATGAATAACTATGAGCCTTATCCAGAAGCTCCTTATTTAATTTGGGGATGGGAGGAACACAAACCCGATTCCTAAAATTTATTATCCCATCATAATCATGGTTGAATTCAGGAACATTTCTCACCTTCTTTTGTAACTCTACATCTTCTTTCTATGCCTCTTTAATCTTCACATGTATAGATGGTTGAAAAATCATTTGAGAAAGATACGATTTTTCCCCTTTCATTATAATTCTAAGATCTATCCTTTGTAAATCCATAAATATTGGATCTTTTGTGATCCTCATCATGGATAATCTAGCATGGTCTTGTCGACTTAATGCATCTTCCACCTTTTTTGCTTTCCCAGGGTGGTAATGAATTTATTAGTCATAATCTTTAATCGTCTCCAACCATCTTCTTTGGCACATATTCAGATCCTTTTGTGTGAAAATATACTTTAAACTTTTATGATCAGTATAAATGTCACAGCTTTCTCCAAAAAGATAATGCCTCCAAATCATTAATGTAAAGATTACCGCATCTAACTCCAAATCATGAGTTGGGTAATTTTCCTCATGGATTTTCAACTGTTGTGAGGCATAAGCTATCACCATATCATTTTGCATAAGAACACATGCCAATCCATTCTTGGATGCATCACTGTAGATAACAAACCTTTCTCCACTACAAGGCAGTGTGAGCACAGGTGAACTGGATAACCTTCTTTTCAACTCCTTGAAATTTTCATCACATTCCTCTGTCCAATCTAACTTAAATTTTTTCCGAGTCATCTTGGTGAGTGAATTAGATAATCGTGAAAAAACTTTCACAAAACATCGATAATATCCATCCAAACCAAGGAAACTTCGGATCTCAGTTCCTGTTGCCGGTCTCGACCATCTTTCGATAACCTCTGTTTTTGATGGATCCAAAGATATCCCCTTTTTTGAGATTATGTGACCCAAAAATGCAACTTTATGAAGCGAAAATTCACACTTGGTAAATTTGGCATAAAGCTTCTCCTTTGTTAGGGTCTTCAATATAATTCTCAAGTGATCTTAATGTTCTTCCTTTCTCATTGAATATACATGAATATCGTCTATAAAGACTACCACAAACTAATCCAGATAGTCTCTAAAGACTCTATTCATCAGATCCATGAAGATAGCAGGGGTATTAGTAAGACCAAATGGAATCACTATAAATTCATAGTGTTCATACCTTATACGGAGAGCGGTCTTTGGTATATCCTCCCTTTTGACCCTTAATTGATGATACCCTGAACGAAGATCAATCTTGGAAAAGTATTGAGCTCTGTGTAGTTGGTCAAATAAGTCATTAATGCACGGGAGAGGATATTAGTTCTTGATAGTGATCTTGTTAAGTTCTCGATAATCAATGCAGAGTCTCATTGATCCATCTTTATTCTTAACAAATAGAACAGGTGGTCCCCAAGGTGACACACTAGGGCATATGAATCCCTTATCAATATTCTCTTGGAGTGGCATCTTCAATTCTTGCAACTCAATTGGGCACATTATATAAGGTGTGTTGGAAATAGGCAAATCACCCGGTACGAGTTCGATTGAAAACTCACCATCACAATTCGGTGGAAGACCCGGAAATTTATCCGGAAAGACATCGTCAAACTCCCATACAATGGGCATATTCTTAATCGCGAGTTTCTCACCAACCATTTGAGATAAATAACATTCATTTAGTGGAATCAAGACCCATAAGATGGAAGAAATTTCCACTAGAAGGTTATGTTCATCCTTGCATCGATAGATGATCAAAGATTGATCTGGAATATGACATGTGACTTCCCTTCTTTGGAAATTAATATGATCTCCATATAGAGAAAGCCAATCCATGCCAAGAATCACATCAAATTCCACTATATGAAGGATCACAAGATTTTCAGGAAGCACTATCCCAAAAACTTCAATCTGAGAAGAACTATAAACTTTTGATGTGACTGTTGTTCCATTAGGGGTTGTCACAGCTAACTCAACAACTAATTATTGAGGTAATATGGTGATACCCTTAGAAAATTCTTCAGAAATAAAAGAGTGGGTGGATCCAGAATCAAATAAAACATTTTCTAATTTAAAGTGGATTGTAAGTGTACCTTTCACCACTTCGTTATCGTACTCCACATCGCTGATAGGAATTGCATGTGACATTCCTTTGTCTTTAGCCTTAAGAGTTTGTTGACGTCGATCATCATCAACAACCCTTAGATTAGAGCATTGATAGGAATAATTCCCCATTTCTTTGCATTTGTAACATTGAAGTGTAGGAGGTGCACCCTGTGTAGCCTTTTCTTTGTTTACATCACTAGACATATTCTCCCCATCATTGCGGCATTCAAATGCCTCATGAACTTCCTTTCCACATTTGAAACATTTACTTATCCCTTTAAGACAACTCCCTCCATGTTTCTTTCCACACTTTGAGCATAAGGGAAAAATCAACTTCTTTTTAGTGCGCTCTTTAGATTTTCCTTTGAATTCCATTTTCCTCTTCTTTCAAACCCATATGACGGATGTGTTACTCCAATCACCATCTCAACTTTGAGAGAACATCGAATGATTTCCTCGTAGCTATTGAAGTCCCTTATGGCTAACGCCCTTCGAAGACTTGGTTTTACGCCACTAAAGAATTGATCGATCTTACTCTCGGGTTGGATAATAATACCAGAAGCGTACCTTGCTATTCTTGTAAAATTTGCTTCATAGGTACCAACAGATTCATCATCCTTTTGCTTTAGTTCAAGAAACTCTCTCTCCATCTTTGTTCGAAGAATACGAGGGAAGTACTTATTGAAAAATAAGTTCTTGAACTCGTCCCATTCCATGGACTCAATATCATCTCTTTGCCTTGTATTCTTAATAAGATTCCACCTTTGATCGGTATCTCCTTCCAAACGATAAACTGCTAGGATGACTTTATCATGTTCAGAACATTGAAGAACTAAAAATATCCTTTCAGTAGTACTAATCCATTGTTCATAAACTAATGGATCAGTAGACCCACTGAATGAAGGTGGACGCTGCCTCATGAAGGATTCAACAGAATTTTGATCCTTTCTTTGCTCATTTGGAAGTCCTGCATGATTCATAGCTTGAGAAAGATCTGTGAGCATAGCTACAAGATTTTTCAATCCAGCCCCCATAATGTTTGGTTGCTCAAGAGGACAACCATTGCATTGCCCATCGCATTCCGCATTAACATGGTTCATTCGGGTTCCAGCCATTGACTAAAATCAAGAAGAATAGTGCGAGAAACACTAATTATGATAGGAAAACCACATAATCAAGAATAAAATTTCACACTTAAGGTCTTATCATAGGTTCTTCATGGCCATTATTAAAACACTAAAATCATGTTCTGTGCTTTGACTTATCCGTAGGGTTCATACTAAGGCTTTCACATCCAAGTTTCCAAAGGTTGACTATACCTTTCCTCTGATACCAACTATAACGACCCATAATTTACATACATGGTTATTACATCAAAATTAAAGCATACTTATTAAAACATATAACAAAACCATGAAAGGACCGTATAGGTATAGTGTCTTTAGAAACTGGGAAACATAAACAACTGGTTTATAAAGCCTCTAAATTGCCTCCCATTTATTTCATCATATCTAGAGTCCCTTTAGGAATATCCTACTTAATAACCTTCTTCCTGACCTGGGGAAAGAAAACATACAAAAGGGTGAGATCAAATTCTCAGTAAGGGTAAACAAAAGAAATATAAATCATATCATATTCATAAGAACATAACATTTTGGAAATCATAACCTGCAAAAGAGATCATAATTTCATAACATGGGATAAATCATAGTAATGAAATGTAATCCCAATAATCATAACATAAAATATGAAACTTTGTGTCATACACACATAATCATAGAGAATCATTTCTTATTAATCAAGGCTCACTGCCAAGACTATCTTAGAGGACAAAGTCCATTTCTGAACCGAGTTCACTCCTCGTTTCAGTCCAATTTCACTGAACCGGTTTAACCTGCCGTTCCAGCCATGTCTATCTCATGAGATATAAGATCTTTAACCAATTCATTGGAGTGAGATATAGGTCCCACCCATCTCATAACGATACCATTCTTATGTGTGCCATAAAATCATAAACCATACATCATAGCATAACCCATGTAATAAAAATTGGATTCTTAAAAATCGTGACATCATAAAACAATTCATATAAGATAAAGAAATTCATAAAAATAATTCCATCACAACATAATCAAATCAATGTAATAATAGGGATAGAAACAAGAACCCTAGATTATCTTAGATGGAAAATAATTTTGATAAAACACTTGAATTCCATTCTTGAGGAAAATATGCTTTCTACTTCAAAAACATTTTACTTTCTTAACATGTCATATAATTTTGTACTAAAAGAAGTTGATTAAAAATAAACTTGAAAACTTCTAAAGGAATCAACATGGAAATAATTTTCTAAAAATCCATTCATTCCGTATATGTTAAAAAAAGACATTCTTCTCGTACTTTTGTCGGAAAAGTCAAAATGTACCTCGTATGAAAAACGACAAAAGATTCCTTTCATATCTTTTACTGAAAACTCAACGAAGGGTAAAATTGGATTTAAAAAATTGTAGGAGGATATAAATAATATTACATATTTAGGAAACATGGATGTTGATGATAAATATTCCCCAGTAAATTCTGAAGTATAAACAATCTCGGATAAAAATTGAGATTGCAAGATTGTCCCTTACCTTAGGTTCAATTTTCTTCGTAAGTGTCCGAACCTCATGTATAATGATTTAAATAATTTAATTGACTTATTCCAGAATCATAATCATTGTTATGATATCATATATGGTCATATTATTATCTTATTATTAGTAATATTTCATTGCTACTTGTTATTTGGTTGTTTATTACTTTTTGTTCTTATGCGTGTTTTGTTGAATAAATTATTATTATTCTTTTTAGGTTATAGATACCTCATTTCCAGAATGTTATTAGTGTAATATATATCATATTTATTCACTCAATTCATTTATGTAATCATTATTCAATGAAAATCATGTAGAACGAGTCACATCACATCATGGAGACGGTATTCCGTACGTACGCACGAGCGATGATATCGTTCCCATGATCGTGGAATTATATTGGAGTGTATGTATACTATTTCAGAATCAATATCACTTTACAATAATCAGATATAGTTATTATTTACACCATTATAGCGATCCAATTAAGGTGGTGGTGGAAAATAGATTACACCACGGCATGGAGACGGTAATTCGTACATACGCACGCACGGTGATTTCGTTTTTTGTAGGATGGATAGATGGTGAAATAGGGTTGTTTAATACTTATATAACATATCAGTATATGAGTGATACTTATGTTATTACTTAATATTGAAACAACTAAATAAGAAGAAGTGGAAGAAGAAATAAAGTTGAAAGAATCGGTAACGGACATTACCTCTTCTTTGAAGCGCCTCTTTGAGACCTCCTCTTTAGGCACTAAAATTGGTCTTTGAAGAAGACCAGGACCACTAGGATGTTTCTAGGGAAGTGGAGAAGAGAATTTGGTAGGGTCTTGCCGAGCTTGAATGCTCAAAGTGGTGTGAGGAAGAGACGGAGGAGGTTCCCTTTTATAAGGGAGGAGAGGGGAACCTTTGGAAAAACTAAAAATATTATTTTATTATAAAGTAATATTCGGGTTTAAATAGCTCCAAATTGATTTATTTCGAATCTAAGGTGGGGATGGGTCGAAATCCTTTCATCCAATATAATTTATACAATTTTAGGTATCTATTTTAACCTTATCATTTAGATTTAACTTTAAGTTTGATAATTTAACTTTTACCGTGTCTTCTTGTTTTCTGACACTATAAGGTTAATAAACTTACTATAACAAGGAAAACGAACCCCAAGTTGTTTATTATTAATATATATAACCTTATATATGTAATTTGGCCGAAAAATATATTTTTAGAATAATATAACAATTAATAATATAATATTTGTTTTAAAAACTATTTTATATCAAGTTTGACACTATTTGGTAATTGATTTTTGTGAAAATCATAACAGAAATATTAGTTCTAAAAAAGTTATTAAAATCAATACTAACATCTAATATTAACCAATAAAATTAGTGTAATTAATAAAAAGTCACAAATTACATTTATTTGGGTATTTATAACATCAATTATGTCAATATTTCATTAATAAGATAATTACTGCATCATCATTGTGTCATAAATAATTTAAATTAATTATAGTCTAAAAATTAAAAATCAAATACCATTATGTAGGAAATATTTTTATCTTTCTAATGAATATTTATAGTCGAATTTATCTTATGTATAACCCTATATTAAAAATGATTGACTTATTAAACATTGATTTTAACTATTTTAACCCTTCTTTAAATAAATTAATAATAAATGTCCTAATCTAATCCAAGTGAGCCTAAATGGTCATATGTTACTAATAAGGTTGTTTTTGGTCGAATTAAACTTATCCAATAGAATTAGAATATGTGTTAGGGTAATAATAATATAATGTTTACCCTTAATTACCCTATTTACTTTTAACCGTTGTTAAAAAAAGTAAAAAGTTACTATTCACCAAAAATTATTTTTATCTCATTAAACCATATTTTACTTACTAACATCAACCATGTCTCTCGGAGTTTTGAAATTCCATTCACAAAAGCAGTAAAATTAAGTTTTATGTAAATTTGAAAATTTTCCTAGGAGGTGGGTAAAAGACGGTCAAAAGCTCAATAAAATTTTTAGATATCTAAAATAATTATAAAATGACTCCAATGAATTACATTGAACATATATAGGTATTATGTATCAATTTTGACCTAAAATAAATTTAAATAAAATAAATAATTATTTAAATAAAAAGTCTGTTTTTAAATATTAACCTAGTGTTTTCACTATTCATCAAAAATTGAAAGTTTTCAGAAAAATACCAAAATTTCACCCAAGGTTAATTTTGATATTCCAAAACCAAAAATGTAGTCCATTTTGAAAAATAAAATTTATAAAATTTCAAAAAATGTTTATTACTATTCATAACGGCTAGTTTTAAAAATATTTTAATAGCATATCGTTGTTTAGTGAATCTCGGTATTGTGTACGATAAAAGCTATCGAGGAAGGTTGCGATTGCGTGTAAAGAAATCCAAGCTAGTGTTGTGTGTAGTGAAAGATTCCTTTGATGATTTATATAAAATAAAAACAAAATATTTCTTATAAAAGTCTCCGGTGTTACACCCATATGACCGGGAGTCGTATATTTGACATACATCAATGAAAAATGTTAAAAGATGTTATCTATTAATGTATATTTCTTTTAACTATAATTTTTTTATATTATATTAGCCGCTTTAGACCCATCCTCTATGGAGTTTCAAGTTTATAAGAAGATTTATTCTGATCCCCATATCGAAGAAGTTGTAGGTGAATGATTTCACTGTATTATGGTGAGTGATTTTTTTGAACAATTTCATCAATATTAATGTTTTTTTCATTCTAAATTTTCATTATATTTAAAGGAAACATACGATTCCTAGAACTCGCATTCACGAGGGATTTAATCTGAGGCTAAACAAGATGTCACTAATGATACCGGTTTCTATGAAGGCTCTTGGATACAAGATTTATTGCAGTGTGTCAAGAAAGGTCAAGTGATTGGTATTAGATGTCAACTAACACAAAAGAGTTATTATGGTACTTATGTGATGGCATCAATGAGCATGAAGGGAGCTTGTGAAGAGTCTTCATTGATGCCACCATATGCTGCACATTATGAGGAGAGGTTGAGAACATATGATGAGATGATACAATAAATGTAGAAGCATAAGGATGATGATCTTTAGCAGTAGCATCTAAGAGATGATGAGATGAGGTAGTTTATGTGGCGACATACATGTGGCGTTGGTATAGAGTTTCCTCCCACTAGTCTATAAAGTGATCTTCCTCCATCTGATCTGAGTTGAATATTTTTTATGATTTTAATGATTTTTTTGTAGTTTGGTATGATAGAAATATAATATTTCAAATGATGTATTAATTTCCTGTATTGTATAATTTTTTAAATATTTTTTATTGTTTTTAAAATATATATAATTTTATTTTTTATAAATAATATAATTAATTATTTTTTTAAAAAATTATTTGTTCTAGATTATTTAGATACCGTAAAATGGTTTTCTGATGGATCTTCTCAAAAGGGTTATAAATAATATTTAGGGATTTTTTTCATGGACAGTATAGCTGTTCCAAAAAAATTTCTTCAAAGGATCATCATAAATAATTGTATTTTTGATTCCTTCTTCTACGTTGACCTATTTGCAACAAGAATCCATCGAAAATGCTCCGTCACAATTATAATATATTCTTCTTGTGATATAATCTTATATTTATGTAATTAAACATGGGTATTTCTAATGTTTCATTGGGGTTATTTAAAGAACATATGTGTCTTCAAAAATTTATTTGATCATGTTAGATTAACATGAAGTCTCTTATTATTATGTGAATTTAAGTAGAATTATGATATTTTTCACTATGAATATATTGATGGAAATATAATAGGAATTATTCATGGTTTTTTATAATGAGTTTTATATATAATTTTATAGGAAGATAATGGTGTATTTATAGATAATGTCAAAGATATTTTGATATTGGTCTTTTGGGGAACATAATGTGAGAATCGTATTTCTATAGGGGAACATTTAAAACTAAAAAAGGAATCCCAAAGGCATAATTACAAACAATACAATGGTTTTAAGGGATAGGAAATGTTTGAAATAATATCATGGGTAAATTTCATTAATTTATTTCATTATTTGATTTAGTTAGTTGATATAAGAATATGAAAAATGAAAATTGTGGTGAGAAGAAACCCCATCAAAATATGGTTCACCATATGATATTCAAAACTATATATCTAGAGAAATAATTAGATATTAGAATAGTGTCCTAAATGATATGTTTGAGTATCATAGAGATTTAGATCAAGTAGTGGGTTTGTCCATGATGAAAAGCTTATGTGGATTGACACATGCATAAAAATGATGGTTGTGGTGACCATAAGCACCAACTGGGAACTCTTATATATTTATGGTAAGATAGAATTTGAAATTTATATTGATAAATCATTTTACTAATCCTTCAAAGTATTAAATAAAATTAATGAAAAATTTCACCCATGGATTATGATGAAAATATGAACTATGTAATCCCTTAGGTTATTCTAATGCATCCTTTTTATACATATTTGATAGTTATTTCTAGATTTTATTTTTTGGTAGTTTATCATTATGGTGTATTGGATTTGAAAACTATTATTACATATTCTAGAAACCATATTATATTGTTTATTCCAAATATTCTTCTTCTACACATTTATGTTCTAGTGGATTGGGGTTATGCATTTTTTTAAATGGTTAATTTGGGCCCAACATGGGCCATTCCCTATTATGATGACCATTTTAGGATTAAAGTTATTTTTCCAACATTGTTAGGACATACAGAATGAATTTAGACTATTACATATAATCCATAGTATACAATTATTGGAGTTAGTGGTTCATTTTTTTTAAATTAAACATCATGATAAGTCAATTTTTATGAATACTAAAGTGTTGGGTATATAACAGGGTGATATTAAATGGATTAGATAGAGGATATCAGGAAAATTTTCATGATTTAGAGATTAACAAAGAATAAAAATATGGAGAGTAATACCACATTGTGATATTGGTCAGTTTGATGAAAACAAGAACATGATATATAAATACATTTATAATGCTTTCAAATAAGTTCAATACCAGTATCCAAGATAATTACATTGGGATAGAGGTGAAAAAAGTATATAACATGACCATGTTGTGTGAGAGAAACAATGCGTGGTTTTTTACATATCAAGAATGGAAAATTGTAATCAATGTTAACGTATGATGGATAATAGATTAAACCACTGAAATAAAAATTCTAGTATTATTTAATACTACCTAGTAACAAATCACTTTTAGGAGTCAATGATAATTTGTGAATAAAATATTTTATTTTTCCAATTTCATCAGTAATTTAAACCAATACATGTATCCACCTCAATTTTAGAAGATGTTTTTAATAAAATTATTGAATAGTTATATATGTGGGAAAATATGATTACTGTTCTATTATGAGATGAATCTCATGATAAAGCCTGATTTTGTGGGAACAATTAATGCCAACCTATCCAATAGCATGGGAAATCATATGAGAACCACATGAAAAAAAAATTGACACTGGACTTAGCCTAGACATGGAGGTGTCGAATAGGATGAAAATCATTCCACTCAAATAATTTATAATAGAGTCAATTTCTATAGTTCTTTAAGTAATCCATGATGTTTTATAATGTTTATATATTACAATTTTAAAAGGAACATGGAAGAGTATGGTCAAGGAAATGGTATAAAATAAACCAATGATTGAATTGTGTTAGATCCAAATGCATGTTAATAAAAGGATACACAATGGAATTTAATTTCACATTACATGTGAATGTATCAAGGAAAAAATGGTGGACCTTGAGGTTTTCGACACCAATGTTTAGTTCACTAAAAATTTGAAAATGATACATCGATGTATCATATATTTCCCTAATGATTCAGAAGATATATTTGTTTGAGGAAATCCAGAATGACTTGATCAATTTATGATTTTTTTAATCAATTCATTAGTATTTTTTATTTTCACATAGTCTATTTTTTAATAATTTTTTTAGTTTCCTATTATGACTATGGTGGAGTCACATTTTTTAGGAATGTGTGGTGATTTATATTGGAGGATTACTAATATAATAAATGTTTATACACACAAAATATAGTTAGTGGGTTGTATTTAAAATGGTCAATCCGTTAGAGCATGAAATATGAGATATTATTATCCCTAGGAAAACCAATCACCAAAATAAATGATTGGTATTGTCTTCTATTATAAAGGATCTATTTTTAAATTTCAATTAACACTCATAAAATATAAAAGGTAATGAAATTATTGGCTTCTACGAAGACTATGTAGATGAGTGATGTGATCATGACTAAGGAACAAGAACATACATTACATACAATCATTGAATCCATCATGTCCAATGATGGTTTGACATTTTGTCGGGTTTTCATGCTTCTAATCAGTCTCATTTAAATTTAAAAATTCTGTGTTATATGATAAATGATGGGTGGTTAGTTAAACAATTGTATTTCTATTTTCCCACAACAGGTTTATTCAAATAGGCTGTTGTCTCCATAATGATTCTTATTGATCTTAAAACACTAACAATGATAGATTTCATGTGTTGAATCAATCTCATGGAGTAGTGTCACAAGCTCTACAATGATAATGGTGGCATAATAAAGTGAAAAATTATAGTTCAGGAGTATAATTCATGCTTAATGGGGATGGAACAAGATAATGGCCCATAGTGTTAATAAAAAAGCCATATCCACGGTTGAAAGTATCATCATTCCAATAATCATAGTCATGGGAGATGTAATGGTAACCTTGATGAAAAATGAACCTACAATATCAGAATCTTTTGCGGATATTACTAAGGTTTTGTGCTTCATTTCAAATATTATGGGAACTTCTCGAAGGAATAAAAACATATAAGATGAATAAATAAGGAGGAAATTAAACCAACGTTGGGGAAATATAACACAAGATCAATGGTTTTAGTTGAGAATTGTGAACTCATATAAGATTCTAGGTTTTATAAAAAAAATCCTTTGGGATCATTTTAATTATCATAGGCATGCATATTTACCATAAGTGGATGTTATTCTAACTCATCATAGTGAGGATCGTATATTATTGTTTTTAAATCTTATAAATTTCATAATATGTTAATGGAATCATTATTAAATGTAATCCTAGATTTTTTTATATTTTCACCACCTTATGGTGAAGTAAAAATATTCAAAGTCATGGGATAACAATTTATTATTTTAAAAAACACCTCATGGGTTTTAATATTATAGTTTTCATAGAAAAGGGAATATCATTCATTTCACATGGTTATGAATGTGGGGACTGTGGTTTAAATCAATGTATGAAAGAACTATGATATTTATGATCATCCACGAAAGTGGGTGATTTAACAAATCAATTATGCAATCTACTCGAGATTTGAAAATTTCGATCTTCACCAACTGAGATAAAGGTTACAAGAGGGTTATCATTAAATTTTACAATCTTATAGGAAGATATAAATATTTTATAATGGATTAAAAATTATATATGAGTATATACACTATATTTGATGTGGTCTAAGGACTCTTAATAGGATTTTAATTGGGTTTTATAGTCTCTGAGATGGAAAATAACAATTAATGGGGTTTTTGGTCTTGTTAGAATACATTTCGAGTTTCATTGGGGTTTAATGTATGTCAATGAGACATAAATAGATTATATGTTGTTTTAAGTCATTTAAGAAGGATATAATGTGTTCATACTTGGTATTATGGCCTCCCTAGAGCACTCAAATGGTTTATTATTTATTCTCATTTCACATTGGAGGGTATTAATGATTTATAGTGGGGTTTAATGTCAAACAAATATACATTAGGGGTTTATGTTATGGTTTTTTACTCAATAGTGAAATGGGATATTCTAGAATTTTATCATATCTTAGAAAGGATTAATGTGTTTATACTAAATTTTTGTGTCTCCTATTAGGAAATAATAGCTTTATTTCAAGATATACATTTCCTAATTAGAATATAAGTGGTTTAAATTGGGTTTTGAGGTCTCCTATGAATACTAAAATTTTTTATAATAGGGTTTAAAATATCTGGGGGGGGGATTTAAATGATTTTAATATTGTACTGATGGATTCATACAAAATGGATTTTGATCTATAATCACCCCATAGTTTTTAGTATAAAGAAGTGGTATGGATAGAAAATCCCTACATAGTGTGAAACAATGAGAAAATAGTTGGGTTTACATTGAATCAACAACTATGATTATATAAATCATGTAATCTATAATAGATAATACAAATGATGATTTTCATCATGAAATGTTCCAATATAATAGATTCATTATAAGATGATGAGGGAAGAAGGATTACACCAGATCAAAAAACTAATCGTCTTAATTTCCATATGTGTCAGTAATTTTAGAAAGGGATGAATGTGTAATGGTCACATAACCTTGTTGGTATGCATTTATTGTACTTCTATTATTTATAATAATTCATGTGGTGATTAGATAATGGTATCATGCCACAAAATAGAGATTTATAACAAGAATTTGACTCATATAAATGTAAAATTGAATTTTTTGACAATTGATTGATTTTAGTAAAATTTATTTACCTATCCAAAATAAATAATGAGTACCCCATAGTCCATGATAATAGAAAAGGGTATGAAAAATCAAATGACATTGGTAACATTCCTTTATTAAAGGTAATTGAATAAATGTATATATTTTTTTATATATTTTTTAGAAGATATGACTTATAATATGGGGAATACATTCATATTCATCTTTTAAGCACACAATATTCATTAGTGGAGCAATCCTAGATTGTTAGTTCAATTTCTCTCATTCTTTAAAACATTCAAGTATTACATAGGATGAATATTCAAATATATAGATTCATGGGGAATCAAACATGTGTGTGTGGGTATAAATTCCCTTTGGGTGCCTCAAGAATAAGTATATCATCATGTTATATAATGAAATTTGTACATTATTTTTATATTCACACTTGAACAAAGAATTGGGAATATCACTCATGTTTCTCATGTTTCTATCATTCATGGATAAGTATGAAATTGTGGGAGATGTGAACTTATTTTTTAGGCTCAATGGTTGTATATTAAGGTGTTAGGAATGCTATATTTTAGGCGAGCTAGGATGAGGATCATATCTTCTAAAAATCATTTCCATCCATTACCTATGCAATGTAATTTTTTCTACTGATTTATTAGATAATAATGGTTATTATTTTTAATGTTTTTTGATACACAATAGATATATATTTATAGTACTATATGTTCCTAGGTCATGCAAAAGGGTGTGAAAAACCACATGGAATATATTACATACTTTTGTTAATGGGGAATGCAATAATGCGTAAATGTTATTCTTCATTATATGGATGGTTGGAGAAAAAATATAAAAAATCCATTTAAATTTGATTCTTAAAACATGTTCTTTTTAGGTTGTGGAATCCCTATATTTATGTTCAAATCCTCTATATAATCCAAATTTTGGAGTTATACATTGGATTCTTGCAAGGGAATTTCTATTCTTGAGGCCCCAGAAATATTTTATGGATAAATAATGAATTAAGTTTTAGTTTATAATAGTAATGAGAGAAATAATAAACTATAACAACCATGGATTTTCATGTATATATATTTCCTCTTAGTATATAAACATTCTACTCATTTCAAAAATACATTCTTAAGGGTCAATTTTTTTTTGTTTCATTTGAGACTAAATACAATTTTTTTTAATACATGATATTTATAATATCCAATTAAAATCTTCACATGTAGTGCATTTCATAGATGAACCTAATTAAAAAATTATTCATCACATTGGGAAAGGAAACATATGAAAAGGGTTATCGCATATTCTCAATAATGGTAAAAATGGAAGATATCATTTGTTGACCATATAGAATAATTATATAATAATATGGTTTTGAGATTATTATTATGCTAAAAATTTTCATACCCAATCATTCTTGGATATTAAACAAGAGTTATGACATAAATAATTAAAATTTTAAATGTTAAGAACTATAGAGTTAAAATTCATCATAAATCAATCACGAACCATAATTTCATTACATATAAATATGGAACCAGAATAAATATGGAGACCATTTCATATGTAAATTTTAACATCCATGAAAATCAAATCATAATAGATCATGCATCAACACATGTTCCCGATTTTATAACTAAATAAGAATCATCACATGTTTCCCAAATTAGATCAAGAAAATCAAATTATATCCCATTGAGGATCATAAACATCAACATGTTTCCCATCATTATATTAGGATATATAAATATTTTCTCATTTTTTGGTGTGATATATATATTCAACCCTCCACATATTTAAAATCAAACCAGATTGTGACACAAGATCTTAAAAAATTCATCATTATAAAATTTATGAAATTCAAATGGGTTTCAAAAATATTTCGTCATCATAATCATAAAAATTAATATTATAATGATATAATAATTATTGTACTAGTGGATCATATACCTAGTAAAACATACGAAACAAAAATAGTTTTTGTCGTTGATGTATTGAAGTTCCGAGAAATTACTGTTGAAATATGTTTAAGGAAAATATATATTACATTTGATATAAATTAATTAAAATATAAAAAATATAACTAATTATATGGAAATACTTTCCTTGAAAATAACCATTACAAATTTATTGAAATAATCAAATAATTGCGTATTCATAATGGTATAAAATTAAGTTCATGGGGTATAATTAAAAACAATGTTTCCTTTCACATTTTTGGTAAAATGTCAAATTTGTAATGTTCATAAAATGAAATGAATATTAATTTAATTTTTTTAAAAAAAATCAAACATGATAAAAAATATATTTAAAATATAATTGGATAACATTTGAAACATAATTTAAAACATTTTTAGAAAACCTGGACCTAGAAGAAAATGTTGTTTTTACCAAATATATAATGAAATTCAGTTCTTTCATAAAATAATAAATTTAAAAATTTACTATATAAATAGATGAAAATTAAATGAAAACATGTATTCTAAAAAAATAAAAAGAGTGGAATATAATACATGTGTTTTTTAAAGGTATATCATAATATTTCATAATTGGAAACATAATCATAAACAATCCCATGAAACAATGATATTATAACATTAAAAATTTAACACTATTGTAATTTTTAAATCATATGTCCCCTAAAATCGAGAACAATATATGGATATGTATATAATATAATAATCATAATAATTATTATAAAAAAATTAATGGAAAGTATATACACAACACCAAAGAAACATGTGGTGTATTAGGCATGTGTCTAACATAAATAAATGGGAGTCAAAAATACCATAACATAAGTATTGACTTCGTTTGTACACATTTTAATCTTCTGTATAAAAAATATATTGTTATTATAGATATATTATAAAACCATATTCCATTTTTTAATTCCCTAAATGATTTAAATATGACATTTAAATACTTGTTTATTAATAATCGCATGTTAAAATATGTTTTTGGCTAATAACGATATTATTTTTCATATATGATTTGGTTTAATTTGTTTAGTTATTTCACAATGATCATGGTTCCATAATCTCAAGAATGTTATCTAAGACATTAATTTCACATATATTTATTATATTTTTATTTAAATAAATCCATTAATGTTATATGTGGAAAATAAATTACACCATTTATTGATAAGATAGGTTATAAATACACATGAACAATATTAACATTTTCTAGAATGATGAAATGAAAGAAAGGTAAATAATATAATACCTTTATAAATTCAAAAAACATCATATATATCTCATATTTTCATTAAACCTATCCTTATTATCTTCTATTTATATTATATGTAAAGATCAAATTGCATCCATTGGCGAGGGGGTACTCCGTTGTACACACAAGATTGATTATCATATTTCCATAAAATAAAAATAAAGATGGTTTATGTGATATTATAATTCCAAAATTATAATCATGCCATGTAAATCAAATCAAATTTTGATAGGTGTTGAATGAAATCCAACTACATCAATTCACAAGGTGGTAGTCCATTATACACATGATCAACAAGTCTATTTCCCACATGATATAAGAAGAGATATATTGGTAATTCAATAAAAAAACTGAATATCAATATATTGGAATTAATGATGTTATTATAATTAATTGTAGGGAGAATAATTTAATTATTTAGAGAAGAAATAAACTTAAGGATAATGAATGTACATCTTCTTTAGATTTACAGCCAAAAACCTTCTTTAGAGGATTTAGAAATCAATACAATGCCTATAGTAAGTAGAGAGGTTACTATGAAAATTATTTTTTAATATATTGGCTGAATAAAAGGGTTATGAAAGTATTAAGTAAAGTTTTTATATAATTTAACACATTATCATTTTAGGTAACCCATGGTAATAATATTTAAACATTAAATACCATAATTAATTTGTAATGTTTTTATTATTTATTATGAAGAAAATTTAATATTACCTTATTACCTAAAACTAATTATTCTGATTGAAAATGTTAAATCATGTTTTTCCAAATACCATTCATTGATGTGTAAAAATTCAATTTAAAATTAAACCCGCAGGTGTAACAAAAAGGTGGTTTTCTAAAGAAAACCTTTCTATAATCATTGAAAATTATAATATAAATCTTATATATGAAATTGATTATAATGACCTGAATGGGATGAATATATATATATTTTAACTAGGCTTAATTTTAATTTCATATAAAAAGTAAAATGATCTTATAAATTCATTTAAAAAAATTAATTTTTTATAAAAATGTTTATTTATTAATATTCTTCAATGAATTACTATTTTTTGAAAATTATAAATAAATCACTCAACTTAAATTTTTACATGAAAAACTAAAATATACTATTTTTATATTTTTTTTTAAATTTTGAAAAACTAATTTCATTATTTTCCTAAAAAATAATGAATTTCCTCTAATAAAAATAAATGTATTTCTGAAATATATGAAGACTTTATAAAAAAAATTAAGCGAGAATTTAATAATATATTTAATATATAAAGGCCATTATACATAGTATTTAAAATGTGTTTATAACTATTTATACATCTATTTTTACTGGTTTGGTTATAACAGTCATGATCTAATAATATTATAAATAGTATTTCATTGTTCATTAAAACTCGGTGTTGCGTGTAATGAAATAAATCAATTATATTAAATTAATTTGAAAGAAAATATTTCATAAAAATTTGAGTTGTTACATTATAAAACACATAAATTTATTTTTACCCTCATAATTAAGTAATCTGGGAAAAAAATTCTAATAAAAATGCTTCTTTAATTCATCATGTTCACATGAGGCTTTTTCAAAATAGTGGTTTTACAAATAAACATTGACTAAGTGAGTGGTGTTGTTCCATAGAACAAACTCTATACGTTCCATAATCAATATTTATTATTTCTCGTCACAAGGTTCATGAAACAGAGTTACAGACTATCATTTTTATACATTTTATGGATTTGGTTTATACTTCTTCAGGAGAGATTTTTAGAACACATTAGGGACTTGAGAGAGGTTCGGTGGATGCAACAGTCGATAGTTTTTTATTCTGATATGATCAAAAATTAAAAAGGTAAATATATATATAATCCTTATTTATTAATTTTTTCCATATATAATAACCTTATTACATGGAGAAATTCAGAGAATCACATTTTCCCAAATATCAAATTCCAGATCATGCTACTAACTTTCATCCTTATTTTTATTCTAACATTCTGCTCCAAATATGTGTTAATAAATCGTTACAATCATATCATTAATTTATTAATCTATATCAAGTCTCATTAGATTTTTCTATCTAGATTTATTCTATAATTTTAGGGTTCCACACTTCATTCTATAGTGGATTTCCTAAGGATATATCTAAATTCTCGAGTAAAAGCTATTATTGTAAGAAACCCAGCCAATGGATGGTCTTCAAATAAAACAATATATAAACATATCCTCTACAGTTTGAATTTTACAATATGACTGTACTTCTATCTATGTATAATACACAATGGTTAAATTCAATTCATTATCAAAAGATTAATGAATAATTCACCAGAACATCATGGTAAACCTCAGATCCCCACCAGATATAAGAGAATTGATTACATAATGAAACCATACAAAATACTTAATACATATCTAGAGAGAAATATTATTTTATATTGATAAATTTTGTTGAATTTTCAATGAAATCATGTACAACCAAAATATAATATTGTATTTAGATGTTTTGGGGGAGTACAAAGACAAAATCAATGGTGATGTTTCCTTATTCCAATTATGGTATGGATAACGACTCGTACTCCCACATATCCTTTTTCTATTAGTCATAACATGATGAAATAATATTAAATGATAAGGATACTCATAAATATAACTCTAAACATTTTACCACTTGAAATACCCTTTAACATAGTCTAGTGGTTGAAAATATACCTATATTAGCCATCAGATATGGGTTCAAGAACCACTCCCTTCTGGGATGCGTCAGGTTGTGACCTGAAACATGGGTTTTCCATTTCCCCAAGACAATTTTATATAATTTATAATATTTTACCAAATTTCAATTACCCATAATTAACTCAACATCAATGATAATTTATATAGTAATTTTTTCAAAAACATTTACTCAAATCTCCAATAATTGTGAAGGCATTCCTCATAAAATAGTTGTTACACTAAAACAAAAAAAATGTTGTATTTCCCTATATTTCTCTCAAAATATCATTAATATTGATTATCTAAAATAACATAAAACCTCAAAATTGGTTTATGTGGATTTTTATAAATTATCAAACATAATCTCATAATCTTATAATGGTATCCCTAAAACTAATGATAATATTACAATAATACATATATGCTACCAAAAGAAATTTCTTTATTTATTATTTTAATATTTTATTATATAAGAAAAAAATACATTGGCAGATTGGGTTCATCCATTCAACTATATAATATAAATTTTGATTGAATTATTCCCAAATTGGTGTATAGGTTCATAATCAATTCTTGGAATCACAAAGAAAATCCCTAAATTATGACCAATACGATATTCATAGGGATAAATTATAAAAACATCACAGTGAAATTCCCAACATTATTGTGGAGTATTAGTGTGTCCTAAATATCATGATTCAATTTAGCAATTTTTCATGAATATTATTTCTTTTTAAACTTTATCTTCATTGTTTTTGTGGCTTATTATCCTCATTATCCCTAATATTATTGTATTGGTTATCATAATTCTCAAAATAATTACACTTGAACCACTAGAGTGTCTATGTTGTATATTGTGTATCATTCCCTCTATTTTATTCATTATCCATCCTCATGTTATCATATTGGTATTATGATATTCAATGATCATCATTTTTGTATAGAAAACATTTATATGTTCCCTTTTGAGAAATTACATAATTTTTGCTTCCACAAATAATGAATTATATAAATCTCATATTTTTTCACTCCATGGAATTTATAATTCCCCGTGAATTACAATTTTCCATTATTATCAATCCCATTCGATTAATAGGTAAATACAATATCATTTTCAACTTTACTAGAAGAATAAATCATTTCTTCATAGATATTGAAGTCCCTTATGGAAAAATTCCATTGGAAGCTTGGTTTTAAACAACTAGAGAATCAAGAAACCATTAATTATGGTTGTATGATAATACCATAATAAAACCTTACATGTTATGAAAATATTATTCATTTCTACCAACACATTCATTATCCATCTATTTTATCACAAGGATTTCTATCTCTATTTTTGTAAAAATAATACATGGAATATAGATAATGAAAAAAACTATGAAATATATACCCCAGCATGATAATAATTTCTCCATGTTTCACTATATTCTTAATATAACCCCACTATTTATTCCCTTCTCCATCCAAATTTTAGATTACCGAAATTATATATTTATTCCCCAAAACATTGTATAGTAGAAAAAATCTTTTTAATGGCAATATTCTATTTCTTGACTATTTGAATATCAATGTAACAATTAAAATAATATGGATTATGACTCAGGAATAACTCAACATAGTGATGCTCCCTCCATTTAATAATTGGGATTTCAGTACGGTTCATAGTTTGGGAAATTATGTGAGCCTATAAATATGATTTTTCATTATAGCTCTCATAATTGTTTCTTTCTCATAGAGACAATCATTTAATTTTCTATGACACGTTTAATTAACATGTTTCCTTTGTTTTCCACCTATTTAACAAAAAAAATTATATTATGATAAATAATAATCATATTTGGAAACCACATATTAAATAAAATGCATGAATAACATTTCTAAATCCTAAAACCTTATTCTAATTCAATGAAACTGTATGATTAACCTTGGTAATTCATCGTTATTATTAAAATCCTTCATAATGGACATTAAATATTTTTGTGTGTTTTCAAAACATATCTATTTTTCGTGTCAGAAAAGGTGTAACTCAAGGCTTGTTTTTATGAACCATGTGATGATCGATTAAAAAAATACTATATATTTTTTGAGTAATTTCACATAGTAATAATTATGTTAGATCTACTTCTAAATGATGAATTTAGATATGGATGCAATTTCTATGAAACCACTCGTTATATGCTTAAATAAAATTACTAAATATATTCAAACACTTATAGTAATCCGTGGAGTTGTCACTAAGATATTCTATTCCATGTTTCAATTATTTTTACTAAACATTTAATCTGATACCAACTATAATGAGTCATGTTATTCATACAATGATATTACATTTTAATATATGAGTACCCAATAAATTTCCCAAATACATACCCAATGATCATTAATGTTATTTTATTTGGAGACTATATACAGAATATTATTCTTATACGTAAGATCTTAATCATCTCCCATAATGTTCATTCCATTTAGTAAATTTCATATATATCCCCTAATTAACCCCTTCTTCATTACATTGGGATAGGAAACATAAGAAAATGGTGAGATCATATTCTATGTACATGTAAACATGGATGATATCAAATTATTTTCATATAAATGAGGATGATAATATAAGGATATGATATTATGAATTTAACATTAAGTGTTCATACACAATCTATCAAGGATCATAAAAATGATCCATTGATGAAAACAATATCAATTACTAATAAATGAATCATAGCATGAGAAATCATCATAAATAAATAATAAGTCATAATTTAATTTCATATAATTGTGGAACCATATTATGTGTAGAAATTATTTCTTATCATAAGGTAAACACCCAATACTATAAAATCATAATGGTCCCGGAAATCAAATATTGTTTCCTATTTCATAATATATATGGGATCTGCACTTATTTCCTAGAGTCGACCCAGAATATGAACATGTTTCCCATATCAGAACAAGAAAATTATCTAATGTATCACACTTATATAATGAGATATAATTTGTTACCCATGTAATTCTAGGTAGATAATGGTACCACCCATCACATAATAAATATCATATATATGTGTTCTATAAAATCATTAAAAATTCACTATATAATTAACTGTGAAAATGAAATGGGATTCATAAACATTTCTTCCTCATAATCATACACATAAACCATCAAATGAAATAATAAGGATAATACCTTTAGATCAAATACCATATAAAACCAAATAAAAAACAATTTTTATTAACATTGATGAATATAAATGACATAAAAAGATCCTTAAAAAGACTTGATGAAAATATCTTTTCCATTTGAAGTCACTAGTTTAAAATCTAATATAGTCCCATATATTAAGGAAATATTTTGATTTAAAAATAACCTTGATAAATCTTAAAGGAATTTCCAAATAATTGAGTGTTCATGAGGGAGGAAAATTCTATTCATGGAATACATGTTAATGAAATGATTCTATTCACATTTTTGATAATAATTTAGAAAACCCTTTTTGGAATTTAAAAAGAATATTATTTATATACCATTTTGTAAAACATAATACATGGTTCAAAATATATTCAAATAACCATTTTATATTAGTGAAAATAAGTTAAAACCAATTTAGAAAACATGGAAATGGAAAAAATATGGGTTTCGACCAAATAGAGAAATAATTTTAGTTTTTCCTTGAAAAAATTACTTTAGAAATATTGAGTACATAATTAGGGGAAATAATAGGAAAATATGTATTATAAAGAAATTTTAATATAATAAACTAAATGATATTCTTTAGAGTTATATAATAATATCACATAATTGAAAAGATAATCATAAACAATATCGTTTAAATAATGAGATTGTAACATAAAACTTTTACCACAATGATAACATTTGAATTATAAGTACCATGTATGAATTAAAATTATATTGACATATAAATCAAATATTTATCCTTACAAAAATATTAATTTAAATTCATTTTAATTATATAAAAACACAAAATAAAGAAATGGTTTATATGACATGTGACTCATTTAAATAAAAGTGAGATAAAAATCCATCACATTATATTTCAACATCCCCTGTAAAGACAAAATTATAATGTAAAATAAACATATTTTTTCTAAATATATTAAATAACCATTATAATATGTATCATTCCCTATACTGTTTATTTATGAAATTTTATTTCTTTATTATTAACAATTAAATTATAAAATCATGGTTTGGGTAATAAATTCGTTGTTTTTCATGTCTGTTATGGATTGGTTTTTTTGTCCTTCTAATTTGATCGTGGATACATAATATACTGAATAAAAATCATTATATAAATATCATATGTTCATTATATATGTATTTAGTGTAATCCATTAAGGTTAAATATTTAAAATGAATCACATTGTTCTAGGAGATTGTAGATTTTATGTACCCATGGACATCATATCCATTTTCTCAAAGGATAAATGGAATAAAGGGAAAAATATTTCCTTTATTGAATAATTTTTTAATATATATTACATATATCAATTAATCCTATCATTAATATCTACCATGTATATTTTATGTGAAGAACATATCACATCACGTAGAGAGGGAGTAGACCGTCATATACATGAGAATAATTATATTATTCCAACCGAATATAAATTAACAAGGTATATGTTATATTATAATTCTAAAAGTATAATGACATCATACATATCGTTAAAATAAATTTAATTTTTCATTATATCCCTCCTTTTATATGTGGTGAAGGAAAATGAATTATATTGGTTCGTGAGGTGGTAGTTCTCCACACACACGATCGACAGTTTCATTTCCCACATGATAGAGGAGGAGAAATATATAGGTCATTATATTTAGAAAATCTGTATAATTTATATACTTATGTTATTAAATCATCATATTTATAGAATAGTTCAAGTATTTAGAGAATAAACAAAATTCATCGTTAAGGACTGTAACTATTTTTCAGAGAACACCATTAAGTTTATACATAAATCATTCATTTAAGGATTTTCTACTCAAGGAACAGAATATATTTAATGGATAGGGATCTATTGTATGTTTTCATTAAGGTATTTTTAGATCCAAATTGTTTCAGATTTTTGAATATGAAAGGAGAGGGGGTGGCCTTTATATGTGCGAGAGATGACCGATTTAAAATGTTTTTATATAAAAAGGTGGATCCACATTTTAAAAATAAAACAAGAACTATAAATGACTCCTTATAAAAATATTATATGATAAAAGGTTGAAATATTTCTATAAAATAACTTTTTAACATTTTTATAAGTGATTTTACCATTAATATGTTCATTCAAACAACTCGGTAAAAATACTTTAACCGTAATTACGATAATTAATTTTTACTATTTTTACTATTAATTATGACCAAAAATTAATTATAACATATAATATTATATTAATTACTATGATTCCAAATATGCAATCAATTATTCAAAATTCCATTCATAGTGGGTGAACATTTAATTTAATATTAAACTCATATAAATGAAAAAAATCGGTTTTACAAAGGGAAAGTTTTCCTATGTATAGAATAATTTAATATAAAAAATTTGAGATTTATTCCAATAAAATATAATAGATTAATAAATATTATATTTAACTAATATTTTTTTAATCATTCTAAAAATATATATTTTAATTGTTTTAAAGGAAAATTATGTTTTTAATAAAATTCATTTTTATATATATATATCGAAAAATTAATCTTTGGATAAAATTATAAAAATTTCACTCGAAGATAATTTTTACATATATAATTCCAAAATGAATTTAATTTCTTTATTAATATTTTTATAAGTTTCAAATTTAATATTATTTTTTTCAAAAAAATAATTAAGGATCATTTTAAAAGAAGTTTATTTTTTAACTATATAAATACATTTCTAAAAAAAGTATGTACTTGATTATAAATATGTTTTATCTATCTAAAACCATTATACTAATTATTTTATGTTTTTTTCTTCCTACTCAAACTTCATCATTTAAGGTATATGTTATAACAGTTATGGGAAAATAATAATAATAGTAATAGAATATCATGGTTTTCTTAAACTTGGTGTAGCATGTAACATAAGTTACTGAATATAATAAATTTATTTGGAACAAATATTATAGAAAACCATGAGGTGTTACATTAAATGCATGAACACGGTATGTGGACTATTATTGAATATAGTTTTCTATTTATGAATAGTTTAATCATATACTCTGTATAATTTATGAATACTATAATTGCATACAGTAAAAATATTAATGATATTAAGGAGTATGAAATTACATGAAACATATAGTATATTGTATGTGTATAATTTTATATACATTTAAAAATGGTATGAATAATCTCTTTTTATATATTTGTGTAATTTTAATATTTATACATACTATATTAATAGTATATTTATACATAATGTATTTTTACAAATACAGTAGGAAATTTATGGGTGTTATATGTGTACTATAATTGTACACAATATAAATATAGAATAGTTATGGGAGGTATGACTGTATATAATTTAAAATTGAACAATCTATATTACACATATATTTTTTATTGTATTTTTAATCATTGTATGAATTCTATATGCATATTGTATACATAATGGTGCCTTAGTAATGACTGACTGAAAATTAACATTTTATTATGAAATCAATTTTAAGGGTAAAGTGAGAAACAACAACTTTAAAACACTGATGGAAATAAAAAAACCACTGAAAAAAAACATCAACTTAAAAGAATAAATCTCCTTACATAATTTATAGGATTGAGTTTTTACTTGAGTATAGGGATCATCCATAAAAAATTCCTCAAAATAATATGCATACTTGTCCCAAGTATGCATGTAATCATATCGATTGCCCTTCCCCTCATTGGATCATTATATAAATTTAATATTATTCATTTCAATCCATATACTATACTATTGATTAGTATTCAAAATTAATGGTCATCCCATCATCATGTTAGCTTTTTGTTTAATAGCATTAATCACCAGAAATGGTTAATCCATTTTTTTCATCTGAGGGAAATATAAGCTCTACATATTATTAAAGAGATGAACTATACTTCTGCTGTTGACCATTGAAAATAGCCTTAGTAGAAGCAGCCTCAATATAAACCATCTTTATCCAAAATATTTATTTCAAATACTCAGTAATGGGAAATAAGGGATTTATAAATCAATGATTATTTTGAAACATAATATAATAATAATTGTTTTAGAATGTGGGATAAACATTTTAAAATCATACCTAATAATTCATATATCATAATCATGAGTCTTTGAATAAATAATGTTTTTCGTATGACATGAATCATAATAGAATCAATGAAATAGGCTATGTGATCATAAAATTTGTCTTATATCAAGTCATAAAATGGTCTGATCAATATTTCAAAATCCTAATTAATTAAATATAATGTGAAGGAAACCCATCAAATCATTCAACATGTGTTAATCATACTATAATAACCCGTGTACCTATTTTATTTTGGGATATTTTGTCTTGTAATCTCTTTTAGAAACACGATAGCCTCTCTTGGATTCTCTTTTGGGATCAGTACATCCTCTTGTATACCCTTTTAGTTTATAAAACATTTATCCATAACCAATTCATTAGAGGGATATAATTTACCAACCAAATAAATAATCTTTTTCCATTTATATGTACTCCAAAATATCATAAAAACCCTTTTCATTTAATCATAACATAACCCATGGAAAAAAATGAGTGTAGACATTATTTTATCTTTATAATTATAAACTATCATAACAATGAATTAGGATGAAAAATAAATAATATAACTAGTAGTAACATTAAATTATTTCTTTATTAATGAAAAATTATTTTAAAAGATAACTCGAATATTTTTTAAATAAACACACATCTCATTAAAAAATATAATATTTATATAATAAAAAATTATAAATAAAATAGAAATATGTTTTATGGAAAATAATAATGGATACATGTACAGGAACATTAATATAAATTGTTAGTCATTTTGATGGTAAAACAATTAATTTAATATATCTTAAACCAATGATTTCAATGGCACCATTAGTTATAAGAATTTTTTTTCCAAAAAAATAATAAGATTCATTTTAAAACCATTATGAAATATAAAACATGGGAAATAAACTATAATAATTGATACTTTTTAGTATAAACATTATTAAAACCTTTTAATAAAAATAACAACCTAAAATAAGACCCTTCATGACCAATGATAAAAATGAGGTCATTTTTCAAAACAAATTCTCTCAGCCTATTGAGTACATAAAGAAATAAAAAAATGGAAACTTGTATTACCCAGAAAAAAATAATGTTTAATTAAATTCCTGATATTATTGAGATATATATTAGATAATTAATCATCATAAATTTAATTATAATCATTCTTAGAGAACATTAGATTTTAACATAAAACCACTACCTCATGTCTAAATTCATTATTTAGTTCACTAAAATCTCATATAAAAAATATAAATCTCGTTATATTATATAATTGAATCTTTTATATTCTTATAATATCATATGTGATCCAATTAAAACATGAAAACTCCCATTTAATAAAAATTACTTATCAAAATCATCATTTTCATGTGTTAACTATTTCATTTTCATTTACTTTTTGGTTCACATGTCCATTTACTTGAATATTAATAATTATGAAATCATCTATTGATTATTAATATTAATATAAGAATCATATTTTTTCATCAAAGTTTTAATTTAGATCCATCATTAAACAATAGTGATTGGAAAAAAATATTACATCATTCCAAGAGATAATAGTCTGTACATGTGCATGAACATTTTATCCATTTTCTATCAAAATTAAATAAATAATGATTTATAAAAATTTATAATTTCCTAATAATAAATACATCATAATTATCAAATATAACCATTTAATCCATCATTATAAATATCTATATGAGGATGTATTATGAAAATAATCAAATCTCTATGGGGAGGTTGTAGTCCACATGCACGCATGAGTTATACTTTCATTTTCCATGTTACATTAAAGATGTATCAAATGGTTGTTATAACATGTTAATAATATGTAATTATATTAAAAATAGATTCTTAATAATTTAATTATGGGTGAAAAAAATTATATAATGTCAAAGATGAAATAATATTTAATGATCTCAGTTATGAACTATACAACTACCTCAAATATCCTTCTTAGGATTATAAAAAATTAATTTATAAGGTACTATTAAAATAAATTAAGGACCAATAAGATGTGGGGAGTGATGTTATAAACATTATTTTTTAGTTTTTTGATGAATTTGTAGTTCCTTAATTTGTGGGGAAGAGAGGGTATGTGTGTCCTCTTCGATTTCTAGGAGAGTAAACACTATGATGGTTTTGAAGGATAAAAATATATTAATATCCAATTCCTAAAAATGGGAAATAAATGAATCGTTTTAAAATATGAGACTATATAGGGTATAATAATTACTATAAAATTGGAATTATACTTTTTAATGCATAAATATTACCCATATTACTCGGTTTAATACTACAATAATCACATTTTAACCGGCAACATTTGAAATATTTTTTAATATTCGTTATGAACAAATTTTTTTTGGAATAATTATCAAATATGGATATGGTGATTCCCAATATGAAATAGTTTTTTTCAAAATTCAATTTATATATTTTATATAGATTTATTTTAAAAACCCCTATATATGTGCTAAAAATTGGTTTCCAGATATATAACAATTTTTCTATAAAAGGTTTTTATATAAAAATAAAGTGTAATGTTCACACTCATAAAATTTATTGTATTTCTTTAATCATAATAGAAAAATAAATTTAACACAAACGATAATATATATTACATTGTAAATACATGAACTAAAAATAATGTTTAAAATAATTAATCATCTTCTAGTATTCACTATTTCTTTTTTTAAGAAACCGAATAATAAAAAATATTTAATTTCAACCATCTAATTTAATAGTTAATTTTATATTTATCAAATTAACATTCATAAAATATTTCTATATTAATTATTATATAATTTTAATTTAAAAAAAATCTATTCTTGAAGAATATGATGTCTTTAATAAATGTTCAGTACTAATTTTTTATTTGTTTATAAAAAAAGATTCCATAAATAAAGCAATTATAAATATTATTATTGTTTTTTTCCTATTAAAACATAAACAATAGCTTGGCTATAATTATATTCAATATCATGGTACAATTGTACTCGGGGTTGCATTTAAATAATGAAATCAGGTAAATTATAAAAATTTAAAGAGATATATATAATAAAAATTTGGGTGTAACACTCGAACCACATTACTAAAATTTCATTCAAAAATTATATTAGATTAAGGAATATAATGGAGCATTATTATAATTCATCATTACCTTATCTTCCCACATATCATCCTTAATTTTTTAATTCATCCAAATAACATAAACTATGAGAGTATACATGTTCCACAGAACATTATATTTCGATCTAGTATTTCTAGGGATTGTTCATTATAATATAATAATTTTCTTGTTTCATAAATATTGTATTTTGTATATTTTAAGGGTAAAGTATATTCTTCTTCAAGAGAGATACATGGAACATATTTTGAACTAAATAGAGGTTTAATAAAATAACTAAGAGATAATTTTCCATCCCTACTCAATATAGAGTCTCAAAGGTACTAATATACCTTGGGATCATCTTTCTCTTCATTTTTAGTATCATATAATGATTCTATTAAAATATTAGCACGAGTAACTTCTAAAAAACATTTAATTCGTGAATTTATCAGTTATTTTTAGTATAACAGTTTTGTCAACACTAAGATTATTTGATGTGATCTTAATTATCTCAAACATTATCTTCCATTTCATCATCTTTCTCAAGTCCCAATAGCTTATTTTCTCCAACATCTTCCTAGCGTGATGGTGTAATGTACGTTTCACTATCAGTGGATTCATAAGGATCCATATAATTGATTTTTTATCTAACCGTGCGGCCAAACCATGTGAGAATTGTGGCCGAGGTAGTAACCAATGCCCGGTTAGCACATAGTTTTTCAAACCGTGCAAACTAGCCATGTAACCAGATAAATGAGATCCATTAAAAGTTGATCCCACTCGTTTTTGCCTCTTAGTGCCTCATTTATGCTCCTAAGAGGACCTAACTCGGGAATTTTCTTCTCCTAAGGTCAAAGTGGTTTCTCCAATCATTCCGGAGGGGATCCGAAGGCTTCTCTTGGGGATTCGAAGCTGGATTCTTGAGTTATGTGACCGTTCTTCTTCATTCTTGAACAATTTCTTAGATCTACTTATCTACTTATCCTCGTCTCTCAGATTCTTAGACCTATGCCCGTTATGGGTGGATCTAGGTGTTTAGATTCCAAATATGATGAGATTTGGTCGCGATCCTTCTAGGATAAGAGATCTATGGCGGGTTTTTTGAGAATCGACACGGTTTCCTTGTGCGTTCTCCGTTTGTTAGGGTTTTCATCAAAACCATTGAGGTAGGAGGATTCACTCTCAACTTATCTTGTTATAATTGATTGGCTTAGTTTCAAATTGGTTTATTTGAATGGTATTGATTGTGAAAATCATGGAATAAATCATCTTTAGAGATGATTTATGGTTTTTCTGTAATTGTGGAATCTTGGTGAATTGTTCTTCCATGTGATTTGGCTTCTCAAATTTAAAATGTTGATTTTATATTATGGATTTTCTAAAAGTATAAATGGTTTGATGAAAAATGTGTTTTCAATAAAAATGTTTTTTTATTGAAATGAGTTGAGATGGAAATGACTTTGATGAAATTGTATTTCAATAAAAAGGTAGTTCTATTGAAATGGTTTGGAATTTAAATGGTTTTTATTTGAAATGGTTTTGATGGAAATGGTTTTCAATAAAAAGGTGTTTTTGTTGAAAGGGTGTTTTGGCATGATTGATGGGCCGATTTGGTGTGTGTTCTTATTATATTTGAGACAGATAAGGGTTAGGAGTTTCCCCCATCAGTGTTGGGATGGATATGGGTTAGGGCTCTCCCCCATCAAACATTAATACTTTTTTCAGGATGGATAAGGGTTAGGATTCTCCACCATCAGTGTTGGGATGGATAAGGGATTGGGCTCTCCCCCATTAAGAATTCATGTGCATTTGGGTTGGATAAGGGTAGGAAGACTCCCCCATCATGGTTCGGATGGATAAGCGTTTGGGATTCTCCCATCTTCCAGGTAGCATGCATGGTTGGTTGTATGGGTTTGTGGAAATGGTTGGCTATGCCAAAATGGGATATTGTGAAATTGTATCTTCCTGTTCGGTCCTTTCCTAACATGTTTTCATCGATGTTCACGGTCTTGGAGTTGAAATTCATTCTTTTCTATTTCTTGGGTCGAAATATTAGACAATAGTTAGATTATCAGAACATGAAATGTATAGTATAAAAGGAAGTAGCTAACTAATTTATGCGGAACATCAAGTTACCAGGGTGTTGGGTAAATAAGGGTTTTGGATACACTTCTAGAATGTTGGATATCCTATTGTCATGGGGTTAGACAATGAGATGAGCCTGAAATTCATTGTAGAGTAATGACTTCTCACTATGATTGCATATCTCATTGTGATAAATGGGTAAGGATTCTGTGCAAAGTGTGAATTTTTGAAAAATACAGAATTTGTTTTTCAAGTTAATGATTTTGAAAACAGGGTATTTGGTGTATTTTGAAAATGGGTTGATTTTTAAAAAGCATGTTGAATGTTTTCAAAAAAGGCTAAACATGGGGAAATGTTGTTTTGAAAAAAATGTTGTGATAGATGATGTGTTAGAATTTGAAATTCTAAGCCATCAGTTGATAGAGATTGGGATTGACAGATTTTTTTGTTTGTTTAGAAAATGGCCCCCAGTAAACGTTGTCGAAACCAACTCGATGAAGTGCTGGAGAATTTTGTCGCACCTGAACCATAGGTGAACCAAGAGATGGTTCAGAAT
The DNA here is from genome assembly GCA_963277665.1 of Viscum album. Lineage (NCBI taxonomy): Eukaryota > Viridiplantae > Streptophyta > Magnoliopsida > Santalales > Viscaceae > Viscum > Viscum album. The sequence goes on along the minus strand of OY728163.1, from coordinate 713,215,640 downwards.
ATTTTCCATGATTTTCATGATGTGGATACATGGAACCGGAGGAATGAGCCACGACATGTGGATCATACCATCCAGTTCATGAAGTACAATCCTCCTAACTTTTGGGGTGATGTTGAATCCGAGAAGGCAGAGGTGTGGTTAAGTAGGATGAATCATATCTTCGATTTTATCAGCACACCATCTAAGATGAAGGTCAAGTTGGCGACATATATTCTAAAGGATCATTCACTTTAGTAGTGGAATTTAGCGGTTCGGGCTAAATTGGATGAAGGCCTTACCTGGTAGGATTTTGAAGAATTGTTCAACAAACAATTCTATCCTCACATGTTCAAGATCCATAAAATGACTGACTTCTTCATCTTGAAATACAAGAGCCTTTCTGTCACAGAGTATGAAACTATGTTCATGAATTTAGTACATTTTTCACCTGAAGTTGCGGCCAATGGGTCGTTGAAGGCATGCATCTTCGAGTCAGGGCTAAGGAATATCATCCGATTGAAGATTGTGGTACTCTGTATTACGAATTATACAGAGATGGTGAATAGAGAAACGGTTGCTGAACATGATATCTCAGTATCGATTGGAGGAAGTATGATGATACTGACAGTAAATTGTGGGAACTCAACCACTTGGAACAGAAGGAAAATGGACGCCTATTTCCATGGTTCAAGTGGAAATCAGAACCCGACGGTGGGATCAGTGAAGCTTCCTCCACGACCCCAGAGAAAAGAAGGTTGTTTTCAATGTGGTTCACATGACCACAAAAGGAGAGATTGTACGGCGCAACCAAGATCATGTCACAATTTCAACTAGATGGGGAATCTAAAACTCTATTGTTGGAATGATTCGAGTTCGTGGGCGCGTGAAACTCTTCAAGTGTCGCTAGAATCATATACTTCGACATGACGTGGACACCAGAAATAGTCATGTTATCATAACAGAGCTAGCCACGGTGATTCTAGAAATACCATGAATCCTCAACTAAGGTAGTCTCATCATGGAAACAAGGAGATCAATGCACCGACAAATCAATTTTATGGAGCTGAGAAGATGATGGTTGATGATAAGGTGGGACCATCTATGGTGAGAGGTATGATTCTTTTGAATTATACCCTAGTGGAAGTGCTATTTGATTATGGTGGATCGCATTCCTTCATTGCTTCTCGTGCAGTTGACTTTCTATGTTTAAAACTGGAAATGATGCCATCTGTTTTGAAACTAAAAACTCATCTTGGTGAAAGAGAATGTCAAGACATTGTGTTTAGAGCATGTGCTTTAACTATTGATGAAGTTGAGTTAAAATGGGACTTCGTGATGTTGCACAAGGATTTATATGACGTAATCCTAGGTATGTATTGGTTGAAAATGTTTAAGGCTCACATCGACTATTATAGGAGAACAGTAAGTTTCATGACTGAGGACGACATCAACCATCTCTTCAGAGGAGAGAGGATGTTAAAGAAAGGTGAAAAGTGCTTGTTGGTTCCAATGGTGGGAACGATCTCTCACCAACAGGCAGTGTTGACTTTGGAATCAATGGAAGAGATTGAGGAAAATAGTTTTCCAGCTATTGTGGATCAATTTCCATATGCCTTTCCCAATAAATTCATTAGGTTACCACCTCTAAGGGAAGTGGAGTTTATGATTGATCTCATTCCGGGGACCAATCCTATTTCCCATATGTCTTATATGATGGCACCAACAGATTTATAGGAATTGAATATGTAGTTAGATGAGTTGGAAAGAAAGGGTTTCATTCGACCAAATATTTCTCCATGGGCAGCACTGGTGTTGTTTGGGATGAATACAGATGAAAATCGTTGGCTGTGTGTAGATTATCATAAGCTTGAGAAAGTTATGATAAAGAATAGATATCCAATTCCTTGCATTGATGATATGTTCTATCAATTAAGGGGAGCTCAGTGGTTCTCAAAGATTTACTTGTGATTAGGATATCACTAATTGCGAGTTTAGAAGGAGGATATTCGAAAGACATATTTTAGATGCATATATGGCCACTACGAATATGTAGTCATTCCTCTTGTTCTAACGAATGAACCAGTGGTCTCCATGGATTTGATAAATCAAATATTTCAGCGATATCTGGATTTATTTGTTATGGTGTTTGTGGATGATATTTTGGTCTATTAAAAAACAAGGGCCGATCATGAGGTTCACCTAGAAACAATGTTACAAATATTGAGAGATCATTGTTTTTATACCAAATTATCAAAGTGTGATTTTTAGATACAGGATGTATGTTTCCTTGACCATGTCATTTCTGAGAAAGGCGTTTGTGTTGATCCTGAAATGATAGAAGCTATTTTCTCATGGAAACCACTGCAGAATGTGTTCGAGATATGATGTTTTCTTGATATAGATGGTTACTACCAACACTTTGTGCGTGATTTCCCATGACTAGTGTCCTCATTGACAACTCTGACAATGGATAATTCCCCATTCCAATAGACAGAATAATGTCAAAAGTATTTCCAAGAACTGAAATTTCTCCTTGCATCAGAATCTATCTTGCTAATTCCAGAATTCAAGCAAGGATATGTGGTGTATTGTGATGCTTCAGGATCAGAGTTGGGTGGTGTTCTCCTGAAAATAGATCATGTGGTTGCTTATGGCTCAAGGAAGTTAAGGGTGCATGCTAATAATTACCTAAGACATGATTTGGAGTTGGTTGTAGTCGTCCATGCTTTGAAAACATGGATACATTATCAATTTTTTGATAAATTTACTATGTTTACGGATCACAAAAGCTTGAAACACATTTTCTAATAGTGAGATTTGAATCTGAGGAAAAGTAGGTGGATGTATTATCTCCAGATGTTTGACTTTGACTTGATGTACACACCGGGGAATGGAAATTCAGTAGTAGATGCATTGAGTAGAAATTCATATGCTAGGTGGGCGAAAGAAGCTTCAGATGAATGGCAGTTGATATCGGTCTTAGCTGACATGCATGTGGAATGTGAAATCCGAGGTTATGATGTTGTTTTCTTTTCAGTTAAATTTGTTTCTGACTTAGTGAAGATGATCAATGAAACAAAAACATCTGATGCAGAATGTATAGTTGTTAGTTCAAAACTAAATGGTGGGGAGACCATTGATGGCTGGAAACTTTATGGGAGTTCAGTTTTGTGTTTTGGAGAACAGATGGTTGTACCTATTATTTTCCAAGAACAACTCCTTCATGCTTACCACCATTTGAGATGGGTTGTACATCCGGGTAAACATAAGTTGTATAAGGCATTAAAGGCGCAGTTTTTGTGGAGTTGCATGAAAAGAATGGTTGCTGAGTTTGTCTCACGGTGTTTAACTTGTCATCAATTTAATGCAGAGCATCAAAGAATAGTTGTTATGTTACAAACATTACCAATTATAGTGTGGAAATGGGATCAGAGAGAAATGGACATTGTTACAGGTCTTCCAAGAATGGTCTGGAAACACTATTCCATTTGGGTGATAGTGGAACGTCTAACTAAGTCAGCCCATTTAATCCCTATTTGTGAAAATCATACCGTGGATGAAAATTCATTAATCTCTATCTGAGAAGTGGAAATGGGGCATGGTGTACCATTTTTATAGTCATAGATTGAGATTCAACGTTTAAATATCGTTTCTGAAAATCATTGCAGCAATCCCTGGGAACTCAGTTGACTATGAGCAGAGCGTGTCATCCTTAGACAGATGGGAAATCTGAGCAGATGATACAAACATTGGAAGAAATGTTGTGGGATTTTGTATTGGATTTTTGTCACTTGTTGGAGGAGAATATACCCTTAGTGGTGTTCTCATAAAATAACAACTAACAATATTCGATACGCATAGCTTCATTTGAAGCATTTTAAGGGCGTCCTTATCGTTCTCCACTATGCTGGGTGGAAATAGGTGAAACTTCACTAGTTGGTCCGAGCCACATACAAGAAACAACAGAGAATATCAAGATGATTAGAAAGAGGATGGAGACAACTCGGAGTCATCAGAACTCTTATGCGAATCACCATCAAAGACCGTTGTCATTCATTGTTGGTGATCATGTCTTCTTTAGGATCTCTCCAAGGCTTGGACATCGTCATTTCGGGAAGTAAGGAAACATATCTCTTAGATGCATTGGAACTTTTGAGATACTGGAACGAGTTAGAGAGGTGGAATATCAGTTGGCACTACCACCATGATTTAGTTTAGTGCATAATGTGTTCTATGTATCTCAGTTGAAGAAAGTATCATCCTGATCCTGACCATGTGATCAGATGGGATCATGTTGACCTAGAGCCAGATGCTTCATTGATACATATCCCGATAAAGATTGTGGATAAGAAAGTGAATGTCTTGTGTGGAAAATTCATCAGTCTAGTGCGGGTTTTATGGCAGTATGGTCAGATTGAGGAAGAGACTTGGGAACATGAGCAGGAAATGAAAGAGCAGTGGCCAGAAGTCCTTCAGTTGCCTAAAGGTTTTATACTTTCCGAGGATGGAATGACTAATGGTGGGGATAATTTAGTACCCCCTATTTCTGGTATGTGACCCACTCTTGATGATTTTAATGGTTATAATGTTAAGGGTGACATATGGGAGAGTCGGGAGAATGTGGAATGATGTTATGAGGAAAAACGGGAAGTCACACGAGCAGCGCACGATTTCTCTAAACAGTGTGGCCAAACCGTGCGTATATGGTCTTGGAGGCAGTAGAATCCACATGGGTGGCTCACCGTTTGTCTAACCGTGTGGCCCAACCGTGCGAGAAGGGTGGTCGAGGCAGTAGCTAACACACAGTTGGCGCACGATTTGTCAAACCGTGTGAACTAACATTGTAGCCACATAAATGAGATCCTATAAAAGTGTATCTCACTCGTTTTTACCTCTAATTGCCTCATTTAAGCTCCTAAGTGGCCCTAACATGTGATTTTTCTTCTCATAAGGTCAAATAGGGTTCTCCAATCATTTTGGAGGCGATCTGAAGGCTTCTCTTGGTGAATCGAAGCGCAATTCTTGAGGTATGTTACCGTTCATTTTCGTTCTTGATCGATTTCTTAGATCAAAATAGATCTACTTCTCCCCTTCTCTTGGTTTCTTAGATCAACACCAGTTATGGGTAGATATAAGTGTGTGGATGCCAAATATGATAAGATTTGTTATTGATCTTTCACGGACAAGAGATCTAAGGTGGGTTTTTGGAGAATCAACTAGGTTTCTTGTGTGTTCTCTGTTTGTTAGGGTTTGGTCAAAACCATTGAGTTAGGAGGCTTCACTCTCGACTACTCTTATTAGAATTGATCGTATTAGTTTCAAATTAGTTTATTTGAATGGTTTTTATTTTGAAAATCATGGAATTAATCTTCTTTAGTGATGATTGATGGTTTTGCTGTAATTGTGAAATCTTGGTGAATTTTTGTGCAAATTGATTTGGCTTCTTGAATTTAAAATGTTGATTTTAAATTATGGATTTTTTGGAAGTGTAAATGGTTTGATGAAAAATGGGTTTTCAATAAAAAGGGAGTTGTATTGAAATGGTTTGGGATTTAAATGTCTTTGATGGAATTGGTTTTCCATAAAAATGGATTTTATCGAAATGGTTTGGAATTGAATTGGTTTGGATTTGAAATGGTTTTGATTGAAATGGTTTTCAAAAAAAGTGTTTTTATAGAATGGGTATTTTGGCATGATTTATGGGAAGATGTGGTGTGTGTCCATATTGAATTTCGGATGGATAATGGTTAAGAGTCTCCCCCATCAGTGTTGGGATGGATATGTGTTAGGGATCTCCCCCGTCGATCATTCATATTGTATTCAGGATGGATAAGGGTTAGGAGTCTCCCCCATTAGTGTTGGGATGGATAAGGGATTGGGGCTCTCCCCCATAAATCATTCATTTGAATTTTGGTTGGATAAGGGTAGGAAGTCTCTCCCATAATGGTTGGGATGGATAAGGGTTAGGGATTATCCCCTCTTCCAGGTAGCATGAATGGTTGGTTGCATGGGTTTGTGGAAATGGTTGGGTTTGCTAGAAAGGGATACTGTGAAATGTTTCTAAATCTTGTTTCGTTATTTTTCAGGAAAAATAAATTTCTGGAAAATAGGTTTCAATTTCTCTTGGAATGCCTTTGGTTATGAATGGTTTTCAGAAAAATGTTTATATTTAGTTATAAACTTCTTTTGAGAAATTTTTTTATATAAACTATTTATATATAAATTTAGTTAACTCTTCTATCCTAGTGGCGTGAGTAGGAAGTCATTGGGGAAAACCTACTGAGTTTTATACTCACCCCTGCATTTTCACTTTGGTGCTTTTGCAGATGTTGTTTTCCGAGACACATGTAAAGGTAAGGCATCTCATTAATAGTGGTTCGTGGTGATGCATGGGAGTTGTGTTGGTGCTTGGAGCATGGAGCTTGGTGTGGATTCGTGGAGCATGTCTTATTTTATTTGGTGTGTTTTGTTAGTCTTCCCTTTTGTACTTAGATATTGTGTTGGTTGTATTGGCTTGTGGAATAGTGTAGTTCCCTTTTTGGTAATACATGAGTTGGTTGTTATAATAACATGTATCATATAGAGGTTGTTAGTGAATGTTTTGGTTTATTTTTTTAAAGGTTAAATCGTCCCTCAATTGTTTTTGAAACCCTTCAGCATTTATTACCTACCTTTAGTGTCTTGGGGATGTCACTTAAGGCATAATAATGACTCGTTGAGCTCTCAAGCCAATGAGAATTGGCAGGTTGTCATAGAGTGAATGAGTAAGATCCCACATTCTTTAGTTATATTATCAATCGTGTATACCATGTTATGTATAAGACTTTTTGTTTCCAATTAATTGGTAATTTTAAGAAGAAATCATTCTGATCCAAGAAAAAATCATTGAAATATTGTTATGGAAACCCTCATGAATTTGAGAAGAACAATCGATATATTCCTGGTGTATAGAAGAGATGATGATGTCCTCAAGAGTGGTTATATTGATGATGGATTTTAAAAATATCAAAATTATCTAATGTCACAGTCATGATATGTATTCTATCTCAGCAGAGGAGCTATGAGATGGAGGAGTTGAAAGAATCTAGGTTAAACCGATTATACAATGGTGTTTGATTATATAGTAGCTTGTGAGGTATCCATGTAATCATTTGGATATTAATCATTGTATATGATCATAATGTGGTACCTAGATGTAAAGACCCTATAATATTTTACTGTGATATAATTGCATCAATTGATCTTGTGAAAGAGACTAGGTTACACAAAAAGACACTAAATATACACTAGAAGCATCACCTCATGAGGGATTTTTATCAAAGGGGTGAGGATTCATTAAGAAAATCACCCATGGAAGTCTCCATGACTAATGTAATATCTCCGTAGAAGTATTTGTATCATGTTAGGGATAGTATATAGAAGGTTTCTAACATTTGGAACTAGTGAAAGATGGATTCTATTGGAGTAGGTTCCCAAGATACAAATTTTTGGTAATTTATGATAACAAATATTCATAGTTTTTAATATATGATAAATCCTTCCCACATCAAGATTGTTCATTTACATACCATAGTTTGTGATATTTTTCTAAGAGTATTATTCACACAAAAACATCATAGCAATTTTCGCTCTATGATGAGAATTCAGAAGTGTTATGGCACTATTAGTAAATATATATTCAATATCCTGACAATATCATTTTAGGGATATAAATTATTCATTGATAGTAGGTGTAGAGACTCCTAGGACATTGAGGTACCTTCTCTTGGTGTACACCCTTGGTAAAATCCAGTGTATGATATTATGAGAATGAGACCTTGAAGTAGAAAATCTATATTTATATGTTTCATTAAATGATCCTATCGATGGATGTGTGTATTGGTCCTTAAACATTAATATTTTTATTAATGAATATTATAATTCATGTAATTTTATGTATTTATTAAAAATGTGACGATTTATGTATTTTGGTAGGTATGATATGTTTGGTGCATCACGAGTAATATTGCATTAATAAATAATGAGAAAAAGTATTTGACCCTTCTATTACCTAATGGAAGTTTAAATCTCAGGCCCATTGATGAAAATCACATAGCCTAAATAAATCGACGACTATAGTGTTTTATAGGAATGTTTTAATTTTGGAAATTCAAGGAATAAGAAATTGAGGACATACGTTGATTTCACTACTATGAATCCCCTTAGATTCTAGATATCCTGATAAAGAAATAATATTATATATTATGTATTCGTATGAGGTATTATGTGATTTTGACATTATATTATTTCTCTATTGGTGCCTTATCATGTTTTTCAAGGATATCCTTTCACGTTAGGCTACTTCACCAAATTCCACTAATTAGCCGGCATAGAGGGTCTCACACTATGTGTATCCAAGTTTTCAGTTAAATAATATATTTTTATTTACTGTGTAAAAAGATGAATAAAAATTAGTCCTACACCTTTTTTAAAAAATATTCAGGTTTTCTTGATCACATATTTTCTATCACCAGTTATTGAAGATAATATAATGTATGAAAAATATTTCAGAAATGTTTATTTGATATTTAAGGAATAAAATATTTGTTTATTTATTGTTTAATAAAGCATTGATATTTATTTTTTAAGTAAATATTCATAATTCCAGACTCAATAAACATTTCAGAGGAATAAAAGACCAATTTTTTTTGGTTTGTTGAAAATAATACATATTGAATATTATTTTGTTATATAATATTAAATTTAATTTTAAATTTTGTATAATTTGATAGAAATATTAATATTATTATTAATTTAGACACGATGTTCTTGAAGATATTAAATAAATTTAAAATGGAACTTGTGAAAATATTTATTTCTAAAACCTCAATATACTTAAACCCGATTATAATATTTTCTCAAGAGATACAATTAATTTTTTGTTTGACACAATGAGAGTCCGAGAGAATCCTATGAAGACCAAGATATCTCCCTCTCCAAGAACGCTCCAAAGAACAGAGAGAGGGCTTCCTCCATATCTAACTCACAAGACTAGATAGTTCCATGATTAATTCATAGGAATCAATTCTCATGGTGATCCAATGCGGATAACGTAAGTGATAAGATCAATCATGGTATCTCAGATAGATTCCTAACGAATAATTCATATATTTTTTGAACACATGTTGATCCCCTCTAGAGTGAATCATCTCATGATTCATAAAATAAATGAAGGTAAAATACATATCTGTTGACAGATAAATCAGTGAATAAATATTTCAAACAAGTTTATTATTAAGTAAATTAATTAATTATAAATAATCTATGATAATACTCGCTATGGTTCTGTTGTTTTATGTATTTTTTTCCGTGATTCAATTCTGTTGATAACGACATTTATATTCTTATAGATCTCAGATTGATCGTCGATCATGACCAAAAGAAAAGTTGTTCACAACCCATATCTTGGTTCCATTCCACCCAGAACCTATATGCGGTATAAAAGTGGTCACATAATTACATATTATTTTTTAAATAATGTTTATCTATTTAATATTTTTCATTTAGTATTCATTTCCACTATAATGGTCATTTAATATGAAATTCTAGATCTTCATACTCTTCTTTTTTTCTCATATATCTTATCAAAATTTATAATTTTATGAAAGATACAAAATTAAATAACTCATCCATTAGTACTAAGGATTGTAGTTGGATAAAACTTGGGTACACACTAGGTAACCAATGTTAGAAATAGTGTAGTAGTTGTTAATTAACAATGAATTAATTCATAATTAATTCAAACTGTGTGCATTAAATACACAGAATTCATTTATGTTCATACACCACGAGTTGACTAGGCTAGAACAACAAAAGGTTAGATGGAATAAATGCTTTATAGCCAACATACCCAACATGTAGTCTTTTAAGCCACAAACAGAGCCTACCTGACTGGTGATCGTGTAAATCGAAGACCACTTGTTGTGTATCCATGTTTACACACTCTGTACTCCAATATTTTTGATGTGTGATATACACAATATGTCCCTTGGTATGTGAATTGGATAGATGGGGAGAGACATACACTCTTTATATCTCATATTTACAATTTTTTTACTTATACAAATTTATTAAGAAATAAAATTAATTTATCGTACCGTGAAGATCTTAAGGTTATGTTCTTGTGTGTGGTCATTTTGTTGATAAAACATGCCATGTGATGGGTTTTAATATATATTTAAAAGTAAAATTAAATTATCCATAATTTTTAGATATTCATATCATGTATGAGTAGTATTATAGTTATTACACTATGTGATTCATTCGTAACATGAAAAAACATTTAATTTGGGTAATTATTATGTTGATAGTTCACATCATTAAAGTACATGAAAATTCATGTATTTAATATATCACAGCACTAAATACTTTATGAATATAATGAAAATTTGATATATTCAGATGGGTATTCACTGTATTTTCTTCAAGGTATATTTATGTACATGGTTAATTTTAAACAATTGATTTTAAAATTTTGTGAAATTTTTATGGATGAGAACCTTGAAGAAATTTGGATGAGAATAATGATAAAATAATTAATTCATTACGGAGGATAATTAAATTTTTCTTATCATGATTTATCTTAAATAAAAACGATTCAAATTTCAAATATATTTTTATTAAATGAATAATTCATTTATTGCATGTGGATGATCATGTGAATAGACTAGAATGTTGTATGACATTTGGTACTTTTAAATTATTATTAAATTAAATTGTTGTCATTCATTCCTTACCTCAACATATTATGTAAGATCTTATGTTCCCATGGTTTCTTTTATATAAACCAATATCCCCTCACCTATGTGTGAGTGAAATCATAAGTAATGGATGTAAATCCCATGTAAGTGGAGGAAATTCAATTTTATTACCAAGGTGAAACCAATCCAAGATAGATACATCAGTGGAAAATTGAAAATTTGTAACACGAACCATAATTGGTTCATGTCGTTTTACCCTATGTAAACTGTTACTTTATCAACTGAAAGATAACCTCACCATTTATAAAATATAACGATCATACAACTATATTATTTTATTTTTGTGATATTTCATGGTTATTTTATTATATAAGTTTTATTGTGATCACATGAATGAATTAATTAACATGCATTCAAGATTGTACTAAAATAAATTGGCTTATGAGAAAATATTATCAAATACATGGTTAATCACCTATGAAAATCCCATTAATATTAACAATCATGTGATAATATTAATAATAGGAAATTTATGAATAAAATATAAAATATCTCAATTATATATCAAGTCGGTTTATGCTTCCACTACTTCAGTAAAAATGAAATCATAGTTTAATGTGCTTTACGAGAAATTGCCAAGGTTCTTTCAATTATTGGGGTATTCTAACTTGAATTGTTGACTTAACATTGTAATCATTAATTTTTGAATTCCTAAGAATGACTAGGTGTAACATATATGCAACGGTTGATGAAATCTAATTTGGGGATTTTAGGATTGGGGAGTCCACTCAACGGATTGATGAAATGTGAGTTAATGTAGTTAGAATTTTGAATGCCTACATAAAACCATTCATGTTGTTTTAGTAACCAAATTTGGGGTAATGGGATGTGGAATATAGATCATTTCTACTTTAATGTACAATGAACTATATAATCCTAAATCCAACCATGAGGGATATAAGGATTCAATATAATAGTGGTATATTAATGTATATATTATTTATTTATTTTTCAATATTTTATCTAATAAAGTACAAAAATTATTATCATCTTATGTATAGAAATAGTAATTAAAAAGTCATCAAACATATCACTATGATCTAGAAATGTGAAGGAAAACGTTTTCACCTGTAAAAATTACCATGAGTGGAATAGGTGGTTATGTGTTAATTGTCACCGTTAATGGAAATTGAATGTGTTAAAAGAACCTATTCTTAATGTGACTTATAATAAGGATAGTGATAAAGAGTTAAAAACCAATGATAAATATATTAATGATTCCATGTATGTTAAATTATTCATTCTATAATCAATTACCTATTAGATTTTTATAGAACAAGAGGACATGGGATTATATATCATGATATCTCAACATCAGGATCTCTATAAAAAGGATGCGAGAAAAGAGAGATAATATATCTACAATACATTGTTTAAAACTATTCTAGGAGAGTTTCTAGCAGATATGCCTCATGTATTCACGACGATTGGCTACATTGAACGCATATACATCTATAGGATTAAATTTATGGATGATTATTATATAGTTCTCATAAATTCACAACTTCCCATGACCGTATCAAATATTTGTGTTGATTACAATATTATAAATAGTAAGAAAATTGTTTTTAGAACAATATATATTGATTACCCCAATTCATAAAGAAATGTGTCATGATAAACCCATTATTTTTATTATTAAAAAGAAATGGATGGACAAGGAAATGAGGCCCAATACTCAATAAATGCCTAAGTCTCCTAAGAACCATCCTGCATATGAGAGGATGATCCAATGGTAGGGAATATAAAATTATGTGGTATGTATTTAATTTTTAAAGCCTAGCATCTGGAAGAATAACTTTACCCATATGAAAGGGGAAGCTAAATTTATTTTCATTATCAAGAGTAATCATTCAATATTATCAAAATTTGTATTAAATACAGCTTGTGGTGCTCAAATCTGTATCCAAATAAAGTAAACATGTATATATGAAATGTTTTTGAGAGGATAGGTGGATTTTAGAGATGTCAATGGTGTGAGACTTGCTCCTCTAGCCAATGCTGGATACCACAGTTCATTTTCAATGTGGACTATTTTTGATATAAAATAATTTTATTGTATACCAACAATTACCAAGAACATAATTTTTCTATCATGCCTAGATATACAATGGTTTATTATGATGTTTTTGGACATAAAATTTGTTTTTTATAAAGACAAAAAATTATATTGTATGGAACAAATAAATAATTACCTTTATGTATTAAATTATAAAATCCAAGAACTATAAATTGATAAAGAATAATGTCCACAACAATCATATAACACCATGATATGCCATCAAAGACTTTGTTCATGTAAATGAGAAGCATTTCACAAAGCTCTATCCAGATGGGTTTTTAGACTCTTGAGGGCTAAAACCACATGAAAGATGTCACTCTTGTTTAAAAGTGAATATGAAAAAACCATCATTCAGTGGAAACTGTAAATGGGAAACATCGATTCTAGGATTGGTACACATTAATCATTTTGGTTCATTTCTATAAAACGAGAGATGTGTGTATTCTTAATTAATAACATTTACTGATGACTTTTATATATATTTTTATTTCTAATTAATGATATATATGTTTGATTCCTTTGTTAAATTAATCGAATTGATGAATTAATTAGAGAATCAACATTGAAAGAAGATATAGGGAAATCAATCAGATTGAGGTTGTGAATATAATAACCAAGAGTTTATCAACATTCTAGGGGGTTTGGGATTCCAACTCAACCCACTCCACCTAACAGAACATAGTGAAAAGTTGTTAGTGAAAGGAGACACCATACGTTTTTATATATGGTAAGGTTGATAATGAGTAATATAGATATTCTATTATACGTTTGGGTATATGTATTACAAATTTCGGTATACACACTAAACTGAGTACTAATTAAAGTGGAAAATGGATTTCCAATTCAGTTATGGTGTGGAAAAAAACATGTTATGTTACATACACATATATGAGAATGTGATGATTTTTTTAAGGAATTAGCAGGGAAAAACTAACACCCTGTAAAATAAAGTGTATCTTTATAGGGTATCCCAAGGAAACAAAGGGATACTTCCTATATAACTCCTCATATAAGAATGATAATTTCTCTAGACATTCCATATTTATTGAGAGGGATAAAATACGCAAAAAAAATTGTGGGGTAAATATTTAATTTGATGATGTTGACTCTTCAGATTCAAAATAGTTGGTACAGTAATTGATTCCATATGTCACCATGAATGATGTAGTTCCAAAAAAAAGTAAGAACACAAGAGAGTTAAGAGAACAATATAGATTTGGTTTTCAAATCATCGATGATGGTGGCTAAATATTAGTTGAAATTGATGAAACTATATCCTAGAAATATTTAATAGAGATCATAGAAGCTACAATATGGATGAAAACCATGAACTATGAAATGGATTCTATGTGTCAGTAGTAAGATTGGGTTTTAGTCAATGCTCCAGGTGATGTAAATCTTGTAGAGTTAAAATTGGTTTTCAATGGAAAAATAGACATGGAAGGTTACATAAATAATAAGTAATCAAATACAAAGGATAAAGGGTTTAATAAATGTCAATGAACTATCTATGGTGACACATTTTCCCCAGTTTCCATTTTTATATCCATTGTAATTATACATTCTAAAACATCTTACCATGACTAGTATATTTGGATGATGTATACCAAATCTACATTATATAATGGGATCATTTAGGAATATCTCTATGTTAAACAAATGGAAGGGTTTCTGACTCCATGTTATTCAAAAACGCCATTCAAGTTGTAGAGATTCCCTTATAGAATCATGTAAGAATCCTGGTCTTTTAACATTCGATTAAATGAAGCTATAAAATATTTTTTGGATTATAATGATTGTGAGACATGTTTTTACAAATGGATTTGTGTAAATGAATTCATTATACTAGTAGTATATTTTGATTACATATTACTTATTTGATACAAACTACTTGTCTTGCAGTCTAGATAAGTATTTGATAAACAAATTATTCTGTATGATAGACATAGGTTAAACAACCTATATTAAAAAGATCAAGATCAGTTGTGATAGACCCAAGAGCTTATGTGGACTATGTCAAAGAACATTTTTTGACCAAACAGTAATGATATTTATAATAGAATAATCCCATAGGGTATTGGAACCATTGTCCTAATGTTTACATATTTCTACGAAAATGTGTCCATGTATAAAACATGATATAGATATAATGACTAATATCACATACGCTTCAGTTATATGATCAATAATGAATACCATATTATGATATAGTCTTGACTATGGCTATTCATTGAACATGGTTGGAAGATATCAAGCTGATCTAAATGAAAAACATTAGTCTACTATTAAGGCTACTCTAAAAAATCGGAGAAAAAAATAAGAATATTATCTTGATGTATGGAGGAGATGAGGAGATTGTCATTGGGGGGTATACTAGATCTTGTTTTTGAATAGATAATAATTAGTTGATGTCACAACCAGGGTATGATTTTGTCTCAACATTGGATCATTGATATTGAGGAGTTTAAACCAGATAATTCATGCTAATTCTATAGTGGAGAATGAGTAACTAACAACTTATGATGCACCCAAAGAAGCTATTTGGATGAAAAAGCTTGACCAATATCATCATGTGGTACCTAGTAGTATGTAACACATCCCATTGTATTGTAATATAAATATATTTATGCATCTTGAAAATTAGTCATGGTCACACCAAAGGATACAGTATATACTCCAAAGGTATCACCTCTTGATGGATTTTAATATGGTGTTGAATTTCAACAAAGCTTAGTACCCATAGAAGATAACATATTGAACCCAATGACTAATTTGGTATCTCATCAGAAGCATGAGTATCATGTGAAAAATAGATAAATTATGGTTGTTAGTGGTTGGCGCTAGTGAAAGTGGGAGTCTGGGTGAGTTAGTGCCCTTAAACCCTATTCTATGTACTTTATGATAACCTATATCTTCAGTTTTGAGTGATAATAATCTCTTTATCACATCGTGATATTTATTATATGTAATATAGTATATCATAATGTCTTAAAAGTAGATGTCTCACAAAAAGGTCATAGTAGTTCCATGCTATGATGAGAACTCATATAATCTGTGAAACTATTCTTAAATATATGTTCTATAGCTGGATGAAATCATCTGTGGGGAAAAATATATAGGCTATCAGGGGTGGATACTCTTAGGACATTGAGGAAGCTTATCATGGTGTATGCCCCTGGTAATATGTAGTATACGATATTATAATAATGAGACCTACAGATATGCAATGAACATTTATTTGTGAAATTAATGTTTCCTATATATGAAATCATTTATTGGTAGATAGACATTGTTAGTATTATTAATGAATATTATATGTCATGTTTATTGACGTATTGAAGAATTCAATGATGACATATGTTCACAGTGAGGTAGGATATGATGGATGCATCAAAAGTAATGTTTTATTAATGAATAAATTCTTTATGTATTTGTATCTTATGTTCATTATCCTATGTTGATATAGAAAACCCTATTGATGGATATGATATATCGTAAATAAATTTATGGACATGATGTTCTATAGGAAAGTTCAAATTCTATAATGTGTTTGAATTATACAACCAGAACATAGACTGATGGTAGCAACATGCAGCCTACTTGATTAGGGATATCATGATAATTGGATTATATTACATGTTATTAATCTATATCTTTAATTATTACATTTCATCATTAAATTAATTCTCTATGGGCGTCCCAACATATTTCTAGATTGTAACCATGGACATTAGGCATCTTCTTCTAATGTGTTTGAGAAAGTGTCCTTGAGGGTCACACACTATGTGTATATAGAATCCCAGTTAAATAATATATTATTATTTATTATTTAAAAAGTTGAATAAATATTATTCCCATAAATGGTTTAATAATTATTCATGTTTCCATGATAACATATATTTTTTCACCAGTTATTAAAGAGTATATAATGGGAGAATAATATTTGATAAATATTTATTTTATATTTAGTGATTGTAATATTTTTTTTGTTTATCTGTGATTAATATAATGATATTTATTTTTTAAATAAATATTTTTTATTTTTAATTTGATAAATATTATGGATGAATGGTCAAAATAGTTGTTTGGTCAGGTGAAAAATAATATATATTTAATATCATTTTATAAAATATTATTTAATATAATTTTCAAGGTAAACAAATGGAAAATAAAATATTAATAATGATATTATTATAGACACGGGGTTCCCCAAGTTATTAAATACTTATTAAAGGGAACTTGTGAAAATTATTAATTACTAAACCTTCATAGAATTTAAACCCATTGAGATTTTTTTCAAGAGGGCCAATTCATTTCATGATGTCCACAATGATAGCTGGAGAGATTACTCTCATGAACTATAGATAACCCTATACTAGAACACTCCCAAGAATAGAGGGATATCTTCCTCCACCTCCAACTCTAAATTCTATACAGATCAAGGAAACTCTTTTGAAGCGATTCATGTGGTAATCAATGGGGGACGACACAAGAAATTGGATATGTCATGCTAGCACCCATAGATACCTACAACAATGTTTGGGGATTTATGGATGATGTGTGGATCATCACAAGATGGAATCTACACATGATTCATTAAATTCAATTAATGAATAATGTATACCTATTGTCAGATCCATAAATGGAGATAGAATTTTGAGAAAGAAATTTTTAACTAATTAAATTAATTATAAATAATATTTGGTTATCCTATCTCCTATTCCATTGTTTACCTAATTTCTATTTTCTTAGATTCATTTTTTTTATCACAATGTTTATAATTATGTAGATATTAGATTGAGTATCAATCATAACAAAAAAAAGTAACGATTTCCATGACCTGTCGTATGCTTACACTATGGCTAGAACCTATAAGCGGCACCCAAAAATCATAACTCCCTTGTGTTACCTAATGTTTGATTTAATTACACATCATGTAATCCACGATGATTAAGTACATCAAAAAACAAGTGGCCTTTCATTAAAAATTTACATTTTAATATTACATATCGTGTGACCCTTACGTAGTGCGTACCACATTCATATTGTGTATACTTTTCTTGAATTTTGTCTAAAGACCATGTATACATCATTTAACCCCATTAGATGCCATGTCATTTCACATCACACAATATAAATCTCATGGTTCTTACAAAAAACAACACAAAAACACATTGGTAATTCTTTGAACTCAGTCAGAACCACACAATTCCATTGAAAAATTTATATGTAGACTCTATTAATTCAAACAGACATCCTCTATAGAGAATTCATTCATTTTCCCCCAAAAATTATATCCACCCTCAAGAGTTTTAATAACACCTCATTAAAGAGGAAAATACGTAAAGTGAACGGAATTATCTAAAAGTGTGTGACATGATGTTTCCTTAAAAAAATTAAAGGATGATTATAATTATTTAGTACATTTTTTCAAATTCAATTTCTATTTTTTTGGGAATTAATTTAAAATGAAAAAAATGAAACAGGATGATTTTATTTTTCTATACACATATTTCATTAAGAAAAAACGTGTTCATGAAAAATATCATGTGTAATATTGATTCTTATTTATTTGACTGGATTATGATTAAAAAAAGAACGGATGGAATTTATAAAACAGTATAACGTGACGTTGTAAATAAATGAAATGAAATGATAATTCTTATAAAAATATTTTTATTTTCAACTATTTATAGGAAATGAATTTTTTTAGAAACAAAATCACCCTATTTAACAATTAATTTGAAATTTTAAAATTTAAATTCATTTATTTATATAAAATTTCGATATATTTATAAATAATTTATAATATCTGAGAATAAAATGAAAAAAAAATACTTTTTTGAGGAAATAATATTTTTAATTAATAAAATGACTTCAATAAATATTATTTAATTATTATTATAAATTAATTTATACATTTTAATGATAGATTTTTTTTAATTATTTTCATAACGTGGTAATTTCTATTCATACATCCAATTTGTGGGATAGATTATAATGGTGTAATATATCATTGTTCACTTGGAGTCTGGGATAAATGTTAGAAATTATTCAATGAAATGATATTTGTTTAAAGATATAAAAAATAATAGGGTGTTGAATTATAGTATATTCTATATTTGAAAGGAATTATAAATGTATTAAATTAAATTTATTCATTTAATAAGAAGAATTTATATGGAATATAAATTCCATAATTTTTTTATTAAAAGGGTTAATAATATATTTGTGAAAGTATAATTAGTTTATATTGTTTTTTAAAGGTATAATAAATTTTAAGCTCATCTATAAATTTTTCATACTATAAATTAATTTCAAAATAAATTTGATATTTATTTTTAGTTTTTTTGTTTGGATATGTTGAAAATACTAAAAAATATTATCATATATACCTTGAGAATTATTCTATTATGAATTTCAAGATTTATTAAATGAAATTTAATTTATCTATATTTTGTGCATTGTGTCCATGGTGGACCACTTATTAATTTAAGAAAATATTAGAAAAACAGACATAAATTAAACACATGTTTGTGGTCATTATTATTGATTTTTATCCCATATAATGAAATAAATAATATAGATATTTGATTACTACCCACATTACAATTATTTATTAGAAATAAAATTTCATGATTATAATATAAATTATGTTGTGGTTCCATATATCTTTTTCTATTTTTTATGTTTTGAAAATTCTAATCATAGAAGTGTGTGCTCTTTTCACCCTTGGAAATGAAAATATTTAATAATAGGTAGATGAATAGACATTATATAATATTTCTTTAGTTAGATAGAAAATGAAACAATTTAAATGATCGAATCATTGACTTTTTATGAATAAAAAATGTATAATTGATAATTAAAATTAAATAATACACCTTTTCCATTATTATAGTATCTAATTTTTAATATATAATTCCAATATGGTTATACATGAGTCATTTAATTTAATATAGATAATGATCCATTGTGCTGCTGTAAAGTCATTCTAGATTTAGAGTTGACTAATTAATATGTATAATTTTAATTAAAAAGATGAAGAAAAATAATAATGTATCGATGTTAACATAGTCAAATTATATATAAGTTGATCGTGAAGAAGTATATTTACAATAATGTCTTCAAAATGAATTAATTAAAAAACAATCGGGAAAATGATTATTTGGATGCCTATGTGCACTCCAATTAGAAAATATATGTCCGAAATATGACACACAACCAAGACAAATGTAATATACGAAATATAATTTTCAAAAAAATAATTTTTAAATATAATAATTTTTTATATTATTTAAGAAAAACAAAAACAATATGTAATATGTATTTAAAATTTGTTCAAATGTATATATTAAAATTTTAATTTCAATATTGCATTATGAAATCAAATATTGTGATATGATAAGTATTGATCAAAATAAAATTATATTATATTATTTATTTTAGTAATATTAGTTGTGTTATATGATAGAGAAAAATATTAGTTTTGAGGAAAAATATATTGATACAAATTCATAAATGAAATTATTTCAATTAAGTATTGATTAGAATATACACATACAATTAACCAATATTAGTTTAATCAAAATATTAGTTCTACACTAATATTGTGATCATTAATTATAGTTATCCTTAATATAAATTAGTTATCTGTATTACATATTATTTTTTAAAAATATACTTATTTGAAATATTTAATAATATATTTAATTAAATAATATTTTATATTTTTTATATAATTTTTTTGATATTAGTGTTGAAATATATTTTAATCAATATAATAATTTTTACTATAAAAATAGTGGTTCTTATATATATTACATTTCAATATTAGTTATTAACATACACTTATTTTTCAAAATATTTAAATTTTAACTTTTCGAAATTTTATTGATAAAAATTATATAATTTTTAAAATGAAATAATGTCATAATGAAATTATTTTATTATAAATATATTATTTTTCAAAAATAAATATCAGTTATTAAAAAATTATTATATATATGATCTCCTAGTTTTTCATGAAGTGAATAAACATATAATATTGGGTAATATTTATTTCATTTCACCCTCCTATGTTAAACATAAGGCCAAAAATAATGACAATATTTTTAGAATTTCCTTTATTTTTTTCATAAAATCAAAATCTTATTAGTTAGACTAAAAAACAAACTGATTTTTATATATTTTATTTGAAAACATTGACATTTTTTGAAGAATACCTTATCCTTCACATCTAGTGATTCTAAATTATGCAATGATTAAGGCATATTATTAGCTTTTGGAGTGCCTAAAATAGTGGGATTGTTAAATTATTTTTGTGGAATGGTAAATATCCTCTAACCTATTGAATTTTCATGGATATTTTTTGGATAATATTCATAGATAAAATGATAATTGTAGGAGTGTAGAGGATATTATAAGAGATGAGTTCAAAGAAAAACATACTTCAAAATGAGAAAACAATATAACCTTTACCAAAGATCTAAAACATTAAATTAGTAATCCTATATAACTCACATGATTCCCATTGAAACATTAAAAAAATTAATACTGGAATCCTTAAACATCAGTTTATGCAAGTACCACTATAAGATTTTAGGAAATCCATAAAAAGCTTTTTACGCTTCATGGAATATTCCTTCTAGGGGATATGTTTATCCCATGAACAATTCGTATTCCCTCTAGGTAAAATATTCATATCCTAAAGGTATATTTATGTAAATTTATTATGAATGATGAAATCATATTCTGAGGTTGATTTCATTCATGTGTAATACATTCCACTTAATCAACCATTGTGTTGGATTTCACATTTTCTTCCCAATTAGACCACATAGAAAACTAAACCTTTTCCATAGATCCATCTATAGTGACCTCTTCCACTCATGTTATTACAATTGAATAGAAAATATTATCCCCAATGGTTATTAAGTTGGGATTCATGAATAATGGATATATTCATTCTCTCTAAGGAAAATGAAGTGCCTAATAAATGAATCGAAAATGATTAAAAAAATCTCCATTGAACTCGTTTGATAACATTTAATTAATATGGTATGAGACAATTTATTTTCATTAGGGTGTGAGTTTAAATTATACATGTTCTCCCACATGAATAGAGTAATTTCATAGATTTTGGTATATATATATATATATATTTCATTTCATGTAATTTTTTTCATTTCTAAAATAGAACTAATATTTTTGTGAGAATAATTATAATCAATAAAAATTATCACCACCCCCTATACCATGACATCAATATATTGGAAATAAAATAAGGTTTTATATTTATCCAACACACCACCAAATATTATTTTTATTAATGTATTTATTCCAAAGGGGTTTCAACTAAATTTATTCAAGGGAAATGAAAATGATTACCACATTGTGATCATTTAAAAAATATCCAAAATTAGTTTATAATAATTAGTTGAACATTTATATCTATCCATATGTTTTTGGGGGATAGTAAAATCTCAATTTAGATTTTATTCCTAGGAACATTAAAAATATATCCAAAATAATTCAAAAAAGTTGATCATATTTATTAAAAATTGACATTGGGATATCATGGAATCTAATTACCTCACTTATAAAATCATTTCTAACAAACAACAATATAAAATAAAGATTTGATGAATAAAAATTGACATATATAAAGAGTATGTAAACCAAAACTACAAGTATATTATTCCTCTTTTATTTTTTTGTGGTAGGTAATGAAACTTAATGGGTTGTTGGTCTATAAAACCACTAGATTAAGAAATGTTGTAAGAGACCTTCAAGATAGAGAGACAGTTTAATTTTTATATAAATTTAAGGTATCTCACCACAACAAAAATCTTAATACATATCATTTATAGCCCAATAATATAAATTTTCAGATACATTCGTATAAGTTTGATTATATAAAAAATTTCCCCCATGAGGAGAAGTTTCAAATGACTGAAACATCCTTAGGATCTAGTTGGAAGAATCTAGAATGATTATTCATCCCTTGTAAAATAGTTCATTGTCTACATATGTAAAACCATTGGGGTATTTAATATCCAAATAATCCATATGAATGACATTTATTAGATAGGGTTCATCCTCGATCCCTATAGTTAAATCATGGGCCTCTAGCCACGTGATATATTACTGGTAGAGATAACATTCTATCAATAATATTTCAATGATATATTTTCTCTTATTATGTTATCTCTAACAAATTAGATTTCCATTCAATTTGATACCATGAGTATCATTTTTATCCACAATTATATAATCATAATATAAATTCATTATTTTATCAATAACATCAAAATCTTAGGGTTAGAATACATGCAAAAGGGTTCTACAGTGTACATAAAGTCTCATTTTTTCATTACTGAATACCATTACCATGATTTAATTCTCATATATTGACATGGAAAATTTTCCCCTTGAAAATTCTTTTCTAATGTATTTAATACACCATCAATCTATAATAATAACTTATCCCACACCTTTTCCTTAGGTATCATATTCTATATAAAATAGTTTTGATAATTAGAGAATTACAATGATGGGGGACTCAATAACCATGGTTTTTAGTAATTGAAAATATTCATGTGAAACATTATCCAAAAAGAAACCATCCTATAGTGTTTTAATATTTATGTGTTAGGATATCTAACCAAACATCGAGATAAATTTCATAGAATATATTATGTGGTCGATTAATCTCCAAGATCCTTTTATTAAATATAGTTATACATAAATGTAAAAAAATTATATTTTTATAGTTTCCGTGGAAAATTATTATTTTGATATTATTTTTCTTGGGTATTCCTCTGCCAGATAGAAAAAATGGAATTTTATTTTATTGGAAAACAAATGGTTAAATTGAATAACATAAAAAAATATCATGGTTCCATGAATATAGGTCCCACCACTAACTGTTAATTGGAATATTATAAAAATATATAAGAAAATAATTATTTTTAATATTCTAAAAAGGAAAATCATTAAATATTGTAATCCCTATGGAGAATTTCTGAGACCATAAGGCATACCATCATATTTTTAATGGCCATTGTGCACGTGGATATCATTCATATATACATTCTCTTACTATATTTGGTTCTGATTAGATAATTATATTTGGATCAAAATAACATTCTGATCATTATATTATCATGGGGTTATTCCCTGAGACTCACTAAGATCTTCTTTTAATTTCATTATGAGTCTATAATTTTTTTTATTTTAGGTGGTCTATATAATTTTCTATATAAAGTGGTTTTTCTATTTCAAAAGAATGTTTGATTACACCTCATGTAGAGTTGTTAGTTGTCTCATACAGAGAACACAATTTCAAGTATACTAGATTATATCCCTAAATTGTAAATGTTTTTACCCATTAGTGATTATCATAGTTATGGAACTCTGATTATTATTGATATCCTATATAGACCACAACGAGTTATTCTAAAACATATGTCTAACAATCTAATAAACAAATCCTGATAATAAACATAAATCATATATGATCCGATGTATACAAATTTTTTTCATTGGGATAGAGACTACATCTAATTAACATCTATGACCATTCCACTATTCTATTTTCATAATCAAAAAACTCATATCAATGTAGTAATCATGTGTAATTTAAAATTTTGGGTGGCTCCACAATCTGGAAAATGTCAAATTGAAATTTGATTAACCCAACCATCTACCAGAATTAAACCCGCGTACATCCCCGATTTGATATATCTCTTTGGATATTTATATTTGAATGTCCAACACCTAGTATTATACCTAATCTAGTAATTACCCCACTCCGATTCATAATGAACCAAGTCCCCCAACCATTTGATTATCATTTCAACATCATCTATATATAATAGTATGAATCATAAATTTGAATAAAGAAATATGTAAATAGATCTATAATACATATATAAATATCCTAGAATATATAATATTTCTTATCCAAATAAATATTATCTCATTAATATCTTGCATTATATGCCACACTGAGAATAAACGATCATCGATAGAAAATAAAAACATAATTATTTAATTTCACACTAATTGCATAGATATTGGATTGGAATATAAAAATATAATTAACTAAATCATGAAAAAAAATTAATTTTTAAAAATTTATAAAATAAATTCATTGGTTATCAATTGATTAGAAATGATGATTAAAAACATTTTAAAGAAAATGAAATATTTTTTTTGAAACCCTATTTTTATGAACCCAATGTGTCTTTATTATAATTTTATAAATTCATTATTATTTTTGAATTATTTTATTTAAATTTATAAAATATATTTTCAATTAATTTTTTTACCATTCATTTAATATTTTTTAAGCAATGTATATGAATAAATCATGGCTTATTCATGAAAATCATTTTTACTTTTAGAAATTGGGTTCATTGGGTTATGTGCACTTATTTTAAAATAATTTTTATTCAATATATATAAAATTTAATTTAAAAATTATATAAATTTTTAAATAAAATTAACAAAATTTTAATACATTAAATTTCAAGTAGTTTTCAAAGAAGATTAATTTTTTAAATGAAATGTGAAAATTACAATTTTTAAATTAGAATTGCCTTTTCATTAAAATAATTTTAAATGGTTTATCTTGTTTTATAATGGTTTTAAATGTATTAATTTTTCAATTATTTTAATAATAATCAAATATAAACCATTTTAATTATCATTATATAAAATTTTCATACAAAACGTTTTATACATAAGAAAAAATTTATTTGGAAAAACATTTTTTGACTCTTTAAGAGGTTTAACATTAAATAAATTTACTCCACTTCAATGTATTTAATTTGATAAAATGCATCACATATTTTTATTAAGATTAATTAATATTATATAATATGTTAAACATATTTTTTTTGTAATCAATAGAAATAATAATAATAAAATCCTTTAACATGGTTAAGGTTAACCAAGATTTATAAAGGGTTAAACTAAAAATATAAGTGTTAAAATGACATAAAAACATTCTTGGACCATATTGGACGGTAATATTTATACTATAGACTTATCAAATATGAATATTAACCATTTTGAGACATTTTTCAACGAATTATACATGATATTATTTTAATTATTTGAAAAACTACCAATATGTCACTCACATAAATTATAAAATAGAACCCATCTCCCCTATAATCCATACATCAAGAGAATATTTTCTAACAAATACCTAATAAAATCACTTCCTCTAATCCTATCCCATTATTAAAGTCAAATTTTTATGAAAAAACCATCATTGGGTAGATTTAGTTATAAAACTAAAGACGTTATCATAAGAAGATGAATAGGTCACAATCCTGTTTTTCCATTTTATTTCTTCATCTACCTCCTTAAAATATAATTCAACCATTCTAAAATAAATAAAAACTACATATTAAATAGTATATTATTTTTTAAATTTAATTTAATAACCATCACCCATGTCTTATTCCAATGAATGTGAAATTTTTTTTATCATGTGTATTACTACCTACAACCCCAAGAACCAATTTAATTAGTTTTCCATCATAGCCTCTCACAATGTTATATAATGACTAGTTTTACATATATATATATATATATGTGATGTTTTTAACAAAAATATACTTTTTGAATTATAATATCACACATGAATTCACACCTTCTAATCCACTATAAAATGATAACTTTCTCGTGTGTACGTGTGGAATACCACCTCCAAGAAGGGATGTGATTCATTTTTTATTTTTGTATTACATAAATGCTAATATGGATGGATTATATGAATATATATAATTTATATGAAATAATTATTTCTATTAAATGGTGAATTTTATTTCACTTTCTTTCATTTCACGTGTCAATAAAGTAAAACATCAATCATGTGTACATACGACCTACCATCACCAAGAATGTCGTAATTAGTTTTTCAATCTAGCACGTTTATGCATGAATAAAAAATTCATATATTAAATATATATATATATGATATTTATATAATGATTAAGATTATATAGATGATGGAATGATAAAAAATTTATAAGTCCCCAAACAATCGAACCAAAAATTTCATGGAAAATATGAAGTAGTTATCACCCTAAACAGTAGTTTGAATAATGAAATGATATTAAATATGTGATAGAAAATTTGTAATTTGGTAATAAATGATATTATATATATTTTTCTGTTTCTCTAATATATGCATAAAAATCTATTTTTATTATACAAGTTGTTTTAACATGTACGAGAGAAGTCAAACCTAAGGTGAGGGTTCTTCCTCCCAATATTTTTTTATTGAGACATGATTGATGTTATACTCTAATTTATGTTTATTATGTTTATATACTTTTAACACTGAAAAGATATATCAACTTTGGACATTTGTTCATGATATCTCATTTTTCAATTTATTGTATTGTGTCATGGGACGTATGATTAAAAATTATCCCAAGAGGTATGGTATTTATGTTACAATCTAATTGTATATTAGGATTATTTATTATTATAATTTCAATGAATAAATTTCTTGTTATTCCTCTAAATAATCTGATGATGTTTTTTCTCCTCCTTTTACTTTATATGAAAAAACTGTTTCCTTTAATTTCCATCATTTTATAAACTCAATACATTGAAATAATATTTTTAAGAATGCATATATTATTTCGATTTTTGGTTGAAAAAACTCAATTTTGCATATCATTTTTTTCAATGATTTTTTTTGCCTGAATGTTACTAATATGTATTTATAATTGTTGTGGGTAATTTTTACGCATGATTAAATTATAACAATATGGTTTAAAATTAATCTTAGTTATCTTTTATGAATGAGATAAATTTTAATATTTATATATGTTTGAAAGGAATGTATTCTTTTAACTTATACATCATGAATGGATGTTGCATATGGTATTATTTCTCAATGATTTCAATATTCAATTTAATTATTTTAATGTTCATATCAGCTAAAATTTACCATCATATTATTAAAATTTTAAAATTTTATATGATTGATTAGAATTCAAAAATGTTATTTTCCTTCAGAAATATTCTTCTAAAAGTATTGAAGCAAATTTGTTCTATGATAATATACATTGATTTTTAATGTATTTTAATGGAAATATGATCCAACAATAGCATCGTTATTCAATACATTGTTGGTTTATGATTATTATATATTTATGAACCTATTTTTTCATGGGTTAATCTATGGTGAATTTTTGGAATATTTGGGATTCTTTTTTCTTTACATGGGTTACGATATGATGATATGATGAATATTTTATGACCTTGTGCGACACATTTATATGATTTTAATAATTAAATGTGTATTCCTAGAAATATTTTTTACATGAATAACCTGGTTAATTTATTATATCTCATTAGATAATTAGTGGAATAGGTTATCAATTCTTGATCTGCTTTAGGAATCAACCTGATGTGATTGATCTTCTAGGGGAAATAAGTTGATCTGCTTGATGCAATATGGGAATCACCTATTGATTCAGGATATACTCTGATTTAATGGACATGGTAGTTAACCATGATATATAAACTGATTCCAATATTTATGATGTTCCCACACTCTTATGAAATTATGTTATGGTTCAATATTGATTTATGAGGATTTACCACTCTTTTGATACATGTGTTTTGAAATAATAATGATTTATGCAACGAATAATGTTTTTTATATTTGGTAGATTCAGAATGATATTTATATGTAGTATTCATGATCTTGTAATCACATTATTATCTTATTCTTTAATGTTATCTTCTATTCATATCTTTCATGTTTACCCATAGTAGGCATCCTATCTCTCTCTTTCATATGTGTTCATTTCTAGGGTATCAACGATATTATTATGTAGGGTATATCTATGAAGAGAAATAAATAGGAAGATCATCTGTGGGGATTTTGAACAAAATTCGTGAAATAATTATATTCCAGGTCTAGTATCCAATTAATCTAAACCATTATGATCCCTACGATTTTATTTGTGAAATACATTCAATATTTTTCTAAAATGATGTAAAAGTTTTGTATAAAAATTTATGGTCACATTAATTCATATCAAAACATAGGTTTATTCAATAATTGGGGATTATTATTAATTTTTTTTTATAAAAACCAAGGCAATAAGTCTAATCATAGTATACTATTATAATATTTTTCAAGTGGCCATGTATAACCTAGGTTAAACCTAACATCCCCTAGATTGGGAAGATGGTGTCATTATCTTAAAATACTATGAATGATATTTCATAATTACATGATAAATCCCTATAATTATTATATCATTATTCCCAAAGTTTTTTTTAGTTTTAATAAATTGATGGAACTGGGTGACTACATTCATAAAATTGATATAATGTTTAATGTAATGATTTTCCACCAGTGCAACCAAATCTAGTTGTACATGGAATATTTAATCCGATTGTTATGATCACACAACATTTTCATTATATGGATCCTATTGAAATAATAAATGATGAATGGAGGGAAAATCATAATGTGGATTCTTTCAAAAGGAAACATCCCCATTATTTGATTGGGTCCTCTAATCAGGTATTTACTGAGATACGGATCATCACTGTTTAACAGATATTTTATATTATCATGTTATCAAAACAAAAAAATGGTTTCCCCTACCTATTTATTATTTTGAATGGAAAAAAGATAAATAGTGGAACCATTTTAATAATATGATACAAGATAAATAAATTGAATTTATGGAATGGGATTTGTTTAAGATGAAATTTCCTTGTAATTACTTCACTCAAATTATATGTACAATAATGTAGAAAGAATTATTTATGCTAATGAAAAAAGAGAATAAATGCATTAGTGCTTATGAGGAAAGTTACCCATAACATAGATGCAATTCTTTTGTTTTAATAATTATCCACGAAAGAAACTTTTTTGATATTTTGTAGCATAAAAAACTCATAAATGTGTTATCTATAAGTGAATTTAGTAGATATAAATAAATAATTTGATGTGAACTCATGGTAGAAAATAAAATTAGAGATTCCCACCATTCACATGGTTCTAATTAAAAAATTATGATTGTTTCTAATGAAAAAATTAAATAACAAATAAGGTGTAAATAAATTATATCCATATACATTCCATTAAAATGTCATATAAGATCAATGGAATTTCATGAATCGACAACAATGGTTTTTTAATTATGGAAGGGTATGTTAGTAATCTCATGAATGTCGAAAGGAGATGAATGAGAAGGCTAATTTAATGGATGAGAAAAAAATTAAAATAATGCATCACTAATTATCCAATGATTGAAATGAAAATCATATTATCATTATCCCAACTACTACATGAATATGAAGGTATCTAATGATGGTCAGCATCTATAGCCTATTGATATCAATAAAAAAGGGAAATCTCTTGTGATCATGACTACCATTTTGTGTTTTGGTAATGATGTGTGGAAAGGTACACATATTATCCACTCCAAAACAATTATAGTATTATGTGGTTTTGGTTATTCCCTCTATTTTATATCTATGAAATTTCCAAAAGGTATTTAATTACTAACATAATAATTAGTTATTTTGTTTTCAGTGTGAAATCCTAATGATACAAATGTCACTTCTCAAGTTTATAGTTCCTCTATGATTTATGTTTGTAGTAATGTTTTTCAAAAATATATTTTGATACTCATTTCATTTTAATATTAAATGATTAAATAAATGTATTTGATTTCATTATATATAACCCATATAAGTTTTTGATGATGTAATTTCACATTTTATATTCTGCATAAACCGACACTCGTTTATTAGTACGAGGAAGAGTAGAAACATCAAATTGAAATTAATTTAATATTGTGGTTCTTAATTACTATCAATGAAGGATATTTTACATAGGAGATTGGGGAGAAAATGAAAATTGAATAAATTTTTATTCTTCAATATTTGTTTATACCTTTATATAAGTATTTCATGGTAATCCTTTAAATTTTAAAGTTTATTTTTCAACAGATCTCATACCGGATGGTACACCCATTTCATATAGTCCTTATAGGTGGCCTAAATTTTATTCATGAATTAAATGTCCCACTATAAGATAATATTGAAAATAGATTATTTGTCAATGTATATTACCATGGGGTGTATTCATCCTTTTTCAATAAGAATTATGGATCAATTATACTCTATATTGATTAAGGCTAACAAAACAATATTTCTATAGTGAAAAATTATCTTCTACCTCATATCAATGATTTGAATGAATTTTTATGAGGAGATAAATATTTTTCCATGAGTGATCTTTGATCATGGTATTATCATTTGAGGGTCAAAAGTGAAGATATACTGAAGATGTCTTTCCATACAAGGTATTGACACTATGAATTTATAGATATTCCATTTGGAATTACAAATTACCCTATTATCTTGGTGGTTTTAATGAATGTCATTATTAGAGTTTACCTTGATTTTATTGTGGTAGTATTTATATATGATATACATAAATATGCAATGATCTAGAAATAGAATCAAGAACAATTTATATTTTTACTAAAGTCCTTTAGGAATGAAATTTTTTATGAAAAAATTATCATTTTGGAATTTTTTATTTGTAAAACTTCAATCATGGGTTATGTGATCTCGTGTGAAGAAATTTTGATTGAACCTTATAATATGAATATAATTGATAAATGATCCAGACCAACCACAGTTACTAAGATCTATATTTTTATGTGTTTCATTTGAATTTAACGATGAATTGGGATGAATTTATCAAATTTTTCTAATCCACTTTAAATGATAACTCTAAAAGAATCCATGTTCCATTAGAAATATGTACAGGAGGAAAAATTCAAAGGACTAAAGTATAGTTTGGTTCGAAAATATGTTCTTAAATTACACTTGTATTTACTTGAACATTATCATTGAAATTCTTTTTTCATAATTAAAAATCTTATCAAATAATATAATTGTAGAAAACACATGCACTGTATTGATAATATTACATAGTTATCATATATTGGAATTAATATCACATAACCCATCATAATAATTGGATATATAGTCATTTTATAGTGTCAATTATTATGGGTATATTAAGGGTCATGATATATACCAACTTACTCGGACAATGGATGTTATTGAACTAACCAGTAGGATCATACTATATGAAACCCTCTATGAGGGAATATGCTTATTTTTTACAAAATAAATACCTTATATTCCTACTAAATGAATGTTTTCTCAATGTATAATATATACCTTAACCATGTAAAATTACTCAGTTATGAAACCACCAAAAAATGATTATCTATGGATCCTTCAAAAATAGAGACAATTGAATGATTCCCTAGACAAACCTACATGATATATTTGTTTGTCCCACAGATTAGTTGGATACAATAATCAGTTTTTTAGAAACTTAACTATATTTTATAGGACATTAATCATGATAAATCAGATGTAATTGTAGTTTTTATGGACATATGAATGAGAGGAAATCATTAAGGAGCTGATGAAGAGGCTAATCAATGATCCTATATGTTAATTACCAACCATTGGTGAAGGATTTGTGACCTACATTGATGCATCCGAAATGGATTTCATTTTATAGTAATTGTATATAAAAAATTGATATACTATGCCTCTTTCAAATATAACATCCATTAGTAGTTCTGCCTATGAAATTATCTGGATTTGATAGTAGTGATGTTCATGATGATGTTTTGGAGACATTATCTCTATGGGGAGAAATGTTATATAAATATTGATTATAAAAT
Source organism: Viscum album (assembly GCA_963277665.1). NCBI lineage: Eukaryota > Viridiplantae > Streptophyta > Magnoliopsida > Santalales > Viscaceae > Viscum > Viscum album. The sequence goes on along the minus strand of OY728163.1, from coordinate 713,183,022 downwards.
ATTCAAGTATATATTCACACATAAGGAGATAATTATTTCTCAAAAGATTAGTTAGTTTAGATAAAGTATTTTGAATTTTCATTCCACTAAAATCATGGGGAGGAAAACATAGTATTATAATCCATGAGTAGGATGGATCCTCTAACCAAATCTATGATGAGGATTGAAAGGGATCCAGTCTTATTGGTCCTACAAACTATGTATTTAGGAATAATAAAAGTGTATGCATCTTATCATTCTAAAATAACTACTCAATCATCTATTCTGGAGAGGGTCATTGGGGCCCAAACATAAAAAATCATAACCATATATATTTTTCAGAAGACACTAGAGACAACAAAATGTAATATCACCATCTTGGTGGTTGTTGATCACATTAAAAAGATGTAACATTTCATTTATAGAAAAAATTATATCACACATATCCATCCCCACAAGATATAAAAAATAATAATATGAAAGACTCCATGGAGTTCCACTCACAATTGCATGTGATCATGATCTATACATTAACATGAGGTTCTTGAGATGCCTTCAGCATGTTTTGGATATAAAGATGATCTTCAACACTTCTTATCACCCCTAGATTGGAAGACTATCTAAAAGAATAATTCCAACTCGGGAGGATATGACAAATCATGTTTAATTTTTTTATAGGGATGTTGGGATCAAAAAATCCACCAAGTTGAATTATAATATAAAAATAGTTTACATTCTAGTATTCAAATTGGATGTAATGACGCTCTATAAGGTGAGAAGTCTTAGACTCCAATATATTTGAATGAAGATGGAGAGTGTAATAACCCCAAATTTAATCAGTGGAATTTATATTCTTATAATTATTTCATAATGAAAATGCATCACATAGTTAATACAATAAAAATTTTATTCTCATCAATTAATGATGATATATTAGTCTAAAAATAACCAAATAAAATTCTAAATATTATACTCGAGTAATAAATAGAAAATTAAATAAAAATAATGGAAATATTTGGATCAGATCAATCAACTAGAATATCTTCACACACAAAAAAATATGTAGAAATAAAACATTATATTCATAAATTAATATTATTTTTTTAATATCCATATATATATATAAACATAAGATAAAATTTATGTGAAATAAGAATGAGGGAAATATAAGGTATTTATAAAAATTGATGAACTTATACCATTAAAATAGTAACCTATAATTAGTATAGTAATCTAACCATGAGAAATATTAATATGGTCATTATAATATTAACCTCTCCTATGGAATTATAATATAATATTTTCGTATCATATAAATGAAAACATTATATATTTATTAATGGTATAAGTAAATTAATTTTTTAAAAATCATAAATTTGGTGTTGGTATTTTTATAAAATGAAAATTTTTATTTAAAATTTTATAAATTATTAAATGTTTTATAATAAAATTTATTTTAATTGAAATAATTCATAAATTAATATTTTCATGTATTATAAATATGAAAAAATATGATACAATAATACAATTTTCAAAGGGTTAAAAATTGATTATAATAATAAAATCTATATTTTCAAGTAAATGATAATTTTAATTATAAATTAAACTTCTCATATATAGAAATATATATTAAAAAAATGAATTTTGTTTTTTAAAATCTACACTTCAAAAAATAGATCCGGTGATTTTTTGGATTAGTAAAATAGATGAATTTTCTGTTAATAGTGAAATATGATAATTTCCAATATTAATAATTATATGACAAATACATGAATTTTTCAATCAATGATGATTAAAAAACATTGGTTCTGAATCTTATGAACCATTTATAGTATTAATTCATAGTAATCAATTAAATTAATAGTCTTGGGAAAAAATAATAAACAAATGAATATATTAATCAAAAACACCCCTCCCACCCCAAGGAAATGACACTTCTCACCACTGATTAGCCACACAACTCAAATTTCATTTAGTTTGTCAATATTCTAACTTATTTCCTCACATGATTAATTCCCATGTCCATGTTCTTTTTGTTTTAATGAAATAAAAATTCCATAATCCTTAAGGGGTCCATCAAGGAGGTGATATTCAAGTGGTACCATTCTCAAATAATCTCTTTTAATTTAATTTCTTATTCTTCAATTTCCTCACCCCCTTCATCCACAAAATCATAAGAAATATATTATGATATATAATCTTGAATTTTATTTTTTAATATAATAAATTATTTCGACTCCTTTTCTCTTCTCAAATTATTCAATGAAATGAAATCGTTGCCCAAATTATTGTGTTTTATCATCTCAATGGATACTGAGTTTTAATTTTCAAATATCGCCTCAAAGGCAAGAGATAAAAAAATATTATGTTTAATCCATATTTTAAATTTTATCTAATAATTTATTTTAAATTTTTAACTAATATATAAAAAGTGTTTTCAATGAAACAAAACTTCATTGAAATAGTGGGAAACCCCACAAAAAATACACAAAACTATTATCGTCAATGTTTTATCAAATAAATAATACTCATACCAGAAAAAATGGTATATATGGAATTTTAAATTTTTATATGTGAATTAATTAAATATAATTTCATTTTTTGAAAATTATTACCATTTAACAGTAACTTCCATTATTAAACATTTGTAAACCGACCATTAAACCATGAAATAAACTCTTCTATAACGAAATAAGATGATTATATAAGTCATTTAAATTGTTATAAACAAATATAATAAATAAACGAATAAAATAAAAATAAAATATCTTCTTAATTACATAACTAATGAATATAATTTTATTATCATAGATAATAAGATCAAATGTTGAATGCTTTCAGACATAATGTAATGGATATCTCTGTACCTCAATTTTTCCATTGGGTTATGGTTTCATTCTATTTCCCTCATTTTACCCCTTCATTATTCATATATAATTATGCTTGATTTTATATATATTTACTAAATATATTTAATTATCTTGATTCAAATTTATTTAATCATGAATACTTGTTTTCATAGTGTCCCTTCTCAATTCATCTAGAAAAGCAAACTTGGTAAAAGGGAAATTCGATTTGTCTAACCTATTTTAATGTTGATTAAATAAACTATTTTAAGCCTAAAATATTTTTATAATATCACTAAAATGTTCATGATAAACAATATTAGTTCATTTCTAGTTTTACGCAAACAATTATTACATTATCCTCTTTAAAGTCGCTTTATTCATATCCCTGAAATTGCACTAAAGTGGCACATTTATAATGTTAACTACCACTATTTTTATTTTATCAATTTATTTGAACATAATTATTTGTGATCTATATTTATTTATACTTTATTAATGTCTAATAATGATTTAAATCCCTTAATTCATGGATATTATTGTTATGATCCCTCTGGTTATGCATTATAACATAATTATAATACCAATTTCTTTCCATGTGTAAACCTTATGTTTAATCATTTTATTTGATTCTTTATGTTCTACACATATAAAAAAACATTCTATGATGGGTGCACTCAAATATCACTCTAATTAATTGGGATTTTTTTTATTCTCATGAAAAATCATGTATGGTATTATAATGTAAACCTTATCCATTATGGGACTTTTCACACCATGTGATATAGACTTGGAAATAAGATTTGACTCATTTTAATTTCACGTTATATGTTTCTGACACATTACAATATTTCCATGATCATATTATTCTATTTTCTATATATTTTGATCAAATATGTTTATTCAAGAGTCATTCCTTTTATTTTATAATGTTACGTGTTCTATCTCATGTGATATGATTTATTCTCATGTTGATTCCCTTAATGGACTATTTACTTCATCCTTATTGTCTACGTATTCCCCAACATATCCTATGAAGCTATAAGAGCTGAAATGGGGTTATGAGATCATTATAAAGATTAATGAAATTATGATTTATTCTTGTTTCATGTTTTATAATTATGTAATCATTATTCTAAAGATGCAATAATTTTTTATCCTTGGTATGAATTTTATAGAAAGTAATTTTTAAGTCATTTAATAATATGTATAAAAGACCAAGGTCAATCTAATTGTAATAATAGAACTATCTTGATATTTTTATGGATTAGGATACGAAAAAATTAGTATGAACCAAAGGGATAATTCTATCACCATTAATAACCTACATTGAAACATAGTGAAAAATTAGACAGGGTATAGTTATCATTTATATTTTATTCCCTCCTAGGTTAAAGATTATTTTTCTATATACACATTTGACATGTATTAAATCTCCATAACATTATTTTTTCATGTTTTTAGTTAGTGGAGGGAAATAGGAGAACCTATGATGACAACCAATATGATATGAAATATGATTATTTCCCAAATTAAATTTCAATTTTGACGAGAATGGGAGCTCAAAACATCTTGACAATACAAGATCAACTGAATCAAATGATATATAATGACATTAATTATGTGGAACATCATTCTTCTACTCTGAAATAGGGATTTTTTGTTTCATCTTTTATGAAACAATGACCTATGATATTTAGTAGATCATTTGATCCCCTCATTGTGGAAAAATGGATTAACTTCATTGAGAAGAAATTATTTATCATTCAATGATAAAATTAAGATAAAGTTGTACAATTGGTCTGAGATTTTTAATGGAAAGATGATCAGTGGTGCAAATTAATGAAAAAATGTCAAAGGATGAAATTGATTCCTTTGAATTCCAAGGATTAAAGAAATTATTTTTCAATAAATATTTTCCCCAATCTCTTCATCCTAATATGGATATGGAGTTCCTCGTTCTAATGAAAAGGAATATGAATCTATCCAGGTGTTTGAGAAAACCTTAATAGGAAATAACTATATTCCCCTAACATCTGCATGAACACTAAATGTATAACGGATCACTTATTTAGTTAACTTATGCTGATTTAATGAAAATACATGGCAATTAGAGTCTTATACAGCTATAATGATATTGTTCTATGTTACCTAAAGACTGATATTGAGATTGGTGGAACTCAGTTGTCTTGTGTTCTCAGTGATAAAAAGTAGAAAATGGAGTTTAATTTGGGAGGATCAGCAGGTAAATATCATGAAGTGAACAAACCAAAATATCCCACATATCAAAACTGTTGTTTCCCTTCGAATTCGGGGATGACCTCCTTGATGGGAGATTCAAACATTCTGATCGGTTTCTAACGGGTTTGTTCATAGAACCGGAAACATCCAATGATTCCACATTCATTTGGACCTATATTCCAAAGGTAGGTGCTCATTATCTTGTGGACTGATGAGGCTTAGGAATTTTCATTGGTCGAGAGGATTGGAGGTCGGACTCATCACACCTTTTTGAGGGAAATTATTGTCTATTCTGAGACTCTCTTTATAGATTTAAGTTATGTCCGTGAATCCATATTACATTACCAAGTATAAAATGAGCTTTTCCTTTAGTTTTGACAATCAATGATGAAATATGTAAGAAATTTAGAGAATCTTTTATATGTATTCGAGGTTCTTCATCAATAGAGAATCATCTATATCTATTTATAGATTCTTGGTCAATGGGAACCTTCAAAACATTCATATAAAAGTCTCTTGGTCATTATGATGACTAGGCTGGTTTCAAAGCCACTCAGTGGGGCACATGAAGTTTATTGTCATTCAGAATGACATGAATTATTTCAGAGTTGGGATCGAACCCATAGATGGGATACCTATGTATCCTTTGTTTTGGAAGAGGAATCAGAACCCACGTAGTTCGAAGGGAAGAGTATGATGTTTATGATTGATGGCTCAAAGCAGGATGTCACAATTACTTTTACACTCTAAGCACACGTGAGTCATGCTCGGTGTGAGAAACAAGAGGTATTGGTAAAAATTAGACAATTGTTCCATGAAATATGCAATCATAAGAAATAATGTTGGGCTTATATATGTATGACTACCCAGAGGATTTACTTTAGGGAGAAAATCCAGGAACAGGGTCCATAAAGGTATATGTGCTTCATGGAGATTTAAATACTCTAACTTGGGACTTATTCCTAAAAAGAAAACCCAAATTAGGAGAGGATTGATAACTGGGTTTTACTCCTGAGAAGGAATCCCAGATCTAACGTAAATTAGGATTGGTTAAAGAGAATTTAAGGGACTTGGGGCTTATTCCTGAAAAAGGAAGACCAAGATTTAAGAATGGGACTTATTCCTGAAAAGGAGACCCAGGTTAGGGGACTTGGGGATTACTCCTGAGAAGGAAGCCCAAAATTATGACTGTGACTTATTCCTGAAAAGGAGACCCAGGTTAAGGATTAAGGTTTGGGGCTTACTCCTGAAAAGGATGCCCAAATTAGAAGAGGATTTATGACTGGGGATTATTCCAGAAAAGGAGACCCAGGTTAAGGATTCTCTCATCTTAAAGGATGAGGTTGAATGAATGAACTCTCCATATTTAGTGACATAAGGATATTTAAATCACTAGGTTTTGAGAGATATTCCACAGAATTCCTTTCAGATAAGGAAGTAAAATCAAGAAATCATTCCAAAAATGGATTTGAAGTGTGTCTTGAAGACTGAATCTTGAAAAGGAAAGGTCTAATGGCTTAAGAGGTATGGAATGGGCAAGAAAGGCACCCAAAAAGGAAGGGGCGCGCAAGTCTTGGAAGGCGTGCAAGTATTGCGGGGGCGCGCAAGTATTGGTCGCGCAGGTATACCTGCGCGACACGTGGTGTACTTTCACGATGGTCAACCAGCATTGAAATACTTGAGCGAATCTTTATTAAATCTTTTAGAATCCTCTTGATGTTCTTCCAGAAAAGGGACGCGCAAGTTCTATCGAAGGAGTAAGGTGGCATGCAAGTGTGACCACTTCCCTTAAGGGCTGGCCACTCAGGCGCGCATGTGTTGATGAGTTTCAACACTTAGGCCTTCCTCCCTCTCTTTAGATCTTCTGTTCAAGGAATGAAATTACCTTAGAAGTGTTCCAGAAGCTTTGAGAAGAGACTTGGGCGTCGGGAGCTTCAATACGAGTTTCTGGAAAAAGATCCTCCCGAATGGGGGGCCCACAGGGTCTATTTATAGGCAGGAGAAGACTCCGGGCGGTTACGAGGCAGTTATCAATTAGGTCGCGCAAGTCACTTGCGCGACCATAAGGGCGTCGCACAAGTGGACTTGCGCGACAGTGATATAACTTGCGCGGTGCAGTTGCTTTTGATCCTTTGTTCATGCCTTTTTCGATTTTAGATATTTTTTTCAAAGGTTGAATCACTTTGAGCTCAGATATTCCCCTTTTCCCATTATTAGATTCTGTGACGAAAGGAGTGTCAACAAAAGTCCCCCCTCAGAGTTGGATCCGGAGAGAAATGAGGATTTGACTCTGAGGAAATCGAATACATCCAATGGAAAAGGGGGCACGCAAGTCTTGATGGCGTAGAGGAAGGCGCGCAAGTGCGCATCGCGTAGGGATACGACCCTTGGTCATGCAGGGTCCGGCGCGCAGGGTCCCGGCCGCGTCTATAAATAGAGGGCCTCACTTCCGTACAAGCATCTGGATTTTTGGACATCATACCTTCGAGCTCTTGCCGCACAGGTCACCTTAGCCGCGCAGGTTTCTCTGTTTTCTAGTGTTTTCATTAATGTCGCGCTACTATAAAGACATTTGTACATGTGCGGTTTATACTTGCGCATCAAAAACTAGCGCGACACACGAATAATTGCTCGCAATTTTTTAGACTTGCGCGCCTTAATGCCTTAGCCATTTTTTCGAAAGCTTTCACAAATTTTATGAAAAATAACCCCATTTAAGAGTTTAATTTATTCAACTTTAGGGCAGATTCAATGGCTACTAATGGAATTAAAACGTCTGATGAACTGTCTAGCAAGCGGATTGATGATATGATGAACATCATTGGCCATGATTACTATGATATCCCCAACAACACTCTCTCAGATTTGGCTATGCACTTGAAGAAATATCATCTTAATTTCCCACAGAGCATCTACCTGCCTCTATATGGTCATGGTCACCTGCAAGGATTCAATGTTCCAGATGCAAAGAACTATACAACTGAAATGTAGCTGCGCTACTACTCCTTCATTTCGGTTATGATGTGCATTAAGAGAAACAACAACGGTGTGAACTTTCAAATTCTTCCTCCATGTCATTCCCTTGCAGATATGAAAATGGCAAACCCATGGGCTGAAATGTTTTCCACTACCGGTTGGTGAAGAGAAGACAAACATGGTATTAGAGCAATATCTGAAAACAGTACTCTCTCCAAATGGCTCTTTACTTCCAATGATCCATTCTCAAATCCATGTATCCATCATCCAAGTCTCTTGGACAGAAACAGAGTCACTGTTTGATCACCAGAAAATTTTCTCAAACCGCACTCAAGAACATCCTTTTACAATTGTTCCAAGAAGAGCTGGTATCACTGCATCTCTTATTGTATCCAGTTGAATGAATGAATTCCTGGTGGTTTCTGATGAAGCTCGGGATGCCGTAAATCAAATGAAGTTTTATGTTGAAAGCCTCTTGTAATTCTTGAAAAAGAGAAGAGACTCTAGTCTGTGTATGTCCTTCTAACTCTTGTGTATCAATGAAAAACACTTCCATCTTCAATCATTTGTACCTGTATTCTTTCACTACCTACTTTAAATTTACTTAAGCCAATGGGCTTAGTAAGCATAGTTTGATTTTTTACTAGGATTATTTAGAAATAACCCTATAAACCTTGAATCTTTTAATTTCTCAATATTACCTAAATCATACAGAATGTATGTTTAGTGAGATGGAACTTGACTTTTATTCAAAGTTCCTTTGTCTTTTGTGGGATGTTTAAAGTCATGCATGCCGGACATAAAGGGGCTAATGTTTTAAGGTTGAAATAGATTTGACCAAAATGGATTAAAAATTGATTTAATTCCTTGACAATTTATCTGAAAATATATTACCATACTCAAGTATGAGGGAAAATATGGAAACTATGGCTTAAGAATATTTGAATCCGAGGAATGATATGAAAAAGATCTAAAAGGAATTAGAAGAAATAGTTTCCAAGAATGAAGTTACTATTATTTGACAAAAAACCCGTTAGGGGGTTGAATTATGCAGGGCCACCTAAGGGCATTGGCTGCATGGTCAAATAAATAGCATCTTTCGGCTGACAAGTCTGTTATGTGGACTGTTTATGCAAGGCCACCTATGGGCACGTGCTGCATAGTCAGGCAAAAAGAACTCTCAGAAATTTACTTTCCTAGTGCTAAAATCCAGTGAAAGTTTATGGAGATTCAAATTTTCTAATGTATATAGTTTGATGTATGGAAAGAGGTACTTGAATATGGAGAAGATATTTCCAGACAATATTATCGAATAAATGGATGAATATCACTCCTACGAATGTCTGACCCAAACGTAGGGAAGAAAAATAAACCATAGACTTGAATACTTTCAGATCATGAAAAAGGATATGGGGAAAATATGTTAAGGATGGATATTTTTTTGCGGATCCCTACATACTGTTGTTTAAGACAAATAAGGACAAAAGATGCATTCTTCCCAAGAATGAAGTTACCACTATCTGACAAACCCATTAGGGGGTTGAATTATGCAGGTCCACCTAAGGGCATTGGCTGCATAGTCAAATAAATAATATCTTTTGGATAACAAGTCTGTTATGTGGACTGTTTATGCAAAGCCACCTATGGGCACGCACTACATAGTCAGGAAAAATAATTCTCAAAAGTTTGAAATTTTTGTGACTAAAGTCATGAAAAGGGTTATGAAGATCTAAAAATATTTAAGGTTAGGATTATAACACATAATGATGGGTATTGTTCAATGTATATAGAGATACATAGGTCAATGATAACCATAATCATGTTGTGGCTGGGTCCTGAATTGAAATTTTGGACTTCACTATGTATTTCATAAGAATGGGAATCAAGCCATACGTAGTTCTTGAAATGCAGTTTAACGTCATGGAGGATGAAAGTATGAGAGATCTTAGTTTAGGGTCATAGAGTTCGGACCATAATAATGAATACACAGTGTGTGTTTTCATGAGGACTTTTCATCCAAGGGACTGAAAGTGAAATTTGTGGTTAGGCCCAAAAGACTTGGGGTTGGATTCGAGGGATACTCAAATGTTCCTACGTATCCCATAAGGATGGGAATCAAGCCCATGTAGTTCTAGAACCACCCTTTGTACAAATTTGGTTCGTACATGTGAAGGGTGAAAGGGGACTTTAGTGCAATGATGGTTTAACCTGAGATAAAAAGTTTATGTATTACCATGTATGCACGTAGTCTTTTGAAATGAAACATGATTTAAAAATCAATGTCAATAATAGTTCTCTCTCAAATGAGGAAATCAAAGAGTATTGTAGTTTATTGTCGTACCGGACAGAAGTGTTGCATAGTTTAATGTCATATAACAAGGAAGAAAGTGAATCAATGTAATGATATTGATTCTAGGGGCGGTTTCACGAATCAACATCATATGAGATGGTGGTGAACCTATGTGAAGAGATTGTTTTTGGGCTTGAACCCTGGGAGGTTGCCTACATACCCAGCCTGGAGGACAAGGATCAAAGTCCGTGTAGTTTAATTAAAGAATGAATTAATGATCAAGTTGTTCTTGGGGACAACGATCTAATAAAAAAATGTTGTTGGGACTTATACATGGTTAGCGGCCCAAAGAGAGTGTTACGGTTGAGGTTTTCTCTAAGCTCACATGAGTCATACTCGGTGTGAGAAACAAGAGGTAACAACAACTTTAACGATGCATAGTTTAATGTCATGTAGGACATATAAAAGGACTATGCAGTTTAATGTCTTGCAGTTAGGACTATTGGTGCTGCGCAGTTTAGTGTGATGTAGCAGGGACAAAATACAGTTTAATGTCATGTAGGACGTATCATGAATTTTCTGTACAGTTTAGCGTCATTTAGTTATGATGATGGGGACAATAGAGTTTAACATCATGTTGTACGAAAGGGGGACTGTGCAGTTTAATGTCATGCAGTAAGGAAAAAATAACACACCATTTACGTCATGTTGGACGCATTGGGGATTTTTTTCACACTTTAACGTCATGTTGGATGAAAGGGAGAATAGTTTAAGGTCATATAAATGGACCGTGGATGGTGTAGTTTAATGTCTTGCTGGGCGGTGGTGTTGTTTTAAGGCCATATAGGATCTTTGATGATTTTTTGGTTTAACGTCTTTCGGGACGTAAGGGACTTTTATACAGTTTAGCGTCATGTAGTTAGGACGTCACAGTTTAACTTCTTGCTGGATGTAAGGGACTTGCAATTAGTTTAGGGTCATATGAATGGACTGTTGATGATGCAGTTTAAGGTCATACTGGACCTAGTTGCTGTCTAAGGTCATACTGGACCATTTAGGGAACTTTATCACAGTTTAACGTAGTGTGGGACAAAGTTGCAGTTTAAGGTCATACAGGACCATCGCTGTATAGTTTAACGTCATATAGAAAGGACGAACTAGTGCTACACAGTTTTGTGTCATGTTGCGGGGACATTGAAGGTGACACAGTTTAACGTCATGTTGGACGTATGTGCAAATAGTTTAGGGCCATATGCTTAGACCGTTGATGTATAGTTTAACGTCGTATAACAAGGACGAACTGGTGCCGCACAGTTTAGTGTCATGTTGCGGGGACATTCTGGTGCTGTATAGTTTAGTGTCATGTTGCGAGGAAAATACAGCTTAACGTCATGTTGGACGAAAGGGGGAGTTTAAGGTCATACAGTACCATCGCTGTATAGTTTAACGTCATATAGCAAGGACGAACTGGTGCCGCACAGTTTAGTGTCATGTTGCGGGGACATCTGGTGACACAGTTTAACGTCATGTTGGACGTATGTGCAAATAGTTTAGGGTCATATGCTTAGACCATTGCTGTATAGTTTAACGTCATATAGCAAGGACGAACTGGTGCCGCACAGTTTAGTGTCGTGTTGCAGGGACATTCTGGTGTTGTACAGTTTAGTGTCATGTTGCGAGGACAATACAGTTTAATGTCATGTTGGACGAAAGGGGGAGTTTAAAGTCATACAGGACCATCGCTGTATAGTTTAACGTCATATAGCAAGGACGAACTGGTGCCGCACAGTTTAGTGTCATGTTGCAGGGAAATATGGTGACACAGTTTAACATCACATTGGACGTATGTGCAAATAGTTTAGGGTCATATGCTTAGACCATTGCTGTATAGTTTAACGTCATATAGCAAGGACGAACTGGTGCCACACAGTTTAGTGTCATGTTGTGGGGACATTCTGGTGCTGTACAGTTTAGTGTCATGATGCAAGGACAATACAGGTTAACGTCATGTTGGAAGAAAGGGGGAGTTTAAGGTCATACAGGACCATCGCTGTATAGTTTAACGTCATATAGCAAGGACGAACTGGTGCTGAACAGTTTAGTGTGATGTTGCGGGGACATTCTGGTGCTGTACAGTTTAGTGTTATGTTGCGAGGACAATACAGTTTAACGTCATGTTGGACGAAAGGGGGAGTTTAAGGTCATACAGGACCATCGCTGTATACTTTAACGTCATATAGTAAGGACGAACTGGTGACACACAGTTTAGTGTCATGTTGCGGGGACATCTTATGAATACTTTGTATTTTATACAAAATATTTCGTCAAAAATCTGGAATTAGATGGAGTAGTAATGTGTTCTCCATCCATCGAGATTAATGAATAAGCTCCATTGGAGTAGACCCTATGTATTGAATAAGGTCCCTCCCATTTTGGTTCAAGCTTGGGAGGTTTCTTTCCTAGAATCATTGGAGTTCTGATAACTAATACCAATTCTCCCTGAATGAATGAACGAAGATGAACTTTTTTGTTAAAAGATCGTGCTATTCGATTCTGATAGATTTCCAAGTGGTGCAAAGTGCACAATATTTTCTCATCTAACCGTTCCAATTCATTCAATCGCTTTTGGGATTTCTCATCTGTAGATAACTGATCACAAATGGCTACTCTGAGTGGGGGCAATTGAACTTCAATTGGCAAGACTGCTTCTGTTCTATATACCAACCAATATGTTGTTGACTGCGTTGCATTGCGGGTGGTAGTCCGATAAGCCCATAAAGCATGAAAGAGTTTATCATTCCATGACCTCTAATCTTTATCCACTATCTTTTGTAGTATATTTTAAAGATTCTTGTTAAAGGCTTCTATTTGTCCATTGGCTGCTGCATGATACCGAGATGAATGGTTGGATTTAATGTTGTATTCTTGATACAATTTCTTCACCTCAGAAGAACAGAAGTTGGTGCCATTGTCCGTCAATATGGTATGAGGGACACCAAATCTAGTAATGATGTTAGACTTGATGAAGCTAAAAATGCATTTAGAACTGACTTCTTTGAGAGTTACTACCTCTGCCCATTTGGAAAAGAAATCTGTAGCAGTAAGAATGTACTTAAACTTCTTGGCTATAGCTGAAGGGTAAGGTCCCACCACATCCATTCCCCATGTGGCAAATGACAATGAGTATTTATCTGTATGAAGCAACTCTGGAGGTTGATGAATGAAGTTGGCATGTACTTGACATGAATGACACTTCTTTGTGAAATAAACACAATCTTGCATCATTGAAGGCCAAAAGTATCCAAGTCTTAAAATTTGATCAGACAATCTATGTCCAGACTGGTGGGCACCATAGACTCCTGCATGCAATTCTTTCATGACAGCCATTGTCTCTTAACCGTCAATGCATCTGAAGAGAACTCCATCAAAACCATGTTTGTAGAGAATTTTCTCTAGGTGGTTTGGGCCATCATAAAGAGTAAAATTGACTACACATCGCCGGATTTGTTCTTTCTCGGCTCTATCAGGTGGAAGTGTTCCATTTTGAAGGTATTCCCTGATAGGTGACATCCATCCTGTAGTATGACCATACGATTCAGGAATGGGACTAATTTCATTAATTTCCTATGTTCTGGCTTGAACATAAGGTGAAATTGTATGACGGTGGGCAATACTGATGGTTGTCTCGTCCTGATTTGTATTTGCGAGAGCTGTGGCTATATTATCAAATGCATCAGCTTGAGCATTTTGTGATCTTGGGACATAAGAAAAAGTCGGTTCTGAAAGGAATTCTGCCATTAACTTTCTGATGTAATCATACAAAGGTATTAACACTTCTTTTCTGATAGCATAATCCCCATTGACTTATTTTATTACCAAGTCTGAATCACCTTTCACCTTTTAGTGATTCACTTGTGCTTGAAGCGCTAACTCCAAGCCTGTGATAAGAGTTTGGTATTCGGCTTCATTATTGGTACCACCCTCCCACAATAAAAAGGAATAAGGTAACAATGCCTTATTTGGAGAAATGAGAACAATTCCTAAACCAACTTTGTTGAATTTAGGATTTTCCATTTTCTTCCCTGTTGGACTTCTGGAAGCACCATCAAAATACATTTCCCATGTTTTAGGAAACTCTTGAATCGAAAAAACTTCCTCATCGGGGAGTTCAATATATGAAGAAGTGTCTTCTACTGAAGGATGATCAGCCAGGAAATCAGCCAGAGCTTGGCCCTTTATTGCCTTTTGAGATACATACTGAATTTCGAACTGCTGCAAAATAACTGCCCAACTTGCTAGACGTCCTGTAATCATTGGACGACTAAGGATGAATTTGATCGGATTATTATGAGATACCAATTGGACCTCGTGATGTTGCAGGTAGTGTCTTAGTTTCTGAACTGCAAAGATTATTGCCAGGCAGCACTTCTCAATAATTGAATACTAGATTTCTGCTTCAAGCATAGTTCTACTAAGATAGTAGAGACTATTTTCATTCTCAGCATCATTCTTTTGAGCGAGAAAGGCACCCAATGATCACTCTAGAGCTGTCACATAGAGGATAAGTGGTCTAACTTCAACAGGTGGCATGAGTACTGGTGGACTCAAGAGGTATTTCTTGAGAACATCAAACACTTCTTGACATTCTTCAGTCCACTGGTAAGTGACTCTTTTTTTCAATAATTTGGTAAAGGGTAAACTTTTTCCTGCCAAATTTGCGATGAAACGCCGAATATAGGCTAAGTGTCCTTGAAGTCATCATAATTATTTCAAATTATGAGGAGGTGACATACCAAGGATTGATTTGGTCTTCTCAGGATCGACTTCAATACCACGATTGCGTACAACAAAGGCGAGGAATTTTCCTGAGGTTACCCCAAAAACACATTTTAAGGGGTTCATCTTAAAATTATGTTGTCGAAGCTTGTGGAATATGACTTCCAAATCAGCCAAGTGATTAGAACGTTGTTTGGATTTAACCACCAAATCGTCTACATAGCATTCAACAAACTTCCCTAACAAAGGTTTGAAGATACGATGCATGGTGCGTTGATATGTTGCACCTGCATTCTTTAAACCAAAGGGCATCACCCGGTAACAAAACAAACCTTGAATGGCTCTGAAGGCTGTAGATTCCTCATCTTTTGGGGCCATTCGGATCTGATTATATCCGTAATATCCTTCCATGAAAGAATGTACTTCATAGCCAGTCGTCGCATCAGTTAAGAGTTCTGTAATCGGAACTGGGAAATCATCTTTAGGACAATACCGATTAAGATCTCTAAAATCGATGCAAACCCTAATTTGTCCGTTCTTCTTCTTTACAGGGACAATATTATCCAACCACTTGGGAGACTGAACTTCTCTGACGAAGTTAGCTTTGATCAGCTTATCCACTTCAGCTTCAATTTTAGAAGCATAGGTTGGGTGTGTTCTTCTCGCGGCTTGCTTAAATCCTCGATGTTCTTTTGGTAAACCCAAATGATGATTAGCAATATCAGGATCAAGCCCAGGAATTTATGTATAGTTCCAAGCAAAAATATCTTTATTTTTCTTTAGAAAAGAAGTATACATTTCTCACTCTTCAAGGGTCATGTCTGCACTAATTAAAGTGGGGCGTGGATCTTTCTCTGTACCCAGATTTATTTCTCTGAGTTCATCCACAGTGGTAGAGATACCCTCTTCAAATGCTGGGGGAGCATCTCTAAGATCTTCCTCTTCCTCTTCATCATGTGCTATTTCTTCCATTTCTACTTATATAGTAGATGACAAAACGAAATTTTTATGATCAGAAGAGATGTAAAAATTTGCACATTTTTAAGAAGAATCTTCTATTTCCGACCCTATTGATGATAAATGGCCTTCTTTGGGAAATAAAGAGGATATGATGGATTGAGAATTGACATCATTATTCACCTCCGATGTTGCTATAACTTCTTCTGGCCTGATTGGCGAAGTATAGACCTGTTAGATTTCAGTAGATGAAATGAAGAGGTCACCACTTGTGCTTTCATCACCGTTTGGTAGGTTACAAATTTCTCCCATGTTGTCTGGCTCAATTGTCATAATTGACATTTTGGATCTTTCAATAAGAGTATTTTGATTTAGGCCTATTTTGCCAATTTGACTGATAGGTAACACATAATCTGTACTCACATGTGTAAATGGATTTATTGGAATCTTTTCCAAACTATATGGAGCATTAACTTTGGTAATTTCCTTCATTGTAGATTTTTCTCTTCCCTTCATGTGATAAAATTCTGCCTCAATGTATTGAGACTCACATGTCTTGAACGAGGTCTTATCACCATACCATGTTCCAACTTGACCATTGAAACAGTATTTGAGACATTGATTGTATGATGAAGGGATAACCGCATGCTGATGTAGCTAGGGTCTTCCAAGCAAGACGTTGAAAGCTGAGTCTTGATCATTAATCATGAAATCCGAATTGGATACAAGGTCTCCAAACTGAGTTCTGAGTGTAACTTCACCCAGTAGTTCTTGTTCATTTTTATCATATCCTTGTAACATCATGGTATAAGGAGATAAATCAGATTCCATGAGGCCCAATCAACGAAGCTTACGGATGGGCATGAGGTTGACTCCTGAACCATTGTCAATGAAAGCTCTTCGGATATCCACACCATTGACTTTTCCAGATAAGTACAAAGGTTTTATGTGCCCATGCACAACATCATCTTCATCTTTATTAGTAAAAGATATCACTACATGGCATTCTGCAGAATTATTCTCTATGTGATAGACTTCAGCTGCAGCAATTTCAACTTCAAATTCCCGAGGACTTGACAAAGCTTCGATGAGTGCTTCCCGAAGATCTTTTGACAGATTCAAAGCATCCAAAATTGATAACTTGGCTGGTACTTGGGGCAAGTGTTTCAATATATCATACTTTTGATCTAGAGTTCTACGTTTCCCAACAGGAATATGCAGTTTAGCAGGTACTTTGGAAGCAAATGCTTTGGAAGCTGATGCATCTTGTATTGAGATAGAAGTTGGCAACATCCTTGGTTTTGGAAGATTAGACCGATTAGATCTATTACTTGCTGAGATAAAGAAGATGTAATTTTCAATCGGTCTTCCAAAATAAATGTGCCAAGACTGAGTTGACTATTGGCAGAAGAACTTGTTTGTTCTTTTTGAGCTCACTGGAGGGCTCTACCACGAGTTTCTGCTGCATACACAGTGCTAACAGGGGTAGAATTGGAGTAGTGGCTTCAGAATGATCCACGTCTTCCCATGTATCCTGAACCTCTGAACTTCCTCGGATTCCCTTATTTGATACAGGGAATTCAGACTTATCAAAATTGAAATTACGACTGGAATACGGATCTGTTAATTGAATCATATTAACAGAACCGAAGATTAACTCTTCGTCTAATAAAAACTCTGCCTGATTAGCCTGTTTAGGTTGTGCCGTTTGATGGGGCGGTGCCCGTTGTTTTGAAGTAGATGGCATAAAGTCTGCCAGAGTCAAAGACAATTTATGCTTTGACACATACTCATCTTCTTCTGATTCATTTTTCTTCTTTGAATTAAACCATTTCTTTGAGGACTTTCCCTCTGACGAAGAGGGTTTTACCACAATATTCATGGTAGAAGACACAATTGGTTTCTTTAATTGTGTTCGAAAAATGACATGAGTCTGGTTTATTGTCTTTCTGACCATCCAATCATCATACTTCTGTGCATTTTTACTTTTTACTTTTTTTCCATTCACCTTCCTCCTCTGGAACTGTTGCAGTAACACATGCTACCTGAGTCGAATAACCTTTCAACTTGACTTGTCCCAAGTCGACCATCTTTTGCAGGAGGTATTTAAAGACAAAACACTCCTGGATAGGATGCCCCAACATTTGATGAAAGGGACAATAATAGGGACGTTCTTCATCTCCTTCCTTGTTTGGCCTCTTGGGCACTGGTAATTGAACAAAATTATTTTCCAGAGATGGAATGAAGTAACCAGGAACTTGCTCATTTCGGAAGGAGTATGTTTTACTCTTCAAATCCTCAAATTGTTTTCGTTGTTGATCTCTTTGATCATTTGGATGAAACGACCATTGTTGTTGGCGTTCAAGAGGTGGAGCCCTTCAAGAAGATGAAGGTTTTGAAGTAGAAATAGGTACAGGTGCTTGTTGAAGGATAACTGTAGCAGTTTCTGCTTTACCCATTCTCCTTCTTGGAGTTGATGGAATTACACGAGATTTAACATTAGCCTGTATAAGGGAATCTTCAATCTGCTGATCGATTGAAGTAAGGTATCGAATCCCTCCTGTATATTTCACAGGGATCAATGGCGTGCGTAATTCGTCATGCAAATTTGCCACACAGATTGGAAACCGCTCTTCTTGAGGGAGTGCTAAACTCAGGGAATATGTTAATCCTTTCCAGTGAGCAATGAAATCAGAGACTCTTTCATTATCCCTTTGCTTGCAGTTTGTAAGATCAAAAACCGTCGTTTTTGGCAATGTTGAGCTGAACTGAAGAAGGAATTTTTGACGAAGATCCTCCCATCCGATGATTGACCGGGATTGGAATCTTGTATACCAGACAAAAGCTGGTCCTTGCAAGGTTCGCATGGAGCATCTGAGTTTCACTGCTTCTTGCTGCTCTGGAGTTCCCATCATAGGATCACAACAAGACACGTAATGCGTCAAATTTTGTTCAGGGTCGCCTGATCCATTGAAAGTAGGGAAAACAGGGTTTCCAAAACTAGATGGAGGAGAAATTGAATCTACCCATTCAGGGTAAACTTTCTTTTCTGGTTGAACTTGCACCCATTTCCCTTCCATAGTTTCTAACCGAGCTGTTAATGACTCAGTAGTAGTTATTAACTTTTGAGAAACATCAGGTTGAATTTGGTCTTGGGTAGGTGCAATGAATGGAGCTTGGACAGACGTGGTGGTTGGTGCTGTAACTGATGGTAGCACTGCCAACCGTTGTGGTGCTTGACCCACGAGATTAGACCTCTGAGGGTGTACTGATAAAGGAGGATATTCTTGATCCATCTCAGTAACTGCAAAAAATTCATTCGGCTGTCGGACATCAGCATTCTTAAGAAAGAGACTACTCTGAAGTAGTTCTGCATTCAACCTTCTTAATTCGTTCATTTCTTCCTATTGTTTTGAAAACCTTTGCTCTAACGAGAGTGATTGACCTTCTCCAGAGGAAGGATATGTAACCTGATTCTTTCCCCTCCCTTTTTTGGATACTTTTTGGAGAGAAGAAGTGGATTACCTAGGTTCGGAGTAATCATTTGACTTCGTGTACGCACACCTTCTTCATTTGTATCAGCACATACATTTTCCGGAGCAGGACGCTCTTCATCTGAGTCCCCTGAGTGAATCTCCACTGGTGGATTAGCAAAAACGGCATTGATGAAATTGATTGATGTATAATGCATCGCATCCCTTCTATCAACATTTCTGTGATATTGTATTCTTTCATGTCATTGATGAGACATTTCCTTTTGTTGATTTAATCTTTTAGGAACATCTTGATGAGAAATAACTTGGAGGGAATCTCCTTATAATTTGGCTCTTCAATCCTCTTGGGGATTCTTCCCCAATCGAGAAATGATCGATATTCTCTGAGAAGGGGATTGATGATTTGAATGGGTCCGCAGTCCCGAGAACTGGGGATGTTCCTAGTGCTTCCGCTCAACTCCTCGAATCCCATTTGTTGACTCTGAGGGTTGGGTTAAAGGAGTCCCCAGTCTGACAAACTGGGGTGTCTCTTGACATGCTATGTCTGAGACCTTCTTAAAAGATCTCTTGATCTTGCGAATCTTAGTTCGGAAATTAGATGGATGCATTAGCCTGTATCCACTTTTATCACCTGGTTTAACTGACCGTTGGATGATTTCCGAATCTTCTGTCATTTGATGATGTGTTTGCTCCATACGAGAGGCTTGTGCAATATTCTCGCCTGCTTGATGTAGGAGCAATATAACAACTTGTTCTCTATATGCTTGATTTTGAGAGGAACTAGTTAAATCCTGTTCTTGAGCAAGCTTTTGATTATGAACAAAGCTCATTGACTGTGGCCGACCATGGGCAATAACATTGCATGAGACCATTTTCGGTGGGCTTTGCTGACTGGAAAGCACTGTGAAATGTAGTGCTCTGTGAACACCCCATCCTCTGATATGAACACTAGATGGAGCATTGGCAATTAACTGACGCAATTTTCTTAGTGCGCCAAGGAATGAACGTTGAAGGGTTCTCTGTTGCTTTTCAGCTTTCAGATACCGAGAGACTGATAGAGATGCCAAATCAATCTGACGTTGTGGCCCTTCTATTATCTTAAGATGATTTTCATATTCATCATAAGATAATAACTTCTTCTTCAATTGTCAAAGAGTTTTCCATATGTTGAGACGAATATCATGGACTCCATCTTACGTCAACATCTTTGTAATATCATAATGGGAGTCAGCAAAAGGCCAAAACATGACTGGTACCTCACTTTTCGCCAGTTTTTTCCTCATGTTCAGTATTTCCTCTACCATTAAATGAAGATTCTTCTACCTGTTTTGACCAGAGTTGGTGTTTCCTTGTTTCTTCATCGGATTCAACAAGATTGGTAGATAGATCATTGATCAAACTAGAAGATGCATGACATAGGGGTGGTTCGGAGAATGACCTACACCCTGTGCTATCTTCTGATTGAGAATGTATTTCACTTGCTAGAGATAAAGCATTGGACAAGACTGGTTTCGCATTTGAATGTGCCTCAAGATAAGATGGATTTCTCGGCACTACATTGTCCACTGGAGTATTTTCCAGGCAATGTGAATCACTACTGCGGAGAGGACTTTCACAGCGAAATTCTTCATCATGGGGGAGGACCACCATAATAAGTTACAGAAAAAGATGAGATCTCTTGCTCCTTGGTCTTATGACCACACAGAGGGTTCTTGTGGCTCTCATATGAAGAATAAACTTCAAGATTGACCAAATTTCATGAAGCAAGCCTTCATGAGGATGTGTCTGTTGAAGACTTTCGGAATTAATGTTCCCGTTATTGGGAACTGAGGGAGTAGAATCATGAATTCCAATAGATAAATGTATGAGGGCTTCAAGAACTCCAGCATCGAGCAAGGACTTGTTACAAATTGTCCTTTGATCTCCTGACTGTGCTGGGTGGATCTTTTTCTTAGATGCCTTCTTACTCACTTTGGAAACCACTTGTTGATGAATGTGGTTACTCTGAGTAGGTGTATGTTCCTGATCAGGAAAGATGGTCAGGTTAGGCTGACGATCTCCACTCAAATCAGGTGTATGTGCCTGACTTGGTTGTTCGTAAGATATGGGGGAGTATGCCCCAAATCCCTCTTGGACTGGAACATATGTGTGTGTCTGTTCCGGAGTGAATCGTTGATTTGTCACTCCACTTCTAGGGATAGATTTATGTGTCTTTCCCTTAGATGATGCTGAAGCTGTTATGATATCCTGGCAAGCATACAGAATATGAGCAGGAATTTTCTTCTGCTCTTTCACCATTGAAAAAATATGCTTAGTGACTTCAGCCACCGGAACAGGGATATACGTCCATTCCGGGCTTGGAGTAGGTGTATGTGCCTGCTCCTGTCCCCCTTTTCCTATCAGTTAATCCTGACAGTACTCATGTGTGGAGGCAGAGAGTTGAGTCTGCCTCCTGTTTGTCGTCAGAGCATTCCGACTGACTTCTCCGTGCGCTACCAGCGAGACTGTTGGTAGGCTTGATTAGTACTAGAAGGTGTATGTGCCTGCTGATTACACATCGCCAAACGTGGTTGACGAGATCCATCATATGTAGTCAGGCGAGCCTGCTGACTAACTGATGATGTATAAGCAGATGTATGTTCCTGCCTATAGTACTCCGCCGGAATTGCCTGGCGGGATTGGCGTGATGCTTCCAGACGAGTCTGCTGGACAGCGGAATTAAAACGGACAGGGGTGTGTGCCTGCTCATTGTTCGCCACCAAGTTAGGTTGGTGGACTTCTCCAGAGATGGAAGGGATGAAAACCTGCCCATTGTTTACCGGATTCCGTCTCTGGTGGTTCTTCTTGCCTACTCGGGTTCGAGGAACCTGAGCTGAATGCCTGGAGTTGGTACCCTCATCATGTTGAGGGCACACTGCCGCACGAGTCTGGTGGCAATTGTTGATGGGAGACCTAGGGAAGGACTCCTGTTTTTTTTGAATTAAGGCCCTGAGGGACATGCTCATTCACTTCCTTAGAGTAAGGGAGCGAATGGAAATTGCGTTCTGGGGATAACGAACCGAAACGGTTGGAGATGGTAGTCAGCACTGCCTGCCTCTTGATCACTGGTCGTCATTGTCCGGACGACCTGTGTGAGTTGTTCACTTGGAGGGTCTGTCGGGCAGCCTCCAAAGATGGGATGGTACCGTGTTGATGGTACTCCTTAACCAGCGCATTTGATACCCAGCGTTGAAGACGCTGAGTAGGTGATGTCATCCTCAGAGCGGATGACGATCCAGTAGGAATAGCAGTAGTGGTATTTGCAGCAGCAGTATTCACAGATGTGAATTTGAGAGCAGCCATTATGGAAATACAGAAGATCTTGGAAAAGAGTACCTGTTTGATATAACAGACGTAATCAAGATAAATTTCATCCACTTCATCCTTTGGATGAGAACACATGTCAATGACTGTTTTTTGTTAGCCCTCTTATTGAAAAATAGGGGCTTAACAAATAGGTAAAACATCATTTTAACTTGGTTAAGGATTCATGTCGGGTTCACCATTTTTTGTTTCCCTCAGAATTCGGGGATGACCTCCTGGATGGGAGATTCAAATGTTTTGATCGGTTTCTAACGGGTTTGTTCGTAGAACCGGAAACATCCAATGATTCCACATCCATTGGACCTACTTTCCAAAGGTAGGCGCTCATTAGCTTGTGGACTGATGAGGCTTAAGAATTTGCATTGGTCGAGTGGATGGGAGGTCGTACTCATCACACCTTTTTGAGGGGAATTATTGTCTATTCCAGGACTCTCTTTATAGATTTATGTTATGTTCGTGAATCCATATTACATTACCAAGCATAAAATGAGCTTTTCCTTTAGTTTTGCCAATCAATGATTAAATATGTAAGAAATTTAGAGAATCTTTTATATGTATTCGAGGTTCTTCATCAATAGAGAATCATCTATATCTATTTAGAGAATCTTGGTCAATGGTAACCTTCAAAACATTCATATAAAAGTCTCTTGGTCATTATGATGACCAGGATGGTTTTAAAGCCACTCAGTGGGGCACTTGAAGTTTATTTTCATTCATAAGTACATGAATTATTTCAGAGTTGGGATCGAACCCATAGATGGGCTACCTACATATCCTTTGTTTTGGAAAAGGAATCAGAACCCACGTAGTTCGAAGGGAAGAGTATGATGTTTATGATTGATGGCTCAAAGCAGGATGTCACAATTAATTTTACACTCTAAGCTCACGTGAGTCATGCTTGGTGTGAGAAACAAGAGGTATTGGTAAAAATTAGACAATTGTGCCATGAAAGATGCAATCATAAGAAATAATGTGGGGCTTATGTATGTATAACTTCTCAGAGGATTTACTTTAGGGAGAAAATCCAGGAACATGGTCCATAATGGTATATGTGCTTCATGGAAATTTGAATAATCTAACTTGGGATTTATTCCTAAAAAGGAAATCCAAATTAGGAGAGGATTGATAACTGGGTTTTACTCCTGATAAGGAATCACATATCAAATGTAAATTAGGACAGGTTAAAGAGAATTTAAGGGACTTGGGGCTTATTCCTGAAAAAGGAAGCCCAAGATTTAGGACTGGGACTTATTCCTGAAAAAAAGACCCAGGTTAGGGGACTTGGTGCTTACTCCTGAGAAGGAAGCCCAAAATTATGACTGGGACATATTCCTGAAAAGGAGACCGAGGTTAAGGATTAAGGTTTGGGGCTTACTCCTGAAAAGGATGCCCAAATTAGAAGAGGATTTATGACTGGGGATTATTCCAGAAAAGGAGACCCAGGTTAAGGATTCTCTCATCTTAAAGGATGAGGTTGAATGAATAAACTATCCATATTTAGTGACATAAGGATATTTAAATCACTAGGTTTTGAGAGATATTCCACAGAATTCCTTTCAGATAAGGAAGTCAAGTCAAGAAATCATGCCAAAAATGGATTTGAAGAGTGTCTTGATGACTGAATCTTGAAAAGGAAAGGTGTAATGGCTTAAGAGGTATGGAATGGGCAAGAAAGGAACCCAAAAAAGGACGGGGAGCGCATGTCTTGGAAGGTTCACAAGTATTGCGGGGGTGCGCAAGTATTGGTCACGCAGGTATACCTGCGCGACACATGGTGTACTTGCGCGATGGTCAACCAGCATTGAAATACTTGAGCGACTCTTTATTAAAGCCTTTAGAATCCTCTTGAGGTTCTTCCAGAAAAGGGACGTGCAAGTTCTATCGAAAGAGTAAGGCGGCGCGCAAGTGTGACCACTTCCCTTAAGGGCTGGCCACGCAGGCGTGCAAGTGTTGATGAGTTTCAACACTTAGGCCTTCCTCCCTCTCTTTAGATCTTCTGTTCTAGGTAAGAAATTACCTTAGAAGTGTTCCGGAAGCTTTGGGAAGAGACTTGGGCGTCGGGAGCTTCAATCCGAGTTTTTGGAAAAAGATCCTCTCGAATGGGGGGCCCACAAGGTCTGTTTATAGGTAGGAGAAGACCCCGGGAAGTTACCGAGCAGTTATCAATTAGGTCGCGCATGTCACATGCCCGACAATAAGGGCGTCGCGCAAGTGGACTTGCGCGACAGTGATATAACTTGCGCGGAGCAGTTTCTTTTGATCCTTTGTTCATGCATTTGTTGATTTTTGATATTTTCTTCAATGGTTGAATCACTTTGAGCTCAGATATTCCCCTTTTCCGATTTTTAGATTCTGTGACGAAAGGAGAATCAACAACCGTGGAATGAGTAATAATGATAACTTACTAAACCGTTCCAGGATATGATTCAAATGTGAAATTGAGGGGCATAAAGATAAATATTAGTCATATTATTTGAATAATAACACTAATGTGGAAGAATAAATAAAGCATAAGATCCACACTCGACCTTTAGTGCAGTGTTTCAACTATGTGAAACATTTGAATTATGTAATAAAATTCCCAAATCCATTTTTTTAATGAGAATCAACAACAACAACCTCCAGAGAATAAAGGGACGTAATATGTTATCACTACTAATTAGGTGGATCCCATCAATGATTTGGTGATAGGTATGATAGGTATTCATAGAAAAATAGTAAAAATACTATTTTATTATGGTTCTATACATTATTTAATATCATTTATTTTTATCATAACTACTCAAAGACCAACTCAAAATATGATGGTGGAGTTATCTGTTAGAACAATTAATGGTGTAATTTATAAATCAAAATTATATAACTCCTTATAATTTAGCTTCCATTCTTATGTTTCATACTTGAAACCTAATCAGTGAATTTGACCAGAGGTGATTCCATAGTAATTCACTATTTCTAGCCCCCAAGAATTAGTTTTACTCTTCCGTTATATACTCTTCTTGAAAAAAATTGTAATTTTGAAGATGATGAGGTGAATGGATTGGAGATCCTTATATAAACAACATCAAATATCAGTAACGAGATATCATTCATCACATTCCAAGGAATCCCCTAATGTTGTACATGTATATGGAGAATGATGAAACTACTTTAGATTCATTATCTCATTTTTTGATATTATTTCCTAATGGGTAATCATATCTAGCTCAAATGATCGAGACATTGGAGAGAATCATACATGAAGAAATTACCATTATGTGGGACTACACAGATGTGTTCCATGAATAATTTCATGGTATTCAACCTGACCGAGAGGTAGACTTCTCAATTGATCTAATAACGGGATCTATGACTATATCAAAGACATTTTATAGGATGTACACTATTTATTTTTAGGAACTAAAGATGTAGTTACAAGATAATTTGGAAATGGTTTTATACACCTGAGTTCTTCACCATGGGGTGTGCTAGTCCTCTTATTCAAAAATAAGGATGGATCAATGCCCCTCCGTATTGATTATCATGGGGTAAAAAATAAAGATAAAGAACAAATATCACTTTCCATATATAGATGAATTGTTCGATCAACTAGTTGGGGCCAATTATTTCTCTACGGTGGACCTTCGGTCGGGATATCACCAATTAAATGTGAAGAAGAAATATATTCCTAAGGATGTCTTTTGAATGCATCATAGACGCTATGAGTTCATATTTATTCCCTTTGGAATAACTAATTCTCTTGAAATTTTCATGGACATAACGAATATACTCTTTAGATATTACCATAAAAAAATTGGTTGTAGTCTTCATAGATGATATTTTAAAATATTCTAGTAGAAACGGGGAATTGAAGGATTTTTTTAATACTATTCTAAAGACATTGTAAAGTTAAAAACTATATGAAAATTATAATTAAAATGAGTTATGGATAGTGGAATTATCATTAATAATGAATTTTATAACCAGAAAAAGAATATCTAGGGGCCCTTCTAAAATAATGGTAATTGAAGAGTGGCCTAGAACAACATCTATTACTGAAATCCATAGTTTCCTTGTTCATTCTGTGTATTAACAATGGTGTTTTTGGATCATATCAAACTTCTCTAACCCACTAACAATTATGACTCATAAGGGAGTAAAATTTATCTAGACCAATGAATGTGAATACTACGTCTAATTGTTGAAAATGATTCTTTTCACTGCACCAGTACTTACGCAACCAATATTTGAAGAACCCGTTATGGATATAGTGATGTTTCAAAGAAGATATTAGGATATTTTCTAATGAATAATGATAAATTGAAAGCCTATACTTAATTGTAGTATAATATTCATGTGAAAACTATCCCATTATTGATATGGAGTTGGTGGCTGAGATATACAAGTGAAATAATTTTGTGAAATTATATATATTGGGAGAAGTGTGAAATATATATTTATCATAAGAGCCTCAAATTTATAATCACATAGAAGGATATTATTATTCACCATTAATTATGGTTAGATCTTAGAAGTGAAAATGGATTATTAATCCACTACCATCCTGGTATGGAAAATAAATCGGTAGATGCTCTAAGTAGAAAGGATCTTATAGCTTTATCAATGTTGAGAATTTAGAAGGATCCAATATTCTTATATTAAAAAGGATGGACATGAGAATACCAAAGTAAGGTACATCATCATTCCATTGGAAATTTATTGATCAATAATTCCTTTTATAGAATATATAAGATTCTCTAAGTTTTGATGTGGAAATTAATACAAAGTTATATGTTCTATGAAATATAAAATCCTTATAGTTCAAAATAAATGTGGAATGAGAGGTAAAATTTTCCTCATAACTATATGTACCATCCAATCTAAAGATAAATAAATAGCTTCTGAATGATACACATATCTCAATTTTCTCTATCCACCTAGGGATACAAAATATGGACTGAGATATCCTTGAGCACTATTGGTCAGACAATACGAATAATGAGATAACTAAATACACATAAATTTGTCTATTATGTCACCATGTTGAGGATGAATGAAAATCATTTAAGGGAATGAGGCAACCATTACACATAAAAAAGATTTATTGTGAATAAATTACTATGGATTTTGTAACTGATATTTTGAAGGAATCTGGGTGAAATTATTATATATGGGTCATTGTGGGTCATCTTACAAAGACTGGTCACATTATTGAGATTATAGAGGACTTCACACTTGAACAATTTTAATAAATATGCATTAGATAAATGGTGAGGCTTCATGGACTATGGTTCTCTACTATATCATATTATTATCCTATATTTAGATCCTTGTTTTGGAAAAGTCTCTAACATTCTTTAAATAATATGTTGACCATTAGTATGTATTATCACCCCAAACTGGTGGCCAAAATGATAGAACTATTCAAATGCTGCAATACATGATGAGGGTGTTCCCAATGGACATCAAAGTAGGATGGATCAACATCATCCACTGGTCTAGTTCTATTAAAATAACAGTTTCCAATAGAGAATCTATATGGATCCATATGAATCCATTTGTAGGAAAATATGTATAACACCTGCATTCTAGGAGGACTTTGTTGATTGTAAATAGCCGGGACCTAAACTTGTTGAAGAAATGATCAAAATGGTGAAAAAAAACCAGAAGCACATCCAGGTTTCCAAATGCTATCATTTGAGATATAAATAAAATAATATATAGGGATTTGATTTTGAGGTTGGTCAAAAATTATTCCTCCATATATCTCCATGGATGAGGGTCATGGGATTTGGTAATAAAAGAAAGATAAGTCCTAGGAACGTCATACCCTATGAGATTCTTGACCATGTTAGAGTTATGACCCATCAACTATCACGTCCCCCAACCATGTCTCAGACATGATGTATTCTACATATCTCTCCCAAGGAATTAAATATCAGATACCTCTAATAAATTGAAATCATATATTGTACAACATAAAAGTTAACTCACTTATTAGGAGACGTCAGAGAATATTTCAGACCATGGGGACAAGGATATATGCAATATGACCACTCACCTAGTCAAAGTATAATGTAGAAACCATAACTATAAAAATGAAATATGGGAACCAGAGGAATTAATACAGATTGTATAACCACAACATTTTTCACATTAGTATTTAAAATTACATTTCTAGGGAAAAGTTTCATAAGGGGAGAATAATTTACTGAACCATAATTTTATCAATGGAATTTACCTTCTTATAATTATTCTATAAAACACATACAACAAATATAGATCCCAATAAAAACATTATTCACATAAATTAATAATGATAAATTAGAAATTAAATAAACCAACAAGAATCTAAAATATAACAACTAGACAATAGATCAAAAATAATATAATAAGAATCAGAAAATTTGGATATGCTCGGTCCACTAGATTGACTACACTCACAGGAAAATCTGTAGAAATAAAAAATATTTTTAATAATATAACATTGATTTTTAATGTGAATGTGTATATATATCCTTAAGAAAAAAATATAATTGAATGAATAATGAATTAATGAAGTTGAATTTATAAAAATTACAGAACCTATAACATTGGAATTGTAACCCAACCCTTGGAATAGTAATCTTACCATTTGGAGTATTGATGTGTCAATTAGCATAATAACTTCACATATGAATGTACAAAATCTAATTTATGTATAACATAAATAAAAACCTGATATATTTATATCACGGTATAAAACAAAAAAAATATAAAAAGAAAAATTATGTGATGTTATTTTTTTGTAAAATCGAAAATTTTATTCAAAATTTTATAATTAATATAATTTTTTAAATGATATTTTATTTTTATAATTTTTGTTAAATTAATATTCTATTGAATTATAAATAAAATAAAATTATATGAAACCTTATTTAAAATTAAATTTCTCGTGTTTAGAAAATTATTTTCATAAAATGGATTCAATTTTCTGAAAACAACACATAAAAAATTTTGATGGTAAGTTTTTTGTAATTTTTCTAATAATGTTTCATTTTTTGGTGAGTAGTGAAATATGATAATTTATGGTACTCAGCATTATATGACGAATGTATGATTTTTTGATTCTTGGTTGATATAAGAACCCATTTATTCAAACATGTATGAAACATTTACTAGATTTAGTCTTATTAATCTAAAATATTTATAGTATTGATCCAATATAATAAACTAATTAATATAATAATAAAAAAACACCCATCTCTTACCCCCACTAATACCACACCTCACCACCTTTTATTCTCACACAATATAAGACTTGTAGCTTATCAATATCTTACCCAATTACATTCCCAATACTCTTCCCAACATCAAAGATCTACTATTATGAAAAATAATAGTTATGTATTCCTTAGAGGATCCTTCAATGAGGTGATATTAAAGAGGTAACATTCTCAAACCTTCCCTTTTAATATCATTTATTCTTTTACTATATCATCACCTCCTTCATCCATAAAATCATGAAAATTTACTATCATGTATATAATTTAATTTTATTTTTCTTATGTAATATCATTTTCCAACCCCTTTCTCATCACCACTCATACAATGAAACCAAACCATTATCCAAATTATGGTGGTTTACCCTATCCGTGGATAATGAGTATTCCATTTCTAAAAAAAAATTGAAGGATAGTCATAAAACCATTATTATAGTCAAAAAAATTAAAATTTATAGTATTTCATATATAATGTTTTAAAACTAATATATAAATATAATTTTAAAAAATGAAACTAGTTCATAATGGTCCTAAAATCCAAAAAAATTAAACTAAATAATTATCAATGTTTTTTTATCAAAAGAATTATCCTCACACTAGAATAAATGATATATGGGATCATTTAAAATTATATATGTTCATTAATAGCATATAATTTCACTTTTTTAGAATTATTTTGATTTTACAAGAACTATCATAATTATATACATGTAAAATGACCATGAAACCATGAAACTTATTCTCCTAGAATAACAAAATTGAACTTTATACCTCATTGAAGAGGTAATAAGTGAACATAATAAAATTATAAAAAATCAAATACATATAAAATAGGTCTTGAATTAGGTAATTAATTAATATAATTTTATTATACATGACCTTAATTGCCATTGAATAATACATTCAGACATATGGTAACAAATCATTATACAACTATATTTTTTTTACTTTGGGTTACACTATCTTTCTCATTTCCTAAATTTATTCATTAATTATTATTATATATATAAGTACTCGACTATAAACATCACTTATTCTAGTTATTTAAAATAGATTTCACTTTTTTAAATTCCCAATTACCATTTCAATTAAGAGTTTTAGAA
The DNA here is from genome assembly GCA_963277665.1 of Viscum album. Classification (NCBI taxonomy): domain Eukaryota; kingdom Viridiplantae; phylum Streptophyta; class Magnoliopsida; order Santalales; family Viscaceae; genus Viscum; species Viscum album. The sequence continues at coordinate 713,151,756 of OY728163.1, read as the reverse complement.
TGATAGGACATAATTGATACATATCAACCCACATGCATAAAATGTGTGTAAAATTAAAATAATATCCATTTCATCCAAAACATAATGTTTTTAACACAAAACAACAAAATTATATCTTTGAAAACTACTCATAATATTTAACCTGACTTCCTTCATCCTCCTACACATCCATAACCTGTGAAAGGAAATTAAAAACATTGTATGAGCCTAAAAATCTCAGTAAGAGATAAAAAAAATAATTAAATAAACCAGTATCCTATGAATAATTATATGCATATGAAATTATTATCATAGACATACTTATCACCCATAAAGTATTATATCAATACGTTGTGAAACACAAGAATTCCATAAATAATAAAAAACCTAAATAGAGAATTAGGGTTTCTTAGATAATTACAAAATTAATTTTTTAACCCTCTTGGAAATTTTATGATTTTTTACCCTCATAGAGACCTTACAATGTAACCCTCCTAGCAACCTTGTGGTGTAACCATCGTAGTTAGACATTGTTTTACCATACAACTGATCTCCAACAAACACATAACAAATCCATTAGAGCGATATATAGGTCCCACCACACATCATAAAAAATTCCCATGATCTAGAACATAATCAAAATACAAGAATAATTATATAAAAACGTTGATTTTGGATTTTGTAAAAAAGTGTTTTTAAATTGAGAAAAATGATTTTAAAAATATCATCTATGAAGACTACAACCAATTTTATAACTTTAACATATTTAATATCACCTTGGAAAATTAATACAGATCTAAATATCATATAACCATAATAAAATAAAATAATAATATGCTATAATATTCATAAGACTCATTTTAATATTCATAATATTATTCATAATGTTATGTTTATGTTCATCAAAAAATGTTGGCTCTATCAGACTCTAAATAAATTACTGATCGCAACCGTAGATGTCTATTTTTCAAAATTCAAATCATAGAATAGGAAAAATTATTTTTAATGTCTAGTTTATAACAATATCATTAAAAAAATTAGAATTATGTGGAGGCTTATCATTTAAATTATTTTCAGTTTTTTTAACGTTGGGGAGTTACATTCTCCACAACTTTTGTAAATTTCATCCTCACAATTTTATTTACAAATTAAACAATTGTGGGTACCATAACCTTATAGAATTTTCATATTCCAATGTTTCTTATTCAATCGTGTGGTTTCAACAAAAAACCATTACCTGATTGATAACCTTATTAAGAAATACATGTTCACATTGATCAAGAATCTGAACAGGTTTCTCTACATAAGAAGGATTCTATTTCAACTAAATTTTTAATGGGATCAAAACATGAGATGAATTTTGGACATACATTCTCAACATTGAAACATGAAAAAAAATTATACCTGAGATTAACTTGGATGAAATTCTACTTGGTAGTCACCGGATCCATCATTCTTTAGTATTTCATAAGAAAATGTGTTAAATGACCTCGCCTTTCTTACATTACTATTACATCATTATGAAGATAAACACCATAATAGAATTAACCCATGATGGTATATATTATTAGTTTCATGAAAAAACTAGGACAATACATAACATTGAAAACATAAAACATAGATATTTATTTAATTTATTCTTCTCCAGTATCTTATTATCCCTCGAAATCTCCTAATTACACATAATCATCTAAAGATATACATCAAAAGGCATAAGTTAAAATCCCAGTATGAGGATAGAAAATATCAATACTAAAATTGGTGAGAAAAATCATATTATAGGAAAAGGATCATGAACTTGAGAGTAATAATTAATAAAATACATGAATTGTGACAATGCATAAAAAATAAAACATCATGTCTTAATGGTTAACAACCACACATAGTTGTGAACAAATATAGCATCAAGATAACAAATAATTTCACATTAACTCTTGAGATTCAACACTTTACCAAATTCATTAGAGCACTGCATAATTATGGGCTCACTCATCACATTCAAAAATTCATATTGTGATATATTATTTCAGGCACACCCATTACGTCATAACATTTCCATATCATGCATGAAACATTGGAAATACGTCAAACACAAACATAAAAAAAATAAATCATGGTAAGAAATTAATTTTAAATCATTAAACATACATTAATAAACATTCGGTTCCCAAAATAAATAGAGATTTTCATTATTGGCATAGAACTATTGACCTTGAGTGAAGAGTGAACCAATCTTCGATGATTAAAAAAGGTCTATTTATTTGAAAGAAGTGTTCTATTATAAAATATTGGGTTTGTCATAAATTTAATTAGAAAAAATTTATATCCCAGAATAGGTAATATATTGATTATAAAAGTACTTTTTTGGAGTGACCATATCCCTAATGGAGTGAAAGAGGGAGAACCTGAAGAAGAATGTTGTGTTTGAGAATTTACCCTTACCTTATATTTGAACGCTTTATTAAAATTAATGTCCATTATAACAATAGTATATTCATTCATTAAAATATAAATAAAATATTTTACATTTATAAAATCAATTAATTTTTTATTATGTTCATTTAGGGGCTTTTGGATGAAGTATTGAATTTAAATTAATTGTTGGGAATGTTCATTTTTATAGTTTTCTTGAACGGTTCACTTGAATTCATGAATGGAAGTTCATTTAAAACGTGGATAAACACCCATAATTGTAATAATATCTTATTTATAATTTTAAATAACTATACATGATCTTATAAATACATTTTCTATTTACCATGAGAATGAATCATTAGAAAAGAATTTAATGATGATCGTTTGGGTTAATTCAGGCAGTTTTTCGACCACAGTGAACTTGTTTTGTTTATTAATTTAGTATATGTACATATGTTAGTCCATAAAATTAAATAGTATATAATTAATATAATACACTCTATTCAACCATAAATATGTTTTCATGACCATACTTGAAGGTGGTAGTGAAAAATGAATACATGTCGTTCTTGAAGGTGATAAATTAAAACCTCACGATCAACATTTTCCATTCTAAAAAAAATAAGAGCAGAAGGTGGATGGATGACATATAAACCCATTAGTATCATAATATTCCATTATATTTATGATAATAGAGTTACCATAAAATCTGAATGACGGTAGGTGGTGATAGATTAAAAAATAACATGAAATTGAAAGGAAATTAAAGGAAAAGAGGGAGAGAGGAATTACCTCTTGAATCCTCCATATGGAACCTTGAATTGGACTTTTGATGATTCTAGAATCTCTTTATTAATGGGTTAGGGGATAGGGAATATGTTTGGGCAATGTTTCGACAAGTCTTGAATCTTTAGAGGTGTGGTTTGTCAAGGGGAGGGAGAGGGGTTATTTATACATGTTGACGGGGGTGTTTTAGAATAAAATATTAAACAAATAATATATCAAATGTTAGACTTTTAATAGTAGTTTTCTAATAAAATAAATCATATATTAAAATAATATAATTATTTTTGGAATTTAAATCATCTTTATAATTGGAATTAATTATTTTATTAAAAGGAAAGTGAAAAGAAATTGAAACTGATATTTTAAGCAATCACTTTTTGATGTTAGGTTTTGGAAAGTTCTTTTTAGGATTGGAAATTGAGTTTATTATATTTTAAGGAAAAATTTATGAAATTAAATAGAAAATGGGTGAATATGAAGTTCTAGAATGTTTATAACATCCTTACATCATGAATGAAGTAATTTATGATATATCGGTTATGTGAAAACTGCATTTTTACTATTATCTTGAAAATTGATGTATTTTATAAAATTACAAAAAAAACATGCTAATTTTTTTTAAATGTGAATAATCCAAAAATGAAAACCATTTTTCAAAAATAATTTTCTTAATATGGTTATTTTATTTTTTTAATTTAAATCATAGTTCTCTTGAAAACTACAGATTTGAAAATTAAAATTGTTTTTATAATGCTTTAAAAAATTACATAAGTTCTAATACAATTATTTTAAAACCATAAGGCATAGAATTTTTAATTTCTGAACACATTGTATGAGAATAATTTATAAATTAAATTAATTAATTAATATTAATTATTTATTTATGGCTTATAAAAATTCCAATACTTTTCATATGGTCACATTCTCTCTTATATGATTACTATATTTTATTTAATAATTAATGGATAAGGTTACTAATATTTTTGATGATTTATAATTAATAAGGGTTATATTACTATTCATAAGAGTATGTTACTGTTCATAAGGGTACATTATTATTCACACAAAAAATATGTTTTTTATATTTGACACCAAAAATCACCCAGAATGGAACTGTGTATGATAGATTTTCGAAATTAAAAACTAGAAGTTGAAAAATTATATTTAATGATCACATAGTATTTATTATGATGATATGTCATTATGATTCATATTTTGATTATACTATAAGGAATATTTTTAATAATGGAATTCCATTGATAAAACATTGGGTCATTACTTTCTTCCCCGCCTATGAAATTTCTCCCTCAAAATTTCGTTTTACCAAAACAGGTGAGGGTACATATCCTTCATTGTCGCTTCTGGTTCCTAATTAGCTTATTCAATCTTATGGTTCCTCCGCAACACATTATGAAAATGGGTTGTCCTGTTTCATAAGACCTCATTTCTCCTTTCCAGAATTATTATTGGATGCTCCTCATAAGAGAGATCATCTACCAACTATACAACCCCTAAGTTCAGTATATGGGATTGATATGGTATATAATTCATTAGGACTGATATGTGAAACAAATTATGAACATGATTCCTATTCGGGGGAAGTGCATTCCAATAGGCCATGGTTTCTATGAGGTCAGGGATCTCAAAGGGTCTAATGTACCTTGTTCTTAGATTACCGTTCTTTCCAAACCTCATGACTCCCTTCCATGGTTATATTTTAAAGAAGTATTTATCTCCAACGTCAAACTCCATGTCCCTTCGATAGTTTTCAGCATAGTTCATTTGTCTAATATGAGATTTTTTTTGTGTTTTTGGATAAATTTACCATCTCTGTCATCTGTTGTGAAAGATTTAGTCCAAGTATTTTTCTATCTCTAACTACATCTCAACAGGTTGGAGATTTAAAACCATTTCCACATAAAGCATCACATGGAGCCATCTAAATACTTGAGTGGATGTTATTGTTTTATAAGAACTCAACCAATGAGATATGTTTATCCCACCCACCGTTAAATTCTAAAGAGAAGGCACATAACACATCTTCATGTGTCTGAATAGTCATTTCAGATTGGAAATAATTTTGGGGGTGATATTCCATGCTAAAATTTATTTCAATACTCAAACCATGTTGAAGATTCCTCCCGAATTTGGATACAGACCTTGGATCACGGTTAGAGGCAATCGATTGTGGAACACCATGCAGTCTCAACACATCCTTCACATATATCATTGCAAGATGTTCAAGCGAGAGATCTTCCTGAATAACAAAAAATGGGATGTCATGGTTAGTCGGTCAACCACAAACCCTATCCCATTACTTCCATTGGACGTCTTTGGCCGACCCATGACAAAGTCCATAATGTCATTATCCCATTTCCATATGGGTATATGAAATAGTTTCCTCATTCCATTAGACTTTATTTTCTCTGCATTAACATGATGACATACAAATATTCTTGAGATATATTCCACAATATCCTTCTTCATGTTATCCCACGAAAATTGTTTTCAGAGATCTCAATACATCTGGGTTCTACCAGGATGGATAGATAATTTTGAGCTACGTAAATTTTCTAATAGCTCCTTATTTATCCTGGGTGATGAAGGCACACAAAGACACATTCCAAACAGAATTACACCTTCATCGTCTATATGGAACTATTTCATCTTCCCTTCCTTTACTGCATTCACCTTCTTTTGTTACTCCAGATCACCCCTTTGGGCCTCCTTATCCTTCGCTTCTGTATATGGTGGAAAAATAATTTGGAAAAGCTATGATGTATCCCCTTACATAGTGATTTTTAAATCCAACCATTTTCTATCCATGAAGATAGGGTGTTTCTCAGTCAATAACATGGATAAAGTAGCAGGTTCTTTTCTGCATAGAGCATCAGTAACCTTGTTCGCCTTTCCAGGATGATTATTAATAGAGAAATCGTAATATTTGATTATGTCTAACCATATATTTTGATTCATGTTAAAATATTTTTGTGTGAATATATACTTCAGGATCTTGTGGTCAGTGAATATGTCACTGTTTTCACTGTAAAGGCAGTGCCGCTATATTTTCGTGGAAAAATTGACAGATGCTAGCTCTAGATCATGCGTCAGGTGGTTCTTCTCATGAATCTTCTAGTTTCGTGATGGGTAGTGTAACGCCCATACCCCAGTTACCTACAGTAGGTGCATTATTGCGTAACATTGGCATGATCACAAAGATCAAATCTAAAAATACCGATTAGTTTAGTAGCCTTGAAACACTAGATACATTCATAAGTTTTACATTAAATCATAATGAAATACAAAACTACAACAACATCGTGTCTTCATATCCCCTCATATTATCCCTTTAGGTCATTCATAAAATACTTCTTCACATCGTGGAAAAATTAAAACATTAAAAGGGGTGAGCTCGGATGCTCAGAAAGGATAACAATATAGAGGAAGATTTCATAAATAAACATAAACTTTTAAGGAAATTTATAACTAAACAAAAGCCTTTTAAACATGAACATCAACATAATATGGTAAAATATAGTGAAATAATTCCATTTACTTATTCACATGGATATTCTACTGGTCGAATAATCACATGCAATATCAATAAAAACTTTCATAATGATGGAATGCATAATGCCAGACTATCATAACCACGCAGACAAGGCCTCGTGCCAAGACTACAAATAATATTTTGTCAAGTCCTCATGACAAGACACTAGTTTGTCTCATGATACCTAATAATGCATCGAGGAGCTATATCGGGCTCCACCCGTCACTTATTAAGTCCAATGCATTCCACATATGAACAAGTTTAAACATTTCATAAACCATAACATAATAGTATCACATAAAACATGCATAAAGGAAACTTAAAATATCCACATTTCAATCACAAGATATCAATACAACACATTGATATAATAAAAAAATTATCAAAACCATTTTCTATACCAAAATAAAAGAAAATTAAAACATGGTATTTGTTTTTCATTTAAAAAAAGTTATGGCTTGTAGAGGAATCCAAAACTCAAATAATGGTCACGGTGGAAGAGAAGTCATTATCTCCCCATACGTATGACAAGAAAAACATTCCTTTTTCTCGTTTAGTAAAACAGATTGTATAAAAATATTCCTTTTGAATAAACGTAAAAGTCAAAGGGGTTTATACACTTTATAGAAGAATTTGTGTATAAAAAAAACTATGCCTCAATGAAAGGAGATTGAGATAAAGTTCCATACAAAGATAAATTTTTAAATAAAATAGATCTATTATGTGTATTCACTATAAGTACACATAATGAAATTAAAAATACAAGATTGGACATAATAATATCATGATATAATTTGAAAGTAGGATATTAACACAAAGAACAAAAATTGGGTTAGAAAGTTCCCTTACAAAAATACTTTTTTTAAATAAAATAGATCTATTATGTGTATTCACTATAAGTACACATAAATAATGTACTAATAAAATATAGAACATAATAATATCATGACATTATTTGAATGTATGATATTAACCCAAAGAACAGAAATTGGGTTATGAAGTTCCCTTACCTCGTGTCCATCTTGACTCGACCGTTATTTAACCTCCTGAATAATAAACTAGAGTTAATTTCTACTTTATTTAGAACCTTTTACAAGATAATTATTACATTTATATCACTTATTACCATGTTATGAAAATTATGTAATTATTTAAGTTAATAACAGTCTTTTTGTCGATCTTTGGTACTTGAGTCAAAAATAAACTTCACATAATTACAAGTTGTTCATGTGGTAAAATATCCATTATATCCATAATTATATTCATGATGTAGATATCATATATATCATATATATCCAGTATATACATGCATTTATAATATTACATAACATTTAGAGGTAAGAAATGAAATGCACCGTTCATGGAGACGGTAAGCCGTACGTACGCATGAACGCAACTTTCATTTATATTTCATATTTAATGTAATGAAATCATAATGATATAAAGGTTTATTATAATTCCATTATAATATCATATATAATATCATTTACTCCATCCTTTATACATCCCACATATGGAATTAACGATTCAAATCACTTTGAGGGGGCGGTAGTCCGCATTTCCTAAAATGAAATTATCGCGTTTACCCATAATGGAAATCATAATGGTATGACATAAATGAGAAATAAAGAAGCATAAGGAAAACATAAACATAATATATATATCATATATGAATATAGTGTCCTCAAAATGGCCACCATTAGAGGTGTTAAAATAATATTGAACAATCATCATTTCGTGAGGGAGTATTTCGCCACCCACAGAAACAGTATGTTCTTTAACCATTATACGAAGGTGTGTGTAATTGTAAATCAAATATTTATCATAACAACATCCTAGTAAATTTTATATACTGGTTTTGTTACAAAATAATGTAATAAAAAGATTTTAAGGGGTTGGTGAAGAAAAATAAAACAAAAGAACATAAGAGAAGACATTACCTTAAAATCGGGTAACTCCTTTTGATTTGAGCCAAAGGCTTTCTTGGGAAGACTTCTACCCAATGTGAGGCTTCTAGGAGTAAGAGAGGGAAGTTAATAGAGTATTTGCGAAGAGGTTGGCCGAGCTAAATGGCTTTGAAGGTGTGAATAAGGTTGTAGAGGTGGGGGCCTTTTATAAGAGTAGAGGAGGGGCACTCTTAGAAAGTCATGAAATTTTACTTTATTATATAATTAATTTCGGATTTTAAAGGTCCAAAACTTATATATTTAGAGGATAAGGTGATAAGGGTTCGAAATATACTCATCCAATAGGTTTTTGACAAGTGTAAGTCTTAGATTTTACTTTATATTTTCATTTTATATGAATCATTAATTAATGAGGTAATTGCTGCATCATCACGGTGTCATAAATAATTTAATTTATTTAATGTATAAAAATTATAAAACAATTAACATGATGTAGGAAATATTTTTATATTTCCAATGAATATTTATAGTAAAATATTTTACTTATATAACCCCATGTAATAATTTTTTTTAGTAAAACAACACATGTTTGTGACAATTTTATTTTTTACTTTAAATAAAAAGTTATTAATGTCATTTTCTTACCCAAGTGGCTCCATGTGGTCCCCAAGTTGACCCATGGATTGTCTTGGTCGGCCATGACTCATCCAATAAGTGTAGTAGAGGTGTCAAGATATTTTTATATTTTTATAATATCATTTTTACCTTAAATTTCACTAATTACCTTTAATCGCGATTAATAAAACATAAAAGTTACTATTGACCAAAAATTATTTTAATCCCATTGAATCACATTTCACTTCCTAATGACAATGATGTATGTCAGATTTTTGAAATTCAAATCATAGAGGTGGTAAAATTTCATTTAAACGAAAAATCAGTTTTTCTAACTACCACTTAGTGGTTTCAATATTCATAAAAAATAGATGTTTTTCAGAACAACACCAAAAATTAACCCTAAGGTATTTATGATATTCCTAATTCAAAAATGATGTCTATTTTAAAAAATTCAAAACATATAAGTTGAATTAATTAAATTAATAATCAATTCATGTTATCACAACAAATAGCATGTTTTTATGAAAGAATATCAATCAAAATATTGACAATTGTTTATGTCCAATTTCAAAGTAAAATTAATTCTAATGACCATCATTGGATAGAATGTTAAAAATAAATTCCAATTATACTTTAAAACCACTCAATAGTATTATTGATCACTATAAATTATTTTTATTAAATAGTTGTTTTTAACTATTTTCTATATTCATAGAAAATTAGAAGTTCTCAGAAAATTACAAAAAATTCAACTTAGGATAATTTTGATATTCCGAATACAAAAATGAAGTCCATTTTGAAATAAAAAATTTATATAATTTCAAAAAGTGGGTATGACTATTCATAACTGCTACTTTGATTGGTCACAGTGTGTTAAAATCTCGAACATGCATACAATGAAAGCTATTGCATTATTGAAAGAGAAGCGTATCACGAAATATTGGGGTGTTACATTCTCCCCTCCTTCAATAAATTGCGTCCTCGCAATTTGAAAACGTTCTTCGAAAATAAAAGGTTTAAAATAGAAAATACCTTTTTGAAAAACCCACATTAGAAATAGGGTTAATAAAAATATAACATTAAAAGAAAGAAAGAGAAGTATAAAGTTCACCTGAGATATCCCATACTAGGATTCTATGAAAATATGGATATAATGGAAAAACAAACCATCATGGTCTGATGGAGAGTTTTAGAAAACAGGATTAGGAAAAATTTAACCACAAGAAAATCACAAACTTGTGATTGGTTAAACGGTCATTGAATCCCCAGTCGTAAAATTTAACCGAAAATGTTTTTATTTTAAGTTACCTTTCATAAAGTTGAGGAATTTATTTAGGATATTGACTATGAATGTAAGGAAATATACTTACTTTTCATGTAGACTTTCATTCTTTAATAAATTTTTACCACAAACCCATTGTTGACGCTCCTTTTGTCACAGAATCTAAAGATCGGAAAAGGAGAATATATAAGCATAAAGTGATTCATCCTTTGAAGAAACATCAAAAATCGACAAAGGCATGAACACATGATCAAAAGAAAATGCACCGCGCAAGTTTTACCACTGTCGCGCAAGTACACTTGCGCGACGGTCTTGGTCGCGCAAGTGACTTGCGCGACCTAAGTGGTAACTACCCGATTACCACCCGGGGGTCTTCTTTTGCCAATAAATAGACCCTGTGGGCCCCCCATTCGAGAGGATCTTTTTCCAGAAACTCGGATTGATGCTCCCGACACCCAAGTCTCTTCTCAAAGCATCCGGAACACTTCTAAGGTAATTTCTTACCTAGAAGGGAAGATCTAATGAGAAGAAGGAAGGCCTAAGTGTTGAAACTTATCAAACACTTGCGCGCCGACTTATTTCCTTCAATATAACTTGCGCGTCCCATTTCTGGAAGAAACTCAAGAAAATTCTAAAGGGTTTAAAAAAGAGTCGCTCAAGTATTTCAATGCTGGTTGAAAATCGCGCAAGTACACTATGTGTCGCGCAGGTATACCTGCGCGACCAATACTTGCGCGCCCACGGAAGACTTGCGCGCCTTGCAAGGCTTGCGCGCCCCTATCTTTTTGGGTGCTCATCTTGCCCATTTTTACCCCTCTTAAGCCATTTCACCTTTCCTTTTCAAGATTCAGTCTTCAAGACACTCTTCAAAGCCATTTATGGCATGATTTATTGATTTAACTTTCTTATCTGAAAGGAATTCTGTGGAATCTCTCTCAAAGTCTAGTGATTTAAATATCCTTATGTCACTAAAATACGGAGAGTTAATTCATTCAACCTCATCCTTTAAGATGAGAGAATATTAACCTAGGTCTCCTTTTCAGGAATAATCCCCAGTTATAAAACCTTTAATTTGGGCATCCTCCTCAGGAATAAGCCCCAAACCTTAATCCCTAACCTGGGTCTCCTTTTTCAGGAATAAGACTCAGTCATAACCTTGGGCATCCTCCTCAGGAATAAGCCCCAAACCTTAATCCCAAACCTGGGTCTCCTTTTTCAGGAATAAGACTCAGTCATAACCTTGGTCATCCTCCTCAGGAATAAGCCCCAAACCTTAATCCCTAACCTGGGTCTCCTTTTTCAGGAATAAGACTCAGTCATAACCTTGGGCATCCTCCTCAGGAATAAGCCCCAAACCTTAATCCCTAACCTGGGTCTCCTTTTTCAGGAATAAGACTCAGTCATAACCTTGGGCATCCTCCTCAGGAATAAGCCCCAAACCTTAATCCCTAACCTGGGTCTCCTTTTTCAGGAATAAGAATTAGTCATAACCTTGGGATTCCTTTTAAAGAATAAGCCCCAAGTCTCCTAACCTGAGTCTCCTTTTTCAGGAATAAGACTCAGTCATAATTTTGGGATTCCTTTTCAGGAGTAAAACCCAATCATAAGTCCCCTCCTAACTTGGGCATCCTCTTTAGGAGTAAGCCCCAAGATTAGAGTATTCAAATCTCCATGAAGCACATATAACTTTATGGACACTGTTCATGGATTTTCTCCCTAAAAGAAAATCCTAAACCTTCATCTATTTGGGCAGTCATCCATACATAATCCCCAAACAAATTCTTATGATTGCATCTTTCATGGCACAATAGTCTAAATTTTACCAATACCTCTTGTTTCTCACACCGAGCATGACTCACGTGAGCTTAGAGTGTAAAAGTAATTATGACATTCATATTTGATCCATCAATCATAAACATCATACTCCATTTATCGAACTACGTGGGTTCTGATTCCTTTTCCAAAACAAAGGATACGTAGGTAGCCCATTTATGGGTTCGATCCCAACTTTGAAATAATCTCTGTCCTTCTGAATGACGATAAACTTCAAGTGCCCCACTGAGTGGCTTTAAAATCATCCTGGTCATCATAAATGACCAAGAGACTTTTATATAAATGTTTTGAAGGATACTATTGACCAAGAATCTTTAAACAGATATAGATGATTCTCTATTGATGAAGAACTTCAAATACATATAAAAGATTCTCTAATTTTCTTTGCATATTTAATCATTGATTGTTAAAACTAAAGGAAAGCACATTTTATACTTGGTAATGTAATAAGGATTCACGAACATAACTTATATTTATAAAGAGAGTCCCGGAGTAGACAATAATTCCCCTCAAAAAAGGTGTGATGAGTCCGACCTCCCATCCTCTCGACCAATGCAAATTCCTAAGCCTCATTAGTCCACAAGCTAATGAGCGCCTGCCTTTGGAAAGTAGGTCCAAACGGATGTGGAATCATTGGATGTTTCCGGTTCTACGAACAAACCCGTTAGAAACCGATCGGAACGTTTGAATCTCCCGTCGAGGAGGTCATCCACGGATTCCGTGCGAAACAAAAATGGTGAACCCGACGTGAATCCTTAACCAAGTTAATGTGATGTTCTTCTTATTTGTTAGGCCCCTTGGGCCAACAAAGCAATCATTGACATGTGCTCATCCAAAATATGCAATGGTCAGATTCATCTTGATTATGTCTGTTACATGGAACAAGCACTCTTTTCTCAAGATCTTCTGCAAAATGTCTTTCCTTAAATTCACCTCTGTGAATACTGCTGCTGTGAACACCTCTACTGTGAGGTCTGCTGCTGTGAAAACCAATGCTGCTACTCCTGCTGGAACGTCATCCGCTCTGAGGATGACATCACCAACTCAGCGTCTTCAATGCTGGGTTTCTAATGCACTGGTTAAGGAGTACCGTCGCAACGGTACTATCCCAACTCTGGAGGCCGCTCGTCAAGCCCTCCAAGTTAACAACTCTACCTGGTCGTCCGGACAACGGTGGCCAGCAATCAAGAAGCAGGCGGTGCTGACTACCGTCTCCAACCGTTTCGGGTCGTTATCCCCGGAACGCAATTTCCATTCACTCCCTTACTCTGAGGAAGTGAATGAGCAGGTCCCGCAGGAACTTAATTCAAAAAGACATGAGTCCTTCTCAAGGGCTCCCATCAACAATCGCCGCCAGACTCGTGCGGTAGTGCGCCCTCAACATGATGAGGGTACCGACTCCAGGCATTCAGCTCAGGTTCCTCGAACCCGAGCAGGCAAGATGAACCGCCAGAGACGGAATCCGGTTAACAATAGGCGGGTTGTCATCCCTGCCATCTCCGGAGAAGTCCACCAACCTAACTTGGTGGCAAACAACGAGAAGGCATACACAACTGTTTGTTTTAATTCCGCTGTCCAGCAGACTCGTCTGACAGCATCAAGCCTATCCCGCCAGGCAATTCCGGCGGAGTACCATAGGCAGGAACATACACCTTCTTATACATCACCAGTTAGTCAGCAGGCTCGTCTGACTACATATGATGGATCTCGTCAACCGCGTTTGGCGAAGTGTAATCAGCAGGCACATACACCTGCTAATACTAATCAGGCCTACCAACAGTCTCGCTTGGTAGTGCCCGGAGAAGTCAGTCGGAAAGTCCCGAGGACAAACAGGAGGCAGACTCAACTCTCTGCCTCCACACTTGAGTACTGTCAGGATTCACTGACAGGAAAAGGAGGACAGGAGCAGGCACATACACCTACTCCAAGCCCGGAATGGACGTATATCCCTGTTCCGGCGGCTGAAGTCACCAAACATATTTTGTCAATGGTGAAAGAGCAGAAGAAAATTCCTGCTCATATTCTGGATGCTTGCCAGGATATCATAACAGCTTCGGCATCATCTCAGGGACAGACACAAAAATCTATCCCTAGCAATGGAGTGACACATCAACGATTCACTCCGGAACAGACACACACATCTGTTCCAGTCCAAGAGGGTTATGGGGCATACTCCCCCATATCATACGGACAACCAAGTCAGGCACATACACTTGATTTGAGTGGAGATCATCAGCCTAACCTGACCATCTTTCCTGATCAGGAACATACACCTGCTCAGAGCAATCACTTTTGTCATCAAGTGGTTTCTAAAGTGAGTAAGAAGTCATCTAAGAAAAAGATCTTCCCAACACAGTCAGGAGATCAAAGGCCAATCTGCAACAAGACCTTGCTCAAGGCTGGAGTTCCAGAAGCCCTCAGACATTTATCTGTCGGAATTCAAGATTCTACTCCCTCAGTTCCCAATAACGGGAACATTAATTCTGAAGGTCTTCAACAGACACTTCCTCATGAAGACTTGCTTCATGAAAATTCGGTCAATCTTGAAGTTTCTTCTTCAGATGAGAGCCACAGGAACCCTCTGTGTGGTCAGAAGACCAAGGAGCAAGAGATTTAATCTTTTGCTGTAACCCATCATGACGGTCCTCCTCATGGTGACGAACTTCGCTGCGAAAGTCCTCTCCACAGTAGTGATTCGCGTTGTCTCGAAAATTCTTTAGAAGGCAATGTAGTGACGAAAAAGACCTCCTATCTCGAGGCACTTGCAAACGTAAAACCAGTCATGTCTGATGCTTTACTATCGGCAGGTGAAACTCTTTCTCCATCAGAAGATAGCCTGGGGTTCAGGTTATTCTCCGAACCATCCCTGGTTCATTCATCTTCCAGCATGAATAGAGATTTCTCTACCAATCTTGTTGAATCCGATGAAGCAACAAGGAGACACCAACTCTGGTCCAAACAGGTAGAAGAATCTTCATTTAATGATAAAGAGGAAATGTTGAACATGAGGAAAAAACTGGCAAAAGGTGAAGTACCAGTCATGTTTTGGCCTTTGGCTGACTCCCAGTACGACATTCCAAAGATGTTGACGGATGATGGAATCCATGATATTCGCCTCAAAATATGGAAAACTCTTTGTCAATTAAAGAAGAAGGTATTATCTTACGATGAATATGAAAATCATCTTAAGATAATAGAAGGGTTACAACGCCAGATTGATTTGGCATCTCTATCAGTCTCTCGGTATCCAAAGGCTGAAAAGCAACAGAGAACCCTTCAACGTTCATGCCTTGGCGCACTAAGAAAATTGCGTCAGTTAATTGCCAATGCTCCATCTGATGTTTATATCAGAGGATGGGGTGTTCACGGAGCACTACATTTCACAGTGCTTTCCGGTCAGCAAAGCCCGCCGAAAATGGTCTCAAGCAATGTTATTGCCCATGGCCGACCACAGTCAATGAGCTTTGTTCATAATCAAAAGCTTGCTCAAGAACAAGCTTCAACTAGTTCCTCTCAAAATCAAGTATATAGAGAACAAGTTGTTGAATTGCTCCTACATTAAGAAGGCGAGAATATTGCACAAGCCTCTCGTCTGGAGCAAACACGTCATCAAATGACAGAAGTTTCGGAAATCATCCAACGGTCTGTTGAACCAGGTGATAAAAGTGGATACAGGTTAATGCATCCAGCTAATTTCCGAACTAAGATTCGCAAGATCAAGAGAGATTTTAAGAAGATCTCAGACATAGCATGTCAAGAGACACCCCAGCTTGCCAGACTGGGGACTTCTCTAACCCAACCCTCAAAGTCAACGAATGGGATTCGAGGAGTTGAGCGAAAGCAGCAGGAACATCCCCAGTCCACCGGACTGGGGACTTTTTCAAATCCTCAATCCCTCCCTCAGAGAAAGTCAGTATTCTCTCGATTAGGGAATAAGCCTCAAGAGGAACGAAGAGAAAAGCTGTCAGGAGATTCTCTCCAAGTGACGGTTCTCCAAGAAATTCCTGAGGGATCAAGTCAACGCAGTACCATGTCTCATCATGGACAAAGAAGGAGACAATATCACAGAAATGCTGATAGAAAGGATTCCATGCAATATGCATCCATTAATGTCATCAATGTCGTTGCTGCTAATTCACCAGATGAGGCTCAATCAGAGGGATCAGGCGAAGAGGTTCCTGTTCAAGAAGTTGCGCACACAGACCTAAATGAAGAAGGTGTGCGCACACGTAATCAAAGGATTACCCAAAATCTGGGTATTCCTTCAAGTAACCCACTTCCCCCTCTCCGAAAAGGATCCAATAAGGGGAAAGGAAAGAATCAGGTTACTTCTCACCCTTCCTCTGAAGGAGGTCAATCGCTCTCATTAGAGAAAAGGTTTGCACAACAGGAGGAAGAAATGAAAGAATTAAGAAGGTTGAATGCAGAACTACTTCAGAGTAGTCTTCTTCTTAAGAATGCTGAAGTCCGACAGCCGAAGGAATTTGTTGTAACTACTGAGATGGATCAAGAATATCCTCCTTTATCAGTACACCCTCAGAGGTCAAATCCTACGGGTCAAACGCAACAACGGTTGGCAGCACTACCATTAGTTTCAGCACCAACCACCACATCTGTCCAAGCTCCATTCATTGCACCTACCCAAAACCAAGTTCAACCTAACGTTTCTCAAAAGTTAATAACTACTATTGAGTCATTAACAGCTCGGTTAGAAACTATGGAAGGGAAACGGGCACAAGTTCAACCTGAAAAGAATGTTTACCCTGAATGGGTAGATTCAATTTCTCCTCCATCCAGTTTTGGAAACCCTATTTTCCCTACTTTCAATGGATCAGGAGACCCTGAACAACATTTGACGCATTACGTGTCTTGTTGTGATCCTATGATGGGAACTCCAGAGCAGCAAGAAGCAGTGAAACTCAGATGCTTCGTGCGAACCTTGCAAGGACCAGCTTTTGTCTGGTATACAAGCTTGCAATCCCGGTCAGTCATCGGATGAGAGGATCTTCGTCAAAAATTCCTTCTTCAGTTTAGCTCAACTTTGCGAAAAACGACAGTTTTCGATCTTACAAACTGCAAGCAAAGGGAAAATGAAAGAGTCTCTGATTTCATTGTTCGTTGGAAGGGATTAACGTATTCCTTGAGTTTAGCACTCCCTCAGGAGGAATTATTGCCAATCTGTGTGGCAAATTTGCGTGATGAATTACGCACGCCATTGATCCCTGTGAAATACACAGGAGGGTTTTGAGACCTTACTTCAATCGCTCAACAGATTGAAGATTCCCTTATATAGGCTAAGGTTAAATCTCATGTAATTCCATCAGCTCCAGGAAGAAGAATGGGTAAAGCAGAAACTGCTACAGTTATGCTTAAACAGGCACCTGTACCTATTTCTACTTCAAAACCGTCATCTTCTCGAAGGGCTCCACCTCCTGAACGCCAACAACAAAGGCTGTTTCGTCCAAATTATAAAAAAGATCAACGACGAAAACAATTCGAGGATATGAAGAGTAAAACATACTCTTTCCGAAGTGAGCAAGTTCCTGGTTACTTCATTTCAGCCCTGGAAAATAATTTGGTTCAATTACCAGTGCCAAAGAGGCCAAACAAGGAAGGAGATGAAGACCGTCCCAATTATTGTCCCTTTCATCAAATGTTGGGGCATCCCATCCAGGAGTGTTTTGTCTTTAAAGTCCTCATGCAAAAGATGGTCGACTTGGGACAAGTCAAATTGAAGGGTTCTTCAGCTCATGTAGCATGTATTACCGCTACAGATCCAGAGGAAGGAGGCGAGTGGCAGGAAGTCAAAAGCAAAACTGTGAAAAAATATGATGATTGGATGGTCAGAGATACAATCAATCGGACCCATTCCATTTTGCGAACACAATTGAAGAAGCCAATTGTGTCTCCTACAAAAGCTGCAGTAAAGCCTCCATCAAAAGACAAATCCTCAAAAGGGCAGCGCAATTCAAAGAAGAAAGAGGAATCAGGAGAAGATGAGTATGTATCAAAGCCTAAATTGTCTTTGACTCTGGCAGATTTCATGCCATCTACTTCAAAGCCACGGGCACCGTCCCACCAAACGGCACAGCCAAAACAGGCTAACCAGGCAGAGTCTTTATCAGACGAAGAGTTAATCTTTGGTTCTGTTAATATGATTCAATTAACATATTCATATTCCAGTCTTGATGAGCCTGAATTCCCTTTATCAAATAAGGGAACCCGAGGAAGTTCTAGAGGTTCAAGATATAGGGGAAGACGTGGATCTTTCCGAAGCCACTACTCTAATTCTACCCCTGCTAGCACTGTATATGCAGCAGAAACTCGTGGTAGAGCCCTTCAGCGAGCTCCAAAAGAACAAGCAAGTTCTTCTGCCAATGGCCAACTCAGTTTCAGCACAATAATTTTGGAAGACCGATTAAAAGTTTCATCTTCTTTATCTCAGCAAGTAAATGGATCTAATCAGTCTAATTTTCCAAAACCAAGAATGTTGCCAACTTCAATACAAGATGCATCAGCTTTCAAAGCATCTGCTTCCAAGGTACCTACTAAACCACATATTCCTATTGGGAAACACAGACCTCTAGATCAAAAGTATGATATATTGAAACACTTGGCCCAAGTACCAGCCAAGTTATCAATTTTGGATGCTTTGAATCTGTCAATAGATCTTCGGGAAGCACTCATCGAAGCTTTGTCAAGTCCTCAGGAGTTTGAAGCTGAAATTACTGCAGCTGAAATCAATCACATAGAGAATAATCCTGCAGAATGCCATGCAGTGATATCTTTTACTGATAAAGATGATGATGATGTTGTGCATGGGCACATAAAACCTTTGTACTTATCTGGAAAAGTCAATGGTATAGATGTTCGAAGAGCTTTCATTGACAATGGTTCAGGAGTCAACCTCATGCCCATTCGCACACTTCGTCGATTGGGCCTCACGGAATCTGATTTATCTCCTTCTACCATGATGTTGCAATGATATGATAAAAATGAACAAGAACCACTGGGAGAAGTTACGCTCAGAACTCAGTTTGGAGATCTTATTTCCAATTCGGATTTCATGATTGTTGATCAAGACTCAGCTTTCAATATCTTGCTTGGAAGACCCTGGCTACATCAGCATGCAGCTATTCCGTCATCATACCATCAATGTCTCAAATACTATTTCGATGGTCAAGTTGGAACATTGTATGGTGATAAGGCCCCGTTCAAGACATGTGAGTCTCAATACATTGAGGCGGAATTTTATCACATGAAGGGAAGAGAAAAATCTACAATGAAGGAAATTACCAAAGTTAATGCTCCATATGGTTTGGAAAAAATTCCAATAAATCCATTTTCACATGTGAGTACAGATTATGTGTTACCTATCAGTCAAATTGACAAAATAGGCCCAAATCAAAATATTCTTTTGGAAAGATCCATAATGTCAATTACGGCAATAGAGCCAGACAACATGGGAGAAATTGGTAACTTACCAAGCAGTGATGAAAGCATAAGTGGTGACGTTTTCATTTCGTCTGCTGAAATCCAACAAGTCTATACTTCGCTAATCAGGCCAGAAGAAGTTATAGCAACACCAGAGGTTAATATTGATGTCGATTCTCAATCCATCATCTCCTCTTTATTTCCCAAAGAAGACCCTTTATCATCAATAGGGTCTGAAATGGAAGCTTCTTCTTCAAAATGTGAAAATTTTGACATCTCTTATGATCATGAGAATTTCATTTTTTCATCTACTTTGCAAGTAGAAACGGAAGAAATAACACATGATGAAGAGGAAGGGGAAGATCTTAGAGATGCTCCTCCAGCATTTGAAGAGGGTATCTCTACCACTGTGGATGAACTCAGAGAAGTAAATCTGGGTACAGAGAAAGATCCACGCCCCACCTTAATTAGTGTGGCCATGACCCTTGAAGAGCAAGAGATGTATATTTCTTTTCTAAAGCAAAATAAAGATATTTTTGCTTGGAATTATACAGAGATGCCTGGCCTTGATCCTGATTTTTCCACCCATCATTTGGGTTTTCCAAAAGAACATCGAGGATTCAAGCAAGCCGCGAGAAGAACACACCCAAACTATGCTTCCAAAATCGAGGCTGAAGTGGATAAGCTTATCAAAGCTAACTTCGTCAGAGAAGTTCAATATCCCAAGTGGTTGGCTAATATTGTCCCTGTAAAGAAGAAGAACGGACAAATTAGGGTTTGCATCGATTTCAGAGATCTTAATCAGTATTGTCCTAAAGATGATTTCCCAGTTCCGATTACAGAACTCTTAATTGATGCGACGGCTGGCTATGAAGTACTTTCTTTCATGGATGGATATTCTGGATATAATCAGATCTGAATGGCCCCAGAAGATGAAGAATATACAGCCTTCAGAGCTTCTCAAGGTGTGTTTTGTTACCAGGTGATCCCATTTGGTTTAAAGAATGCAGGTGCAACATATCAACGCGCCATGCATCGTATCTTCAAACCTTTTCTAGGGACATTTGTCGAATGATATGTAGATGATTTGGTGGTTAAATCCAAACAACGTTTTGATCACTTGGCTGATTTGGAAGTCGTATTCCACAAGCATCCACCACATAATTTGAAGATGAACCCCTTAAAATGTGCTTTTGGGGTAACCTCAGGAAAATTCCTCGGCTTTGTTGTACGCCATCGTGGTATTGAAGTCGATCCTGAGAAGACCAAATCAATCCTTGGTATGTCACCTCCTCAGAACTTGAAAGAATTAAGAGGACTTCAAGGACACTTAGCCTATATTCGGCGTTTCATCGCCAATTTGGAAGGCAAAAGTTTACCCTTTACCAAATTATTGAAGAAAGGGGTCACTTACCAGTGGACTGAAGAATGTAAAGAAGCATTTGATGTTCTCAAGAAATACCTCTTGAGTCCACCAGTACTCATGCCACCTGTTGAGGGTAGGCCTCTTATCCTCTATGTGACAGCTTTAGTGCGATCATTGGGTGCATTTCTCGCTCAAAATAATGATGCTGGGAATGAAAATAGTCTCTACTATCTCAGTAGAACTATGCTTGAAGCAGAAACCCGGTATTCGAGTATTGAAAAGTGATGCCTAGCATTAATCATTGCAGTTCAGAAACTGAGACACTACCTACAACATCACGAGGTCCAATTGGTATCTCGTAATAATCCACTCAAATTCATCCTTAGTCGTCCAATGCTTACAGGACGTCTGGCAAGGTGGGCGGTTATTCTACAGCAGTTCGACATCCAGTATGTGTCTCAAAAGGCAATTAAGGGCCAAGCTCTGGCTGATTTCCTGGATGAACATCCTTCAGTGGAAGACACATATTTAGATATCGAACTCCCTGATGAGGAAGTTTTCTCTATTCAAGAGAGTCCTCAAACATGGGAAATGTATTTTGATGGTTCTTCTAGAAGTCCAACAGGGAAGAAAATGGAAAATACTAAATTCAACAAAGTTGGTTTAGGAATTCTGCTCATTTCTCCAGATAAGGCAGTGTTACCTTATTCCTTTTTGTTGTGGGAAGGTGGTACCAATAATTAAGCTGAATACCAAGCTCTCATTATAGGCTTGGAGTTAGCGCTTCAAGCACAAGTGAATCACTTAAAGGTGAAAGGTGATTCAGACCTGGTAATCAAACAAGTCAATGGGGATTATGCCATCAGAAAAGAAGAATTAATCCCTTTGTATGATTACGTCAGAGAGTTAATGTCGGAATTACCTTCAGAACCGACATTTTCTTATGTCCCAAGATCACAAAATGCTCAAGCTGATGCACTGGCTAATATAGCCACAGCTTTAGCAGATCCAAATCGGGACAAGACAACCATCTGTATTGCCCACCGTCATGCAATTTCACCTTATGTTCAAGTCAGAATAGAGGAAATTAATGAAATTAGTCCCATTCCTGAACTGTATGGTCATACTATAGGATGGATGTCACCTATCAAGGAATACCTTCAAAATGGAACACTTCCACCTGATAGAGCCGAGAAAGAACAAATTCGGCGATGTGTGGTCAATTTTACTCTTTATGATGGTCCAAACCACCTCGAGAAAATTCTCTACAAACGTGGTTTTGATGGAGTTCTCTTAATATGTATTGATGGTGAAGAGACTATGGCTGTCATAAAAGAAGTACATGCAGGAGTCTGTGGTGCCCACCAGTCTGGACATAGATTGTCTGATCAAATTCGAAGGCTTGGATACTTCTGGCCTTCAATGATACAATATTGTGTTAATTTCACAAATAAGTGTCATTCATGTCAAGTATATTCCAACTTCATTCATCAACCTCCAGAGTTGCTTCATATAGCTAAATACTCATGGCCATTTTCCACATGGGGAATGGATGTGGTGGGACGTTACCCTTCAGCTACGGCCAAGCAGTTTAAGTACATTCTTACTGCTACTGATTTCTTTTCCAAATGGGAAGAGGCAGTACCTCTCAAAGAAGTCAGTTCTAAATGCATTGTTAGCTTCATCAAGTCTAACATCATTACTAGATTTGGTGTCCCTCATACCATACTGAAGGACAACGGCACCAATTTCTGTTCTTCTGAGGTAAAGAAATTGTATCAAGAATACAACATTAAGTCCAACGATGCATCTCGATATCATGCAGTGGCTAATGGCCAAATAGAGGCCTTCAACAAGACTCTTTCAAATATACTGCAAAAGATGGTGGATAAAGATAATAGGTCATGGCCTGATAAACTCTTTCATGCTTTATGGGCTTATCAGACTACCACTCGCAATGCAACGCGGTCTACTCCATATTCATTGGTATATGGAACAGAAGCAGTCTTTCCAATTGAAGTTCAATTGCCCTCACTCAGAATAGCCATTTGTGATCAGTTATCAACAGATGAGCAATCCCAAAAGCAGTTGAATGAATTGGAACAGTTAGATGAGAAAATATTGTGCACTTTGCACCACTTGGAAATCTATCAGAATCGGATAGCACGAGCTTTTAACAAAAAAAGTTCGTCTTCGTTCATTCATTCAGGGAGAATTGGTATTGGTTCTCAGAGCACCAATGATACCAGGAAAGAATCCTCCCAAGCTTGAACCAAAATGGGAAGTACCTTATTCAATACATAAGGTCTACTCCAATGGAGTGTATTCTCTGATCTCAATGGATGGAGAACACATCACGACTCCAACTAATGCCAGATTTCTGAAGAAGTATTTTGTATAAACACAAAATATTGTTCCCAGATCCAAAACAATCACATTAGATCATACTTTTGTCCTACATGACATTAAACTGTTATTATGTCCTATCTACATGACATTAAACTGTACAGAAGATCCTATATTTTGTCCGAGATGACATTAAACTATATTTTGTCTTAGCAACATGACATTAAACTGTGTGGCACTTCCAACGTCCAGCATGACGATAAACTGTAAAAAGTCCCCAGAACTGATATCCTCATATTGGTTCACCTTAGTCCTAGCTACATGACTTTAAACTGTACAGCACCAGTTCGTCCTTGCTATATGACATTAAACTATACAGCAATGGTCCAGTATGACTTTAAACTGCAACTTCGTCCCACATGACATAGAACTGTGAAAAAGTTCCCTAAACCGTCCAACATGACCTTAAACTGCATCATCCCTAGTCCATGTATATGACCATAAACTATTTGTAAATCCCTTATGTCCAGCAAGACGTTAAGCTGTGACGTCCTAAACTACATGACGCTAAACTGTATAAAAGTCCCTCACGTCCGAAAAGACGTTAAATTATATAATCATCAAAGGTCCAGCATGACATTAAACTGCACCATCCACGGTCCATGCATATGACCTTAAACTATTCACATTTTCGTCCAACATGACATAGATGGTGTGTTATTTTGTCCTTACGGCATGACATTAAACTGCACAGTCCCCCTTTCGTCCAATATGACGTTAAACTATTTTATCCCCATCGTCCTAACTACATGACGCTAAACTGTACAGAAAATCCTTGATAGGTCCTACATGACATTAAACTGTATTTTGTCCCTGCTACATGACACTAAACTGTGCAGCACCAATAGTCCTAACTGCAAGACTTTAAACTGCATAGTCCCTTTTTTATGTCCTACATGACATTAAACTGTGCATCGTTAAGGTTGTTATTACCTCTTGTTTCTCACACCGAGTATGACTCACGAGATCTTAGAGCGAACATTAACCATAACATTCCCTTTGGGCCACTAACCATGTGTAAGTCCCAACAATATTTTTTTTAGATCATTATCCACAAGAACAACTTGATCATTAATTCATTCTTTAATTGAACTACACGGACTTTGATCCTCGCCCTCCAGGCTGGGTATGTAGGCAACCTGCCAGGGTTCAACCCCAAAAACAATCTCTTCACATCGGTTCACCACAACCTCATATGATGTTGATTTGTGAATCCACCCCTGGAATCAATATCTTTACATTGATTCACTTTCATCCTTGTTATATGACGTTAAACTATACAACACTTTTGTCCGGTACAACAATAAACTACAATATTTTTTGATTTCCTCATTTGAGAAGGAACCATTATTGACATTGATTTTTTAAAATCATGTTTCATTTTCAAAAGACTACGTGCATACATGGTAATGCCTAAACTTTTTATCTCAGGTTAAACCATCATTGCACTAAAGTCCCCTTTCACCCTTCACATGTACGAACCTAATTTGTACAAAGGGTAGTTCTAGAACTACGTGGACTTGATTCCCCATCCTTATGGGATACGTAGGAACATTCGAGTGTCCCTCGAATCCAGTCCCAAGTCTTTTGGGCCTAACCCCAAATTTCACTTTCAGTCCCTTGGCTGAAAAGTCCTCATGAAAACACACACTATGTATTCATTATTATGGTCCGAATTCTATGACCCTAAACTAAGATCACTCATACTTTCGTCTTGCACGACGTTAAACTGCATTTCAAGAACTACGTATGGCTTGATTCTCATTCTTATGAGATACGTAGTGAAGTCCAAGTTTCAATTCAGGACCCAGCCACAACATGATTATGGTTTTCATTGACCTATGTATCTCTATATACATTGGACAATACCCATATTTATGTGTTATAATCCTAACATTAAATATTTTCAGATCTTCATAACCCTTTTCATGACTTCTAGTCACAAAAATGTCAAACTTCTGAGAATTCTTTTGCCTGACTATGCAGCACGTGCCCATAGGTGGCCTTGCATAAACAGTCCACATAACAGACATTTCAGCCAAAAGATGCTATTCATTTGACCATGCAGCCAATGCCCATAGGTGGCCCTGCATATTTCAACCCCCTAACGGGTTTTGTTAAATAATAGTAACTTCATTCTTGGGAAGAATGCCTCTTTTGTCCTTATTTGTCTTAAACGACAATATGTAGGGATCCGCAAAAAAATAGCCATCCTTAACATATTTGTCCCATATCCTTTTTCATGATCTGAAAGTATTGAAGTCTATGGTTTATTCTTCTTCCCTATGTTTGGGTCAGACCTTCGTAGGAGTGATATTCATCCAGTTCTTCGATATTCTTGTTTGGAAATATCTTCTCCATATTCAAGTACCTCTTTCCATACAACAAACTCTATACTTTAGAAAATTTGAATCTCCATAAACTTTCACTGGCTTTTAGCACTAGGAAAGTAAATTTCTGGGAGTTCTTTTTCCTGACTATGCAGCACGTGCCCATAGGTGGCCTTGCATAAACAATCCACATAACAGACTTGTCAGCCAAAAGATGCTATTTATTTGACCATGCATCCAATTCCCATAGGTGGCCCTGCATATTTCAACCCCCTAACGGGTTTTGTTAAATAATAGTAACTTCATTCTTGGAAACTACTTCTTCTAATTCCTTTTAGCTCTTTTTTCATATCATTCCTCAGATTCAAATATTCTTAAGCCATAGTTTACATTTTTTCCATCATACTTGAGTATGGTAATATGTTTTCAGATAAATTGTCAATGAATTGAATCCATTTCTAACCCATTTTTGGTCAATGCTATTTAGACCTTAAACATTAGCCCCTTTATGTCCAGCGTGCATGACTTTAAACTGCACACAAAAGACAAAGGAACTCTGAATAAAAGTCAAGTTCCAGCACACTTGCGCGCTGCCCTCTGTGCCCTGAAGACTTGTGTGCCCCCCTTTCCTTTGAATGTATTCAATTTCCTCAGAGTCAAATCCTCATTTCCTTCCAGATCCAACTCTGAGGGGGGACTTTTGTTGATCCTCCTTTTGTCACAGAATCTAAAGATCGGAAAAGGAGAATATCTAAGCATAAAGTGATTCATCCTTTGAAGAAACATCAAAAATCGTCAAAGGCATGAACACAGGATCAAAAGCAAATGCACCGCGCATGTTTTACCACTGTCGCGCAAGTACACTTGCGCGACGGTCTTGGTCGCGCAAGTGACTTGCGCGACCTAAGTGGTAACTGCCCGGTAACCACCCGGTGTCTTCTTTTGTCTATAAATAGACCCTGTGGGCCCCCCATTCGAGAGGATCTTTTTCCAGAAACATGGATTGAAGCTCCCGACGCCCAAGTCTCTTCTCAAAGCTTCCGGAACACTTCTAAGGTAATTTCTTACCTAGAAGGGAAGATCTAAAGAGAAGAAGGAAGGCCTAAGTGTTGAAACTTATCAAACACTTGCGCGCCGACTTATTTCCTTCAATATAACTTGCGCGTACCTTTTCTGGAAGAAACTCAAGAAAATTCTAAAGGGTTTAAAAAAGAGTCGCTCAAGTATTTCAATGCTGGTTGAAAATCGCGCAAGTACACTATGTGTCGCGTAGGTATACCTACGCGACCAATACTTGCGCGCCCACGGAAGACTTGCGCGCCTTGCAAGACTTGTGCGCCCCTATCTTTTTGGGTGCCCATCTTGCCAATTTTTACCCCTCTTAAGCCATTTCACCTTTCCTTTTCAAGATTCAGTCTTCAAGACACTCTTCAAAGCCATTTATGGCATGATTTCTTGATTTGACATTCTTATCTGAAAGGAATTCTGTGGAATCTCTCTCAAAGTCTAGTGATTTAAATATCCTTATGTCACTAAAATACGGAGAGTTCATTCATTCAACCTCATCCTTTAAGATGAGAGAATCTTAACCTGGGTCTCCTTTTCAGGAATAATCCCCAGTGATAAAACCTTTAATCCGGGCATCCTCCTCAGGAATAAGCCCCAAACCTTAATCCCTAACCTGGGTCTCCTTTTTCAGGAATAAGACTCAGTCATAACCTTGGGCATCCTCCTCAGGAATAAGCCCCAAACCTTAATCCCTAAACTGGGTCTCCTTTTTCAGGAATAAGACTCAGTCATAACCTTGGGCATCCTCCTCAGGAATAAGCCCCAAACCTTAATCCCTAACCTGGGTCTCCTTTTTCAGGAATAAGACTCAGTCATAACCTTGGGCATCCTCCTCAGGAATAAGCCCCAAACCTTAATCCCTAACCTGGGTCTCCTTTTTTAGGAATAAGACTCAGTCATAACCTTGGGCATCCTCCTCTTGAATATGCCCCAAACCTTAATCCCTAAAATGGGTCTCCTTTTTCAGGAATAAGACTCAGTCATAACCTTGGGAATCCTCCTCAGGAATAAGCCCCAAACCTTAATCCCTAACCTGGGTCTCCTTTTTCAGGAATAAGACTCAGTCATAACCTTGGGCATCCTCCTCAAGAACAAGCCCCAAACCTTAATCCCTAACCTGGGTCTCCTTTTTCAGGAATAAGACTCAGTCATAACCTTGGGCATCCTCCTCAGGAATAAGCCCCAAACCTTAATCCCTAACCTGGGTCTCCTTTTTCAGGAATAAGACTCAGTCATAACCTTGGGCTTCCTTTTAAAGAATAAGCCCCAAGTCTCCTAACCTGAGTCTCCTTTTTCAGGAATAAGACTCAGTCATAATTTTGGGCTTCCTTTTCAGGAGTAAAACCCAATCATAAGTCCCCTCCTAACTTGGGCATCCTCCTTAGGAGTAAGCCCCAATATTAGAGTATTTAAATCTCCATGAAGCACATATAACTTTATGGACCTTGTTCATGGATTTTCTCCCTAAAAGAAAATCCTAAACCTTCATCTATTTGGGAAGTCATCCATACATAAGCCCCAAACAAATTCTTATGATTGCATCTTTCATGGAAAAATAGTCTAAATTTTACCAATACCTCTTGTTTCTCACACCGAGCATGACTCACGTGAGCTTAGAGTGTAAAAGTAATTATGACATTCATCTTTGAGCCATCAATCATAAACATCATACTCCATTTCTCGAACTACGTGGGTTCTGATTCCTTTTCCAAAACAAAGGATACGTAGGTAGCCCATTTATGGGTTCGATCCCAACTTTGAAATAATCTATGTCCTTCTGAATGACGATAAACTTCAAGTGCCCCACTGAGTGGCTTTAAAATCAGCCTGGTCATCATAAATGACCAAGAGACTTTTATATAAATGTTTTGAAGGATACCATTGACCAAGAATCTCTAAACAGATATAGATGATTCTCTATTGATGAAGAACTTCGAATACATATAAAAGATTCTCTAAATTTCTTTGCATATTTAATCATTGATTGTTAAAACTAAAGGAAAGCACATTTTATACTTGGTAATGTAATAAGGATTCACGAACATAACTTAAATCTCTAAATAGAGTCCCGGAGTAGACAATAATTCCCCTCAAAAAAGGTGTGATGAGTCCGACCTCCCATCCTCTCGACCAATGCAAATTCCTAAGCCTCATTAGTCCACAAGCTAATGAGCGCCTGCCTTTGGAAAGTAGGTCCAAACGGATGTGGAATCATGGGATGTTTCCGGTTCTACGAACAAACCCGTTAGAAATAGATCGGAACGTTTGAATCTCCCGTCGAGGAGGTCATCCCCGGATTCCGTGCGAAACACCCATATTTCACTCCAAAAGGTAATAGAACTGAAAATATTCTAATTATCATAATTATATAAGGTTCCAAATACTAACACATACCATTTAGATTAGGAAAACTGTTTTGTAATAACCAGGGACTTCCTGTAGGCTAGTGGTAGGTAATAAAGGCCTTTCGTACTATGGTTGTGAGTTCGATTCCTACAGCTTTGTCCGACGCGACGGGTTATCCCCCAACATGCAGGTTATCCTTTTCCTAAAACTATAGTATTATAATATTCCAAAAATAATCTTTATAATTGTTTTAACCTTAAAAAATACTATCCAAAGTTCAAATTAATCTATTCCAACCTTTATAGTTATCCAAAATACCTACATCCTGACTTTCTCTAAAAGGTCTCTAAATTCCAAAATCAATTGTATCATTATATTCCTCAAAGTAAATTTTCTCTTATTGTTACATACAGAAATATGATTACCGTAATCATATTAAAACCTCAATGAAAACAACAAGTACTGCGGTACAATCCTTATATATATAACATTATTCTTATAACCAGAATATAATCCTTGAGTCCAAAATCACCAATACATTAATTATTCCACTTCAACTATAGTAATAGCGTAAGATTGTCCATGATCCCTTGCCATTTTCTAAGGTTAGTTTCCCTGATGCTTAGGACATTCATTTGCATAATGCCCCATTTCCCTACAATTGTAGCATTCAACATTGATAGCCTCTTTCTTTCCCTTGCAATCAGGAGCCTGGTGACATTTTTCTCCACATTTATAACAAACTCCCATTCCATTTAGGCAAGTACCAGGGTGATTCTTCCCACAATTATCGCATAATGAAAAATCCTTCTTTCTTTTTTTCCCTTTATCATTCTCTTGTTACACCGTTCTCTTCTTCTCTTGATTTAATTTGTTGTAATAAGACTTAGAGAATTCCTTTTCTGTCTTGATAGCACACTAGACTATATCTTCATACGTTGAGAAAAATTGTGATACTAAAGCTCAATGGAGAAACAGTTTTAACCCATCAATGAAATGATCAATCTTACTTCTTGGGTTATGTATATAATCTGCTGCATTCCTCGCTAAACTTGCCAAGTTAGCCTCATACTTTGCGACATTCTCATCCTCCTTTTGTCTCAGACTCAGAAATTGCCTTTCTATATCTTCTCGATGGTCACGAGGAATGTATTTTTCTATGAAAATATCTTTTAACTATCTCCATTCCATACTTGATACTTTTTCATCTTCCTTTGTGTTTTGAATCACCGAACACCATTGATTAGCATCTCCAGTGAGGTGGTAAACTTCCATGACAACCTTCTCCCTTTCGATACTCCCCACGGCATGGATTATTTTCTCTAAAGATATTATCCATTGCTTAGATACTAATGTATTTGTACCCCCATTAAATGTTGGCGGTTGTTGCCTCATGAAACGATCTAACATTGATCCTCCACGTTGCGGATCAGGGTGCTCCATATTAGTAAGGTTATTATTCATAACCTGAGTGAGTTGTCCCAGTATAGGGATAAGGTGATCAGCACCAGTTGTATCACCATCTCTACTATAATTCACTTCAGCAGGACGACAATCCCTACATGGATTGCGTGCATTGAAACGGTTTCCATTTCTTCTACTAGGCGCCATTTCTAAACAATGTCATAAACTAGATTAGTTTATGAATCTAAATACATAATATCAAACTTGCAAAACACATAACATAAATTGAACTATTTATGGATATAATCCATAATCATAAAAATGTTTTCTTTGAGGAATTATATACTCATAAACCGTTCATAATGGTTTGTAAAGAAAATGAGAATTATCCTAAGCATATCCCCTGGGAGTGTCGTAACCAAGAGTGCAACAAGGCCGGTTGTTGTGCACCAGTTCCCGTTCGAGTCTATCTCAAAGTGGTGTTTTCGGGTTTTACCCCTAGGTACATCTGTGCCAGAGCCACCTCTACCTTCTCGTATCAAGACAGGGATGTATTGCTCGGAAAACTCACAAAATCTCTATAATACCAAAATTCTAGGAATTTCTTCTATACTAATCCTCAAAGATTATGTTAGGTCTATGTCCTCTAATCAGAGTTTATCAAAATATAGCTTCCATGGTTACTACTAATCTACCTATGATACCAACTGTAACTCCCCGACCACAGTTACCTAGAGTCGGTGCATTATTGCGTAACATTGGCATGATCACAAAGATCAAGTCTCGAAAGACCTATTAGTTTAGTAGCCTTGAAACACTAGATACATTCATAAGTTTTACATTACATCATAATGTAATACAAAACTACAACAACATCTTGTCTTCATATCCCCTCATATTATCCCTTCAGGTCATTCATAAAATACTTCTTCACATACTGGAAAAATTAAAACATTCAAAGGGGTGATCTCAGATGCTCAGTAAAGATACCAATATAGAAGAAGCTTTTATAAACAAACATAAACATTTAATTCAATGTATAAATAAAAAAAAGCCTTTTAAACAAGAACTTCTACATAATATGGAAAAATAAAATGAAATAATGTCATTTACTTATTTACATGGATATTCTACTAGTCGAATAATCACATTAAATATCAATAACCACTTTCATAATGATGGAATGCATAATGCCAGACTATCAAAACCACGTATCCAAGGCCTCGTGCCAAGACTAAAAATAATATTTTGTCAAGGCCTCATGCCAAGACACTAGTTTGCCTCATGAGACCTACTGATGCATCGAGGAACTATAGTGGGCTCCACCCGTCACTTATTAAGTCCAATGCATTCCTCATATGAACATGTTTAAACATATCATCAACCATAACATATTTGTATCACATAAAACATGGATAAAGGAAACATAACATTTACACATTTCAATCACAAGATATCAATACAACACATTGATATAACAAAAATATTATTAAAACCATTTTCAAAACCACAATAAAAGGAAATTAAAACTTGGTATTTATTTTTCATTTAAAAAAAGTTATAGCTTGTAGAGGAAGATGAAACTCAAATAATGGTCACGGCGGCCAAGAAGTCATTGTCGCCACATATGTATGAAAAGAAAAACATTCCTTTTGGTCATTTAGTAAAACGCATCGTATAAAAATATTTCTTTTGAATAAACGTAAAAGTCAAAGGGGTTTATACACCGTATAGAAGAAATTTGTGTATAAAAAAATATGCCTTAATGAAAGGAGATTGAGACGAAGTCCCTTAAAAAGATCATTTTTTAAATAAAATAGATATATTATGTGTATTAACTATAAGTACACATAAAGAAAGTAAAAATACAAGATAGGACATTATAATATCATGACATAATTTGAATGTAGGAGATTAACCCAAAGAACGTAAATTCGGTTAAGAAGTTCCCTTACAAAGATAATTTTTTTAAATAAAATTGATCTATGATGTGTATTCTCTATAATTACACATAAATAAATTACTAATAAAAGATATAACATAATAATATCATGACATAATTAGATTGTTGGAGATAAACCCAAAGAACGAAAATTGGGTTAAGAAGTTCCCTTACCTCGTGTCCGTCTTGACTCGACCGTTTTTTAAACTCCTGAATAATAAAATAGAGTTAATTTCTACTTGAATAAGAACATATTTAAAGTTCATTATTCCTTTTATATCACTTATTACCATGCTATTAAAATTATGTAATTATTTAAGTTAATAACGATCATTTTGTCGATCTTTGGTACTTGAGTCAAAAATAAACTTCTTATAATTACAAGTTGTTCATGTGGTAAAATATCCATTATATAAAGAATTAAATTCATGGTTTAGATATCATATATATCATATATATCCAGTATTTACATTAATTTATAATGTTACATAACATTTAGAGGTATGAAATGAAATGCACCGTTCATGGAGACGGTAAGCCGTACGTACGCATGAACGCTACTTTCATTTATATTTCGTATTTAATGGAATGAAAACATAATGATATAAAGGTGTATTATAATTCACGTATAATATCATATATAATATCATTTACTCCATCCTTTATATGTCCCACATATGGCATTAACGATTCAAATCACATTGAGGGGGCGGTAGTCCGCACTTCCTAAAATGAAATTATCGCGTTTACGCATAATAGAAATCATAAAGGTATGCCATAAATGAGAAATATAGAAGCATAAGGAAATCATAAAAATAATATATATATCATATATGAAAATAATTTCATCAAAATGGCCACCATTAGAGGTGTTAAATGAATATATAACAATCATCGTTTCGTGAGGCAGTATTTCACCACCCACAGAAACAGTATATTCTTTAAACATTAGACGAAGGTGTGTGAAAGTGTAAATAAATTCATTATCATAAAAAAATACTAGTATATTTTAGATACTGGTTTTGTTACAACATAAAGTAATAAATATATTTTAAGGGGTTGGAGAATAAAAATAAAACAAAAGAACATAAGAGAAGACATTACATTAAAATCGGGTAACTCTTTTTGATTTGAGCCAAAGGCTTCATTGAGAAGACTTCTGCCCAAAGTGAGGCTTCTAGGAGTAAGATAGGAAAGTTGAGAGAGTATTTTTGCAGAGGTTGGCCAAGCCAAATGGCTTTGACGGTGTGAATAAGGTGGTAGAGGTGGGGGCCTTTTATAAGAGGAGAGGCGGGGCACTCTTGGAAAGTCATGAAATGTTACTTTATTATATAATGAGTTTCGGATTTTAAAGGTCCCACAATTATATAATTCGAGTATAAGGTGATAAGGGTTTGAAATCAATTCATAAAATAGGTTTTTGACAAGTGTATTTATTAGATTTTACATTATCTTTACATTTTATCTAAATCGTTAATTAATGAGGTAATCGCTGCATCATCATGGGGTCATAAATAATTTAATTTATTTAATGTCTAAAAATTATAAAAAAATTAATATGATGTAGGAAATATTATTATATTTCCAATGAATATTTATAGTAAAACATTAAACTTATATAACCCCATGTAATAATTTTTTTATTAAAACAACACATGTTTGTGACAATTTTATTTTTACTTTAAATAAAAAGTTATTAATGTCATTTTCATAACCAAGTGGCTCCATGGGGTCCCCAAGTTGACCCATGGATTTTATTGGTCGGCCATGACTCATACAATAATGGTAGGATAGATGTCATGATATTTTTATAATATCATTTTTACCATAAATTTCACTAATTACCTTTAATCGCGATTAATAAAACTTAAAAGTTACTATTCACCATAAATTATTTTAATCCCATTGAATCACATTTTACTTCCTAATGAAAATGATGTATGTCAGATTTTTTAAATTCAAATCACAGAGGTGGTAAAATTTCATTTAAATGAAAATTCTGAATTTTTAACTTCCACTTAGTGGTTTCACTAATCACCAAAAATCGATGTTTTTCAGAACAACAACAAGAATTAACCCTATGATATATTTGATATTCCTAATTAAAAAATGATGTCTATTTTACAAAATACAAAACATATAAGTTGAATTAATTATATTAATAATTAATTCCTGTTGTCACAACAAATAGCCTGTTTTTAAGAATGAATATCAATCAAAAGATTGGCAATTTTTTATGTCCAATTTCAAAGTAAAATTACTTCTAATGACCACCATTGGATAGAATTTTAAAAATATATTCCAATTATACTTTAAAACCACTCAATAGTATTATTTATCACTTTAAATTATTTTTATTAAAAAAGTTGTTTTAAAGTATTCTCTCTATTCATAGAAAATTGGACGTTCTCAGAATATTACAAAAAATTCAACTTAGGATAATTTTGATATTCCGAATACAAAAATGATGTCCATTTTGAAATATAAAATTTATATAATTTCAAAAGGTGGGTATTACTATTCATAACTGCTACTTTTATTGGTCGCGGTTTGTTAGAATCTCAAACTTGCGTACAATGCAAGCTATTTCATTATTGAAAGAGAAGTGTATCGCGAAAGCATGTGGTGTTACACGTAGGCTATCACATTATCAGTTTTCATGAGTACATAACCCAATAATTTATTTAAAGCATAACTATATATCACAAAACCTTCTCCACCTTTTGGTAATGTGAGTATAGGTACAGTGATCATCCTTCTTTAGGCTCCTTGAATCATCCCTCAGATTCTACCATACAGACTTAATTTACCCCTTTCCTTGTTAACTTAGTTAGTGGGATTGAAAATCATGATGAATTTCTCACAAAATGTTAGTAGTACCCAACTATCAAAAAAATTGATTTCTATGAAACTTGTGGGTCTGGGCCATTCATCAATTTCTTTTTTTTCAAGGGTCCGCAAAAATTCCCTCAGTATTGATCAAATTTCCCAAGAACATTACTTTTTTCATCAAAAAGTAAAACATTTTTAACTTTACATAAAACTTCTCATTTCTAAATGTCTCCAAAAAAAGTCTTATATGTTCTTCAGGTTCCTTTTTTCTCTTAGAGTAGATGAAAAAATCATCAAAAAAAACTTCCAAAATTTGTTGAGGTAATGTCTAATGACTCTATTCATCAAATCCATGAAGATTTTAGGGGTTTTAGTAAGTATGATTGGCATCGCTAGAAACTCATAGCTCCCATACCATGTATAGAAGGTAGTCTTCTAAATATCTACATTATTCATCTTTAGATGATGATATACTAAAAAAAATATCTACCATTGAGAATAATTGAACTCTTTTTAGCTGATCGAAAAATCATCAATCCTTGGAAGATAATAAATGTTTTTTATGTTGATCTTGTTGAGTTCCTGATAATTGATATACAAGAACAGTGATCCATCCTTATTCTTCATAAAGATAACCGGATCACCCCAAACTTATGCACTAGTGTGTATAAACCCTATTTCCAAATGCCCTTGCTGCTGCTTCTTTAACACTTCCATTTTAATAGGAGACAACCTATAGAAACATGTTGAGATATGATTAGATACAGGTATGAGTTATGTTAACAACTCTACCTCACGATCTACGGGATGTCCAAGTATCTATTTGGAAAATATATCACTATATTCCCTCCCATTTTGAATTTCTTCTAGGTTTTATCCTTCCATTTACTCAACCATCTAGGTGAGGTATGCTTCTTCATAGGGTAACAAACCCACACCATTGAAGGAACTTTCAAAATAGATCCATGATCTTCCTTACATTTTTAGTGGAGCATGGGATGGTTCATAAAATGAAGATATATATTCTTTTCCAAAAATTTGATATGTGTTGTATATAATGAGATCCAATCCATTCCCATTATAGCGTCAAATTCCTCCAAGGGATGTATTGCGAGATTCGTTGGATGAATCTTTCCACATACGCTAATATGTGAAGAGTCAAACACCTGGGTTGTAATGATTCCCACCACTTGGTGTTTTTACAGATATATCTACATCACGATTTCTATTCATTGATTCTATAGTTCTAGAAAAAATTCAAGATATAATGGAATGTGTATAAATTGAAGCAAATAAGACTTTTTCCATTCATTAGTGAATAATTATTGTCATATGTATGAGTTTTTTTATCTTTATCTACTTTTTCATTAGTGATGACATAAGCCTTCCATGTTCCTTTTCATTTGGTGGCTGTTGACATTGATTAACCTCAAGGACTCGAGGTTCATTGCATTGGCTTGCATAGTGACCTTGGTCCTTCAAATTGTATCATTGAACCATGGGTGGGGATCACCTTTACTCCATTAAATTATCCTTCCTTCTCGTGTATTTTCGAAACACTTGAGCATAGTGGACTTATTTCCCATAGTTGAATCCTTTCCCTACCCATTTTAGGCAGTAAACATAATGAAACTTCCCACATTTGTTTCATGTGGATGATGGATTATTCTTCCCACCATTATCATTAGTTCCCCCAAACATGAAACTCTATAATTTGTTTCTTATCACCGTACACATGGGACAATTATCAAAACTCCATATCAACTTTTATGGAACCCTGAATAACTTCTTCATAACACCCAATGTCTCAAATTGGAAGATACATTGAAATGTGTGGTCTAATCTAGTAATAAATCGATCAATTTTTCTATAATTTTTGATAAAAAAAACATGACGCGTATCTTGCATGCCTTGCAAAACTCTCTCTATAGGTTTTGAAATATTCTAAATCATTTTTCATGAGATCTATGGATTCTCTCCCCAACATTATCTAAAGAGTTCATGGATAATAATTGTTAAGAAACAAGATCTTAATGTCTTTTCATTACATCTCTTTAATTTCATCACTTGTCTTGGTGTTCTTAATCAAAGCCCACCATTGATCAAACTCTCCATCTAAACAATATATGAAAAGTGTCACCATTTCTGTCTCATAATAGTGAAGCACAATTAGGATATTCTCTATGGATTTGACTGACTGTTCTGCAACTAGTGGATCAGAAGACCCACTAAACATCGGTGGTTGTTTCTGCATAAAACACTCAATATCCAGCTAGTCCCTCTTTAGTGAAGGAGGATGTTCCCCATTATTCTGGTTATTGTTTAACTTAATATAGTTGGGTAATCATCGCCCAGGAGTTGTGACATCAACATCCTAATGTATTTGGTATGTCATTCTGGCAATCATTTCATGGTCACTTTCACGGGTTGTGGACATGGTTTCTCCTGGTTCCTAAAATTTTCTAAAATAGAAAAGTATAGAAAAAAATTAATTCAATAAGTAATAACATATTCATTTGGACAATTTACACTAAAAGAATAACTTATTAGATCGTTATGTCAAACTTCTTGTGTGCATATTTATACTTAGTATAATACTAGTGGTTTTCTCTACGGTCTACTAATCTTAATTTTAATATTAACTAAACCTTGCCTTTGATACCAACTATAGCCACACAATCGTTTGTACATTACAATTACATAATTATAAAGATTGACACATATAATTAGTAGAACATGAGGATCTAGACATGTAATATCTTGGGAAAACTAGTACCATATATAAAATTTACAACATCAATCATAACCTTTTAATTAATTAATTCTTCTCTAGCTTCATATTGGCCCTTGAATTCTCCATAGTACACATAATCTCATGAGGATATACCTAAAGAATTGGAGAGAAAAAATCCCAATAAGAGGATAGATAGGAAAAATATAAAAAAGGGTGATCATAATCATAACACAGGAAAATGATCATGATCATTAGAGGAAGCATTAATAAATGAATTGAAATGTGTAAATGCATTAAAAATGAAACATCATGTTTGTGTGGTTAACTGCCACGCATAATTGTTAAAAAATATAGAATCTTGTTCACAAATACTTTCACTATAAATCATTAGATTAATCACTTTAACAAATTCATTCAAGTCTTGGATTAATTCGAGCTCATTCGTCACATTTAAACATTCATCTTTCTCTATATAATTTTGGGTGCACCCATCACACCACAATATTTACATTATCATGCATGCCACATTGGAAATATGTCAAAAATGAACTTAAAAAAATAACACATGAAAAGAAATGGGTTTAAAATCATAAAAAATACATTCATAAACATTTGGTTCCAAAAATAATGGTGGAATATATTTTGTGACATTGTACTATTGACCATGATTGAAGAGAGAAGCAATCTTGGAGGAGTAAAAAGTAAGTGTTTATTTGATAGAAGAGTTATTTTATTAAAAATTGGGTCTGTCATAAATTCAATTAGAAAACATGTATACCCTATAATGAATAATATAATGAGTATAAAATTACTTTTATGTTGTTATCATTCCAAAAATTGTGTGAAACATGGATAAACCTAAGAAAGAATGTTAGGGTTTGAGAATTTTCCCTTACGTTGTATCTGAATGCTTTTGTAAAACTAATATCCTCTATAACCACATTATAATAATTAATTAAAAATTAATGAACCTATAATAAATTGAAAGTATTTTTTAAGGTTTTATTAATTTCACTTATGAGCTTTTGGATGAGTTAGAGAGTTTAAATTCATTGTTCAGGAATGTTCATTTTTATAGTTTTCTTGAACGGTTCACTAGTATTCATGAATGGAAGTTCGTTTAAAATGAGGATAGACAATGATAATTTTAATTATATGTCATTAAAAATTTTAGAAAACTTGAAATGATCTTATAAATAATTTTTTTATATACAATGATAATAAATCCTTAGAAAATAATTTAATGATTACTGTTTGGGTTAATTTAGGCAGTTTTTCGACCACATCGAACATGTCTTATTTATTAATTTTTTAATATGTATTTAATTTAGTTACAGAACATTAGATAATATATAATAAATATATAATTATCTGTTTAAACAATAAAAATGGTTTCATGTCCAGATCTAATGGTGCTAATGGAAAATGAAAACATGTCATTCTTGAAGGTGAAAAATTAACACCTCACGAACAACATTTTCCATTCTAAAATAAAAAGAAGAGTAGAATTGTGTTTGATGTTATATTATCCCATTAGTATAATAAAATTACATTATATGTATTATACAAGAGGTACCATACCATATGGATGAGGATAGGTTGGGATATATTAAAAAAATAACTTGAAATTGGATGGAAATTAATGGAAGCGATAGAGAGAGGAATTACCAATTGAATTATCATTATGGCACAATTGATTGCTATGATGATGAGACCAAATTATATTTGGATGTGTTGGGGGGGGGTTAGGTAATATTTATGGATAGGGTTTATACAAGGGTTGAAGCTTCATAGGTGTGGATTGACAAGGGGAAGGAGAGGGGTTATTTATACGTGAGGGTGGGGTGTTTTTAGAATAAAATATTATATAAAATAATATATCAAATGATAGAATTGTAATAGTAGTATTTAAAAAAATAGGAATTTTTTTATATAATATAAATCATTTTATACTTTAAATCATTATTTTAATTAAAATTAATTAGTTTACTAAAAGGAGAGGGAAAATAAAGAGAAAATGATATTTTAAGGAATCACTTTTTGACTTTAGGTTTTGGAAAGTTATTTTTAGGTTCGGAAATTTAGTTTATTGCATTTTAAGGAACTGTTTATGAAATTAAATAGGTTATGGACGGATATAATGTTATAGAATGTTAATTTCATCATTACATCATGAATGATGCAATTTAAGATATACTGATTATGTGAAAAACATTTTTTTTACTATTCACCCTAAAATTGATGTATTTAATAAAATTTAAAAAAAACAACCATAAACATTTTTCGATGTGTAGAATTGAAAAATGAACTCCATATTTCAAAAATAATTTTTTAAATATGATAAATTTAATTTTTAGTTAAAATCATAATTTACATGAAACCATAGATTTAAAAATTAAAACTGATTTCATAATGCTTTGAAAAAATACATAAGTTCATATAAAATTATCTTCAAACTAGTGGACATGAAATTTTTAATTTATGAACACATTTTAGGAGAGTAAATTTAGTATTAAATTAACTAATTAATTATAATTTATTATCTATGAGTTAAAAAATATGAATACATTTATTATGGACATATTATCACTTATAAGATGACTAAATATTATTTAATAATTCATGGGTTAGCTTACTATTATTTTTAATGATTTTCTATTCATAAGAATCATACAACTATTCATAAGGGAAGTTTATTATTCATAATTTTATGTTACTATTCACAAAAACTTTATTATTGTTCTACCTGTCTCCAAAAATCACCTTGAACGCAATCATGTATGTCAGATTTTTCAAATTCAAAACACTGAAGTGGAAAAATTATGTTTAATGATCCCATAGTATTTAGTATCATAATATTTCATTATGATTCCTAATGTGATTATACTATAAGGAATAATTATAATAAGGGAATTACATTGAAAAATATTTGGTTTATTACTTAGTGAACCATGGACTTAGATTTCTTTTATTACCAAAACAAATAACACATTTCCATGGTGGGATTCTAAGAAAAATATGATCACCTACCTCAAAAGAATAGTCTTTCATCCTATTATCAACATAAAATTTATACCATCCCAGAGATTTCCTTAGGTGTTTGTTCGATCATATTCACTCTCATATCCACTTCCTATAATAATTCTGGTCCCATCAACTTGTTTTCTCCTACTTCAGTGCAAAATGTTAGAGTTTGACACCGCTTCGCATATAATGTAACGACCCGAAATTTTTTAAATAAATTTTGTTTCCCAATTTTATGTGTTATTGTTATACTCAACAAAAACGTTTTATTTGATAAACATGATTATAATTAAAATGAGATCAGTGGGTTATGACTATTATATAACCATCGGTCAATATGACCGCTGTGAACAAAATGTATTGATATAAGTAATCTTGGTTAATTATTATAGAAAGAAGATTCGATGGCCTCACCTAGTAGTCTTGGACTGATCGAATCCCATCTAACAGAGCTTGGGAAGGAGGTAGCACCACTGGGCTTTGCTCTGGATCAAATCCAAGCCGAACATCATCATGTGAAGCTGGAACGGAATCACCTTCGTGAGAAGTTCAAACTGATAGAAATTACTACTCGGGCAATGTTGACTGAGCCGCCCCAAGCTTCTATCACCCTAGAACACCTTACTCTTAGGTCCGATGCTGGTATTATAAGGGGTTATGTAACGAGACCGTAACAACCTTGTGTAATCCTTGTTTTAAATAAAAATTGGGATTTCTTCTTATGTTGAAGTTTATGAATTTTGAAATGACCGGATAAATATAGTATGCATATTTTTGATGAATTTTAGAAAAAGGATATTTTAAATATGTTTATGTAAACCCTAAATAATTAAAAATTTGTAATGATTTTCAAAAAATGGTCTTCTGCAATTATGTTCGGTACTAAATTTAGAGTCTAATAAGATAAACTTGATTTTTGATGAATAGTAAATTTTGAATAGTGATTTTATGATTAGGATTAGTAATATGACCAAATGGATTAGTAATCTCACTTAAATAAAGTTTTAAAATAATCTAGGTACCTTGATTAAGTAATGTGATTCAATAAAATAGTTAAATAATGGTTTCATTAATTATTATTCAAGTATTAGTTTTTTCGGGTGAATAGTGTTTTTTTAATTAAAAATTTAATTAAAAATAATTAGAAAATTATTTTTATAAAAATGACTTTATTTTTGAACTCAGAGCATCGATATTATGTTATGGTAATTTTTGGGGTTTTTTTCTGAAAAAATGAATTTTCGATGAATAGTGTTTTTATTTAAAAATTAAATTAAAAATATTTAGAAAATTATTTTTATAAAATGGATTTCATTTTTGAAATCAGAGCATTGATATTTGGTTAATGTGAAATTTTGGGATTTTTCTGAGAAAGTTGAATTTTCAATGAATAGTAAAAATACAGTTTTAGGGTTTCGGTATGTTTAATGACATCATAACGGTGTCATGATGATTTCATGAGATATTTTGAGGGTTGGCCGGCCAAGGGTGATGAATTATTGTTTTGGGGGCCCCATGTGGCCTAACTCCATGATAAATGACAAGGGAGAGCACATGGGTTTGAGAAAAGCACATGTGAGGTGTCCCTTGACCATTAATGCCTTGTCCCCTCACTTTCCCTATAAATACCAAGCCCTCCTCTCATACATTCGACTCCCCACTCATTACCAATGAATTTCGGGTCTCATTACCTCCCAAGGAGTCCTCCCAAGGTGCCCCCAAGACCTCAAGGTCCCAACCTTTGAGGTTTAAGAGTTACATTTTAAGGTAAGGGATCTGACCCCTCTCTTTCTTTTCAAGTAATCTCTTTTATGTCATTTCTTTTATACTCCATGTTCTTATGTTGGAGGATGTTCTTTTATATTAATAATACTTCCTATTTCATGTTCATATGATGAGAGACCCCCCCTTTCTCTCATCAATTCGTTTTAAGAATTTTTAAGTGGCGCCGTTAGGCTGCCGAATTTTTAAGGGATTCTTTCACCTTCCTCGTTTTCATGTTCTATTTTCATTCAAGTCTTTCATGTTCCTTTTTATTATGTTGGGGTATGATCTCTAAATTATCATACTTATCTTTTATGATCATATTATGAGAGACCCCATTTGATCGCTTCAATTCAGTATTTTGATGTTTTAAGTGGCGCCGTTAGGCTGCCGAATTTTTAAGTGGTTCTTCACCCTTCTCGTTTTGAAGTTCTACTTTCATGTCAATTATTTCAAGTTCCTTTTTGTTATATTGGGGTATGATCTATATATATATAATACTGAACTCTTATTTTCATATGATGAGATACCCCATTTGATCTCTTCAATTCAGTATTTTGATGTTTTAAGTGGCGCCGTTAGGCTGCCGAATTTTTAAGTGGTTCTTCACCCTTCTCGTTTTGAAGTTCTACTTTCATGTCAATTATTTCAAGTTCATTTTTGTTATATTGGGGTATGATCTCTATATATATCATACTGGACCCTTATGTTCATATTATGAGAGACCCCATTTGATCTCTTCAATTCAGTATTTTGATGTTTTAAGTGGCGCCGTTAGGCTGCCGAATTTTTAAGTGGTTCTTCACCCTTCTCGTTTTGAAGTTCTACTTTCATGTCAATTCATTCAAGTTCCTTTTTGTTATGTTGGGGAATTATCTATATATCTATCATACTGATCTATTATGATCATATGATGAGGGACCCTATTTGATCTTGTCAAATCATTTTCTTTTGAAGTTAAGTGACGCCGTAAGGCTGCCGAATTTTCATAAGAGAAATCTAATTTTTTTTTCCTTCCATGTTTTTCATTTCAAATGGTATGTCCCTAAAATTTCATTACCATGTCCATATTTCCTTCTTATTCTTTCACCCTACTGTTTTATGGATCATTTATGAAAGGGTGACCCATGTCCCCTCTCATTTCAATGTTTTCTAAAACCCCGAAACTTAGCCGTTATGCTGCAGAATTTTCCCCTCAAAATGCCTCTCTCTTTTCTCAAAAATTATTTTATGTTATAAAGTGAATACTCAAAGCTCTTATTTATACAAGGGTATTCACATATATATAAAAATTTTCCATTTTAAATTCTGGGATTTACATACATGAGACCCGCTTTCCCTTTCCGTGGGTTTAAAGTGACGTAAAGATCATGTCTTTAAAGCAGTTTTTAAAACGTTATGATTATGAAATGAAACCCATTTATTTTATGCTATGTGGGTTATTTATGAAATGTTTTATGATGATATATGTGGATCACATGATAATAAAGTCAAATTTAAGGGTGCTCCCTGATAGCACTCCAATGCATTGGGTAATGATGTAACCACTAGAGATTACAATTTTCACGATTCCTTGGTGAATAACCTTGGTAATTTTAAAATGACACCTTGGGGATGGACCTTGGTGATATGTTCATGATTGTCTATGTTAAATGATGTAGCCACATCTTCAAGTTATGAAAATGTTTTATTTTTATTATGATATGCCTCATGATTTCATTTTCATGCCTTAAAGTTCTTTTCATGACTTTATTGATGTATCTCAAGTTCAT
The DNA here is from genome assembly GCA_963277665.1 of Viscum album. Taxonomy (NCBI): domain Eukaryota; kingdom Viridiplantae; phylum Streptophyta; class Magnoliopsida; order Santalales; family Viscaceae; genus Viscum; species Viscum album. Next base: position 713,106,964 of record OY728163.1, on the reverse strand, counting down.
ATGTAAAATGTTTCACTTGTTTCCCTTGCTGGGCCTTCTGATCACCCTTCCTTTTGATGTATGTCCCCGGGTTATGGGATGCAGTAATGAGCCTAGGGTGAACATGAGGAGAAGCCTTTAAAGTGTTTAAGAAGAATGTTTTTTTTTCATGTTTTATCTTCCTTGTTTCCAAGACACTAAACCTTAAAGATCCTCAGTTCCGTGTAATGGAATGAAAAGTTATGTTATAAAAAGACGGGATGCTATAGTTGGTATCAAAGGATGGTTTAGTTATTTGTGGAAATTAGGATATGAAAACTCTAGGAGGAACCCTATAGAAAAGTTTAATATAGGAAATCTTCCTGGTATTTTGGTGAGTATTGAGTAAGGGGTTGCCAAGCAAATACATCCCTGTCTGGATACGAGCAGGTAGAGGTGGCTCTGGCACAGATGTACATAGGGGTAAAACCCGAAAACACCGCTTTGAGCTAGACTCGAATGGGAACTGGTACACGACAACGGGCCTTGCTGCACTCTTGGTTACGACACTCCCGGGGGATATGCTTTGGTTAATTCATAATCTTGGTATGAACCATTGTTAAAGGAACAAAGATAAAATAAAATAAAGGTTCACATAAGAATATATGATCATTCATATCCTAGATGGGAACCTAGGAGATCACAATTTAGGGTATACCTTTCATATAAAAGTTATCCTTATATGCTTTCAGTTCCTTTTCATGATTATTAGCTAAGTACTTAAGCCCCTAATTATGCTTTCTCTTCTTAGTTAATGGTGGGAAATGGAAGAACATGTTCCGACAACCAATGTGATAGGAAATGCAATGATTTTCGTATTAATATGACAGGGATGATTAGGGGATTAAAATATGATTATTATTTTGGAAGACGTTCATTATTTTGGGAACCATATTTGATCGAGGTAAATAGATTACTACGGTATTTTCATTGAGGAGTAAGGTTGACTTATATTTTGAAGAATCGATGAATTTAAGGTGAACTTATAGTAATTTAGGTTACTTATGGGAATGACTAACCTATCTTGGGTAAAATATGTTTAGGTTAGATACTTTTTTTATAAGATGTTAGGAGTGGTTGATGTTGTCTGGAGATGAACAATGAAGTTGTTTTGGATGACTATGTTATCAAATCCTTATTGTATTTGGGTTTCAATCTTAGTTTGGTTTGTTTTGAGGAATTTTAAGGACCGTTATTTAGGGAATGGTCTATGATGAAATTTGGGTAGTACCATGGAACTTTGATGATTTAAAAGTAGTTTCCATTCCTATGGGATTCTTTCTTTTTGAAGAGTTGTTTTACCTTAACCTTTCTGTTTTTGGGATAATGTTTACAGATAGAAGAAATAGATAGTTAATCTTTTTTAGATTATGTGATTCTATAGAAGATGATTCTTGTGCTTTTATGAGACCAAGTGTTTTTGAATTCTCATCATTTGGAGAAAAGATTAGTGTTGGTAGGGACTTGTTAAAGGATGAAACTCTACTTTAAGGTAGGTATATTTTCTTATGTTTTTGTTCTATGTAGTAAATGAAATCCTCAAAATTATGAAAAGAAACGTAAAACAAAAATGTTGTTGGTTTATGTTTCCTACTAGGTAATCAAAGACCGTTTACACACATCATAAGTTTGGGATTTTCTCATGGTTAACTTTATCCTAATCATGTTCTCTATCACTCTCCCTCAGAACTTGACCCTTTGTTTTCTCCTCCATGTCCGTGTTTTCCTACATGGAACCCTAGTGTGGGTTAACTCGGGTGACCTTTGTACTTCCCTTTCTTTATTTTAAAGTAATAGTTTTACTGACTCCTTTTCCGATGTGGGACTTTCAATGAAATTTCAAAACCCAATTTTAAAATTGCGAGGACGCAATTTCTTAAGGGGGGAAGATTATAACGACCCGAAATTTTTTAAATAAATTTTGTTTCCCAATTTTATGTGTTATTGTTATACTCAACAAAAACGTTTTATTTGATAAACATGATTATAATTAAAATGAGATCAGTGGGTTTTGACTATTATATAACCATTGGTCAATATGACCACTGTGAACAAAATGTTTTGATATAAGTAATCTTGGTTAATTATTATAGAAAGAAGATTCGATGGCCTCACCTAGTAGTCTTGGACCGATCGAATCCCATCTAACAGAGCTTGGGAAGGAGGTAGCACCATTGGCCTTTGCTCTGGATCAAATCCAAGCCGAACTTCATCATGTGAAGCTGGAACGGAATCGCCTTTGTGAGAAGTTCAAACTGATAGAAATTACTACTCGGGCAATGTTGACTGAGCCGCCCCAAGCTTCTATCACCCTAGCACACCTTACTCTTAGGTCCTATGCTGGTATTATAAGGGGTTATGTAACGAGACCGTAACTACCTTGTGTAATCCTTGTTTTAAATAAAAATTGGGATTTCTTCTTATGATGAAGTTTATGAATTTTGAAATGACCGAATAAATATAGTATGCATATTTTTGATGAATTTTAGAAAAAGGATATTTTAAATATGTTTATGTAAACCATAAATAATTAAAAATGTGTAATGATTTTCAAAAAATGGTCTTCTGCAATTATGTTCAGTACTAAATTTAGAGTCTAATAAGATCAACTTGATTTTTGATGAATAGTAAATTTTGAATAGTGATTTTATGATTAGGATTAGTAATATGACCAAATGGATTAGTAATATCACTTAAAGAAAGTGTTAAAATAATCTAGGTACCTTGATTAAGTAATGTGATTCAATAAAATAGTTAAATAACGGTTTCATTAATTATTAATCAAGTATTAGTTTTTTCGGGTGAATAGTGTTTTTTTAATTAAAAATTTAATTAAAAATAATTAGAAAATTATTTTTATAAAAATGACTTTATTTTTGAACTCAGAACATCGATATTATGTTGTGGTAATTTTTGGGGTTTTTTTCTGAAAAAATGAATTTTCGATGAATAGTGTTTTTATTTAAAAATTAAATTAAAAATATTTAGAAAATTATTTTTATAAAATGGATTTCATTTTTGAAATCAGAGCATTGATATTTGGTTAATGTGAAATTTTGGAATTTTTCTGAGAAAGTTGAATTTTCAGTGAATAGTAAAAATACAGTTTTAGGGTTTCGGTATGTTTAATGACATCATAACGGTGTCATGATGATTTCATGAGATCTTTTGAGGGTTGGCCGGCCAAGGGTGATGAATTATTATTTTGGGGGCCCCATGTGGCCTAACTCCATGATAAATGACAAGGGAGAGCACATGGGTTTGAGAAAAGCACATGTGAGGTGTCCCTTGGCCATTAATGCCTTGTCCCCTCACTTTCCCTATAAATACGAAGCCCTCCTCTCATCCATTCGACTCCCCACTCATTCCCAACGAATTTATGGTCTCATTACCTCTCAAGTAGTCCTCCCAAGGTGCCCCCAAGCCCTCAAGGTCCCAACCATTGAGGTTTAAGAGTTACATTTTAAGGTAAGGGATCCGACCCCTCTCTTTCTTTTCAAGTAATCTCTTTTATGTCATTTCTTTTATACTCCATGTTCTTATGTTGGAGGATGTTCTTTTATATTCATCCTACTTCCTATTTCATGTTCATATGATGAGAGACCCCCCTTGCTCTCATCAATTCGTTTTAAGAATGTTTAAGTGGCGCCGTTAGGCTGCCGAATTTTTAAGGGATTCTTTCACCTTCCTCGTTTTCAAGTTCTATTTTCATTAAAGTCTTTCATGTTCCTTTTTATTATGTTGGGGTATGATCTATAAATTATCATACTGATCTTTTATGATCATATGATGAGAGACCCCATTTGATCGCTTCAATTCAGTATTTTGATGTTTTAAGTGGCGTCGTTAGGCTGCCGAATTTTTAAGTGGTTCTTCACCCTTCTCGTTTTGAAGTTCTATTTTCATGTCAATTATTTCAAGTTCCTTTTTGATATATTGGGGTATGATCTCTATATATATCATACTTTACTCTTATGTTCATATGATGAGAGACCCCATTTGATCTCTTCAATTCAGTATTTTGATGTTTTAAGTGGCGCCGTTAGGCTGCCGAATTTTTAAGTGGTTCTTCACCCTTCTCGTTTTGAAGTTCTACTTTCATGTCAATTATTTCAAGTTATTTTTTGTTATATTGGGGTATGATCTCTATATATATCATACTGTACTCTTATGTTCATATGATGAGAGACCCCATTTGATCTCTTCAATTCAGTATTTTGATGTTTTAAGTGGCGCCGTTAGGCTGCCGATTTTTTAAGTGGTTCTTCACCCTTCTCGTTTTGAAGTTCTACTTACATGTCAATTCTTTCATGTTATTTTTTGTTATGTTGGGGAATTATCTCTATATCTATCATACTGATCTATTATGATTATATGATGAGGGACCCTATTTGATTTTGTCAAATCATTTTCTTTTGAAGTTAAGTGACGCCGTAAGGCTGCCGAATTTTCATAAGAGAAATCTAATTTTTTTTCCTTCCATGTTTTTCATTTCAAATGGTATGTCCCTAAAATTTCATTACCATGTCCATATTTCCTTCTTATTCGTTCACCCTACTGTTTTATGGATCATTTATGAATGGGTGACCCATGTCCCCTCTCATTTCAATGTTTTCTAAAACCCCGAAACGTAGCCGTTATGCTGCAGAATTTTCCCCTCAAAATGCCTCTCTCTTTTCTCAAAAATTATTTTATGTTATAAAGTGAATACTCAAAGATAATATTTCTACAAGGGTATTCACATATATATCAACATTTTCCATTTTATATTCTGGGATTTACATACATGAGACCCGCTTTCCCTTTCCGTGGGTTTAAAGTGACGTAAAGATCATGTCTTTAAAGCAGTTTTTAAAACGTTATGATTATGAAATGAAACCCATTTATTTTATGATATGTGGGTTATTTATGAAATGTTTGATGATGATATATGTGTCTCACATGATAATAATGTAAAATTTAAGGGTGCGCCCTGATAGCGCTCCAATGCATTGGGTAATGATGTAACCACTATAGATTACAATTTTCACGATACCTTGGTGAATAACCTTGGTAATTTTAAAATGAAACCTTGGGGATGGACCTTGGTGATATGTTCATGATTGTCTATGTTAAATGATGTAGCAACATATTCAAGTTATGAAAATGTTTTATTTTTATTATGATATGCCTCATGATTTCATTTTCATGCCTTAAAGTTCTTTTCATGACTTTATTGATGTATCTCAAGTTCATATGTAAAATGTTTCACTTGTTTCCCTTGCTGGGCCTTCTGCTCACCCTTCCTTTTGATGTATGTCCCCGGGTTATGGGATGCAGTAATGAGCCTAGGGTGAACATGAGGAGAAGCCTTTCAAGTGTTTAAGAAGAATGTTTTTTTTCATGTTTTATGTTCCTTGTTTCCAAGACACTAAACCTTAAAGATCCTCAGTTCCTTGTAATGGAATGAAAAGTTATGTTATAAAAAGATGGGATGCTATATATAATGCCTCAAAATGTCCCATATATATACTATAATGAAAACTTTTATTATAAGAAATATCCACTAATTAATTATTTTGATCCCAACATCCCTTGTAGTCTATTGAACATGCTCAAATTATTTCGTATAATGTTTGAATTTTTTGTTCAGACTGCCCATCTTATTGAGGATATAAAGTTATACTATAATTTAATTTTTATCCCAATGACTTCTAAATCCATTTATAAATGTTAGAATTGAGCATGTGATCATGAATAGATACAACAGAAAGGTGAAATCCATAAAACATGAAAATCACCTTTTGGTATAGTGAATAAATATGTTCCAAAGAATTAGAATCTCCAATAGGATAAAAATGAGATTATTTAGTCATTCGATCATTGATAACCTAGATTGCATTGTTACCTCGAGAAGTCTTTGGTATCCCTATATTGAATTCCATGGATATATATTCACATTTCCACTCTTGCACTGGTAAAGGATGAGGCATCCCCTTCGGTAATTTTCTCTCTTCTTTATCCAATTAACATGTCAAATAGTTTATGAAAAAATATATAATATATTGTTTCATTACATCCTACCAGTAATACACCCTATGGTAAATGTTCATCTTTTTGCTGGCAAGATAATCTGAAAACAGAGTACTATGAGATTCTCACAACAAATATTTCTTCAATTGATAATCACAACCTACACATAATCTATTTTCAAACCATACAACACAATCTTTATCAATGTTAAATTCTAGAAACATACCCATTTTAACCAATTTTATCATTCTCCATAACTCCTCGTATGCCTTCTGTACTTTCTTAATTATATCTGACATAGATGAATGCACTGAAACCTGAAACATAATAGATTAATTTCCCACTCCAATAAACATCCAAGACAAAATTCATCAATTCATTAATCATGTTATCTTGTTCTATCTGTAACATAGATAATGATGTATGGTGTTTTCAAATCAAGGAATCTACCACATTGTGTTATTTTCTAGGATAGTAATTGACCATGTGATCTTAATCCTTTATTAATTCATCCAATATTATTTTCCTCATGTTAATTCTTTCAGAGTGAAAATATACATCATAATATTATGGTCAGTATTTATTTAACATTTGGATCCATATAAATGATGCCTCCAAATTTTCAATGAAAAAACAACATCCCCTAATTCAAAACTCATGTGAGGGATAATTTTTATCATGAGGTTTTAGTTTCATTAATGAAAAATAAATTACCTGATCATTCTGCATCAGAAAAGAACCAAGTCCCTTTAACGAAGCAACATTGTAGATGGAAAATTCCATTTCTAAAAGGTAGGGAATGAACTAGAGCATTTATGAATATTATTTTAAATTCATGAAAAAATCATAACATTATTTTATCCAGATGAATTTAACACCTTTTCGAGTAAACATAGTCCGTATAATAGATAATCGTGAAATGATTTCGACAAACCTATGGTAATATCCAACCAAACCCAAAAAAACTACAAATCATGGTTATATTAGTGGGTCTTTTCCATTCATCAAAAACATTAATTTTAGTATGATCAATAGTTATTTGATCCTTAGAAACAATGTGACCATGGAATGAAATTTTCATTAACCAAAATTCACAGTTTTTGAACTTTCCATTCGGTTTTTTATCTTTTAATGTTTGGAAAAAAACCCTTCGATGTTCTTCAATCTCTTATTTACTTATAGAATATACCTTAAAGTCATCAAAAAAACACATCCACATACTTATCCAAGAACTCATAAAATACACCATTCATAATATCCATAAAGGCATAAGTTTCATTTGATAACCCAAAAAAGCGTAATTAAATATTCATAATGACCATATATTGTTCGAAAAACTATTTTTTAATGTTATCATATTTCACCTTCAACAAATTGTACCTGAATCTCATGTCAGTCTTGGATAAAATACAAATATCCCTGAAGATGATCAAACAATTTATTGATGTAAGGTAAAGGATACTTATTCTTAATAGTAATATTATTCAATGCTCTATAAACATTGAAATGTCTAATAGAACCATCATTATTTATAACAATCTAAATAGGAGCTCCCCATGGTGAAGTTCTTGGACGATTGGAGCCTTTATGAAGAAACTCTTGCAACTATTTTAAAAATTCATGATTTTATATTTGATCTATTCAATATTGGGTATTTGAAATTTGTATAACACAGGAACTATGTGAAATGTGAATTCAAAATACCAATTAGGTATTACAATGGTTTACTCATGAGGAAAACATCATGTTATCCATTTAACACTAGAACATCATCAATATAAAAAGTTCCCTTGTTTTTAATAGTAGGATCAATATAACATTAATTTTAATCTTTCTATTGTTCTCCATCATGATAATATGTTAGAAATTGTATGGGATTGTTCTTGTATAAAACTGAAATTGATTCTGAAAAACAACTTTTTTTTCTCTACAATAAAACTAAACATGATAAACCGAAAGCCAATCCATACTCAAAAGGACATCAAAATCTATTAAAGAAAAAACAACATGTTTTTCATGTAATTACATTCCACAGATAAAAATAGTAAGATTCATAAAATTTATTTTTTGTAAAATTCACCCTATTGTTTTAACAATATATTTTAATCTCAATTTTTTAGGCGAAATTTCCAATTCACCAAAAAAGTTCTAAGAAATAGAAGAATGTGTTGACCCCATATCAAACAAGACTTTAGGAAATTATGAGTAAACCAAAAAAACTACCTAATATCGCTTCATTAGATGGCCCGACATCTACGGACATAGACGAATAGGATCTCACTACACCTTTGTTCTTGTACTCTAGCTTCTTCCCATCATTTGGATCTTCCATCGGGAAGGAATTTTTAAAAGGACACACCTCGTCACATTCGAAACACATTATAGTTTTCATATCAAGATTATTCATAAGATAATTTTCATTACAACCTTGGGAATTATATCCAATCATACCCCATAGAAAACACAACCTAGTTTTTTAAGGACTTTCACAAGGTGCTTTTTTCCAAAATTTTCACAGATTAAAAACATAACAGTATTACCATGAAATTTGATTGATTGATTCTGACCCATGAATTACCATATGGACCACTTCTTCTCTTTGTTATCAATATAGATATTATCATTAATGAACTATATTTCCACCCTCTCATCAAATCTAATAGTTTTTTCATAACTTTTGATTTCTCAGGAAGCCAATGCCCTTAAATATTTTGTCTTCAATCCCGAGTAAAAGTGATTGATTTTTCTAATTAAATCCCAAATATGATTTGGAGCTTACCATGACTGTCGGGTAATGTTTTCATCATACATGACCACTGAATCAATATCTATTTTCCTTAATTCAAGGAATTGTTTCTATGACCTATGTCTAACAACATTAATAAAATAGTTTTCAAGGAAAATATATTTAAATTCATCTAATAATAAGGCTTCATTCTCCTCCCAATCCATGATATTCATTTCCATTTTCCACTAAAAACCAACTTCACCTTCAAGATGATAAATGGAATGACTAACCTATTGATTATCTGAACATCCCATAAAGTCGAATATCTTTTCAAGGGAATTAATTCATGCTTCAGTCACCATTGGGTCAGAATATCCACTAAAAGCATGAGGGTGTTTCCTCATAAATCTATATACTATAGTCATGTTCCTTTGTTGTAGCTCTTGTTTTTATCTTGAATGGATGAAAAAACCATTAATTTACTACGTCAACTAAGAAAATAAAATCACAAACTACTCAGTTCCAATTATCACTATTCTCAATGTGGTATTCATAATGATATAATCCGGTCAGTTCCTTAATGCTTCAGCTTCCCTGATCCATCTATGTAAAACCATTCTGAATAGTCATATATTAAATTAAGAAACAATTTAATCATTGAATGCTATACCATTTCAACATAAACATATTGTAAAAATCATATATGTTATTCTATTAACAACATCATATCCCTTAATGTTACGTAAAAATTTATATGATAAAAATTATAAGAAATTGACCTTAAACATTACATATTCCAGTTATTTCAACTAGATTTCACTTCTCTACACTACCAATGATATTTTAGGTTTAGATTTTTATAATTTTAATACACAACTCATACATATCAACCCACATGAATTCAATGTGGGTACCATTATAATAGTATCCATTTCATTCAAAACATAAAATTTTAAACATAAAACAACAACATGATTTCATTGACAAAACATCATTACATTTTACATGAATTTCATTTTTCTGATACTCATCCATATAACCAGTAAAAAATTTAAAACAAGGTATGAGAATAATAAGCTCAGTAAGGGATATAAAAATAATAAAAGAACCCATTATCCCATAAATTCTTATTAACAAATGAAATAACCATCACAAACAGATACTTCTCACCCATAAAAAATCATATACATAATTTGTGAAACATGAAATTTCCATAAATAATATAAAACATTAATATAGAATAAGTGTAAACAGGGGAATTGTATACATAATTTTTTAACCATCATGACTACCTAATTATTTTTAACCCTCAAATCCAACATAAAAAGTTACCCTCGATTCTACCTTATGGTGTAACCATCGATGTTATACTTGGAGTAACCATATGACTGACCAACAACTTACACAAACCCAATGCATTAGAGGGAGATATAGGTTGAATCATTCATCAAAAACAATTCCAAAGCTATAGAAAATTATCACAATACATGAATAATTTCATAAGATCATTTCTTTTTATATTTCTAAAAAAGTGTTCTCAAAGATGTTTTTAAAGGAAATTACCTTAAAAATATCATATAGTTGATGTGAGAATTAATAGAACGAAATTATTATGTGTATACACTGTAAATGTAAACACCTGGAATATTACATGTAATTTTTTGTAAATTATTTGGGATTATTATGAGTCTGTGAAAATTGACGGCATGTAATTCCGAGGCCCGGAGTGCCTAGAATGAATTTCGGATCTTTTTTTGGTACATTCAGTAATCCTGGGGGAGATTTTTTCTATATTTTTAACCGGTGCATGGATTAGAATTCTAAGAGCACTTTTCAATCCATAGCACCGAGATTCACTTAAGGGAAGATTCATTTCGACCATAGTAGGTCTGGTAAAAATGTTAAATTTTGGACTTTTTAAAGAAAAATTAAATAACCTGTTATTGTTATTTTATATATTTTCATTTATCCTTACAACTATTGAGCGGTAGTGTCAGGGACCATGGAGGTGGTCAGACCTTTAATTATGTGGTGTTATTTTTATGGTTACACTTTTTTTGTGTTATCACCTCTCGTGTAATTATCGAGATACGTTAATTACATCAATTAATAAGGCAATTTAATTACGTCAGTAAATAAGTCACATTCATTACATAAATTAATTAACCTTATTAATTTTTCAAGGCATTTCTCACATTTCCCCCTCATATTGATATGGAGTTGGGGATTAATTTTTTCCAGGGATTCATCAAACGAGGAACCCCAGAGGAAGTAACACAACACCTTCCGCTGGTATAAAACAGAGGATTGATGACAGCCATTGCTGGATTGATCTGATGGACTATGGATCATTAATTCCAATGCACATGAACCTTCTATTTCATCCACAATACCCTTGAGTATGGAAGCACCACCATCCGCGACGTCCCCAACAAATAATGAGGAATGGTTTGTCTTTTAATTTAATACATTCCCATAATTATATTCCTCATTATAGTATTTTCCAGAAGCTGGTGCAAGGGTTTTTAACGTGTTTTAACATTAATGAAATGTGAAGAATAATTACACCCCGATTATTATAAAGCTAACACGAAGGGCGTGGGCCAAACGAACAAGGCCTAAATGCTCCGCTGTTTTTTTTTGTGGAGTTATTTGGGTGTGGTTTTTCCAATTCAATGATAACGCGATACAGAGGGTCACACTATGACGGCGGCAATCTAGGAGGCCTATAGGCACATACGAGAATGGAAATGGAGCTCCGAAGAATTTCCTGAGCCCCATGGAAACTCCACCAGCACGTTGGCACCGGTGACCAGCGTCGGCGGTGAATACAGTGGTCGGCACTCATTAGCTGTGGAGGATCATGATGCCACGACTGTCAGATAGGCAGCCAACAATGGATTCCTAGATAGTTGGAGGTGGCGTTCTATTGCGCACCGCCCTGAAGAAGTAACCGCTCAAAGCTGCGACAATGGTAGGGGGACCTGCATCCCGCAAGTACCGTAGACCACACAACGGTGCTGCTGAATGAAGTGGCCAAACGAATCCTTTATTCCCTTCGGTAGGAAGCACTTGTGCCCTATGCGGGGCATGCCCGTAGGCCGGGTAAGGCCCCGACCAGGTCGGGCGGGTCAGTCTGACAGGACTCGGACCCCTCTCTTGTCCAGAGACGCTTCAGTGACCGTAACTTGTGAACCATACATCTTTTTGATGAACCGTCTGTGAAGTCGGTATCCTTGATGCGAGATGGACCTTTTGGAATACTCCAAGAGTTTTTTTCAATTATTTGAGTACGTCCGGGTTGGATTGACTCTGAATCCAACTAGGCCCGCACCCATAAAATGAAAATAACTAAAATATTGTGCGTCCAATCGACGCCTCGTCTATGGAATGAGGAACCTTGTGAAAAAGGTGATACTTTGGAGATACTCTAAGAGAGTTTTCATGGAGTTTGACATGTGACTTGGGTTAGATCTGACTTTAATCCAACCAGACCCATTTTACAAAAGTGCCCATATCTCACAGATCAGGCATCCGAATGACGCAATGTCTATCACGTTTGGACCCCTATGAAGGGCCGGTCCCTTGGGTATACATTTTTCGGGACTTCTTAATGGTTGAAATATGTCTGATGGCTTGAGGATAAGAGTCTTCTAGAGATCAGGCGTGCTTCATGCTGGAATCCAGTTGCTGGTGTGACATAAAAAACAAGAGAAACCAATACGGGTCAGCATTAGAAACTCCATAGTGGGATGATATAGCTATACGGAAAATCATCCCTACCTCTATACCAACGACCAATATAGTTAATCACTAGCGACCAATAATGGTCAGCACTAGTGACCAATACGGGTCAATACCAGCGACCAATACATGTCAGCACCAATGACCAATACGGGTCAACATCTAGCTACCAATACGGGTCAGCATAGAGTGACCTATATGGGTCAGAAGTAGAGTTAATATGGGTAAGCAGATTTGTCTTTATGACTATTCATCCCTATCCCAATAACATTGATGTTATACCATTAGAGTGAGGTGTCTCTTTTTCATTGTGCTTAATGATTTGGATCATGCTTGTGATATTACCTGTGTAGTATTTCTTGTGATATTTTCATTTGAGGATTACGGAGACACCGTCATGGTTCTTGGGGTCCCCTACATGGTATTGTGATACTCACCACTGCACGGGATCCACCCGCACATGTGTGTTTAGTGCACACTACTAACGCTCTGAGGTAGATATTGGAGGTTTGAGACTTGGTGGAGCTTTGTGTGATGGGAGAAGTCGATATATTATTTTATGACTTCATACTTATAACTATTACCCTCCAATTAGAGATCCAGGGCAGATGTGATAGTTGTTTACATTCCATTCAGTTTGTAGGGCTTGTATTCTGGCCCAATGTTCTCAGTTTACAGTTTTACATTACTCTCATGGTTTTACCTTGCATTCGTTGGTTGTATACATTATTTTTCCTTTTTGAGTGTCTAAATTTTTCAAAGAAATGCATTCTCTATTCGGTAAAAGCCTTCAGTTACGAGTCACCGACCCCTGGCCTATGGACGACAGGCTTGGGGTAGTCACATCTGTGGCCTGTTGGACGTGTCGCGACAAAGTGGTATCAGAGTTTGTTTGTTTCTACCAGAAGAACTAAGAGTCTAATTTTAATGAAAAAAATGGTGTAATGTGTCTTGAGTTCAGTATTCATTATAGGGTGTCTAGTGTTGGTGCAGCGGCCGACATATCCATACACTAGGACCCTGAATTCTGTTTCCCGTCTATGTACATGAAAAGACTGGTTTCTAGTGTTTTGAAATGTTTTCAAGATATTTCTTGACTCAACTCACTATGTATTAATTATTGAATGTGGAACATCTATTTCTTACCTGATGCCTCCATGTAGATACTCAGCGAGGATTCTGATTAGATATTGTGAAATTGTCCAACCAAGCAATGAGGCGTCGGTAGAGGGACCACTCTTAGTGATGGAACCTTCATCTGTTTTACCAGCAGCACCACCACCCATTGAGAAGTAGATAATACCAGTGGATCATGAAAGCTATATGAGCTCATTGCATGAGTTCTACAAATATAGGCCTCTGAGTTTTTGAGGCGAGATGGACCCCCATGCAGTAGAGGACTGGTTGAGACAGTTTCACAGGTCTTTCACTTAGTAGAGACACCCATTGAGAAGATTTAGATCATGGCTACTGGCCTTCTTCTGGGATCGAAAGTACGATGGTGGATATCGATGCTTCAGGTGCATGAGGAGATGACCATCACCCCGCTAGACTTTGAGTGCCTTTTTAGGTAAGAGTTTTTGCCAACGGCACTATGCTTTGTGCATATTCAAGATTTGCTGCATTTACAGTGGGGCATCCAGAATGTGGCTTAGTACTCAGTGTGATTTACTGACCTCTTTAGATAGTCCACTGACATGGTAAGTGACCCTTACATAAGTTACCAGACATATTATTAGGGGCTACAACAAGAGTTCAGAGGTGAGCCAATTTATCTCAGCATCCTGATGCAGGCTGTGGTCCTTGAGCAAGCTTTCCTGATAAATAACATCCTTGCTGAGCAGGCACCGATAGTGAAGGCCCATACCGTAAAATAGGTATAAGAGTCATCCGAAGGAGGAATTAGATAGACGACACAGAATCCCAAGGATGATAAACCTTCAATAGGGCGACTCAGGGATGCATGGTAAGAGGTGCGAGGCTCGAGAGGCTGACAGAGCCACTGGTGAGGCATTATTTATTTTTCCTATGAGGGATAGGGTTATAGAGTTTGTGACATTCAAACTCCCCACAAAATGTGAACGGAAGATAGTGGGGGGACCACCGAGGATACGACATCACCAGGAGCATGAGCTTAAGCCTGGCGGCGGAAAAGGAAGGGGAGTAGGACGTGCAGCGGGAGGTGGTCAGGGTCACCATGCACTTCCACCACCACCCCATGAGGTCCACCATGAGGTCCACCATGAGCTCAGGGAGCATGTGGATTCCCAACTACATACAGTAGACGCTCACAATCCTGACGTCCTAAGGAATAAATGAGATACAATCTTAAAATTCTCTACTTTAGCAGTAGTGTATATCGACAGATGTGCTAGTTGTTCTTTCCTTGCCGTGGACTTCGTTCAGGACTCTAAGATTGCAAAGGATATTTTAACTCAACCTTTGAATTTAGATACTCTTATTGGACAAGATTAAACGGGGACACACTGGTTCGATAGTGTTATCTTACACTCATTGGAGATAGTTTGAGATGGGATCATCAATTAGAATTTTTGAAGCCCTACGATTTCATTCTAGGCATAGACTGTCTATCAGTAGTCCACGCACAAATTGACTTCTTGAGACATATTGTGTGATGTACACCTAGATATGGAGGCCAGTTTTCCTTTCTAAGTGAGAAGGAAAATAGGGCATCATAAGATGAACATTCTCTCCGAAGGGTTCAACCGATTACATATCGGCTGGCTTGCATGACCTTTGACATGGTAGATATGGAAAGTCCATAATTTCTAGTGGTGGTGGACGAGTATGATGGATTATTTTGAGAATATGTCCTAGGACTAACTCCTTTTAGAGAGGTAGACTTTCACATTGACATGTACCCATGAACAACACTGATATCTACACTAGAATATCAGATGGGCCCTGCGGAGCTCCGGGAGTTGAGGGTATAGTTGGAGGAAATATAGGGGATGGGATTCGTAAGCCCCAATGTTTATCAATGGGCATCCCTGGTGTTGTTTTCCAAGAAGTCAGACAGATGTTTGAGGATATGCATGGACCTCCAACACCTAAACTAGGTGACCGTGAATAACAAGTATCATCTTCCAAGGATTGATGATCTGTTTGATATGTTGAAAGGAGAAAAGTGGTTCTCAAAGATAGACCTCAGATCATGCTATAATCAGCTCAGGGTATACGATGAGGACGTACTGAAGACAACCTTCAGATGTTGTTATGGACATTACGAGTTCTTGGGGATTTATTTTTTGGAATGACCAACACTCTAGTAGTGTTCATAGGGTTCATTAATAGGATCTTCCAGCCATACCTCAATCTCATTGTGGTGTTCTTCATTGATAACATCTTGGTGTACTCAATGTCCGAGGAAGAGAACATTGTACACTTACGGATAGTTTTGGACGTACACTGGGAGCACCAATTGTAATTGAAGCTCTCATAGTGTGAGTTCTAGATATAGAATGTTCACTTTTATGGACACATCATTTCAAATGATGGAGTTTTTGTGGATACAGTGAAGATCGACAAAGTAATTTCGTGGGAGCCACCCAAGAGTGTTACTATGGTGTGGAACATCCTTAGATTGGCATGAAACTACCAGAGGATCGTACCCGATTTCCCTAGAGTAGCAGTACCTATGACTACCTTGACAAGGATGGGAAACCCTACCTATGGTCAGAAACATTCCAGCTGATCTTTCAAAAGCTAAGACAGAGTTTAACTAGTGCTCTTATCCTGAGGTTTCTGGAGGAGGGAACTGGCTACGTGGTTTTCTGTGATTTTTCAAGTACTAGAATCAGATGCATCCTGATGCTAGATGGTACAATAATTGATTATGTATCCTGCTATATGAGGCCTCATGAGCAGAATTATGCGACTCACGACTTGGAGTTGGTAGTAGTAGTCTTCGCACTGAAGATGTGGCGACACTACTTGATGGGTGAGTGGTTCATTGTTTAATCCGAACACAAGAGTCTCAGATATAACTACACATAGAAAAATCTAAATTTGAAACAATTACATTGGCAACAGTTCCTCCAGAAATAAGACTTCGAGATAGTATATACCCCTTTGAATGGGAACGTAGTGGTAGATGCACTTTTCTGGAAATTTAGTTCGCAGCTGCTAAACGAGGCTTTAGAGAAGTTAGATGCACTTTAGATATCCTATGTGGATAGAGATGAGAGAGTATACCACCATTCGATGTTATTTTCTGGTTGATTCCTTTTGTGAGTCAGGGAGGTGAAAATTGGACACAACAGTTGTGAGACTACACATGCTCAGATATCCTCAGTCCATGCACCTGACAGATATTCTACAGGTGGGGATCATTCTATCCTATTCACAGGATGTATAGTTATACCAGTGGCACAATGAGATTAAGTGTTGAGGGATTTACATACATCACCCTTATAAGTATATCTAGGCATGATGAAGATGTATCAGAAATTCCAGTGTTAGTACTGGTGGCTAGGGATGAAGAATGTTTTGAAGAGTTTGTTTCTAGATTCCTCACTTTCCAACAACTCAATTCTGAGCATCTAGTACAATCAGGAATGACCCAACCCCCCGAGATACCAGAGTGGAAGTGGGAAGGGATATCGATGGACTTCGATACGGGGTAACCATGTACATCCATAGGGCACGACACAATATGGGTGATCATTAACCGACTCAATAAGTCATCCCACATCCTTACTATTTCAGAGAAGGGTTTGGTTGATAGCATGGGATGTCTCTATGTACCGGAGATCGTGAGACTTCACGGGGTTCCTTTGACGATAGTCTCAGACCTTGACAGATGCTTCACATCCCGATTGTGGAATGGATTGCAGGAGACATTTGGTACTCACCTTCGTTTGAGCACAACATTTCACCTGTAGACCGAGGGTCTGACTGAGCGGTCCATCCATACCATGGAGGAAATGCATCATGCATGTGGCCAATATTTTACTCGTTGTTGGGTGGAACACCTACCCTTGGTGGAGTTTGTTTACAACAACAGTTATCACTCCACCATTGGTATAGCCTATTTTGAGGCATTTTACGGATGACTATGTAGATCACCCTTGTGTTGGATGGATCTAGGAAAGCCAGCACTCGTGGGCCCAGAGATGGTACGGGATACCACTGAGATGCTGATGGTCATCCGAGAGTGGATGAAGACAGCACAGAGCCATAATAAGTCTTATATTGATAAGCAATGGAGACCAGGAGAGTACCAAGAGGGGGACCACATATTATTGCGAGTCTCCCCTCGATAGGGACTCCAGATATTTGGCCAAGGAAACAATATCTCTCTATCTTTTCTTGGACCATTCATGTTACTTTAGAGGATTTGCGAGGTGGAGTAAAACATAGCATTACCACCACATTTGGAGATAATGCAAGACGTATTCCACATATCATATCTGAGGAGATAAGTGCATGACCCATCTCATGTAATCGACCATGGGGAGCTATAGTCTGACGACGAGGAGACTTCTTCGGAGCACATAGTCGAGATAGTGGAACCATAGGACTGGATCATTTGAGGATGGTTGATACTTCTGGTGCACTTTCTTTGGAAGCACTGGAATCTCCCTGAGAGCACATGGGAGTGAGAGGCTCATATGTGTACCCAATACCCATCATTGTTTGTGTATCCCTGTTAGGATTTTGGGGATGTAAAAGCCCAAGGTGGCGAGATATTAAAGACTCAGAAAATTCCATGTAAATTATTTTTAAATTTTCTGGTTTTATTATGAGTCTGCGAAAATTGACGACGCATAATTCCGAGGCCCGGTGTGCCCGAAATAAATTTCTGAACTTTTTTTCTAGTGTGTGTGACATCTTCTATCTTTTGAAATGGTGCCCAGATTATAAAATAGAGGGAACCATTGAATCTACAACACCTGGATTCGATTAAGGGAAGTATCACATGAACTGTAATAGGTCAAGATAAAAGGTAAAATTTTGGTCTTATTATGGAAAAGTAAAATAACATGTAATTGTTATTTTATTTATTTTCTTTTTTCCTTCCACATTTTGAGTGGCAGTGGTAGGGACCACGTAGGTGGTTAGACCGTTAATTATAAGGTTTTATTTTCATGTTTAAACTTTGGTTGTGTAACCACGCAATGCGTAATTAACGAGACAATTTAATTACATTAATTAATGAGGCATGTTAATTACATAAATTAATGAGGCAGATTAATTAATTTATGTGATGAACCTCATTAATTTTTCAAGGTGTTTCTCTCCTTTACCCCTCTTATTTATATAGATCTTTTCTTTAGTTTTTGGAAGGAATTCATCAAGCAATGAACCCCTGAAGAAGTGACTCCATGCCTTCCACCGACAGAGAACATAGGATTTATGACACCCATTTTAGGATTGATCCAAAGGTCAACAGATGAAGGACGCCAACACCCGTGAACCTTCCCCTTCATCTGCAATACCCGCCAGCGTTGAAGCACTACCATTCGCGACTTCCCCAACAAGTCATGATGTAGGGGTCGTCTTTTAATTCATTATTTTCCCACAATTATGTTTCTCGTTCTTTATTTGCAGGAGGTTATTGCGGGGGTTTGGAATAGGGATAAACATTATTAAAATTTGATGAATAATTCCCCCCCCCTCTTGTTATAAAGATAACACAAAGGGCGAGGGCCAAATGAACAAGCTCGAACCCACCGCCGCTTGTTTTTTGTTGCGTTATTCGAGGAATGTTTTCCAATTAAATGGAAACGCAAGATAGAGGGTCACACTATGATGGAGGCAGTCCGGGAGGCCCATAGGCACAGATTGGAATGGAAAAAGAGCATTGGAGCATAGTCAGAGCCCCGCGGAAGCATCACAAGCATGGCAGCACCAACGACCGGCGCCGGCGGTGGAGACAACAACCGACACTCTCCAGCCGTGGAGGAGCACGACATTGCTCAGCGTCATGGATATCAAACAAGAGGTTAGCCTTGTATGCGGAGGCAGCGCACCATCACGCACCTCCCTAAAGAAGTCGCGGCTCGACGTCGTGGATATACTAGGGGGACCCGCATCTCGCAGTTCTTGGGGACCACGCGGTGGTGCCACATGGTTCTGCTGATGGTAGGGGCCGAGTGGACCAGGCCTGCCGTGGACCAACATAGCCAGGGTGGTCAGGGTCAGTCCACAACCCAGTGGGCCGAGCCCACCATGGCCCATCCAATCTTCACTGTCCCAGGGTGGTTTGGGCGGGGCCGAGTTAGGCCCCTACTGGGTCGGACCTAACCCGGACCCCTATCGGTCCCAGAGAAGTTTAAGTGATCGTAACTTTTGAACCGGACGTCTGTTTGACGAACTGTCTATGGCTTTGGGATCCTTGAAGCGGTATGGTACCTTTAGGACACTCCACGAGAGTTTGGGAGAAATTTTGAGTACGTCTGGGATGGATTGACTCTGAATCCAACCAGACCCACATTACTAAAATGCCAATAACTAATAGACCGGCTGTCTGATCGATGTTCCATCAGTAGAATAAAGACCCTTGTGACAATGTGGTCTTTTGGAGATACTCTATGCGAGGTTTGACATAGTTTGATGTGAAACCTGGTTTGGATCATACTTTATCCAACCGAGCCCTTTTTACAAAAGAACACATATATCAAAGACCAGACGTTTGAATGACGCACCATCTATGACGTTGGGACCCCTATGACTAGGCGGTCCTTTGAGTATATTTTGTGTGGGACTTCATACCAGTAGAAATATGACCGATGGTTCGAAAATCATAGTCTTCCAGAGATCAGGCATGCTTTGTGAGAGAATCTTGTGACTGGCTGTGACATGAAGAAGAAGAGAGACCAATACAGGTCAGCAATAGAAACTCTAGAGTGGGATGATATATTTTTATGACTAATCATCCATACCTCTGTACCAGTGACCAATATGGTTCGGCACCAGCAAAAAATATGGGTAAGCACCATCGACCCATATGGGTCGGCACCAGCGACCAATACGTTTCAGCACCAGTGACCTATATAGGTCAACATCATGCGACCAATACAGGTTAATATAAAGTGACTTATACGGATCATCAGTAGAGTTACTAAGGATAGGATGAACTATCTTTATGAAAATTCATCCCTATCCCAGTAATAAAGAATTTATACCATTAGAGTGATATGTCTCTTTTGTATTGTGCCTTATGATTTGAATCTTGCTTGTGATATTAAATTTTTGGTATTTCTTGTGATTTATTACATGGTCGATTATTGAGAGACCTTTCGATGTCTCGGGGTCCCCTACTGGGTATTGTGATACTCACCCCTTCACGGGCTCCACCCGTACATGTGTGTCTGCTGCAGACTACTGATTCTTCATAGTAGAATTTGGAGGTTTGGCACATGGTGGAGCTTGGTGTGACAGGATCTATCAAGATCATCTTCTTTGACTGTAGACATACAATTATTACCCTCCAGGTAGATCTCTAGGGAAGATGTGACATATGTTTACATTCTTTTCATTTTCTAGGGCTTTTATTCATCCCCACTATTTTCAGTATACAGATGTACATTATTATTTTGTTTTTACCTTACTTTTTTTGGTTTTTTACCTTAGTTTATCTTTTTGAGTGTGAAATGTTTTTATGGAAATGCCTTCCCTGTTCTAGAAAAGCCTTCAGGTGCTAGTTACCAACCCCTAGCCTACAGAAGTCGGGCTTTTGGTAGTCATGTCTTGGCCCCGTGGGACGGGTCACGAAAGTAAATCCATATAATACAACATAATATAAACAAAATTCATTGCACAATTATTATTAGTACCATATAATCAATGAGGAGGAAGGATAAACCAAATAATAGATATTGGTTTAATAATTCCCTTACATCGGGTTTGTCTTAATTAAAATTTGTTTAAAACTATTGTATAATGGTTAAAAGAGTATTATTAATATTTTAAAATAAACTATTCTTGTTTATAATATCTTATATGATCATTTTATAACATCATTCAACCCTTTATAAATATTGGTTTTTTCTTTCTATGGTTTTAGGTGCGTGCTTTACCTGATGTCCATAGTCAGTTCGTAAAGGCATTCCATGTCGAATGGATGTGAAACTCTAGAAGTTGAAATAAATTGAGTTATTTGGTTTCCATAATATTAAATGATGCCATAAATAATTTTGGTTATATGTTATGAAGACAAATCATTAGATAAATCATTAGTGATATCCTTTTAGATCATTTTGGGTGTTCTTTGATAATCACAAACTTATTTCATTATATAACATAATATTATATATATATATGATAACTAAATAACAAAAAATATTATTTATTATACAATTTAAAAACTCTTGTATCCATTAAAATGGTTTCACAACCAGAATTTAATGAAGTAGAGGGCCTTGAAAACACATCGAACACAGTTATGGTAAATCAACACATCAAAGATGATGTTTTTATGGATAGAATAAGAGGAATATGAGAGGAAAAATGATGATGAATTTCATACATAAACAAGAATAAATCTAGGATATATAATAATAGGTATCTTTCATTCCTCTCGGATAAGGGGAGTGTAAGATAGTATTTGAAAAGAAAAGTAATTAAAAAGAAAACTCAAAAAAATAAAAGTGGATTTTCCCATTTTGATCTCTTCTCATTGATATCATATTTACAACCTTTGGTTTTCGACTATTGGTGGTACTATCATGTCTTGGAAGTGGGGAAGGTACTTCAGAATGGGATTCTATAAAATTTAGACAATTATCAAATATTGAGAGGTGTGAGAGGAAGTGTTGGTGAGGGTGGTATTTATAGTGTAGGAGAGGAGTGGTTTTCCATTATTTTTATCATTAGTTTAATATATTGGCACAATACTATGAAAATTATTAATTCATGTGACCCTAAATAGTAATATGAGTGTTTTAGTAAAAACTATTGGCCATTTCAAAAATTTATGTCTCAAGCATTATGAATAAATTCATTTATTTTTCATATTTCGTAATTATCAAATTTCACTATTCACCTAAAATTCATGCATTTCTGAAAAATCACAAAAAATCACCTTCAAAATTTTTCGATGTTTATAATTTAAAATTGAGCTCCATTTTAAAAAATTAATTTTATAATTATAATAAAATATATTTAAAAAAATTTAATATTTTATTCCAAAAATAACAATTTTAAAACTGTAAGTGATTTTATATCACCAGGAAGAAATATTCCAGATCTCATTATCTTATAACCTTATGAAAATAATACAATAATATGATTTAATATTCATAAATTTCACAGTATTATTCATATTATTATTCATAACGGTATGTTATCATTCACCAAAAAAACATTTTTTTTATATCGGACTCTAAATTACTTGTTGATTATAACCATATATGTCGATCTTTTGAAATTTAAATCATAGAAGAGGCAAAAATATTTTTAATGATTATTTTATAACAATATCCTTACAATAGAGTTTCATTATGTATGGACATTTTTTTCAGGAATTTTAATTAATATTTAAAACCTTGTGGTGTTACAATAAACTTATAATATATTCTATTATTATTTACCAAACATATGTATGTATCTAAATTCATAATTCTTTTATGTAGAAGTACTTGTTTTATAATTTTTATTTCTAAAATCCTGTGGATAAGAAAACATTATTAAAGGTAACTTCCCTTATTTTTACCCTTTTTCAAGTATACTTCATACAATATTTTAATACTCTAATATTTTTCTAAAATCATTCTATTGATAAATAAAAATTATTTATGTTAATTTCTAGATTTTTGAATACTATTAGGCCTTTATCCTCTTAAAATAATATTTATTCCTTTCCCTAAAACCAATCTTAAGTGGAAAATTTATAATGATACCTTACCACTCTTGTTTTCAATTTTTAGGGAAATCGTTATTCATTATCTATTACTATTTTTCTTTTATAAATTTTAAATATTTATTAAAATTCTATTTTCATATATACCATTATTATATTCCATTTGGTTATTACATAGGACATGATTACGATACCCATTTTTCCCATGGGTATCCCTTATGTAAATTACATATGTATTATTCTTTATATAGAACACATATGAATGAACAAGTTATGATGTCTGTTTATAGATTGTTCTCAAATACATTGGGTAATGGTTAGTATCCTGGGGCATCATGTATGGGATGATGGAGTAAACCTAATCCATTATGGGACTTTGTACACCATTTCATATAGTCGTATATATTATATTTGAATCATGTTTATGTCATGTTATATGTTTCTTCCACATTCTAATATTTTTCGTGGTCATATAATTCAACATCATAAATGTTATGATATCATAAGGTTATTCATGAGTCATTCTGTTTATGTTATCATGTTGTGCCATCTAACCCATGTGTTATTTTTTATTCTCATGCTTATTCTCTTACTAGGAATTATCAATAATATCTTTTTTAAATTTATTTAATAGGTTTTGGTATGTAGTTATAGGAGCTAGAACAGATTTGAAACTCATTTTGGAGATAAAGAAATCTATTTTTTATTCTAGAGTTATGTTTTATAATTCTGTACCTAATCTTCCAATGAAACATGAAATTTTTATCATTGTTTTGTATTTCATCTATAATTATACATAAAAACGTTTATTAATAGTTTTACCTTTATTTGTTAACTATAAAGAGTAAAATATTATTGTACATAATATTATCTAAGAGATAACAGAAAACGTTCAAAGTATTCAATATCATTTGATGTCGACACAATGTCAACTGAATAGAAATGTAGGCAATAATTAATTAGACCTTTATTTTGTGGTTGGTGATAAATTTTTCTTTCTAATATTTCCATGTATGAAATTCTTGTGGTTTGGGAGTAAGTAAATGATTATTCAAATATTGATTAACCCCTATGATATACTTTATCACATCCGATTGGGGGCCTATTGAATAACACACCCACCCAACCAATCTCAAGTAAATGGTTTTATCTGTGTATCCATGTTGAGGAAGTATATATCCTAACCCTCACATGTATTTAATCCAAAGGGTTAACATTGGATAATAATCCTTCATATGAGGAGTAGTTGGTGAAGAGAATAGATCATGAAGACAAATTTCATCAAAATATGACATCTCAGTTGGGAAAAGGGTTATAGTAGAACATCATGTTTGAGGGAGAAACCTGGTAACTGAAATACGTAATGAAATAGATATAACATCTCATGTTTTAGTGTATGAAATTAAAATTTCATATGATAACATTCTACAGGGGGAATAATTTAATGACTAAAAAATGATAATGAAATTCCCTTTTTGAATGAATAAATAACATATCACGTAATCTCATTGTAGAAAACAAATGAACTACTTTGGTTATTTATTATAGATATTTTTTCTATATTTAAAAGGCCATTAAGCATAAGAACTATTGATAATATATTCATTTTAATGGGACCATTAAGAATAGTATATTAGAGGTTATGATATTTTCCAATTGACTCGTAAAATGGTATCGGTGGCCTTGACCATTTGGATCGTACCGAGGAGTCCCATTTATAAATGTTTCTAAGATATCATCATCAGTATATTACCATGAACAGATCCAAGGTTATATTCAACAAATAAACAATTATTGAAACTGTTTATAGGAGACGTTCATTCTTATCAGGATCATGACCCAACCATGTTATCCATGACACTCCAATAAAATCTCTCAATAACATACCTTACCATTGGGAAATTAACTAGTATGACAATTTTTCATGTATTAAGACATCAATAGAATGATTTTTTATTTTTATTTCAATAAAATAGCGATCATATTTATTCATTTTCATTATTAATTTTAATATTTCTAAATTATTAGATTGATAAATATAGGATTTGGATACGATGGAAATCATATTATATTTTTAGTAAATATATAGTTTCAACAAAAATAATATTTTTAATGAATTCATGAAATATTAAAATAAATTTTATTATAATAAAATATATTTACTAAATAATATTTAGTAAATATAAATTATAATATAAATTTATGAATTTAAATTTAAATTTAATATGGTTTGGAAAATTGTTATTGTTCGAAAAAAATATTTATTTTAATATATGGTTATTTTTTATTAAAAGGCTTAAATAATATTTAGATAAATATTTCGGTAAAATAAATATTATTTTTGAAATTAGAACATAAAAATTCTCAACAACTATTTTTTTATGAATTTTCAATGAGAATAGAATTTAGGGAAAAATGTAATTCTATATAATTATACTATTTTTAATGACATCATAAAATCCCCAAAGAATTAAAAAAATCCCCTAATGAGTATACAAGAAAAATGTTATGTCCCCCCATTAAAATAAGGAATATTTTATGTTATTTTGTTAATTTTATAAACCCCTAATGAATCCTCCAAGTCATAAAATATATTTTAATGTTTTAAAATCATGCCCTTATAAATATTACTCACTCTCACATCACCAAGGGATTATATTTGTGATTTAAGTTCATAGAAATATAAAAAATCAAAAACACTCATACTTTCTATAAACCATCATAAAACCCAAGGGAAGTATTTTTTTCATGATTACATTATCATATAGAGCCTGAAACCTATGTTTGAAATTAATAATGATTTATCCACTATTTTTCTATACAAACCCACTCTTTATCCCATACCTATACAATAAAATATCTTTTATAATAATAATAATAATTTTTTACCCACTTTTTATATGAAAAATCATCCCAATTATCTTAGTATGCTCATTCCATGATTTTAGAAGAGTCCTCTCAAGGTAAGGGATCCTCTCCTTGTCCTCATTATTCATCAACATTATTTATATTCCGATTTTTAATATACCAATTTCCCATGTTTGGATATATTATTACAAATATAACCAACTATCCTTATGATGTTAATGTGATAATAAGCCCATTTCAACTGCATTTACCCATTCTATTAATCTTTTTGTTCTCCTATTATATTTTTGATGTTTTCCTATGATTTATTTCCAATGATTTAAATGGAGAATACACATTCTATTTCCACTCAATTGTATTAACCTATATGTACATATCCTTTATTATTTGGGTAAATCCATGTATATAACCCAATCTCATTACTATTGTGATTAAATGTGATGAAAATTGATCCCATTTTGAATGATCTTTGTGGAACAATTTTTATTGTACATAATATTAATGTGATGGGTGGGACTGAAATTATAAAGCCCTCAAATATATTGGGTAATGTTTTTGTAAAAGTTATGCACGTACAAAATATTAATTTAATTGTTGCGACATAAATTATCTTTTGTTAATAATTTCATGTTTTATGTTGTTTTTTATTCTCACAGTTCCCTTTAGATGATCATGTAATATAATTCCTCATTGTTCAAGATTATGATTCTCACCCATCTTATTTTACCATGAAATTAATGTAGTATCCCATGTACTACTTTACATTATACTATGATTTTAATTCTAATATTAAATTTTATAACATACCATTTTATGTGTACCTCAAAATGATTAACCACACAGTATTAAAAGATAAATAGAATATAATGGCTTGATTCAGAGCTATTGAATAATGATGTCATATGCATGATTAATGTTATTATTCTATATACATTATTTCTAAAATAATCTAGGATTGGACATATTCGAATATTGAATATTGTGTACCTTTATGTAATAAATTATTAATAAAGGTTTATTAAATATATTTATTTTCATAGTTCGTATGTGAATAATTTTTAGATATTTATAATTAGGGTTTGAAAACTCTAGTGAAATCCATAGGGATAAGTCCAAAAATCTAAATACATACCAATATTTGGTTATATTATTGATTAAGTGGTTTTCAATAAAATACATACACGTATGTATATTACAAGTCGATGTGGATATAACACTGAGGCAATGAGGGGTAACATTCCTAAAAGGGGAACACTGATATGGACTTGATCTTAATGTGGATCATGAAAATGGGTCATTATGAATACCTAGTTTTAAAATCCTAGTGGATATGCTTTGGTGAATTTTAGATCTCATTATTAACCATTAATAACGTGGAAAAACTCCCATAATATTTTATATTATGTAATATTTCATGCAAAACAAAGATTGAAACTAAGAAACTCATAATATAATGAATATATTTCATTGATTATTTATCCCTTTATAATCATGGCTTCCCATTTACTTGTAAATTAGATTGAATATTTTAGCACTAACTTCAATTTTAGATTTAGTAATTGTGTAGAAATAAGTGAAACTGATTCAACAACCAATGTGATGTGAAATGACATGACTATCTATATGAGATGTCAAACATGATTGGTGCTAATGTTTTTTCTCTTGTGATAATACAGAATCAGTTTTCACTGATCAAATTTATCAACTAGAACATAGTTTAATTTCCAAAACAAAAAAATAATTGGAGAAAGATTTCTCAATGATGTTTACATGAAAATGTAGATAAAGTAAAAAATATTGAATTTGTTAAATGTGAAAATTCAGAAAAGTTTATCTGAGTTAAATTCTCGAAAGAAATCATAGTTGTTTTATGTATGAAAAAATAGTTCATAACATAACTAATTGACATGAAATAATGAAGATTTTAGTTAATATAATCGATAGAAATAAAGTTAAATCTATGTTTCCATTAATAATTATATGTCAAATTTTTTGAAAAGTTTGGAATTATCCAAGCCAATGATCTATTCCAAGGGATGAGAAGCATGATGAGGACAAAAAATCTCTATGACTAAGGGACCATGGGTAGTCATATGCAATGATATTTGATAATTACTAAAGTATACATAACCTCTACTCAAAAGTTGATTTTTCTTGTTTTATTTAAATTCATTCTACATTAGAATGTCATGACTATTTTCTATGAACATTAACTAACCACCCCAAATAATCTTATTTCAACTAGACAAATCATTAATTATTATTGTATCATAGGTTAATGTTTTTGGGAATATTTCCATTCCCCCTTTACCATAATTTGATGCTACTGTGGGTATATATTTTAAATTATTATACAGATAAGTCATAAATTTTTGAGAGAAGGAATTAACATTCTGTATCATAAACCACCCTTTGATTATATACACAAGATTTAGGGAGGATGAATCTACTTTGGTTTAATCATCTCAAGAATAGATATTTATTCCTTATGAGAAATGTTATATATATTAAATGATTTATATTAAGGAAAAGATAATCCTTTAAGACATTCCATTTTTGAGGGAATGCAATGATGTGTTTCCTAAATAATTACCTGTATTCCTCCAATTTAGTAGCCAAGTTCTCAAATGAACATATACTTGGATAATGTATTCTTCCCGGGGTATGTAATTACTAGAAAATGGATATATGTGGGCCAACATCTCAAATGAACATATATTTGGGCCATGTAATCATCCCGGGGTATGTTATCACTAGAAAAGGGATATATGTGGGTCATTAATTGACAAATGATATTGAAGGATAGCATAATATAACCTCTGTGAGGAAAATTCATTGATTCCACAGATTAATTGGATACTATAATAGATTTTTTTGAAACATTTATTGATTTTAAATTCTTTTTACAATTTTCAATCCAAAGGGGATAAATTTTTAGGACAACAACACCAGAATATAGATATACATATCTGATGAAAAGTTAATCACAACAAATGTTTTCAAATTACACACTGGTGAGGACATATTTTATTCCAAATAGTAATGAATCCAAAATATTCTTGGGTTGCGTACTTATACATGATTACAATGTTATGGAATATTCCTCCCACCAATTAATGACCCTTGAGAAAAACATCCTAACATATGATCTAGATTTGGTAGCATTTATCATTTAATTTATTATTTGGTGACATTATCTCTATATAGTGAAATGTGAAATATATACTGATCATAAAACACATAATTGAATATTCCAACAAATGATCTCAATATATACCGATCTAAGAGCTTAGATCTGATTTAGGATTATGATTGTTCTATCCATTATCATCATATAGAGGGAGAAGATGTGGTAGATTCAATGAGTAGAAATGAACCAATATACATATCTATAATGAGGATCGTTATGCATCAAATATTACTGGACATGTAGAGGATGTAAATGGGAATAATAAATGTATAATTTTTTAACTTTCTCAACTAACTACTCCACCATATATTATTCAGCGGATCAAAGAGGCCCCGAACCTTGCTGAGTTTCCATAGAAGAAGGTAGTGAATATTTCAAACATAAAAATTTATAAAGATGGAGGTATGAGTTTTGGAACATATATATGTGTCCAAAAAACTAGAACTGAAGGGGGAACTTATAAATAATTCACAAATATCATTCTTATTTATCCAAATAATAATCATTAACGTTTATATAGATTTGAATAAAAATATTAGTATGATAACATGACAATGGAGATATCAGATTTTGTATCTTGATTCTTGGTATGCAAATAAGTCAAGGTACAATGAAAAAACATAACTATATAATGAAACAATTACCCATAATAGTATGGTAGTGGAATAATATAACCATAAATTTTACTGTTGGACTCCCTAATTCATCTAAAATAAATAATAGAATATGTGTTGTAGTAATTAAGCTTAGAAAGTTGACACATTTCAGTTTTACCAGGGAAGATTTATCTCTTGACTAGTAATACAAGATATAAAAAGGGGACATTTTATAGAGCATATCTTCATTTCCACTTATATCCCACAAATAGATGTTCAGTTTGAATGAACTATTCAATCTAGGAAGGATATATTGATATCATGTTCAATGGACATACCAAGATGTTGGGATCAACACAGTCCCCTAGATGAGGACTCATTTTACCATAGATTCTATTATTGCATTAAAATGGAGCCTTATAAGTATCTAAATGGGAATATGTGTTATAATCCAACATGCTAGTATAATTTTGGAGAGTGTAAGATGGTGGGACATGATCATATACAAGAGAATATTGCCAGTTTTCAACCCATTATATGTCATAAGAAATCAATACAATTTTAACAAAATAGATATGAATAAAATCAAAGACGAGACCTAGATTTTAAGGTCAACGATAAAGTGTTTCTTTTTATCACCAATAATGAAATTCACGAGAACTAGGAAAAAAATAAAATCTTATCCCAACATTCACTATCCCCTTTTATATCCTTGGTCATATTAGAGTTGTGGAATGTTTACTCACACTCTCACTTTCCTATTCTTAGCTATATAATGTGTTACATGTATCCTTACTCAGGAAGTATATAACAGACCCAAAACATGTGCCGAATCCATTGTTGTAACCCTTGGGGAATAATCAATTAGATAAGTAGTAGTCGGTGAAATATTATAACATAAGGACATGGTTCTATAAAAAAGCCAACTCACCCAGTAAAAGGGTTGTGGTGGAACCACATGTTTTGCGAAAAAACATGGAAACCTAGAGAGATGATGAAATATAAGTTCCCTAACCTGTATTAGTATATGAAAAAAAATCGACATCAAATTTTAAGAATGGGAGAAGAGTTTAATAACTGTAACTTTTATAAATGAAATTCCATTTTTGGATTAATAAATTCCTTATTGAGTAACTTATTTATGAAAAACACATGCACTACTATGGTTTTTTTGGATAGTTATGGTTACTGGATTCAAATTATTATTATTCTTTATAACCATTTGAAATATATCTAGTTTACACTATCTATTAAAATTACTTTTTATAGATTACAATAATGTCTAATTATTAACCCGATAATGTTAAATACCATAGGATTGGGTCAATTGTTTACAGATTAAATCAACTTCCCCTTTAGATGTTGTTACATCATCAAGGAAATCATTTTTCTCTCACATTACTATATAAATGTATATGAAAAATGAAATCATGCATGATTCAAAAAAATTACATGGCTCACTCGCATTGGGATACTTCCAATGATCACACACAATAATTGTTCCTATTTACCAAATACACAAATGTGCACTATTGTAACAATGATCTGATTTGACTCACTGTCCATCTTGGTTCACTATAATGCACAATTTGAAATCATATTTCTCTCTCCATCAAAGCATACTCACTTCTTATTCGGAATAATAATTTCATTAACACTTCAATGAATATCGTTTACACCACATTATGTGAATCATGAAGCATTACATTCTTACACAAGATTAATAACACTTTAACTAATGGTTTCTAGCAAAATTATTTTTGGTTCAAGTAATATTCTAGTTTGCAAAACCATTTTCCTAACATTTTTGAAAATTCATAATACATATTTATTCATTTCCAATTAAAAAAATCTCCTTCATGAACCATTTATATTTTATGAAACATACATCCATTCATGAGACATTGCTCTTTTATGAAAAATCAATTCTTCCAAATTCAAAAATGATCCATGTGAGAAATGTCATCTTCAATATCCTTCAAATAGATATAGCCTTTAGAACATCCTTAAGGATTTCCCGCACCAAATAATTAGTTAGACTTAAATTTATAAACATTTCCTACACTACAATAAAAGTTATTGAGACCTATCTAACTGGATAATGCACCAAAAATTTATGCTCTACCTAGGGTAAACCCCACATCCCAAACCTAACTATGTTCTCCAGATTCTCATAAAACACCTCATAAGGGAGATATTAAATTATTTTTCACAAAATAATATAAAAAATATTAAATAAATTATCTCCATGTGTAGTCAGGCCAAAAATTTAACGCACATAAAATGTATACCTCGCCTAGGGTAAACACTGTGTATTGGACTTATCAGTCATCTCATAATACTCATATGTCAACCTATTAATAATATAATGAATTTATTTTGAAAAAAATAATAAAAATATATCAAATAAATTATCCTCATGTAATATATAACCAAACATATGTTTCTAAGAAATTTTATTCCCCAACCAGGGAAAACACCACATCCTGGACCTACCAATTTTCTCATATTTCTCATACGATGCACTGTTTCAGATATATTAAATTATTTTAATAAATCACATTCATGTAGTATAATCTATTTAAAGTTTTCTTTCATCTGGATGAGACTCCATGGCCCTTGGAATCTCTCTCTAACTCTACACCTCACTCTGAAAATTTTCCATATAATATTTCAAGATTCTATATAAGTTGTTACACTTACTCAAAGAATTTAAAAAATTACAACGTAATTATTATTGAAAAATTTATTTTTCATAAAAAATTACATATAAATAATTAACAATGAGGTTTTTTATTATCTTTAAAAATATATGATATTA
Source organism: Viscum album (assembly GCA_963277665.1). Taxonomy (NCBI): domain Eukaryota; kingdom Viridiplantae; phylum Streptophyta; class Magnoliopsida; order Santalales; family Viscaceae; genus Viscum; species Viscum album. The sequence goes on along the minus strand of OY728163.1, from coordinate 713,074,162 downwards.
CAATTTTCCCCCTCTATCAATATCTCATCCACAATAAGTATCTCTATTGGACTTACTCAAACAACTCAGGTCATTAAGATTTGAACTTCATACATTCATTCCCACATTTCGTCTTAGATTTGTCTATCTTTCTTCATAATTTGGACTAGTGGAATATTCATTCCTCACAAAACCATCTCTCTTCAATCTATGATTTTCTGTGGACACTCATCATAAAATGCATGTGTCTACAACTTACCTCCAAATATTTGACACATAAAACATTTCATGCTTACCTAAATAGTAAGAAGGGAGGTATATATTTTACACCAATACCCATATCTGGTTTGTAATCTCAAAAGGTCTATACAAATGAGGTTCTTGCGTTCCCTGCATCCTTATATGTCTCTCCCCCATCCAGGGAGTCACTCAAAAGAAAACCTGATCACCCATTGCAAATATTAGAGGTCTCCTCTTACGATTGACACAATATCTTTGTCTACTCTATGTGGTGATAATTCTCTTAATAATACCATGAAGTATTTATACAGATTCCTAATTAAATTGGGCCCACAACCACTACCTCACATCCCTTGTGCCTTCCACAAGTGATCAACATAATCTATGGTAAATTAAGTCTTATGGTTTCATTTAAATGGAAGTTCTATAACTTTTATTGATTAAGAATTATTCTAGGATAGATGATCATTTTATTCCCCATCGAAGTCTATCATGCAAGCTTAAAGCATATACCCTAATAGGTTTATAGTCCACATAGATTTTCTAGTCATTTAAGGATGGTGTGTCATGCTCAATATCAATTGAGTTCTTATTAATTTCTAAAATACCTTCCAAATGTGAAATGTAAAATGTTCATAACTAATTTAAACAATTATCATGAGGTATCCATGTAGGTGTATGATCACTTAAACATAGATCATTCCATTATCCCCCACTGAGTGATTTTCAATGATTGGTAAGAAGTTTGTTAATATTGTTAACATATTGAGAGTCACCCAAACTGAATCATGAGTCCTCAAGGTCCTAGGTAAACCCATCACAAAGTCCATTGCATCATACTCCCATTTTCACATAGGTAGCGGTAGTGGATATAACAACATATTAGGACACTAGTGCCCGAACTTTACCCTCTTATGGGTAAGGGACCAGATGACAAAATCATCGATGTCTTTGTTCATCCATGGCCAACAAAACTATAACCAGAAGTCATGATACATAATTGTTGCACCAGGATGTACTACAAATATTTTTGAATAGTAATCCCACATAATCTTCCAAATCATTGAATTAAGGACTACTACACTCCAATGTAACATCATCAAAACTTCATTTTCCATCAACCATCAAGGTATTGATCACCACTAGCTAGTATTTCCTCCCCATATGACCCTCTAGGTCTTCCTCTTAGTATATCATTACCTAGTCCAATAGTGAGCATGTGATCTCTAATGTTCAATAAGTTGTAGTATCCTAGTCTTCTAAGGCATCCTTCCTTCAATTTCCCAATAATATCATCATATATCATTACTCCAATAAATCCCCACACAAGGCTCCTTTCCCACCAATGACTTATGGATAAGATAATTTTATATGATGTAACATTTTCCTAGGTTTTTACATCATATCATAATTAATATTATTTAGATTGTCGACCTAGAACCTCTTCGTTAGGAGCAGGTCCGTCTGTGTGATGATATGGAGAAGTCTATGTTGTTGAATGTAACTAATAAATATCTTGTAAAATATAGAGTGTCTCTAAAATTTCAGAGTGTGGACCACATCTTCTTGTTACATGTCAAGTTTAGGTTAGTTCCACTCTTGGTGTTGTAGCTATCGAAACCCAATGGCTACTACCTACTTAATTTTCATCTAAACGACTCCCATACCATTGCTTGATGCATCAAAATACACTGTATAAATCCTAGTACTGGTCTATCCACTAGATCCTCACTCTCTTCTTAGCTAGCGATGTCGTGGGTGATGATAGCTGGGGGAATATGGGGATATAACATTGTTAATATCATGATAAACGAAGAAATATCATATTTAAAAAAATAATTCGAGGATATTTCCAATAATTTATTTCCACAACATTATATAGGTTTTCATATACGTCAGTCTCAGATTCCACATATCCTATGAACCTTACATCTCAAATCCAAAAAGTCGGGCATTGAAATCTTATCATAAATCCAATATTCTCAAATTGTATTCAAGAATATCTATAGGTTTATATCATGTTTCTCTAGTTTCATCATGTATATGAGTATATAATCAAAGAAAACTAAAATAAATGAGTCCAATTATGGATAAAATATCTGGTTCTAAGATCCCTGAACACTGCTAAGGTATTTTTCATCTTGAACAACATCCCCATGTACTCATACAATTCATAACTACTCTGAAATTCCATCTTCGGATTGTATTTCACACTAAATTAAAAATAATAATAGCCAAGTACAATTTTAATCATGGAGATACACTTGTCTCCTCATAACAGATCAAAATTTTAATCGATTCTGGGAATCATATATTAGTTCTTTAGCGTCACCTATTTCAGATTCAGATTATCAATGCATATCTAAAGACTACCATATTAATTCATAGAGAATATAATCAGGTAACCTCATTGTGATATATCTAGTCTTATGAATCCATTTTTCTCTATATTATCCATTCAACCCATGAGATCCTTTAACTCAACAGGCACAATATGATTTGGGGTATCAAAATGGTTACTCTATGGTCATAAGCTCAATATCAACATAACTTGTTGTTCCACTAATGAATCTACTAGGTCAAAGATTTCCAAAAATATTTCAACACATTATTTATCATCAGGAGGGCCTCCTATTATGAAGAAGAATTAAGAACGCTGAATCTAATATTCATGGCATGATCGAACACAGTTTCAAAACCGTATAATCGATAGACATCTAATTCAATTAGCCTTGTTTCCTAAACCACATAACAAGTCTTGTTGAATTATCTTCTTCAGTCTCCTACACATATATTGGTTAATCATAAAAACCCCATCTTGATGAATTACTATGGTATAATTCCCATATTTTCTAATAAGACTATGTCTATAGAGACCCCTCTATTTCATTCATATCTTATTACATCATTTTTAATGATAAAAAAGATAAAATATTCAGAAAACAAGAACCCAAATGTATATTGTCTTGGGAAAATTACAACAAAACATAACAATTCTGAATAAAATATAACCATATATTTAATACATTCCTCTCTATATTCTTATTGGCACATCAGTTGTGCTTTATACATGTAATCACCTGAGGATATACATCCATAATTGGTGAGCTAAAATCCCAGTAAGAGGATACATAACAAAATTAGACAATATAACATCAGTTAAGAATAATAATTATCATCAATATATAGGAATAGAATCAAAATCATGAAAGAATTTGTCAATAAAATTCATAGAATATGGAAATGCATAAAAATGAAACATCAAGTATTAGTGGTCCTCTACAACACATAGTTGTGAAAAAATCTAGCATCATGTTCATGAAAATTTCAATTTTCCTCACGAGATACATAATATTAACCAATTAATTGGATCACTATATAATTCTAGGCACACCAGTAACATCATATCCTTTACATAGCGCTATATAATTCTGGGCACATCTGTTCCATCATAACATTGACATTATCATGCATACCTTATAGAACATATATCAATCATTGAAATTAAAAATAACCCTCGAAAAGGAATATAATTAATTTCATAAATCATACATTCATAAACATTGGGTTCCCAATAGAAATAGGGAATAACATACTCGATATAATAATCCGCAACATTTAGTGATGAAGAATCAATATCTAGATGTAAATTGGGTGGGTTTTTTGAAAGATGAGTTCTTTTGAAAAACATTTCTATTTTCATTAACTCATGTAGAAAATAGGTATATTGAAAAAAGTTAATATAATTATGAGTAAATTGTATTTAAAAAATATCAATACAAAAAATGGGGTGAATGAAGGAAAACCCAAAGAAAGTGTATTGTGTTAGATAATTCCCCTAAATTTGTTTTAGAATATTTTGATAAAATTAATGTCATGTAAAATCACATTATATTGATTAATTTAAATTTAAATAACCTTTTACACAAGAATATAATTCATTATTTTTTATTTATTCCATTCCTGGGAATTTTGGTGAGTTATAGAGTTCAATTTCGTCGTTTTAGAGAATTCGTTTTCATTTTTTTCACGATCAGGTCACTTGTATACAAGAATGGAAGTTAATATAAAATGCGTATAAAAATATTGAATTTTTATTATATGTTATTAGTGATATTTCAAAAGTTTAAATGATCTTATAATGAATTTGGTAATATTCTATGAGGTTGAGTCATTAAATAAAAGATAAAAATGATAGTTTGAGGTTAAATTTGGCGGTTTTTCGATCACAGTGAAATAAATTGTTTTCCATTTATTATTATGTGAATATGTTTATTAAAAAACATAAATTAGTTTTTAAAAAAATTATAATCTATTTAAACCATTATAATGGATATTTTAGCATCCAAGATGTCATAAAAGGAAAATGAAAGTGCACCACCAATGATGTCGGTAAATTCACATATCACAGGAAAAAATTTCATTTTTAGAATAAAAGAGAGAAAAATATTAGTTTGATGATATATTTTTCAATAAAATTATATAATTACAATATATTAATCATACTAGGGTTATCATGAAATTTGGATAAGACAGGGTGAGGAGAAGAGAAGAAATATAATAAAATTAAAAAATAAATTAGTTGAAATAGGATGAGGAATTTAACTCTTAAATATATTCTCCATGAGAACTCCTTAAGGAAATATTTTTGGTATTTTGGTAATAAAAATATTTCATAGATATGGAAGAGGGTATTTGGTAGATGTTTGGGAAGAATTTAGGAAAGGTTAGAAGCTGTGGATGTGTGAGCAGAAGTGGGTGTTAGAGGTGGAATTTATACTGGAGGAGAGTGGTGTTTTCCCAATATTAGTTTCATTAATTTATTATTTGGATCAAGAAAATGAATAGTTTAAAAATTATAACTAACTATATAAAAAATAATTAATTATAGTTCTAGATTCTGGGCTAACATCTACCATATATCATCCATGACTCTAGAATTCATGTATTTATCTTTTATTGCAAATTATCATATTTAACTATTCATAAAAAATCATATATTTTAGAAAAAACCAAAAAATTTACCCTAACCACATTTCAATGGTTATAATTAAAATATGAGATGAATTTTTAGGAAATTATGTTCTAAATATAAGTAAATAAATTTTTAATTGAAATTATCATTTACTTCAAAGATACTGATTTTAACATAAAAATGATTTTATAAAACTAAGAAAAATTACATGAGGTCTCCTAAAATTTTATTAAAATAATAAGACATAAAAATATTATATTACGAATACATTTTATGAAAATAAATTCTATTTCAATTGTTAAATTAATCATAAAATTGTAGATTAAGTATTCATACCATAAAAAAATGCCACCACATAATTAATAATCTTTATTACATTTACTTACATATAATATGATATAATTATATCATATTTTAAATTATAAGATTCCTAAATACAATTTATAATTTCATGGGAGAGGATACTATTCATTTGAAATGTTTATTATTCAAAAGGGTCATATTTATATTTTGATGGCCAACTTACTATTCCATCGGTTTTGGTTCCATAGATTCTTGAAATACATATTACATCATTAATTAATCATTTATAATGTTTTAATTATGTTATATTAGTTATAATAAGTGATTTAGACTATATTAAATTTCTATATTTAGGGATAAATTCCATAAATATATGTTCGGTTTGTTACATTCATCAAATCTTTTGAACTTTTTCCCTCGAAGTTACATTTTACATAAATTGGTGATGGATATTCCACTTCATATCCTCCACTGGTTCCTAAGATGGTTATTCATATATATGGATATTCCACAAAACATTTATAAGGTGGGATGGCTTTTTTCGTAGAACTTTATCTCTTGGTTCTGTAATTATTACTAGTTTCTCCTCATACGATACATCATATTCTTGTTGTACGACCTCAAAGTTCAGTACATGTGAGGGATCTGGTATCTACTTCCATAGGAGTGATACATGAAACAAGTCATGAACTTGATCCATATTCATTAAATGAGAATGTTGATAGTCAAGATCTCCTACATGATCAAGGGTCTAATAGGGTAAATATATCTCCGTCTTAACATCCCTTTGTTTCCAAAAAACATGACCCTCATCCATTTTGATATTCTATGGAAAACCTTATCTCCACTGTCGAACTCCAAGTCAATTTTATAGTTATTAGCATAGCTATTTTTTCAACTTTGATAAGCTTCAATATGTTACCAGATGGCTTAAACCTTCCCTATATTCTCTTTCACATGAACATGTCCAAGTGGCTTCCTTTCACTAACTTCATCCCAACAGGTTGGAGTTCTACATCACATTCCATATAGATCTTTATATAGAGCCATCTGAATACTTGAGTATAAATTATTCTTTTTATAAATCTCAACCAATGGGAGACACTGATCCCGTCCACATTTGAATTCTAAATAGTCAGTTCATATTATTTCTTCAAGGGTCATAATATTTCATTAATATTGGCCATCAGTTTTGGGGTGATAGAACATCTTAAATCTAATTTAGTGCTTAATAAATGTTTCATAATCCTAGTTAATTTGGATGTGAACCAGAGATCAGGATAAGAGACAATTTACAGTTTAACACCATTTAGTCTCACCACTTCCATCAAATATATCATTGCATGTTATTCCAATTAGAGACCTTCCTGAATAGTGATAAAGTGGGTAGTTTTGATGAGTTGGTCCACCTCAACCCTTATATCATTTTTTCATTTGGATTCTTTTAGGAGACCAGTGATGAAGTCCATAGTGACATTCTCAAATTTACACAAGGGTATAGGCGATGGTTGAATCATCCATTTGGACTTTTTTCAATCTCCATTAACATGATAAAATATCAATCACCTTGAGATATACACATGAATATCCTTCTTCATGTTGTCCCACCATAAGTTTTCCCCAAGATCACAATTCACGATGGTACTCCGAGGATGGAGAGAGAATGTTGAGTTATTTGCACTATCCAATAGCACATTCATTATGCCATGTGATAAAGGAACACAATCCCTTATTCCAAACTAAATCAAACCATCATCAATGATATGTAAAACATTCATCTTCACATCCTTTATGTAATTACCCTTCTTTGTAGCTCCTGATAATCCCATTGCGCCACCTTTTTATTCTACTAGATAAATGGTTGGGAAATAATTTGTAAAATGTAGGGTATATTCCCTAAACATATGATTTCTAAATCCAATATATGTATATTGATGAAGATAATATCTTTCCCAATACAATACATCAATAGAGTATTAGGTTCTTTTCTACTAAGAGCATCAACTATATTATTTTTTATTCCATGGTGATAGTGAATCAAGTAATCACAGTCTTTGATTAGCTCAAATCATCTCCTTTAAAGCATGTTGAAATCCTTTTTTGAGAATATATAATTTACAATGTTTTTATCTATATATATGTCACAATTATCTCTATAGAGATAGTTTTTCATGACATTCAAAGTAAAAGTCAGAGCTTCTAACTGTAGATCATGTGTTTGGTAGTTCTACTCATGGATCTTCAACTATTATGATCTACGTGATATCACATTATATTTTTTTTGAGTTAAAAACCAAAGCCTATCATTGAAACATCACAATATATCATAAAAAATTATTAAATTCTCAATAATGTGAGTATAGGGGTAGTGATCAACATCTTCATTAGCTATATAAATCATTCCTTATATTATTCCATACAGACATACTTTACCCTATTCCTTGATATCATAGTTTGTGTGCTATAAAATCGTGAGAAATTTCTCACAAAATATCTACAGTTAACTACTAATACAAGATAACTATCGATTTCCATGACGCGAGAGGGTCTATGACATTCCTCAATCACATATTGGTTGAATGGTCCATAGAAGTTACATCAATTATGATAACATGTTCCCATAATGTGACTTGATACATCGAAAAGTTACACTTGATGAACATAGTGTACTACTTATCCCTTTATAATTCTACCAACACAAGCCTTATATGTTTTTTATGTTCTTAATTTCTCTTAGAGTATATGAGAATATCATTGATAAACACTACAACAATTTTTTTTGTAATTTCTAAAAACTCTTTTCATCAACTCCATGAGGATTTTTGGGGAACTAGTATGTCTGAAGGGCTTTACCAAAAACACATAGTTCCCAAACATTTTACAGATTGAAATATTATAGAATATATTCCTTCTAAACATTTAGCTGATGATATCTAGAATAAATATCCACCTTTTTTAATTACATATAACCTCGTAACTTTTTTGAAAAATTCATAAGAACATAGAAGATGATACATGTTAATAATAGTGATCTTTTTGAGTTCTCGATAATTGATACATAGCTAAATTGAACAATAATTTTATTAATAATGAGAACTGGTACACCTCATGGTGATACACTAGGTCATATGAATGCATTCTCCAAATTCTTTTTCAGATTATTCTTTAACTCCTCCAGTTTGATAGGATCTATCCTATCGGGACAAATTTAATATTTGAGTAGGTTTGGTAGGACTTATATTGAGAACCCTACCTCATGATCTGACGGAATTCTGGGTAGCTTTTAAAAATATATGTTACTGTATTCACTGACAATGGGCATTTAACCTTGGTTGATTCCATCCTTTGACTCAAACATTTCAGTGAGGTATTCTTATTCATAGGGAATCAACACTGAATCTGTTGGAGAATTTTCAAAAAGATATTCATGATCTTCCTTGCATATGTTTAGGAATATATGATGATTCATAAAATTATAAATATTCCCTTTTATCAACATTTTGTATGTACTCTATATAATGAGTGAAAATCCCTTCCCATTACATTATTGAATCCCATCACGGGATGTATCGTGACATTTTTTTGGAAGAATCATCTCACATAAGCCAACAAAAAAAGATTACAACACTTTGGTTTCAATTATTTCACCTCATGGTGTTTTTATACATGTCACTAATTCATGGTTTTGGGGGAATCGATTCAATAGTTCTAGAGAACATGAAAGATATAACTAAATTCATAGAACAAGAATAAAATGGTAATTTTACAACTATTAAGTGAATTAGAATTGTAAGTTGTAAGAATTCCAGTCATTTATACACATTAATAGTAGTGATGAAATCCAAAATACATTTTTTCCTTGGTATTCGGTGGATAATGATGTTGGTTACCCTCAAGGACTCATATTTCAGTGCATTTTCTTGCATAGTTTCCTGGCTCCATACATTTGCAGCATTAGACCATGGGTGGTGCTCTCCATTCCTATACCACATTTTCCACCTTCATTATGTCTTTTTGAAATTACAGGATCTTGGTGGCCTTCTCTCCCACACATGAAACTTTTCCCCACCCCATTAATGATGTTTCAATGATGAATTTTCCATTAATTTGGACATTGGGTCGTTTATTTTTTTTCCAATATTATCAATAGATCCTTTGACCTGAGACTCTATGTTTTGTTTCATATCACCATTGTAGTGGGACCATTCTACAAACACCATATACACTTTTAGAGGAAATCCAAAAACATCTTCATAACTCCCAAATACTCAAATTTCTAGATCCTATAAATTTTATTGTTTTAATAAACTAATTAATCTATCAATATTTCAATCAGTGTTGATAACATATCCTAAAGCGTACCTTGAAAGCCTTGTGAAATATAATTTGTAGTCCATGAAATATTATCCTTCCATTTTATTTATCTATATGAATTATCTCTCCATATTACTATTATGATATTGAGGGAAATAATAATTAGGAAAAATTATCTAAAAAACTTCCCACTCCCTCTCTTCCATATAGTCCTTTGGCTTCATGTTCTTATTCAACACCCACCATTGATCGGCCACTCTATCTAAATGATAAATGAATCGAGTGACCTTCTATATCTCAAAATAGTGAAATATAGATAAGATAATATCTAGTGGGTTAACCCACTATTCCATGAATTGTGGATTAGGAGATTCACTAATCCTCAATGGTCCTTGCCGCATAAAGAATGGATATCCAGGTTCTCCCTCTAAGAAAAATGAGTATGTTCCACATTATTCAGGTTATTGGTCATAGCATGAGATAAATCGGTAAGAATCACCATGAAATTTTGAACTAAACCTCCCAAATCATTGGGGATGTCATTTGGACAACTACGACATTGTCCCTGAAATGGTTTTTTGGCCTAGTTTCTCCTTCTTCTGCCATTTTATATAGTAGAAAATTTTAGAACAAAACATATGTCAAGAAGTCATCAATAATTTACTTCTTTTTGAAATTAATTATAAAGGAATATCTTATAAAATACATATGTTTATAAAATATTGTTTTTTTTCCTACATATAATTTCTCTCATATTATGGGTTTTCACTATGTTTCTCTGATCCTTATTACCAAATTAACTAAACAGTTTCTCTAATACAAACTATAATGACCCAATTTTTCTTACATATCTTATTACATCATTTTGAAAAAAAATTATTATTTTCAGACTGAGGATCCAATGGTGTAGTTTATTTGGATAATTTGGACCATAAATAATAATTACTAAATAAAACATATTCATGTGATTAATTGATATGTCTCCAGCTTCTTATTGTCCATTGAATTATCATTAGTACATGTAATCACCATAAGATATATATAAAAAGTGTTGAGATAATATCCTTGTAAGGGGATTGAAGAGAACATGAAATAATATAATATGTGTAGATAATAATTGCAATCATCATTACATAGTAATATAATCATAATCATGATATGAAGAATTAAATAAATACATGGAATTTGGCAACACATTAAAATGAAACATCATGTCTTAGTGACCAACTACCACACATAGTTGCAAAACAATATAGCATTATGTTAAAGAAGGATTCAATTTTCATTATGAGATACATCGCATTTAGTAATTAATTATAGGACTATATAATTCTAAGTGCACCTAGTACATCATAACATTTACATTTCACTATATAATTCTGGGTTCACCCATCACATCATAACATTTACATTAACATGAATACCCAAATAAAACATATATCAATATTTGACATGAAAAATAACCCATGAAAGTGATTGAGTTTAATTACATAAATAATAAATTCATATAAATTAAATTACAAAATTAAAGGGGTATTAACAAACTCGATATAAGAATCATCAACCTTGAGTGAAGTAGAATCCATCTTGAGAAGTAAAAGGTGTGTTTTTAAAAGAATGGTTCATTTGGAAAACATTACGTTTATAATAAACTCCAGTAGAAAACATTTATATCTTAGAAAACGAGTTATAATTATGTTGAAATTATATTTATGAAATATACATAATAAAAATGGGGTGAAATTGGAAAAACATAATGAAATTGATCCAGTTTTGAGAATTCCCCTTACCTTGTGTCTGGATGATTTTTTCATATAAATATATTCTATAATCAAATTAAATTAATTAATTAATAGTTACAGAACGTTTTATAAAGAATATGATTTATTATTGTTTTACTAAATTCATTAATGTTCCATTTTATTTGTTATGGAGTTTAATTTCACAGTTCGAGAGCATTATTGTTTTCAGTTTTCAGGATTCGTCCAGTTGTATACGTGAATAGAAGTTCCTGTTAAATGAAGAAAAATATCCTTAATTATAATGAAATGATATTAATGGATTAAATAATTTTAAATTCTCTTATAATGAATTTAGATAATTTATATGAGGATAAATACTAACATAAAATGTAAGGATGATCTTTTTAGGTTGATTTTATCGTTTTTTCGACCACAATGAACTAGTTTTGTTTTATCAGTTTGTATTAAGTGTATAATTTAGTTAAAAAATAGAAATATGGTAATAAAATACACCTAATTATATATTTCAATTATTATAATGTATATATTAATATCCTTGTAGTCCTAAATGAAATATGAATGGGCATCGCCCACGATGTCGGTAAATTGACACATCACGGGCGACGTTTTCATTTTTAAAATAGAAGTGAGAGATATAAATGAGTTTGATCATAGATCATCCATTAACATGATATAATTGAAATACATAAAAACTATTGGAGTTATCATGAATTTTTTATAACATAAGTATAGGAGAATAGAAGAGATGAAATGACATTAAAAATAAGTTCATATAAAATTGAAGAGTATTTTACCTATTAAATATATCGTCATGAAAAACCTCATTTGTGAAAGGGTTTTGGTCGTTTTATGAGACTAGGATATCATGGATTTTGTATAGGGGATTGGGGATATTTTTGAAATGAATTTTTGCAAGGTTCAAAGCTTGAGATGTATGAGGAGTAGATGGTGAGATGGCTTATATTTATAGTGGAGGGGGTGTATTCTAAATATCATATTCATTGATTTATTATTTTTGCACAACACTGTGAATATTATGAGAATTATCACTAAATATATTCAAATAATGGATTATATTTCTATTTTTTGTGCTTAAATCAACCTTTAATTTTATATGACTCCATAATTCATGTATTTAGCGTTTATTGTAAATCCTCTTATTTTACTGTTCACAAAAATCAGGTATTTTATAAAAATCCCAAAAATTTACCCAAACTTTTTATCGATATTTATTTTTAAAAAATGAAAACTATTTTATGAAAATATTTTTATGAATATGATTAATTTATATTTTAATTGAAATCATCAATACTTGAAAAATAATGATTTTAAAATTATAACCTATTTTATAATACTAAAAAAAATTACATGTGGTACAATAAAATTATCCTAAAATAATTAGACATCAAAATGTTAATTTATGAATGCATTTTATGAATATTAATTTTATTTTAATTCATTAATGTTATCAATAAATTTTAAATTGAATATTCATGCATTTTGAAAATGCCAACAATTAATTAATAATTTTTAAAACATTTCCTTACATAAACTATGATATAATTATATCATTTTTCAATAATAATATACCTAAATTTTATTTATATTTTCATTGGTGTGGCAACAACTAATTTGGATCATTTAATATTGATAAGGGTAATATTTATATTCCTAAGGTCAAATAAATATTTTGTCGGTATGGCTTTCTTAACATCTCGAAATACTTCTTATTTAATTAATAAATCATGGATAATGTTTTTATTATGGTCTATAAGTTATTATATGTGATTTATTGTATATGAAATTACTATAATAAGGGAGAAATTTAATTGATAAATGTTTTGGTCATTACAATGTTGAGGTGAAATATTCTTTAATGTGAACAAGATGCTTCAAAAAAAATAAATAGATTCATTAGGATATACCCAAATTAGACAATGGGATCAAAAAATGATTATCTTAACCAGTCTATGGGATCATACAAGGTCTTCCTAAGTGTCTTCCCTTAACCCAAGGAACACCCCACATATCACTATACCATCTTTCCATCCATGCATGTTAGCCACTGCAATCATATATATAAAAACACCACATTATGATCATTTCAACTGATAAAATTCGATTTAGATATATCATAATAGCATAAAACACTGATATATCATATAAATAGAGACTATCATGAATTAATTTCACAAATCAACGAATTAAAATAATTAAATACACTGTAGAAAAACAAAAATGAGTATATATTTGAAATGTGAACCTATTTTCCAAGTTAGGTTTCATGAACACACTCATAAACTCATAAATTTTATATAAACATAATGTGAATCTCCCTAGGTGAATTAATTCAACGAAGACGGAAAAACAGAATTTCCCATTTATGGAAACTCAGAGGTCCAATGTGTGGTGCTGGAAAGACAATAACATAGTTCTTCTGCATGTGTCTCAATGTCTTATCTCTTGTATACACAATCCCAAACCAATATATATGATAAAACAAGTTAGTGAGTCTTGATTCTGTGATTAAATTTTGAAACATCCATAGAAAAATCTATAGGTCCAATTAGGAAGGTCACATGACCACATGCACACCTCCCTGTATACAAGAGGTTGGAAACTAGTAGTGAGGGTCTAATTCCATAAAGGGGAAGACTATACCTTCAGTATCATTACGAAGGATCAATAATAAAAAAATTATATAACAAATTATCAATGTAAATATGTGGAATGTTATAGATAGTATACATGTGATAAAAAACTTATCTCCCAAAAGTGTAAAATATATATAAGGTAAATAAATAAGACAATAAAAAATGATAATATATATGTACCACTACTGTAAATCCTTTCCATAACCATATCCTCAATATTGATATCATCTATCCACCATATGACCCATTCCATTAACTATATCCGTCGAGAAATCAACAAGGGCGTCACAATACTTGATTGTGGTGTGAGTACAAGACTTGGTATGAAACCAAAAAATCATCCTTAACCAAATGTTATATAGTATACAAGTATATGATCTAATAATGGTAATTTAATAACAACAATAAAAATAAAATACAAAATATAGTATTCATTCGAAAACAATACTGTCAAAACCGACATTCGAACTAGAATTGACTCTATTCTTGTGGTATAATAATTTTATCCAAATAATTATGGATTACACATGAGGATAATGTATCATTATACTCAACATCTACTGATCGCGAACCCCATCATCACTTCACATCATGGAATTCATGTTCTCATTATTTTTTTAGCATCATGATTGTCAAAAAATTCTGTAGGCATCGAGAACACATCCCATAGAAACTGCTAGAAATCAAATTCATTATAGGGAATTCCCGAGGCATCACCTTATCACTTCCCTAGTCATAAGTCCCTCTTAATCATCGTTGAAGATCGTGTGAACTACCTTTCTAAGGGATAAAAATTTCCAAATGGTCCACCTAACATGGGCACAATAAAAAATACCATAAAATCACACATATCATCGAAGTATTCTTGAGAAATAATAGAAGATCATTATATGTATGATAGAACATAAAATACATGTGATAAACCTCAAAAATATATAATAATCTATAAAGTTATCATGCTAACAATTTTATCCTAAGGTTCTCTAGGTTACACACTCACCCACATTCTGTCGTAATCTAACAGGGTCATCAACAATGTATACCCATAATCATATTTATCTAACCTGTGTAACAAATCCAGAAATGGTAAGGTACATCAAACCTCAAATGTTGTCAATGTCAAGGGAATGAAATAACTAGTCAAGAACACATATTCACAGCCTTATTATCATAAATTTCAGCACATGAGGTTCACCAAGGGTCCCTAAAACCAAAACAAATTTTTTATTTGAAAAAGAAATAAAAAAACATGCTATGACAATTTCTTTGTCCTTGATAATTTATGAATTATCATTAAAATGTAACAATTGATGATATTTTTTCTTTGTTTTATAATTTCCAAATTACTATTCAGGTCAATTCATCTACTCATTATAGTCCCCGGAATAATAATTATATTTTCATAATTTATCATATGTTATCCTTTAATAATTATATCTTCATAATTTATCATAAATTATCCTTTTATATTTATCATTGGTAATATATCCTTAATTATCCATTTATAATTATATAATGATAATTTCATATAAATTATCCTTTTATAATTTTCTTTTTTACAATTTAAGATAAAATATCCTTTATAAAATTCTATGGATAATTTAACATGAATTATTATTTTATAATAATCTTTGATAAATATCCTATATTATCCTTTTATAATTATCTTATGTTAATTTCTTTTAAATTATACATTTACAATTATCTTTTGATAATTTATTATATAATATACATCATAAACAAGTATTCATAATTTTTAATAAATTGTCCTTTTATAATTATCTTGTGATAATTCATATAAATTATCCTTTTATAATTATTGATGGATAATTTATCATAAGTTAACTTTTTAAAATTACTTTTTGTTAATTTATCCAAAATTATCATTTTATAAATCGTCATGGTTATCCTAAAATAATTTATATTAAATAAATTATCATTTCATAGTCTAGCATTTTTCATTCGATACTTTTAAATAATCCATTGATAATTCTAGGATATTATCTATGGATAATTTTTTTCTATATAGTATACATTTATAATCTAGGAATTATAGATTGGTATGATTAATAAATTATAGATAAATATTTCTAGATGATAAAACATCAATAAAATTTATTCCATAAAATTATCCATAAAAAATCTAGAAAATGTTTTATGAAAATATTAAATAAATAATCCCTTGATTGTTCCACGTGATTATTTGTGGATATTTTTTTATTGATTGTCTTTTGATAATATAGATATTATTTTTTGATTATTTTTTGTAAATCAACCCTCAATAAATCCTCATTATTATGCGTTGATAATTTTTGTTCCATAAATATTTCATTGATAATCTATAAATTATCATTTGAGGATTTGAAAAAAATTATCTTCGAAAATCTCACATGATTATTAATTGATAATTTTTATTAAAGGAATTGTCACATGATTATCATGTGCAATTATAATTTTTAATCTTTTATAATTAACATTGAAAATTATGTACAATCATCAAATAAAAAAATTATGTATTAATTCCCTTAAAAACATATTTAATTTATCAATTAATTTTATTTTGAATAATTTCCTTTGATAAGAAATTAGTTTTTCAATCATATTGTTTGACCATTTATTTCTTACTTTTTAATTAAAGAATATGTGGAATAAACATAATAAAATAAAACAGAACCAAACTGAAAAAAACTTTCCATCAATGTGGGTAGTGTTAGGAAGGGAGTCACCATTACCTGGATCCTAGAATAAAATAGAGACTTGGTCATAGGGGGATTCACTCATCATTCATAGAGGAGTTTTTGTATCTCTTAAACTCAATGAGATTGACTAACAATGGATGATAAATTATTGGGATATAAATAAAAAATCATTGTATTTAAAACCCTAAATTAAAATACATGTTTCCTTCTAGTATTAAGCTAAAAAATCAATAATCAGTCCTTGATTTCTACCCATTAAAGCATTACAATTGAAACAGATGAAAACAGTAAGAGTTAGAAATTTTGGAAATGTTTAGTGCATCATTAATATAGGTTGGTGTTACTTTGGGGAAGATAATACATTAAATGATTTTTTATTTTAATTAAATTAATAATAATATATATTTGACAACATAATATAATGAGTGATCTATCTAAGTGCATTATGTTCATAAATTTTATGCCCCTCCTATGGAAAACCCTCCAACCTAGACCAATACTTTGCCTTGGATTTATTATACAACACACTATGTGGGAGATATTAATGTATTTTAAATAAAAATAATATAAAAAATATTAAATAATATATCCCCACATGTGATCTGACCAATCATCTAATGCACATTAATGTTATATCCCTCATAGCTAAAAAACCATGTCCTTGACCTATTGGTGGTCTCATTTTTGTCAAGTGTTGGACCTTTGGACTATATTAATTTATTTTTTCTGAAAAATATAATAAACTATACGAAATAACTTGTCATCGAGTGATATTTTTCCAAAACCTCGATTATCAAAAATTTTACACCCCAAGTAGGGTAAACACCGTGTCCGGAACCAATAGGTTGTCTAAGATTTCTCATAAGATGTGCCATATGGGACATATTAAATTATTTTCAATAAATCATGTGCATGTAATATAATTTATTTAATATTCTTATTTCATTTACACCGATCCATAATGTTCCTCAGAATCTCACAATAACTCAACTCCTAACTCTTAATATACATTGTAGAATATTCTAGAATTTTATATGGGTTTTACCCTTATGAAAAGCCATTAATACATTATTATCTGATTTTTTTAGAAAAATTACATTTTTACATAAAAATATTTATAAAATAATTAACAAAGTGGTTTTTTATTATATATAAAAAATAATGATATTACATATCTTCTCACCTTCCAATCCATTGGAATTCAATAACATCATTCATGCGTATATGGGGACTACCAACTCCATGAAGCGATGTGATTTTATTTATTTTTGTTTTACATGTATGGTGGTAAGGATTAATTTGATTAATATATATTATTTATATGAAATAATTTTGGTTATGTAAGATGATTTTTTATTTACATTTATTTTTTTGTAATCTTTAAAAAATGAAAACAATGTTCATGAATACATTCGACCTACCATTATTATAAATGATTCAATTAAAATTTACTTATATAACATTTAAGGATAAAAATCAATATGTATATAATGAATATATAGGATATTTTTATCATGAATAAAAATGTTGATATTATGGAATAATAATCAATGTAGAAGGACCCAAAGAACCAGATGAAAACATTCATGAAAAAATGAAGCAGTTATCAATCATAGTAGTGATAATAATAAATAATTGTCAATAAATGGGTGATAAAAGTATATAAGTAAATATTTTATGATATGATAAATATAATTAATTTTCTATAATATAAATATTATAAATCTATAATTATTAAACAGGATCATTGAGTAGGTATGAAGGATGTGAGATATGAGGCAAGGGTTCTTCATCTCAGTATTGTTTTGTAAAGAAATGTTTAATTTTATGCACTGATTTATGTTTATGGGGTGTATGTACATCATCAATTGACATTCTATATCATTAATATCCATATTTGTCACAACAAAAAATATTATTAATGGAAATTCCTCTTGATATAATTAAATGTTTTATTATGTAAAATGGTTATATAAAGTATATGGACATCCTTGGTTATATGTTTTTTTATTTTAAAGTATAGTTAACAAATGTTAATTTTTTAAATATAGTCATTGATAAGTTATCACATGATTTTTATAAATATAAGTCATTAACAAATAAAATTTACCTAGAAAACGGAAGTGGTTGACTCATCATGTAAAATCACTTCATACAAAGCCCATTTGATAGAGCTCAGAAAGGAGGTAGTGTAACTAGTCTTCACACTTGAGCAAGCCCAAGATTAGCATCAGAACGTTAATCATTAATTGAACCGCCTATGGGAGATGTGGTAGTTAATAGAGATTTCCACTCGAGCGATGTCATCTGAGCGACCTCAAGAGTCTTCCACCAGTGAAAACCTCACCCTTAGGTCTTATGTGGGTGTTATAAGGGGATATTTAACAATCCCATATCACATTGATTATGTTAAATTTTTTTTATACATTAATGTATATACATTCATTTTAATATTGTTACATGGTAAATAGTTGTTAAAGTACAAATAGATTATTAGTTAATATTTAATTAAGAAATCTATTTTTTAAAATTAATGTAATTTTAAATTAAATAATATTGTGATACATTATTAATATTAAAATACTTTTTATTATTTAAAAATTATCATATAATTAGTATGAATAAAATAATAATTTTTATTTATGTTTGGAAGCTGTTTTTGTCAAAACCCATGAATTTTTTATAAATATCAGTTTTATTTTAAATGTATAAAGTCAAATATTTATAAAATTATTTATATAAAATGAATATTATTTTTGGAATTAGAATGTTGAAATTATCGAATGGTGAATTTTTCATAATTTTTTGAGACAGTCAAATTTTTTATAAAAATTATATACTGTTTAAATATATAATGTGTTTTATGACATCATAATGAACAAATAGTTTTGTAATAAAATAATATAAATGGGATTTTCAGGAAATATAATTTTTAACTTTAAAATAATGTGAATTTAGGTTTATTGATTTGTTTTACGAAGCCTAAGTGGACCCTCAAATACATATAAAACATATTTACATTTTAAAATTATTTCCTTGAGAGTGTGACTCCCCTCCACATAAGGAAGCTTAATATTTTAATACGTTCAGCCATTTTCCTTATAATACAATGTTTTCCATTCCAATTTGGTAGAAACAATGGGTAAAAATCTTATGATGTTTTGTGTTTTGGATTATTTTAATGTGTGGTGTCAAAAACCTAAATAATAAATAATTCCCTCTCAATTCTTATATAAACCCACTCATTACATAATTAATCTTATCTAAACCCATTTGGAAGATGACCAACCCATGAACTCCTCTTTTTAAAATCATCCCAAGGTGTCCCAAGCTCCCAAGAAGCCTCTCTCAAGCCTCTCCCAAGCCATTGTGATCACACTTCCATGTAAGGGATTTCATCCTTTTTAATTTTTGTCCAGATTTCTTAATGTTTTATAATATTTTATTTACAATTAAAAATGTTTTAGTCTGATTTTTCTCCTCCCCCATATATTCCTCCTTATGTTTTAATGATGAGATACCCCTTTCTCATTAATTCCACCCATGTACACTCGTTACCATGCTGAAATTCCATTAGAAATTTGTATCTTTTATTAACATTCATGAAATTAATTTTTATTATGTATATAAATTCCATTACATATGTTGGGATATTATGTTCCATGACCCCCTTATATTACATTTCAAGTATAAATTATGAGAGACCATTTTCTCTTTCATCAACCCATTCTACAATTTCTATTTGAAGTCATTATGTTGACAAAATTTCCCAGGGGAAAATAATCGTGTAAGTGAATAACTTAAATATTTCTCTATCAATGGTAGTATCCTCTATGCACATATAATTATTTATTATAGAGTTTCATGTATGGATTACACATTTCGTTATCATGAAATAAATGATGATGTTGAATGATTCCATGTTATATTATCCATGTGGAACACTAATGAATTAAATGGAATGTTTATAAATGGTGTTATTTAATAGTGCTCCAATGCATTGGGTGATGATTAGTATTATGAAACGTCAAGTGAAATGATGGATTAATCATGCTAATTCAAGTTCAATTAGCTTTTACTCATAATCAATTTGAATTGATCCTTTCCTAATGATAATATCAGGTTAAAGGGTGTTGCCACAATTCCATGCTATGATAATCATGTTATATCATGCCTTTAGGTTCATGTTTATCTGGTGCTGCATTGATATTCCTATTTCCTAACATGTACTATATTTTTCATGTTAATCCTTGATAACTCCTTTACTATGCTTTATCTCTCACCTTTTTCATATGCATGTGCTCAGGTTATCCCATGCAATGCTACATATGAAGGAATTTTGTGGTCATGTAAAATAAATTTTAAATAACAATGTTGGGTTTTATGTTCTATATTGATATGTAATGTTCCTAATTTCCAAATAAATGGGACTTCATGATCCTCATAGTTGTCTTAAGTTCATTTTCATGAAATAAATCATGACTATGTTTGTAATAAAGTTTCGGGAAGTTATAGTTGGTGTTAGAGGAATGGTTTAGTTATTTTTGTGATTAGGATTAGAAAACCCTAATTAAAGCCTTAAGGATAAGACTATGTAAAATAAAAACATACCTAAATTTTGGTGAGTATAGTTTAAGTAGATTTCCTAGAAAATATTTCCCTGTAAGGATAATAACAAGTAGAGGAGATTCTAGAAAAGAGGTGTTTAGGGGTAAAACCTGAAAACATTGTTTTAAGCTAGACTCGAATGTGAACTGCTGTAAAACAATGGGCCTTGCTGCGCTCATGGTTATGATACTTCTGGGCGATATTCTTTGGGAAATTTAGAAGCATAGTATAAACCAATGTTATGGGAATAAAAAAATTCCCCTAAGATTAAATGGTGAGATGTAGATCATGGATAACATAGATTGAATCCTTTAAATTCATAATTAAATAACTAAATGTAATTATAAGTTATATCTTTTTTTCATTGGATTTCCCATTATGTTTTTCCTGTAATAGTCCTTTTATTTCACCCAATGGCCCATAATAGGATGACTCAATTTAAAAACTGATGTGAAGATCAATGTGAGGACAGTTCTAATAAGATGCCTAATCCATTGAGAGTGGGAATCACAATCATTGTCACAATACTCATTCAGTTAACTCTTATTTTGAATAGAAACATGGGTGACGAGGAATGTTCAACACCCCCCCCCCCCCACCAAGAATGAAAAATCCACAATCAATATATTCATGAGACTAAGTCAACCAAATTTTAATAGATCATCTGATCCCTCAATCATCGAACAATCGATCAGCTCCTTTGAAATGATCATTTATGTCCTTCAATGTTTTTGAACAGGAGAAAGTTCTTCTAGATTCTAATCATATGGAGAGTGAAGCTGATCAATGGTGGAAAATGATAAAAAATACAAAGCTCTAGGAAGTGATCGAGTTGTTGGAATGGAAGGATTTTTTGAAACAAAACTGATAAACAATTTTGTGGACCCTCTGACATAAGATGGAAATGGACATCCATTTCCTCAAAAAAAAGTCAGAGAATCCATTGGTGCATATGAGGAAATAATCACAAGGAAATCATGATACTCTTCTGTCTTTTCCATTACCCACAAATGTAAGGTGTAATGCTTATTTTTTGGGATAAAATCTGGCCCACGGATATCCCTAGAGATCTATGACTTCGATAACTATGAGGAAATTAGACGATGTGCCCTCAAAGAAAAAAAAGAGATCGGGGTATCTCACGAGTAACATGGGTATAAGAAGTGTAGTATAGAATTTATTTCGGGCGGTCCAATAAATAAATCCAACGGTGTATGAAATTCCCACACCCCACTTTCCAAAGGTGCCGAAAAAAGTGCCTTGGAAATTTCATGAAGGGGATGAGGAAATGATTTAGGTGTGGATGAGAAGGGAACCTGGTCATTAAATGCCGATAAGAAAAACCCATTACTGTGATACAATAGAGGAACACTCCATTTAACCCTCAATACATTTTTCATTACTTCAACTGCAAAGAACGAGGGCACTTTGAAAACCAATTCTCTAAGAAAAGGCTTTTTAAGAGGCAACCACAACCTCGAAGGAAGAAAGAAAGAGATTTTCCCATCACCACAACCGAATCGAACCCTGAAAATGTTGTGGAGAAATTTATTCTTGTTATACATTCAATAATAGAAAACATAATTTTTTATTTTGGTTATATTCATTATTTTATATCCCAAATTTTTAGTATAAAAATCCCAACCCCAATACAAATTATAGAAGTAATGATGTTGGTGACAATAGTAAATGGGGCAATCATTGAATCCCATGAATATAAATCCTCCACTGTCACAATTTGAGGTTTGAACTTCTCAGAGAACCTTTTCGTACTCCTTAAAGTGTAATTTGATGCAATTCATAGAATGTATTGGATTTCCCTATATAGAGAAAACATAAATTTTCAATAGAGGTAAATGACTCTCTATATGGGGAATAAACCCTCCATTTGAATACAAGTTCAAGGTAGATGATGAATCTTCATTAGAACCATCGTCTCAAGCGTTGATATTATGACCTTATGAACATGCGTATCATTCCCAAATGATTGAGTCTAAGGATGAAACCATTATTGAATACATGCCTACTGTGGGGGAATTTACTGAAGTGTTTCCATAATAATTGCATGGTCATCCTCCTAGAATACGTATTGAATTCCCGGTTAATCAAATACCTGGGCCATTGCCAATATTCAAGACTCCATATATAATGTATTTTGTGGAGCATGAGGATCTCAATAAATTACTACAGATGAATATAAGTAAAGGTTTTATACTCCCAAGTGCTTCCCTATAGGGTGCTTCAGTCCTCTTCATCAAGAAGAAGGATCAGTCAACATACCTTTGCATTGACTATCATGAGCTCTATAGAATCACAATAAAAAACATGTTTCCCCTCCCACAAATTGATGACTTATTCTTTCAACTACCTGGCGAATAATGCTTCTCCATGGTGGATTAGCAGTTGAGATATTATAAAGTAAGGGTGAATAAGTAGGATATCCCCCAGAATGGTTTTCGTACAAGGTACGAGCACTATGAATTCAATTTAATTCCTTTCAGACTCACTAATGTTTCAACATTCTTCATAGATATTTTTAATTGAGTCTCTATAGATTATCTCGAGAAATTTTCATTAGTCTTTATAGATGATATTCTGATATACTCCAATATTTATTAGGATAATGAGGAGAATCTACACATTGTATTAGAGACATTGTGATAGGAGAAGCTCTATGAAATGTATGGCATGTGTAAATTTTGGTTTAAGGAAGTCTAATTCTTTGGTCATTCCATCACAAGCAATGTGATATCTATGGATACCTCCAAGACAACTACAATTGATAGATGGCTGAGTCCAACTTCTGTGACGGATATATATAGCTTCCTTGGGATAGCTAGATATTATCACCGATTTGGGAGAAACTTATCATGATTTTCAAACCCTCTTACCAAGCTAAATCGGAAGGGAGTCATGTTTTCTTGGAGTCATAAATGTGAAGATAGATTCATGGATTTGAGAAGGAGGTTTATAACTTCTCCCATGCTCACACTACCCACATGTAGATAACATTAGGTGGTATGTAGTGATGCTTTGAAGATGGTAATGGGTTGTGTGTTGATGAAAAGAGACAAAGTAATTGCCTATGATTCAAGGATACTTAATTTACATGAGAAAAACTATCCACCATGCAATATGAAGTTGGCTGCAGTGATATGCATTTAAAATAATTTATGACATTACCTCTTTTGGGAGAAGTATGAAATATATAAGGATACCAAATACTCATGTATATATTTAAACAGAATGAGTAGAATATGAACCAGTGAAGATGGTTAGAGAAGATCAATGAATATGACTGCTCAATTCATTACCATCCAAGGAAAGTGAACAAGCTTGAAGTTGCTCTTAGTAGAAAGGATCTAGCAATTCTATGAATGATGTGAATTGAAAATAGTCCACTCTTCTTAGATTTTATAACTATGGAAATGGGAATCATAATGAATGAAATATCATCCATCCATTGACAAATGATTTACTAACCATCTCTTTTGTGAAGGTTAAAGGATGCTCAAAAGAATTATGAGGAAATTCAGAATAATGTGGAAACTATTAGAAATAGGAAATCCTCAGAGTTCAATGTCAATGAAGAAGGAATTGTGAGATATGGGTAAAGACTAGGTGTTCCATAAAATTCTTAGTTAAAGAATGGTCTTTTCGATGATGCACATAGTTAGAATTTCTCTATTCACCCAAGAAACAAAAAGATGTATCAAAATCTCTGAGATAATTATTGGTGGGACAACATGAATAATGAGATCGTAGAGTAGGCATCATAATGCCTGGTGTGTCTGCAAGTGAAGGCTGAGAAGCAGATGTCTTAGTAGATAACACAACCATTACTCATACCTATATATAAATGGGATAAAATAACTATGGAATTTGTCATCATACATCCATAAACATCCAAAGGAAACAATTCTATCTGGGTTGTTGTGCATCGTCTTACAAATAATGCACACTTAATTGCAATTCAAGAGGATTTCTTATTAGATCTACTAGATCGTATATATATTAGAGAGGTGGTAACATTGGATTAAGTACCACTACCAATTGTATCCGATCGAGTTCCAAGATTTACGTTTATGTTCTAGTAGAGTATCCCACTTTCTTGGAATACTGAGCTAAACATCAATACGGCTTATCATCCTGAAACTGATTTCCAATAAAATAGGACTATCCAAACACTTGACTACATGTTGAGAGCATGCTCAATGGACATCAAATGAGTATGGGGTCATCATATTCCTCAGGTTGAGTTCTCTTACAATAATAGTTTTGACTTAAGCATCCAAATGGATCCTTATGAAGCTCATTATGGGAAAAGGTGTAGAACACTCGCATGTTGGCATAATGTTGAGGAGAGAACACTCCTAGGTCCATAAATTGTCATCGAAATGGTGGAGAATGTTCAGACCATCCATCATCACATTAAAGCTACTCAGAGTCGAAAAATGAGCTAGGCTGATATTCGTTGAAGGGAACTAGAGTTTGATGTTGGAGACATGGTATTCCACTGTATATCACAATGGAAGTGAGTACTGTGTTTTGAGAAGAAGTGAAAGCTTAGTATGAGGTACATCGGCCCTTTTGAGATCACTAATCGCATTGGAGCAGTGGCTTATAGACTAGAACTCCCATCGAACCTGCCTTCAAGGTAATAATGTATTCCATGTATCACTCTTGATGAATTACATACCTGAACCATTGCATGTACTAAATCTAGTGGTGTTACAATTGGATAATTACCTCTCCTAGTAAGAGAATCTGTTGAATATCATAGATCGTAGGGAACAAATTCTACAAAATTTCGAGGGATAAGGATTTTTCGAGGGGTAAATTTCTTAAGGGGGAAGATTTTAACATCCCAAAATTTTATTAATGAAAATTCTTCTTGATCAAATTAAATGAATTATTATGTAAAATGGTTATATAAAACATATGAACTTCTTTGGTTTTCTATTTTTTGGGTTTTAAAATGAAAATAAGAATTCTTACCATTTCTAATATATTTATTTAATAGTGATCATATGATGAGTATAAATATTGGGCTTTAACAAATCCAATTTACTCACAAAAATGAAGAGATGACCTCCTCTTGTATAATTACTTCATACGAATCCCATTTTTCGGATCTCGGAAAGGTGGTATCATCATTGGGATTCTCTCTTGACCAATCCCATGTTGAGCTTCAACACGTTAATCTTTAATGGAACCACCTATGGGAGAAGTGGATGTTAATAAAGATTACCACCCGACCGATGTTATACAAGCCACCCTAAGAGTCTATCACCATCATACACATACCCTTAGGTCATATGTGGGTGTTATAAAGGTTTTTGTAACAAGACTCTAGCACTATGATTGTGTGAAATATTTTTGTATAGAATAAAAAATATACATTCTTTTTATTATTATTACTTTGTAAATAGTTTTTAAAACACAAATAGTATATTTAGTTAATATTCCATTATGAAAAGAATTTTGATGGAATAATATATATTGAAATTAAATAATATTTTTATTAAATGTTATTACTAAATTACTTTTTTTTTTAAATATAATTGATCGTATAATTTTTTTTGAATACAATTGAATGTTTTATTAAGGTTTGAATGTTGTTTTTATCAAAAATCCATTAATTTTTTATAAATGGGGGTTTTCATTTTATAAGTAAAAATTAACATATTATGAAAATTATTTAGAGAAAATTAATATTATTTTTAAAATTATAACATATAATTTATCCAATGGTAAAATTTCTATAATTTTCTGAGACAGTCGATTTTCTTTGTAAACATTAAATATTTTTTACATATATATTTTGTTTTATGTCATCATAATGACCAAATAATAACGTATTAAAACACCATAAATGGTATGTTTTGATAATATATGTTTAAAATTAAATATAATGTGATTTTTGTTTGTTTTATTTATATTACAATGCCTTATTGGACCCTCCATGACTTATAAAACATTTTGACATTTTCAAATGATATCCTTTAGATTTTGACTCACCTCCACATAAGCATGCCTAATAATTTAATAGGTTCATCCATTGGCCTTATAAAATAATTTTTTACACTCATATTTGTAAAACACATGGGCAAAAACAATTGTAAGGTTTGTGTTTTTGATTAGTTTAATGTCTGGTGTCCAAAACCTAAATAATAAAGAATTTCCTCTCTTTTCTATATAAACCCACTCAATCTCAAATTGCTCTTCACTCAAACAATTTTGAGGTCAACCAAAAATTGACCTATTATCTATATAATCCTTCCAAGTCACCCCAAGATCCCATAAATCTTCTCTCAATCCTCTCCAAATCATTTGGGACAACACTACCATGTAAATGATTTTTTTTTCAAATTTCTTTCCATATTTCTTTATATTGTTATACCATTTTATTTTTAATTAAAAATGTTGGGGTATGATTTCTCACATCCCCCATACATCGCTCATTATTTTTTAATTATGTGAGACCCCTTTCTCTCTCATTAATGCCTCCCATGGACACCTGTTACCATGCCTATATTCTATAAGGAATTCCTCTATTTTATTTACATTTATGAAATTCATTTATATTATGCATATAAATTCGATTAAATATATTGGGATATTACGTTCTACAACCCCCTTATATTAAATTTCATGTAATAATGATGAAGGACCCCTTTCTCTCTCATAAACCAATTTTACGATTTCTATTTGACGTTGTTATGCTGCCCGGATTTCCCATGGAAAATCATTGTGTAAGTAAATACCATACCGATTTCCCTATCAAGGGTTTTCAAAGTTATTCGCATAAACTTATTAATTATAGAGTTTAATTTATGTATTATACATTACATTATAGTGTAATAAGTTATTATATTGACTTATTCCAAGTTATATGATCCATGTGGCACACTTATGCATGAAATAGAATGTTTATAAAGGGTGTGCACTAATAGCGCTCCAATGAATTAGGTAGAGATTAGTATCATGATACGTCAAGTGAAATGAGGGTTTACTCATTCTAAATCATGTGAAATGAGGGTATAATCATTCTCCATGTGCAATGAGACTTGTCTCATGCTAATATCATGTTAAATGTCGTTGCCACATTTCAATGTTATGATAATCATGCTATATGATGCCTTTACGTTCATGTTTCTCTTGTGATACATTGGTAGTCCTATTTCCAAAAATATACTATATTCTTCATGTTATTCGTATTTTATTCCCTTAATAAGAAATATATCTCACCCTTTTCCTATAAATGTCCTCAGGGTATCCCATGAAATGCTACGTATAATGGAATGTTGTGTTCATGTAAAAGAAATTTCCACTAAAGATGTTGGGTTTTATATTCAAATTTTTTGTGTAATGTTCCTAATTTACCAATACACTTGACCCTAAATCCTTAGAGATTCTTTAGTTTCATGTTTATTTAATAAATCATGCATAAGTTTGTAATAATGAGTTGGTTAGTTATAATATTTTCATTATATTTAAACATTTACATGGTGTTATTCATTCATGGTTCTTATCATTTAAAATTTACCGTTTTAGTAAGTAATGTATATTTAAACATAATTATTTATCGGGATTTCTAATGATTATGTTTTCGATAATAAAATTTCATGATTTACCCCTCATTAATCCCATTAAATTTCATCTTCTATATTTAATTATATGTATTTCCATTTTTTCCATTCATTTACCTTATTTTAATTACCCGATAGATTGAAATAATTTTTAAGGAAAACATATTTTATTCCTCTCTTTGGTCAATAATACATTTTTCCCATATTTATGTTTTATAAAAAACTTGAAATATGTTTTTGAATTACATTATGATTTATAAAATTTATTTTTACACGTGATTTCATTTTTAAAGGATGATTGAATGGTATTCTTCATAGTTTTTTTTAATGAGATTATATTTTCATTTTATACACGTGTGAAACGAATCTTTTCATTTAGATTACACTTCAGGAAACAAAATTTCACATCACCCTGACTGCTCAATGCTTTGAAGATACCTTTAAATTATTGTAT
Source organism: Viscum album (assembly GCA_963277665.1). Classification (NCBI taxonomy): domain Eukaryota; kingdom Viridiplantae; phylum Streptophyta; class Magnoliopsida; order Santalales; family Viscaceae; genus Viscum; species Viscum album. The sequence goes on along the minus strand of OY728163.1, from coordinate 713,044,581 downwards.
GGTTTATTTGAATGAAAATGTTAATATTGGTGATTTTTTAGTGATTTCAAGGAGAAGGGTGTTTTTTCATAAGGAAATCTTATTATGAATATTTTTAATGAATTTCATATATGATAATATAATTTTATGATAGATACATTTTATATAAAATATGATCCAAAGATTCCTTGTTTACTCTTTCTCAAGATGATTTATGAATATCATATGTTGATGAAACCAATTTTTTTCAATGGGTTATTCAATGATGAATTTGTTTAATGTTTATGAAACTCATATTCGTTACATGAATTCTGATATGATGATATGATAAATGTTTTATGATTTATGGCCACAAATATGTATAGTTTTTATTATTTCATGGGTGATATATAAACTATATGGATCTCTAATTCATTTTAAATAGTTTAATATGTAATGAGATAATTATAGGAAACAATCTATCCTGTATAATCCATATGGGAAACAAATATATATGCTTGATCTGTTATGGGAAACAAGTTATTGAGCTTGATACTCTATGGTAAAAATGTGTTTATGCTTTATCAATAATGATTTCATGGTCGAGGTATGTAAACATGACATGTAAATTTGTTTCTATATTTACACTAGTATCACACTCTTATTAAATGAACTTATGGTTCATCATTGATTTATGGAGATTTATCACTCTTATGATTCTTGTATTTTGAAATGATAATGTTATATTCCATGAATCAGGATTATGATCCATGCTAGATTATGTATCATAATTATGTGTTTTATTCATGATATCATACCCTTATTCTCATCTAATTCATTCACATGATCATAGATTGGCATCTCCCTTGTTTACCCTTACTGGGCATTTAAGCTCACCCATTCATAGATTTCCTTCCCCTGTGATTGAATAATGTATTATATAGGGTATGTCTACAAATAATAATAATTTGGAATCTTATTATGGGATATATTGAATATATTTCATTAAATTGCCATATTTTGTGTCTAGTATCCAAATATACAAAAACATATATTTCATCACGTGTGCATTTGTGAAATATTTGGAATTTTAATCTAAAACTAAATAATAATTATCTATGGAATGTAAGGATCACATTATCATCCCATTTCTGAATAAATTACACTTATTTCATCTCTCAACCAACTCTGTACTATTTATTTATGGAACCCCTCTTCCTCCTAGATCCCCTTGAAGAAATGTCTCAATAAAAACCCCACAAAATAGGTCTCACTCATCTAACAATATAATAATTTAATGAGTTATATTATGGGTATAGAATCCACTATTTCTACTAACAAACACTTCTCCCATATTCAATACACACACATGACCCCCTCTATGAAATAATGAAACTAAATATTACTGCGCATTATGATTAATGAATATATATATATTTAAATATATATATTATAGAGGTAATTCATATTTTATTTGGATAAACTAAATTGAAAAAAAAAGAAAATAGTTTCAGGTACATAGTATACTAATTATATGTATAAAGTTGGACGATTTATTATAAGTATAAAAAATTGTGTTTATTTATCAGAATAAGGCCTTAAATTTTAATTAAAAAAGAATACTGATGGATTCCTTATTCTTGAATAATAATGTGATCTATGATTTTGAATTATAAGTGCTTAATATAAAGGAATCTCAAAAATAAATGGAATTTTATAATAGTGATTCCAAATTACTGATAATGTTTCTTTTGAATAAAAACTGTATAATTTTAAATGTCAATATAAATTAATGTAGTTTAAAAAAATACTGCACAATGTTGAAAACACAAGGGTTTTAATAAAATGGATTAGAAGATATTATTATACATAAAAAAAATATGAATATATAAAATGTTCATTCAATATTATAGGAATTAGAAAAATAAGAATCAAATATATAAGGATTAATAGTTATTCGATTTCAAGGATGTAAAATTAAATTTCAAAAATAGTGAATCAAAGATAACCTTACTTGTGGAGGAAGTAAATATATCTATGGATGTCGGTAAAATTATGATGTAATAAATAAGATGTTCTAAAATATTAGGAGGTGGAATTTAGATTAGCATCACTAATGATAATTGGGTGATTCAAGAGATAATATATATTTAATGATGAATCGTATGTTTCTAAATATGATATAAATGGTAGGATGTGCCTATGATGCTCTTCCATGATTGGAAGAGACGAGGTTGATGGTCAAGATAGTTTAGACCAGTGATTAAACGTAGGATGGTCCGTTCTTGTGGCTATGGATTGAGGGAGATGGAATATAGAGATTTACATTATACCGTTAATAAAGGTTGGTCATGGGTTTTTATGTTTTTTTATGGGGTAAGTGGCGATTGTTTGGAAATATTAAAGGAGAGGGTGGGAGGAGATGTTATGGCAAGCCCCTGGACTTTATATTATGTAGTGAGATGATTGGATTTCGTGTTGTACATTCCTTCATTATGGTATAATCATTATAACATGGTCCATCTAATAACTTCATTCTCATAGTATCAAGGAATTGTTCAAAACCCATGTATTAATTATTTTCTCCATAAATATCCATTTAATTTTTTATGAAACTTTATTTATAACTTTTCATCAAACACATTGACTAATTCATATTATTTTAATTTTGATATATTAATCATAAAACACATTCCAAATTCTCCATTAATAATATATTTCCATAATACCCCATAAGATAATCTGACATGAGAAATGAAATTTTGTTTTTAATGTAACATGATAGAAAAATAATTCAAAATATAATATTGGAAATTTTCATGTTTATCTAAGGTAAGAGATATTTATTCACTAGTGTGTTAGTTTAATACTATATGATTCAACATTTCCTGAACTTATATTCACTCATAAATATCTCTTTATATCTCATTTTCCTTCCTATATGATCTAACCTTGTATGCTTCCATGGTAGTCTCCCCTAAAACTAAGATATATTATGAAGGATCTAGTTACCTTCACTTATCCTCATGAATACTTTCTTGTATAACATTTAAAATTCATAAATATCAACACATCATTTATTGATAATCCTTTTCTTAATGTCTAAATATAGTATACATATAAAAAATAACTTATACATATTATGGGTACAATATGAATTCACTACAATATCATTCCACTTGAAAATATATTCGTTGAATCCTTAAATATGTTATGTGTAATTGGAATGTTTCTACCATTAATACATATCACTTTCTCCTCCAATAATAAAATGATACCTCGTGTAAATTTTTTTTATACTTTCCATATTCTGGGAACACCAAAAATATATCCCTTGTTTTTGAATATTTAATTCTCTTTAAGACTCTTCCATTTTATCAAACTGTAACTATAGCCTAGACATGCCAGCATACCTTAGAACATTATGTTACATTCCTTTATAAAATATCTTCCAAAATCAAATTAATCCACATTGGTCATCTAATATAAATTATACTATCCACAAAAAATCTAAATAAGGCTTTTATGTTATACTTCATCGGTATATTGATCAAACCTAAAGACAACCCTAAACACATTTTAGGATACATCAATATGCCCCAATATATGAGTTATATTCCTCACCAACAATCCCCAAAATCACATATTTTTTCACATTAATTATAGAAATTCATTGTCCACTAATGTGACTATCTAGTTTTTTCACTGAATAAAACAATTAAATTGTGGTAGTGATATGTGATGTACCACTTATTACCTATCATATTATAGTTGTCTTCAAATCCAACAAATTTATATAACATTCATGGTCATTGAAATGGTATTTAAAAATGATATATATATAATTATTGGTTATGAATGCTCACATCATAAAATATTTTGAGAGCATTGACCATAAACAAGAGAAGTGAAAGCCACATAAAGAATCTATTATCATCATTGATCAACAAGGTAAACTTATTCCTCCATCTATTTATTATTTGATCATATCACACATATCACCATACACCAGTATGATTTTTCTCTATTGTATTTTTACTATTTTAAATTCTAACATAAAACTAATTTTGTGTTTTTTTATAATTTCCAATTACTGGTTGATAATTGAGGTTGGTCGAGAGTTTTTTTCATTATTGAGAATCTTTGGTGACTTATTTCAATTATTTTTAAATAATATGTGAATAATTATTTATAATAAAAAAGTCTTTATTATAAGAATCTGAATAAAATCTTATAGATGGGTCAATATTGTAATGATAAACTAATGGAATTTTTTTTATATGTGGAATTTCATTAAAAATATTCCATTTCTATATACTAATGAATATCTTTACGTCACTTTAGTGTCCTTTATAAATTTAAAGCATTATGTGGCTATGTTTGATGATACAGCTCACCAGGCATGTTTTCAAATTGTAATTATAAGTATATGTGTTAAATGATCACATGATTTGTAAATTTAGATCATAATTATATATATGAAAAAAGATTAAATCTCAATGGATGTTGTAAGAAAATATTTATACTTTATTTAAATAAAATTAAGTAGCTAATTATATTGAATTTTATGAAAACTATAGTACATTTTGACATAATGCATGGCATTTTTTAGGTTCATTTAGTAGAAGAAGAAGGATACATTAGGAAATATTGTAGTTTAGATTTGGGAATTATGAAAAATATAATCGTCTAGATATTTATTCAGATAACCCTAGGTGTGAGTGGGGGATATGATATATCTAGGATCTCAAAGGGGTATTTATTTTTTAATTTCTTATAACCAATTTTTCATTAAATAAAATATTTTATTCTAAATTATATATATATATATGTTATAATGATTTCTCGATATATAAGATATTGTGGTTGTTCAATTGCCGCATTCATGAGAATCATGAATCAATATACTCACCATAGGTAGGAGGTTTCATGAAAAACAATTTACATCACGTTCTCTATTGGAATATAGAGGTATTCTAGCATGAAGATGTTGAGAAAATTCCTCTTCTCCAGATTCCTCATCAAGTCATTGTAATTACCGTTATTTTATATTGATTAAATATATTGCATTTAAAATAAATTTTGAAAAAAATATTTTATTCCCTTGAATATTACTAAACAATTCAATAATGATGGTAGATTTTTTATTAATTTTGAAAAGGATAAAATAAAATTTTCAAATTATATTTTTACGTGTAATGATTTAACTAAATAAAAAATAACGATGATATCAGATACGTCCCCATGAATCTAAATAATGTATACTTCCATAATATCCTAAAACATAAGTTCGACTACATTTTGAGAGAAAATTTTTCGTGGAGTTTGTTTTGATGGAACCCAATTTTTCTCATGATAATTTGGAATCAAGCCTTTATGATATGGTCATGTATAGTGATATATATGTGGACTAATAGAAGGATAGATCACATAAAAATAAAAAATATATTTATAGGTCTATTAAATAATGAATATAGGTTCTTTTAAGAATGAATCACAAATGAATAAATTAGATCACTAATAAAAAATAGTTCCCTTATATTATTAAATTTTTGGGATAAACATGAAAATTTTAAAATCTATATAGAAATTATTTTCAACATGTTTATGCTTCAAACCCAGTTTTTATTTCCAATATCAGAATAGACTAAATTTTCATCATTATATATATGAATAATGGAGAATTAAAAGGTTTTTTTCCCTTGATTATATTGAATGAATTTTCATAGGAATCATTCATTATGTTTCTATCCGAGTTATATCGACAATTTATTGGAAGTTATATTTCTATTTATAATTAAAATGAAGGATACTCGATGTATGGATCATAAAATAGTACATTGACGACACTATGATAATAATTAAGACACATGGTAATTATGATATCATGAATGAAGGTATTTCATGAAATCTAATCCCAAAACTCTTTATCTCATATGGTTTGGTTTATCCAATAAATCATATTACCATAATATGATATTTTTGTTGAATACAAGAGAATTATAACTATAGTGATGTTAAATTTAGTGATGAAAATATAATACCATTCCGTATTACATGAACCCATTCCATGAAGATGGGGTTTCCATATTATCTCATAAAATTCCATTTTATTAATAATGGAAAAAATAACATACAATGAAGTGGAGAACCATACAATATTCATACAACCAAATAAATAAAATCATGATGATATAAAGACTATCTTAAGAGGTTTTCTAGTTCTCATTTCCATAAAACTCTAGTTCCCTTGAAAATTTAACTAATTTATCATCGACATACCCTAGAATGTGTATAATCAAGTTATTATTGATCTAAAAACAAATTTTTTTATTATTATGATCCCTTTTATTCTATTATAAATATCCATAATCACTCACTACCACTTCCTGAATCCTAGAATAAGGACTCTATAATTACAAATCATTTTAATATAATTGTGTTGACCATACATAAAAATAATGGTCTCTCACATGTAGTCCTTTTCATTATTTTAATATTCACAAATTTTTTTCATAATTAATGTTCTACCATCTTACTCTCTATTGAATTAGATTCTATACTTCGTGAAAAACTCCTAGTAGTAGTTTTATATGAATGATTCAATAAATTGCCTAATGGAATAAATTTTGGTACATACTTTTATATTATCGATGATCCCTTATAGAATGTTTTGACAAATAAACTAGTGCTGATAAAAAATCCATCTATTTATTATTTCTATGATATGAAACTTTTGTGGTTTTTTAATTAAACCACATGTTTTATTGCTTAATTTAATTCCATTATAGATATTTCAATAGTGAAAATTATTTGTCAATACGGGGAAATAATATTCTCATCACCTTACTCCTAGATCTCAAACATTTGGTATGTCTTAGGAGACTAAAAATCGTAAGCCTATATATCTGGGAAATTTAAGGGAACCTACATAATAAATTAATCTCTAAAAATGAGAAACATCATTAATTATTTAACCTCCATTACATGGGAATAAACAACATAAAATATCACAGTCTCCCAATTTGATACATCCTTATCATGGGAAAATATACTAGAGACAATAGGCATGGATCAACACACATATTCTTTTATTTTCATAGCCTTATTGAAATCAAAATCCCCCAAAATATCATCTTGATTATAAATACCAACACAATATTCATAGAAAGATAAGTAGGACTAATTTTTTTTTCAAATAAATATGATTTTAGCAAAATAAATCCATAACAAATGGCATCCATTTTATCTAGATGATATAGAAATAATTTATAATCAGGTTATGACTCAATATTTTATTATAATTCAAATATTATAGTTGAAAATTAGATAATAAAATAAATTATTGAATAAAAAAATCTATATTTTGTTGAATCTGGAGATGATATGTTGATTCTAACATATAAATTATGGTATTGGTGCATAGAAGAGCTATATAATATCTAATTTAAGTTAAAAAAAATGTTTTTTGGGAACTCAGTTGAAAAATGATTATGATATAAAATGGAGAATATTTTTATACCTAGTTGAGATTAATAATAAAATTGAAATTATACATATTGGAACATCAAACTAAATTACAGGATAATCAGAGATAATATAACTTTAGTTGATAATTATATTCATCTTGATGAGGATTTTTATTAAGCTGTTTCATTTTACGATAGAATGTCTCTACATCCAAAATAAGGATTTTATATTGTTCATCATTGAATAGGATAATCATAGTAAAGTAGAGATCAATTATGAACAAAATTTAGATTAATGATGTGAGTAGTGTTCAACTATTAACAGGGAATGACCTTTATGTATATAGGCTATAAGATAGACTATCATGTGCATAAAATGAAAAATACATCAATGATGAAAAAAAGATGATAAAATGATGGAGTGGACTTTTTATAGGTAGTGAGTCTTTGTAAAAATTTATAAGGAATGTTTTCTATGAAACATAATGATGGTGACCTAAAAACATTCTTCAAATTAAAAGGAGTAGTCTAGATTCTAGTATAGAGGAAAAATTCCATATATAATCTCTATGGAGTATCTCACATCAGGAAACCAATTGAATTTCATGTGTCCTATGTGTTTTTATTTTTAATTTTTAATTTATTTCTCATTATAATTATAGTAAGATGGAATGATGGTATGAATGTGTTACTTCTAAAAATGGAAAAATATTTGATTATCATGGAGTTCCATTATAGGAGAAAATAATGAAATTGTTTTACACATTTATTCACCCTCCAAGGGTACTTCATGTTATATTGGTCCTAATATATGGAATCCAAGACAAAATATTATTTCATCAGGTTCAATAGCTAAAATTGAAAATATGATACTATTGTGAAAGATTAATACACATGTTGGTGTGTATAAATGAAAATGGTGAAAGGTAACATACTATATTATTAACTCAACATTGATGTAACTAAATGTGGTAGTAAATTAATATGATATTTTTTGTTTATGACACAAAAATATGAAAATAAAATGAGTTAGGAATGATAAAAAATAATTCAAAAGGAAATCCAAAATTCATAAAACATACATGAAAATATTGTGAGCTAAAATAAAATTTATTAATATTTAAAAACATTTAAATTTTTGTGGAAGATAAACATTGACCAGAATAATGTTTTAACCAAGCATTAATAATAAGACACACACAGAAATCCTCATTTAATGAACTACGGTATGTTTGGAAGAAAAAAAGTAAAATGCTCCCATTATAAAAATATGGAACTAGATATTAAGTAAATTGAAATATGGATAAAAATTACGGAGAAAAAAATGATGGAGGTTCATGTGGAAAGACATGATTTATACTATAGTATTTTTGAAACACGTACAAAAAAATGATATGTAGGTTGGTGGAATTTCATTACTATTGTAATGGAAATAATTCTTTGAGATCAAGAAAAATGAATAATTGGAGGAGATATGCACTCACTGGATTAATGTTATTATAGAAATAGAACCCAATCCAAAGAATATAGGGTAACATAGATATATTATATAGAATAAAATTTATACATTTGGGAGAATTAGAATAACTATTAGAATAATGGTTAAGAGATTTAAGATGAAATGGTTTTTTCCATCAAGTCGAACCACACTGCTCAACATGATGATATTATTAGTACCCCTATCATCAAGTGTTAATTATTTATAATTTCTATTTGAATTGGTGTGTAGTATTGAAGGATAGTGTCAATCCATATGATTATTGATCTAAAAGAATATAAATTAACTAATTATAATCAAAATTACTGAATCACCTCACCATTATCATGACTCAATGAAAATCTCAATTTGTTTTAAGGATATTATCTATTTCAAAAAAATTATTAAGAACGGAAGAAGATTTATAATGTCGAATGTGTATGTTTTATACAGCATTGAATAAGAATACATTATGTAGAGCTTTATTTGAACTTATTGTTCTTCTAAAATATGATATAACATATCTAGTGGTTTCAATCCAATTTTTATCTTAAAAATTGATATCATACCATATTTTATATGTTATTTGATCACTATGCAAGAGATTATGGAATAGTGATGGAAGAATTATTCATTGTGGATATCAAGTTTATTTTCATATGTACTAACAATATGGTATCAAATGATTTATGTGAGTGAGTGAAATAGAAAAACTTGATGTTTTTAGGATAAAAATTGGTTTCCTATACAAAATTATTAATCAATATACTAAAATTTGTTATTACTAAATTCTAAATGATAATTTCAGTCTCCAAAATAATTGAATATAATTTGACTGAATAGTTAAAATGGTTTTCATCTTGGAAATAAAAAACAATAATTGGTTTATTCAACATGTATAAACATGATTGAAGTGCAACAATTTTACATTTAAATAAAATAGTAGATATCAATATATTCTAAAATAATATAATGAAAAATAAATGTGGATTATGGTAAATGTGTGAATGTTCCAAGTGAATTCACATTCTAAAGTGGTAATGTCTTTTTGAAAGAATCTTGAAACAACCTGATTGTTCTAAGGAACTCATTTAAGTTGTTGATAGACGAATGAGTTGTGGATTTACACTAGAAATTTTATATCAATGGTAAACTAACTGAATTTATATTGAAATATTGTAATATCCCAGTATAAATAGGGAAAATAAATGATTTCATGATAAAGGAGTAGAAAAAATTATATTAATATGGATTTTATGAAGAAAAAATCCCATAAAAGATTATTGTGATGAATAAGTACAATATCGATAGAATGTATTCTATGGATGAAGTGGAAGTTGGTATAAGAAGTTATACCCTATAAAATTATATGTGAAAGGGGTAGAGTATGCGATGATAGTTATGAATCATCATATCATTTTCATTTTATGTGGTAGGGAGAAAATCAAGGGATTAAAAATTAATAGAATTGGAGGTATTTGAGGTATTTTTTGAAATATGGATTTCTGTTAATATTGAAAAAAATAAAAATGGGTATAATGTCATATCCAATTGATGGGACAATTATTTTTTGGGATTTCTTATAAAAACTATCAAATTAATTATTACTGAAAAATAAATTATTCAAGTATGATAGGTAGTTTCATTTGGATTGGATGATTAAAAATGCATTGTGTGGTTATTAAAGAAGAATAATCATAGATAAGGTAAATTAGAAACAAGAAGATGATCTATTAAGAATGAGAAGATCACACCACATGCTATGACATCTCCCCATTTACGACAATTCAATATAAAATATATAAATATTTACATACATTTGTAATATATCTTGATTTCATTAATATATTTTAGGAAATTAGTGAAATAATATAGCAGTTAACATCCTTGTGTATAAAATAAATTTGTAGAAAAAAGAGTGAAATGAGGAAAAGCACAAATTCACGTAGTATATTAAGAGATATATAATACTTTTTTTATATTCATAAAATTAAAATTGTGTTCAACTTTCTTATGTAAATATTGAATTATTTTAGGAAGTGATAGTGAAGTAAAACAATGAGAGAAACATTCCCAATTTACATAACATATTTGAGGATTTTAATATGATATTTGAAAGAGAGAGAATATGGAAGTAAATAAATGGATGAATCTATTTATAAATTATTTAATTTAGAAGATACATAAGATATTTAAACACCATTAAATGGTTGGAATTTTTTTGAAATATTGATATGTAGGAATTTTTAAAAGGTCCAATAGAAAGGTAAATTATTTAGTGGTAAAGGGTGTTGTTTTATAAGATATCTACATGCCATGTTATATTAATCTGGATTCAAATAAAGTTGTTTCACATAGTAATAAACATTATTATCATAGATCTATTAGAGAATGAATAAAATATCATGTCATAATAAATTGAGTAGGAAAATGATGGATCATAGATGAATGATGTGATCCAATATTTTATTAACATTTATTATAGTATCTAAAGAATTTATAGAATTATATCATATTGTTTTGTTTCTAATATAATATTTATTCTAAAATATCATCATTCGGCACATATTAAATTAATGTCTCAACATACAATGTAGAGGAGAATCTTGAAGTTGTTTTTCTATGAATATATATTTAGAAATAATAATTGAATTATTTTTCTAGATTCATAATGGGTTATAGAGAAAGTTCAATGATTGTAAATGTATAATTATAATAAATACCAGTGATACAGGGTGATTGGTGTTTTAAGTATATTTATACAAGAAAAAGTTTCTTCTAGAGGAACCATATTGTACTTAATTAAGTAAATCCAAACCCATAATTTATAATTATCATCAGGGATGATGGAATTCACAATGGATAGATTTATGTTTCTAGTAATTATCAGCAATAAATATATTGGTATGTTGTGATAAGATAGTACATGTGGATGTTACCCATAAGGTGTAGTGGGATCCAATTGATCAATAAATTTTTTATCATGTGATAAACCATATCTTATATATGGATAAATCATCATATGTGAGAACATTATACCAGATGATCTGGTTGATGTTGTGGGGTCCATTGAGAAAGTGAATATTTATCATATCTTGATAAAAAAATGATGGATTCAAACTTGTAAATATAGGAAGGTCGCAGTGAATGAAAAAACTAGTTGGGAACATTATATATATAATGTGTGATAATATATATATTGTAATAAATTAAATAATTGTAATCATCTTTATTTCTATTGGGTAAAAGTAATTCATCACTACTCCATAACATATAACGAATTTCTGAATTTTTTAATATATTATATTTTTCATGGAAACCATTTCATATAAAAATAATGAAATAAATACTTGTTATTGTTATCATGTAGTGATTTTTTATTAAATAGTTGTGGCTTCATTTTACTTTTTTCCATGTTACTTATTCTATATAATAGGGTTCATTATTTATCTATTGTCTTTAAAAAATTATGTTTTGAAGATATTATCAAATGGTAACCGTAGTCCAAAAAATGAACATTCTATGAAATTATTATTAATCCATGATCAAAGGGATCACTCAGTGATGGTTAGGACATATTAGAGGTCGTTAGACCATAATATCACATCCTCAAACAAGTTATCTTAGAATAAGTGGTTCAAGACAAGAAGTATAATGCCACACGTTGATATGATTGATGAATGGAGAAAAATTAAAAGTGAAACACCTTATATTTATTAGAATATGCATATTATTCCTTACGAGTTTTCTGGAAAGGGATATTTTATAAGAATCAAACACTAAAAATGAAGAATGAATCAATTTCGATATATGATTGTTGAAGTTAATATCATGTTATATGAAGACACTCCAGGATGGGATTCAGAAAGAGTGACTTATATCTCTTTACAAAATTCTTAGGTATTTTGGTAAATCAAGGTGATTAGATGATCTAATAGTATCGTTTAAATAAATCAAGTAAGATTTAATAAGTATTTTTCATGGTCAGGTGTAATCCATGTTAAATTCTAATAGAGAAACAAATAGAGCTTATCAAGAAGGAAGAAGTCACTATAGTCAACACTAATGAGTAATGTTATACCATCAAGAGTCAACCCTCACATATCAATGTAATTATTTATATTCAAAAAAATTCGTGTTTTATCCAATAAAATGATGGAACTACATTGAATTAAATTTAATTCATCAATAGAATATTGAGCCGAGTAAGATTCATAATCAGTTTTCAGGGTTTCCTTAACGGGAATCTCAATATTAAATCTAATTGGGTGGCTTTCAGTGAAAGTGAACTCATTAGTAATAATGGAAACTAGATGTTACCTAATATAAAAATACATATCAATGGGTACATCCTCATCATGTAGAAATAGTATAAGATAAGAGTAATTTCACTACTATATTTTGAGGTTGAGAAAATTGCTTTTTATTTAAAAATATGATAATTGTCATGGCATAGGAAATTTCATAGAGATTTTAAAGGCACATATCAAATGATTGTAATGTTTATTATAGAAAGTAAGTATTTTATCACATTGTTCTGTAAAATAACTCATCATATGAAACAAAATCACTATGATATGTGTTTTTACTACATTCATTAATGCACTGGGTATCACAATGTGGAATTGGAGCATGTCAAAATTACCTAGAAGCATGGTTAAATAATATAAAATGAACATAAATAGATCATGGATTTTTAGATGTGGATGAGGATTTTTGTGATTGAGGTGAAGATCAAATGAAACTTTATGGGTTTATTTGTTGTTTCAATAATTTCACTTAATTTTTTTAATTTCAATATACTATATGGGAACCAATAATATTAATATAACACAATTCACGATTTTTTACATAATGTAAATGATTAAGTAATCCAATATGATCTGGAAGCATAGTGTAATTGGGAAATTAGGAACACAACATACCATGTTTTTTCATAAATAAAACTAAATTATTGAAAACTTATTTATCATAATCCTAAAATTCCCCAATTCTTCTAGAAATTCATGGTATAACACGGGGATGTACATAAGAAGGGGGTGAGCTATAAATCCAAGAGACTGAATAATCAATGAATACATTGAGGTAATGATATAAATGTGATCTAAAAGGAATGTAAAGGTATCATAAGAGGAGTGAGCATCATTATCATGAATAATGAGGAATGGTATAATATGATATCATAAAAGAAACATAGGAATGTAGAATAAACATAAAAAATTATATCATAAACATAAATAAAGGATGTCTAGAAATAGAAAATTACATAGTGTGCTTATGATGACCTCCCATGAACCATACATTGCATGTTATGAGATAAAAACATACCCAATGGAATGTAAGGTAAATATAATTATTGGTCCACCTATCACTTTCATACCATTTAAAAACACAAGTTTACTACAAAGGTAATACAATATATAGAGTAATTTCATAAAATTTAATCCCCATGATAAATTAGATAGGTTTAGAAACCTATTATTCCACAATAAATGATGGATTTTAGAAAATAGATTAATATCATTTAGTGGAAATGGAGATGGGTACTCACAAAAAAATGTTGGGCCTTGAGAATCATAGGATAATTTCAACAACATAAGAGGTGTTCATAAAGGATTAGAGAAATAGCGAATGAGAGAGAAAGTGGTCCCTCATTACATGGGAATATTAAGAATAATAACAGGTATGTACAAAAAAATATATCCCAACTTGAACAATTGGAAGTTAAATGGAACGATATGAATATGATTCTTTAATAAAGAGCAAAGGTAGAGGATTTCTAATCTTGAGTGGATGCTCCAAAATTATCTGGAGGAGATATGTAAGATGTTAGAGGAACCTTGGGGGACTCTATAAAGGAAATTGTAGAGTAATTTAATGATAAAATGGATTTTATAGAAGAGTAGTGGGTGTTTGGGGGTCTATTTAGAAAAAGAGAGTATAATCATTATTGCATTCCAAACATATGTTTTACACTATATATAAGAAAATAACCCAAACCTAAATATTTACAAGTATATTTACCACAGATTATACCATATATGTTTTTTTCAATAAATTATAAGTATAAGAACCGAAAACATTAAAATAATTACATTAGTGATGTAGAATCGAGTCCTTTTTATAAAGAATTGTTTTTAAAAATTTAATAAAAATATAGGTTATGGGGGATTGATTAAGGGATTAGAAAATATGAAATAACATAAAAAATTATAATATATGCGAAATATATTTTTACAATGGATTCCTTTTATGTAATACTTTAAATCACTTATGGATATTATGATGTCATAATACATACCACGTATTTATAAAATATTTTATTTTTACCAAACAATTCGACTATCCCAGAGAAGAATAAAATATCCATCATTAGATAATTTCAGTATATTGATTTCAAAAATGATATTATTTTAATAAAAATTATTTTATAAATATAAAAATTACACTTTTAAATAAAAAATCATATTTTATTGTTAAATATTTCTTATCCTGAAAATAATAGTTTTTAAACCTTATAAAAATAACATTTCACATATTAAAATTTTGTTTTCTTACTTATTTAATAAATATTATTTATTAGTTATTTTTTATAAAAATATCATTCATTTCAAAAATTATTGAAGTCATCATGCAGTGTATCAATTGAAACTATATATTTTCAAAAAAAAAATAATTTTCATTATATCAAAATATAATTTTTATCAAACTACTTATTTTAAAATTTAAAAATTAATATTAAAAACTGATAATTATAATATTTTTTTAATAAAAAAATAAAATAAAATATTATTATTATTATTGTTGGGATACATATCCTATATTTAAATTGGTGATTTTCATATGGTAAATTTATGAGATGGTAAGATTTTCATGTGGTGGTTTGGTGAACATTGTGGGGGCCATGGTCTCAATGATCTTGAACATTTATCATAAATGGTTTCACTCATTATTTTTTTATTGAAACCAATATTTGTATTTTTTCAGATAAAATCGCAATGATGTTATCTAACTAATAAGCTTTAATAAATGGGTTCCATAGGGTATGGTCCTACTGGTTGAGGACATCACATATTCCGTCTATATCAATTGGAATTTATCATATCAAGTACTACAAAATAGGCCTTTAATAATGATGGAATTTATTAGTTCAACAAATAGGTGTTGATAAAAGAAACCATTATTAGTACTAAAACAAGCAATGATAAATTTTACCTTTCATTAATTATTTTTACAAGCACTGATAAAAGGATCATTTTGTTATCACTTTTTTTAGGGCTGATAAAGGGTTCCCTTTATCAATTCATTATTTTTAGCGCTAATAAGGCATTCTCTTTATCAATGAATTGTTTATAGTGGCCATAAATGAATCCCTTATTAGTAATTTTTTAAATATGATAAATGTTAGAATGAAATGAAATAATTATATAAATAAAAATCAAATAATACTTTTCTTAAAAAATATTAAAAATTTTATTAATTAAATAATTAATGGTAAAAATCAATAAATTTATTACAGTATATATAAATTATAAACAATAATAAATAGTATATATTTAATATATAGATATATGAATAATAATAATTAAACAAATCAAAACAAAAAATTACTAAATTGAGAAAAATATGAAGCATTTTAATAAATAAATAATAATTTTTAATGTTAATAAATAATACCAATTAAATATTTAGATAAATATGATTATATATAATTAAGATTTTCATAATAAAAATTATTAATAAATTAAATTAAATAGTTATACATATATTGAATAATGGTTTTAATTAAAAATTCTTATGAATTATACAAACTGAAAAATTGCATTGAGTAATTTACAAAATTAAATTTTGTTTGATTTTTTCAATTTAACATTGATAAAATGTGTGTTATATAGATTTTTATATAAGAAATTATCAAATTTTTATATATAATTCACACACAAAAATATTTTTCTATGAATTTCATCAATTTCTATTATTTATTTTATATTTATTTATTTACATTTTTTAAATATTATAAATTTTTATTCATCATTATTTCAATATATAACCATTTTTTATGAATTAAAATTAATTAATCAAACTTATCAAATTTTTATATATTTTTAAATAATGTTTACTCCTTTTTATTTGTTCAATTTTAATCAATTCTAATATGTATGTTTTTAAGATCAAATATTCATTAATAATTTTAAAAAATATTTGTAAAAATTTATTTATAACTAAAAATTTTATAAGTGTATATTTAATAATGTAATAAACATATAATTATAAAAAATGAATAAATTTTTTTAAATGTATTTATATAATTATAAATAATTAAATATTTTTTTAAAAAATTTGAATATATGAACTATTTTTATATTTGTGGAGATATTCATTATATATATACATATATAAATATATAAATATATATAATAATATAAATAATATTTTTTAAAAGTATTTATATAAATATAAATAAATAATTATATATTCATATAATTATAAAATAATTATTTTATAAAACGTATTATTATAAGTATTACAAATATATATAATAATTATACTTTTAAAAATTATTATAAAAAAAGTATTATAAGTATTTATGAGTGATTTTATAGCGCTAAAAATTATAAATATTTATCAGGACATTTTAACAACAATAATACTTCCTTTTATCATTGAATATTATCATAGACCCGATAAAATGTATCTTTATCATCACTTTTTTTAAAGCACTACTAAAATGTGTCCCCATCTATTTTGAGAACACAAAACATTGTGTACCAGTTTACAATATCCAAAGAACTTGATTGAAGCCTCCTTCCTTGGGAACTTCTTATTGTCAAAGCCAATATCGAATATATTATATAATCAAGGATCCTAAAATTCAATGTCTTGAATCTAATGCTCGAGTATATCATCCCGCCTTTTTATAACATAAACATTCATTACATTTTAAAAAACCAAGGATCTTTAAGGTTTAGTGTCTTCGAATCCAAGAACATAAAACCTGAAAACATAAAACATTCTTCCTAAACACTTTAAAGGCTTATCCTCATGTTAATCCTAGGTTCATTACTGCATCTCATAACCTGGGGACATACATCGAATGAAAGGGTGAGCAGAAGGCCCAGTAAGGGAAATAAGAGAAATATTCTACATGTGAACTTGAGATATTTCAATAAGGTCATGAAAAGAACATTAAGGAATGAGAAAGAAACCATGAAATATATCATAATAAAAATAACATTTTTCATAACATGAAGATGTGGCTACAACATTTAATATTGACAATCATTTCGTTTCACCAAGTTCAATCCCCAAGGTGTAATTAAAAATTACCAAGGTTATTCACCAAGGTATCAGTCTAAAAGGTCATCTCTAGAGATTAAGTCTTTACCCAATGAATTGGACCTCTATCTCGGCGCACCCTTTACATGTCTTTATTATCTTGTGAGCCACATATATCATCATCAATCATTTCATAAACAACCCATATGTCATAAAATAAATGGGTTTCATTTCATAATCATAACGTTTTAAAACTGCTTTAAAGACATGATCTTTGTGTCAATTTAATCCCACGGAAAGGGAAAGCTGGTTTCATGTATGTAAATACCAGAATTTAAAATATAAAATTTTGATATATATGTGAATACCCCTTTAGAAGAAAGATCTTTGAGTATTCACTTAATTAAATAAATGAATTCTAGAATAAGAGAGAGACATTTTGAGACGAAAATTCTACAGCATAACGGCTATGTTAAAAGGTTTTAGAAAACGTTGAAAAGATAAGGGACATGGGTCACCCAGTCAAAAATGATCCATAAAATAGTAGGGGGACAGAATATAATGGATTTAAGAACATGGTAAAGAAATTTGAATGATATACCATATGAAATGATGAAAATGAAAGGAAGACAAAAATAAGATTTCTCTTATGAAAATTCGGCAGCCTAACAGCGTCACATAAATTTAAAAAAATTAATTGACAAGATCAACTAGGGTCTCTAATCATGTGAAAATAACAGATCACTATGATAGATATATATATCATACCCCAACATAATAAAAAGGAACTTGAAATACGTGATATGAAAAATGAGAAAGGTGAAAGAATCCCTTAAAAATTCGGTAGCCTAACGGCGTCACATAAACGTCAACAAAAATGAATTGACGAGATCAAATAGGGTATCTCATCATATGAAGACAAAATATCAGTATGACAGATATAGATATCATACCCCAACATAATAAAATGAACTTTAAAGACTAGACATGAAAGTAGAACATTGAAAAATGAGAATGGTGAACGAATCCCTTAAAAATTTGGTAGCCTAACAGTGTCACTTAAACTTCAACAAAAATGAATTGACGAGATCAAATAGGGTCTCTCATCATATGAACATAGAAGTTCAGTATGATAGATATAGAGATCATACCCCAATAAAATAAAAAGGAACGTGAAATACTTGACATGAAAGTATAACTTGAAAAAGGAGAAAGGTGAAAGAACCACTTAAAAATTCGGCAGCCTAACGACGCCCCTTAAAAATTCAAAATACTGAATTGAAGAGATAAAATGGGGTCTCTCATCATATGATAATAAAAGATCAGTATGATAAATTTAGAGATCATACCCCAACAAAATAAAATGGAACTTGAAAGACTTGACATGAAATTAGAACTTGAGAAGGGTGAAAGAATCCCTTAAAAATTTGGCAGCCTAACTGCGCCACTTTAACATTCGTAAAATGAAATGATGAGAGAAAAAGTGGTTCTCTCATCAAATGTACTTGAAAAATACAGTAGGATGATTATAAAATATCATCCTCCAACATAAGATCATGGATCATAAATGAAATGACATAAAAGAGATTACTTGAAAAGAAAGAGGGAGGTAGGATCCCTTACCTTAAAATGTAACTCTTAAAACTCAATGGTTTGGACCTTGAGGGCTTGGGGGAACATTGAGAGGACTCCATGGGAGGTAAGGAGACCCGAAATTCGTTGAGGATGGTTTTTGAGTCTAATGGATGAGAGGAGGGACTGGTATTTATAGGGAAAGTGAGGGGACAAGGCATTAATGGTCAAGAGACACCTCAAAAGTGGTTTTCTCAAAACCATGTGCTCTCCCATTATATATCCCATGATGTTAGGCCACATGGGGCCCCCAATACAATAATTAATCACCTTTGGTCGGAAAACCCTTAAAATATTTCATGACATCATCATGACACAGTTATGATGTCATTAAACTTACCGAATCCCTAAAACTGTATTTTTACTATTCACTGAAAATTCAACTTTCTCAGAAAAATCACAAAAATTAACATTAACCAAATATCAATGCTCTGATTTCAAAAATGAACTCCATTTTATAAAAATAATTTTCTAAATATTTTTAATTTTATTTTTAAATAAATACACTATTCACCAAAAATTCATTTTTTTAGAAAAAACCCCAAAAATTACCTTAACATAATATCGATGCTCTGAGTTCAAAAATGAAATCCATTTTATAAAAATAATTTTCTAAATATTTTTAATTTAATTCTTAATTGAAAAACACTATTCACCCGAAAAAACTAATACATTAATAATAATTTATGAAACTGTTATTTAACCATTTTATTGAATCACATTACTTAATCAAGTTTCCTAGATTATATTAATACTTTCTTTAAGTGAGATTACTAATCCATTTGGACAAATTACTAATCCTAATCATAAAATCACTATTCATAATTTACTATTCATCTAAAAATCAAGTTGACATTATTAGACTCTAAATTTCGTACTGAACATAATTGTAGAAGACCATTTTTTGAAAAGAATTACACATTTTTAATTATTTAAGGTTTACATAAACATTTTTTAAAATATCTTTACTCCAAAATTCACCAAAAATATGCATACTATATTTATCCGGACATTTGAAAAGTCATAAACATTATCATAAGAAGAAATCCCAATTTTTATTTAAAACAAAGGATTACAAAAGGTAGTTACAGTCTCATTAAACATCCCCTTATCACGCCAGCATAGGACCTAAGTGTAAGGTGTGCTAATGTGAGAGAATCTGAGGGAGGCTCAGCCAACATCGCACGAGTAGTAATTTCTATCAGGTTGAACTTCTCGTGAAGGTGATTCTGTTCTAGCTTCAAACGATGAAGTTCAGCTTGGGTTTGGTCCAGAGCAAATCCCAGTGGTGCTACCTCCTTCCCAAGTTCTGTTAGATGGGCTTCGATCGGTCCAAGGCTACTAGGCGAGGACATCAAATCTTCTTTCATAATAATTACCCAAGATTACTTGTATTTAGAGACAAAAATCAAAACGTTTAGTTTCCAAGGGTCATATTGACCAATGGTCATATAATAGTCAAAACCCAACGGTCTTATTTTAAGTATAATCATGTTATCAAATGAATCATTTTTGTTGAACACATAAAATTAGGAAACAAGATTTATTCAAAATTTCTGGTCATTACAATCTTCCCCCCTTAAGAAATTGCATCCTAACAATTTTTAAAAAATTGGGTTTTGAAATTTCATTGAAAGTCCCACATTGAAAAAGGAGTCAGTAAAACAAATACTTTAAAAGAATGAAAGGGAATTACAAAGGTCACCCAAGTTAACCCACACTAGGATTCCATGTAGGAAAACATGGACATGGAGGAGAAAACAAAGGGTCAAGTTCTAAGGGAGAGTGATAAAAAATATTATTAGGAGAAATTTAACCATAAGAAAATTCCAAACTTATGATGTCTGTAAACGGCCTTTGATTACCTAGTAGGAAACGTAAACCAACCACATTTTTGTTTCACATTCCTTTTCATAATTTTGAGGAATTCATTTACTACATAGAACCGAAACATAGGAAAATATACCTACCTTCAAGTAGAGTTTAATCCTTTAATAAGTCTCTACCAAAACTCATCTTTTCTCCAAATGATGAGAATTAAAAAACACTTGGTCTCATCAAAAGCACAAGAATCATCTTCAAGAGAATCACATAATCCACAAAAGATAAACTATCTATTTCTTCTATCTTTAAACATTATCCCAAAAACAGAAAGGGTAAGGTAAAACAAATCTTAAAAAAGAAAGAATCTCATAGGAATGGAAACTACTTTTAAATCTTCAAAGTTCCATGGTACTACCCAAAGTTCATCATAGACCATTCCATAAATAACTGTTCTTAAAATTCCTCAAAATAAACCAAACTAAGATTGAATCCCAAATACAAGAATAATTTGATAAAATAGTCTTCCAAAATAAACTTCATTGTTCATCTCCAAAACACATCAACCACTCCTAACAGCTTATAACAAAAGTAGCTAACCTAAACATATTTTACCCAATATAGGTTAATCATTTCCATAATTAACCTAAATTACTATAATTCCACCTTAAATTCATCAATTCTATAAGTCAACCTTACTCCTCAATGAAAATACCGTAGTAATCTATTTACCTCCTTCATATAGGGTCCCCAAAATAGTGAACGTCTTCCAAAATAATATTCATCTTTTAATCCTCTAATCATCTCTGTCATATTAATACGGTAATCATCGCATTTCCTATCACATTGGTTATTGGGACGTGTTCTTCCATTACCCACCATTAACTAAGAAGAGAAATTATAATTAGAGGCTCAAATACTTAACCAATAATCATGAAAAGGAGCTTAACACATATGAGGATAACTTGTATAAGAAAAGTATACCCTAACTTGTGATCCCCTAGGTTTCAAACTAGGTTATCCATGATCATATATTCTTATTTGAATCATTATTTTGTTTTATCCTTGTTCCTTTAATAATGGTTCATACTAAGCTTATGAATTTACCAAAGAATATCCCATGGGAGTGTTGTAACCAAGAGTGCAGAAAGGACCGTTTTCGTGTACCAATTCTCATTCGTGTCTATCTCAAAGTGGTGTTTTCAGGTTTTACCACTATGTACATATGTGCCAGAGCCACCTCTACCTACTCATTTCAAGACAGGGATGTATTTGCTTGGAAACCCCTTACTCAATACTCACCAAAATACCAGGAAGATTTCCTATATTTGAAATTTTCTATAGGGTTCTTCCTAGAGTTTTCATATCCTAATTTACACAAATAACTAAACCATCCTTTGATACCAACTATAGAATCCCGCCTTTTTATAACATAATCATTCATTACATTTTACAAAACTGAGGATCATTAAGGTTTAGTGTCTTGGAAAACAGGAACTTAAAACATGAAAACATAAAACATTATTCTTAAACACTTGAAAGGATTCTCCTCATGTTAATCCTAGGTTCATTACTGCATCTCATAACCTGGGGGCATACATCAAATGAAAGGGTGAGCAGAAGGCCCAGTAAGGGAAACCAGAGAAACATTTTACATGTGAACTTGAGATACTTCAAAAAGGTCATGAAAAGAACTTTAACGCATGAGAAAGAAATCATGAAATATATCATAATAAAAATAAAATTTTTCATAACATGATGATGTGGATACAACATTTAATATTTCCAATCATTTCGTTTCACCAAGGACCATCCCCAAGGTGTAATAAAAATTTACCAAGGTTATTCACCAAGGTATTAGTCTAAAAGGTCATCTCTAGAGATTATGTCTTTACCCAATGCATTGGAGCGCTATCTGGGCACACCCTTGACATGTATTTATTATCATGTGAGCCAACTATATCATCATGAATCAATTCATTAATAACACATATATCATAAAATAAATGGGTTTCATTTCATAATCATAACGTTCTAAAAACTGCATTAAAGTGATGATCTTTGTGTCACTTTAAACCCACAAAAAGGGAAAGTGGGTTTCATGTATGTAAATACCAGAATTTAAAATAGAAAATTTTGATATATATGTGAATAAACATTTAGAAGAAATGTCTTTGATTATTCACTTAATTAAATAAATGAATTCGAGAATAAGATAGAGACATTTGGAGACGAAAATTCTGCAGCATAACGGCCATGTTAAAAGGTTTTAGAAAACATTGAAAAGATAAGGGACATGGGTCACCCACTAAAAAACGATCCATAAAATAGTAGAGAGACATAATATAAGTAATGTAAGAACATGGTAAAGATATTTGATATATATACCATATGAAATGATGAACATGAAAGGAAGACAAAAATAAGATTTCTCTTATGAAAATTCGGCAGCCTAACGGCGTCACATACACTTAAAAAATTTATTTGACGAGATCAAATAGGGTCTCTCATCATGTGAAAATAACAGATACATATGATAGATATAGATATCATACCCCAACATAATAAAAAGGAACTTGAAAGACTTGACATGAAAAAGGAGAAAGGTGAAATAATCCCTTAAAAATTCGGTAGCCTAACGACGTCACTTACACTTCAACAAAAATGAATTGACGAGATCAAATAGGGTCTTTCATCATATGAACAAAAAATATCAGTATGATAGATATAGATATCATACCCCAACATAATAAAAAGTAACTTGAAATACTTTACATGAAAATAGAACTTTGAAAAATGAGAATGGTGAACGAATCCCTTAAAAATTTGGTAGCCTAAGGGCGTCACTTAAACTTCAACAAAAATGAATTGAAGAGATCAAATAGGGTATCTAATCATATGAACATAAAAGTTCATTATGATTGATATAAATATCATACCCCAAGAAAGTAAAAAGAAACTTGAAATACTAGACATGAAAGTAGAACATGAAAAAGGAGAAAGGTGAAAGAACCACTTAAAAATCCGGCAGCCTAACGACGCCACTTAAAACATCAAAATACTGAATTTAAAAGATAAAATGGGGTCTCTCATAATATGATCATAAAATATCAGTATGATTAATTTAGTTATCATACCCCAACAAAATATAAAGGAACTTTAAATACTTGACATGAATGTAGAACTTGAGAAAGGTGAAAGAATCCCTTAAAAATTCGGCAGCCTAACTGCGCCACTTTAACATTCTTATAATGAAATTATGAGAGAAAGAGGGGGTCTCTCATCATATGAACATGAAAAAGACAGTAGGATGAATATAAAAGAACATCCTCCAACATAAGATCATGGAGCATAAAAGAAATGACATAAAAGAGGTTACTTGAAAAGAAAGAGGGAGGTAGGATCCCTTAACTTAATATGTAACTCTTAAAACACAATGGTTTGGACCTTGAGGGCTTGGGGGCACCTTGGGAGGACTCCTTGTGAGGAAACGAGACTATAACTTCGTTCAGGATGGTTTTTGAGTCAAATTGATGAGAGGAGGGCTTGGTATTTATAGGGAAAGTGAGGGGACAAGGCATTAATGGCCAATGGACACCTCAAAAGTGGTTTTCTCAAAACCATGTGCTCTCCCATTATATTTCCCATGAAGTTAGGCCACATGGGGCCCCCAATACAATAATTCATCACCTTTGGTCGGCCAACCCTTAAAATATCTCATGACATCATCATGACACAGTTATGATGTCATTAAACATAACGAAACCCTAAAACTGTATTTTTACTATTCACTGAAAATTCAACTTTCTCAAAAAAATCCCAAAATTTCACATTAACCAAATATCAATGCTCTGATTTCAAAAATTAACTCCATTTTATAAAAATAATTTTCTAAATATTTTTAATTTTATTTTCTAAATAAATAAACTATTCACCGAAAATTCATTTTTTTCAGAAAAAACCCCAAAAATTTCCTTAACATAATATCGATGCTCTGAGTTCAAAAATGAAATCAATTTTATAAAAATATTTTTATGAATATTTTTAATTTTATTTTTAATTAAAAACACTATTCACCCTAAAAAACTAATACTTGAATAATAATTTATGAAACAGTTATTTAACCATTTTATTGAATCACATTACTTAATCAAGGTGCCTATGTTATATTAATACTTTCTTTAAGTGAGATTACTAATCCTTTTGGACACATTACTAATCCTAATCATAAAATCACTATTCATAATTTACTATTCATAGAAAATCAATTTGATCTTATTAGACTCTAAATTTCGTACTGAACATAATTGTTGAAGACCATTTTTTGAAAATCATTACCCATTTTCAATTATTTAGGGTTTACATAAACATTTTTTAAAATATACTTTCTCTAAAATTCACCAAAAATATGCATACTATATTTATCCGGACCTTTGAAAAGTCATAAAAATTATCATAAGAAGAAATACAAATTTTTATTTAAAACAAAGGATTACACAAGGCAGTTACAGACTCATTAAACAGTCCCTTATCACGCCAGCATAGGACATAAGTGTAAGGTGTGCTAAGGTGAGAGAATATGAGGGAGGCTCGGCCAACATCGCATTAGTAGTAATTTCTATCAGGTTGAACTTCTCGCGAAGGAGATTCCGTTCTAGCTTCACACGATGAAATTCGGTTTGGGTTTGGTCCAGAGCAAAGCCCAGTGGTGATACCTCCTTCCCAAATTCTGTTAGATGGGCTTCGATCGGTCCAAGACTACTGGGCGAGGACATCGAATATTCTTTCTATAATAATTAACCAAGATTACTTCTATTTATAGACAAAAATCAAAATGTTTAGTTTCCAATGGTCATATTGACCAATGGTCATATAATAGTCAAAACCCAACGGTCTCATATTAAGTATAATTATGTTATCAAACGAAACATTTTTGTTGAACACATAAAATTAGGGAACAAGATTTATTCAAAATTTCAGGTCGTTGCATCGATTGTTGTAATGGTATAAGGAAATCACGGATCAAAATAAAATACATGTTTTTTGATATCTATATTATCCATCGACTGTCCATTAAACCTTGTCGTCCCATACCTGGGTATCCGAACAACTCTAGTTGCAGAATCTTATATTAATGCAACCCAAAAATAATTATTTATTAGATATATTGATGTATCAACTACCTCGATATCATGTGGCTCTCTTTGGAAAAAAATTGTTACTATGATACTTTAAATATATCAATCCAATTGATGGGTCATGTTGTTGTGAGGTAGAATATCGTCCCAATACATATATTCCATGATATCCACCTCTTTACAATCGTCAACTTTAGAAAAATGAATCAATATAGTGGTTGGTGTTGTAATTGGTTTGAAATATTATATTTAAAATAACATGGGAACCTATTTTTAATATTTTTATAAATAAATTAATCAATTATGATTCCCTTGATTCATCTATAAAACTAGGTAAATGTTTCAGACATCAAAGATTTTTCGATATTGTACCTCATATGATCCAAAAATAATAATTATCCTCTCTCCAGTCAGAAAAAATTATTTCTTCAACATAGATGAGTACCAACATCCATTGATCATTCTCCTTGATGTTGAGGATGTGGTCAACTCTAACTCACTAAAACCCATGGTTTCTTACATATTTATCCAACCATAAATACTAGGTCCTAAATGGATTATTTATCTTATACAATGTATTCATTAACTGAAACATGATTCTCTCATTTTTCATCTATAATAAAACCATTTATTTTTTCATTATATACCCTACCCCTTAATAACTTCCTTCATGAACATATATTTGGCATCCATTTGAAAATTTTTCAATACATTTTTACTAAAGATTCCATAAAAATAAAGTAGATTCTAACCGACAAATGAGATTAAATTCTTCATAACTATAAATTACATTGATCTAGGAGTTCCCAATCTACACTATCAATTTTTAATTTGGAGGTAGTTTCCAATAGACAGTGTGTTTTTCAATGAACACCCACTTCATTATAATAATATTATTTTCGTCCAGCTTTGGGGAAATTTCCAATGTAATATTTTTATTATTCTGATCAAAACTCACCATGAATTGTTTCTATGCAATTATTAACATTTTCATAATCATAAAATGATTTAGGATATACATGGGATGAACAAGGTTCATTATAGATTCTTATTTATTGGAGTATTAACCAAAACTCTATGAACACCAATGAAATTTTATTCATTGGCTTCAGCATTTCTTGAATTTGTTGCAATTGATAATCCCTCTTCATTTTACTCACCACAAAAGTCTTATTTTGTGTCCACCCCATCACTGTCTTCTATCTCCTATTATACATAATTCAATATTATTTTCCTCTAATATTTCATGATTATTTTAAATATAAACAATCTCTCCATTCTAATTACTAAAAAATATCTATCAATATTATTTTTTCATCCTAAAAACATCACAACCCAACCTTCTTAAGTTAGTATTAAATTTTCCCATTAGCATTTATGAATAATATTTCACTTCCAAAAATAAATTTTCTATTTAAAATAGAATTACCATAAATTTTTACCGATCCCAAATAAAAAATGTTTCATCTAGTTATCTATACCATTTTAAAAATATAGCCAAATTTCAAATGATCACCCACTATTAATACTTATTAAAAATCAGCTCATTTTTTTTATCACGCATATAATAAACACTATATTTGTTTTACTTTAATTATCCTATAAAAGGATCATTCTATAACATTTTCTTTTTGGTTCCACCATTAGGAATATATGATTACCATCCATGTAATTATGAAAAATGGGAAGAATTACCCCATTTGTAGAACAAAATGGAGTACATATTTAACCCTCATCAGTTTTATCTCCCAAATAGTCATTATTTCAATTTGATTCTCAAGACTCTTCCACTATAACATAAATTTTCTTGTATAACTCAGAGCAATATTCATCAATTGGAAGACTACTTCTTTTACTATTAAAAAAAACATAGTTTCATTTCCATAAGATATGGAGGATGGGTTCCAAAGTACAAAATGAAAATATAACTATATAAAAGATGAGATGATATAGATTAGAATTTTCTATACCATAACCTTTTGATGAATTCAGATGTTAAAACTTTCTATAGTGGAGAAATTATTTTCTAAAACTCAATTACATAATTTCATCAGATCAAACTGAAAATATTTGAAACAATCAATTGTTGAGATTCCCTTGTTAGAATTATCTGTAACTCTCTTCATTGATAATGAATATTTTATGTTTATTTATTTAATTATTGTAGAGAATGAATATTTTATAATCCCAATATGATATATCTATTGTCTCTCAGAAAATACAAAGGTTCAATCTATGATATATTATTTTATCATCATCATCCTCACTTGTTTTTATATTCAATATGAGATATATTATTTTAATATAAATCATATAAAATTTATTTTCCTATATAAGGGGATTATTATGTTTATTATGGGGAAGCTTCTTTGAATCCAACCATGCTCATGAGGGACTAAACTTAAGAATACAAATGAAAAAATTTTAACAAATAAATTCACCAAGAATTCATCCAACCATCATAAAAAGGTGAATTTATACTACTTATTTAATAAACTTTTTCAACATTTTATCTACTATTTTTAAGTTAAATTCCATGTCCTTTTTTATATAATACTAATTTAGGTATTAAAAAGATCTTTTGGGATGTCAAATTTTTCATTCAACTATGTACAAAAATCTATAATATAGATTAAATGTTTCTTTATACCAAGGTCACATCTTTTTTCACTATAATTTCCTTTCATTACCAAACTAAAAACACCTAATATTGATTCAAAAATGTTATATGAAAATCATTTTTCATTTTTTTGATAGAGGAGTAGAGGAATATCATGTTCCCAATGTGGTGACTTCTCATTGTATAATTAGCACATGATCTTCCTCTCTTCATTAAACATTCAAAAAAGAGAATTTTAGTTATGAACATCTGGTCAATAGTATTGGCACATCAAGATAGAAAGGAAAAAAGAAAATGTTATAATATTGGTAGTTATGATTTTGAGACTTTGAGATGTGTAGAAACTAGCTGTACTTGAATCCAACACACGATGTGACTAATATGAGTCAAAGATGTTCATTTTATTTAAAATTGACATTAATTTTAGTAAAAATGACAATATACGTAGTCAAATATAAGAAAACATTTTCTGATTATTTTTATAATTTATTAAAATTATACAAAATTAATTGGGGATCTATAGGAAATATCCACACATTAATTAGACGCATAGTTTGACTCATATGACTCAATGAATCCATTAACAGTTTAAAATTGACAGTTTAGTTTAAAAAATAACCCAAAAAATAGAGAAAACACGCTCGTATGTTCTTGATAATTTAGTAAATCAATTCATATGTCATTTTTGACATGTTGTAATCATAAACTTGATAAAACAATACATGATGAGATTGATATGAGTAAAAGTGTGTGTTTTCAAGTTTATTTGTAATTTTATTAAAAAAACACGCGACATAATAAAATCTAAGGAAACAAATTCGATTGTGTGAATAAATTATTAAAATGTTTCATATGTAACTTTATATGTTTATAAATCATCTACCCCTCGATCTGATGCACGATTCATCCATCATGACTCCATGTAACTATTATTCATTAAATTTAGTGTCAATTTTGTTAAAATGGACCACTGACCTACTTAAAATTGTGAAAACACATTAATAATGTTTTTATAAATTCGATAAATGATCTATAAGTCATTTTTATCAAGTATGAATAAGCCTCACCTAATATTTCTACACTATGTGGTCGGTATGACTCAATTTTTCTGTTATGAGTTTAAAATTGTCAATTTAGTTCAGAAATTATCACCCAGTAAAAAGAAAGAAAATGTGATCTCTTTTTCTTGATAGTTTTGGACATATATTAATAATTAATATATGATGAGTAAGAATTAGTCTCAAAATAAAATAATACATCATGTGATCTTTATGAGTAAATGTGTGTATTTCTTATTTAAAATGACAATTTAGTAAAAAAAAGTGAAGTACTCAAAACCAAGTAAAACATTAAAGTTATTTATATAAGTTATGAAAACAATCGGAAATAAATTTAAAACATTATGGAATTAACTGAACCTCAGCACAATTTATGGTCTGACAAGTATGACTCTATGTGTGTCTTTTTAGATGAAATTGACACCAATTTTAGTAAAAAAGACAACTGACTATCTCAATGACAAGAATTTTTTTTAATATATTAATACATTAGAAAAATGATCCATATGAAATTTTAGACATGTAGAAATTGGGCACACCTCAATCTGATGCATGAGGTGAATGTTATGACTCCATTTGTTTCATATTATTTAAAATTAACATCAATTTTAGTAAAAATTATTACGAATCTAACCAACCCAGAGCAACCATATTCATATTATATTGATATTTTAGGGAAATTATATTTAAGTGATTTGTGATTTTGAATCATCTGAATCTAAATCTGATGTACAATGTGATGGTTATTACTCCATGTGCATCTTTTTATTATAAATTAACACCAATTTTAGTAAAAAGGAAAACTTGCCTACTCAAAACTGATCAGATGCATTAAGATTGTTTTGATATTTTAGTTCAATGATAAATATGTTACTTGTGGAATATTGGAATCCTTATAACCTAAATCTGATACAAAATGTTCCTAGTATGACTCAATGTGCCTGTTATTTGGTTAAAATGAACATTTTAGTTCAAAAAATTTCACTCATTGAAAAATGAGAAAACATGCTCCTATTCTCTTGATAATTTAGGAAAATTATTCATATATAATTTTTGATGTGTAGGAATTAGTATCACATTAAATAAAAACTTGATGCAACTAAAATGAGTAAAAGTTTGTCTTTCCAGTTTAAATGTCATTTTAGAAAAAAAAGCTAAGCGATGTACAAAATACTAAGGAAAAAATTCGAATTATTCTAAAACATTAGGAAAATGACCCATTATAAATTTTAGATATATAGTTAACTTCCACTCCTCAATTCGATACATAGTGTGACTATAATGACTCTATGTTCATATATTTAATTAATAAGTGTCATTTTAGTTTAAAACACCCATCATATCACCAAAAATGAACGTACGAGCCTACAGTTTTCTCACCATTATATCTACTATTACATATTTATTTTATTTATTATTTTTATATTATTATTTTTTATTTAATTTTCATAGATATAATGCGTTATAAAAAATAATATATTGTGTTATGTGGGAAAATAATCCACAATTCAATCTGATACATCATGTTCCTGGTAAGTCTCAATGATTTGTTTAAAATAAAAAATTTCTATTAATTTATTTCTATATATTATTGCAATCATATGAACAATTTTATTATACAGGGGATTTTTTTTAGTAGGGGATAGTATCAAAAGACAATGGAAGGCTATCAGTTTTGAATGTATGTAACAATTTGTACTTATGTAATTTTATAAACCAATTTTTTAAAAGTCTATTATATAGGGTGCTTTTCTTGTATTTGTGTTGTAAATTTTATTTCTTTTTAATTCGATATTCGTAAATGATTTTTCTGATTTCATGTTTTTATGGCACTACATGGACAAATATCTATATCCAAATACCTTGCATCCCCAGATATCTACAGCGGTGGAAGAATCAAAAGCATAAATAATGACATTATTTTTTGGTGGAGTGGGTAGTAAATGTTAATAGATGCCAGATGGTTAAACCCATATTGATGTGCACAATCTATGGTGATTGGGGTCACCTAGAAGTGTTGATAAATTACATTTTTTGATGTTAAATGTCTTTTCGGTAGTATTGAACCCTTAATATAATAATTTAAATAGTCACTGCATAATGGTTATATTATCAGAAATTTGTATTCCTAGTTCAATGTTATATCAAACATACTATAACTGTAAAAAACAACCGTTATAGGGAATATGATTCATATTAATATATTACATGATTAGGAATTTATTTATTTATAAAGGGAATTTAATTTTTAAATCATGAGTCATTAAATAGTCTATATTTCTTATGTTTTTTAGTTTTTTATTACGCCCTTTAGCCAATGTTTAGGGGATTGATGTGGAAATTGTAGAAATGAATATATTTTTTCAGAACATTTTCAATTATATTGATTCACTATAATTATTTTTTATATAATAAAAGTTAGAGGGATATTAGAGATACAACATATTTATTTCATAAAAGAAAAGGTAAAACCAAAGTATATTATTATTCAGGATAATATACCCAAATTTACTATATCATTTAGTATTAGAAAAAATTTTATTCTATATTGATGACAGTGCATTGATAAAAATCTATATAAAAATTCTCAGCTACATAAAATATATACAGTAGTGAAAGTATCAAAATTATCAATAATGACAATAGTTTTTTGGTGAAATGGGTAGTAAATGTGATGATAGGCCTCATGTTAAACCCAATATTGATGTGTAAAAACACTGATTATTGGTTTCATCTAGATGTGGTTAATCTATCAGTGAATGGTCTCTAAGATATGATCAACCCCATAAATTCCAATTACATAAATTAATGAATAGATATTTCATCGATTCTATGGGTTATTTCATATGAGTTTCCCAAAACGCACACCGTTACAAATAAGTCCAAGGATAAATAGGATTGTATATAGACCATGTTGACTGAAGATGAGTTTTTTCATAACAAATAATTACTTGAAATTTCACATTAAAATTGAATCCATGAAACAAAAAAATGGTTATAAAATTGATTATTTTATTCATAACCTCACATGTCAAATTAGTAATCTAGCTATCATCAATGAAATGATAAATGATGACAGTGATGATAAGGAAAAAAAATTATTTTACACTCACAAGGTATTTGAATGGTGGTTTTTGTCTCCATCAAGATGGTCATCCATCATAAGTCACATATCTTAGAGGAACTCATAAGAAAACTCAATGTCATATAAGAGTTAAATGAGAGTGGATATGTTAATGGTGGAATAGTAAATCATATTCTCTTATATGAGGAGGAGTAGTTTACCATTCTAAAGGGGATGGATCCTGATGATGAATAATTTATCATTTCCAACCAAAACATAAAAAATGATGAAAATTATCATTATGTAAGGAAAACCTATCATGGGCCACAAAATGGAAGGAATTTTGGGAAACATATTTATGATATCATGAGGTGTCCTCATCATTACCACAATTATGTTCTATAATTCCAATAATTTTGGGAATGACTCAAAGTATTGAAGTAAATAATTATTTCAGAAAAAGGAGGTGGGGAACTTTACACAGTTATGTGATGACATAAATGAGTTGTCGAAAGGTGATAATTATATGAACATATAAGTAGATATGGATGTTTTCCAATTTTCTATATATGTGTCCTTTTTAGGTTTTTTCATGGTGGGCACGTTACATAGAGATTATTGGTGTTCTAATCATCTCTTTGAGGATCTTATTTCCTAGTCTATGACTATTATAAATTATAAAATATATTTTTTTGAAATCCAACCAAATAAAAATACAATTTTGTTTTAAATCATTGACTACTTTACATAGGTTAAAACCTAATTTTTTTTATTCTTCATGTTATTAATTTTAAGGAAAACTACAATAAATTAAATTTTATTGTGTTCATGACATAGGGAATTTAATGCATATCACATGAAGGTGTGTGTGGATACTATGTAGTTTAAATACATGTATGAGGTCACATTATTTTTCAACATAATAATGGAATTCATTAGTATTTAATAAATCATCTACATTTTCCATTTATAGATTAGACCTATTGTCTCATCACCAACATAGATATATGTCAAATGTGGGTTTACAATGATTTTTAGTTCCATGATGATTTAATGATTTAAAATTATTTTAATGTATCCTAATACGATATAATGTTTTCATTCTACTATCCAATAGCACCTCATCGTATACAGATTTGAGTTTACGGCCTCCCAAGATGAGTATATTAGGGTTTAGGGTCCCCTTGGAGGACATAAAGGCTTCACATTGGCTTTTATAGTCTCTCAATAGGACTTAAAGAGTTTACATTGGTGTATCTGGTATCCAGATAGGACATAAAGGATTAAAGCCAAGGTTTATTCTCTCCTTGAATGAAATGAATGGTTTATATTCTGGTTTAAGGTCACCCAGTATTATGCCATTAAAAAGTAGTAAAGGGTATAAACTACAGTTTTAGGTTGAATTAAAGAGTTATGATGAGGTCTATATTCATCCTTGAAGAAAAAAGTATTTATAACGGAGTTTATAGTAAATCTCGATGACTTTGAGGGTTTAAGATGAGATTTAGTTTATTCTACGAGGACATGGATGGATGGTGTTTGGTTTGAGGGTCTCTTATGAGGTATTAATGATAATACAATAATCTCCCAATAGGGATTAGGTTGTTAAAAGGGATAAAAATATTTTTTGTGATATTCATGTGAGGCACTTGATATATATTTTTTGTTTAACCTTTTGAAGGGAATAATGAATTTAAATTTGTTTGTTTCCTAATAATGTGTCGCATAATTCAATCCATTGTCATGTGAAAATTCCATTTTGGTTCCTTTTATGTTCTTTCTTCTAGGACGATTATGTACATAATATTTTGATTATATGATAATAACCACATCCAAGTTATTTAAAAAACATTTATAATGAACCACTATGGGATATATATGTCACGACCCCCTCCCCACAATGTGTACCCCTCCGGGGCCGGCAATGTGAGAAGAGATATAATGACCCACGAGTCCTGCCTCCAGTAGGCCCCGGGTTGGCGACTTGCACCAAGGGTATAATAAACACAAAAATGGGAGGCATTACCCTTTAAGAGAACACATGCAGAAGAGAGAGATAGAATAGACTCCAATCAACTCCAACTCAAAACTAAAATATAAAATAAATCCAAGTACATATATGAAATGTCATGAAAAAGTACTACAACTGAAAGGGGAAACAAAAAGTACCCAAAATAAAGTAAAACAACAGTGACCACAATCCCGAACAGCTCCTCCTCCAACCAAAAGCTAGTAGTAACTAGCTTGATCTCCAACCTGCTCCAAGTGACCTAAAAAACAGTTTATATGTACATAGGGTGAGTATAACAGTATACTCAGTAGGATCCTCCCCAAGCCTCTCATGCAAAAGTGAAGAAAGCACGCTAAAGACCAGTGAACAACAAGTGAAACTAACTCGTCACCTAAACAGGTATACTATGTTCCCAACCTCACCATGGCTACTCTCACTAAGTAACGCATACAAGAATATAACATATAATAAAGAATATCTAGGGTACCCTACTACTAATTCCCCACTGGTTTTCCTCTTTTCCCCAATGACATGCGTCCTGTGCATCTCTCTCCAAAGTCTTACCCGCAGACACCTTGGCTAAGCTCCACAATCTGCACCTCGTGCACCACAAAGGCTTGCCCGTAGACACCTGGGTGAAGCACCACACCATCCTCCCAACCAAAAGTAACCAGGTAAGTTATGGGAGCCACCACAGCCCGCATAACGTGTATCATACATTGGGTATTATACCTCAAGCCATTATAGCCCATACACCGAGTAGGGATCCTCAAGCCATCACAGCCTATACACGTTACACCTATAGTAGTCAATATGATACTATATCTAGAATATATGTGTGTGAAATAACCAAAATCCATTACAGCCCTCTACACACATATATGGGGAAACTAACTGTTGTGCTTGTTGGCACATGTATCTACCAAGAGAAGAGAGCGGGGCCAAAGGGGGTAGTCAGCCATTCGACCTCCCATCAGAATGTTGGGGAAAACACCCCCTAGGGCTCAGAATCCCCGGGGTGTCAGTTTCACTTATCGACAGGGTGGAGTAGCGTATAAAAACACAAAAAGTACAGAATATATATATAACTCACATCTACACTATGGGTATTACCTAGTCTTAGATACAACTGCAGCTAACGTCTCTCAGACTCCAGGCTGCTACTTCTAAGACTAGGTGTCTTATAAGCACACAAACATTTGAAGAGCTTTATTAGATTACTCCATTCACATTTTATCAGTTCCACTTTACATTAATTAATTCTTTAAACATTTATTGACCATGAAAAATTTAACATTAAACTTCATTAGAATCACACCCAAAAAATCAACTGCTCTTTTTTAGATTAACATCACCTTTAAATTCTTGTATCTCCCTCCTCATGGATTATCACCATTTAATCAACTTTCATTACAGAATTACTTTCCCATATTCCCAGAAATTCTAGAAAGGCATCATATGATACTAAAAAAAGGGGGCTCAACACGGTGAGTAGATATACTACCTGTCGAGTATTTGCCGCCTATAGCAAGAGCATTGAACCATTCTCCCTCGAGAGGATAAAAACGGAAAGCACATGGCATACCCCACGTGTCTTCACCTCATTTGGAAGGAGGGCAAGAAAGACCAGATGCCTGAGCAGTTGGGAAAAGTAAAACTTATAAACAACCAAACCAAACCACCAATATCCAACCATCACATTCATCCCATACCATCATCCTGGGTGTCCTCCCCGATACCCACATGCATAAGCTGATGCATCTCGCCACCCTAGGTTTCATCCGCTGCCACAACCACAAGGCCTACATGCCTCCACATATCACAACACCCCTCCAGGGTCACATCATAGCACAAGAAGTAGGAAAAAAACAATCACATCAATGGGCTCTTGGCCCTTTAACAATCAAGAGGGTAACTCAGAACCCTTTACGAAATTCTCACACAATCTGTTCATTAATCCATATTGAATTAGCAGATTTGTTATTTGTAGGTTCCAGTTACGGGATATCTAATCAATAAGCTATCAAAATTAAATAACCGTGATTACTTCCCTAATTTGATTATCCTCAAATTAAAAAACTACAACAACGGAAATGACCAGATTCATTTACATGCCTCTTCATCTTTATCCAATTAATTAAAAATTAATTCTTGCTTTACGTTCATTATAAATTTCCATCAAGAATGAACAACTAATCAAGAAAACATAGATATCCCTATATCTCACAAAACATGAGGCAAACCGTTATCATGGTACAAAGCAACAACATGCGATCAACCAATTCTTTTAATCCGGTTCATGTATTTAATTAGGTCAATTTCATTGTGATCCAAAGGGATAAATCATGATAATTCTATGATTGCAAATATAAAATTAGAGAAGCCATGAATCCCCTACCTAGAAGAGTTCTTGACGTCCTTTATCCACACAATGGGTCAAAATCCTCCTCTCACGACAACTGCATCCACCAGAGGATGCCACGATTCGACAGTAACATCCAACCCCAAGAAAAACCCATTAGAATCGTGGAAGTTACATGGTATAATATGGGAGGGAGAAACATGAAAAGATGAGCCCAAAAAGAACGACGATAAAACATACCTTATTGGGAGGATTGACCGACACAGCTCGATTGCATCCAAAACAGAGAAGAACCAATCCTAGGAGTAAAGATTGATTGTGTAACTCCTACGAGAAATGATGGAAAGGTTCTAGCAGCTCTTATCTGATAACAAGGAGGAAGAACAAGGGGGAATGATATCTGGTTCCTTTTTGAAGTTTTAACGAGGCGACAGTTTAAGATCCGGTTAATTCTCCATTAAAAACGGATCACATTAACCCACGCGGTTTGACCAAGTAAATACATCCCGGCCTTAGGAATAATTAAAATAGGATTTATGGCATTTGAATCGGCCTTAAGAGTCCTTAAAACAAGGCATTAAATGTATTTTACATCAATGGAAACGTCAAATGGGCGAAACTGTAGGAAGCTGGAAACACTGTTCACATACTCAAAATTTGGAAAAGGAAAGAAAAGGTCACCGTTAGACCTCACCATTCTGGAAACATTTTTCAATTCCCCGTTAGAATGTCACCGTTAGAAGGTTACCGTTCTGGAAACACTATTAAAGTCCACCGTTAGAAGGTCACCGTTCTGGAAACACTGTTCAAGGCTACCGTTAGAAGGTTACCGTTAGAAGGTTACCGTTCTGGAAACACTGTTCAAGAATACCGTTAGAAGGTTACCGTTCTAGAAACACTGTTCAAGCCTACCATTAAAAGGTCACCATTAGAAGGTTACCATTCTGGAAACAATATTTAAGCCTACCGTTAGAAGGTCACTATTAGAAGGTTTCCGTTCTAGAAACACTATTCAAGAATACCATTAGAAGGTCACCGTTAGAAGGTTACCGTTATGGAAACACTATTCAAGCCTACCATTAGAAGGTCACCATTAGAAGGGTACCGTTCTGGAAACACTGTTCAAGCCTACTGTTAGAAGGACACCGTTAGAAGGTTACTGTTCTGGAAACACTGTTCAAGCCTACCGATAGAAGGTCCCCGTTATGAGGTTACCATTCTGGAAACACTGTTCAAGCATACTGATGGAAGTCCACCGATAGAACCTCACTGATAGAAACACTGTTCACCTACTGATACTGTTCATAAAACTGGAAACACTGTTCACAGAACTGAAAATTTGGCAAAGTGTTGGGGATAAGTCACCTTGACCTCCCAGAACACCTCCAACACCACATTTTCAAAAAGTAATGTACTGTAGAGGTCCGGGCCGTTACATTAGATACCTCTCAGAACATTCTTATCCTCAAGAATTAAAAACCAACCCAGAAGAAAAGAGTGGTCCGAACAACCACCCCATAAGATACCTCTCAGGGGAAAACCATCATGAGTTGTTCGAAAGCTGGAACAAAACTACGACATCCGAGAGTATGGGAACAAACAATACATATCTAAACAATTCAATCATAACATCACATCAATGGTACATAAATAAAACATGAAAGGTCTAACCACAAAGGAAACATCATTACATGAAAGGAGTTAAACATTAAAGAACTCTAGGTGCTGAGCATGTATCTGTGACTCACACTCCCAGGTACTCTCTTCCATGCCATCATGTCGCCACAAGACATGAACTAAGGGGATAGAACGCCCATGAAACACCTTCTCTTTGCGGTCTTGGATCTCTACAGGCCGCTCCTCGAAGGTTGCATCATCATCAATATTGATCTCTCCCAAATTGATAACATGAGATTCATCATGAAGATAACGACGGAGCTATAATACATGGAAAACATCATGTATCCGACTCATCTGAGGGGGAAGTGCTACTCGATACGCCACAGCTCCAACACGAGCTACAAACTCGAAAGGCCCAATAAATCGGGGAGAAAGCTTACTTCCACGACCAAACCTTCGCTTCCCACGACGGGGAGTCACCTTTAGAAACACATGATCCCGAACATTAAACTCTAAGGGTCTCCTTCTTTGATCCGCATATGATTTCTAGAGATCTTGCGCTATCTTCATCCTCTCACGAATCACCTAAACCATCTCTGTTGTATTCTGCACTAGTTCTGGTCTGAGAATTGCTGACTCTCCGACCCCAGTCCAGCACAATGGAGAACGGCATGGCCGACCATACAAGGCTTCAAACGGCGCCATACCGATGGTATAGTGAAAGCTATTATTGTAAGAGAACTCTACCAAGGGTAAGTGCTTCATCCATGAACCTCCAAAATCATGAACACATGAGCGGAACATGTATTCAAGATTCTGGATGGTTCACTCTGTCTGACCATCCATTTGAGGATAAAAAGCAGTGCTAAGGCACAGTTGAGATCCAAAAGCATGCTGGAGATCTCTCCACACCCTCGAGGTAAAACGAGGATATGAATCAAAAATGATCGTCCTAGGTACTCCATGAAGTCTCACCACCTCTTCTAGATACTGCCTCGACAAAACTTCCAATAAGATTGACTCTTTGATCACTATGAAGTGGGCCGATTTTGGTAAACGATCCAATACCACCCATATAGCATCATGTCCTCCTGGAGCTCGAGGTAAACCTGTAACAAAGTCTATTGAGATGTCCTCCCACTTCCACTGAGGAATCTCTAATTGCTGGAGAAGACCCCCAGGAACACGATGTTCAGCCTTCACCTTCTGGCAGACTAAACATCGAGACACACACTCTGCAACCGCATGCTTCAGCCCCGGCCACCAAAATTGACTCCTCAAGGATTGGTACATCTTTGTCACACCACGATTTACTGCCAAGGGTGAACTATGGAACTCTCGAAGAACTGTCTCGCACATCGCCAATGGAACGAAAAGCCTTCCATGATACAACACTCGGTGTTGTTCATCCTCCAACCAACCATCAGGGGCCTCACCACAAAAAACTTTGTCTCTCTATACTTCCACCTCTAGATCACCCAAATGAGACTCTTCCACCTTATGCATCAGGGATGACTGCACTATCATCTAGAAAAGACATCCTCTACCCCCAATTTCTCCCATATCAAGATGCAAAGCTGATAGCTCTTTCATCACTCTCCAGGAATCACCAGATTCACGAACAACATCATTACGTGACTTTTGGCTTAGTGCATCAGCTACAACATTCCCTTTTCCAGGTGTATATGATATTTCAAAGTCTAATTCCTGCAAGAACTCTATACACCGACGCTGCCTCAAGTTCAAGTCACATTGGGAGAAAACATACCTCAAACTCTTATGATCGGTGAAAACCACAAAGTTCTCACCAATGAGGTAATTTCTCCACAACTTCAGAGCAAACACCACGGATGCCAACTCAAGATCATGGGTGGCATAGTTGCGTTCATTTGGACGCAACTTCCGAGACCTATAGGAAACAACTGACCTCTACTGCATGAGAACACAGCCTAGCCCCAGATGTGAAGCATCACAGAAAACATCAAACTGGACTCCCTCCACTGGAAGACAATGGACTGGAGCACTTACCAACTTCTCCATTAGATAACTGAAAGCTCTCTGACACTAATCAGTCTATATGAATGTTTGATCCTTCCTGGTCAAAGCTGTCAGAGGAGTCACAACTTGTGATAAATTGGCTGCAACCTCCTATAATAGCCTACAAGACCAAGGAAACTTCGCACCTCTGACACGGTCTTGGGGACTGCCCAAGACACCACTGCTTCTATCTTCGACGGATCCACACCTACTCCCTGTTGGGACACAACATGCCCCATGAAATGAACTTCGCGAGCCCAAATCTAACACTTCGACAACTTCCCAATCAACAGATGTTTGCGATGAACTCCCAAAACGGCTCGTAGATGCTCTGCATTCTCTTCTTCAGATGTGGAGTACACAATGATGTCATCGATGAAAAATACAACAAACTTGTCCAGGAATTCACGGAACAGAGAATTCATCAACCCCATGAAAACAGTTGGAGCATTATTCATGCCGAATGGAATTACAACAAACTCATAAC
This sequence comes from Viscum album, assembly GCA_963277665.1. Lineage (NCBI taxonomy): Eukaryota > Viridiplantae > Streptophyta > Magnoliopsida > Santalales > Viscaceae > Viscum > Viscum album. The sequence continues at coordinate 713,002,551 of OY728163.1, read as the reverse complement.
GCCCATGACGACAACGAAAAGCAATCTTCGGGATATCCTCACCTTTTACATGCATCTGATGATATCCTGACTGCAAGTCGATCTTTGAGAACCAACTTGCACCCTTCAGTTGATTGAAAAATTCATCAGTCCACGGGAGAGTATAGAGGTTCTTTATTATCACTTTGTTTAATCGACGATAATCGATGCACAACTGCAAACTGCCATCATCCTTTTTCACAAACAAAACTGGTGCACCCCACGGTGACACACTTGTCCGAACAAAACTGCACTGCAATAGACCATCAAGCTATATACGTATCTCTCGTAACTCATAAGGGTACATCCTATAGTGAGAGATAGAGATAGGAGACGCTCCTGGCTGTAGCTCGATCCCAAACTCGATCTCTTGTTGAGGGGGTAATGCTATAACCTCTTCTGTAAAGACATCAGGGTACTCCTCAACGACCCTATGAAGCGCCAAATGATGATCCTCTGAAGAACTCAGCATCATCTCAGCCATCATGGATGATAAGGATTGAACTTGTCTATGACTCATCTGAGGATCTCGCTCACCCAAAAACACCACTTTCTCTCCATATGCATCAAAGAAAACGACCTTCTTCCTATAGCAATCCACAATAGCCTGCACCGAATACAACCAATCTATGCCGAGGATGACATCATATGGTTGTATTCGTAAACATGGGAAATCTACCCAAGAGCAGTATTCCCCAACACTAGCTCACAGTCTCTACATACTTCAAACAAGTCGGCTCAACTCCAACTGGCATAGTCAACGCCAAGGGCACTGCAAGCCTCTATACCTCAAGTCCCAAAGCATGGACAAGAGTAGGTGATAAGGAGTGTGTTGCTCCTGAATCAAGCCAGGCATACACCAAGGTAGAAAACAAGAAAAGGGTACCTCGAACGACATCTGGCTCGCCGGGGGCTGGCAACGCTAGATAATAAAGATGACCATGACCTCCTCCACGTCCTCTCTGACCCTGATGACGACCACCACCACGGTCGTGCTATGCTCTCTGAGGACGGGGAGCATCATGGGGCTGTCCTCTGCCTGCTCCATCTACCCTATGGTGGTCTGAAGCTGGTGCAACCTACTGCTGCTGCCTCGGCTGAAACTGCCTCAACAAAGGAACCTAGAGAGGAGCTCCTGGTGCATGATGACTGCTGTAAAAATTCAGTCATTCCCGCTGCTGATGACCACGACCACCACAAGAAAAACAAGCACCTGATCCCTTGGCATAGGCCTGAGAGTTGGTGCCTTCAGAGAAACGAGATGGGAAGGGCTGGGACCTACCCCCAGGTGAACAGAAACTCTTCTGGCCTGAAAACTGGGAACCACAGACCACATCTCTACTTAGTGAGGAATCATGATGATTCCCCTCTCATGACGATCTGGTTCTGAACAAATTCCTCTCAACAACCTCTTCCCTCGCCAGCACCCCAAGATATGTCTTCATCATAAATTGGGTGACCTGGCGCTGGATCTCTGGACGTAAGGCCTCCTCGAAATTCCTCGACCTGGCCTCCTCATCTGGTAATAGGTCTGAAGCATATCATAGAAGGTTCCTAAAATGGATTCCAAACTCTCGAACACTGGAGCTCCCCTGTCGAAGGGTAAGAAGATCCTGGCGACTGGACGCCTTCGCAGTTGATGAAAGAAACTCGACTCTAAACCTGTCTCGAAACTCCTCAGATGAGATCTCTGACTCCTCACGATCCCCGAGGAACAAGATCCACCACTGCCTTTATGTTCCACGCAGCATCGTCACAACCAAGGACACCCAGTGTTAGTTCTGAGCACAAATCTAACTGAAGCCTATCTCGACCACCTCCAACCAGTCTTCTGTGACTGCATCTGAAACGGAGCCCTCGTACTTTTGTAGACTCTGGCGCTGAAACTCTCGGAGTTTCTTCCTCCAAGTGTCATCGTCATCAACCCCTACCTGATGACGATCCGCTAGAACTGCCTGTTGGACATCTTCTGCGCAAACCTAACAAGGAGGTCGACCTGGAGCCATACCTGTAAAATAACAGCTGTTTGAGCTCCTAATCCAGTAATATGGAAGACTCAACATTAATAAATAAATTGTTTTCTTTTATTAATTTATGGTTAACCTATCCCATGGTATACCCATTCAAACACAGGCGCAAAGAATAATGATGCATGATCCTTTCCTCGGTCTCTACCCTGCAACAAGTATCACTTTGTTTAGTAGCCATCATAAACATAAAGGTTCGTGCAACAGATCATAGGGGGCCCTAAACGCCTATGTCTCTACCGGTCTCCAGTGTTTACCCCACTTTATAAACATGAATGACACTGTTTCCCTACCATCCCATGGATCCTCACTTGTGCCTAACTCCAAACTCCATCCTATCCCTCAACCAGAGCTCTGATACCACTCTGTCACGACCCCCTCCCCACAAAGTGTACCCCTCCTGGGCCGACAATGTGAGAAGAGAGATAATGACCCCCGAGTCCCGCCTCCCGTAGGCCCTGGGTTGGCAACTAGCACCGAGGGTATAATAAACACACAAATGGGAGGCACTACCATCTAAGAGAACACATGTAGAAGAGAGATAGAATAGACTCCAATCAACTTCAACTCAGAACTAAAATACAAAATAAATACTAGTACATATATGAAATGTCATGTAAAAGTACTACAACTGAAAGGGGAAACAAAAAGTACCCAAGAGAAAGTAAAATGATAGCGACCACAAGCCCAAACAACTCCTCCTCCAACCACAAGCTATTAGTAACCAGCTTGATCTCCAACCTGCTCTAAGAGACCAGAAAGAAAAAGTTTATATGTACATAGGGTGATTATAACAGTATTCTCAGTACGTTCCTCCCCAAGCCTCTCGTGAAAAAGTAAAGAAATCACGCTAAAGCCCAGTGAACAACAAGTGAAACTAACTCGTCACCTAAACAGGTATACTAAGTTCCCAACCTCACCATGGCTACTCTCACCAAGTAACTCATACAAGAATATATAGCATATAAAAAATAATATCAAGGGTACCCTACTACTACTTCCACACTGGTTTGCCGCTTTTCTCCAATGACATATGTCCTGTGCATCTCTCTCCAACGGCTTACCTGTAGACACCTGGGCTAAGCTACACAATCTACACCTTGTGCACTACAAAGTCTTTCCCGCAGACACCTGGGTGAAGCACCACACCATCCTCCCAACCAAAAGTAACCAGGTAAGTTCTGGGATCCCCCACAGCCCGCATAACGTGTATCATACATTGGGTATTATACCTCAAGCCATTATAGCCCATACACAGAGTAGTGATCCTGAAGCCATCACAACCTATACATGTTACACCTATAGTAGTCCATAGGATACTATATCCAGAATATATGTGTGTGAAATAACCACAAGCCATTACAGCCCTTTACACACATATATGGGGAAACTAACTGTTGTGCCTGTTGGCACATGTATCTACCAAGAGAAGAGAGCGGGGCCAAAGAGGGTAGTCAGTAATTTGACCTCCCATCAAAAGGTTGGGGAAAACACCCCATAAGGCTCAGAATCCCCGGGGTGTCATTTTCCCTTATCGACAGGGTGGAGTAGCGTATAGAAACACAAACAGTACAGAATATATATATAACTCATATCCACACTATGGGCATTACCTATTCTTAGATACAACTACAGCTAATGTCTCTCAGACTCCAGGCTGCTACTTCTAAGTCTAGGTGTCCTATAAGCACACAAACATTTGAAGAGATTTATTAGATTACTCCATTCTCATTTTATCAGTTCAACTATAGATTAATTAATTCGTTAAACAATAGTTAACCATGAATAATTTAACATTAAACTTCATTAGCATCACACCCAAAAAATCATCTTCTCCTTTTAAGATTAACATCACCTTTAATATACAATATCTCCCTCCCCATGGATTATCACCATTTAATCATCTTTCATTACAGAATTATTTTCCCATATTCCCAAGAATTCTAGAAAGGCATCATATGCTACTAAACACAAAGTGGGCTCAAAACGGTGAGTAGATATACTACCTGTCGAGTATTTCCCATCTATAGCAAGAGCATAGACCCATTCTCCCTCGAGAGGCTAAACATCGAAGTCACGTGGCATACCCTGCGTGTCTTCGCCTCCTTCAGAAGGAGGGTAAGCAAGACGAACTACCTGAGTAGTGGGGAAAAGTAAAACAGATAAACAACCAAAAAAAACCACCAGCATCCATCCATCACATTCATCCCAAACCATCATCATGGGTGTCATCCCCGACACCGACATGCATATGATGATGCATCTCGCCACCCTAGGCATAATCCGCTCCCACAACCACAAGGACTACATGCCTCCACATATCACAACACCCCTCTAGGGTCACATCACAGCTCAAGTATCAGGAAAACAATAATCACATCAATCGGCTCTTGGCCCTTTAACAATCAAGAGGGTAACTCAGAACCCTTTAAGAAATTATCCCACAATCTGTTCTTTAATCCATATTGAATTAGCATATTTGTTATTCGTAGGTTCCAATTATGGGATATCTAATCAGTAAGCTATCACAATTAAATAACCATTCTTACTTCCCTAAATTGATTAAAATCAAATTAGAACATCTACAACAACGACAACGACCATATTAATTTACATGCCTCTTTATCTTTAGCTAATTAATTAGAAAATAATTTTGACTTTACGTTCATTATAAATTTCCATCAAGAACGAACAACTAATCAAGAAAACATAGATATCACTATATCTAAAAAAACATGAGGCAAACCGTTATCACGGTACAAAGCAACAACATGCGATCAAACAATTATTTTAATCCGGTTCATGTATTTAATTAGGTCAATTTCATAGTGATCCAAAGGGATAAATCATGGTAATTCTATGATTGCACATATAAAATTATAGAAGCCATGAATCCCCTACCTGGAAGAGTTCTTGACATCCTTTATCCACACAACGGGTTAAAATCCTCCTCTCACGACAACTGCTCCACTAGAGGATGCCACGATACGACAGTACCAACCAACCCGAAGAAAAACCCATTAGAATCATGGAAATTACATGGTATAATATGGAAGGGAGAAATAAGAGAAGATGATCCCCAAAAGAACAATGATAAAACATACCATATTGTGAAGATTTACCGACACAGCTAGGTTGCATCCAAAACAGAGAAAAACCAATCCTAGGAGTAAAGATTGATTGTGAAACTCCTACGGGAAATGATTGAATGGTTCTAGCATCTCTTAGCAGATAACAAGGGCGAAGAACAAGGGAGAATGATATTTGGTTCCTTTTTGAAGATTTAATGAGGAGACAGTTTATGATCTGGTTAATTCTCCGTTAAAAACGGATCACATTAACCCACATAGTTTGAACAAGTAAATTAATCCTGGCCTTATGAATAATCAAAATAGGATTTATGGAATTTGAATCGGCCATAAGAGTCCTTAAAACAAGGATTTAAATATATTTTACGTCAAAGGAAATGTCAAATTGGCGAACTGTATGAAGCTGGAAACATTGTTCACATACTCAAAATTTGGCAAAGGAAAGAAAAGGTCACCGTTAGACCTCACCGTTCAGGAAACACTGTTCAAGCCTACTGATGGAAGTCCACCGATAGAACCTCACTGATAGAAACACTATTCACTGATCCTCATTGATAGAAACATTGTTCACTAAATCTCACCTATAGAAACGTTGTTCACCTACCGATATTGTTCATAAAACTTGAAAAACTGTTCACAGAACTAGAAATTTGGGAAAGTGTTGGGGATAAGTCACCTTGACCTCTCAGAACACCTCCAACACCACATTTTCACAAAGTAATGGACCGGAGAGGTCCGAGACATTACAATATAGCTATAAATATCTTAGTGTAAGACATATTCATGTGAAACACTTTTGAGTATTTACGCCCTCATATAGGCTTGATGGGGTGCAGAGGGATTCATTCAAAATGGAGACCCATATATAAAAAACCTCATATATTTGTCAGTAAACACAATAATGGTGATTAAATAATATAACAATGTAAATCATTTCGAGAAAAATCATTTTTATAGTAAATTGGAATGCTTGTCAGATGGGTACTCATTTTCCATTGTAATGGATTTGAAAAGGTGGTTCCATCTAAAAGGCTCCATCATCCACCCAAATATTTATGATATTAGAACATAAAAATTGATTACATCAAATCAATGACTCGTTCAACATACCAACCCCATATTTAGGTAGTTTAATTAAGAGGTTCATTTATAAGGGGTACAAGTTACATGATTATGACTAATGCAGTAATGTTATATTGTTCATTAGAGATCAACGTGAAATTGGTGGTTGGTAACCTGTTACATGAGAGATAAATAACTTGTGCATGACCTGAACAATGGTAACTACATATTTTTTCAAAATTGATGGGATTGTGATAATGTTTTTGAATAACACTCAATAAAAACAAAGGCCTTCATATTACATGTGTGATTAAAAAGGGTGAGAAAAATAATGTTGAATGGTTTGTACCTACTGTTATATATATGTTTAGGAAAAATTGAATGTATGAAATCATTGTGTAGATATTGAGACTTATTATTGAGTGTGAGATAGTTGGTATGGATTATAGAAACATTGTTCACATGTTTAATTTTTCTATATCTTTAAAACATTGGTATAATATGCAAGAACAATGGTGAGAAATATAAATTCTTGGTGAATCACACAGGTTTATCTAGGGTGAATATCCCTTTCAGTGCCCCAATAGTAATTATTAAACTGGTTGTAAAATATAATCAACTATCTAGTGGAATATCGATACTAAAACCAAATTCCATACATGTTACTCTAGGAACTCATGATAAACTCATTCATGGATATGTATGCACCCACAAGAGATATGGTAGTGACCCCGACTCTACTAACCTAGACATGTTGTCTACATTGCTACATAGGGAATACGATATATGTAATTGAATCGTGCAAAAAAAATTTATTAGTATTGGTAAACAAGATACATATATTATTTAACTATTATATTTGATTTTTTTTTAAAATATATTTTTTTAAGAATAACATGATTCTATCTAGAATATGCTTTCATATCAATAAAATTACATTTCATTGTCTCCACCGAAAAAAAACATGTGGTTGATCTAAAATATTGTTTATGGTTTATTTATAGTATAGTTTATCATGATTCAATAAGCCTTATTATCAGAGAATGGTAAATAACTAAACACACCTTCCATTTAAATAACTCAACTATCAAGATTTGATATGGGATAATCAATATGGAAAGGTAAATAATTTAAAATTCATGCGATATAATAAATTAATTGATAATGAAATGAATCCATAGATAATATCATAGAAACAATATCATGGATAATAATAATAAATGAATTATCAATGAAGGAATTAGTTAATTATTGGACACCATGAACTTGGTATCACGATATCTCTACCATTATGTCCTTATGAAAGATATTTTCAAGGTACTTGGCACAGACTCATATGGTTCAGAAATATAATTTTATGCTAGCATACTGATTCAGTTCATGATAATTCTAATGCGTCGTGGGGATATCTATACTCTCCCCCACAAGTTTCTTCATGTCCAAATAATTACTCATATACCGAATATTCAATTTAATTCCGGAATATTATGACTTATCATTAAATATCAATATTGAGTACATAATATAGATTTAAAAATATTTATTGAAATAAAAAAACAATTTTTAATGTAGAATATAAAATTTTGGAATGATATATGTTTTGTGTAATAAATATAAACATGATAATAAATATTCATATTTAGGGTACATTAATTTCCAAATGAGAGGGAATAATTTTTTGGTAATTTAGTGACTAAAAAATGAAACATGGATGTGAATGTCAATACATTACGTAGTCAAAATTATTATAATCCGTCATGAGAACGAATATGTATTAAATCAATAAAAATACACTCATTATAGTATGAATAAATGGTTTTTCCCATTGATCAATAAAAATACAATAAAAAATATCTTCAAAACCTTATTGAGAAAATATCTTTCTCATTTTAGAAATAACAATTTAAAACTAAAATTTCAAAAAAACATTTTAAGAAAATAATCTTTGAAAACAAACATTAAATATTAATAAATAATCTTGAAAACTATTTAGTGGACATGATTTATTGAATTTTTTTTCATAATGAATATTGTAAAACAAATATTTCTTGTATTTTATCAGTAAATTCTAAATGGGAATTGTTTTTAAAATTAAATGAAGAATGAATTAAAATATTTTAAAAAGTAATAAATGGTCATAATTTTTTTAATAATCTATTTTTAGAATTTTAAAAAACACGTTTTGGAATATTTTTGGAGAAAAATGATTTGGTATAAATGGTATTTCCGATTGAATATAGAAAATATGTCAGATTTTCATAAAAATGATTTCATCAATTTTTTTATATATCAATAAGTGTTAAAATGGTCAAGATACATGAAAATATATTGAATAAATATGAGATAAGAAAATAAAATGGGGATTTTATACAATGATAAAATTATTTCCATCAACTGAAATTGAAGAATATAAATATCTATTAGAATGAGATTGTGAACTAAACCCTTAAAATGGTCATGACTTTAATGTGATAATTAATTAATTAATAGATTATTTCATTAAACATAAAATAAAAATAAATAAATTTTAATTATAGTATAATATAATAAAAAGTCATTACTAACAAAATCTAAGAATATTATAGATTATGTAGAAATAATATAACACAATGAATAGAAAATTCATTTATAAAATTCATTCCCACTTTGGTAAAATGAATGTCAAATCCAGTAAGAGGAAATAATTCAGTGAAAAACTCAAAATACCATGAATTATTATTTATTAATGATATTACATGAGAAATTTATATTGTATAAACTAAATAAAATAAATTGGTTCATTATGTAAAAATGTGCCTTATGGAATGAAAATTAAGATAAAATCCATTAACCAACAGTCCTTTTTGGTTGAACATGATTTCACCTATGATATAGTGGTTTCGAAACTATTATTTAATTTTTATAGATCCACATTAATAGTTTTAATATTTTATATAATTATTTTATAACATTTTATTGGTTGTGCGTTAAAAATCAATCACTACTTTTATTTTTTCATGTATTAGTTTTCATGTTTTATCATTGTTGATTATTTATTAATTTCTTGGTTATTATACACATTATATAGTTTTGAAATCCCTATAATAATAATCCTAACATAATTATCATATTTTTACATCAATGTTACATTTAAAAAATTAATATAGAGGGATTAGAAACATAATAGATGTTACGTTCATGGAGATGGTAGGTCATACATACTATTGAGTAACGTTTCCATTTTCCAATGATCATAATAGAAGGAAGAAATGTAATATATTATATTTATATAATATAAAAAATAACATATATATCCTATTATTTATTTTAATACACATATGTCAATAATCCACATGGTGTGGAGATGAATACAATGTCACACCTCATTGTGATGGTGGTAGTCCACACGTACGCGAATGATGTTATCATCTTCCAATGAGTGAAAAGTAAAATTGAAATTTATATATTATATTTTATCAATGATAATTAAATCATGAAAAGTATAATTATATCATGAATATAATATATATTTATAAAATTTATCCTTATTATATTCCATGTAAAGTGTTAGTGAAAAAAGAATTACATTGCTTCGTGCGGCAGTTTTCCATCATACACACGCGCGACGTTATCGTATCCCATATGTAATAGAAAGTAAAAAAAATATGATTTAATGAATCAATATTTATAAATATGTTATAAATAACATATATATAAAGTATATCCTTACTCATACACAACCTCAGAGGCGGAAATGAAAAAATGAAGGACAACGCTTCGTGAGGCAGTACTATGTCGTACACATGAATGATGATTTAATAATTCATTTGATGGAAGTGAAGAAATTTTTTGATCATTATCAGAACATAAATAATTATCAATATATGGTAGGTATTTAGTTAATTAAATCATAATGGTTTAATTATAATTTATTGAGGTGGAAAAATAAAAAAAATAAAAACACTTTTTGAATAAAATTTCCTATTAGTCTTGTATCATCCATTGGTTTTCATCAAAATATTTCATAGCATTGATATATGAAAAAACATATTTCTTATAATATTAATGGGGGTATGTTAGGAAGTGATTTTTATAGGTAAATATGATAAAAATAGATTTATGTTGTGAATAGGATATGGGAGGTTGTGGCCTTTTATATGTGAGGTACATGGCGTAGTTGTTGTTATTGATGAAAAAATAGAATATTCATGTTTTTCAAAATAAAAAATAGTATTAAATGGAAACATGTAGATAAATATAAATTATATTGTCTTATTATTTATATAAAATATATTTATAACAAGTTTGTAGGTCATTTTAACTATAATATTTTTAGTTGAAACCCCCACTAAATCCATTTATTCCTTAACTATGGTAAATAGTTTTTAATATTTTCACTATTAATATTGTTAAAAACCTATGTTGAAATTGATATATAATATATATTATTGTTATTAAAAATATTGAACCTATTTTCCTATATTTAATTCAAATAAGTATAATTTTAAATTAATTTCACCGACATGGTGAGAAAGAGCGGTTTCAAAGAGAAATTGTTCTAATGTTTACACTTTTTTTATATCAAAATTCATTATATAAGTGATTCAAATAAACTAAAATAATATTATATATATATATATTATACAATTTTAACTTATAACCAATTAAAAATATCATTTATCTTTTTAAATAATTTAAATAAAAAGGCAGTTTCGCATTAAAATTTTGTATTTTTACTAGTCAATGAATATTTTATCTTTCCAAAAAATTATCTAAAATTCACAAGAAGATAATTTTGAAATGTACATCTCATAAATGAAACATATTTTGTCAAAAAAATTCCTAAAAGTGGTAAAAATTATGTTTTCATTATATCTGTATAGCGAGATTAAACTACCTTATAGAAAATACATGTTTTGAGAAAAAAATTACTTCTATTGTAAACGGTTATTATTATTTTATAATCAATATATACCCATTGAATTTAATTTATACATTTTTAAAACAAAACATAAATCATAATTTAGTTATTAAAATTCATACACTCAATATTAATGGTTATGTTATAATTGTATTGTTTAAGTAGTAATATTATAATGGAGAATTGTGTTTTCTTCGAACATGGTGTTGTATACATTTCAAGATATTTAAGAGATTCAATTTATTTAAATATAAATATATCATAAAGTATTAGGGTTTTTCATTCTCCCCACATTTAGTAAATTTTATATTTTTAATTCAATCATGACATAAAAAATCTTAGGTTTTATATTTTTAAATTATTTTATTGAAAACTCACATCATAAATAGGGTTAATAAAACATCCTCTTAATATGAGAAAAAGAAAAGTAAAACTGGTTACATAATTTTTTTATAAAGTAGATAAAAATTATCTTATGTGAATATATGTACATTGATAGAATTATCAAATAATTATTGATTATGATAGAGGATATATACCATAATAAATTGAATAATCAATTAGATGTTAAGGACCAAAAGATAATAAATATAATATTATTAAAAAGATTGTACGATTCATTGGATTTGAATGTGATAGGGTAAATTTTTTGTTTTAAGATCGTTTCCTAATGTTGATTAATTATTTTACAATCTATGAATACAAGGAAATATAATTAATTGATATGTTTCAATTATATAAGAACAATTTCATCTTTTTGTTATGATTCAATAAATTTAGAATTAATCACATACTCCATGAATTGAAAAAAAAATGAATTTTTTATTCATGAACCACTAAAATTCATTTTTAATGGATCATAAGATCTACAAAAGAGTCAACTTTTTTGCCTATCTGTAAATATTTTACGAAACCAATATAGTCATCGCAAAGTATCCAGTATAATACATTAATATCTAAGCATCAAATGTAAAAGCACTGGTTTATCATTAACATTAAATAGTAAAATTGTCTAACTTCTGGTATATTAACTAGTACATCACAGAGACTAGTTGAGTCATTAAACTCTTACCATAGTTTTTTTGTGTATTTCAGTCGCATGGCCTTTCCAAACAAGATGGGTTTTCTCCAAAAATACTAGTTTCCATCTTCTAAAAGTATATAAATATTATTCCTATAGAATTCCAAAAAAATATGAAGAAAATTATTGAAATAAATTTTATCTTTAAATAAAAATTTTACAATGTTTTTCAATAAAACGTATTTTATTAAACAAGTCTAATAATCTTATTTTACTATTATTACAATGTTATTAATGATCAGTATAACCCTAAAGGTTTTCAATACATTTAGAATTATAGCTGTATAATGTAACAGAATTATTCCTCAAATAACTTTTCAAATAAAATATATTCATTCCCTAAATCTCTCCCAAAATAACCATAATCTTGGTAGACTCCCAAAACATATTACCTAAAAAGGGGATCATAAGAATTTTACCCTAAAACCCATGTAGATTGGAGGGGTGAATGTGGGGTAACCATTTTATTTTAAAGAAATATATTTTGTTCCCTTATTGATAGGAGATCATAAAACCTATATAATGGAATCATGCAGTTATAAAATAATCATATGCAGAGAGATAATAGAATATTTTTACTTAGTTCACAAATAAGGGTATATATAAGGAACATAATCTGATTGTGTGTCATTTGTATATAATTTATTAATCATCAGAAGTTATCCATGGATTAAAAATGATCATAGACAATAAATATACTCCATGCACATAGCCTTTATAATATTGATAGGAATATCACACGGCCACCCTTGAAACAATTCTATCAACTCCCTTAGATCACTAACATGGTTGAATCACACTAATTTTAATGGATTTAAGGTCACTATAGTAGATTGTGAATTTATGTATGTGTCCTTTATTAGCATGAGGCTCTACATTCACCATATTATTTAGTTGATGCACTTAACAGATCTGTTCACTTAAATCAGATGATCAACACTAATATTCACGATTCTCTCGGCCTTCACAAAAACCCAATTATGTTTCAAATAAATTATTTCATTCAAAAACCCACACACCTTCATGAGGCCACCAATGTTCATGAAGCTCACAACATTTACAGATAACTAATTATTCCAAAAAACTACCAATATTCATGAAAATTACTTTATTCAAAATCATTGCCATCTGTCAAAACATAACTACTATTTTCACAATGCTCAAGATAACAACAAATTCATGATTTTTGAATCTCACTACCTTCATGAATTCAAATTGATTCATCCTTTTCACAAAAACTCTTTGTGTATCCTGATGATCAGTGTCCTTCTATTTATAGGCTTTTCCTTTCATGAATATCCCAGACTCCAAATGGCCTTTTTGTGAACCACTTCTATCATGATCAATAATATTATTTATTAGTAAGGATCTAGTGATATTTTATGATTCATGATTCTTCTAATAGTCATTTATATTACAATAATCCCATCAAACATTTTTAAAACATTTATCCTTCATGACATTGGATGCCTTTTGGATTCTCTTTAAATTCAGTAAAATTCATACTTTGCGAAAGACCTTCATTTACCATATTTATAATTTGAAAATACTAAAAATACACCCTTAATGAAGCTTTCTACATCATCATAATTTTTCTCCCCAAAAATCATTCAAACACTTGGAAAAGGCATCACCTTCAACATTGAATACATCGTTCAATATAAGATAACATTCCATGAAATCACCTTGACAACCGAATGTGGTTTGAAAAAAAATAGAAACAACCCTATTTCTAGCCATCTATGTTATAGGTTCTAAAAATATCGACCACTAGGTTTATTTGAAATCAATATATAAATTCAATAAAGCACCATCCTTAACTAGTAAATCTATTTAAGTGAAATAACACATCCATCACGATAGGTATATGTTAGTAGAGGTTGCTGTATAAAAAAATGATAGATAAAGGATAACTTAATGCCTTGATAAGATTCCAACTAATTACAAACCTAAAGATTGATTAATTTCACTTATATTCTTCAATTTTAATAAACCCGTAGAAATAGTATGGGACCTTTTAGTCCTCATAACAAACTCCAAACTGATTTTTTCTAAATTATATACTTGAATTACATCAATAAATAGATTAAAATAGTTAAAACAAATTGGGAGAGGGCGATGGGTTGTAATCACCTCATGGAATTGTAGGTGGTTGAACATTGAGGTTCGCCTGATGTTTTTAAAATGTTATGGATGACAAGGGATTATTTAGTAGATCATCCACATGTTCATCAGCTCCAACATGATCCATTTTAATAAAACTATGATATACTTTTTCTTTGATGAAGTGAAATATAGTCTCAATATCTTTGGTATGACAGTGCTATAATAGATTATTTAGAATATCGAATGTTTATTATTTTCAATATGAATTATGTTAACAAAACTATGTAAAATAACATGAGAGGGGGTGAGTTAAGTTATGACTAATTAAAAAAGATTCCCCTTTGGATATTTTTTTATGGTTAAACAACACACTCTTCTCAACCTTTCTCAATTCAATGTATGAACAACCATGAAATAATGCATGAGACATAATTATTTTAAATAGTTCCCCCTCACCTAGCTACATTTAATTATTGTACAGTAGAAATGTTACAAGGTACCAGTTACACTAAGTGGAAATCACAAAATTTGGTTTGGGATAGTTTATTTCTATTCCTATGATCACTACCTTTACATTGTTCTAGGTGGACACTATCTCTCCTGGTCTACAGCCAATCACAATTTGAAAGGTCAATACTCTCTTAACTGAAGGGAACACATTTGTCTTCTTGAAGAATCTTCATATTATTAGGAATCACATATGAATTATTCCATACATATATGAGTATTCAATGAAGTCTAATTTTCACCCAATTGATGAAATTCATTTTTTTACATACTGTTATGTTTCAAAAATATCATTCACAAACTAGTTTAGTAACTTCATAAAATTAATTTCTCCCTCAAAAAACTATCTATCATCCTCCCTAGGCATACTTGAATCCTATTCTAAATGTGTTTCACCATATGGTTTTAATTTTTCAAATTAACTTTTTTTACATAAATCCATTAATTAGAGGAGAGATGATGCGAAGAAGATCGGGTCTAGTATGTATTCCATCTTATATTGTGATCTATTTAGCCCCCCAACACCTTTTATGAAATATCCTCACAGACTATCTCCTTTGCAGAATTAATCCCCCGTGAACTACTTCCTCCTTCATATAATCATCCATCGTGAACTACTTTAAACATCCTCAAATTACCCCAACGATGATATTCTCTATTTAAATTTTATCTCTTAATCATTTTATTAGGTTCTTTTATATAGGTAAATAAAACTCCAAAAATCATCAAATCTCAAATCCCAAAAACTCTAACATGGTTCAACCGTCACTGCAAACTACTATGTGATCTGGACATCATGTTAATCCTTTGCGATGACCTTTTTCATCCATAAACCAAAACCAATTCTGGATCCAAAAATAAACACCTAGATTTAGAAAATAATGTGCATCTTAGGAATGATGAGACTCCTATAAACAAATTTTTCTTCCTGATTTTCATAGCACGCTTCACAGTTCACTAACCTCTTTTATGTTCTACATAGTGCAGTTGTGTTACTCTGTGGACTGCGTACACCATTATAAAAAACCTTCCTTTAGCATAAAATAGACAACCACATTTGATGCCCAAAAATTTGGCATTCTATTGGAAACCATGCGATGTTAGATATCTTCATCGTAAACACCAAAAAAACTAAAATTTGGTCATGAAGCTTTGTCAACAAACACAACCACCTCAAATTCTCCGAGATGGAACCTTGAAGGATTTTTTCCAATAAATCATCAGCAACTATTTCACCTCCCACCAATATTAGTCATTATTTGCATCAACCAAAATAGCTATGTTTTTACCGTTATATAAAATATATAATTTTCTCCAGTCACACTAATAGATATAAATTCTTGTCTTTTTCTCTATTAATCCTCACATTTCGTTCCAATGAAGAATGCACCACCACTTGTGGAGTTTTGATCCACCTCATATCCAACTCAACCAACATTATAAAATGACTATAATTTAGTATACATTCATTCTATAACAGAATTGAAAAAATTTAGGATTCCTTGAATATTACAAATGATTCCTTTTATAGCTATAAAATGATCTTCCTTTAGATTTATTCTAAATAAATATTCTATGAATGTTATGAAAAAGATATTTGGCCAGGTTGTGCTAATATTTAACAATATTCCAATTATCCTCATGTATAGTGTCGGATCACCTGATTTCCCATCCACATGTTATCCATGTTTGGTACCAACCACATTTGGATTCGACATTGGTTTCGAGTCATGCATGTTAAATTAATTTAGAAGCTCTTATTGAAAAAAATTTAGAATTGAAGGTATAATTTTCATATTGTACCAAAAGTATCCCTAAAAAGTATTTGAATTCAACAAACATAATAATTTAAAATTTATATTTCATGTTATTAGAAAATCCATCCACCGATTCCTTCATATTTCGTCCAAAAAAATAATATCATCTATTTACATAATCACCATAAATTGAAATTTTTGAGAATTGTTAACATATATATTATGATTGAAACATCCTATTTTTAATTCAATATTTTTCAAATATGAATCCAATAAATAATTCCACACTCATGGTTCCTACTTCAGATCATAGAGGGCCTTATTTGTATCTAAATTCCTTCATCGCATTATTTCCAATAAAAAATACATCGTCTTCTTCAATGTAAACTTATTCTTCAGTTACACCATTTAATAATTTCATTTTGACATCCATCTGATAAAATTTTTACCCTATTTGGATTTAATTTTAATAGAAGATCTGTATCGAAACCAATATAGATACTGGAGAAAATTTTTCTTGACATCAATGCTTTCAATAAGTGAATATACTTTATAGACAAAGCATTCCTTTTTTCTAATAATATTTCCATTCTCATAAAATTTATTTTTAAAGATCTTTTTTGTTCTAATCAAATTGTGATTTTCTGGTATCTTCACAAGACACCATGTTCAGTTCTTGTCAATATGATCCATCTATTCATTCAGATCATTAGCCCATGATTCTTCCGTCTATACATCTTCAAATCTGGTTTGTTCCACAATTGATTTGAGTGAAGAATGTGATTCCATTGACCTTATCCATGTCTCTGTGGATGTCATCATATCCATAATGATGTTGTATTGATTAATTTGTACATTAATTTATCATGGGATGTTCTGATGATGTTTCATTAATAATGGTTTCCTATTCTTAATAATCGTCATTTTATGATCCGTGGATGTTTTTCAAGCCTTCCACTATTTATTTATTTGAATATATATTTTTCCACATTCTTATTCATATTAGATCATTTCAAAATATGATATCCTCATGGTATTTATGATTTGATACTAAAATATATTCACATACATGGTTTCTATAATATTTCCATGATTATTATTGTAACATTTATCATATTTAATTTGCATTCTATATCAATGGAATATTCCCTCATCTACAACATCACCAAAAATTCCATTATTTCCTTCATTGTATTGGATGAAACATTTACTACTAAAAACACAAATATACTTCATAGAGGGATCCCTTACATACCACATCTCATATTGTCTCTTGTTTTATCGTACAAAAAATCCTTGTTCATGTATTAGTACACTCCAGTACTTGAACAACCTCTATTCAGTAAACATGATAAACACTACTCTCAATCAACATAGTTGTATCTATAATTTATACCTTTTGATTATTTCATTCAATAACCCCATTTTTTGAGGCTTTATCATTGTATACACCTCATGATTTATCCCATTTTCCTATGGTAATGTTCAAATTCAATGGATTTTTATTCTCCGTGATTTTCAGTTCATAAAATATTTATTGTAGCTATTTTAATTCAATGATCATTGATAATAAATCCACATTCAATCATGAAAATTTTGTTTTCTCTACATAATAATCACAAAAGTCATTATATTATAATAAATAATAAAAATAATTAAGTATATCTTTCCATATGTTCCATCCACATTCATTGGACCACATTCATCTATGTGGATGAGATCAAGCATAATTGATTCCTTTTTGTTCATTTTCCTATATTAACTACCAAACATGATTTCACTCATCCATGAATCACATGTATTTTTTATAACATGAATTATATTAGGAATATAGAAAACTATATTATTCTATGACATGTATTCCTTGCTCTATTTATTAAGAGGATCCATCTTCTGATGTCACAATCTATTTTCTTATTCAATTGTTATTTAACAAGTGTTATAATTACAATCAACCTCATTTAAATTGTCATTTGTTACGTATCCTTTCATAAAATAATTAAAATTATTTAATATTATAGTTCACCCCTTATTATTAATTGTCACTACTTGTCCTCAGTCATCGATTAATTCACACTCAGAAGTTTGTGATGCAAACCTTCAACATAGACATCATCAGTTTCATTCATCTAATAATTTTATAATTTATTATTAACATTATAAAATATATTTAATGAAATATAATTTCCATATCACAATAATCTATCAACCCATTTCTTAAAATTCAACAACAAATATTAACTTCAGGTAATGAGAGATGATAATTTGCGATCAAGAATCTAGATGCTACTGTTCTTTGTATATTTGAGATCTATTTCATCAATATTAAAATTCATGATAATCTTATATTCCTTCCATGAGATATTTGATTGTTTGGAAGGTAAATATTCCATTTATAGTATATTTTCAATAAGAATTGGATCAAAATACATATTTTTTTCAAGAAGAGGATACTTATTTTCATGATTAACTCAACCTTATTGATAGGTATTAACTTGTCTATATGTTCTATATGTATTGTTCATACCTTTCCTCTTATTATAATGAGTAAATTTATGTCCAAAATGAGAATAGTGGAAAAAAATTATACATTGAAACTATTTATTCCATACAATGACGGATATGATCTGATTCTCCTTTTTTGAATTTTAGGCACTTCTTCATTCAGATAGCTCTATGCCTCCTCACAGTATGACATGGTATAGCCGAGGAATCCAAAAAAATGACATTCCATAAGGGGAAATATATTCTCACCTCCACTCCTCCACATGTCCCCTTATATTGTAACAGTATTATACTAGATATCACCTCTACTTACTTGCAGATTATTTTGAGATCTATTTTCTTATTTGGTAGAAGCATTCACTAAAGGGACATTAGGTGCTTTGTGATATGTGAAACTTTATTCTTCCCTTCTTTTTGGATTATCAAATTTATAGAATTTTATGTTTGTACATAATATCCAATTCTATTTTCCCATACTTGTGGATATATGATTATTCAAATCCTAATCAACTCCTTCATAACAAAATTTTTATCTTTCCAATATCTCTAAATCATAGAATCTTCCAAACAATAATTTCATCTTTATTCCATTATATTTTTTTTCAGTTTTGCATCCATTATTTACAGTAATAACATATTTTTCATTTTCTTCTTCTATCATAGTATTTTGGTCCAATATCAATGTAAGGTAACTGAACAACATTTTTCACATTGATTATAACTTTAATCTCCACAACCTCTTTTAATATTTTCAAACTTATTACATTTTCTTATTCCTCTCCATCTAGATGATAATTTTTTTCTACATGATGATTAACATACTCTAATAATTCATTTTAGAAAATCTCCCAAAATTATGATTTTTTTTATTTTAATTTCAATATCATCAAGTGCACAATCATTTTGTACCTTTATATCAACAACACTAATCTGCTGATTATCTTCATTCTTTGGTGATTCTATATTTTCAACCATTGAAATCCTGTATGATTTGGGTTCATATTTACACTCTGGTTCTAAATCCTCAAAATTCTTATTATCATCTTGATCTTCTTTGCAAATTCATTTTTTCTCTATACTTTAATTATTTATTTGACATATCCCATGTTTGGGATCCACTTCCAAGACTTATTCAATATTTATTATTCACATTCTATATCATTTTAATTTCATTGGCATCAAGCGTCGATGTTCCCTACATTACCTTAATGAAAAAAAAACAACGGAATATTTATATCAAATCTTCATTTTCCTCGATTGAATTTTCTGGAAACAAGGGAATGAATTCCATCATCAACATCATCTACATTTTAACAATCATTTACAATGTCAATATTTTCCCTATATTTGAATACTATTTCATTTCTTTATTAATTTCTTGTTTTCTATAGTCTGACTCTAATCTCATAAGCTAATAGATGACATAAAAAGATTGTCAATAGAATGTTTTGATGGTTCTCATTCCTAAAGTCTGAGGCTTTTGAACTATAAAGAGGTGAAAGCCTTCTGTATACTTTCTTCACAATGTTAACATCAATAATTTATTTGGAATGTCCTTAAATTTGTCCAACAACATAAATAATTATTTTAATAAACCTATCATAATTTTGTTGTATATTCATTTTTATATCAATAAACTTATTTGTAAAAATAAGAAGTTTGACTCGCTTTACCTTATTATGTCCTTCATATATATTTTCCAATTTATCATAAATGGGCTTGGCTGACGTGAAAATAACCATAATAAAATATATTTTATTAGATAATGTTTCATTAAAGTGATATTTTTCTTTATTATATGCATCAACAATTTTTCTATCTGTTTGAGTCCTAAAAATACCACTTTCATATTTTCCATGAATCCATTGCGATGTGGAAAATAGAACAGCCTTATTAATGTATTATAGGTAAGATCACATCTTATTCATCCATGCGTGGAAATTTCGTCCATAAAATAGGGTACTCCCCCAATATTCACTATATTCTCTATAAAAACAATAGAAGACATATTTAACGCAAAAAATATGTACCATGTGAACCAATTATAGGACCATAGAACACCCTGAGAGGGGAGGGATGAATTAGAGTTTCAATTTATATTTTAATGTGACATATCAAGTTCCCAATTTTATAATAACTCATAAAACATGTCTAATGGAATCATGTAGTTATGAAACAATCATTTGCAGAGAAACAATACAATAGTTTTACTTTTTTCACCGCTAGGGGATATTCCAAGGAGAATATGATGAAAACATATTGGTTGTATCTAAATCCATTTCAATTCACTAATTATTTATGGTGTATATAATATTAGACATATTGACTCCATTCATTTCATAATTACATTACATGTATGTTAGAGATATCACATTTCATCCCTCGGGACACTTTTTCAACTCCCCCTAGCACATTATCATGGGTAAATTCTTACTCATTTTAATTACATGACGTTTGATCCAATTTATTAGTAATTTATGCCTTTATCCAAGATTATAATGATACTATGATTTCATCATAGTCCATATTTTATTTAGTTGAAATTACTATTCACTTAAACTAGATGTTCAACACCAATTTTCATAATGCTCATATCATTCATGAATCCCCATTAATGTTTTAAATAAATTACCAAATTTACAAAACCAGAGGCCATAATGATGCTCACAATCTTTGAAAATATCACAGCCTTCATGGAATTATAATTCTTCAGGAAAATATATGTCTTTAAGAAGCACTGTTTATTCAAAATCCTTAGCATCAATCAAGTCTTAACTATTATTATCATGATGCTCAACCTCACATGTAATTCATGATTTGTGTAGTTCCTTTTCTTGATGACTTTATAGATATTCAACATTTTCCCAAAAACACTATATGAATTATAAATATGAGTAACCATCCATTTATAGGAATTGTACTTCATGAATATCCCACTCTCCCAGCTTCCATTTTGCAACCTCATCAGTCTTTCTCATGATGCTCCATTATTCAACAAGATCCAGTGAATGTTTCATGTTTTTTAATGTTCTCATAGTCTTGTTGATTTACCATCATCCAGTCACACATTATCAAACCATCGAGGCTTTGTGACACCAGATGCCTTCTCAAACTTCCATGATTTATCAAAACATCAATCCAATCAAAATTGATTCCATTACACTATTTTTTAAGAGTTGATTTCTGAAGTCCACTATTCATGAATATTTCTCCGTCTTCCTAGTTTCTATACCCAAAAATATGGAAAACATTTTTCAAAGACACCACCATAATCACTAAATCCATCTTCCACCGTAAGATCCCTTTCCATAAAATTTTAATTACCAACCGAGAGTATATTGACAACACAAACCAACAAGACCCTTTTTTAGATATGAAAGGACATGGTTCTAATGGATCTTATTATCATTCATAAACTCATAAAACCATAGTGGTATCTATAAATATTATGTTAGTGAATACATATATTATTTATAAATTTCACAAATCCTTATATGATTCATGATTATTATAACAAAAATATAATTGGTAAAAATACTTTCACAATTTGATTATTTAATCCTAATACAAAAATACATCATCCATTTAATTTAAAAATAGTTCTGTCCTTGATGTTGGGAATAAAATTCAGAATATAGAATTGAATCAGATAATTCCTATGTTCCCCATATTTATGAAAAATAAAATAATTGGATCCTTAAGATGATATTTATTTAATTCTATCATATCCATCATTTTTACATGGAAACAATTTTATTTTTGATCTTAATTTCCGTGCAAAGTAAATTTTAACATTCCATTGGTACTCCTTGTTTTCAATATTATACAATTTTAATTATCTTACGTCGTTCATTTTCATATTCTTTTCCAATTATTCATAATGGTTTGTAATGAAAATGTGAATTATTCTATGCATATACCTTAGGAGTGTCTAACATTGGGCATGGTAAGGCCATTTATCATACACCTGGTGATGATCGGGTCCATGAAAATTTACCCTTTTATAGTTATTAACAATAGGTACATATATTAAAGAACCACATCAACATTTATTATCCATATGGGGATGTATTTCCAACAAATCCACATAATATCTACTTTACAAAAACATTATGATTCTCTTCTATACATTTATCCAAATTTATTCATAATGTAATTTTACCTAATTATTTTCCCAAAATATAGTTTTCAATGATTATATTAAAGTTCCTCTAAAACCAACTATAGTGACACTGACTCCACTAACTCGATGTTGGTATCTAATTTATGAAATTGGCATAAGATAACCGGAATCATATCTAGATGGCCTGAATTGTTTAGTTGTATAGAAAAACTACATTTATAAAATATTATCATAATAAATATGAAAACAAAATTTCATCACAATTTTATTCATATTATAACATCGTTCCCTCATGAAAATCATTGAATATCAATCATAGTACACTTCATGAATTCTGGATAAAGGAAAAAAGTGGGTGATCTCAAATACACAGTATGGTTAATTTGTAGTCGAAGTTGTCAAGAATAAATAGTTATAATTAGTATATAATTTTAAATAACTAAACATGAATTCCATTTTAATTACTTGACTATGATGCATAATCTTTATAGAATGGTAAATAATGGAAAAGAATCGAAATTTTATTAGTAAACTGATAGTAAAATGCTTCCAGATATAATATCATTGATATAACATCATGGATATAAATAATAAATGAATTCACATTTATTGAAATATTCAATTATTTGATTTCATGAATTCATGATCATGATACCTCTATTGTAAATACCATTCACCGGACAGTATAAAACTATTGGGTACAAACTAGTTTGGTAAGGAAAACATGTTTTATGTTATCTTTCTGATTCACCTCATGAGGATATTAATGGATATGGGGGATATCTATAAACTAGCCGACTCATGTTTTTATTTCCATAAAATTCATCATATATCACATAATCTATTTAATTCATGAAGAATATTTCCTATCATAATATGTTCATATTGAGTAAGGAATACTAATTTATCAATATTTCCACTAATAAAAAAGAGAATGTGAATGAAGAATACCTTATTTTGAAATGATATATGTTTTAAGAAATAAAAATATACATAATAAATAATATGGATATTTATGAGAAATTCAATATCCATAATAATGTTAATAATACAAGGGAAAGTAAATGACTAAAAAATGAATTAAAAAAGTGATTTTCAGTACAATCCATAGAAAAATGATCAAAGACCATATAGAGGAATAATAAGGATGGTATAAATAATTAATATACCCATTGTATTAATAATAAATGCTTATTTCATTGATGAGTATAAATACCATAAAAATATGTTTATGGAATTCTTGAGGAAAATATCGTTTTGATTTTGAAAATAAATATTTTGACCTAAAATTCCTCATAAAGAATTTGAAAATAATTTTATTTTAAAATAACGTTTGATAGTTCTAAAATAATAGTTATAGCATTTTATATGTTATGATGTCTGTAAATTTTTATTAGCTTATATTTTAAAACAATGATTCTATTATTATTTATAGTATAAGCAAAACATTCGTTGTTTTAAAAATGATATGTAGATTACATTAAAAAAATATTTTATAATGTAAAAAAGGGTAAAAACACTATTAATGAATAATATTATAAATTTTTAAACACATTTTTGAAAACATATTTCAAAAATATGGATTTATTAACAAACCAAATTCTAATCGAATAGATAAATGATATTAGATTTTCATACAAACATTTTCTCCATTACTTTAAGTACCAATGAGTGATAAAATTTCATTATTACTTGAAAATATCTTGAATACCTAGAGGATAATAACAATTAATTTCTTTATTATACAACAACATAATATCTTCCTTAAACAAAACTTCAAATATGAAAAATCCCAATTTGAACTTGATTTTGAATACATCATTAATATTATCATAATATTTAAGTGAAATTTAATCAAAGAATCAATTGTGTGTATAAAATTTAAATCCACATAAATCAAGTGGAAATAATATATATGAAAATAAAAATTCATTACCCATATAATATTAGATTATCAAAGATAATGATGAAGTAATATTAACCAATGATATGAAATTGAGTTATGAAGTTCCTTACCACTTGGTTACTTTTATTTCAAATATCATTTATTGAAATAATTCAAATTGAAAATAAAATTACCATGAATTATTAATTTTTTATGATAATAGATGTTAATGTTTTTGTGTATACACAAAATAAATAAAATTGGTGCATAATATACAAAGGGGTCTCAATGAAAGGAAATTGATATAGAATCCCTTTGTTCACCATTCATTTTGGTCTAACAGACCATAAACTCATATATAGTGGTTTTAAACATGTTTATATCTTATTAATGAATCATATTAATATTTATAATATCATTTATGATATTTTTATGACATCTAATCACCCGCTTCATTAATAACCATTCATTATATTCATTATTTTGGCTGTTAGTTGTCTTTTTTTTCTCATTCATGATTTATTATGAAATTTACGGTTATTGTACATATTATATAGTTACATAATATTTTCAATAATAATAATGAAAAAATTATCAAATTTTTACATAAATTATATATTTAAAATTATACAAGAAATATGGTTATGAAAAATGTAGTATGTTATTATCCGTGAGAGAGTAGATCGTAAAAATGCCAGAGTAATGTTATCATATTATAATGATCATCATGGATAGAAATTAATTAATATTTTTTTCTTTATATAAGGATAATAATAAATATATATCTTATTATTTCATAAAATTTACATATATATATCATCTATGTCTTGTGGTGATGAAAAGAGATTCACATCACTTCGTGAGGGTGCTAGTCTGCATGTACATGAACGATGTTATCATATTTCATTGACTGAAAAGAAAAGAACTAAAATGATATATTATTATTTCATAATGATAAAAATGAAATTAATATCATTAATATATCATTTAGATAATATATATTTATTAATATTATCTATATTAAATTTGATGTAAAGTGTTAGGGAAAAACAAATCACAACACTTTGGGAAGTGGTAGTCGGTCATACACATTAGTGATGTTATCGTATTCACTACTCAATGGAAAGTAAAAAAACCAATATAATAAATAATGAATAAATAGGTATCATTATGTTATAAATTTAATATATATAAACGTTATATACATAATCATACTCATCCTTGAGAGGTGGTAATGGAAAAAATGAATGACATTGGTTCACAATGTGCTAGTCTTATATACACACAAATGATGATTTCATAACCCATTTGATGGAATTATAGGTGGTTATAGGTAGTTACCGTAAAATAACAAAATATATGTATATTTAATATAAATATTTTATTATATCATTAGGTTTAAATTATAATTTATGGTGGTGGGGTATTGAATAAAATAAAAATTCTTGTAGAAGAAAATTAACTGTTATTCGAGAATCCACCTTAGGTTTCTCCAAAAGAAATCCTAGGAATGATTTATAGAAAAAATAAAATTTAGATGATATTTTGGAATATGGGATGTTATATTGATAGTTATTGTACAGAAAACATGAATTTGAAAAGAAGAGAGGTGAGGGGGTGTCCTTTTATATGTCTGGTGTGTGTCACACTTGTAGTATTTGAAACCTAAATGGTGTACCACCATTTTCCACATGAAAAATGGTCAAAAATGAAGTATTACCTATAATTATACATTATTTGGTCTAAATATATCCATGAAATATATTTTTTACACATTTTTAGTTCATTTAACGATTATCTGATTATTTTCACAAACGGTAAATACATTTTTACCATTACCGGGGTAAATAATATTTTTTATTTTCACTATTAATTTATGTAACAAATTTAGTTGAAAAATATTATAAGATTAATTACTATTATTAAAAATATTTAATCCTTTTTTCCAAATTCAATTCTTATAATTGTAAAAATGAAAATTTTAAATTAATCTCATAGAGAAGATGATTAAGAGGTGTTTCAATGTGAAGATTATCAAAATGAAATATTGTTTTTATTTCCAAATTCAATAATAAAATTAGTCCAATGACCTAAATTGTTTTAATTGATATATAATTGAAATAATTTTATATTAAATCAAGTAAAACATATAATTTAAATTTATAACTAGTTTAAATGAAAATGTAGTTTACAATTTTAATTTAGTATATCTCCAATTCAGCAAACAAATTCTATTTTTATAAAATTCAAAAAAATTAAAAAAAAAGAAAATTATGACATTTATATTTCATAAACTATGTTTATTTGTGAAATAAATTTTCTAAATGTGGTAAATAAATTTTTTTAATTATTTATACCAAGATAAAGTAGACCATATTTAAGAAAAATAATTGTTTTGGGAAGAAGTTTCTTTCTTTTTCAAAGGGATTGTATTTTATTTAAAATAAATAGAAAAACATTGAATTCATTTTATACATGTGTTTAAAAATCTTAAAACTTTTATTACTAATAATAACCATCTAGTTAATTTCTTGGTTATAATGGTTATGTATATAAAATAATGTTTTAATCGAGTGTTTTGTTTTATTAAAAACCGATTTTCGTGCAGTGAGTGCTACCAATAGATTGAATTTATTTATAAATAAATATATTTTATATTCAAAAGGTACAAAATTCTCCCCACCTTATATAACATTTGTGATATCATTTTATATTTTATCATTGTAGTATTTGGATTTACATTTTATTATATATTGATAACCTACATTGTGAATAGAGTTAGTAAAACATCCTCTCAATAATAGAAAATAAGATGTAAAAATGTAATATAACTAGGGTTATACATATCGAAAAATTTGTGGCTTGTAAATATATGAATATTGAGG
The DNA here is from genome assembly GCA_963277665.1 of Viscum album. Lineage (NCBI taxonomy): Eukaryota > Viridiplantae > Streptophyta > Magnoliopsida > Santalales > Viscaceae > Viscum > Viscum album. Next base: position 712,974,606 of record OY728163.1, on the reverse strand, counting down.
AAAATATAATCTAATTATAGAAAATAAAATAGATCATTGCCCACAATAAAGGGAATGATGAATGATAATTTAAGGACCTCAAAACCTTAAATATATGTTTATTTCGAGGACCATGTGATTTAACAGATACTAATATGTTTTGGAAAAAGTTTTGATTCAATATCCCTTTGGAAAAGGTGAGGAATTCATTTACTATATATGATTATAAGGAAATATATTTACTCGATATGTTTCTAGTTCCTAAGAATAATTTTATACTTCGGTTATGCATTGATAAATTTAATACTCATTTCTTACTCTAGGAATTTAAAAGATATGATTTTCTATGCCTAAAGATCTAAAAATCACTTCTAACAGATAAAAATATCTATTAAGTAGTAAAAATTATTTCCATCTATCTCTAACACTTTTCCAAAACTAATATGGATAGCATAAGATATCCCATATAATACATAAATTAATAAACCTCAAGAGTATCAACAACATTTCATTATTTATATTTATTTTTTAAAATTGTTTAACTAATAAATTATTTACTATGATATCATTTATGCTATTGGTAGGCATAAAACTCTTCGTATCCATTGGTTTTGGGTTCAATACCCATGTCCTTTCCGGATGTGACGGGTTTTCACCTTGGAGGGGGGTTTACATTTCCTAGAACTATGATAATATTATTTTTATTTAATTCTCAAAAAATTTGGTTGATATACTAGAAATAAAATTAATAGTTAAATAACCATTTTACAAAGGTATCCAATACAACTTATTTTTTTTCAAAATGTATAATAATATTATTTTACTATTATTTCAATGTCATTAAGGATCATAATAACCATAAACATTTTCAATACCTTTAAAAAAATTCTAAAAAATGTTAAGGAATTATTCCCCAAATAAAATGTCCTTAAAAACATATACTTACCATAAATATCCCCCAAAATATAATTAATATTTGTAGAATCCCAAAACATAAAACTAAAAATGGATTTCTTATGACATTAAACATATGATCAATCTTAAACTCAAAAACCATAGTGATGTCCATAATGTTTAATTTAATGAATTCTTATATTCTAATGACATTTTACACAATCCTTAAATGTTTCATGATTAATTCAACCAAAATAACATTCATAAAAGTAAGTCTACAGTTTAATTCTTGAATCCAAATACATAAATACATCGTCTATTTTTTTCTACAGAATTCCTTCCTTGGTATATGGATTGACCTTTAAAATTTGAAATAACTTAGATAATACACATGTTCCCCATAATTAATAAAACTAATAATAAATGGATCCCAAGGACAAGATATATATTCCTCCATCATACTGGGCATTTTTATCATCAATTATTTTCTTTATACCCATATTTTACACACATAATTATTTTTTCCATTCCTTTGAGACACCTTTATTAAAATTTAATACACCTATGTTTTCTCCCATTTCAGTCCTTGTTATCATCTATTCAAATCCTCCATTATGGGTTGTAAATAAAATGTGAATTATCATAATAATATCCCTCAATAGTGTCAAACCTGGTGCATATCATGGCATATTGTACTACACCAAGTGATGATTGGTTCAATCCAAATGTGAAATTTTCAAAGTAATTTATCATTGGTACATTTCCTCCAAAACCATTTCTACTTGTAGTAACAAGATATGGATGTATTTCAATGAAAAAAAAATATGTTTTACTTTACAAATGCTTTAGGATGTTATTCTACACTTATCCTTAAATTCAATCTATGGGCTATATTCACTAATCTATGTTTTCATATTTCTAAATCCCATAACCTATACTAAACATCATCAGTTACCCATAATAGTGACCATATCTCCACTAACATGGATTCATATTCTAATTCATTAGATTGGAATAAGAACCAAGGAATCACATCCCAATAGACTGAGTAAGAAAGTAGTCTTAGTGATCTAGCTAAATACATTATTCTTATATTACCTTTAAAAAAATAAAAAATGATTTCATTCAATAATAATGTTATTCCCTTTATAAGGTCCATTCATTAAAATCATTGTACATTTCATGTATTTCTATGAATGAAAAAAATATGAGGGTGAGATCATGCTCTCAGAAAAGATTATGTAAAACAGATGATACCATAAATCAAAAATAATAATAAATATGGAATGATTAATAACATAACACACATTCCATATAACTAAAATGACTATCATGAGAAGATAAGGAATAATAAATATTTTATTGTAAATAATAGAGACCCTATACCATTTAACCCATTAATTTAGAATTATATGAATCTATCGAAAATATCATAGAAAAAATCTCATTCATAAAAATAATAAATAAATTATATTTGAAAAAAATTTATAATTATTTTATATCATGAATTGAGGATCTTGATACATCTATTAGCAATTCCTTTTACAAGACAATTTAATAATTCCCAAAAAACCTCATCTGGTTTGGCCTAATAATTTTATTCATTATTACTTATTTAAATCAGGAGGCTACAAATAAAACAATGTGTGATCTATAACCAGACCCAACACATGTATGTTTTTCCAAATAACTCCTCATATATCGAATAATTGATTTAATTGACGAAAAATGTTCCTTATGATGAAATATCTATATTGAGCTTGGAATACATATTTTTCAATATTTCCCTAGATTAATATTACATTATATTTAGAACCCAATATGTTGAAATGATATCTGGTTCAATCCTTAATTTTAACCATAATAAATAATATGGATATGTCGTGAAAATTTAATCTCTATAGGAATGTGAGTAATTCAAGGGAATATTAATAAATATAATAATGAATTAGGGAAGTAAATATACACACATTACCTAGTCAAACTGGTCATCAAACATATAGAAGAATAATATGGATTGTATCAATACAAAGTATAACCATTGGAGAACGAATAATGTTTTTTTCATTGATGAATAGAAATACAATAAAAAGATCATTAATAATATTCCTATGTAAAATATCTATTTCATTTTTAAAATGAACCATGAAGAATGATATTTCACAAAATATTTTGAAAATAATTTTCTTTGAAAATATCATTTCAAACATATAAATGAATCTTTAAAAAAATTACTATTCATTATGGATGGTAATTCTTTTCCAATTTTACATGTCAAAACAAATATTCCCTAAATTTTTTTGGTAAATGAGAAATGAGAATTATTCTGAAAATGAGATGATGATTCCATTCAAAATATTTCGTAAATACTATAATTGGGTTAATCATTCTATAATAATTAATTTTCAAAAGGGTTAAAAACATTGTTTTAAAATGTTTAGAGAAAATCAAGTTATGGTATAAATAGATTTATTAACAAAGAGATAAATAATGTTTTTATTAAAATAATTTTCTCTATAAGTTTAAGCCTTAAATTGTAGGAAAATGGTACTATTATTTGAAAATACCCTAAATATCCATAGTATAAGAAAATGAAATGGGTATACTTTAAAATGATATTCTAAATTCATCTAACAGAAATTCAAAAATAAACATTCTTGATTAGAATGAATTTATGAAATAAACCCTTATATTGCTCATAACATTGTATTTAGAATTAATAAATTGATAAAATATGTTTATCAACATTAAATAAACATAAAAATAGTGGATAAACAACAATATATTATAAAAATTTAAAACACACATAATCATAGATAATTAAAGATGACGAAGAAGTAATATAACCTAATGATATGAAATTGAGTTCTTAAATTATTTACCTGTTTGTAACATTTATGTAAACTCTCTTTTGATGAAATAATTAAAATAGGAAAAATAAAAACCAATAAATATTTGTATTTCGGTTATTACATGTGAAATTTGTAGTGTATGCATAATATAAAAGAAATAGATGCATACTATAATAATATTCCTCAATAAAGAAAATAGATACAAAATCCCTTAATTCATGCTTCATTTTGGTTGAAAAAACATTAACCTATTATATAGTGGTTTTAAACATGTTATTAACTTAATGAAGAAACGTATTAAACTTTATAATATAAAATATTATTCTTTTAAAACATTATATCATCCATTCGTTAATAATCATTTATTCTTTTAATTTTTCGAGAGTTAATTTCATTGTTTTATCATTCCTGATTTGTTTTGAAAGTTCTTGTTTTATGCATATTATATAGTTACTTTATATCAAAAATAATAATGACATAAATATCATATTATTATATCAATTTTACTTTTAAACCCTATCATATATGATGGTTATAAAAAATTAATCATGTTATGATAATGGAGACAATATGATATACTTACGAATGAGAAACATTTCAATTTTCCAATGAATATAGGTCATCACCCAACCCACCGAGGTTTGTCCCATGACTACCCCAATACGAAATCTAATTGTTTGGGTTTTGGATACCAATATTGAGTAGGAATATCCCACATAATGTGATGCATTATCTTAATGTACATGTATACATGCACACATTTCAATTCCCATACAATGAAAAAATGTAAAACAATTACATCCAATGCATGAAAACATCTACAATCCCACAAGCAGAGAATGATAATATTGTACTAAAATTGAAAAATAATCTAAATAAAATACAAAAACAAAACATTATAGACTCCAACCTGTTCCACTATACAATATTATAATCAAAATAAATCTCTTAGAAATCAACTCGGTCTGTGTAGCTCAAGCTAGTCTGCACTTGCTCGGCATCCTCATTGAACACCATAAAAGGGTTTTTATCTACATAATACATGACTCATGCATGAAAATACCATGTAATGATGAACATAAGTATTCAAAAAAGGAAACTCAAAAACCACTAAACATGAATAATTAAGTATGTTCAGCTCAGTACATGATATAACAAACATTGTATAATAGAAATCACCCAGAAATACTTAGGAAGGACACTAAAACACCAGAATGTCATAGAAAACTATGAGCCAAAATATTTTTCTTGAATTGGTTCTCATTTTACAAGAATCCGCTCCATAATCCATCTCATGTCTGGAGACTCTCATCAAATAGGTCTACATCATTAGGCCCCTCCTATGAAATCTCACTCGTCTAAGAAGACCATAATCCTGAGATAGGGGGTCACTCCCATAACCATTGGGGGAAACTAGAAACCTAATCTAAATCATCCCTCTATGTAGAAGATCTAATAAAAATTATACCATAAACCCTACTGATATATAATTCTATATGGACGATCAACGCCCTACGTAAGGAGGTTATGTCAATTCCACAATCCCCACCTAGGGTATAATGATGACTGGTGATCCCACTCCAGCCTCAGAGAGGGAAAAAATTCAATATAATATTTATCTTATAGAGGGGATCACAATCCATATATTATGACATAATTCTACATTGTACCATCAAGGGTAAGGACATAAAAAACCAATCAACCTATACTAGTCTAGAATGAAGAAATGGAGATCTCCTAGCTATCTCTGTGGGAATAATTGGTGTGAATGTTAAATAAACTACATTCCATGATCAACCAATATCTTCCCATTTGGTTAAACAATACAAAAAATGTAAAAATAAAAATAGATGGTTTTTGAGGGACAGAAAAAGTTTATATAGGTCGCCCATCACCATTATCATGTCTCGTAGTCATGCCCGTGTAAATCTGGTCATATTGTGTACACCTGGCCATCTACATGTCCGTGTACACAGAGTTCCCATTCCCATATACACTTTTTCCATGTCTGTGTAACCGACATGGTACATATAAATCCATAAGATAGGGGTCACACTCTATGTGACCATGTCACTCAACGTGTGTTATTTAACTCCATCTGAAACCCTAGCACCGTAGACAGAGGGTCCCACATAGTGATTAATCTCTAAATGCACTCCTTATTTATTGGGATTTTCCAGATCCATTGATGTCATAATCTACATAATGTTATGCACCAATAGAGACACTTCCCACATCGAGAACTATATATCTAGGGTTGTTCGACCCTTTCCATCATCAATCTCCGAAATTCGAACTCCAATCCATTCAAAAACAAACAAATCAATCCATCTTCTATCATGAATTAGAACTAGAAAGAATAGAATCCTTAAATACATCTGATCCACCATATAATTTCCTCCACCTTCATCTCACCTCATCAACACCAAAGATCATGAACCTCACCCATTATATCGATAAATTGTACTTATGAATGGACATGCAATGATCATATACCGGGTATTGTTTTCAGACCATGGACCAAAGCAAATGCATGTAATTATCCTAAAATGAAACAGGTGAGAAAACCATATTCCATAAAATGTGAGGCATGAAACTCGCGATTTTTTTCTTCCATGATCTATTATCATATATATATATATATATATGAATGAATATGGATAGTTAAACAAAAACAAAAAACCCAAAATTTAAATATATCGATGATACGTGTATAAATTATGTTAATTGAATTGATATATCTTAATCTAGGACTAAATAACACGATGAGAAACAAAAATGAAAATCATACCTAGAGTTTTTACCATGCTATGTTGAAGAAATGGTTTTTATATTCTTTCTTTGATGAGATCCATGAACTATGTTGGCACAATGATGCACAATCAGGTCCTAGTTTAATATAGTTGACCCAGAATTATCTCCACCAATCATAGGTTCTAGAAGCCAATCCTAGGGGAAGTTTCAAAAAAGTATATTTAATGGATATCTAGTTGTGTGTCTAATGGAAAAAAATTAAAAAAAAATTATTTATTTATTTTATTAAATTTTCACCAAAAATTACCTTTTAACAAATTTCTCATGAAAACAATGATAATGTTGTGGAAAATGAAAAAACTATAATTTGAACTCAATGGTTCCATTAATATTATGACCTGGGCCCCCATTTAGATGCCATTTCTTATTTTTACGAAAAATTTTCATGCATGATATTTTATATATTTAATATATATCAAACTGTTTTTCTCAGAACAATGTGCCTTAGAATCACATTATTTATCACCATTTTATCTAGAAAATAATCCATATAATATCCAAAAAAATACTATATGGAAATTTTGATACATCAAATTCCTCAAACCTTAGTTACTTTCATCTCTAAATGGAAAAAACCTACTCAAAAGGGTGAGAGTAGTAGACTCTCATCTGGGTCTCCTACTCTTAGGTGCCCTCTGGAATATTCCAGGGATTCTACTAGACATGATATAGGTGAATCATTTTCACATTAATTTTCTTCTCCTATTGATCCTTGATATCCATTAGGTATATAGAAAATAAATCTCCATCCTCGATGTCCCACTTAGCTCAGTCGATAAAAAGTGATGGGGAGTGCATATATCTCCCTATATAGGACATGTGGAATACACTTTGTGCCCAATATAACTACAGTGGTAGAGCTATGTGGTATGTTACCTCGCGAACTCCATGACGTATCTAAAAAGTATAAATGAATCTTCAAGATAAATGGTCACTCTAGAAAAATATATTCAATCCACTTCAAGGTGAGACCCTCTAGATCACATGGTCTCCCTCCTTGAACTCTAGATATCTTCATCATCAGCCAACATAATGCTTATGATAGAGCTATTTTGTCCTCATCTACTCCTTGATGAGATGCACTTTCTCTTTAGTAGGTCATACAAACATTAGGCCCATGTCTGATAACTCGTCTAGATCCCAAAACAAAGTGATGACCTTTAGGTTACTCGTACAGAGCCATGAATGGATACATAAAAATGGTGGAATGGAAGATATTGTTGTATGAAAACTCCACAAACGGTAGATGATCCTCCCTGGTGAAACAAAGGTAAAAACATGCATTCCCATAACATTTACTCCATGAACTGAATGGTCTACTCTGTATGGGTGTTAGGCTGGGGGTGAAACATTTTCCTAAAGTGTAACTATGTTCTGAAGGCCTCCTATAATCCTTTCTATAATCGGGACGTGAAGTGAGAATTATGGTCTCAAACAATCATTGAGGGGACTCAATGGAGTCTTAATATATACTATATATTTAGGAATCTCAGGCTCTTTATAGGACTCTAAAATCATATTTCTAGAAAGTTGTTGAACGTGGTGAGTCAGTTTATGATCACCTAGTTGTAATCGTGTCCACTAGTTATATATGTTAAGCTTTTCAAGAAGTAATTTGATATCTGATTCCACATCCACTCTATCTCCTCAAGAGGTTGTGCAATACCAATTAGAAGCTGATGATCGTTCATTACCTTCCAAATATTGAGGAATCAAGATACTAACTCTGCAACACAATGCTTCATTACTAGACACCATAACATACATCTTAGTTATTGGTACATATTTTCCCCACATGGATGTACTACTAAATGACATGAATGAAACTCTCACATCACTTCCTGCTACGACATAAAAGGTAAGGTATTCTATTATATAAAAACGATATTGTGTTCGACACTTTCATAATATCCATCGGGAGAAAATTCTGTGGACATCTGAGTATGTAAGGTCTCATTTTTGTGATCTCCACACTAATTATTCCTATAAGGATGTTAAAGTGATTGAGTCACAACAATCGAATAAAGATATGAAGCACAATAAATTTACACTAAGGAAAACACCAATGAGGATATCTACTCCAACACCTCTTCATAAATGGGATAATATTACCCCATAATCCCATTTATGGGAGTATACACAATCTCAAATTCGTAGTCCTAGAGGAACTCTAGCTGTCACCTCTATCTAAAGTTATTATCCGTCTATAAGAATATCTTCTTAAGACATTTGTGGTTAGAGTATAGGATAAACATCTCACCCATCCATTATTTTTTAAAAATCCTACGTGGGAATAATACAACTGGTAGCCCAAGATAAATGGTCACACAGTTCTTCTCATATGGCCTCAAATCACAAGAATAATAAGAAATAACCACATGCCTCTACATCATAACACAACCACATCTGGACCATGTTTCATCCTAGAACATTATGTACTCAACACCCTCCTATAGAAATTTCATGATGGACATGATCATCATTCTGTCTAAATCTCATGAAAGTAGTGTTGGAACCATTCCTTCCATATGAAATGATACCGCTTATGGGTCAAATATTTCAAGCATGATTCCTCTATAGTTAAATTGGGTAAAAACCTATGATTGAACCATACAACACAAATGAAAATCTACACCTTAGTAACTCTTTTGGGTGGATCCTAAGAATGAACTGCATCCTTCTTTTCCGGGTCAAATACTACTCCTACCTCTAAGATGACATGTCCATGTAATTGGACCTCTTGAATCCCAAACTTACACTTTGAGAGCTTCAAATAAAGGTGGGTATATTAGAGTATTTCCTAGAATATCCTCAAGAGTCTTGTGATCTCTTCCTTATATTCCATGTACAATAGCATGTCATCAATGAATAACACCATATAGAAGTCTATGAAAGGCTAAATGATCAAGTTCATGAGTCCTATGAACACTACTAGGGGTTTCGTCATTCCAAATGACATCACCAAGCACTCATAGTTAATGTACTGACATCTAAATGTAATCTTTGTAATGTTGTCATCTTGTTTTCACAGATGGTTATATCATGATCATATGTTAATAATCAAGAACCATTATTCCTCTATCAAATAATAAAATTGTTCTTTGATCCGAGGTACTGGATACTTAATATTCAGGGTCCCCTAGTTCAAGAATTTTTAGTCCACACATAACCTCAAGCTCATGTATGTCTTCTTGGTGAACAACACTGGGGCTGCCCAGTGTGAAACACTGGGACTCACAAATCCCTTCTCTTGCAAGTCATCCAACTGCACCCTCTACTCAAAAATCTCTACAGCAACTATCTGATATACTAGTGAAGATATCGGGGTCATCCTTGGATGAAATTAAATGAAATATTCTATCTATTTATGGGGAGGAAATCCTATAACATCCATGGGAATGACATCCTCATACTCTACCACTACTGTAGGAAGATGAAAGTTCATAGAATCAACTTCTCCATGATTCATCCTATACAAAAAGTGAGTAATCTTCTATACACGCTTATGATTGCACACATCCTACTCTTCCATGGATTCATTTCCTCCAACAATCGAAAATTTCATTCCATCACAATGGAAACACCACATCATCCACCTAAAATAGATAATATGTGCATGAAATGTAAATAGATAGTCTTTACATAAGATGAAATCATAAGGCCTCATCGCTACAAAACGGATCATACAAAAAAACTCTTGCCTCTAATAATCTGATATTACTATCAACATAAGTGTGAAATCACAGATTCATCACATATCGGAGTCTCTATCTGCAAAGGGTCCATCTAATGGCTCACCCAAAATTTCTACGTCTTGAATCCGATAACTGGAAATGAATGAATAACTTGAACCTATGTCTATCAACTCTGATGATATATTAGAAAATTCAGATATCATACCTCATACCATCCCTGGATACTTGGGTTCATAGCCTTATATATCATTCACCTATCCTCATACCTGACCATTATCTCCTTTAATCCAAGAGTGGACCACCTGGGGGGTGGTGGTGGAAATAGGTCAAACCTCTGGCCACCTCCTTATTCACTATTGTTCCCTCTTCCACCAATGGAACCCTACAAACCTCCCATATCCTACCTCTTCCTTAGCCTCAGTAATCCCTCAACCATTTCTCAATCAGTTGTACAAAGGGTTAGAAAATCACAATCCAGATGTCCCTAAACATCTTAGGAGAAACAACTCCCCTCTATCAGCTGATTCAATCCAACATAGGAGCCCAACAATATTATCCCTATGTCCTCTGATCATCTCATGAAGCATTTAACACGCTTCGATCACTATTACTATCATTGGCTACCTACATCTGATGTCTTACCTCGTGGGTACAAGCTACTAGCACCAATTATCAATGCCTTTTATACAAGAATCTTTTTTCCACCAAGTCCTTCTCATGAAACCCCACATAGAAGAAAATAAATAGGGATACCACTAAATCATGGATATTCCATTATAATCCATACTCCACAGTCTTTGATTTAAGGAATGGGACCCGAACTAGATCCATTTAGTATCACGAGAGATCAATAAACCTCACTAATTACCCCCACCATCATCAAAATCCACAACAACATATGTAGAATTAGTTGTTTGTTCAATGATCGCAATGTGATAGGATAAAGATCCTCCTCGAATAGATTCTCAAATTCTAGCAATGAGTATGTTTCATCATCATTTTACTGGTTCACTATGCTCCACCATCACCCAAAATATCCCTGAATACAACTCACCAAATTTACCTTCATCTAATCTGAAGTCATCCTCATAAGGAAAAATACTCTATTGACTACATCAAGCTAGTCTTATGCTACCTGAGGGTATGGAATGCCCCAAAATTGGGTATCTCATTGCCTCCAAAACTCAAACTGTGCACTCAAACTTCATGCATTCTTAACCATCACTTACAGTGCTAACTTCTACTCAATGGGTGGTGGTATAGGTGGTAAACCACATAGATGTGTTATCAACTATATAGGCCCCTGTACTGATGCCATGTCACCTAGTGGATCATCATCATAATATCATAGTATAATACTACCAAGTAATATTCTTAGTGACATCCTGGTATAAAACATGATGGACCACAGTCAGTGAATATACCAAGGTAGCTAACTCAAGAAGTTCATGAAATACAAAACCCGAAAATATACGATGCATGTACCAATATTTTTTCCCACATTCAATTTCAACATGAACAAAGTCAAAATTATGGCGATCAGAGTCATGGTGTATAGATATGTCATATGCCACACCAATATGCGTGTCCCTATCCTTAATGAAGAACTCAAATCACATAACACTATTTATTAAATCCAATATCTCTTACTCATGTACTATTGTTAAATGACTACCTCTAATACCACAGTGTCAGAAATCGACCCCGAAGGGTCTGACCTATGATTGCCCCAATCCCACCACAAATATTACAAGGAATGGAAACCAACACCGAGGAGGCATATCCTGCAATTATAAGGAATTATCTTAATTTTATTTTACACACACACATCTATTAATCCATTAAACTATTACATAAAAATGAACTAAAACCAATGCACGCATACCTCTATAATCCCAACACTGTTGCATGATAGTATAGTCCTAGAAGTAATGGTAGGCCAATTAAAGCTAACCAAAAACTATTAAGAGTCCATACTACTCAAAGGGAGAGTATTTTGATAAAATGAATGCCCAAAAAAACACATAGTTATTTCTAGAGAAACCTATGCTCCACCTACTCCGCATCCTCATAGGACTCATTCAAAAGGGTCGTCAATTGCAATAGACACAACATGTCTGGGAAGATCCCATGCATGGGTGAGCATAAAAACACCCAATTGGACACCCCAAAACCACTATAAATGAAGAATAAAGTATAGTTAGATCAATACAAGATAAAAAATGTTCAATAGAAATCACCCAGATATAATCCGTAAAGACACTAATCCACAAGTAGGTTACAAAAAACTACCATCTATAGGATTATTCTCATTGAAATTCCCATTTTCAAAGAATCCACAAAACAAGACATGACATCATCATAGAATGTCATCAAAGAGGTCTAAGGCATTGGCCCCTACACAAGAAACCTCACATGTCACAGATGTCATGGATACATAGATAAGGGGCCAGACCTAGAAACGTTGGTGGTCACCATGAACCCAATATGGATAACACTCTACATAGTGGGTTATTTAAAAGCGATACCTCAAATACTACTGATGTGTCCAAATGGATGGAGGTTGAACACCCTACTCAAGAGGACACACTGATTCAATGAACCATATCTGGGATATAATGATAATAGACGATCTCAGTCTTGCCTCATGGAGGGATGCCACAATATTTATATGGGATTCATTCCCTATTGGGTATCATAATCCATAGCTAAGGAAATAATTAAACACGATAACCTAGATGGTAAGGAACTATAAGAAAACCAATTAACCAACACTTTTCTAAACTGAATTGTCAGAGAGCTCCAAGCTATATCAAATTTAGTGCACAAAATTTACGTTGAATACACATACTACCCTTATCATCCTAGATCTACATGTGTGGTAACACCTCACAGAAAATTTAAACAGAACATACATGAAGTGTGAGTAACACATATAGCATGTAAATGTCTCCCGACACCCTTCATCTGTACCATGGCCATACCCTTTTACAGTTGGTCATATCAAGTACACCTTCCATTGTTTTGTCCAGGTACATGATGTGACTATACCCATGTACTCATGGAAAATTCAGCGTACCATCTTAGTTGCAAACTGAGCCATCATGGATGGTTTAGAAAGTGTGTGACAATGTTACACAACATGTGATATTTAACTCCCAATGAAAACCTAGTTTCTCATTGAGGGGATCCAACAGAACACGTAATCCTAAAATACATGTCACGTTTACTAGTATTACCCATATCTATCGAGATTTTTTTCTTTATAATTCTACACATATCAAGAGATACCAAACTATCCAGAACTTACTATACCTGGGTTATCCAGCCCTTAACATCCTTGATCGAAAAAATCTATCCTCGAATCCTTTCATAAAACATCACATATTGTTGTCTTTCATCTTTTTTCAAAACTGGGAAGAATGGAACCTACAAATCCATTTGATCTTCCTCTAATCACCCTCTATCTTCATAAATCCTTGACCGCACCCTCGATCATGAACAATATAAAAAATATTGATTTGTGTCACCAATTAATAGTAGTGCAATGATTAATTATTAGGAATTTTTTCAAACTAGGGGAAAAAAGGAAATTCCAATGATGATCATGTGATAAAACTAGGGAGAAACCCATAATTCATAAATTTTGGGTAATGAACTTCATCCATTTTTGTTTTTAATATATCCATTTTCATAGATATTAAAAATGAAGAAGAATATATAAACAATAAACAAATAATACATCAATTTAAATCATCTAATGATTCACATATCAATTCTATTCATGGAATTGATGTGACTTTGTCTCATATTATACAACGGGATGGAAAACAAAAAACCAAATCCTACCTATAGTTTTGATCAATCATTGATGAAGAAACAATTTTGGGTTTTTCATTATGATGATATTGCTAACCTTTATTGGTGAATCGATCCATGATCTAGTCCTGATCATTCATAACTCATTAAGAATACTCTTCAATGGTTATCTAGATATCCAGGGTTTTAGTAGTCAATGATAAGGAATGTTTCTCCACCTTATATTTATGAATTTTATGTCCTGACACGACCCCCGGGGCCTATGCCATGACTTCCCCAAAATCGCCTTCCAATGTTCAGGGGCTGACGACTAGCACCGAAAGATGTATTCCCTAAAACCAGGAAGGTGATTTCTTTAAAACCTGTAAACACACACAATCAAGCACACATCATGATATGAAAACAAGTAAACTGTATAGTAAAACGAGTATGTACAGTAAGAAAAAGGGGCCAGAATTCAAGCCCAATGGGAAAGTACAAGAAAATTGGGAAGTACAAGAATAACTAAAAACAACTCCCGTGAACACCTGCCAAGGATCCTAACTGAAGGGTAGGTACAGATCTCAAATAGTCATCTTTGTAGTATGCCTTTTCTAATGTCCACCTCCGAGCTACCTCCAATCCTGGTTCTCTCATCTCCAGTCATCGTTGTCCATCGTCTACACCAAACAGAACAAGGTGCAGGCGTAGCCTGTGCATGGGTGAGTATAACGATACTCATTAGGGACCCCAAGACCATCAAAGGTCACAAAAATTCCACAAAGGATTACACACAAAGCATGAAAACAACTGAAAACCCTAGTTAGGTATATGCCCATACATATACCTAAGTTATCGAGTATACCCATCTCATTCAGGAGGAAATCAACACCCAAATCATATGACCAAAATCAACTATTCCACATAGGAAAGAAATACCATGATGGTTACACCACTAGGGTAAGTACCAAAAAGTTAACATCACAGAGAAGAATACCATGAATGTATCACGACGTAGGTAAGTACCATAATGTGACTCCAATCCAAATAATACCACTAAGGTATCAACGTAATTAAAATACCACAATGGTAACACCACATAGAAGAATACCATAAAGTTATCACCACAAATGTATAGAATCTTCTCAAAACAGGTATAACATAGGTATGGTAGTAAAGATGATTTGATGTAACTACTTAATCATCTTACTCTATTAATAGCCAAACCCACGTAGGATCCTAAATCATCATACCCACGTATGATCCTAGTTCATCAGACCCACAAATGATCATAGTACAGAAGAGCCATTTAGGATAATAGAGTAGTCCCACATGGATTCCTAGGGCATATGCAACATGGATACTGGAACACAGACCCACGTAGGATCCCAAAACACAAACCCACATAGGATCCCTTTCTCATGATACAACCAGCTACATGGTTCCCATACTAATCTCACTTGATTCTAGGAGGGTCCACTCCTCAATACACAGGTCGATACTCAAACTGCCACAATGTCCCAGGAAGAAGTTTCTCAAAGGAATACCACATAAAAGAGGTCTCAATGCGATAGATGATTCATTAATCAGATGCTCGGTCTATATGTTATTATCATTTTAGTCCTGAGGGCCCTGTTGGATTCATGTTCGATCCAACCCACCCGTACCCCAACATTATCAAAAACTCATATGGGGTATTCCAAAATGACTGTCTCGATCCAAAGATTCTGGCACTATAGATGGTTCATCAAATTGACACCCGTAGCTCAAGATATGGATGAAAGAGTATAAAGGGGACGAAGATGGTCCGAGACCGGTCCGACCCGTGCGGACCGACCCGACACGACACGATCGGACCGACCCGACCCGACCCGGGTCTAGCCCTAGGTGTGGCCCAGTGCGCTGGCATGCCTGCGCAGCCTGTACCATGATGGGAAGCCCACTGGGCGGCCCGCTAGGCAGCTGGACGACCATCCCTTCTCTGCACGGTGTGATCACGCCCCACGCCATCGCCATCGGCGGACATCGAGTGAGCTGCCCCCTTTTCCGCCACGGCCTTGTGCCTCGGCTCCTACATGCCCGGTGGTGCGGTGACGCACCGTCGCCCCCTTTGTGCACCCAGTTGTGCTCCAGTCACCGCCCTTGCTCCACCGCATCTCTTCTCCGGAAGCCCGTTTGCGCCGCCTCCGTCATCGCAGCCGCCCGAAGAGTCGACCATCACTCCCAAGTCACACATGTGCCAGTCACCAGCACTGGTCACCGTCCTCCTCCATCACATAGAACGCGTCAGCATGGATGATGCAGAGGGGTCATGCTATGTTTTTTTGGCCTGTACCCGCCATGTTAGACTGGTAGCACTCAATTTATGGAGAATGATTCAATGTAAATGAAATTAATGAAGAATAATCAGAACACACCCCTACCTTGTCGTTCGTTGGAGGAGTCGAGAGGTATAAGATGAATTCATTGAAGGAAATCAGTGTTTTTTACTTCTGTAAATCTCTTCTGATCCAGACATGGGGTCAGTTCTTCATTCTTAGTTGAATAGGATGTTCTTCGTTGGAGAGGGTGTTCTTTGTTGGAGAGGGCGTTTCTCCACAATTAGCCAAAGCTCCTTTTCTAATGAAATCCTCCAACCCAACAAAAAATAAAGAGGCAACTTATTAAAAACAGTTAATTAATGTTGACACATTTAATTAATTATAGTTGGCTCAATATATTATTTTGAGATTTGAGAGGATGTCCCCCATTAAGAGGGGTTCAGGTGGTCCCCACCACCAAGAATTTAAATTGGGGGTTTTCAAACTAGGGTGTTCCCCACCTCCATATTTTAAAAACAAAGGTTATAAAAATAATATAAAAGTAGTTCCTTATTTTATTTTATTTTATTTCCACAAAAAAGTGAAAACCTAACATCCTCCCTCGACCTACTTCAGTTTAGTTGAAGGTATCATTAAGCGATTATCAGTGCAGCGAGTTCAACAGTGTCCGCAGATTTTATTTCTGAGCACTGGTTCAAGAGTTATAAAAACTCGCTCGCACGTTTACTAAACGTACTTAAAAAAAGATTAGGAATTAATTCCTAGTACTCCGGGGCTCGAAATCATGCGCTGTAAATTTTCATGGACTCGTAAAATTATATATAAAAAAAATTGCATGGAATTAGCAATTCTTTACATTCTCCCCACCTCAGGGCTTTGCATACCGGAAATACATATTAGAAAACTAGGAAAACATGTGGGGGTACTGAGCATGAATATGAGTCTCCCACTCCCATGTGCTCTCCGGGAGGTTCTTATGCTGCCAACGTACACACACCAAAGTTATCGATCTCCCATTTAGGACTCCCCCTTTTTGATCCTCAATCTCCACTGAAACCTCCGTAAACTTTTCCGCATCGTCGATGTCCAGCTCGCCCCAGTCAATGATGTGTGAAGTGTCATGCAAGTATATTCTCAGATGGGATACGTGGAAGATGTCATGCACCCGGTGAAACTGAGGGGGAAGTGCTATGCGGTAAGCCACCTCGCCAACTCTGCTAAGGACCATAAATGGTCTGACGAACCTTAGATATAACATTCTGCCCCGAACAAATATTTGCAATCCTCGTCGGAGTGAGACCCGTAGAAAGGCATGGTCACCATCCTTGAACTGTAGAGGTCTCTCTCTCCTATCGACATAAGACTTCTGCCTGCTCTGTGCAGTCTTCATCCACTCCAGGATGATCTGGACCTTCTCTGATGTAGCTCGTACAAGCTCTGGTTCCATGAGTCTTAACTCCCCTGGTTCAGTCCTGCACAAAGGCGATCTGTAAGGTTAGCTGTACAAAGCCTCAAAAGGTGCCATCCCAATCATGGACTGATAGTTGTAGTTGTATGAAAACTCCACCAAGGTAAAGTGATCCTACCAACTGTGAACGTCTTCGAGGACTCATGTACGCAAAATGGCCTTGATGGTCTGAATAGTCTACTCAGTCTGGCCATCTGACTGAGGCTGGAAGGTAGTGCTCAGATGAAGCTGCATCCCGAAAGCCTCCGGCAACCCCTTGAAAAGTCGAAAAGTGAAACATGCATCATGATCGGATACAATTTTCAAGGGTACTCCATGTAGCCACACAATTTCCTGATCGTAGAGGTGTCCCCATCTCTCTATTAGACCCTTCTATTTGATCAGTATGAAGTGGGACGACATGGTGAGTTGGTCAATGATCACCCATACAGAATAATGAACCATGGACGTATGTGGAAGTACTGTCACAAAGTCCATGGATATCCAATCCCACTTCCACTCTGGGACCTCAAAAGGTTGATGTAAGACTGCTGGTATCTGATGCTCTGCCTTCAATTGCTGATAAGTGAGGCACCGATAGACAAACTCTGCTACTTCGTTTTTCATTCCAATCCACCAGTGCTGTCGTTGAAGATCTTGGTACATCTTGGCCATTCTTGGATGTACTTATAGAGCGGATGTTTGTAAATCCCGTAATAAATACTCCTGAAGCGACAGTGGCACCATGGTACATCTTCTGTAAAATATAATGTGCTCTCAACCTTCATAAAATGCATCAGGTATCTTCCCTATGGATATATAACCACGTCGAGCCTCACAGTAAGTGTCTTCACGTTATACCTCCCTAACTTTCTGAAGGAGAGGAGGAGTGACAGTAAGAGACTGAAGAAAAGTTGTTCCACATCGATCCATAAACGGCGTCTCCAAAGCGTCCAACAACTCTGTCTCCTCACCTAGCAGTTGTATACCAGTTTTTCTGCTGAGTGCAACTAAAACAAAGTCCCCTTTCCCAGGTGTATAGACTATCTTGATTTCATTGTCCTGAAGGAACTTAATCTAATGTCTCTATCTCAGGTTCAGGTCCCTCGGGGTGAAGATATACCTGAGACACTGGTGGTAAGAGTAAACTGTAAAATGATAGTCAATCATATAGTGTCGCCACATCTTCAAAGAAAATACCACTTTGGCTAACCCAAGTTCATGGGTAGCGTAGTTCTTCTCATGATGCCTCAGCTATAGGGAACAATATGAGACAACCTCTCACTCCTACATCAGGACATATCTGATCCCGGTACCTAATACGTCGCAGTAGACTACATACCCAACGCCCTCTTCCGAGGCCTCAAGATGGGGGAAAGTCAACCTCTACATCATCTCCTGAAAACTCCATTATAATCTCTCTGGCCACATTAAGGGTGTCCCCTTCATCATCAATTCTAATAAAGGTGTTGTAACTCTATAGAAATCGGGGAAAAATATCTAATAGTATCCGAAGAAACCCAGGAAACTCCGTACCTCCGTCACACTCCTGGTTGGCTCCCAAGAAAGTACCACCTCAATCTTTGCGGGATCCACTGCAACTCTAGCCTCTAAGATTTCATGTCTCAGAAAGTGAACCTCTAGGATCCAGAACTGGCACTTAATGAGCATACCATAAAGCTGGTGCTCTAGGCGTGTGTCCAGAACTATCTACAAATGATAGGCATGCTCCAATTTAGTAGCTAAGTAGATCAGAATGTCATTGATGAAGACTAAAAATGTGATCAAGGTATGGCTAAAATATCATGTTCACAAGTCCCATTAACACTGCTTGAGAGTTGGTCACACAGAATGGAATAAAAAATAACACATAGTGTTCATACCGACATCTGAAATCAATCTTCTATACATCCTCGTCTCATACTCTAAGCTAGTGGTGGTCTGATCTAAGGTCTATCTTTGTGATCCATCGTTCTCACATTAGGTGATCAAAGAGGTCGTCAATCCTTGTGAGTGGGTACTTGTTCCTCAAGGTCACCTAGTTCAGGCACCGATAGTCAACACAAAGTCTCAAACTCCTATCTGCCTTCATGGAGAACAAAATCGGGGATGCCCAAGGAGAAACACTAGGCCAGAAGAATCCCTTCCAATGAAAGTCCTCTATCTATACCTGAAGCTCACGAAGCTCCAAAGGAGCCATCCGATACAGTGGTGTAGATATCAGTTTCATACTAGGGTACAAGTCAATGTAAATTCTACCTCTCTGTGAGGAGGTAGACCAGGAACATCATCAGGGAAGACATATGTGTACTGGTCCACCACTACAGGATAACTCAGAGTCTCCACATCAACCGCTCTAAGGGTCAGGCTAGACAAATGATTAGTGATTGGATTCACTCTTCTCTGGGTAAGTCCATCATGTGCGGAAAAGGCTCCCTTTTCGTCGATGAATGTAAACCTAGTCCCATCCTCATGGATACTCTTTACTTTTCACAAAAAACAATTGATCTTGGAATAGACATTATATTACTAATACATACCCAATATGACATCGTAAGGCCTAGACACCGCTATTAGGACATCCTAGCGAAAGCTCTCGCCTCCTAGAGTAAGCTCACACTGCAGGCACCAGTGTGTAATTGTATAATCCTCTCCCGTAGGAGTCTCTATCTGTAAGGATCAAGCCAACGGCTCCACCAGAATCTCCGAGCTCTGAAAAAGGGCAGTGGAAATAAAATAATGACTAGAACCTGTGTCTATAAGTACTGCATGTAAAGTAGAGTAGAGACAGATCATACCTTGTATCATATGTGGAGTGCCGTGATCATAGGAATTAGCTGCCTAGACCTGAGATCACCCCTTTCCACCTACTCTCTATAGTTTGGTTGGACCACATGGTGGTGGTGACGGTAACATCTCGAATCATCTCCCAATGCCAGCTTCACGGCCAGCTCCTCTGTCACGTCTTCCTACTCCTTGCGGACCTCCTCGATCGAACCTCTATCAATGCCAGGGTGGACCTTAGACCGTATGCTGATCATCCATACGGCAGTTCAGGCAGTCTCAAGCCAGGTGACCTAGCCCGCTGCATGTGTAACACTATCTGCTCCTCACATGACTGGCTCTGTCTCCATTTCCCCATAAAACCGACCCTAAATCTTGTAGTTTTCCACCTGTAGGTCTGGTCCTCTTAGACCTCTGTGACATCTATCTGCTTCCAGCTGCAGAAGACTCTGCAAAATCACGCTCGGTGGAGGTTCTTGCTGTTACAGACTCCTCAGCAAGAAAACTCTCTGATAATAGGGATCACTCTAGCACCCCCGCCTGCATCGGGATTCTGAGATAAATCATTGATTCACTAATCTCTCTTATGTGTCACTCCTCAAAGGTCTGGGCCCTAAATAATGGGTCCCTCACCATATTAGTAGAGTAATGTGAGAGGTCGGTGAACCTCGTTGAGTATTGAGCCACAGTTATGTAGCCCTTTTGTAGATGAAGAAACTCATATATGTGCACTGCGCAAAGGGTCACTAGGACAAACTCTTCCCTAAGAAGACTCTCAATGTCTTCCTAGAAAAGTGTCACCTCGTCGTGAACCTGGAGCATCAGGATCCACCATATGTTGATTGCTTCATGTAGAACACTAGCGATAAAGATCACCATTAGATCAGATGGTGTCCCTACCAGTCGGAAGACTCTCAGCATGACCTCCATCCAGCCCTCTGTCGCCTGGGTGTCCGACCCGCCCCGGAAAATCGGTGGCCTCTAGTGCTGGAACTCGTGCAACGCACTCAAGAACCTTTCACCCTCTACTGCTAGGGTTGGTGTCATCAGTGGCCCAATGGGTAATGGTACCATTGGTGCTTCCACTGGTTCCCCACCGATAGAGGGCCCTGCACCGAGGCCTCGTCGCTCAGTGGGGTATCATCGTGTAATATAGCCAGAACACTTTATGGTTGTCTACATGGAGGAATCCTTAAAAAAACAAAGGTGCACCACGGTCAATAAGTTATACCTTTTGAGCTGACTCAAGAAATAACAAAGAATACTTTTCAATACACACACGCAATCTGTGTTTTCATGCACTGATCTAGAAATCAGAAGTCAGGGTCCTGGTGTATCGATATGTCGTCCTCCGCACTAACACTGGATTCCCAAAACTGATAACCACACTCATAACACTTAACACTATTACAGTTAAAAGATCATAGTCCAATGTTTTACATTAAAGAAGACTCCTCTGATACCAAATTGTCATGACCCGACCCCTGGGGCCCCTGTTGTGGCTTCCCCAAACCCACCTTCAATAGGCCTAGGGAAGGAAGCTAGCACCGAAAGGCATATTCCCTAAAACTGGGAACACATTGCCTTTGTAACCTATAATCACACACAACCATGCACACAATAAGATATGAACACAAGTAAACTGTATAGTTAAAAGAGTGCGTACAGTATGAAAATGGGGCAAGAATATATGCCCAAACGGAAAGTACAAAAAAACTATGAAGTACAAGAATAACTAAACACAGCTCCTGTGAACACCCGCCAAGGATCCTATATGAAGGGTAGGTACAGCTCTCAAACAGTCTTTTTTGCGGTATTCCTTGTCTAATGTCCACCTCTGAGATACCTCCATTCCTGGTTCTCTCATCTCTAGTTAGTGTTGTCCATCGTCTGCACTAAACACAACAAGGTGATGGTGTAACCCATGTAGTGGTGAGTATAAAGATACTAAGTAGGGACCCCGAGACCTTCAATGGTCTCAAAAGATCCACAATGGATAAACCACAAAGCACGAAAACAACTGAAAATATGACTTTGGTATATGATTATACATGTACCTAAGTTATCAAGAATTCCCATCTCATTCATGATGAACTCAAGGCCCAAATCAAAAGCCCAAAGCTAAACTATTCCATGGAGGAAAGAAATACCACGAATGTTACACCACAAGGGTAATTACCACAAAGATAATTCCACACATAATAATACCACTAAGGTATTGCCACAATTATATGTACAAAAAGGTAACGCCACACAGAAGAATACCAAAAAAGTATACCACAAAGGTAAAGAATCAAATCACACCAGGTATAACATTGGTATAGTAGTAAAT
Source organism: Viscum album (assembly GCA_963277665.1). Lineage (NCBI taxonomy): Eukaryota > Viridiplantae > Streptophyta > Magnoliopsida > Santalales > Viscaceae > Viscum > Viscum album. The sequence continues at coordinate 712,951,690 of OY728163.1, read as the reverse complement.
ATGATTAGATATAACTAATGAATCATCTTACTCTGTTATGGGGTAGACCCACATAGGATCCTAAATCATTAGGCCCATGTAGGATCCTAGATCATCATACCCACATAAGATCCTAGTACATTAGATCCACGTAGGATCCTAGAGTAGTCTAACGTGGATTTATAGAGCGGATCCAACAGATATACTAGAACAAAGACCCACGTAGGATCCCAAAACAGAAACCCACATAGTATCCATTTCTCATTATACAGCCAGCTACAATGTTCCCGCACTATGATCGCTTGATTCTTGGAGGTTACACTCTTTAAGCCATAGTTTGATACTCCAACTTCCACGAAGTCTCGTGAAGAAGTATCTCAAAGGACTGCCAAGTAAAAGTGGTCTCAACGCGATAGACGGTGCGTCAATAGGATACCTGGTATGTCAGTTATTGTCCATTTAGTTTCCATGGCCTGGTAGGATTCCTGTTCGATCCAACCTGTCAATATCCCAACATTATCCCAAACTCAACTTGGGTATACCAAAAGGGTCGCCTCGATTCAAGGTTTTAGGTGCCATAGACGGTTCATCAAATGAATTTCCGAAGCTAAAGATATGGCTGATTGAGTAAAAAGGGGTCAATGTTGGTCTGGGTCCGGTCCGACCAGGCCGAGGTCGACCGACCCGGTTCAGGTCGACCCAGGTCCGTCCTTGGGTCCGACCTCGCCCACGGCTGGCCGGATGTCCAACCATTCTCTGCGTGGCCCGGTCGCGTGCCACGACATCAACGGAGGCCGGAAACGATCCGACCACCCCCTTCGCTATCACGGAATTGTGTCGCGGCACTTTTACGCATGGTGGCCCGGTCGCACGCCGCCACCCCATAGCATTGTCGGTTGTTCGCTGGTTTCCACCCTTGCTCCTCCATGCCTGACGGGCCGTGACCCTTCTTCGGTGGAATGGTTGTGACACCGCCGTCGTCACGGCTAGCCAGAGTTCCGTCCACCGCTCTTTAGTCCCACCAGTGTAAGTCTTCAGCACTGGTCTTCATCCTCCTCCATCGCATAGAACACATCATCAAGGATGATGTGTATGGATCAGGCCATGCTGGTTTGTCCGTACCCTCTGTGTTAGATTTGTAACACTCGGCTTATGGAAAAGGATTCAACGTAAAAGAAATTAATTAATAATAATCAAAACACACCCCTACTTTTTCGTTGGTTGGAGGAGTCGAGAGGTAGAAGATGAAGTCATTAAATAACGTCGGCATTTGTTTCTTCCACAAAGAGCTTCTGATCCGGGCTTGGGGATAGTTCCTCATTCTTAGTTGAATAGGGCGTTCTTCATTGGAGAGGGCGTTCTTCGTTGGAGAGGGTGTTCTTCGTTGGAGAGTGAATTTATCCACAATTATCCCAAGCTCCTTTTCCAACGAAAACCTACATCCGAACAAAAAGAAAGAGGCAAATTATTTAAAATAAGTCTAACAATTAATTAATGTTGACCCATTTAATTAATTGTAGATGTCTCAATTTATTATTTGGAGAGTTGAGAGGTTTTCCCCCATTATGATGGGTTCGGCTGGTCCCCACCACCAAGAATTTAAATTGGTGGTTTTCTAGATCTAGTTGTCCCCACCATTATAAGTTTAAAAGAGAGGTTATAAAAATATAATAAAAGTTATTCATTATTTATATCCATAAAAAATTGAAAAACTAACTTCCACCGTTGACCTACTATGGTTAAGGTGAAGGGCTTGTTAAGTGAATATCAGCATTGTGAGTTCAACAGTGCCCTCAGATTTCAATTCTGAGCATCAGTTCAAAAGTTATAAAAATCTTCTCGCACCTTTACTGAACGTACATACAAAATGTTCATAAAATCATTCTGGGCCCTCCGGGCCTTGGAATCATGCACTATTAATTTTCGTGGACTGATAAAATTCAGATATAATGAAAAAATATATGTAATTTTAGGGTCTTTAAATTTCTGGTCATTGCATTGAAAAAATTAACTCAATTTTATTTAATTATTTTTATAATTCTGTGCTCGTGTCAACTTTATCACAAGTACCACACACCACAAAATATTATATTTCATATATCGTAAAACCTACATTCCGAACACAAGGGTTCAATTGAATTTCTGATCTAGAATCATATTAGGGAGTTATTCCATTTTTTCACAAAAACTAAAAAATTGTTTTAGTTTATATATTTAATATATTTCAAACATTTTTTCGAAGCACACCAGGCATCAGAATCACATGATAACCCAATTCCTATTCTAGAAAATAATCCATATAATATCCATAAATATGATATGGAATATATGAGTAATGAAATCATTATTGAAAATAGATATGTGTTATATTATATTTTAAAATTGAAAATAATATCATAATATCATATTATTTCATTAAATATAATTATATATATAATAAATGGGGTGTGGTGTTGAAAATATAGTCACATCACTTTATGAAGGCAGTAGTCCACACGTACACGAATGAATTTATCATATTTTATTAACTAAAAATGTTAATAATAAAATGATAATTTACCTTTTCAGAATAATATATATGTCATGAATAACGAAATTATGTTATTTATGTCACATATATTTATTAACCTTATCCTTATTACATTCCATGTAATGAATTAATGAAAAATGAATCACATCTCTTTCGGTGGAAATAATCTGTCGTACAAAAGATGAACATTATCACATCTCTAATAGAATGGAAATAAAAAAATTATATATTATATATTAACTATATAGGTATATATATATTTTAAATATTATATATATACTTTATATCTATCAAAATACCCATCAATGCAAGGTGGTAATTGGAAATTGAATGACATCGATTTGTGAGGCAGCATTCTATTGTACAAATAAGTAAGGATATTGTGACCCATATGATAGTTGTGGTGATGGTTTTAGGTCCTTACATTAAAATAAAAAATATAAATTTATATAGTAAAATTATTTTTGCAGAAAATCTTGGTATACTAATCATTAAATGAGTTGGAGGAAGATAAATAATACATACGTTCGTTGAATAATTCTACCTATTATTTGGGAATTCACCATTGGATTTCACCAAAAGAATTCTGATGATTAATTTATGCCAAAAATATGGATTCAAAGATTATTGGATATGATTGGTATGTGATTTAGTTAGGTATTGGATAATTAAAAATGGTTCCATGGTGTGAATAATATTAGACTGTTTTCAACCATTTATAAGTGAGGTGAGTGGAATAGTTGTAATTTTTTAAAACAAAAAAGTGTAACCACATTTATCATAAGTCAAAATGGTCAAAAATATATTATTAAAGATAATTAGGATTTTTACATTCAAAATATTACCACAAAATATATTATATATAAGTATTTAGGTAATTTTAACTCTCATTTTTTTGTTTAATCCCATGTAAATTTATTTTTACCTGAGCAGCTGTAAAGAATTTTTACTAATTTTTGTAATATATTGCTAAAAATATAAGATAAACTTATAATATAACATAAATTATTATCATTAAAAGCATTCAATCCATTAGGGGCCTTAGTTGGTTCTTATGGCATCCATAAATTCTGTGGGAAGTCTCTTCTGCTGTAGGGTCTCCTATTAAGGTTGACAAAGAAACAAAACTCTCTAGGTTTGATCACATTACCTGTGTGCTAGTTGAGTTTGATCTAGATTATATGTTGATTGATACTTTGTTTCTTGTGGCTGGTGATTTTAAGATTTAACTCTCAATATAGTATGAATGGCTACTTGATTTTTATGAATCATATCTTTGCATTGGTGACTCATGTGATCAATGCAGAAGGAATATCAGCTGTGTTTTATGTAAATCTCATGGGCACTATGATGATTAGTGTAAGAGGGATCAAACAGGTACTGGATAGACTAGGAATAAGGTATTCAAGAAGAAGTATACTTCATCCTTTATTGAGGTACTGAAGCAAGGATTAAATGAGGGCCCTATTGGTGGGGATCTTATGTGCCTACCAAAACACGTTAATGTTGTGGTCAGTTGTAGTGATGCATCCCTGAATTTAGATGATGATTATGCTAGGGGACCAACTGATATTAGAAACTCCTGGGCTGAATTCGCTGACAATGATTCTGACTGAGAGGAATTCATTCAATAAGAGGTTAATATTGAGAAGGGTCAAATAGCGGTGACTTCTGCTAGCAGTAAAGGCAAGATGAGCCAGGTTGATGCGGACGGATTTGATTTGTTGATGTCCAGAATGTCGCGAGCTCCCTCTGTTGATCGGGATGAAGGGGTTCTAGTGGCCATGGATGTTTGGTCTTCAATTGTGAGCATTGGGTCCATTGTAGGGTTTTCTGAGCCTTTTGTTCAAGATTTTTCAAAAACGGGCTCCCAGATTGTGCCCTCTGACCCTATTGCTCAGGATGGTGCAACTCCTCTTCTCCATGATGAGGTGCCGAATTCCATCCAGATTAATGCACAACATGATTTACAAGCTGATGTATATGATGATTCAGCCTCCCAGTTGTATAAATTCAATGGGGATTCCGAGGATATCTCACTGCAAACCTCATCAAAACTGTCACCAGGGCCGGAAAAATCCGGTTTTAATTTTTTTTCTATGTTAGACACTATTAACACAACTGAATTTGACTTCCTAAATCTTGAGGGTCTTGAGAGTGCATGTTTTAGTAATCGAAAACATGGTCGTCTACTGCATTGTAATGTTTGAAAAGTTCCAATAATGATATTGTCCCCTGATAAAGGTGTTGATAATGTATCCACTGAAGATGTACCCACAATAAAGGAGGCTCTGCAAGATGATATTCAGGGTATAGAGTAGAACCAGAAGGATGATGTCTAGAGTGTTCCACAACAGGCTGCTCATAAGGAAGTTGTTCTGTTTCACGAGGAGGTGGCGGTCCAAGATGAATAGACTATTCCGGATGACCAAAGGCAGGTTTCAAATGTTATGGCTTCAAATCACATGGAAGAGATAGTAGATGAGGCATTATATTTACAGCCAATTCAATGGAAAAGCGTGTGTCACTCAGTGCCTTGGGGTGGAAATCGAGGCCAGGGATGGCCTAGGAAGAGGCGATAATTACTCTCTATATTGAATATTTTCTACTTCTTTTGATGTGGTGTTGTCACCTCTTGAACTTTTCATCCTTGTTTTTTTTGTTCCTTTACTTTTTATTTAATAAATTTCGGCTTCGTGGATCCCAATCTACGGTGGTTCCGCTTTGGTAGTTATTATTATTCATTCATACTGTCTTAATTGCTTGTTTATAATGGTCATGTTTAAATAATAATATTCTGATAGACAATTTTGTTTCATTTGAACTTGATATTATGTGCATTGAAAAATTTAAAATTGATTGAATTTAGTTAAAAAATATACCATAAATCATGGAGTTGTAATTTATATCATCTAAAATCTATATTATTTTAACTTCCATTTATGAATAAAGAACTTTCTTTGAAAATCTGGTTTTCAGTGTGCTTTGGTGTGGTTCTTAGATTTCAGAGAGTGTTCCAGTCCATTCTCAGATGGCTACAAATTTTCTCTTCTAAATATTTGTCATTCATGTTATATATAATAATTTTTGATCTTACATGCTATAAATTGTTCTACACTATTATTTAATCCATAATTTATTGGAAATGGAAATAAAACCAAAATGGGATATGTTACATCCAATTGATAAATTGGAATTCATGAAGGTGAAATTCTTATGATTTATTTTCTATAAAGTCGGAATTACACTTGGAGGGTATAACATCAAATTTTATATATAGACATATGACCTTTATTATTCTTAAATTATTATTCATTATTTTCAAAACCATAAAAGCCCTAAAACACGGGAATAATATATCTGATGAATGCTCAATCATTGTCAATCTTGATGATATTATCATATTGAATGTTTATTATATATAATTTTGTATTTTCTATTTTCATGAAGGAATATTAATAAAATACCAAATTTATTCATACTCTAATTTTGTACAATATATAATCTATTCATACAGTATGCATACATTAATTTTATACCATATATAGTATATGTATGTAGTATGTGTGTTGTAAATGCATATATTATGAATATGGAAAATACATGGAAGGAATTGGATTGTGAAGTAACATATTTTAATACAGAATACTATATGCTTGTAAGTGTACACACTTTCAAACAATTTATTCATAAATTATATATACATCTGTATGCAACTAAAAAAATTTATACTATTTCCATAGTTTATGTATTAGAATAAACATATACTCTTATAATATAAAATATATTATAATTTTTATTTCTTAGTTTTTGAATATGGAAGATTCAATGGAGGAATGTAATTATTAAATATCATATAACGTTGAGTATACAATATGTGTATATGTTTATGAAATTTAAAATAATTTATGCATACATATCCATAAAAATGAATTAAAATTAGGTAAATATACTTATATTATATATATTTAGGTGTCTAAGAGTTTTTGATTTTTAAATTATTAATTTATGTATACTATATGAATAAATGTATTTGGGAACAAGTGTTTTTTTTAAAAAATTAATGTGTACATACTTGTGGTTTTAAAATAATGTTCATGGGTGTATCTATAATTTTATAAAAAATTATAAAAATTGTATAAATACTTATTGTTTTTAAAAATTGTAAATATTTATTTTGTCATTTTTAAATTATTTAAGAATATAGATAAATAATTTTCATATATATAGATATATTATAGTATTATTTAATCATTATGTGTCTAGAGTTAAAAAAATTGAATATAATCTTTGTGGTTTTTAATTATTAATTTTGAATTATGAACACATTGAAAACTGATATGGCTATGATTTAAAAAAAACATAGGTTATATAATGTTAATTTTTGGTATCAAATTCTAATTGTCTTAATATAAATGTAATGATATGGTAACATAAATAATATGTGAATGATAGTATGATAAATGAGTTTCTAATAAAATGGATAATAATATAGTGGATAAATTATTTTAATTTAAATGTTCTTTGAAAAAAATATTAAAATAAATTATTTGATAAATAGAAATAAATTATTAAATTAGTTGAAAATAAAAATATAAATTTCCTTATAGTGGTGTATTTTTTGAGTTACATTTCAGTTATAACAAAAAAAATTTCCATTCATGAACAAAAAATTATTATTACCCAAGATCTTTGATTTATAAAATGCAATGAAAATTTTTCTATTATTTGTGCATTGATTTCAAGGTAGAACACATACTAATAAAAGAAATGGCTAGTTGAAACTGAAAATTTAAATTTATGGTAATAGTTATAAATACTGATATTTATTAGTTTTGTTAAAATATTTAATATTAAATATATGTTACATCATTGAAATTTTTAATATTTAATTATGTTTTATGATTATTATAGAAAATAAGACGCTTTGTTAGAATAATGATCGATGTTATTGATGAGTGTTTCATAGTTCTTAGAAACATGTGTTCTAGATTTATGAGTCACAGCTTTAATGAAGATTCCATTGGATTGTTTTATGGAACCGGAAACATCGAACAGTTCTTTACCCAAAGGGGACTTGCATTCCAATGGAATGCGTTCGTTAAGTTTGATCTTTATGATACTTAATAATGTGCATTGGTCGAGAGGATGGGAGGTCGAACTCGTTGCAACCTTTTGGGGAAAATTATTGTGTACTATGGGAAAATCTTTTTAAATTTAAGATATTTTCATGAATCACTATTAACTCACAAAGTATATCATTAGTATCCCTTGTTATTTACAATCACTTATTAACATGTGTAAAATTTAGAATCATCGGTATATATTCAAAGTTTTCCATCAATGGAAACATATGTATTTATTAAAGGATTTCCATTAATGGTATCCTCTAATATACTGATTAGAGATTCTTTTAATCATCGTTATGATGATACTGGTTTTTAAGACACTCAGTGGGGCACTCTGGAATTTATTAACATCCAGGGAGACGAATGTTTGTTTTAATCTTGTGATCATGCTCATAAAATGAACTACATACCTATCATTGTGAAAGGAATTAGAACCCTCATAGTTTGGTTCCACATAACAGGACACATCATACCGTTTATGGTCATGTGATACGGAACTCTAATCAGAAGGTACTTAGATGATACTTAGTGTGGGACTTATGCTGAAGCAGCCTAAGGAATTTTGGAAAGGATATGAGATTCCAAGTAAGACCAGACCCTATTGGGAATATGGACCAAAGAGAACAGGGTTGATTTGAAGTGTTGGGATTGAACTTCATGGAGGCTTCTTACCTATCCCATATTAATCTGTATCCAAGCCCACATAGTTTGATAAATCTTATAGGAGAGCATAATCCTCTAGGATAGAGGACTTTGGGATTACTTGCTGAAAAATGATGCCTTGATGATTTGACGATTAAATTTGGATATTATTTCCTAAGGAGGACGCCTAAATTGGGGTAATTACGGTTGGATCCATAAGGATGATATCAAGTGATCTCAGGCCCTGAAACAGCTTCCTACGTATCCTGCTTTTGAAAAGGAATCAGATTTAATGTAGTTCATTTAGTGGGAATAGGATTGGATTCTTGAGGAGGATATCCAGTGAGCTGAGGCCCTGAAAGAGCTTCCTACGTATCCTGGTTTTTCACAGGAATCATAGTTCTTGTAGTTCATTTGGTGAGTGTTAATGCATATGCTGCAACCATCATATATCTCTAAGACCACGTGAGTCATGCTCAGTGTGGGAAACAAGGGGATATGAAAGATTCAACAACGACACTTAACACTTCAAAATTTTTCCTCTATGCTAATGGAATAGAGTGAATCGGCTGTGGAAGAGGGCGAGGTGACGAAACTTCCATATATTCTTTTTAAATTGAATAATGTTCCAATGGAAAGAAGAAGAGGTGAAGGTGAGGGGATTATTCAAGGATGGATTCCCTTTTGGAAATTTTATGGGGATTACTCCTAAGGGTGATTCCCATTTGAAATTTTTTATGGATTACTTCTAAGGAGGATCCCATTGAGGTTTAACCTAGCATATGATTCAGGTGATGAAGTTTGAGGAGATTCTTGAGGATTTTTTCGACTCGAGGTACTCGTGGAATCTATAATGAGAGTCCAAACTCATAACATGTGAAAGAATCCTAGATGAGTATGTTGACTCAAGGCAGTTCATTGAGTGTGGTGGAGTGTCTCTGATCATGGTATTCCATGTTTGGAAGTTGGGCATCATAAATTCTGAAATGGAAAATGTCGTCGACCCAATTCAAAAAGATTGTGGTGCGACTCTCAATTTTTCATTGGTGGTTAGTGACGAAAGTGAAGGGGCCAACTCGAAGGGCCGGGACCGCTGCCCGACAGTGTTCCAAAGTTGTGTATGCAAGGGCACAACCCCCGCAGTATGGACATGTGGGGTCACACAGGTGCTCCGCCAAGGTTCCTTGCATAGGTGTGTCGCGTAGCTCCCCCATATAGGTACTTCGTGCAGGTGCGACATGCAGATGTGTCGCGCATGTGATCCGCATAGATCTATATGTTCTAGACACTAATGGGTATTTGATCCAATTTTTAACCTTTAATTCTATATTTTCACATTTTTAGAGAGCTACCTGAGAAAATTTGGGGGGTCTTGGCAAAATAGCTATGCAAATGGAGCGTTGGGACTTCTTCCAACTTTTTGCGTCTTTGAAATGGGGAGCCCAAGGGTCTTATATATAGGTCATGATGGGACCTGGTCTAAGGGAGTTTTTCTGCATAGGTCCTTCACGTAGTTCCTCCGTGTATGTCATTCTTGGAGGGGTGTAAAAATTCAATTTCCGTGTAGTTATTCCGCGTAGGTCCCTTTGTGAATTTTTTCCATATTTCAAGTGAAATAACTTTTGATCAGTAAGTCTATTTGGGCTCCATGAGTAGTAAAATCAAAGGTCATGAAGAGATCTACACTACATGATATGTTAAATAAACCATGTATTCTTGGAAGAAACATGGATATTGAGTTTAATGTGTCGACACCTTTTCATCATCGATCGTGGGAATCTACTGCCTATTCATGTATGGGGAATAATTCCACTTATTCATTGGTATGGAGTAGTATTTTGGCACATAGAAATCAAGCATGAATCTTCTTTCTTCATGGTGAAAACATATTCACTCATACATGAAATTTTTGGTCTATGTGAGATTCATATCTTCACTCTTAGAAAAAGTGCATGGAACACATTTGAGGGTGTCAACAATGAGTTAAAACTTCAATGCTCTTAATACCCAATAGGTTTCACCGTGGAAGTTAATAATACTTAATAAAAGATATATGATAAAAAATATTCAGTATAAATTAATTGGAATAACACTTGAAAATTATTAAGATATTGAATCATTAAAAATTGAAACTCACTAACAAAAATCTTTCGAATGTTAAATTCATAAAATTATGATTTTTAATCTTAAAAAAGATTTAAATTATTAAATATTTCCATATTAATATTAAAAAGTTAACTTATTGAATTAATTTTCCATATTATGATTACACAAATTTTTTAATAGTGTTTTTCACAAAGTGATGTCGAAAAACATTCATGCATGGATGTGAACAAATTGAAAATACTTAATGAAATTTTCCGTAAAAATAATTTGTATTTATTTTTCCAAAATTTATAAATTCACCAGAAATATGTGGAAAATTATTTTTTTGGGATGTATATGTTTCACCAATTAAAACTAATAAGTTAAAAATATTATAAAAAATCAGATATAAATATTCAAAACAAAATTATTTACATAAAGAACATCCAAAAATGTCAACATGTAATATAAGTTTGTAACTTAAATAAATATATTTAATATATATAATAGTTTTTATGAAGCATATTATTTATTATTACTTCTACTATTTTAATATAAAATTCAATGTTATGGTCTAATAAGATTTGGTGAAAATTCATATATATACATTTTATTTAGTTGTTTGCATATTGTTTCTAGAATATGTTAGATGAAAATCATTTTTTTGAAGTAATAATTATTTTTTAGATTATAATAGTGACCCTATTTCTAATCTGTATTTATCAAAATATATATATGTCATGAACAAATGTATTTATAAACATATAATAATTTTAATCGAATATTATGATTAATACCTATTTTTTTGGTAAGTACATACATGTTTTCCATATTTTGTATTAATTATTAATAAAAATACATATATATTATATGAAATCTTAGATTATAACTAATGTGGTGATGTGTTTTTTATGAATAAAAATTAATATGGTTTTTGATACATAAATTTATCACAACTTATATATATTTTTTATATTCATATATCTGTTCCCATATATGTTAGATTTTAAATTTTGTTTAGAAGTAACATGTATTGATCTAAATAAATAAATTCCCTCATTCTTGATATGAATTATTAAAAATACATATATATTCTAAGAAAATATTCGTCCTACAATTAATATTTTGATCACTATATACTGGTATGGTAAATAAATATTTTGTAGTGAGAGAAAATTTATCAATTCATTTTCCTTTATAAAATATTTTCTTAATAGCTTGTTATACATGAAACACTAAACTGAAATGAAATAGTGAATTGATATAATAAAATATGGTTATTAAAAAAGGATTTAAATTAGTGGTTATAAATTTGATTAAACAAATTTTGAAATATAAATATATAATTATTGTTAATTTATACAAATTTACTTAGTTCATTTTTTATAAAAATCCATTTTAGTGTAAGTTAACTTTTTATGTGATTAAATTTTTATTAAATAACACTCAGTATATTATTGTCAAATTATAATGATTATATAATATAATATTTAATAATTAATTATATTTTTATTATATTTTTATATAAAATAATATTTAGAATAACTATCATTTTCAAATGATATTTTTATATAAAAATTGATTTTAATATAATTTAAGATTTTAGTAGATGTGACATTCCCATATTTTAGAATATATGTTTAATTAAATATAAATCCTCTTTATATTAATCATAAAAATAAAATCTTATAATTATTTTCTATTTTTATGAAAAAAATATATTTTGGGGTTCAAAATATTATTTTCTAAATTACTATTACATTTATGAAATTAGTATTATAGATGTATGAGTTGCAAAATTATGAACCCCTTTCTAGAAATTATATTAATTTAAATAAATTTTAAATTTAAAAATGTTGATTTTATTTCATAATCCAATTTCAGATATTTTATTTATTATTTTACACAATTCTCTAAAACACATTTTAATATTTTTTTATTTATTATATTAAAATCAATTTTAGTCGGTTTGAGATAGTGAATATAAAAAAATTATTTACAATTTTAAATTAAGAGGTCCACATAATGTAATATTTACCAATTTCAAGTAAAACATTACAAATAACATACATAAATATTAAAACTATGGTAAAATCCAAAAGGGTAAAAATGATTAACAAATGGTATAAAAGGAATAACATAATAAAAACATGATTCCATTTCAGTGTTTGAATTGTGTAATTACTAACCACATCACCAATCCATTATTTTCTAGTTTTGAGTTTTTATAACATGTGTATCATGCGAAATATGTATATTGGGATGAAATAATTACAAAAATATCGCCCTCACCACTTATAAAAGGGTCCTAAAACCATCCCTCAAGAAAACTCCAAAACTATAGATCTCTTATAAAAATAAACATTATTTCGTTCAATTTTTTTAATATTTTGCTTCATTAGGATTCTAAATACAACAATATTTCCTTAATCCTCTGTTTCTAAGAATCCATTAAAGGAATCTCAACGTTCTCAAGGTATGTACTAACTTTTCCATAAATTTTATTAAATTCAATACTTCTTGTTAAAAGATTTTTTTACTAAATATTATATTATAAATTAGGAATATATATTTTACTAATTTTTTAATATTTGTGTAATAACTATTAATGATGTATCCCATTTTCCTATTAGAAAACATTAAATTTAATTTTTGAAAATATCTCGACTACATGCTTCTTAAAGTGATATATCTTAATTTTCATCTATTTTTATTTATAATTTTTAAAATATCAAAAATATAATAAAATACCATAAATTAAAAAATTATATCATTATTATTTTCTAATAGTGATATTTTGATAAAAGAAACAACTTTCCTAACCACAATCATCCATTAATTATTTTATGTTCTTGATTAGGACGTTCTAACCACATAGTTGATCAATGTTACAAAATAATTTATTGGATCACTATAAGAACACAATAAATGATAATATATGATGTAATTAAGTTAATAATGATATTATTTTGGTTATGGAATTGTAAAATTTTAATTAAACCCATTACTTAATATACCTACTTTTGTTCATTAAGAAACACTAAAACTTGCATATCTTTGATTTTACCTTTTTGGATCATAACAACAACTCCCATAGAATTAAATTTCATCAATTTAAAAAATAACATACTAAAAAATATATAACCAACCATTGTATAAGAAAGGTTATATTTATGATAACAATGAAAAAATAATATAATTGGGAAAATAGTTTCAAATAATCATGTTTAATCACATCTCTTAGTCAAAATAGATACTAAATAAATAACAAAAATTTGTTGACTAATAACTAATTAATTTAATATATATTAAATGGTTTATAAAAATAAAATTGACATATTTTTTCTTTTAATATAATAATATCATGTTGATTAGACAAAGTCAGTAATTAAGGTATGGGGATCTTTGTCTCAAATTTAAATTCCCATGACATATTTCATATTGTAAACCATGATAAATTTGATAATATTTTATTAATTCATAATGGATGAACATTACCATATTATTTTTATTCATGAGAGTTGAATATCAATATAATGTTCTCTATTTAAATTTAATTTTAACCAAATTATTCCATGATTGGAATGGTTTCATTCTCTCATATTCAAATCCATGATGCATGTTTAATTTGGTGGAATAAATTTTATATGTTATATACAGTACCCATGTGAAATTTTGTATCATGAATTGCATTTTATTCATGTTATTTTAATTTATATTTTTATATCCCTTTTTAATGAGTTTTAAATCAAAATGATAATCAAACTATGATGTTTTCATTTCCAATCTTACCATTATATCATGAATATTCATGAGAGGAAACACATATGATGAATTTTTATTCCATATAAAATCCTCAGTTATTTTCATTAGTTATTCATTGGTTGTTAAATTTTCCCCAACATTTTATTTTCCGATGATTCATATTTTATAAAATGTGATTCTTATAATTGAAGTGACCTCAATATTTCATTTTGGATTAGAAAACTCCCTCTTCCATGTTCATATTAATTGGTCACATTTTATAATTTACATATATATGCCTCAATATATTATTGAATTCATTACCGAAACAATTTATAATCATTAAAAATTATAAACAAAATATTTATCATTTTCTATATGTTTCGTCTTTATAAATGTGTGAAATGAAATTTTTTTAATGTTTTCAATATGATCAAATATTTCCACCATTTTGTTTTTCTATGAAATATCTTCTCTACACATTATCCATTTATATAGAAAATTAATTCCTTGATGTTTTATAAAATATTTTTAAAATACCAAGGTTATTAATTATTTAAAATGATATTTTTAAAATAATTTTAAAAATATATTTTTCACAAATGTTAATATTTTTTGACATATTTTTTCATAATAGATGACATCATTAAAATGTTATAATCTTATTCTTTTTCTACTAATGGATTATGAAATGTTACTTTTTATTGGTGGAATGAATCATCAATACCATTGTATTTCATAAAAATCCACTATAAATAGGAATAACCATTCATTGAATGAATTTTCATTCTAAATACACTAATTTTATTTTCATTTATTAGTGGTTGTTTACCTATATTTCATATATCGATCGATTGATTATATTATTTACTAAACTATATACCCATTATTTGTACAGATTGAATGCTATATACATTATTTAATGGAATCTACCTAGAATGTTATTTTTTCCTATTAGATATCGATTTACACTTAATGGTAATTTCATGTTTGTTGATGGAATTATGAATTTTTTACTTATATGATTCCATTTGAAAGCATTATAAAACCCATTTTCGTCCCATGTTTTCTTAAATTTTATATAGTAAAATATTTTATATGGAACACATATTTATGCTTGATTATGCGATGGTTCATTCAACACCCCTAGTTGATTGATTATTTTTATCTCTCATTAAATACTCTGGAGTGAGCCTAATGGGATTTTTATATTAGAATGTTCATAATGAGTTTCCCCAAATTTGAATGTGTGATCATAATGAATTTTTTCACAATTGAATGGGATTACTAATTCAGCCAACATGGTTTATTAAGATTATTATTGTTCAACATTTCTTTAATGTTTTTATTTTATAGATTTTTAATATTCCATGTTTGTAGTAGCTTCCTGAGATAGGTCACCCTTCTATGTTATGATCCCCTATTTCAAAATTATTATTTTATTCTTCTATGTAATGTTATTATTGTAGTTTCTATTATGTATACATAATTTATATGATTTTCTATTAAGTTATTACATTTCCTATTCCATGTGTAACGACCTATCCTTTCAGGATGGGAAGAATCATTTGTCTATAGTTTGAATTCATTAGACATCCCAAACAATTAATTCTAATCAAGTAATGGAGGTACATTCTGTATAAAGGGCTCATTAGGAGCCCCAAAATGGGGATAAAAGATAGTGCTTCATGGTTTTGGAGAAAATGTAATTCCCAACCCGCATGATTTCCCCAAACCATGCTGTTGGAGACAGTAGGGCATCATGTGCTGAATGGTTTGTTTACAACCGTGTGACCCCAGGTGCACGCATGTATGACCTACTGTAGGTTTTGGGTAGAGTGGTTCCACAAGACATGTGCATTGTAATAAAAAGCATTCAACTAACCATGTATGGTGCCCCATAATAGTAGTGAATTCCACACAGTTGTTTCACGGTTTGAAAAACCATGAAACCAAATAGTTCACATCTGTATTTTGGGGTGAAATTACAAATTTCCCCCTAATTAGTTATATTATCATTTTCTATTTCCTTCCTTCTTCCTCTAAAGTCTGGATTGAGTTTTCCTCTCTAGTAGCTTTCCTCCTCCATCAACCCCAGCATCCAAGAAACTCCCACATCTAAAGTTTGAGTGAAGATCTATCGAAGGTGTTTAATTCCTTAAAGTGATCCCCCAAATCCTCTCCATTCCTATTCATGTTTATCTTCAAATCCATCTCACAATTTGCATTCCACCACTTTTTCCATATTTTTAAGGTGTAGGAGAGTTTCTTTTATATCTCCCCTTACTCCAAATTTTAGGCTGGTATAGAGTTAGGATTCATCTTCCACCATAAGGTAGGCGGTCTCATCATTTACCACATGAGTTTTGATGTCTCATAGTTATTCCATTATGTCTCATGGAATCCATTTATGGTCATATTCTTTTTATTGAGTTATTTATATCAATTTTATTTTCACAGCATGATACAAGTCATTTTATCCTTATTTAGATGTTTAGTGGATGGTTACCACACTTATGGGCACCCCTTGGGGTTTCCACTTTGAATTAGACCATGTGGCTAGTGTGTCAAATTGCTCAGAACACCTTTTTAGTTTTCTTTTATCCCATTAATTGATATTTACCTTTATTAATGAGTTTCAATAGAACCTAAAGAACCTTTTAGGTGTTTTGACCAACCCATAGTTTCAATTTCGGATGTACAATGTTTCCTTCATATCCATTCAACCCATTCTAAATGGCTCCTTGAGCTTTCAAAATTGTATTTCATTGTTTTGATAAATTGAATGGATAAATTAGTGGAATGGATAAATAATGACTAGTACCTTTAATAAAATGAATAAAATGAAATTTTTTACAAGGGATGGTAAGACCATTCCACTTTCTTATTCTTTATAACTCGATTTGTGAATTGTATTTACTTGTTATAAATGATCTTGACCATGGATATACATGAAGTGTTTTCCTCATGTACTATGTTATGAATATATATATTAGTTGATATAGGATTTTACTTGATGGTAATGGTTCTGTTGAGAATGAATGTATGATACTCCCGTACATTGGGTGTTGATCATGATGTCCTACACTACTAACACTAGTTGGACATTGGGATTTATGTACCACATCCACTATTAGAGTGTTCATTTAATGACCCGTAAAATTCAAGGAAATGTTTTTCTTAATTTTCATTGGAATTTTACAAGAATTCAGTTTCTGAAGGCACCTGATTCCAAGGCCCGGTGTGCCCAGAATCATATTCCCGAAGTTTGGCTCGGGTACGTTCAGTGAACGAATGAGCGGGTTTTTCTAACTTTTGAACCGGTGCTCGGAATCGAATTCTGAGGGCACTGATGGAATCACATCGTCGGTATTTTCTTAAAAACGCTATTTCCGGAGTTGCGTTTTCTCGGGTGTGGTTTTTAATTTTTGGGGTTATGTTACGAAATAAAATAAAAGTGGTGCAACACTTTATTTTATTTCACTTAAATCCACTTTAAAGACACTTAAGCTAAGTTAACAGATAGGGTGGAATCCAAAATATCCTACCCACTTGGTAGGATATTTGTGAGGTGGGGCCCGCACGAGCCCCTCCATTTCCTTCCCTCTATGTAACGCAACTGCAGCCCCCCTCTTTAATGAAATTCTGTAAAGACCCGTAAAATTCAAGGGAAATTTTTTCTTAATTTTCTTTAGAATTTTACAAGAGCGCGGTTTCTGACGGCACCTGATTCCGAGGCCCGGTGTGCCCGGAATCAATTTCCGATGTTTGGCTCGGGTACGTCCAGTGAACGAACGAGCGGGAATTTCTAACTTTTGATTCGGTGCTCATAATTGAAATCTGAGGACACCGATGAACTCGCAGCACCGATATTCACTTAAGAAGACCTTTTCCGATGTTGTGTTTGCCTAGGAGGAGATGTTTAATTTTCTAGATGAAATGAAGAGTAAAATAAATTTGTGATACAATATTTATTTTATATCTTTAAAGTGGTTATAATATTTTGTTGGAAGTTGGTGGTTTAACCACCTAAGAGAGGATTAAGATGACGAGGGGCCCACCCAAGCCCCACCTTTTCAAATTCCCTAACTCCCCTCTCTCCCTCTTAAAAACATGACAACTTAACACTTAATTAATTATACAACTCATGTATAATTAATAAGTGAGTTTAATTTGAGTTTTGAAATTCAAACTCTTGAATTTCAAAGGTTGGGTTGTGTTAATAAATTAAGTGTGAGCTTAATTTATTTTTGGTTAGTTTCATTGTTACTAGATAGGTTTGGGAGAATCGTTGAGAGACTTGAAGATATTCTTCGTCTTCGACGAAGAACGTGAAGAACGGTTCTTCTCTGACAAAGAACATCGATCCCACGACCTTCAAGACTCGGCGTCCCGGATTCTTCCGTCTTCATCTTCCTCCTCGACAAGGGAGAAGTCGCCGACTGTGGTGATCATCACCAACGACAACGTACCTCCCTTCTTTGTCATAGCGACAAGTGAAGAGACGTCGTTTCCTCCTCGGACGCACCACGACGTCCACATTATCTACGTCCGACGCCGCGACGCCTTTCTCCGCGATAACCGACGTGCGACGTCAATTTTCAAGGTAGGGGTTGTTGTTATTGTTTATTTATTTATCCTTGTTCATGGTTCTAGCATGACAAACGTGAGAATTATAAATTTGTGTTATTGTTTAACGTGAGGGGTCGGACCGCATGAACACGGCCGAACCCCCTCCATCGTTCTTGTTGATTTATCTTGCGGGTGGAAACAAGGTGGCGTGGTGCCGTCGCACCACGCGGATAATCGTACGATTATATTGCGCGGCGTCGTCGCGCCGCGCCATGGAAAAATCATCAAGAACGCAAAACCGTCGCACCGCTTCAAGGGGAATCAAAGGCGCGGCGGAGGGGCGCGGTGCCGTTGCACCGCGCCGGACGACGAACACCGCGGCCGGTACAGGGCCGCGGCGAGACGGGAAGACTGGCGGCAGCCGGGCCGCCGGCGCCAGAGATCGAGAAGGGCAGCGGCCCTACGGCCGCGGCGGAGAAGAAGAAGGGGGTCGGCCGCGCCGGCCGCCGGTTTGGATAGGAGGCGGGACCCGCGGGTCCCGCGTGAGAAAAGAAACGTCCGGCCTTAGGCCGGCCGAGATCCGAAAAAAGGGGGGGTTTTACCCCCCGCGTGCGGCACATGCGCGGCACCTGGCCGCGCGCCGCTGGCCGGGCCGCGCCGCCGCGCCTCCACCGGCGGGGCCGGGTCTAGCGGACCGGGTCGATCCGACCCGGTTCGGTTCGGATCCGGGTCGGGTCGACCTGGTTCGGGTCAGACCAGGGGGGGTCGGGCCGGGTCGGCCCGGACCCGGACCCCCCATTTTCGAGACGTTTTCGGTCTTTTGGCCATAACTTGAGCCACGGACCTCCGAATGGCGAACCGTCTGCGGCAACGCGATCCTTGGATCGAGACGGTCGTTTTGGTATATCGCACTCAAGGTTTTGGAAGACTTTGAGTTCGGCCGGGTTGGTTCGTTCACGAAACCAACCGGGCCTTCGGAGCGGAAATGCTCATATCTTGAGCTACGGACATCCGATTGACGTGCCATCAGCTTTGTTGTGTTCCTCTTAGTGAGACGGTTCTTTTGGCATACTTCGCCCGAGGTTTGGACGCAGGTGGGGTACGGTCGGGTTGGTTTTGCCTTAAAAACCAACCGGGCCCCGGGGACGAAAATGCCAAAAACTCTCAGACCGGGCGTCCGATCGACGCGCCGTCTGTTGCGTTGAGTTCCTGTTGACGATACGGAACTTTTGGATACATCAACTCTGAACTTTGTGATAGTTGATGTATCAGCCTCTCGGCTCGTGGAGCGGACCCTCCGAACGAGCTTGCTGTGTGCGGGAACCCTAGTGCTGGCTGTGACTATTACTGTGACTGCTACCACTACTACTGCTACTGTGACTACGACGACGACAGTACAGAGATCCTGTGTGGATTCGACGACGATGACTACAGCACTCAGCAATCCTACGTGGATCAGTGCTACAGGTCCGGTGTGGGCCCGATCCTGTGTGGGTCCGATCCTGTGTGGGTCTTTGCGCTCAACGGTCCTGTGTGAACTAGCGCCTACAGGTCCTACGTGGGCCCGATCCTGTGTGGGTCTTTTGCGGGGGTTAGTTATCTATCGATCCTTCGTGGGTCCGACGACTTAGATGGATCAGAGATCATCTTTATCGTCCTTTGAAGAAGTATACCTATGTGAGCTGAATCCTGTTGCTTTCTTGTGTGGATTGTGTTGTGCTATCCTGTGTGGATTACGTTTTACTTTCCTGTGTGGAATACGTTTACTTTCTTGTGTGGACTGAGTTGTACTTGCTCTCGGAGGTTGGAGCTTATTTGAAATTCATGACTTAGGTATATGTATGGGCATATACCTAAGCAGTGTCGATTGTTACTTCGTGATTGTACCTTTCTTCGTGGTTTATTCTTTGTGGATTTTGAGAGACCTTCAGGGGTCTCGGGGTCCCTACTGAGTAGCTTATACTCACCCCTGCACGGGCTTTGCCCGCACTAAGTTGTGTTGGTTGCAGACGACGGACAGCGTTGATCTTAGCTGAGGCTTGCAGAGCAGGACGATACCTGGAGGTGGACCACTGGATGGGACGTGCTCGGAGCGGACGGCGGGACCCGTGGAGCAGTGGAGCTATCTGTACCCACCCTTCAGGTGGGATTTCCGGTGGACAGCTCGGTGTAGCGGCTTTTACTTTTCAGTTGCTGTTTTCCCTTTCGAGTTGTACTTTACTTTCAGTTTAGGTTTGTATACTGGCCCATTTACTTTTCCGCACTTTCAGTTGTACTCTGCTTTTGCTTAGTGTTTAATTTCCACTTGCTTACTCTGTGGTGTTTGTTTTCTTTACAAAGGCAATGCCTTCCCTTTTTACCGGGATTTACGCCTTGGTGCTAGTCGCCAGCCCCTGGCCTATGGAAGGCGGGCTTGGGGTAGTCACGGCACGGACCCCGAGGGCGGGTCGTGACAAATTGGTATCAGAGTAGTTCGGTTCTACCGTGAACTCTGATCTTTTCTATGTGAGGCAATAATGTTTAGCGTATTGAGTGTGGTTATCAGTCCAGGGAGTTCAGTGTTGGTGCGGTGGCCGACGTATACGTACACCAGGACCCTGACTTCTGATTTCCGACTTAATGAACGAAAACATTAATTGCGTGTTTTTTTCAAAGTTTTCTTTGTGATTTTCTTGTGTCAGCTCACCAGGTATACTGTTTGACCGTGGCGCACCTGTTTCCTATTCAGGATGGCCCCACGACGGCAGCCAGCTAGGGTTCCGAGAGTCGAGTGTGACGACAGCCCACCGAGCGACGAGGCTTCGGTGCAGGGCCCTTTGTCAGCAATGGCACCGGTAGTAGTTCTACCCGCCGAGCCCCCGATGCTTCCAGCACCAGCCGCTGACGATGCGTGTCGCCTCAGCACACTGCATGAGTTTCAGCGCCAGCGACCACCCATGTTTCGTGGGGAGACGGATCCCCAGGCAGCCGAGGACTGGCTGGAGGCAGTGGTACGTGTGTTTATGCTAGTGAGGACACCAGAAGTCCTCATGGTGATCCTCGCTGCGAGCCTACTACATGCAGCAGCAGGATGATGGTGGAGCTTGATGCTCCAGGTGCACGATGAGGCATCTCTACTTTGGACGGACCTTGAGAGCCTCTTCCGATCGGAGTTCGTCCCAGCCACCCTTCGTGCGGTGCGTATCCAGGAGCTTCTTCAGCTGCGGCAGGGCAGCATGACGGTCGCTCAGTACTCGGCGAGATTTACTGATCCCTCGCGCTACTCGACCGACATGGTACGGGACCCATTCATCCGGGCCCGGACCTTCGAGCAGGGTTTGAGACACGAGATCAGGGCATCACTGATCTCCCTCAGCATACCGACTCAGACAGGAGTACTGGAGCGGGCCCTTTTGATCGAGAGCTTCCTTGCTGAGTCTGCACCAGCACCGAGACCCACCGCAGGGCGGCACATGGCGGAGTCTTCTACGGAAGGCAGTCGACGGATGACTCTGGGGTCCAGACAGACCAGACCTTCGGGCAGACAACCTCAGGACACTTGCTCAGCAGTGCGGGGCACACAGCACGGAGCCAGTCTTTCGAGTGGAAGACAGTGCTATGCATGCGGAGGGCAAGGTCACATGGCTCGTGACTGCCCGACCCGCCATGCAGAGGAGCAGTATACGGTTGAGGAACCACCTAGGCAGAGGCAGAGGTTCGACCGTGGCGGTCCGTAGGGAGGAGGCGGACGAGGCAGAGGAGCTGGCCGAGCAGCAGGTGGTGGGCGACGTTTTGAGGCTCTACCACCACCACCACCAGGAGGTCCACCCCGACCTCAGGGGAGATCACAGCTTCAGGCAGCTGAAGCTCACGATCATGGAGCTCCGGAAGAGGGTGGACTAGTGCGGGACTAGCTCCCGGCATAGAGGCCTTGGCCCATAATGCCTCTAGCTTCGTAGTTTGTGTTTCCTTGTGACCTTGTTCTTTAAGTTGAAGTAATAAAAGACACTTGCCTTGGTGACTTTTGTTTTCTTGTATTTTGTTTGTTTTTACTAAGAGGTGTCGGTTAAAAACTGTTGACTTGACCCTCACTTGCGATATTCGTACTGGAGGAAACCCAGTTACCACACACTGATGCCGACAGTGTGACTCTACCCTTGGAGGCGAGAGTAACGGTTGGATCTCTTGGTAGTAGCGTCGAGGCCTTACGACGTCATCCATGCCATGAATTAACTAATCATGACGGTATTGACTATATTAGGCAAGGAACGTGGGTCATCCAGGGGATGAGACCTGATTTCACTTTTCGGAAAAGGAGAAATCTTTGCAGCTAGCCTCTTTGCAGATATCCTTCGTGGATAGTGATGGAGCAGCCTTCCTCCAGTCTCTCACAGTCACCCCTCCTCTACTACAACAGGTCAGAGAAGCACAACGTGAGGACGCTGACTGTGAGACACGGCGTGCACAGATATCCTCGGGACAGGCACCTGATGGTTTCTCCCTTGGAGCAGAGCATGACATCCTTTTCAGAGGACGTACCATGGTACCAGTCCCTTTACGAGAGGAAGTGCTGAGAGAGTTTCACACTTCTCCTTTGGCGGTACATCCTGGAGTGGCAAAGATGTACCAGGACCTCAGACGACAGCACTGGTGGCCGGGCATGAAGAAGGCAGTAGCAGAGTTCGTTTCTCGATGCCTCACCTGCCAGCAGGTGAAGGCAGAGCATCAGGTACTAGCGGGCTTGGTACATCCCTTGGAGGTTCCGGAGTGGAAGTGGGAAGGCATATCTATGGACTTCGTGACTGGACTTCCACGCACTTCCAGAGGTCACGGCTCCATATGGGTGATTATTGACCGACTCACCAAGTCGGCACACTTCTTACCCATTAGAGAGAAGGGCTCAGTGGAGAGCTTGGGACGTCTCTACGTTCAGGAGATTGTGCGGCTCCATGGAGTGCCATCATCTATCGTCTCCGATCGAGATGCTCGCTTTACTTCCCGACTTTGGAAGGGGTTACAAGAGGCGTTCGGGACGCAGCTACGTCTGAGCACAGCCTTTCACCCTCAGACGGATGGTCAGACGGAGAGGACCATTCAGACTCTCGAGGACATGCTCCGCGCATGTGTCCTCGACTTTGGTCGCAGCTGGGAGTACCACCTACCGTTGGTGGAGTTTGCGTACAAAAATTGCTACCACTCCACCATCGGGATGGCACCGTATGAGGCGTTGTATGACCGACCTTGTAGATCTCCTTTGTGCTGGGCAGACCCTGGGGAGTCAGCACTGGTGGGATCGGAGATGGTCCAGGCCATGACAGAGGAAGTCCAGGTCATCCAGGAGCGGATGAGGACAGCTCAGAGCCGGCAGAAGTCATACGCTGACAGGAGGTGGAGGCCACTGTAGTTCAAGGATGGCGACCACATCTTCTTGCGGGTCTCACCTCGACGTGGTATTCGGAGATTTGGCCGAGGCGGCAAGTTATCTCCGCGCTTAATCGGACCCTTCCAGGTCCTCAGCAGGATTGGTGAGGTGGCTTATCACTTGGCTCTACCACCTCAGTTGCACCGGGTGCACGACGTCTTCCACGTGTCTCAGCTGAGGAGATACGTGCACGACCCGACGCACATCATTGACCATGGGGAGCTTGACGTTGACGATGGGGCGACTTTTACGGAGGTCCCGGTGGAGATAGAGGATCGACAGGAGTGGGTCCTACGTGGGCGATCGATTCCTCTTGTGCGCATCAGATGACAGCACGGGAACCTCTAGGAGAGCACATGGGAGCGGGAGGCTCAGATGCGTGCTCAGTACCCTCATTTGTTTCCCTAGTTTTTTATGTATCTTTACGGGGACGTAAAGCCCTGAGGTGGGAGTAATGTAAAGACCTGTAAAATTCAAGGGAAATTTTTTATTAATTTTCTTTAGAATTTTACAAGAGCGAGGTTTCTGACGACACCTGATTCCGAGGCCCGGTGTGCCCGGAATCAATTTTCGAAGTTTGGCTCGGGTACGTTCAGTGAACGAATGAGTGGGAATTTCTAACTTTTGATCCGTTGCTCGGAATTGAAATCCGAGGACATCGATGAACTCGCAGCACCAATATTCTCTTAAGAAGACCTTTTCCGAAGATGCGTTTTCCTAGGAGGAGATGTTTAATTTTCTGGATGAAATGAAGAGTAAAATAAATTTGTGATACAATATTTATTTTATATCTTTAAAGTGGTTATAATCTTTTGTTGGATGTTGGGTGGTTTAACCACCTAAGAGAGGATTAAGGTGAGGAGGGGCCCACCCGAGCCCCACCTTTTCAAATTCCCTAAATCCCCTCTCTCCCTCTTAAAAACTTGACAACTTAACACTTAATTAATTATACAACTCATGTATAATTAATAAGTGAGTTTAATTTGAGTTTTGAAATTCAAACTCTTGAATTTCAAAGGTTGGGTTGTGTTAATAAATTAAGTGTGAGCTTAATTTATTTTTGGTTAGTTTCTTTGTTACTTGAGAGGTTTGGGAGAATCGTTGAGAGACTTGAAGATCTTCTTCGTCTTCGACGAAGAACGTGAAGAACGGTTCTTCTCCGACAAAGAACATCGATCCCACGACCTTCGAGACTCGGCGTCCCGGATTCTTCCGTCTTCAACTTCCTCCTCGACAAGAGAGAAGTCGCCGACCGTGGTGATCATCGCCAACGACAACGTACCTCCTTTCTTCGTCATAGCGACAAGTGAAGAGACGTCGTTTCCTCCTCGGACGCACCCCGACGTCCACGGAATCTACGTCCGACGCCGCGACGCCTCTCTCCGTGATAACCGACGTGCGACGTCAATTTTCAAGGTAGGGGTTGTTGTTATTGTTTATTTATTTATCCTTGTTCGTGGTTCTAGCATGACTAACGTGAGAATTATAAATTTGTGTTATTGTTTAACGTGAGGGGCCGGACCGCATGAACACGGCCGAACCCCCTCCATCGTTCTTGTTGATTTATCTTGTGGGTGGAAACAAGGTGCCGTGGTGCCGTCACACCACGCGGATAATCGTACGATTATATTGCGCGGCGCCGTCGCGCCGCGCCGTGGAAGAATAATCAAGAACGCGACACCGTCACGTCGCGTCAAGGGGAATCAAAGGCGCGGCGGAGGGGCGCAGTGCCGTCGCACCGCGCCGGATGACGAACACCGCGGCCGGTACCGGGCCGCGGCGAGACGGGAAGACCGGCGGCAGCCGGGCCGCCGACGCCAGAGATCGAGAAGGGCCGCGGCCCTACGGCCGCGGCGGAGCAGCCAGGGGCGGCCGGCCTCGCCGGCCGCCGGAGTTCGGAAGAGCCGCGACGATGGCCGCGGTGGAGAAGAAGAAGGCGACCAGCCGCGCCGGCCGCCGGTTTGGATAGGAGGCGGGACCCGCGGGTCCTGCGTGAGAAAAGAAACGGCCGGCCCTAGGCCGTCCGAGATCCGAAAAAGGGGGGGTTTTACCCCCCGCGTGCGGCACATGCGCGGCACCTGGCCGCGCCGCCGCGCCGCCACCGGCCGGGCCGGGTCCAGTGGACCAGGTCGGTCCGACCCGGTTCGGTTTGGATCCGGGTCGGGTCGACCGGGTTCGGGTCAGTCCAGCGGGGTCGGGCCGGGTCGGCCCGGACCCGGACCCCCCATTTTCGAGACGGTTTCGGTCTTTTGGCCATAACTTGAGCCACGGACCTCCGAATGACGAACCGTCTGCGGCAACGCGATCCTTGGATCAAGACGGCCGTTTCGGTATATCGCACGCAAGGTTTCGAAACACTTTGAGTTCGGCCGGGTTGGTTCGTTCACGAAACCAATCGGGCCTTCGGAGCGGAAACGCTCATATCTTGAGCTACGGACGTCCGATTGACGTGCCGTCAGCTTTGTTGTGTTCCTCTTAGTGAGATGGTTCTTTTGGAATACTCCTCCCGAGGTTTGGACGCAGGTGGAGTACGGTCGGGTTGGTTTGGCCTTAAAAACCAACCGGGCCCCGGGGACGAAAATGCCAATAACTCTCAGACCGGGCGTCCGATCGACGCGCCGTCTGTTGCGTTGAGTTCCTGTTGACGATACGAAACTTTTGAATACATCAACTCTGGACTTTGTGACAGTTGATGTATCAGCCTCTCGGCTCGTGGAGCGGACCCTCCGAACGAGCTTGCTGTGTGCGGGAACCCTAGTGCTGGCTGCGACTGTTACTGTGACTGCTACCACTGCTACTGCTACTGTGACTGCGACGACGACAGTACATAGATCCTGTGTGGATTCGACGACGACGACTACAGCACTCAGCGATCCTACGTGGATCAGTGCTACAGGTCCTGTGTGGGCCCGATCCTGTGTGGGTCCGATCCTGTGTGGGTCTTTGCCCTCAGCGGTCCTGTGTGAACCAGCGCCTACAGGTCCTACGTGGGCCCGATCCTATGTGGGTCTTTTGCGGGTGTTAGTTACCTATCGATCCTTCGTGGGTCCGACGACTTAGATGGATCAGAGATCATCTTTATCGTCCTTTGAAGAATTATACCAGTGTAAGCTGAATCCTGTTACTTTCCTGTGTGGATTGTGTTGTGCTATCCTGTGTGGATTACATTTTGCTTTCCTGTGTGGAATACGTTTACTTTCCTGTGTGGACTGAGTTGTACTTGGGCTTGGAGGTTGGAGCGTATTTGAAATTGATGACTTAGGTATATGTATGGGCATATACCTAAGCAGTGTCGGCTGTTACTTCATGATTGTACCTTTCTTCGTGGTTTATTCTTTGTGGATTTTGAGAGACCTTCAGGGGTCTCGGGGTCCCTACTGAGTAGCTTATACTCACCCATGCACGGGCTTTGCCCGCACTACGTTGCGTTGGTTGCAGACGACGGACAGCGTTGATCATAGCCGAGGCTTGCAGAGCAGGACGGTACCTG
The DNA here is from genome assembly GCA_963277665.1 of Viscum album. Classification (NCBI taxonomy): domain Eukaryota; kingdom Viridiplantae; phylum Streptophyta; class Magnoliopsida; order Santalales; family Viscaceae; genus Viscum; species Viscum album. Next base: position 712,924,118 of record OY728163.1, on the reverse strand, counting down.
GAGGTGGACCACTGGGCGGGACGTGCTCGGAGCGGACAACGGGATCCGTGGAGCAGTGGAGCTATCTGTACCCACCCTTCAGGTGGTATTTCCGGTGGACAACTCGGTGTAGCGGCTTTTACTTTTCAGTTGCTGTTTTTCCTTTCGAGTTGTACATACTTTCAGTTTGGGTTTGTATACTGGCCCATTTACTTTTCCGCACTTTCAGTTGTACTCTGTTTTTGATTAGTGTTTACTTTCCGCTTGCTTACTCTGTGGTTTTTGTTTACTTTACAAAGGCAATGCCTTCCCTTTTTACCGGGATTTACGCCTTGGTGCTAGTCGCCAGCCCCTGGCCTATGGAAGGCGGGCTTGGGGTAGTCACGGCACGGACCCCGAGGGCGGGTCGTGACAAATTCAACCGTGCGTTTTTCTGGTTAAGAAAATCCCCATTAAATTGGGCAGTTAAGTTGTTACAATTAATTCTTATAATAAATTGTTCGTTACTTAACATTTATTTTCAAATCGTTGGCATGGAAATAAAATAAGACCAACACGTGTTTACTTGAGGGTTGCTTGTTGAGAGGATTGGGAGAAAACTCCAAGGCCTGAAGATCTTCATCCTCCTTCGCGAAGAATGTGAAGAACACAAAGAACGTGAAGAACGCGAAAAACGCGAAGAACTCCGGCCTTCGATGACGGGAGACGAAGAACACCAAACCCTCGGAGATAGACGCCGACGATCCTCCTTCCAAGACGATTCTTCTGCGACGTTCCTTCCCCGCAACAATCTTCGATCAACAAATGATTCAGGTAGGGGATTGCGGTTCTTTTAATTTCTTGTGAATTATATCCTCAACATGGGTTTAATTGGTGCAATTACATCTGTGTGTTTTTAATCCTTGGAGTTTGACTATGCGACGCCGTGTACCACGATGACAACGACGCTCCTTCCGCGACGCGACAATCCTCTTCTTCCACGACGGTCAATTCCGCGACGAACTCACGTTCGACAAAAACGTTGAGGTAGGGGTTGATTCTTTTAAATATTTGTGATTTATACCCGCGGAGTATGATTAAATATTTTCTGTGGGACTTTTAAAACCACTAACATGGTGGGTGAGGACCAACGAACAAGTCCGAACCCACCTATGACAACCCTGCTTTTTATTACATCTTAAACATGCTTTATTACATAAAACTTCACTTGATACAACAAAGAAGATCGAGAGGTTTAGTGTATTTTGGGCTTAGGATCATTACATAAAATCTTTAAACATGAAATACAACATATTTATTGAAAACTTCCTTTACATGACCACTACATTCCTTCGTACTTAGCATTTCATGGGATAACCTGAGGACATGCATAAGAAAATGGTGAGCTATAAAGCCCAGTAAGGGAGTACACAATGAATACCATAAGGAGTAAAATACATGTTAGGAAATAGGCATATAAATAGAGCATAAGAAAAAAATGAACATAAAGGCATGATAAAGCATGATAATCATAACATGGAAATGTGGCAACAACACTTAACATTGAATTAGCATGAGCCAAGGCTCATTGCACATGGATCATGAGTAAACCCTCATTACACATGAAGCACGAGTAAACCCTTGTTTCACTTGAATTAGCATGAGTCAACACTCATTGCACATGAAGTTTCATGATACTATACTTTACCCAATGCATTGGAGCGCTATCAGGGCGCACCCTTCTTAAATATTTCATTTCATGCATAAGTGTGCCACATGGATCATAAAACATGGATTCATAAAACATAATCATTTATTCAAATATAAAGGAATGTGGAATTCATACATGAAACTTTAAAATCAATAAGTAAATGTGCATAAAGATGAATACCCTTGATGGAGAAATGGGCATGGTATTCACTACACAATGACATTGGCTTAGAAAATCGGTGCGATTTCGGCAGCCTAACAGCGTGACATAAGAACTCATAAAAAAGGTTGATAAGAGAGAAAGGGGTTCCTCATCATATTTACATGTAATGGACAGTAAGGAGGTCATATATATACATGTCCCAACAATTGAAATGGAATTTAAATTCATGATACAAAAGTATTGCTTGAATGTAAAAGAAGAGAGAGAAGTTCCTTTCGGAATTTCGGCATAGTAACGGGTGTACATGGGAGGCATTTAATGAGAGAGAAAGGGTTCTCCCATCATTCAAAAAATAAGAGGGCAGTATGGGGGAGGTGAGAAACCATACCCCAACATTCATAATTGAAATTAAAAGGGCAATACAACTTAAAGAAAATTGACAAAAATGAGAAAGGAAGAAAAAACCCTTACTTGGAAGTGTGCTTCCAAAGGCTAGAGAGAGGCTTGTGAGAGGCTTCTTGGGAGCGTGGGGCACCTTGAGAGGATTCTACAGAGAGTAGGGCAGATGTTGGACGAACTCCAAGGGATATTAGTGAGGAGGAAGTGGGAGCTTGGGTGGGTTTATATAGGAAAGGTGAGAGAATTCTTTATTATTTAGGTTTGGAACCCCTTATATTAAAATAGTCCAAACCACATACCATCCCATGGTATTTGCCCATGGTTTCTGGAAAAGGAATGAGGAAAACAATATTGTTCAAGGCCAAGGTCCGAACATATTAAAAAATTAGGGTTGCTTATGTGGAGGTGAGTCACACTCCCATGGAAATTAATTTAAAAAGGCAAAGTGTTGAATAAGTCTTGAGGGCTCCATTAATGCTTTGAAAAGTAAGTAAAATAAACCCAAAACCTCATTATTTTAATGATAAAACACATATTGGCCGAACATAAGGGTTATGGTATTTTATTACATCACCATTGGGTCATTATGATGTCATAAAACACATTATATATTTAAATGGTATTTAATTTTTACCCAAATATTTGACTATCTCAGAAAATTATGAAAAATTCACCATTGGATAATTTCGACGTCCTGATTCCAAAAATAATATTTATTTTATCTAAATAGTTTTCTAAATATGTGAATTTTCACTTTTAAAATAAAAACCGACATTTATAAAAAAAATCACGGGTTTTGACAGAAATGGCTTTCAAACCTTAATAAAAATTTTAATTGCATTCATAAAATTATAAGATCATTTATACTTAATAAAATTTAATTTAATATTAATTAAAATATTATTTAATTAAAGGAATCTTTTAATTTAATAAAATATAATTCTTAATTAAATAATAACTAAAAACACCATTTGTACTTTAAAAACTAATTACAATGTATCAAAAATGACTAGAAATTATATTCATTATTATATACAAAAAAATGTACATGAACATGGTGCTACTTATTTGTTACATAACCCCTTAAAATAGCCGCATAAGACCTAAGGGTAAGGTGTGCGATGGTGACAGACTCTTGGGGTTGCTCGGATAACATCGCTCAAGTGGTAATCTCTATAAACTTCCATTTTTCCCGTAGACGATCACGTTAGAGCTTTAATTGATGAAGCTCAGCTTGGGCTTGGTCAAGAGCAAAGCCCAAATACGCCACCTCTTTTCCGAGCTCTGACAAATGGGCTTTGTAAGGGGCAATTCTACTGGATGAGGCCATCGCTTCCTTTGTCTGAGTAGAAATGGTTTCGTTAAAGCCTTATATTTATACTACTCAGATGATCACTGTTCAACGGCTATAAAAGTAACGGTCCCAAATCTTAATGTAAAACTAAAGAAGTTGACATCTTATAAAAACATTTTTCATAAAGAAACATTTAACTGGATCAAGAGGGATTTTCCATTAATGAAACTATGGGTCGTTACAATATTCCCCCCTTAAGAAATTTCGCCCTCGAAATTTTCCTTTTCCCACAATAAAACAAATGTGGGTAACTCAGCTTCATCATATCCTCCGACTCCCAAGTTGCTTCTTCAAACTTGTGGTTTCTCCACAACACCTTTACTAGGGGCATTGTCTTATTTTGTAGAACTTTTTCTCTACGATCTAAGATCTTCATTGGTTGCTCCTCATAAGAAAGATCATCTTCCAATTGTACCACCTCAGAAGAGAGTACATGTGAAGGGTCTGTTATGTACTTCCTTAAGAGGGATACATGAAAGACATCATGCACCTTGGCCATAGTAGGTGGAAGTGCTAGTCTATTGGACACAACCCCAACACGATCAAGAACCTCGAAGGGGCCGATGTACCTTGGAATTAACTTCCCTTTCTTTCCAAACCTCATGACCTTCTTCCATGGAGATATGCGTAAAAAAACCATGTCTCCGACTTTAAACTCAAGGTCTCGTCGACGATTATCTGCATAACTCTTCTGTCGACTTTGGGCTGCCTTGATATGCTGCTGAATGGTTTTCCCCTTCTCCACCATTTCTTCGACCATTTCTTGTCCAATCAGCTTACGTTCACTGACCTCATCCCAACATGCCGGTGTTCTACACCTTTTCCCATACATGGCTTCATATGGTGCCATTTGGATGCTCGAGTGGAAACTATTATTATAAGAGAACTCAACTAGAGGAAGATGTTGATCCCATCCTCCTTTAAAGTCCATTGAGCATGCTCTCAACATATCCTCAAGTGTTAGGATAGTCCGCTCGGATTGGCCATCAGTTTGAGGATGATAGGCCGTACTGAAGTTCAGTTCAGTATTCAGAGCATGTTGAAGACTCTTCCAAAACTTAGAGGTAAATCTTGGATCTCGGTCAGACACAATAGATAGTGGTACTCCATGAAACCGTACCACATCCCTGATATATATCCGTTCCAGTTGATCCAAAGAGAAATCCTCTCGAATAGAAATGAAGTGTGCAGTCTTTGTAAGACGATCCACAACAAACCAGATTGCATTGTTTCCTTTGGATGTCCTTGGAAATCCGGTGACAAAGTCCATGGTGATGTTCTCCCATTTCCATTCTGGTATGGGAAATGGTTGCATCATCCCCTTAGACTTCTGCCTCTCTGACTTCACTTGCTGACACACCAGGCACATTGATGTATATTCAGCGATCTCCTTCTTCATATTATCCAACCAAAAGTTTTCTCGGAGATCTCGATACATCTTTGTGCTCCCTGGGTGAATAGAGAAATTTGAACTATGTGCATGATCCAAAAGTTCCTTCTTCAGCTCCGGACTTGATGGAACACATAGTCTTTTCCCAAACCGCACAATTCCTTCTTCATTAACATTAAACTCTGAGGATTTTCCCTTTTTGATAGCTTCCACTTTTTCTTGGATTCTCGCATCATCCTTTTGAGCATCCTTTAACCTTTCCAAAAGAGATGGTTGAGCAATAATTTGTGAAAGTATTGATGATGTTCCCTTATTTATGATTCCCACGTCCATCTTCATCAAGTCTAAGAAGATTGGATCCTTCTCAATTCTCATCTTTGATAGAATCGCTGGATCCTTTCTACTTAGGGCATCCGCCACCTTGTTTGCCTTCCCAGGGTGGTAATGTATTGAATAGTCATAATCCTTGATGATCTCTATCCATCTTCTCTAGCGCATATTAAGCTCTTTCTGTGTGAATATATATTTAAGACTCTTGTGGTCAGTATATATCTCACATTTCTCTCCATAGAGATAATGCCGCCAGATTTTCAAGACAAAGATCACCGCCGCCAACTCCAGATCATGCGTTGGATAGTTTCGCTCATGGATTTTCAACTACCTTGAGGCATAGGATATCACTTTATCATTCTGCATCAGCACACATCCTAAGCCCTTCTTCGAAGCATCATTGAATACCACAAAAAGCTCCCCACTTGTGGGTAAAGTGAGCACAGGTGTAGTGATAAGCCTCCTTTTCAACTCCTTGAAGCTTTCTTCGCATTCATCACTCCAAGAAAACTTTACTCCCTTTCAAGTTAGATTGGTAAGAGGGTTGGACAACTGTGAGAAATTTCTCACAAATCGTCGATAATATCCAGCTAACCCTAAGAAGCTAGGGATACCAGTTACCGATGTTGGCCTCGGCCATCTCTCAATAGCATCTGTTTTGGAGGGGTCCACAGATATCCCATTCCTTGTGATGATATGGCCCATGAATGAGACTTCCTTCAACCAAAACTCAGACTTGCTGTACTTTGCATAGAGCTTCTCCTTGGGCAAAGTCTCTAGTACAGTTTTTAAATGCTCCTCATGGTCCTCCTTGGTTTTGGAGTATATTAGAATATCATCTATAAAGGCTACCACAAATTTGTCTAGGTAATCTCTAAAGACTCTATTCATCAAGTCCATGAATATTTCTGGAGCATTGGTGAGTCCGAAAGGCATTACTATGAATTCATAGTGCCCGTACCTTGTACGAAAAGCAGTCTTGGGGATATCTTCCTTCTTCACCCTTACTTGATAATATCCCGACCGCAAGTCCACCTTGGAGAAGTATTGTTCTCCACGCAGCTGATCAAATAAGTCATCGATTCTTGGGAGAGGATACTTGTTCTTTATCGTGATTTTGTTAAGTTCACGATAATCGATGCAAAGCCGCATTGACCCATCCTTCTTCTTGACGAAGAGGACTGGTGCACCCCATGGTGATGCACTTGGGCATATAAACCCTTTATCCAGATTCTCCTGTAGTTGTTTTTTTAGCTCTTCAAGCTCAACAAAAGCCATTCTATATGGATTCTTGGATATTGGTAGTGCCCCAGGTATAAGTTCAATTGAGAACTCAACATCTCTTCTTGGAGGAAGACCAGGAAGTTCCGCGGGAAATACTTCAGCGAATTCCCTCACAATAGGAATTTCTTCAAGGGTGGTTTCTTCCTTGGACTTAATCATCTGAGCCAGATATGCGTGCTCATAAGGCAGTAATATCCATGCTTGAGATGATGGAGCTAAAGGAGATTCATCTTCCTCCTGACACTTGTAATGAATCGGGGGTCGATTCTCCATATGGAGTGTGATTTCCCTCTCCCGACAATTTATGTTGGCTCTATATAAGGAAAGACAATCCATGCCAAGAATTGCATCAAATTCCACAAAAGGGAGTATGACGAGGTTCGCCGGGAAATTAAATCCACATATTATAACAGGGGAGGACTTATATTCATGGGATACAATGATTGCCCCATTTTCCGTACTCACTGACATCTTTACATCCATGATTTGTGGTGGTGTAGGGATTGTTCTACTAAACTTTTGAGATATAAAAGAATGCGTAGAACCTGAATCAAAAAGTACGTTCGCTATTCTTGAATGAATAACTAGAGTACCTGTCACCACTTCGTTGTCGGGGTTCACTTCGGCAGAAGTGATGGCAAAAGTTCTTCCTTACTGTCTTGGAGGTTGTTGATTGCCTCCGATAACCCTTGGATTAGGGCACTGATTCGCAAAATGACCCGGTTCTTTGCATTTGAAGCATTGAACAATGCGTTGAGGTTCGAACGGAGTGTTCCTCTCCTCTGTCGCAGCCGCGGGTCCTTCTTACTGACATTTAACAGCTAGGCGCCCTTCTCTTCCACACTTGAAGCATTTTCTTGTCCCCCTAAGGCAATTTCCAGGGTGCTTCTTTCCACACTTTCGGCAAGTGGGGTGCTGGAATTTCATAGCGCCGTTGGATTTATCCATCGGACCACCAGCATTGAAGTCCACCTTACGCTTCATGTCCCCATGATACCCCTGTGATTCTCCGATCTCCATTTCAACCTTGAGGGCACATCAGACAATTTCCCCATAGCTGTCGAAGTCACGGATCGCTAATGCTTTCCGCAAGCTAGGCTTCACCCACCAAAGAAGCGGTCAACCTTGCATTCGGGGGTAATGACAAAGCCAGAAGCATATCGTGCAAGCCTTGTGAAGTTTGCCTCGTACGCTCCCACAGATTCTTCATCTTTCTGTTTGAGGGAAAGGAAGTCCCTTTCCATCTTTAGACGGAGGGTGCGTGGAAAATATTTATTGAAAAACATCTTCTGGAATACCTTCCATTACAAATCCTCGATCTCCTCCTCAGGCTTCGTATTTTTGATCAATGTCCACCATTGATCAGCTTTACCCTCCATACGATAAGCCGCCAGGAGAACCTTCTCTTTTTCAGAGCATTGGAGGATGGAGAATATCTTTTCAATGGAGTTGATCCATTGTTCAGCAATCGTGGGATCAGATGATCCACTAAAAGTAGGAGGCATTTGTCTCATGAAGCTTTCAATAGCGACTTGTTCTTTCTTAGGGGGGGTTGAAAGTTCCTCTTGACTAGTGTTTCTATTCAAAACTTGAGTTAGCTGAGAGACAAGCGTGACAAAGTTCGCGATTCCCACTCCCATTGGATTGGGCATCTCATAAGTAGAATCATCACACTGATCTTCACAACGGTTGTTATCCCGAGTTCTCCTATTACTGGCCATTGGTGGGAATAAAAGGAAAGTTAGGGGTAACACATAAAGGGTAATCCAAAGACAAAAGTTGATGACTTATAAATATACTTTAATCTCTTTAACTCATGAGTCTATAGGATTCAATCCAGGCTTTTCATGATCTTCCTTCTAACATATATTCTTAGGATCATTTTTCCCTTAATAAGGGTTCATACTAATATTTTGAATTTATCAAAACATATCCCCCGGGAGTGTCGTAACCAAGAGTGCAGCAAGGCCCGTTGTCGTGCACCAGTTCCCGTTCGAGTCTAGCTCAAAGCAGTGTTTTCGGGTTTTACCCCTAGGATACATCTGTACCAGAGCCGCCTCTACCTGCTCATATCCATACAGAGATGTATTTGTTTGATAAACCACTGACATAGTATTTACCAAAACATAGGGATGCTTTTATTATACTTAGTCTTGTCTCTAAGGCTTTACTAGGGTTTCCTAATCCCAAAAATAACTAAACCTCCCTTTGATACCAACTATGACAACCCTGCTTTTTATTACATCTTAAACATGCTTTATTACATAAAAATTCACTTGATACAACAAAGAAGATCGAGAGGTTTAGTGTCTTTGGGGCTTAGGATCATTAAATAAAAACTTTAAACTTGAAATACAACATCTTTATTGAAAACTTTTTTTACATGACCACTACATTCCTTCGTACTTAGCATTGCATGGGATAACCTGAGGACATGCATAAGAAAAGGGTGAGCTATAAAGCCCAGCAAGGGAGTACACAATGAATAACATGAGGAGTAAAATACATGTTAGGAAATAGGCATATCAATAGAGAATAAGAAAAACATGAACATAATGGCATGATAAAGCATGATAATCATAACATGGAAATGTGGCAACAACACTTAACATTGAATTAGCATGAGCCAAGGCTCATTGCACATGGATCATGAGTTAACCCTCATTGCACATGAAGCACGAGTAAACCCTCATTTCACTTGAATTAGCATGAGTCAACACTCATTGCACATGACGTATCATGATACTATACTTTACCCAATGCATTGGAGCTCTATCAGGGTGCACCCTTCTTAAATATTTCATTTCACGCATAAGTGTGCCACATGGATCATAAAACATGGATTCATAAAACATAATCATTTATTCCACGATAAAGGAAATGTGGAATTCATACATGAAACTTTACAATCAATAAGTAAATGTGCATAAAGGTGAATACCCTTGATGGAGAAATGGGCATGGTATTCACTACACAATGACATTGGCTTAGAAAATCGGTGCGATTTCGGCAGCGTAACGGCGTGACATAAGAACTCATAAAAAAGGTTGATAAGAGAGAAAGGGGTTCCTCATCATATTTACATGTAATGGACAGTAAGGAGGTCATATATATACATGTCCCAACAATTGAAATGGAATTTAAATTCATGATACAAATGTATTGCTTGAATGTAAAAGAAGAGAGAGAAGTTCCTTTCGGAATTTCGGCATAGTAACGGGTGTACATGGGAGGCTTTTAATGATAAAGAAAGGGTTCTCCCATCATTCAAACAATAAGAGGGAAGTATGTTGGAGGTGCGAGACCATACCCCAACATTCATAATTGAAATTAAAAGGGCAATACAACTTAAAGAAAATTGACAAAAATGAGAAAGGAAGAAAAAACCCTTACTTGGAAGTGTGCTTCCAAAGGCTAGAGAGAGGCTTGTGAGAGGAATCTTGGGAGCTTGGGGAACCTTGAGAGGATTCTAGAGAGAGTAGGGCAGAGGTTGGAGGAACTCCAAGGGATTTTAGTGAGGAGGAAGTGGGAGCTTGGGTGGGTTTATATAGAAAAGGTGAGAGAATTCTTTATTATTTAGGTTTGGGACCCCTTATATTAAAATAGTCCAAACCACAAACCATCCCATGGTATTTGCCCATGGTTTCTGGAAAAGGAAAGAGGAAAACAATATTTTGCAAGGCCAAGGTCCGAACTTATTAAAAAAATTAGGGTTGCTTATGTGGAGGTGAGTCACACTCCCATTGAAATTAATTTAAAAAGGCAAAGTGTTGAATAAGTATGGAGGGCTCCATTAATGCTTTGAAAAGTAAGTCAAACAAACCCAAAACCTCATTATTTTAATGATAAAACACATATTGTCCGAACATAAGGGTTATGGTATTTTATTACATCACCATTGGGTCATTCTGATGTCATAAAACACATTATATATTTAAATTGTATTTAATTTTTACCCAAAAATTTGACTGTCTCAGAAAATTATGAACAATTCACCGTTGGATAATTTCGACGTCCTGATTCCAAAAATAATATTTATTTTATCTAAATAATTTTCAAAATATGTGAATTTTCACTTTTAAAATAGAAACCAACATTTATAAAAAAAATTCACGGGTTTTGACAGAAATGACTTTCAAACCTTAATAAAAATTGTAATTGCATTCATAAAATTATAAGATAATTTATACTTAATAAAATTTAATTTAATATTAATTAAAATATTATTTAATTAAAAAAAATATTTTAATTTAATAAAATATAATTCTTAATTAAATAATAACTAAAAACACCATTTGTACTTTAATAACTAATTACAATGTATCAAAAATGACTAGAAATTATATTCATTATTATATACAAAAAAAATAATGTACATGAACATGGTGCTACTTATTTGTTACATAACCCCTTAAAATAGCTGCATAAGACCTAAGGGTAAGGTGTGCGATGGTGACAGACTCTTGGGGTTGCTCGGATAACATCGCTCGAGTGGTAATCTCTATCAACTTCCATTTTTCCCGTAGACGATCACGTTCGAGCTTGACTTGATGAAGCTCAGCTTGGGCTTGGTCAAGGGAAAAGCCCAAAGACACCACCTCTTTTCCGAGCTCTGACAAATGGGCTTTGTAAGGGGCAATTCTACTGGATGAGGCCATCGCTTCCTTTGTCTGAGTAGAAATGGTTTCGTTAAAGCCTTATATTTATACTACTCAGATGATCACTGTTCAACGACTATAAAAGTAACGGTCACAAATCTTAACATAAAACTAAAGAAGATGACATCTTATAAAAACATTTTTCATAAAGAAACATTTAAATGGATCAAGAGGTATTTTCCATTAATGAAACTTTGGGTCGTTACACCACCACCCTTTTCGTTCTTGGTGTGCGGAACGGCGGACGACGACAAAACAAACCGCACGGGCGATGTCAGGTCCTCGCAGTGAAGGACGGGCCCCGGGAGGGCCATTGGCGACGACGGCGTGTTTTTCCGACCACCAGAACTCGCTTGGTGGTCCGCAAAGCAGCCCGCCGGAGCGCCGCCGGGAGGAGCCGCCGCGGTGGCAGGACGTGGTCCCGCGACCGCGCGAGACCGGGGGGGGATGGGACGTGGCAGCCAGCCGCGTCCGCTGGCAAGGGCGACCCCAGGCGAGGCCGCAGCTCCTTCATGCGGGGGTAGCGCCCCCCCCCCCCCCACTCCGCTCGGCCATAACCAGTCGAGCCAAACCACTGGCCAACTGGCCAGCACCAGCCGGGTCGCGCCCGACCGGGTTGGTCCGGGCCCAGACCCCCCGTTTTAAGACCCTTTTTGGTCTGTTGACCATAACATGAGATACGGGCCTCCGATTGACATCCCGTAAGCGCCGATACGATCCTTGGATCGAGACGTTCATTTCGGTATATCACACTCAAGGTTTCGGAGTACAGTGGGTTCGGCCGGGTTGGTTCTTACATGAAACGAATCGGGCCCTCGGAGCGGAAACGCTCGTAACTTGATATTCGGACGTCCGAATGACGTGCCGTCAACATTGATGGACTCCTCTAAGTGAGACGGATATTTTCACTTAATCTACCTGAGTTTTGGACGCAGGTGGAGTACTTTAGGTTTGGTTTTTCCTTGAAAACCAACCGGGCCCCTGGAACAAAAATGACAATAACTCTCAGACCGGCCATCCGATTGACGCGACGTCTGCGACATTGAGTTCATGTTGAATATATGGAAATTTTGGATACATCAACTCCGGAATTTGTGTGAGTTGATGTATCAGCCTCTCGGCTCGTGGAGCGAACCCTCCTGAATGAGCTTGTTGTGTGCGGGAACCCTAGAGCTGGCTGCGACTGCGACGACGATGACGATTGTACAGAGATCCTCAGTGGATTCGACGACGACGAGTACAACACTCAACGATCCTACGTGGATCAGTGCTACAGATCCTGTGTGGGTCCGATCCTGTGTGGTTTAGCACTCAGCGGTCCTGTGTGGGCCAGCGCCTATAGATCCTATGTGGGTCATTGCAGGGGTTAGTTAACTATCGATCCTGTGTGGGTCAGATCCATTGTGGGTCATTGCGGGGGTTAGTTACCTATCGATCATGTGTGGGTCAGATCCTTTTTGGGTCATTTCGGGGGTTAGTACCTATCGATCCATTGTGGGTCCGACGACTTAGATGAATTAGTAGTAACATCTGATCATCTCTATCGTCATATGAAGAAGTATACATGTGTGAGCTGAATCCTGTTTTTCTATCCTTTGTGGATTGTGTTGTGCAATCCTGGGTGGATTACGTTTTTCTTTCATGTGTGGACTGGGTTGTGTTTTCCTGTGTGGTCTAGGTTATACTTGGGCTCAGAAGTTGGAGCTTACTGGATTTGATGACTTAGGTATATGTATGGGCATATACCTAAGCGGTGTCGAATGTTACATCGTGATTGTATTTTTTCCATTGTCGATTATCCTTTGTGGATTATGGGAGACCATTGGGGGTCTCGGGGTCCCTAATGAGTAGCTTATACTCACACCTGCACGGGCTATGCCCACACTACGTTGTGTTGGTTGCAGACGACGGACATCGCCGATCGTGGTTGAGGCTTACGGAGCAGGACGATACCTGGAGGTGGACCACTGGGCGGGATGTTCTCGGAGCGGACAACTAGACCGTAAGAGCTGTGGAGGCCATCTGTACTCACCCTTCAAGTGATATTTCAAGTGGATGGCTCGACGATGCGGCTTTACTTTTCAGTTGCTGTTTTTCCCTTCCCAGTTGTACTTTACTTTCAGTTTGGGTTTGTATACTGGCCCACTTACTTTTCCGCACTTACTGTGGTACTCAGTTTTTACATAGTGTTTACTTCTGCTTGCTTGCTCTGTGGTGTTTGTTTACACTTCAATGGAAATGCCTTCCCTTTTTATTAGGAATTACACCTTGGTGCTAGTCGCCAGCCCCTAGACTATGGAAGGCGGGCTTGGGGTAGTCACGGAACGAGCCCTGAGGATGGGTCGTGACAAATTGGTATCAAATGATTTCAGTTCAACCACAGAACTTTGGACTCTGATCTTTTTCTATGTGAAGCAATATTGTTAAGCGTATTGGGTGTGGTTATCAGTCCAAGGAGTCCAGTGTTGGTGCGGCGGCCGACGTATCCATACACCAGGACCCTGACTTCTGATTTCCGACTAAATGCACGAAAACAATGATTGCATGTGTGTTTCAAGTTTTCTTTGTGATTACTTTATGTCAGCTCACCAGGTATACTGTTTGACCGTGGCACACCTGTTTTTTTCAGGATGGCCACACGACGGCAGCCAGCTAGGGTTCCAAGAGTTGTACGTGATGACAGCCCGCCGAGTGACGAGGCCTCGGTACAGGGCCCTTTGACAGGTGAGGCATCGGCGATACCTCTACCCGCCGAGGCACCGATGCTTCCAGCCCCAACCGCTAACGATGCACGTCTCCTTAGTGCACTGCATGAGTTTCAGCACCAACGACTACCCAGGATCCCCTGGGAGATGGACCCTCAGGTCACCGAGGACTGGCTGGAGGTAGTTGTACGAGTTTTCAGGTTAGTGAGGACACCAACGAACCTCATGGTGATCCTCGTAGCAAGCCTACTGCACGCGACCGCAGGCCGATGGTGGCGCATGATGCTCCAGGTGCACGATGAGGCATCTATCCTCCGGTGGTACTTTGAGAGTCTCTTTCACTCAGAGTTCATCCCAGCCACCCTCCGTGCGGTGCGCATCCAAGAGCTTCTACACCTACGACAGGGCAGCTTGACGGTCGCCCAGTACTCGGCGAGATTTAACGATCTCTCGCACCACTCGGATGACATGGTATGGTACCCATTCTTCTGGGCTTGGGCTTTTGAGAAAGGGTTGAGACATGAGATCAGGTCATCGTTGATCTCCCTCAGCATTCCGACTCAGGCAGGAGTACTGGAGAGAGCCCTTTTGATCGAGAGCTTCCTTGCTGATCCTTCATTAGCAGCGAGACCTACCGCGGGGCGGCACATAGAAGAGTCTTCTGCAGCAGGCTGTCAACGGATGACTCATGGGTCCAGGAAGACCAGACCCTCAGGCAGACGACCTCAGGACACTGGCTCAGCAGTGCGAGGCACACAGTGTGGAGCCAATCTTTCGAGAGGCAGACAGTGCTACACATGCGGCAGACAGGGTCACATGGCTCATGACTGCCCGACTCTCCGTGCTGAGGAGCAGCATATGATTGAGGGGCAACCGAGGTAGAGGCAGAGGGTTGACCATGGAAGTCAGCAGGGAGCAGGTGGATGAGGCAGAGGAGCTGGCCGAGCAGTAGGTGGTGGGAGACACTTTAAGGCTCTAACACCACCACCACCAGAAGGTCCACCCCGACCACAGGGAGCTGGCGGGCAGAGACATGCACATCTCTAGGCAGCGGAGGCCTACGACCATAGCGCGCCCGAGATGATTCGAGGTACTATCTGTGTCTATTCCACCCTTTCAGAAGTTCTTATAGACATAGGATCAAGTCACTCTTTCATAGTCGCTACCCTTGTTTAGAGCTTGGAGATTCTGACAGAGTTGTTGGCTCGATCCTTACGGCTAGAGACTCCTACGGGAGCAGACTCGACAATTACGCACTGGTGCCGACAGTGTGAGCTTACTCTAGGAGGCGAGAGCTTCAGCCGGGATCTTCTTGTAGAGGCGTCGAGGCCTTACGACGTCATCTTGGGCATGGATTGGTTATCCATAGTCCATGCTCATATTGACTATATTAGGCACAAGGTGAGATGTGTACGCACCGACGGGAGCAGGTCCACCTTCACTGGTGAGAAGGGAGCATTCGCATCACAGGATGGACTTTTGCAGAGGAGAGGACATCCCATCACTAATAAGTTGGCTAGCTTCATCCTAGGAGCAGTTGATGTGCAGAGTCCAAGTTCTCCTGCAGTGGTGGATCAGTACGTGGACATGTTTCCCGACGACGTTCCAGGACTACCTCCTCACAGAGAGGTAGAATTTTATATTGATATGTACCCCAGAACAACCCTGATTTCCACTCCAGCATATCGGATGGCCCCCGCTGAGCTTCAAGAGATATGGGTATAGTTGGAGGACTTGTAGGGCAAGGGATTCATCTGACCCAGTGTTTCACCCCGGGCATCCCCGATATTGTTCGCCATGAAGGCGGACGGTAGATTGCGACTTTGATTCGACTATTATCGCTTGAAACAGGTGAAAATGAGGAACAATTATCCGCTACCAAGGATTGATGACCTCTACAATCAGCTAAAGGGTGCACGGTGGTTCTCAAAGATAGACCTTAGGTCAGGCTATCATCAGCTCAGAGTTTGGGATGAGGACGTGCAGAAGACGACCTTGAGATGTCGGTATGGACACTATGAGTTCTTGGTTATGCCTTTCGGCGTAACCAATGCTCTAGAAGTGTTCATGGGTTTAAATAACAGGATCTTTCAGCCATACCTCGATCGATTTGTCATGGTCTTCATCGACGACATTTTTATATACTCGACGACTGAGGAGGAGCACGCCTATCACTTACGAGTTGTCCTAGACACACTCTGAGAGAACCAGCTTTATGGAAAGCTCTCGAAGTGTCATTTCTGGATACGCGAGGTCCACTTCTTGGGGTACGTTATCTCTGAGGCGGGAGTTGATGTGGATCCTGCGAAGATCGAGGCAGTGCTAGCTTGGGAGCCACCCACGAGCATGTTGGAGGTGCAGAGTTTCTTTGGAATAGCTGGATACTAACGGAGATTTGTGCCAGACTTCTCCATAGTTGTGGAACCACTCTCATCATTGACAAAGAAGGTGAAAGCCTTTGTGTGGTCAGACAGGTGTCAGCAGAGCTTCCAGGAGCTGAGACAAAGATTGACCAGTGCCCCTATCTTGAGGCTTCTAGAGGAGGGAGTAGGGTACGTAGTCTACTGCGATGCATTAGGGACTGGACTCGAATGTGTCCTGATGCAGGAGCAGGTAGTGATCGCCTATGGATCACGTCAGTTGAGTTCGCATGAACAGAACTACGCCACCCATGACCTAGAGTTAGCAGCAGTGGTCTTCGCTCTAAAGACATGGCAACACTATCTGATGGGAGAGCGCTTTAAAGTCTATTCTAACCATCAGAGTCTCAGGTACATCTTTTCTGGGATAGACTTGAACCTGAGATAGCGGCGATGGCTCGAGTTCCTCTAGGACTATGACATTGAGATAGTCTATACTCTTGGGAAGGGGAACGTAGTATCCAATGCTCTCAGTAGGAGGACGAGCATTCATCTACTTGAGGAGGCGACAGAGCAGCTAGCTGCTTTGAGGATATCCTTCGTGGATAGAGATGAAGCAGCCTTCCTCCAGTCTCTCACAGTCACCCATCCACTACTGCAGCGGGTTAGGGAGGCACAGCGTGGGGATGATGACTGTGAGACGCAGCGTGCGCAGATATCCTCAGGATAGGCACCTGTTTGTTTCTCCATTGGAGCAGAGAACAACGTCCTTTTCAGAGGACGTACTTTGTTACCAGTTGCATTACGGGAGGAGTTGCTGAGTGAGTTTCACACTTCTCCTTTGGTGGTACATCCTGGAGTGACGAAGGTGTTCCAGGATCTTAGACGACAGCACTGGTGGCCGGGCATGAAGAAGGCTGTGGCCGAGTTCGTTTCTCGATGCCTCACCTTCCAGTAGGTGAAGGCAGAGAATCAAGTACCCACAGGCATGGTATAGCCCTTGGAGGTCCCGGAGTGGAAGTGGGATGGGATATCCATGGACTTCGTGACTGGACTTCCACGCACTTCCAGAGGTCACGACTCCATTTGGGTGATTGTCGACCGACTCACCAAGTCGTCTCTCTTCTGACCCATCAGGGAGCAGGGCTCAGTGGAGATCATGGGACGTCTCTACGTTCAGGAGATTGTACGGCTTCACGGTGTGCCATCATATATCGTCTTCGATCGAGATGCTCGCTTTACTTCCCGGCTTTGGAAGGGGTTGCAGGAGGCGTTCGGGACGCAGCTACGTCTGAGCAACGCCTTTCTCCCTCAGACAGATGGTCAGACAGAGAGGACCATACAGACTCTCAAGGACATTCTCCACACATGTGTCCTCGACTTTGGTTGCAGCTAGGAGGACCACCTACCCTTGGTATAGTTCGCATACAACAACAGCTACCACTCCACCATCGGGATGGCACCATACGAGGCGTTGTACGTCCGACCTTGCAGATCTCTTTTGTGCTGGACAGACCCTGGGGAGTCAGCACTTGTGGGACCAGAGATGGTCCAGGCCATGAAAGAGAAGGTCCATATCATCCAGGAGCGGATGAGGATAGCTCAGAGCCGACAGAAGTCTTATGCTGACAGGAGGCGGCGACCACTAGAGTTCAAGGATGGCGACCACGTCTTCTTGCGTGTCTCAGCTCGACGTGGATTATAGTGATTTTTCCGAGGCAGCAAGTTGTCTCCATGCTTCATCGGACCCTTCCAGGTCCTCAGCAGTATTGGTGAGGTGGCTTATCGCCTGACTCTACCACCTCAATTGCACCGGGTGCACGACTTCTTCCACGTATCTCAGCTGAGGAGATACGTGCACGACCCAACGTATATCATTGACCATGGGGAGCTGAACATTGATGATGGGGCGACTATTGCAGAGGTTCTAGTGGAGATCGAGGATCGACAGGAGCAGGTTCTACGTGGGCAATCGGTCCCTCTAGTGCGCATCAGATGGCAGCACGGGAAACTACAGGAGAGCACTTGGGTGCGAGAGGCTTAGATGCGTGCTCAGTACCCACTTTTGTTTCCCTAGTTTATGATGTATCTTTACCAGGACGTAAATCCCTGATGTGGGAGTGATGTAAAGACACGTAAAATTCAAGGAAATTTGTTTTTTAATTTTCTTTTAAATTTTACAAGAACGCAGTTTCTGACGACACCTGATTCTGAGACCCGGTGTGCCCGGAATCTTTTTCCCGAAGTTTTGGGCGGGTACGTTCAGTGAATGAATGAGCAGGTTTTTCTATCTTTTTAACCAGTGCTCGAAATCGAATTCTAAGGGCACCGATGGAATTGCAGCGCCGGTATTTGCTTAAAAACGCCATTTCCGGATTTGCGTTTGCTCGGGTGTGGTTTTTAATTTTTGGGGTTAAGTTAAGAAATAAAATAAAATTGGTGCAACACTTTATTTTATTTCACTTATAGCCACATTAAAGCCACTTAAGCTAAGTTAAGTGGATAGGGTGGAATCCAAAATATCCTACCCACTTGGTAGGATATTTGTGAGGTGGAGCCCGCACGAGCCCCACCGTTTCGTTCCCTCTAAGTAACGCACCTGCAACCCCCCTATTTAATGAAAGTCAACCGTGCATTTTTCTGGTTAAGAAACACCCCATTAAATTCGGTAGTTAAGTTGTTAATATTAATTCTTCGAATTAATTGTTCATTTATTAACTTTGATTTTCAAATCGTTGGCATGGGAATAAAATAAGACCAATACATGATTACTTGAGGATTGCTTGTTGAGTGGATTGGGAGTAAACTTCATGTCCTGAAGATCTTCATCCTCCTTCGTGAAGAACGGGAAGAATGCGAAGAACGTGAAGAACTCGAAGAACGCCGGCCTTCGACGAAGGGTGACGAAGAACGTTGAACCCTCGGAGATCGACGCCGAAGATCCTCCTTCCGCAACGTTTCTTCCGCTACGTTCCTTCCCCGCAACAATCTTCGATCAAAAACTGATTGAGGTAGGGGATTGTGGTAATTTTAATTTCTTGTGAATTATATCCTCAACATGGGTTTAAGTGGTGTAATTAAATCAGTGTGTTTTTAATCCTCAGAGATTGAATACGTGACACCGTGTACCACGATGACAAAGACGCTCCTTCCGCGACGCGATGATCCTCTTCTTCCGCGACGGTCAATTCCGTGACGAACTCACGTTCGACGACAACGTTGAGGTAGAGGTTGATTCTTTTAAATCATTGTGATTTAAACCCGCAACGTGTGATTAAATATATGTTGTGGGACTTTTAAAACAACTAACGTGGTGGGTGTGGACCAGCGAACAAGTCTGAACCCACCGCCCTTTTCGTTCTTGGTGTGAGGAACGGCGGACGACGACAAAACAAGTCGCACGGGCGATGTGAGGTCCTTGCAGTGAAGGACAGGCCCCAGGAGGTCCATTGGCAAAGACGGAGTATTTTTCCGACCACCAGAACTCGCCTGGTGGTCCGCAGAGCAGCCTTCCGGCGCGCCGCCAAGACCAGCCACCATGGCTGAAGCTACGACGGTAGGATGTTGTCCCGCGACTGCACGAAACCTGAGGGGGATGGGACGCAGCAGCCAGCCGCATCCGCTGGCAAGGGCGGCCCCACGCGGGGCCGCGACTCCTTCACGCGGGGGCAGCCCCCCCCCCCCCCCCCGCTATGCTAGGTCATAACCGGCCGAGCCGACCCGCTATCCAACCGGCCAGCGCCAGCCGGGCCGCGCCGGCTGGGTCGGACCCGGACCCGGGTTGGGTCGACCCGGTTCGGGCCGACCTAGGGGGTTGGGTCGGGTCAGTCTGGGCCCAGACCCCCCGTTTTCGGACCCTTTTCGGTCTATTTCCCATAACTTGAGCTACATGCCTCCGCTTGACGCACTGTCAGAGCCGATGCGATTCTTGGATCGAGACGGTCGTTTCGGTATATCGCACTCAATGTTTCGGAGTACTTTGTGTTCGGCCGGGTTGGTTCGTACAAGAAACCAACCGGGCCCTCGGAGCGGAAACGCTCGTAACTTGAGCTCCGGGCGTCTGAATGACGTGCTGTCGAATTTGATGGACTCCTCTAAGTGGGACAAATCTTTTGGTTTACTCCGCCTAAGATTTGGACGCAGGTGGAGTATGGTCAGGTTGGTTTTGCCTTAAAAACCAACCGAGCCCCTAGAACGAAAAAGCCAATAACTCTCAGACTAGGTGTCGGATTGACGCGCCATCTACGACGTCGAGTTTCCATTGACGATACTGAACTTTTGGATACATCAACTCCAGACTATGTGTTAGTTGATGTATCAGCCTCTCGGCTCGTGTAGTGGACCCTCCCGAACGAGCTTGCTGTGTGGGGGAACCCTAGAGCTGGATGCGACTGCGACGACGATGGCGGCTGTACAGAGATCCTCAGTGGATTCGATGACGACGAATACAACACTCTGCAATCTTATGTGGATCAGTGCTACTAATCCTGTGTGGGTCCGATCCAGTGTCAGTCAGCGCTCAACGGTCCTGTGTGGGCTAGCGCCTACAGATCTTGTGTGGGTCCGATCCTGTGTTGGTATTTTAGGGGGTTAGTTACCTATCGATCCTGTGTGGGTCAGATCCTTTGTGGGTCATTTCAGGGGTTAGTTACCTATCGATCCTGTGTGGGTAAAATCCATTGTGGTTCATTGCAGGGGTTAGTACCTTTTCGATCCTTTGTGGGTCCGACGAATTAGATGAATCAGTAGAAACATCTGATCATCTCTATCATCATATGAAGAAGTATACCTGTGTGAGCTGAATCTTGTTTTGCTTTCCTTTGTGGATTGTGTTGTGTTATCCTGTGTGGATTACGTTTTGCTTTCCTGTGTGGTCTGGGTTTTGTTTTCCTATGTGGTCTGGGTTGTACTTGGGCTCAGAAGTTGGAGCGTACTGAATTTGATGACTTAGGTATATGTATGGGCATATACCTAAGCAATGTCGAATGTTACATCGTGATTGTATTTTTTCCTTTATGGATTATCCTTTGTGGATTCTGGGAGACCATCGAGGGTCTCAGGGTCCCTAATGAGTAGCTTATACTCACTCCTACATGGGATATGCCCGCACTATGTTGTGTTGGTTGCATACGACGAACAACGCTGATCGTGGTTGAGGCTTGCGGAGGAGGACGGTACCTGGAGGTGGACCACTGGGCGGGACGTTCTCGGAGTGGACAGCTAGACCCTAGGAGTTGTGGAGGCCATCTGTACTCACCCTTCATGTGGGATTTCCAGTGGATGGCTTGACGATGCGGCTTTACTTTTCAGTTTCTGTTTTTCCCTTTCCAGTTGTACTTTACATTCAGTTTGGGTTTGTATACTAGCCCACATACTTTTCCGCACTTACTGTTGTACTCAGTTCTTACTCAGTGTTTACTTCTACTTTCTTTCTCTGTGGTTTTTGTTTACTCTTCAAAGGCAATGTGTTCCATTTTTATCGGGAATTACGCCTTGGTGCTAGTCGCCAGCCCCTGGCCTATGGAAGGCGGGTTAGGGGTAGTCACGGCATGGGCCCTGAGGACGGGTCGTGACAGTTCACATATTGGAAAACTCACCATATAGGGTCAAGAGATTGAAATATAACATTCATCATGATATTTAGTATATTTACAATGGATTATAATATTATAGTATTTTTAGATTGGTTATCTATGTTTCAGTTATGCCCCTATAAATAATGTACTAATATTTCTACTAAATGGCCACTTGGGTCCACAATTACATGGTTCAAATAAGTGGATGAAAAATATAAATATACTATATATAAATTAATTATTTCTATATATATATATGGTAAATGATCATACATTCATTCCAGCCATGATTTGAAGTAGTTAAACCCACCAAGTGTCCTAACGGAACTTGATCGATTTGGTTATTGATTTTAGCATTTTTTAACAATTCTATTTATATCTTCACATTGTGTAGTTTTTTTTTCACAATATGGATTACATGTAGACACCATTGGCTAGGGCCTAATGATATTTTTATCTCACACAATACTCAGGAGTACATTGTTACTCGTGAAGATTATCTATTTGAGGGATCGAATGTGGGAAAGATCATCATTAAAGGTTTTTGAAAATATTACTTATAGATGGAGCATATGACCATATGAAAGAGTGTTAGCTAAAAAATTTTTAGATTATATTTTTTCCTTTATGTAATATTTGAAATATAGGGTTGTATAGATATTCCCATATTCCCCATTTGTATTTCAGTATGCCATATTTCCATGTATTGGCACTTCCATAGAGGATTTTGAGATTTTTTAGTTGACTAGTTCTATTTATTCTTCATCTTATTTATATTTCATTTTGTTCATATAATATACATATACTATTTTATGGTTTTAATTTTTACATATGATATTCCACTCAATCATGAGGGTATAGTCTCCACACTAGTCTATATTTACACCCTCACTACTAGTCAGTTGCCTCTAGAATACTAGTAGGTGCACTTGAGGCCATGTGACCCGCCAGATCGGGGCACAGGTTAAGTGTACCCCGGGTCATGATGTTATATTGTTCTATCAGAGGGTTTTTTATTTTTATTACTATTTTTGTATTATATAGGTGACTATGAGTTAATTAAATTTTGAATTTTACCCTGTGATTGGACGTAGCTAACCCTTGTACAAGAATAACAGAACATTCCAAGGACGGGAAATTATTATTATTGATTATGTCATTTATATTTCATACAACGTAACAATTGGGTAATTGACATGTATTATTGTTTTATTTTTATTAGTAAGATAATAATTATTTTATTTACCTAGGTCCAATGAAATGAGATCGTTTTATTAGAACATGAATCGTCAAAGAAAAAATATGAGTAATATGTTATGCATCTTTCCGTGTAACATATATTTTCATCATAAATTTTCTTAATTCATATTGATATTCTCCTCAATATTTATTGAATTGTTCTGATAATTCTTGATGGGATTCGGAAAAAAATTGATTCTAAAAGTGAATGCTTTAACCTAATATTTTCATCATGCATAAGTTAAAGCAGACACCTTATGTAGTCAATTATGGAATGTTGATCTGTAGAACATTGGTCACATTGGATGGAATAGATTATGTTTTGGGTTAAGTGTACGTAATATTTTGGTTCATAAGGTGTATGAGAACTTATAGATCATAAATGGTAATCCATATTACTCAACCATTAAAGTGGATTTAAATGTTTGAACAATCATTAATTTAAACTTGTTATGACCATTAAAGTGAAAATATACATCTTATATACATATAAAATTGATGCATAGACCTGAAATCATCTATATTAGTGGATAGTAGGGTATCTATTATGGTATTATGGCCTTTTGTTTCTTCTACTGCCTAGACCTTTCTTTTTTAGTAGAAAGAGAGGCTTTATTATTTCAATAGGAATGAATTTTACCTTTCCTAGTTTTATATTTTCAAACATTTAATTTTCATTAATATATTCTAAGAAATTCAATTGGAATTTAATAATTATGCCTTAGTGATGTCATCTGGTTTCATGACTTAAAGGTAGTGATGTGAATGTACTAAATGTAGTGGTTCATGAGCCACTAGAGATTCCTCTTATATCACCACTTAGTAAACCTATTCTACTTACGGATAAGGGCATTGATTCCATGTTCTGGGAGGGATTTTTTATATGATGTAGAACACTCATGGTATTGTTTAACCTACCCCAAGAATGGAGGAGTTGAATCCGAAACTACAGCTACATCATCCTCCCACCTTTTGGGGTTATGGAAGAATACATGATATTATGTCATGGCTAAAATTAATTCTATACATATTCAAGATTCTAGAGATACCACCAAATAAGAGGGTCAAACAAGCTGCATATATGTTGTGTGATTCTTCCATGGGTGGTGGGATATTATCTCCTAGGGAAATTGGTATTTTGATTTGGTTTGGACATATTTTTATATGATCTTCTACATGTACTCTTTCCCTAAACTATGAGTTCTGACAAATCTAGAGAAATCATGAACCTTTATTAGGGGAGCATGTCTGTCATTTATTATTCTTCTCCATATATAAAGATGAAGTGGTTCACTTTTTATCTAGTGGGTGATCGTCTTATGAACTCTATGTTATTTGAACATGGGTTGGCTTACGCCATTTGGTTTTAGGTCGATATATTTCAAGTGAACACTGTTTATGATGTCATAAATGAGACCTTTATAACAGAGTGAAAATTAAGGAATGATTAGGGTCTAATTCAGGGTACTTCGGCACATAGAGATACCAATGGTTTGTCCTTTGGGTGAAATAGCATTTTTTAGTCTACAAGTAGTGGTAGTAGTGGTCAGGCTCCTCATGAAAATAGAATTTTTATATTTTAAAAGTGTTGGATGACAATGCCCACAAGGCCTCAGTGCTTTAATGTAAATTGGAGTGTAGAGGCTGCGACAGGATGGGGCACATCTAGTTCTTCCACAGAACATTACCATTAGTTCATAGATAGTAGATATCTACTCCTACTCCACAATCAAGAGCAGGTATAATAGGAAAATGTTTGGATAACAACTATAATAGTACCAGTCGATCAGGTAAATCAGGTAGTTGAGGTAGAGGTCATCGGTCTTATTATTCTGCGCACCAGTGGAGAGGGCTTTCTCAAGGAATTCGGGCTATGAATCTAGTTCATGGTATAGGTCAGTTACATTCAGTACTACCTATGCCATATGAGGAGAGTACAAGACCTTCTTCCATTTGAGGTATTATTCTAGTTTCCTCCACTTTTGTGTTTGTATTATTTGACTCATGTTCATATCTCTCTTATATATCTGAGACTATAATGGGATGTTTTGTACTTGGGATCAAACACTTTAAAAGAGTAATGATGCATTGTACATCACTAGGTATCTTATCAGATGACAGTCATCATTATAATGACTATCCCCTTGAGATAGGTACATAACAATTTGTATGGAATTTTTATTCCCTCCACATGACGGTCTTTACTGTACTTATTGGGATTGACTAGTAAGTTACATATCCATACCATATTGACTTCTATCATTATATGGTAATTTTTACATCCCCATAGGCCATTAATCATGTGTATAATGGTGAATTGAATGTCAAAAAACATGAGAAGGTCTAGAGAAGTAGAGGTTGGGTAGTGTAAGATATTATATCTCTAGTATTTTCCTATATGACTATGGGTTATGACCCCTATCCATATTCCTATAACGGATCATTTGAAAGAAATCATTCCTAAATTGTTTTTGGTCTACCTCTGGTGAATGATGTATATTTTACCATCAACATTGTGGACGGATTAGCACCAATGAGAATTCATCCTTATAGGATGGCACCAAATGAGCATTGAGAGCTTAAGAGACAGTTGCAGGACCCTGAGGCTAAATGATTTATATTCCCCAACACTTTTTTGTGGTTCTCTAATACATTTTCCTATAAGTCATATAGTACCCTTGGAATCTATGTAGATGATCTTCGATTGAACCAAATAATGGTAAAGAATCAATATCCATATCCCATAATATATGACCTCCTTGACAACCTTCAATGAGATACATTTTTTTCAAAGATAGATTTTTGGTCATGGAATCACTAGATGCATATCGAGACCTCATACATACATCACACACCTTTTAGATGAATGTATGGTCTATACCGTTACATAGTTATGTCTTTAGGACTCGTGAACATTCATATAGTCATCATGGCTCTTATGAATCATTTTTTTCACCTGTATTTGGATTCATTCGTGGTAGTATTTATTAGAAATATATTGATGTACTAACTCTCTATAAATTACCATGAAACCCATCTTGGTATAATTCTAAATAAACTTATATATCATCAAATCTTTTCTATGGTCAATATATTCCACTTCTATATTAACAATGTCCACTTCTCGGGTTGAATTATCGTGAAGTCGGGAGTTTTATTAAACCCAGATAAAGTGAGTGATGTAGTTTCATGGGGGTATCCTACGATTTTATTTGACATTAAGAGTTTCATAGTTATACATGAATATTAAAAATGCTTTCTCAAGGATTTATCACAATGTTAGGTTCCTATTATTGTCTTGGCAATGAAGGGTGTGAAATTCATATGTTCAGAAGCATTTTAAGAAGACTTTGAAGAGTTTACTGTCTGTTTAAATTTAGTCATAATAATTATTCATCAATATAAATGTTGTATTTATAAGTTATAATGTGACACATTAGGAACTGATCATGGATCTTTTCTAATGTATGACGTGTGAGTCATCTCATATGGGTCTCTCATTTGAGGCCTCACAAATGTAATTATCCAACACACGACATCAATCTTGTGGCTATTGTATGTTCCATATGCTATTGGTCACACTATCATATTGGAGAGAATTTTATGGCATTCAATGATCAAAAAATATTCTTTTACATTTCTATATAGTGAGATTATAATCTCAAACAATGTAGATCAGTGGAGTACCTACAAACTTTTGATTTTTACCTTTCCTATATGCATGATAAAGGAAATTCAGTGGCTAATGATCGAATTTAGGAGACTCAATCATAGTATTTTCTGGAATCTAGTGGAGTGTGGTAGTTTATGGAATTATTCTTAGATACTCACATTTATTTTCAAGATAATAAATATCATACTATCCTCATATCCATAGAAGTGGCTTCTACTCTTTTAGAATGTATATGAATGAAAAAACTATCTGATCCCGATGGACTAGTCTTAAGGGAAACCATTTAAGATGATGATTATTTTCCAGGTTGTACTGTAGATGGGGTTGATGTCCTACTATTCCATATGAATATATAGGTCCAAACAGAAATTAGGTATATGATGGTGCAAGAATTATATGCCCTACATGGACGGTTCACCCAGGTGTCACCATAATGTATATGCATCTATTGTGCCCGTATTAGTGGCCTGGTATGAAATGTGATATTTTTAGATTTATCACTCATTATTCCACCTGTCATCAATTAAAGGTATAAAATTAGTGTTTGGATGAATTTTTTCAACTAATTTTTATTCTTTAGTGGAAATGGGATGATGATTTCTTTGGATTTCATGATTGAGTTACATAGATCACCTTATAGAAACAATAAAATGTGCATTGTCAATGATATTTTTTCAAAATTAACACACTTCGTACCTCTGTGAGTATCCTTATTAGTATAAAATCTTGGACATTTCTATGTTAGGGAGGTTGTACTACTTCATGGAGCTCATCATTCTATCATTTCTGATAGAGATGCTCGCATTACATCATTGTTCTATAAGGGGTTGCATAAGGCCTTGGGTTTGTAAGTTCTATTGAGAACAACCAATAACCATCATATAAATGGGTATATAGAGTTTACTATTCATGTGTTAGAGGAAATTCTCTATTCCAGTGTCCTTTACATTGGGGTTCCATGGGAGAAACACATTCCCTCATTGAGTACTATTATATTAATATATTCTATAATACCTTTGAGATGGATCCTTATGAAACCGTATATTTTAGGACTTTTCATTAACATATATGATTTCTAGATATAGGGATGGTATATATTCTTATATGATGTATCATAAAAAGACTACAATGCAGGTCTAGCTGGATAGAATCTTCATGATTATAGCTTAGTTGAGATAATCGTCATATGAAAATAGACATTGAAAACCTCTCGAGTTCGATGTCAAAGGCTAGTTTTTCTCGTAAGTCTCTCCCATGTTCGGGAATAAATTCATTTAGAACATGTGTAATCTCTAATTGAGGTCATTTAGACCCTTCGAGGTGGAAACGAGATTCATACATGTTCCTTACAAGTTAGAACTTCTTCAGATATTCTAATCTAAGCATGACTTCTTTCAAGTATATCACATTTTCTGATCCAACCCAGACCTATTAGATGTATTTCCGTAAGATGTGTTTATTTAGATGTGGAGTCTTTCTTTTTGGTGAATATAGTTTTTATTATTGATCATATTTTGAAGAAACACTGAGAAAGGTCATTTCCTTTGGTAAAATTGTTATCGCATGATGATCGAGTATAGGATGAGACCTACGAAACTAAAGCTGATGTACAAGAATAGTGGGTAGAAAACTTAGCTAATGATTCCACTTTACCCTAAAAAATCCATCTCAAGGAAAATTTTATTTAATGTTGGGGGTTTTAATTGAAATTTCTTTTCAGAAAGGTACAAATCATTTTTTTGGTTTGAATTTCTGAAATATTACTAATTATGATGTCTAATTGTGATAAGGATGTCATGGGCATCTCTTGGTATTAAGCAGATCCCAGAGCCCAAAAATGGGGAGAAAATAATAAACCACATGGTTTGGAGGAAACTATATCACTGAACCCACACAGTTTATAAAAATAATTCAATTACTGGCCAAGTGGCCCTAGGGGGAACAAGTTTTTCCTGGAACTGTGCGACCACAGGCTTATACCCATGTAGACTACTGTTTTTTTGGGGAATATCGATTCTTCATGTCTTGGCCATGATAAGGCAAAAAATTTTCCTAACTGTGTGAGGTGGCCCCTTATTGTATTTAATGTAGCACAATATTTCCAACCATGTAGCCCAATATTGTGCCTTTGTATTTTGGGGTGAAATTATAAACATTCCATTAATTAATTATATAAACCTAGTCTTTTTCCTACCTTCTTCCTCTAGCTTTTGGATTTAGTTTTCCTCTCCCATAGCCATCATCCTCCATCAACCTAGACATCCATGTAACTCCCACAATCGAAGTCTGATCCAGGATTAGTCAAAGGTGTTTGATTAATTAATGTGATCTAACAAATCTTTTCCCTTCATATTTATGTTTATCTTAAAATACATTTCATTAGTTAGGTGTTGTCACATTTCCCATATTTTTATGGAATTTTACCATTTCTTTGATATCTCCATAAAAACTAAAAATTCGAGGATAATATCGAGAGAGGAGTCATATATGGACATAAGGTATGGGGTATTGTCATTTATTCTATGAATTTTAAGGTCTTGTAGATATATTGTTGTTTCAAAGGCCGGATTTTTCAGAGCATCTCCTTTTTGTTTATTTAATCACATAAAATATTTATTCACACCATGATACATATTCATTGACCCTTATTTAGTATTTTAGTGGATGGTTACACACTTATGGACACCCCTTGTGTGTGACACGTTGAATTAGCCCTTGTAGATAATTGTTAAATCTTTAAAAAGTATTTTTTTAATTTTTTTAATTTCTATTTAAATTGAATTTACCATGATGCATGAATGTTTATAGAATCAATGAAACGGATTAGGTATTTGATTCACCAATAGTTGGAATTTCCCATGTAGTCAATTTTCATTAATGACCACGATACCCCTTTTAAAGGGATCTGTGGGACTTATAAATTATATTTCTATATTATGAGGAATAGAATGCATGAATTAAGATGATTGGATAATGAATAATAGTTTCAATTGTTAAAATTAATAAAATTAAATGGTTATAAAGGGTTGGTGAGGACACACTTATTGATTATGCTTTATAAAATGATTTGTGAATTCGACTTACTTATTATAAATGAAATTGACTATGGGTGATTGAGGATTAGAAGGGGATTTGGATTCGAAATATCTAGTCCCTAACTATGACTTATTTGGTGATAGTTGTCACCACCGCCAATATCCCATCGGCGGGGGAGGGGAACAACCCTACCAATTTGGAGCTCCCTCCTCCTTTCATTCAGTTCTCCTTTCCCGAACTCTTACCTCCTTTTCCCAAAATTGTGATTTTCCCTAAGGTCTCGGATCTTCGTGAGCGTATCCCTTAGCTCGATCTTTTGATTTCTAAATTTTATGATGCTTCGACTCTCCATAACCAGACCTTGGTCACCCGATTCAGCTCGTGACACCCATCAGTTGACGTCTTTATCCATTTTGTATTTTCCCATTGGGGACTTTAGGAACGAGCGACAGTGGGTATCCTCGACAAGCGACACATCATGATTCATTTTGTGTCTTCGAATGATCTAATCTATGTGTGGTATCAGGATCCTATTTCATGTGACGGCTACCAATTTCATCTGATAAGGAGGTCCTTTGATATGCATATGAAGCGGGATTCTCCCACGGTGGCTCTGTGGGTATGTTTTCCGAAACTCCCTCTCCCCTTCTAAAACCCCTATATTATTTTTATTCTTGGGAACTTGGTCGGTAGATATCTATGTTCGGACATGAGAAACAGTGTGGTCTATCATCAAATCGCTCCACGAATTTGTGTCGAAGTCGATGTCTCTAAAACTCTGGGCGAATGGCTTTGGATCTCAGTTGGCGAGGAGTTCTGATGGATGAAACCTGTTGTGTTTGAATGATAGACACATTACTGCTCGCTTTGCCTTAATCCTGAACATATGTCTTTTTATTGTAGGTGAGGATAGCAGATTCTTCAATGGGAGAGGTCTAATGGGACTAGCCATGGTGGCCCTTTAGGTGTTGAAGATGGTCGACATCACAGTTCAGTCCCTGCTGGTTCTACCCCCTAGAGTGGTGGTCATTTGCAGATGGCTTCAATTGATACTCAGTTAAATCAAAAAGTTTTAGAGGACTTTAATCACCTGAAAAGGTATTTTGGAGTTCCATGTTCACCTTTTGTTTCTGAAGAGGGTGCTGGAACCAGAAATATTCCAAGTATTATCAAGGAAGTGATTGGAAAAGCAGAGAGGGAGGTGCACCTAGATGTTGTAAAGGATGTTATTCAGGGTATGAAGCTGAATTCACTCAATACAGTGAGGGTGAATGAGGATGCTGGAGCAGAGATAGCTATGGGGGAGCATCCTCTTAGTCTGGTCTTATGAGACCTTCATTTCCAATACATGAGAAGTGGATTTTAACAACCAAGTGGATCTGATTTTCAAGTGTAGGACTTCTAGATCAAACCATCTGAAGCTAAGAAGGCTAATTCGGGAGGGAGTTTTTATAATTCTCAAAATTGGGTTGCAGTGTTGGGTGAAGTTGAGGGACATGATCATGGGGATGGAAATGTGATGGATTTTTTCCTTGCCGGTGATCCTTTTACAGTATAGGAGTCTAGCCAAGCAGGTTCGGAGTCAGCTTCAGACTCCCCTGCTGAACCAATGGAAGTGGGAATTGCAGAGGACTTTTTGAGAGGCTCTTTAAGGAAGGGAAATAAAAACATTACAGCTTAATATGGCTTTATCCAACATTCCAAGAGGCCATTACAATAGAAAGACTACTCTAACATACCAAGCCCACCTGTGACTAGGTCCTATAGTAAATTCAAACTCCATTAAAAGGTGTGAAAAGGTGATGACAAGCAGGTGGGGGCTGCATCCTCTATAGAGTATGGATCTTAGGTTGGGGTTGATGAGGAGTTGGCTATCAGTGGGAGTGATGACCTCCCACTCACGGATGAGTCCACGTCTCCTCAAGGGGAGGAAAAAGAGTTGACTAAGGTCTAGTTAAGGGAGGGGCTTCTTATGTTCGAGGAGGTGCGACGGGCGGAGGCTGCACTTCCTCTGAGGCAGCAACATGAGGTGGGCTTTCATGCTGACCCTCAGAGTCAGATAGGATTGGTGCTGCATTACAAGTACCTTCTATTTCACTCGGATGAAGAAATGGTGGAGCATGTTCTAGATATTAATGCACCAAAGGAAGTGATCAAACAATTGATGGGAAGATTGTTGTGTGTGGAAACTACAATGGGGAAAGGCAAATAGATTGACAGGATGATCCGTGTTTTTAGGAGTGGCTTCAACATGGGAAAGATAAACATGGAGGAATACATTAAATCTTGGATGATTTGGATAAATATTATAAAAAAATTCCAAATGGGCAATCCAGACTCCCTGGAAAATACTTTTCCTTGGATACTGTTCAGGGAAATTGATTCGAATAGGCTCAAGCTTTTCTTCAACAAAAATGTAGTTCATTTTTGTGGTTAAACAGTTTTTTTGTAAGGGTTCTCACTTTCCCCCTTGAATGTTTTTTGAAAATAATAATGTCATTTTAGTGGAAATTAACCATGGTGAAACATGAGATGTTCTTCCATTTGTATTAAGTTTTGATAATAGATATTACATGATAGAGGGTATTATTCAATGGTTAGGTTTATACTGATCATTAATTTATCATGATTTATTATATTGTGTATTGATCGTGACACTAACACCATATACAGTAGTTGGACATTGGGATTTACGCACCATGTCTATTGTTAGTGTGTTGACAAGATTGAACACTAACCATCTCGTGTGATGATAGTAAAGACTCCCATTCATCCAGATATATAGGGCATGTAACTTATTTCATGATCTAATAGGGTTGTTAGAATAGTTACTGATGTTTCTGTTATGCCCCAGTCCATCCATCACTAGTATTCCTGTTATATGGACACTTGTGTCCACACATACATGGTTAATATAGGTGGATGTAATATATGACTATACAATATATATATATGTTGTTACTATATATATATATATATTCGACATCATATTAAATTCCTTTCGGCCATGATTCGAATAAGGTAGACCCTCCATGTGTCTTATAGCAACGTGATATGGCTAGTTAGCTTTTTCAGCATTATTTTACTTTTCCATTTATACAGGCACACAATTCAGTTACAAACACCTCATGGATTACATGTAGACACCATTTTTTGATTCCTAATGATATTTTTATATCACTCACTTCTTATGATATATTTGGTCCCAAAAAAGATTATATGTTTTTAGGATCAGATTAGTGGAAGGGCCCTAATATAAGACTTTTATATTCTTATATATGGATCATAGGACCAAAGGACTGAGAATTCTCTCTAGATGCTAGAAGAGTATAATTTTATTGTTTCTATATTTTTTTTGAATATCATGATTTTATAAATGTTCCCCAAATAACCTTTTTTATACCATCATCTAATGAACCTATGTATTGACACTTCCATAAAGTCTTTTGATAATATTTTTTTTGACTAACTCTATTTATTCTTCCACATATTTATCTATCAGAGTGATCATATATTCATATATTACTATTTTATTTTAATTTTTAAAATTCCATTATCAACTCAGACATGAATGTATAGACTTCCCACTATACCACCATTACACCCTTTCTTCTAAAGGGTAGCCTCTAGCATACAAGGAGTTTCACATGAGGCCATGTGACACACTATCATGGGTCACATTTTATTTGGACCCCTGGTCTGGACATTACTCCATGATTTACTATTTATTCTATATTGGTTAAAAAATTATTATGTATCTTGATTACCACTATATTTTCGTCTTTATCTATCCGTGGATCTTTGATTTCTGTTACTTATGTCTACCATTATTGGGAATCAGATGTTACCCCTTTCTCATATTTCAATTTCCCTAGGTTATTAAGGACAATAATATGAATGATTTCTTTAGAAGTGTATCATGTGAGGATAAATTATAGGCGATGTTGAATTATTTTTATGAATTAATGAGTTAAATATATAGAGGAATAAATATCCACTGGTTAGAAAATAAATTGGATTTTTTAGTCAATGATTTGTATCAATTCTATAAAACACTATATACAAGGTTTGATGGGAATTTATTTTAATGAATTATATTCATTATGCTGTGAAATTTTAATATTTTCATATCCAATGTTCCAATATTTTCTCAGAAAATAATTTAGATAAATTAATATATTAAGATGTTATTAGTTGATAATATATATTTTATCAATGGGTGATAATTAAGGGTTTATCATAACATTAAAAGTATAGTTAACTATTTATGGTTGTTGATGTAATAATGAGTATTTTTGGGTATAGGATAATATAAAGTTTCTGAAAAGCCTACAGATATTCCTATAGTACTAGTCAATATATTTGAAAATATAATGATGTTTTATTTAAGAAGTTATTGCATGGTTTTATAGATATTAAATACCCAACATGATATATGAATGTAGATATGGATATGGGAAAGATTCACCGAGGTAAAATCACCATGGAAATGGATAGTTGAGTATAAAATAAATTTTCACTCTTGGAAACAATTAGTGGGCCTAATACTACACAACTATATGGAGACTCCTATGGGTTATGATTTTTTTAATCATATTCTATTTATAATCACTAATGAGGATTTCATTATGTTAAGGAATAAGATTATTGTATATGATAAAAATATTAATAAAATTATAATTAAATCAAGAGTTAATTTTATTATAATGAAAGGTATTGTAATAATATCATAGATTAAGTAATTTTGAGAATGAATATTTCATTGAATTTTAATACTATTCTTATGGTGTTAATTTTTCATCACTCACAATTTAAAAGAATTTTTTCCTATTAATGGTTGATACCCAAAGGAAAAAGGTAAACAATGGATTCCATAGAAAATGTGATATTTTCCCAATAAGTATCCAAATGGGATAAGATTTAGATTAAGCACTAGTGTGATTATGAAAAATCGTATATCAAAGATTATTATTACTAATGTTAACATATTTGAGGTTCTAAAGAAACCGATGATGAAATAGATGGATTTCCATGGATGTTTAAGTGATGAACATGATGATTGTGTGAATATTTAATTTACATAGTGTCTATGAATCACATTGGGTAATGACATAAAGAAACATGGTAAAGTTTCATCTGTTGAAAAAGGGGAGAATAAGGAAACTAAAAATTTCGAAAAAATGAATATAAAAATATACATAGTGAATGGAAATAGAGTTCATTTGGAGGTACAACTAATAGTACAATTTCATAAATTTGATGTGGTTGGGTGTGATAAAAATTAATTCCCTAATCCAAAGGATAACAATGACGATAGGAACCAACAATATTTATGATAATGGAAATCATATACCACCATTAATACATATGTTTGTTCTGAAAGTGTTGTTAAGTGAGGAACACTGATCATTCCCTTTATAAATGTTGGTATTATATTCATATAATTTAAAACATATTCTTGTATTCCATTTATAAAATCAGCACCTCGATAAAGAGATGTCTAATTATTAATAAAAAAATTATTTGTATGATTATTATGTCACATGTATATAAATCCAATTTAATTTATATTTATAGTAATTTGATTCCACATAAATCATATTATCCATCATTTAGTTAACATTTTATGTGATAATATTGGTGTATTGGATATCATGACATAGATGAAATAATACATTCCAGGGTAGGAAAATCACATCAAAAAATAAACCCATGATAACCTATTAATATCTATATAACTATGAGAACCTTATAGAAAATAACTCCCATTATGTATGGGTATTTAGTATAAAAGTTTAAAAGAAAAAACACATCATTAATTATATTCCTATTATGAGGGAAATTATGATTTCACTAGCCATACCAATGATAGTGATGATAGAACCTAATTATAAATACAATACAGTTTGATGAATATCTTATGGATACGCTTAAATATTACATTATTTAGATATAACTAAATTTGTGAGGATGTGATTTATTTATGGGGAATAATTTAATGACATGAAATTTCTCTATGTATATTCCATAAATAAATATTAAATTAAAAACATCCTCTATACGGATTGTTGAGATAAAATGAGACTGTGAAAATTTTATTTGCAATATGATTATTACACAAAGAAACATAATTAGTGGGCATGAATAGGAGTAACTAAATAGTCAAATATATAAATAAATAAATATAAAATTTGTTTTACAAAAATTTACATAGATTATTTCATCCATAAAAATATAGTTTACTCAAGTTGTCTATTTCTGAATTGTTCTATTGATTTATGAGAAGTAATTATATTATTATAAAATTATAATTTTAATAAAATATAATATTTAGTTTTTATTTCTAGTTTTTTTAGTGTTTTACAATAATTAAAAATAATAACAACTTGTTTTTTAAAAGGTTATTTTCATATAAAAATAGTTATTTATTATATTTTATGATTTTATTTAAAGGTATGGAACCTCGATTTTTAGAACCTATGTTTAATTGAAGTGTAATTTCTATTTATATTCATTATAATTAATTATCATAGGAAATGTTTTTAAACAAATATTGTTTTATTGGTGAAAATATAATATTTACGAATACCATGGAATTTCCAACATTATTATTATATAATTATGACATGAAAAATAATGAATTCATTTTATAGAAAAAATATGAATATTATAAAATAAATTATATTTATATTTATATTTACAATATTTTAAAAAAAATCTGATAATTTATTTCTTAATATAAGTTATTGTAGAA
The DNA here is from genome assembly GCA_963277665.1 of Viscum album. Classification (NCBI taxonomy): domain Eukaryota; kingdom Viridiplantae; phylum Streptophyta; class Magnoliopsida; order Santalales; family Viscaceae; genus Viscum; species Viscum album. Next base: position 712,887,529 of record OY728163.1, on the reverse strand, counting down.
AAATATTTTCAATACATTAAAAAATAATTATTTCCAAATTATTATTTTTTCACTATCCAAAAGTGAATCTAATAAAATGGTATATATATATTTAATGGAGATGAATATATAATTAAATAAGGTCCATTCTATTTTCAACTAAAACATTATTCACATAGGTAAAAACTAATTTTCTTATTAAAATCTATTAGGGTAAAAATGATTAATCAAATGAGTAAAGAGACTAACAAGATACAAACACGCTCATAAATGATTAGTATTGTTATATATAAAAAATACTTATTTAATACCAATTAATATATAATTTGGAGTTTTTTATAAATGTGGAACATCTGATCCCTTTATTTTAGGATGAAATAATTACAACAATACCATTCTCATCTCTTATTAAAGTGTCCTCCCACCACCCCAGTAAGAACTCTAAAAATTATAGTTTCCCATAGAATAATTACCATAATTATTTCATATAGAATAATATTTCATTTAATTAGTCTTCTAGAAAAAATATTTTAGATAATTAATCCTTTTCCATTGAATCCCTTAAGGGAACTACAATGATCATAATATAAGTAAAAACATTTCCCTAACATTGTTTCTTTTCTATAATTCCTTATAAAATATATTTTTATAATTTTATATGATGACATGTGTATTTATTTTATAATAAATGTAATTATATTTTTTAAATAACCATGAATCACCAGACCCATTCTCTATTATTAGAAATGAAATTATCTTTCGTGTGTTTGTACAAACTACAGCCTCCATAGAGTAACCTATTTCAATTTTAATCATGTTTTTTATCATTTATTAAATTAAATTATAATATAATTTAAAAAATTAAAATGTATATATAATATCATCATTATTATTATAAATTGTAATTAAAACAATATTATTCAATTTAATAACCATACACATCTATTGATTATTTTTATCTCAGGTTTGGTTAGTTTTAACAACCTACTAGAACAATTCTATAAAATAATAACATTGAGGATTATGTGAACATAATTTTTGGTAATGTATGATATATATATATATATATATATATAGTTTTTATTTCTGGTTTGGTAATATTAACATTAATATTACACATATTAAATGTGATACCAATGAATGATCATAAAAAATCATTGAAACATGCTCATTGTTAAATTTATTTTTGAAAATCATTATAAAAAATCCATCGATAATAAATGATTACATTATAAATATTTATAATGATTAAATGAATGTTCCTTTTATAATATGATAACTATGAAATTTGAGAGTGTAAAAAAGAAAAACATCACTGATACCAAACCGGTTTAAAATGATCAATAGTATTAACACCAGATATTGAAATTATATTATATTTAACTAATATATATGTCTATAATAATTAAAAATATTTATTTATATAAATAAGGATCTGAAATATAATTTTACTAGTGTGGTTAATTTAATAACATATATTCTAGTTCTTTAATAGAATTACGAAATTAATATAAAGGGTTATATGCCATTAATTTAATCTCATAAGAAAAAAATCATATTTTTCTCTATGATATCATAAATTTAGTTTGATAAAACCCTAATAGATTTTATTTACCATATACATTTAGGTCACAAAGTTTTAAGATCCATTTAATGTCCATTAATTAAATGTAATTATATTAAAGGGATACCAATATAAAAACCCAAGCATTATAAATATATTTCTACAAGAATTTTAACACAAACATTCCCTTAAATAAAACCAAAGGATAATGAGGCTTAGTGTCTTTGGAAGACGATGAACATAAAATTTATACATGAAACTAGAATTTATTTATATTAAAATCCATAATGACTTCCTAAATCCATTTATTTTTCTAAAAAATAATGGGATAACTAGTTTAATACATAGAAATAAGCGATGAGCTAAAAATTCCAATACGGAAATTAACATGATAATTAATGATAATGTGAGAGTCAAAAGTATGTTGTGATGACATAAATTAGAAGGCTCATTTTTATTCACATGGGAGGATAAAATAAATAACAAGGTTACATAATATCATGGAAACATAGAAATATGAATGATATAAAAAAAACAAGACATGTGTATAAGTTTAAAATAGTTTTCAAGAAAACCCAACATAGTGGATAGAGTCTCATCATGAATTAGGTTCACTCACTATTCCCATACATGACATCCCGGGGAAAAACATTACACAATGCATTGGATTTATATCTAGGAACACCCATAAAAATATGTTAGTGATTATATGTTATAAAAATACAATCAATCATAATTAATATTTAAAATAACTATAATTGGAATGAAATCAGTTCCATAAGCATTCCCTATATAATAATAAAAGGATATTTCATTTATAAGGCATTGGAAAAATAAATAAATTAATGTATTAACCAATTAAAGGTATATAAGAATATAGGGATATATTGGAGATATATATAAATTTATAAATCATAAGATATAGATAATATTATAGAGAGATTAAAATTTAGTTGCATTGATAGGTCATATACAAAATAGAAAAGTCTTTTTAAAGAGATCCCTTACATCAAGTCTGAATCCACCTGTACATTCCTTATATTCCTAACTAATAAAATTTTGTTAATTATTCATTAGTTTAATAAAAAATTTATGTTTTAAAATTAATTTAATTTTATTTATTACCATCTCATATTCAATTATATAGTCAATTAATTACACATTGTACATTTTTATGATACTCAACCCATTTGCCCAAAATGACTTCTGTAGGTTGAAAAAGATTAATGATTTTAATATCCCAACAGTTCTGGAATAGTAATCATGACATAATTATATTTTTCTATAAATTTTTTTATTTTAAAACCAATCCATAGTGATTGTTATGAAAATTAATTATGTTATGATTTGGGAGATGGTAGGTCCAACAAATACATGGCAAACATTTACATTTTTCAATGATCATTATGGAAAGAATGTAAGAATAGTTTTATCATTACCTAATGATAATTTAATCATAAATTTAAAAATTAATTACATAAATACACACATATATATGTATATCATACATTTTCTATGGTAATGAATAAAGCAATAACATTGCTTCATGGAGTGGATAATAGACACGTATGTGCGAATGACTTTATCATTTCTCAGTGAATGGAAAGGAATCAAAATATATGATATCATTTTTTTACAGATTGATAAATATCTCATGAATAATATATATATATATATATATATTAAATTCATCTTATATCCATCGTTGAGAGACGATCATGGAAAACATATTACATTGGTTTACGAGGCAATAGTCCACCATTCATAGAAAATAAAATTTCATTTCCAACATGAAGAAAGGTGGATATGGACATAGACTTTGAAATTAACACAATAAAATAAAACAATATTGATGAAACTAATGTTAATATATTATTAAGGGTGAATAATATTTAAATTTTTTATAATAATAGATAAAACTGAAACATTTGATTAAATATTATACATCATCTTTTGAAAACATCAATTGTTTTAAAACTTAAATCATCTAAGTGGGGTATTATATCCAAGAACAGACCACTAGAATGTGGGGAAGTATTTTATGAAATAAATTTATTTGGAACTTTATTATCTAAAATGATTCTTTTTGTTTTATGAATAAAGAATAATATGATTCATTTTATAAAAGAGAGGAGGGGAACCATTGGAATTACTTAATGTATTAAACGAATATACATAAAAATTCCAGAAATGTTTTATAAATACAATTATAATTTTAAAAAATATGAATGGGGATCAAAATAATGTAAAAATAATAATATTTTTACAAGTTTATATGATTTTCTTACACTTTAATAATTATTTTAACAATCCTTTACCCTTTCTGATAGTTACCTTGAAAATAATGTTTTTATTACTTATAGGTCAATATATTTACTATAAATGGAGAATTGGTATGTAAATGGATAAAAAATTTTATTTTAAAACCTATAAAAATTTCATTGATGAGGATAATATTTTTTGGAAATTTTTTATCATTTTAAAATATATTATTTATTATAAAATATCAATAATGTCATTTTTGGAACTATTAATTTATGTTGACATTGAAACTAATATAAAAACAAAAAATTTAAACCATAATACAATAACACATATACAACATGTTATTTTTATAAAAAAATTTCATGGTACACAATAAATCATTAAAATTATATTATTATTAAAAATTTTATTATTATTTATACCATTTTCTATTAATTAAATAAAAATTGTGTGATCTTTGTGTAGTCAATTAAGGAAATTATCTCAACCCTGAAAATTAAAAGTACATTACCATCATAAAAAAATATCATATAAATAATCCGTTTGAAACTAACTTTACAATTATTCCATCTTTTTTTTAAAATAAAATTAATGATAATATGTAAAAGAGAATAATATTTTTTAACTCTTCATCACATAGAAGAACTTAAAGGTAAAAAATCAATGAAATAAGTCATCTAGTTTTCATATGTTCAAATATTTGAAGGAAATTTTTACATTGCACTAATAATTTATAATAAATGTCTATTTTTTGGTCACATTTATTCCTTATCATATTTTTTACCCTAACTACACGATTTACATTTATCATTGTGACAACTCTTTACTATGGTTTAATATTATAATGGCCACAAAAGGAATCATATTTACCAAATTTTGAAAATATGATTTAAAATTTTAATTCATCTTTCATGATTCTATTTTTATAGTTGGTAAAAAGTAATTTAACTATAAAATTAAAATTTCAATGAAAAATAATTTTTCAGAAAAGTGACTTCTTTGTTATGAAAGTAATTTTATACTAAATGGATGTATAAAATTATTTCAAAAGACAATTGTTTGGATATATATAATACAATTCACTCTTTAAAGTATTAAAATAACTCTATATAAAATATTAATTTTTTAATACAATAAAATTAAACATTATTTTCAAAAAAAAAATCAGTCATTATTCCTATTCATTGAAAAAATATCACATTTCTTAAAAATCTCTAAATTTCATCATATGATAACTCTGATATAATTATTTAAAAAATTATATCGTTTTTAAAAATTAAAATTTATTAAATTTCAATACTTTAATTAAGATATATTCCAACAATAATAAATAACTAGCATTTTTGATTAAAATTAATTTTTGATGAATGACAAGATTATACTAAAAATTGAATGATTATTTAGTAACTATATATCAATATATTAATATTTAGTATGCACTTTATATATATTTCATAAAAAAGTTAATCCTCTTTATACCAATAGATTTAATAGATAGTTTATAATGGTCATATTTAAATAATAATATTTCTTGGCTCATTCAGGCATGGGGTTGTGTGTCACATATGCTATGACACATAGTTCTCTATTTTATAATCATAGGTTGTGACATTCTTCCCTCATTATTAAATTTTTACTTAAAATTATTTATTACATACTAGAGTGAAAACCAATTAGTGTACATCTACTTCATGGATTTCATTTGATCCCATATTTCCTCTTCATATTTATTATTGAGCCAGGGTACTTTCACTAAGTGGTTTTCATGTTCCATAGGTCATTAACCCCATAATCCAAGATCTTAAACATCTACTCCTAAGATAGATCAATGTCTAGTTGTACTACCTCTATGTTCTATATACATAAGTTATATTTTATGTATATCCTCACGAGACATATTGAGAATACATCAAGTAATTAAGAAAGGGTTGGTGGGAGTGTTATTAAATAAACAACAACCCTAATTTGATAAAGTATATCATATGGGTAGATGTTCTTAGGACATCGGTTTCACTTTTTAAAAAATCTCATCACTCCCTTCATTAGATATATTCATAGAAAAACATTATCTATGACAACAATCTATAGATAATTCGAATAATTGTTAGCATTGAACTTCTATCAACTATAGTGATCTCTACTATGTTTCTAGATTTTTTGACCATTTCTACCATTTCCTAAACAATTTCAGTTTCGAATAGCTTATGTTCATCAAATTAATTCCAACATGCCTTCGATATATATCTCTTACCATAAATTTTTTTATGGAACCATTTAGATTTTGGAGTGAAATCCATTATTTTATGTGAACTAAACCAGAGGAAGATGTTAATCCCATCTTCCATTGATGATTATAAACTATGAACTCACCATGTTCATAAGTGTTTTCATATTCTTTTTTGATTTTAAATATTTTCGGGTGTGATAATCCTCATGAAATATCAAACCATTATTTATATAATATTGGAGACTCTTCTAGAACTTGTAGGTAAGTATTATATATAAGTTACATATAATTGATAGTGGTGTTCCATATAGACTCACCACTTATTTTAAATATATCCTAGCATGTAACTAAACTAATAATTCTTATCCATTTTAAATTAAGTGGATATTCTTCATTAGATGATCCACCTTATCCCATATATGTTTATTTTTTAATGTATTTAGAATATCAGATAAAATTATCATAGTAAATTTGTACCATTTTTATATAGGTATTTGTAATTGTTACATAATCCCATTATAATTTTCGTTTCATAAATCACTTTATCACATACCAGGAATATTAATATTTATTCCATGACATCCTTATCAATATTTTCCACCAATAGATTTCTTAAAGATTATGATATGTTTTGTTTCATCCTGTGAGGATGGAGAAAGTCGAGCTTTGTGCATCATTAAATAGCTCTTTATTTGTCTCATGTTTTGATGGTACACATAATAATGAGCCAAATCAAACAAATCGTTTATCATTAATTTTAATCTCCATGGAGTTATGTTTTATTATAGAATTAATTTTATTCTAAATATCTATATCATCACCTTGATAATCCTTTATCTTATTTATATGGGATTGTTGAGCATTCAATTGTGAAAATAATTTTGATGTTCCCTCATTTATGATCCCCATGATCTTAACTCAAAAAATATTGAAGACTTATTACCTATCAGAATATATAACATCACATGAATCAATTTACTTATACTATACTCTATATTATTTTATTTTCCATGCTTTTAGTGGATAGAGAAGTCATATTCCTTGAATCTATCCAACCATATTTGTTAGAGCATATTTATGTACTTCAATGTGAATATATTCGTGAAGATATTATAATAAATAAATATTTCCTACTTCTCCCCATAGATATAATGATTAAATATTTTAAATGTAGAGATCATAGTAGACAACTCCATATCATTTTTTTGATAGTTCTTCTAATGAAAATTTATCTTCTTTGTGGTGTAGGTTATCGCATTATCATTCTTCGTTGGTACACAACCTAAGCCCTTCATTGAAAAATCCTTATATACTATAAAGAGTTATCAAATTGTGTGTTTGTTTAGTAATGGTGTAGTGGTAATCCTATTTTTCCATTACAGGAATCTCTATTTACATTAACTACTCCCAAAAGTTTTTTATCACATCAGATTTATCATGGTTAGTTGCTTTGAAAATAATGTGATGTTATTCAAAAATCATTATTAATACCCATATTCTCAAAAGAATAAATGGATAAGAATTATAAAATCTAATATATGACAATACTAAAATTTAATTGTCTTATAATGGTCCAAATATATCCATTTTTAAGTGATAACATCCCCAAGGACGATACAACTATCATCTATAACTCGAATGTACTATACTTTGCACTAAGATTATCTATTTTCAATGTCTTTAAAATTGTATTCAAATGATTCTCATTACCCTATTCTCGTTTAGAGTACATAAATATAACATACATAAATAGAATTTTTTTCCATGGTAATATCTGAAGATTGTAATCGTTATTTAAAAAAAATTCTATAGAATTAGAGAGTTTGAAGGGAATAAATATGAACTCATAGTGTCTGTGCCTTGTACAATAAGCTACATTGGTAATATCATAATTTTTATAAATAATTGGTGATAACCCAAAATAATGACTATATGATAGAAATATTAGGTCCCATGTTGTTGATCGAATATGATTACTATCAATGGTATCTGATTGTTGTTCTTTTTCCTGATTTTTTTGAGTCCACAATATTCAATACATGGGCTAATCAACCCATCCTTCTTCCTGAAGAAGTAGGATTGCACACATCATGGGGAAGAACATGGGAATATAATACCCATTTCTATAATATTTTTTAATTGTATTCTTCTTTTATCCAACACAATAGTGGCCATTTTATAAGGAGTCCTAAATATGTCCATAGATTCTGGTGTGTGTTCTATTGTGAAATAAACCTCTCTTTAAAGTTTAAAACATGGAAACTACTATGATAATAAATTAGTATAATCCCTATAATGGGGCCTATCATCCAGAATTAATATAATTTTTTATAAATAATTGGAGATATATATGATTTCACATTAAAAAATAATATCCACTCCTAATAAGATTATTCTAAGTGATATTCCTCTCCCCCTTATAATTTTAATGATTTAAAGTATAATTTAATATGTGAATATTGATCTCATTATCACTGTAGTTGAATTTAGTGTTATATAGGGATAACCAATCCATACCAAATATAGAGATCATAATCCATTAATGGAATTCAGATGATATTTACCATATGATCAATTCTACAAAAATTGACTGGGGAGGAATTATATTCTTTGGATGAAATAATTCCTCCATTTTCTGTTTTCATAAATTACATGACCTCCATGTTCCTTGGTGTTGTTTGAATAGTTATACTAAACTTGAAAATGATGAAATAATGTGTATAAATATAATTCAAATGTATGTTCAGTGTTATTGAATGAAAAATCTACATACCAGTTACCACAATATTATAGGGATCCACCTCAGTTGTAGTGATAGAATATTCCGTTTAGATTATCTCTGGCAAACATTTGTATTAAGGAATTATCTTACATAATTCCTGAGTTCATTAATACTGAAACATTTTACCATGGGGTTAGTTTTTATGTTAACTGTATTTTCCAATTTTACATTACTGCGATTTATCATATAATTTTGGAATTTATTACCTTGATTCCATAATTTTCCACACATGAATAATCTCCTAGTTCCCTTGAGATTGTATTCTATATTACATTATCCACATTTTTAACATTTAAGATATTACGGTTTTTTTCCACACTGAGGATTATCTATATATACTCCTAAATTAATCTCCCTTTTTATGTTTTTATCTCAATTAATATGAGTCCATTTAGAGTTTCCAATATCCATATAAACATTGATGAAATAATGGACTATCTCTTCATATCTATCAATGTATTGAATTGTTAAATATTCTCATAAACATGGATTTTACCCAATAATGAAATGACCATCCTTACATTCTTTGTTGATGAATAATCCAAAGGCACATCTTACAAGACTAATAAATTGTGACTCATATTCCTTGATAATATCATCATACATTCCATTTTGTAGTATGGAACTCCCTCCCCATTTTTAGACAATTATTTAATGGAAAATATTTATGGAAATATATTTTCATCATTTTTTGAAATTCCATGGAATAAATATACATAATGGACTTCATGTACATGATTAGTTTCCGACACTAATTTTCTTCCCCCAACATGTGATAAATGTTAGAACAATATCTTTGTTTCTATGTATTTGAGGATATATAATATCTTCTCAATAGTATTAATATATTATTCCATGATGAGGGGATCAGATAATCCTCCAAATGAAGAAATTATTTTTTCTTTAAAATACTCGACACAAAAAGAATATTTTTAATAGAAATATATTGTTTCACATGATTAGAGATATTATTCATAACTTGAGCTAGTTGATCCAGTAAAACCATAAAGTTCATAGATCCCACTCTAATATGGTTTGACATATAATCAGGGAAATAATCACAAGAATTAAAAATTAATAACAATAATAAAATATAAATCATTTATATTTCAAAATACCTTTTTATATACAATATTATCCTCTATTGTTACCTTTTCATGAAATATTTGATATAATAAAAAGTGTGAATGATAATTTTTACTTTTCATTATATAAAATAATGAAAAGGTAAAAATAAAATATATATTCCCAAAAGTTTCCATATTATCAAAACATGGATGGACATGGACAAAAGAAACTCTTATAACTTGAAAATATATGTTTTTTGTTTATTCTGAAGTCATTATAATATTATTTTTTACCTTAACTAAAGGATTTACCAATACCATGGTAAAACATATTTATTGTAGTCAATATTCATAATGTCCAAAATAATATATATTTTAAAAAATTGGACATCAATATTTAAATTTATGAAACCATTTTTCATGATTTAATTTCAATATGAGGAAAAAAATATTTTACATTAATCTTAAAAAAACAAGCAATTTTTTTTAGATAAATGCCTTTTTATGTATAATAATGTTATTGTACTCTATTAATGTATGAAATTCTTTCAAAAGACTGTAATTGGATTTTATTAATAAAATGGAACAAATTATATTAAAAATATAATAAAATAATCTTATTATGTAAATACATTAAAATAAAATATATATTGAAATAAAAATCAATAATTTTAATTATTCATCGAAAAATCCAACCTTTCATAATATTATCAAAATTTCACCAAAAGATAATTTTCATATACTAATTTCAAAAATGATATATTTTTAATTTGATTGAATTTCTGAATATTCATGAAATTATATACGATATTTACTCATAAAAAATAAAAAACATTTTTATAGAAAACATTTTTGGGGAAGAAAATAACTATATTAAAATTGAGTTGTTATGTACCAAGTATTCATAAATATTTTTATATTGACTAATAAATTTATATTTATTTCATAAACATATTAATCAAATGAGTATTATTCAATTTAATTCTTCAGTTATAAAATTCCTATTTAATTAAAAAATCAATGTTTCTTTGGGCTCGAGGTTGTGTGTCGTATATGATATTTAACATAGTCTTATTTTTTTTAAAATACCTGGTTGTTACATTGGAGGTTCTATTTATTACGTCTATAATTTTTAACTTCTTGAGGCATGATTGATTTTGTTGAAATTTTTTCATATTTTCTATAAAATTCACACTTTCTATGTTATATGACGAATTTTGTGTTATTCAAATTTAGTTATGTTCAATTTAAAACTCTATATTTTGTGGTGTTTTGATTTAATTGTTATTTAAACATTATGGGTTTTGTTTTTGGTCATACTATCAAATAAAATTTTGTTAGGGTTATTTTATCACCCTATTATTTTAGTTTATATCTCTTTTTAAATTTATTCTCTTTGATATCTTTCAAACAATGAAATATTATTATGTTATAGATTTAACCTAGCTGTAAAATTTTTAGGAATGAATAGTAATGAACATGGTTTGAAATTTATATATTATCTATTAAATAAAATATTTTTTTGTTAATCCAAATTATTTTTATGGATATAAGATAAGAGAAAATTATATTTTATGCATAAAAACTGTTTTTTTTCAAAAGGCAGCATTACCATTTTTAATGGTGAAAACATTTTAAAACAAAAATTTGACATATTTATAAATTACATTGAACAAAATAACAATTATTTTTAAAATTTCAATGTAAAAATAAGCCTATGGTGATATTTTATAATTTTTCTGAAAAAATTTATTTTTCTATAAATAGTGAAATATAACGATTTTTATAAAACTATCAATTTAATTTTATTTAAATTTTATTTATAATTTTAATTGTATATAAATGTAACATAAAAAATCATTTTTTATAAAAAAATATAATTAATATCATCATTATAACTCATTTTGGTATATTTACATTTTTGGACTTACAAATTCATTTTTCAATAAAAATGATTTTTGTTGCATTATGTTGGATTATTTATAAATAAAATTATTCCACTTATGTTTTTGGAATTTTGGAATGATTGATTCCATATTTTCAATCATAAGGTCCAATTTTTTTAAATACTCTCCATTTATTTTTAGTCAATATGAATAGTTACATTTGAAATATATTTTACCACAATAAAGGTGAAATTGGATATTTAAGGATTAAAATAAAATTATATGGATTTTAAAAATAACCCAAAACATTACCAAGTATTATTGGACGAATTATATTAAAACCTTAACACTTATTGTTTACCTTTGAGTTATTTAATGGGAAAATTTCCATTAGAATAAATTTCAATTATTTTATTTAAAGAAAATCAGAAGTGTCACTTTATTTTCCCTATATACCTCCTATGTGGACACATTGGGAAAATGGTAGGTTATAAAACAATATAAGATAAAATACTATACTTAATAAAAAAATTCATAATATACATATTTTAATGATTTTTGAGAACAATTCGAATGAGGATATGATATTTATAATATTTTATTTAAAGAAAATACAAATATGACACATTCATATTTTGATAAAAATATTATTTTTGACATATTGTTATTAATAATATATTTTTAGCTATAGATTTTATTTTTAATGATAAAATATGTATCAACATCGTTATAATTTATTTAAAATTTTTAGGAAAAAAATAATTACCTTGAATAATTATACACTGATCATACAGTAATAATTTTATTAACTAAATAAAAAATAAAAGATATAAAAAATACTAAAATAAATATAATTTCAGGTAATTAAGGAAGTTCAAGAATTTTATGGATGATTATGAAATATTAGGGTTGTATAAAATATTTCTTTTTTATGTTATTTATTTCTTGTTTTCCGTATGTCGAATGCATTGAATAGTATAGAAATTGACACTAAAGATGTTTTATCAAAGAAATTATTGTTAGAAATTAATTAAAAACTATTAAATTTTTTGATAATTAACTATTATAAAATGTTCTAAACTATTCATTTGTCTTCAAATTTAAATTTTAAAAGAAAAAATTTACAACCTTTTAATTTTAAATAAATTGTTAGTGTAGTTAAAATAAAAAAAATGTTAACCAGAGTCAATCAAAATGAAATATTTTAATGTTAACCCAAAACATGCCATAATGATATTTTATGATGACATTACAACATCATAAAATCAAATATTTTATACTTTTCCATTGGTTTTATTTTTTTAGAAATGATTTTATTATAATTAATTATATTGGGGGTTTCCAAGGCTACCCCTCATCTAAAATTTTAAAGGCCTCTCCTTCATTCATTTCATTAGACAACCTTGAGCATTCTATCACGATGTAAATCTACCCATTTATGCTAATAATATCCATATCCATGTTTTTTAGGTTCTATTACTCTAAAAGGCTGACTCTAGATCCCATGAGAAGACATCTAATGGAATTTTGCCGAATAGAGGATATTGTTTTTACCAACACATTTAAATTCATTACTTAGTTTATATCATCATCATGTGTTATTTACATTATAAAATAATAACTATTGTATTATAAATATAATGAGATTTTATTATGATTTTGCAATAACCATATTCTATAATGGATCCATTTTACAACAAATGAAACCACCGCACATGAATTCATTCGACTTACCGTCTCTACGTAGCAGTGTAATCTTCTTAATAATTTCAAGATGTGACTAATTCTATGATCCTTCATGATTCTACACATGGAAAAAGAAATTTTCTCCAGTCAATATATTACATGTTTATTAAATTTTGCACACTTATTAATAATGTATGGTTGATGCATACATGGTGTGAGGGGAACAAACTTATGGATCACCTTGCTTCTATAGCACAGTCGGGCTCCAACATAAATTGCCTCCCATTGATCAATTTCATGAATCTTGAGGGTGTTATTTTAATAAAATGGTATTATATAGGATTAAATTAATTCATCACACCCTATGTCCAATGTTCCCTTTTTGTTCTTATTGTGTTTGTGTGGTTCTTGTTTTTGTTTCTTGTTTATTGTATCCTGCTTCTTGGACCTTTTCCTGATTTTTTTACTGTTGGATGGATATTAAAAATTAGAAATTGTTATAAAAATTTATTTAATTATTAAATATTATAAAATAAATTTTATTCTTGAGATGTTGTATCTATACCCTATTCATGATAGTTTGGACATTCATAAGAAAACATTCATAGTAAAATTATATAGTTAACACCCAAAACATGGGTAATTATGACATATAATTTAAAATGAGTGGTAAAATTTTATAATTAGACCATATATGATATAATAATAATTATTGTGATTCGTTTATAACATAATAATATGTTTAAATCCTCTATACATGAGGTTTTCACTTGTTTGAAGGAATTAGAAATTGATATAAGGTTATCCTCATCTCACTTTTATTTCACTGAGATATGCCTTATTCACCACTTGTTTTTTGTGTGTGGTGTATGTACAATAACATTTAATATATAATTTCATTAATATATTCATATTAGATTTATTAAAATTATCATATGATGATCAATAATCTCATGGGTCACACATTTCGACTATTTTCATAGTGGTAAGGAAATTCATAAACCAATTTCCATTCATTGGGTTAAAAATATACCTCAATTATTATGTCATGATATGATTGTGTATAAAATGGAATGTTATTATCATAAGTTTTATTTACACTTGTTTAATGTGAATTTATAAATAATATAAAAAATTTGGTAACTTGGTTAACTCTCACACATTCTTTTCAAAACACTCTTTTAAATGATTTTTTTTTCAAATACAAATGAAATGTTTTTTTAAAACATAAATGGCATGATTTGATTTTCTCAACATCAAGATGAATTAATTATTTCAGGAATACTTTAAAATATTATATTTTATTTCCATAAAAAAGACATCTTTTATCATCTTGCTTATTTTTAAGAAAATGATTCCAAAACAAATAAGGGATTTTCTCTCAAGAAATTTTAAATGATTTTTATTGTATCTCCATATATAAAAAATTCTATTTAATATTATTCGTAATCTAGATTTATCTATTATCACGTCATCTAAAATATTTTAGTGAACTTTCTAGGATAAATTTGACTATATATTTTCATTTTTGATGTCATTCATCGTATTATGTTGTATGGTTTATAATTATGTTTACTTCTTGGGAAAATTATATACATTTCATATGCATGATTAAATATGAATGTATGCAATGATTATATCTCACCTACTTCATATGAGAAATTCAATGGTCTTATTAAGAGTCATATGGGGCCCGTTATAGCCCTAGATGCAGTGGTAGGTGTCATTACAAAAAGTAGACTGGGTTTTTACCAAGGCCTTACACATTTATTAGATTATTAACATGAAGCCATTGTAGAAATAGATTCTTCGAATGAAGCCTTGATGGGATCATGTCCTATATTATAAATTAAATTAGTATGAGATTATATATTAATATTCTATGTGATTATTCGACTAGAAGAACATCAAGGGTTTTTTTCATACTCAGATGATTATTTATATGAAATTATTTGATCCAATTTTATTTCGGTCATATTTATCAAGATTATGTTTAGATGGAGTGTGTTTTATTTATTCACCATGCCTAATTATTTATGATTATTTTTTATAGATCTTGTTGTACGCTTACCCTTACTAAGCATCTACTATCACCCATTTCTTTTGTTATATTTTATCTAGGATGCGATGATGAATATTATCATTGTCATGCATTGATAATATAGTATAATAGGGATTTCCAATAGAATGTTATATGTTGTTTTCTATTTCATGTTGTAATGAAAAAAATTGTATCTAGTTTTACATAGCTACTAATCTATTTTACCATTCAGGATGTGATTTCCTTTTTTATTTATCATATGTAATAATGTAAGGCACTATCTTAGGGTTTCTTAGGTTAGGGTTCTTATAGTTGGATTAAAAGGATGTTTTGTATAAATACTGGCAATTTGATTTTGGAGAACATAGATTAGAGAACAAAACCATATGATGAGGATTTTAAATATTCATATAGAAAATAATCTGATGGTATAGAGATTAGTTTTAACTAGATTTTCAAATTTGGATTTTGTGATTCAATATTTCTGATATTATAAAATATGTTTCATAATGTTACGATTTAATATGGTGTATTCTACTATCATGAAATGGAGGCTATTTGAAGGAATTAAAACCTCAACAATGAACATATTCCAAGTATGGATTTCCCTCTTGTGTCATGACCCATCCCCCAGGGCCCGTGCTTTGAATACCCCAAGCCCACCTTCCATAGGTAAGGGGTTGGAGACTAGCACCGGAAAGGCGTATCCCCAACACAGGATGGAATTTTTATTAAACATGTACCAACACACATACTAGAACACAACACGATGTCGCCACGATGTCAAACTATAGTAGTAAATGTGTGTGTTGATATTAAGAGGATGGAATAAAACCCAACTGAATATATACAACTATTAATTAAAACCGAAAATGGCTCATGAGACCATACATTGGGTATCCTACCAGAAGGGTAAGTACAACTCATCTTCACAGCTCACCAGGTCAACTATCACCCCCATCCACCATCTGGTCCTAGCTCCCCGAGTATTAGTCAAGGATTCCCATCATCTACACAAGACACAATAAGATTCTGGTGATTTCCATGCAGGGGTGAGTATAACAATACCCAGTAGGGACCTCGAGACACACAATGGTCTTATAGAATTCCCCAGAGGAATAACACAAGCATGATATCAATAACAAAGCACAAAGCAATAGTCACATCTCAAACCAAGTATAAAAAAAGAACTGTAGTATATATGATTATTCCAAATGCTAGATCATATTACTTTGTTAAGAGGCACTGCTCCTAACCCACATAAGAATGATAGGTACTAACCCTCCGCAAGACCCACATAGGATCGATATGTTCTGATTCACAGAGAATCACTAGGTTCTAATTCACATAGAATCACTAGGTTCTGATTCACATAGAATTTATGGGATCAGATTCACACATAATCAAGGGGTTCTCATTCACTCATAATCAATCGACGCTGATTCCCATAGAATTGTTGGGTGTTGATACACACAGAATCACTGGGTACTAATTCACATAGAATCGCTCTTCATTCTTCACGTATTATCCAGACACAGGATTCCCACTCATAGTACATTTGTATCTGTGAGAAAAATAACCTCATTCCATTAGTCATTTTTTAAAAGGTACTAAGTTTGATAAAAAAAAGTGAACCCATGATCCTTCATTTCACTAGAGTTCCAAATCAACAGACCGCACGTCAACCGGATGATCGGTCTATAAGTTGTTGGCATTTTAGTGATGAGGGCACTGATGGTTTCAGGGTGGATCAAACCCATACATATTCCAACATTATCCAAATATCTATTGGCGTACCTCAGAAGGACCATCTTGCTCCAATGATCCCATCACAGCAAAGGGTAAGTCAAACAGACATTTGGTTCATAATATGAAACCAGATAAGCATAAATAGGTCTGAGAGGCAACCGAGTCCAGTCCATACCGTTCAGACCGACCCTGCCCGCTTGGCCATGGACTTGCTCGGCCCGTCGGCTGGCACGAATAGCGTGGAGTCGCGCAGTCCGCTTCTCCCAAATGGCACATTGGAGCTGTTTGGATCCATTAATTGGCGGCCCACATGGCACCACCTCATCACTTGTGGGACCCATAGGGAGCAGGTCCCTAGCCAGATCTGCTATGATTTTGATGATGTTACTTCCTTCAGTGCGGCGCGCGATGGTGAGCTGCCTCCACCTCTGCTGTCGACCGCTGCCAGCAACTTTTCCAACTGTAGGGGCGTCGTTATTCCCCTGCGGTCAGTGGTTTCCAGTCCCCGCACTCTTACGCCAGTGCCGGTCGCCGGTGCCACACTAACGCTTCTTCTGCGTGGCTCCAGCGATGCTATGGAGCTTTGTTGTCACTTCCTCTCATTCCTATGGGCTCCCCATGATGATTTCATCACTACATGGCTCCTGGATTCCAGATTCTGATGAGTTGTAGAAATGTACCACGAAGAACGCAGTAAGAACGAAGCGGCGGAGGGTCCGAGACTTGTTCTTTTAGCCCGTACCTTCTATATTAACATAAAAAAAAGCATAAGGAAAAATAATTCATCATAGATAAAAATAATAATATAAACCCACTACCTTGATTCATTGGGGACATCGCGGAGGTGGATGAAGAATCCAGGTTCATGGAAGACACTGATGATCATCGTCGATTCCCACAGTGACGTCCAAGCTTCTTTTCCGTGGTAGAAGGTGTCGCGTCACTTCAACAGAAGTTCCTTTCTTAGTGAATTTGTGTTAAATCCCCATCTCGATCATCACTTCAATAGATTTTGGATGAGATCTTAACAAAACATAACATTAATATGGTTCGTTAATTAGTTAATTAATTAACCTCCCATATCTCTCAATGGAGTGTTTATAAAAACACAGGGTTAAACCATTGAATGGTTTGAGAAGTCATCAGTCCCACCACTGCCTCATAGCAGTTATATAAAAGATATAAACAACATTTTCATGTTTTTTTGTGATGTCCAAAAATTAACTTTTTCTCCCGAACTACTACGATTTAAGTGAGGCTTCCCTTAAGTGAATCTTGGTGCTGCAGATTCAACAGTGCTCTTGGAATTTAATTCCAAGCATTAGTTCAATAGATATAAAACACTACCCGCACATTTACTAAACATACACTAAAAAAGTCCAGAAATTCATTCCAGGTACACCGACCCTCGAAATCCCGCGCCGTTAATTTTCACAGAATCATAATAAGCGTATATGATTTAGAAAAGAATTACATGGAATTTTCAGGTCTTTAAATCCTATACAAGATAATGATTACCAAGATATAAATATAGTTATTTATAAATAAATTATAACTATGTTGGGATAGCTGACTCAGTTTTGAGAAATAACCATTCTTGTATGGAGAAGGCTACTGATCTACAATGTGGTGTTATAATTTATACCATTTTAACTATCAAAATCCTACAACATTCAATGGGACTACAAATCCATTTAAAGCTGAGAAATGGATACGTTCTTTAGAAATTATATTTCATGATCTGGGAAGTAATGAATTGTAGAAGGTTGTCATGTATGTTTTTCATCTATTTGGATATAAGGATAAATGTTTCTCATTAGTTCAATACACTAAAGAAGTGGAGGAAATATTAAATATAGAATAAAAGGATTTTAATGAAATATTATTGGAAAAATATTTCCCTCATTAACTATGAGCTGATAAGGGGAGATAATTCTTGAGTCTGACACAAAACGAGAATGAAAATGTTGTTAAAAGAGAAATAAACATTATATTATTTATAATTCATTATAAAAAATATATACGTATCCTCGGGAGTATGATTGATCATTTATTTGATGGGAATAAGATAATTATTTTAAGTGCAGTAGTCTGTAAAAAAAATTCTTCTTATGAGGATATAGTATCATATTCTATAAAAATACATAAATAAATCTCCATGTTTTAAGAATTTGAATGTTATAATGATAATAAGAGTAATCCATGGATAAATATTTACAAATGGAAGAATGAAAGGAATTATTTTCCCAAATGTGATAACAATGGATGAAAACATGAAAATTCATTCATAAAAATAAAATGGAGTGTGATTTATGTGCGGGGAAAAGGACACAAAAATTAGGATTTCAAGGGAATGAAATAATTTTCTAATGATCAATTATTAACCTTTAAGGATATGGGACTCTCTGAAAATTAATTCACTATGTTCCAAGGGAATATACCCCAGAATGAACTATGTTCTCAAATTCAAGCTTATTTATTTACTATTAGTGAATTGGAATGATTAATGTTCTTGTGTTTGGATCTAATAATTATCTTATTAGAGTATATTAATATATTTTATTATTGATATAAGAATTATGAAATATTTTTGGAATGTAATTTAATGCTTTTTTTTAATTGAAAGTGCGTGTTGTATAGTTCTAAGAAAAGTTTCTAAGTAGAAAGTTGTCCTTTTGAAAACATGTTATTAAGTGAATATAACCCTTAATATGTTCTTGATAATGAGATAAAAACAAATATATTTTTATGCTATACTATTTTTGACCATTAACGTTCCTAGTTATTTAATAGATTATGTTCTTTTAAAAATATTAGATGTTTGGATTTAATTAATATATTTGACAACATGAAAATTTACACTTGGAAGAATGCATTTTCAATAGAGGTTTTGGTATACCCGTATTTGGTATGTGACAGTATGAGTTGCATTATTTTGGAAATATTATGTTATGATGATTTTGGAATTCAGTGACCTTCCTTCTAAATTCTTATGCTTTGAATTTGGACAAATGAATTTGTAATTAGTCTTAAGGTCACTAAATATGAAATGGATGAAGTTGAACATTTGGATATAATTTTATGAGGATAATTTTTTGTTTATCATTTAGGGTATCTAGTTCCCACCATTTTGGTTTTGATAAATATCTAGATGAGGAAGCTATGAACTGAGGACTTTATGAATCATTTAAATTGTTTCAGGCTTCAAAATATTATAATGAACACTAGTTTTATAGTGTAAGGGATGATGTGAAGATAGATATTACAATAACAAAATGATTCAATTATGTAGATGAAATGGATATAAATCAAGTATGTTTATTTCCTCATGTACTACTATGGATAGAGAAAAAATTCTTTGACTCCAGGAAAACGATTTCATAACAATAATGTTATATGTTTTGCATTTTGTTCCGATAAATTTTTGGCCTTTAAACAGATTATATATATTATTGGGTTTTTATGGTATATATTTTAACAAACATGTTCTATATCACTCCCTGTTGAAAATTTATATTTATATTTCCCTTCCATTTCCATATTTTCATGAATTCTATCCTATTTTAGAATACTAGACTTGCGGTGACCTTCACACTTCTCTTTAACTGTTTTAATTAGATGGTTTATAATTCATTTTTAATACTGGGATTTCCACAAATTAATTTTCAAGTATATAAGATTAATTTTTGATGTTCGATTTCAAATTTTGAGGAAAGAATTTATTAATGGAGGGGAGAATTTAACACCCCTTGATTTTATGGTATGTCTCATTTTAAATTTAATCTCTTCAATACCTTACAAACAATTAAATAATATTATGAGATCTTTATAAACTATTTATTAAAAATGAGGGAATGAATATTATTAACTACAATATGTAATTCATATATATTATATATTCAATAAAATATTTAATCATTTATCCAATTTCTCTTTATATGAAGATGATAAGAATAAATCCATTTTTACAAATTGAAGACTACATTTTCTAAAAGATGTCTAAGAACCTTTTAATGGAAAACATATTTTTAAACTAAATTAGTAAAACATAATAAATTCCATTAAATAAAAAACCTATTTTTTAAATGTGTTATATTAATATTAGAATACGTTCAAATTTTGGTACTTATATGGAAATATATATTTGTTTAATATTGAAAAATATCATTTTTTATAAAACATGAAGTTTAGTTATATTAAAAGTATATTTATGATTTGAATTTGAATTCAAGGTAACATAAATAATATTTATTTATAAATAATATAATTTATAAATAATATAATTTATTTCATCAGTATACCTTATTTTGGTATATGTACATTTCTGGGATTTAAAATACATTTTTGAATAACACAGTTTTTCGTCTCCTTTTGTTGGATTAATATTTAAATAAATTATGATACATATGTGTTATAAATTTTGGAAAAATGGATTCCATATTTGAAATTAGAGTGTAAAAATTTATTAAATAGTTTCCAACATTTTTTGGTCAACATAAATAGTAACATTTGTAATCATTTATTGCCACGGTAAAGCATGAATTGGGTAATTTAGGGGTAAAATAGAATGATATGGAATATAAAATTTCCCCAATATTTACCAAATTTTATTGTATGTTTTATATTTGACCATTAGGGACTAAATTTCTTATTTTATATTTTTAATTGACCATTTTACATGGGAATTATTTTTATATTATTTAAATTAATAAAAATTACAATGGTAACTTTTTTTTATAATACTATTATTTTTTCACAATGAGTGAAAGGTAGGTTGTGAATGGATAGAAGTTTATATTTTAAACATAATAGACACATTTTTATAATATAAATATATTTATAATTTTTAGGAACCATTTGGGTGAGGTTATGATATTTATAATAATTTATTTAAAGAAATGACAAAAATTTCACATTCATATTTTAATAACATTATTATTTTTAACATACTGATATCATGAAGATAACATTGAATGTAGATTTTATTTTTAAACAGAAAAGATATCTATACATAAATGATTTTTTTAAAAAATTTTAGGTAACCAATAAATACATTAAAAATTATACAATGATGTTTCAATATTTATTTTATTAATGAAATAATAAAATAAATAATATTAAATGTATCAAAAAAAAAAATAATTTCAATTAATTAGGTTTATATGAAACTTTTACGGATGATAATAATATCTTAGGGGTTTATTAAATATTTTGGATATATGTTATCTTCATACATAATTTTTCTTATTACTAAAGAATGAAAAATGTCAACATGGACACTATTAATATTTTATTTATGAATTAAAAAATCTAAAGAAAATAAATAAAAATAAAAAAGGATTATTATATTGTCTAATATTTCATAAATTATTCATATATGGTCTAATACACATTTTTTATGTAAATATTACAACCATTAAATATAATATAAATTGTTATCATAATTAAAATTAAATTATGTTAGTTAAAGTAAATATAAAATATATGGTTTAAGGTAAAAAGATATGAGAAATTTGTATTGGATAATGAGATTAAAAAATTATCTCATATTAATTTCTAATACTTTTATATTTTATTGTATGTGGAATAAAATTAATTTATTATTACATAATATTTTGAGCACTTCCAAGGGTGCCCCTAGCCTCAATTTTAACAAGATACTATATCCTTCAATTATTTTCACCACCTTCTGCCTTCCAACTTAACCAAAATCATTCCATTTCTCCTTCTATAGTCTTTATTGATGTTTATGAGGGTATTTTACTCCGACAATACCAACTCTGTATCCCCTGAGAAGAGATCTAAAGAAGTCCATCGAAGAAGAGGTAATCGTTTTTACCAACTCTTTCAAATTCATTTATTCTTTTACATATTCCTCATGTTTTGTTTACATTATATAATAAATAATCAAGAATCATATATATAATGATATATTATTATTAATATGAAACAAAAATATCCTACCTTTTATATGTCTTATGAAAAATTAAAACACCGCACGTTCGTACGTACGGATTACCGGCTCCACAGAGCGATGTGATTTTATTTATATATTCAAAATTTAAGAATTTTGATAGATTTTTATTTAATAGTTATTTATGATTACATAAATTTTATTAAGGATATTTTTCATATATACCATATACAATATAACCCGGACATACACGAGAAAACATGCATTGTAAAATTTAGTATTCAACACCCAAAACAAGGGTAATAACGATATATCCTGGACATATGATTCGTAAAATGTTATAATGGGATCATTTCAGATATAATTAATGTTTATATGATTATATAATAATATAAAAAATTTAAAACTATTATATAGGATTTTTGTACATGTTTGATGGAATTTGAGCCAGGGGTATGGGTTTTCAAATCTCACTTTTATTTCTGTGGGATGTACCTTATTCACCACTTATTCTGTGTGTGTGGTGTATGTATGTGTAACATTGATATATCATATCATTAATATATTTATCTTCATTTTATTAAATTTTATTTGATTATAATTAATTTAATGGGGTACAAGATTTGACTATTTGCATTGTGGTAAGGTAATTCTTAACTTAATTTACATTCTTTCGGTTAAACTTAATCTACCATGCTTTTTTCTTGATATGATCATGTGTAAAATGAATTTTTATTGTATTAATTTGTATTTACTATTGTTTTATATTTATTAACTTATAATACACAAAATTTATTCATTTTGTGAACTCTAACAATTTCTTTTAAAAATACTCTTTTTAATGATTCATTTTTTACAACATTTAAAATAATTTTTAAAAAAAATTATATATAGAAAGAATGGATTTTCATAATTTCTTATTGTTTTCATGATTTATAGAATTCTTAACAAATTTAAAATTTTATTTACAAATAAATATTTTTATTTTATAAATGTGTGACTTTTTAAATAAATATTTCAAAAAAAACGGGTATTTCTTTCAAGAATGTATCAATGACTTTATTCAAGTATTTTATTATATATAAATAAACACTATTGAATCATATGTTTAATTGAATTTGATCTCTTATGATACCATCTACCTTATATTTTTTAAATTTTTATTTTCTTTTTGACTATGGATGTACTTTTTTGATATAATTCATCATATTATACTGGATGATTTACAATTATGTTTACTAATTAGGGAAATTAGTTAAATTTCATAGGCTAGATTCAAATGATTTTATTTTTTAGATTATTTCACCCCTCCATTTTAGGAATTCATTATATTTATCATGTTTCCGGTGGGACATACTATATCCCCTCGATGCATCGATAGATATAACAGGATAAACTAGATTGGGTATTGTCCAAGGCCTTACACATTTATTAGATTTTTGGCATAAACCCATTACAGAAATAGATTCTTGGCATCAATCCTGGATGGTATGATGTCATGAATTCTATATTCCCTCATTATAAGATTAGTTATTGATATCCAATGTGGCTAATTTACTATTACAATATCAATGGTTTTGTTTTATTCTCAGGTAATTATTTATATTGAATTATTTAATCATCTTTTATTTCTCCCATATTATTCTCAAGTTTATGTTTTAATGAAATGTTTGTTTAGTTATTCATCATTCCTAATTTTTATGTTTATTTATGATATATTCCACTGTATGATTTCACATAAAAAGCATCTGATATCACCCCATTCTTATTTATTAATTTTTTTTCGAGATTCCAAGATGTATATTATGATTGACATTTGAGGATAATATATGAGAATATGGGTGTTTCTAATGGTGGTTCCATGTTTTTTTCTTTTAAAATTGTAATGTAAAACTTATGTCTTTATTTTATTCTCCAATGCATCAAAACTACACGGTCCTTAGCGTTGCAATTTCATTTTTTATTATTCCAATGTAATAAAGTAAGGAACTGAATTTAGGGTAATGTGGTCGAGGTCCACACATATAATCCATCTGAGGATTTTTTTTCTTATTTCTCAAACCCTTCATCAGTTTCATTAGTCAATCATAGAGTTTTACACATCCCCTAAAAATTTCATTTCCCTTTTTCTAATATTTTACCAGATGTGTTTCTTTAATTTGAAACCACACCCTTATCTTCTTCATAGTTGGGAACTACCCATTTTCATGTCCTCATTCATTATACTCTTTTTTGAATCTCCATATTTGTGCCTCAATAATTGAATAGTCCAATTTTTACTAAAATATATTTAATTTAAATAATTTAAATATTTTTTTAGAATTCTATAATACGGACTTTTTCATCAAATTGCAATGAAATTCGTTTTAAAACATTCCCTTGTGATCAAAATTTCTATGATTTTATCTTTTCTATGAAATATACTCTCAACACTTTCTTTATTTCCTAAGGATTTTATACGTCAAAATCTTGTATAAAATTTATTTTAAAAAAATATATATTTATAGTTCAAGGATACTAATTGTTTCCAAAGTGATTTTTTAAGGAATTTCAAAAGTGATTTCACCAAAAAAAGAGTCATTATTCATATTTTTTTCGTGAATAATGAAATTATTCAATTTTTACCTTTTATATTATTTTCACTATACTAATTATTAAATGTTGTAATCTATTAAAGGAGTGATCTAGTAATATACATGTCATGCCCATACGTCAACTATGAATACGTATAATTCTTCTTGTATAATTGTTACATTAGAGAAAAAATATTTCCCATTTTAGTACTTTAAGGGTATACACCTAAATTCCCTGTTTCTATTGATTTTAAAAATTATTAGCAAATCCAAAAATAATTTTATCCATATAATTTAAATTTAATATACTTAATTTAATGATATATACCATGAATATTATTTAGTATCATTAGATATGAATTTACATTACTATATTTTATCAATTTTATTGATGTAATTACAAATTATTTCCTAATATGATTCCATTTTAATTTGATATGAAACCTATTTTTATTTCATTGGTGCTTTATGATACGAGGAGTATTGATTCTATATGGAACACATATATATGAATTTTTACTAGTGAGGTAATATATATCTTAACAATGAGTTGGTAATGTTTTATTTTCAATTGATAGTATGGAAAGAAAATAATGGGATTGTTAAATAATGTGTGTCTATAATGATTTTTCTCACATTTTAATGGGTCTAAAGAAATATTTTCATAAAGGTTGTTTCATATTTAGTTTTATAAAAATTTTACTATGGTTATGATATTTAAATATTTCAATGTTGATATTTTTTTTAGTTTATGATATATTCAATGATTATTCCTCATTTTTATTAAAATTTTTACTTTTATATTATACTCACCTATTTTTGTATTAGTTCCTTATTCTTCTAATCATTTTTATTATTGTTTTTCCATTATTATAAATTGATGTTCCATGATATATTATTATCATATTTCAAAACATATAACTTTATTGATGAGTTATGCTTTTTTGGGTTAAACATACTTAATTATCGTAATTATACCCATATTCATTTCTTATTCCCACTTATGATCATTTATTGTTATTGATTATGTTTTACCTTAATAAGAATCAGAAAAACCACATTATTTTGAATATATTTCCCCACATTATGAAAAAAATCAATACATATTAGGTGACTAGAGTAATATCATCGGTGGAGAATTTGTGGGAGATGTTGATGATATGTTATTGATGAAGTAGTTGTTCATATAGTGTAAAAATATACATTATTTGAAAATGAATTGGATTTTATTAAATAGTTTTCCATCCCAATACAGTAAACCTAAAAAGATATATAATCTTTTGAATATTGAAATGAATTAATTTATTTATGTAATGATATTACTAGATGATCATGTCTGGTCATCATATATTCGATTTGTCTCATTTAATTGTTTAGTAGAGCTGTAATGATTGTAATAAAATATTAACAAAATATTACAAGGGAATATTTTTTCAATTTTAAACACATTAATTAATAATAAATTTAAAAAGGTTCAATTATATTTTAATTGTTAGTTTTAATTTTTTTATTAATGATAAACCATTTGAGATGAACTTATTAAAAGAGTGTAATTATTAACTGTTTTTGGAGAAAAATGGTCTTTTTTGTAAAAAAGTAATAGTTCAAACATAGGTATTCAATATTATAAATATATTATGGAAAAGTATTTTGTGATGTACTAATGAAAAAAGAGGGATATTTATAGTTTTTTTGAGAAATTTGTATAAATAGAATCCAAAAAAATATCTATTTTATATTTTGACTATTTGTAAAAGTGATGCAGAGAATTATCATTTAGGATATGATATATGAAGAGAATATTTTATAGAATAGAAGAAATTATATGTATAGGATTATCTCACCCCCACCAAAGACCTATGTCATCAAAATAATATTAATATTGGCATAAGTCGTTCCAATTACAATTCTTTAACTAACTAATGAACGAATAAACTATAAGAAATTTATATTGACATACATCATATTTTAAGGCTTCCAACTATTTCCTCCATAACCCCTAGGGATTATACTTTCTAATGGCTAGGGGTATCCCCTGGCCTATCACTCTCCCAACCCAAGAATGCAATCAGGTCCTCAAGACTGAGAAATTTTAATTGATTGTGAATAATGAATTTTTATTCCCCAATGGATTTATTCATAGTTATTCCTTTCCACAAATTCAAAATATTGTGAACTTCTAAATTATCATGCAAAATTTTTTACTTTTAAAACAAATTCTCTAGCTCAACCCCATCTATATAGTCATATTTCCCACTCGTGGGTAGAATTTAATGAGATATATGATTATAAATAGTTGTTTTTAAGATGGGAATCCTTTAAAAATGACATATTCAATATTCATAGGTAAAATAATTATAATAATACATAATGAATTTTTTTAGCAACATAAAATTTCCATTGAATAGAATATAATTTTTTTCCTTAATACACTGAGATACTTTTTATTGATGATGTGGTCTGAGTTTCAAATAAACATGGTCCCCTATTCAAAAAAAGTGTCTCGGTGTTGTTGGTATATATAAATTTTTATAAAATCTTGGTCACATTATTAATTCTTATTATAATATGTTATTTCTCTAACATGTTGTATCAATGAAGTCATCGTTGGTGCTAACATTTCATTACACGGTAGAAATGTACATATTTTCAGACTCTTTCGCCTATACACTCATCAAATAGAGTCGTGTTAATTTCTATAAACCAATAGGCCTTATAAAAACATTCTATATAATGAAACAAAAAATATTGAACCTTTTATAATTACCATTAAAACAAATTATATTGGTTTTTAATCCTTATTTGACCACTTCTGTAGGGGAATCTAGTTTTAGGTGATACTAATGATATTTTTCCATTTAATTCACTTCAAAATTAGGATACATGTTAAAATTTTAATAATAAAAATTTTATCATGTGCACTAATAATTTATGGTAATGTTGTAGAGTATAATCACCTCCTCTGTAAAAAAATTATCCACATCCTTAATAGTAAATGGATGATTTAATGAATTCAAATGTGGATGTTTTTTTATGTTTGTACTCCGCTAATAAAATCACACCATACCTTTTTGTATTTTGGAAACCCAAATATTAATTATGTTAAAATATAAAAAAATAAAACCTATATAATTTAAAATGGATATTATAGTTTAGATAATGATTAAGTGGAATATTTTTAGAGTTTGTAGGTCCCACATGGTTGGATATATCTTATGTCATTCTTTCTCATGACATACCACATTAAATATTCATATTGAATCATATAAGTTCAATGATATATGGAATTATCACCTTAGGGAGAAGTATAAAATTGATCTAATAGCTATAGGATCCTTTTATAAGATTATAGAATCCCAAGTAATCCATTATATAATATATTTTTATGTATATAAGTAAACACATTGAGAGATATAATTTCCTAATAATCAAGAAGATTGATTTATTGAGGTATGGTTCAACCTAGACACTTGAAGTTAATTCATGAAAATCCTGACACATTATGGATGATTGTAATATCCAACATTCAAATATGTCTCAATTTTTGGATAGGATATCAACTAATATGTTATTTCATCCTATTTTATATTTCACTTCCATTTCATACCACAAATTCTTTTTTATCATGAATTGTTGAACATAGTTGTTATTATTTTTTATAATAAAATTTTCTAATGATTTTTTATAATTATTGATAACGGGTTTTTCCCATCAGCTAAGGCTACTGATAATCATCGACCAATATCAACATCATGATTTACATAAAATAATTTTAGTTGGTAAAATTTATTTCTTCCAAATCCTTTATACAAGAAAAAATGTTTCTAAAATTATATATAATAACCACTCACACACCTCATCTTGAACCATGAAATTCCATTTAATATATTTTTTTATAAATTAATCAATATGAGTATGGGGGTTGTTGTGACCCTTTGATTTTGTTGTCTAAATATATAATGTACCTCTTAATTTCAGAGGAAAAAATCTATCTTTGCTAAAAATGTTAGAGGATGACCAATCTTGTAATTACCATATATATATATATCTTGTAATATCCTATGAGGATGAAAAATAATTGATCACATTTAATAAAAAATGGTTATGGAATGTCGATCATAGACCATTGTATTCAAGAATCCACAAAAAATAAGGAATGTGATATGATTTTCCCAATGTATTCTATTTTTTATGGTATCTTAATTGTTTCTTATGAAATGTGAAGAAATTTCAATCTTGTACAATATTTTGGATAATTTTCATGTGCTATAGATTTGAGTCTCCCAACTAATTTTTAACCTTGATATTATAAAAAAAATAACCGGGGATAGGTTTAATAAGTGTTAATATAGGTTATTCCTGGTAACATAGAATGTCTATGGACCATTAGTGAAGACAATGGGTGTCACCATGTATTCTTACTGGACATTGTGTTTGTATAAATAAACATTCTCTACATGTTCTACCGTCAATATGATGGTTGAATGATTTATGTTCCATCAAAAGAAAATTGGTTTCCACGTGAAACTCATATAACAACTCATTGACTGCTAAAATGAGGAACATATCCGGAATTGTATTATTATGGAGTGGCTAGTAATTATCACATATTATTTATGATCATTTTTTACCAATATATCATGTATATAGAAATCAATTCTGCTATTTTTGATAGAACCTAACTGAACTATCTCTATGACTTTCATACCAATTTAAATTTTATTAAACTATAGGTACAAAAAGGCCTTATGAACACAAAGAATTTCTTGTAATACAAAATATATTTTGATCACATTGGAGCTACAAGGGTTGTCCATATAGTCCCTGAATATTGCTTGTATAGTTTTATTCATCTTATAAATTCATGTTTCTCTTAGTGATATAATTTTATTCTTATTTCATATTTTTCATACTTCAAAATAATGGCAGTTTTCTACATCCACCTGATCGGGTAGTTTTCTTGTGTATAGTGGATAATACATTGTCTACTTGAAATTCTCCATTGACTGTATAGATTTATCCCCTACAATAAAATTAATTTTCATGTTCAATCTATTGGTTTGAACATCCCTAATAGTCTATATCAATGAAATTAAAAATATTAATTATAATCAATTGATGTCCAAAAAATGTATATCAATAGAGAATGTATACATTCTAATGACTAACAATGGATTTTGGAATAGGCCAATCAATCACATATTGTTCCCATATCTGATATTGACACTCTTTTTGTTTGTTCCTCAAACATCTTAGTCGAGAAATATTTTTATCTTAGGGAATAGAAATATATTGGTTTCTATAATATCTATTATAAATTAATTGGAATTACACTGACCATGTGTTCAACCTTCATTGAACCCTTTTCTTCCCATACATGATTCTATTAGTAGGGACGTGATCTTCGATAGTAAGACACATCATATTCTACCTTATTTGAAAATTCCCTCACCATATTCACAATTTCACTATCCAACAATAATTTTTCATATTAATATGAAGAGTCATCGTTAACTAAATGTTTTAATATTACATTTAAATTAGGAGAATAGTATATTATAATATAATTCAACACACACCTATTGTAGAGTCCCTTATTTTTTGTATATTACTAATATTATGTAGTAAATATTCAATGTAATCTACCTTATATAGCACCTTTATATGATGACTCATATCTATCCCCGCAACATATTTTCCCACTCAACTATATGTAAAATCTTTCAACTTGTTCATTTATTTTGACCTAGTTTATAAGGTATATTTCCTCTAAATTTCATCACATATAGTCCAAAAGAACAATCCACCTTTATATAATATTGAAATTATATATGATTGTAAAGTATGATTAGTGGATATATAATATGATTGTACTAAAAATTAATACATAATATGGATATAATAAATGGCATATGACATTCACATAGTTATAGGTGCATAGTATATAAATGATATGATGATAGCCGAATATATTATGTAGCTAGATGGAAATATGGTTTTCTTTTTGGATTGAGTTATTGAATTTGAATGGAAAAATATTACCATTAGATTCATTAATTAATTATAAAAAAATATTTTATATAAGTGAATGGAAGAGTATATATTTTATGGGAAATAAAAAATAAAATTGAATATTATATTATGGATTATAAATCAGTGATATTGAAGATTTTGAATAAGAAACATAAAATGTGAAATGATATAAAAAAATTCTAATGAAATGTATATCTATTTAGAATAATGTAAAAGAATAGGGTTTTAGGGAACTGGATAATTTTCCAAAATTATAAATAGTTAAATTAATATTGATAATCTTAAAAAATTTATAGAATATTTTAAAAATAGGAACATTTCAAAAATAAAATTGGTTTAAGATGTATTTTTGTTCATTAAAGAATACTAAAATTAACAAAATAGTATACTAGATATATCCCATCATGTTCGTGATATAAATGATTGAAAAGATTTGGAAGCTATTATGATATAATTGAGGAGGTGTTTTATATTTCATGGAGTAGGAGTTTAGTTCAAAAATACTAGTGATTTTTGGGTGAATATATTGAAAACATGTGTTCATAAATTAATAATCTAGGTAAATGGGTAAAGGAAATACTTTCATGTGTCTAATGATGTAAAATATTATTAGATGATAATAATTTGTGGGAAGTGGTAGTTTAGATCAAGAAAAAATCATAGGATGGAACGTTACCATGGAAGAAGTCAATAGTGAAAAAATATATAGAGATAAATAGAGGATATAATGGAGGTAACATGCATGACATCATGTATTTATGATATGATAAAAGTGGTATTGGAGGGAAAAAATGTGGGAGAGGATGGTAATAATTTCTATGGTGATACATTAACTATGATATATACATAATAGGGAAAATTATTCAATATTTTTATATCTTATTTATGGTATAAACATTATGGTGTGATCCATTTAATTATAGTGTGATCATAGAATTGAAGAAGTATATGATCTCTATGTATCCCTTATTTTCGAAAAAAATATAAATTTATCTTTCTCTAAAATTAAAAATGTAGATCAGAATTAAAATTCCTTAGAAAATTTTTATGTTATTCCCATACAAATGTTCACAATGAAACACCTTTTTGATTCCCATTTAAATTAACACGACAAGTTGATCCATCAGGACAATATAACATGAAAAACGAGATTTCAATTTTCACACATATGAGATACAAACCATTATTACACATATTTTTAAATTATTTAATCAATCGCACACAACATAATATGGTATGAGATAATATTATTCATCTATGATTTATATTATTTCTATACTATTAAATCTATCATGATATTTTATTTATTTATTCATATTCCTATGAAAGTCATGTATTTTCGAATTGATGTCAACATTATATGCTTTTATGGAATGCTCACCTAACACGACAATATATAATGTGAGTTATAAGACTCTTTGAACTATTTATATCTATCATTTCCAATAAAAATTTAATAAAACCGTAAACTTCAACACTACAGTGAACTAAACTCTTTCTCATAGTATCTAACTATCATAATCATATCCCCAGTTATATGATATATAGATGCGTCCCACCATGCATTTTCATAAATCAATTTACCATGTAAAAATATCATATTCCACACCTCATATATGTTATTTATACATGAAATGATTCTCCACTTAAAAAATTTGACCATATATTCCAAAAATATATTTTTTTATACCATGAAAGTTTATAATTTTATTAATTTATTGAACTCCAAAAATTTATCCCACATCTATAAATTACATTCACCCTTTTTGAATTTTACATTATTCCACAACTGTTTGATTCCTATTTGATCATCCATTCCAAACCAAACTATTAATAAAAAAACAAAAACCAAATTTAGCCATTATAATTCCTGAGTGTATTGACTTTGAACAAACCCCAAACCAAACACATTATTAGTTGAAATATTTTCTTCCTATATAATTATTTGTCACTACCACACCCCAAATCATAGATGGCACATAAATGAATCTTATAAAAGTCTAGTAAATATTAATGACTATCAGGTTGTGTCTATGAATTATACATTCCAATGGAGGTGGTCATCTATGATGTACTACATAATCCATATATCATTGTAGTAGTTAGTAAACTCAAAATAATTAATCATTATGCCACGATGAGTAAAATATCCAAAAGCGTGATATAGATCTTAATCATGATTATAACCATGAATTTAATAATTACATTAAAAACATTATTTTTCATTCATGCAAACATCAATCCAGGTGATTTATACTCAAATTTACCCAAGAGATGAAGGTAGAACGGTCCTTGTAGTCTAGCTTGTGTTGTCGAATCCACTGAGACCTAAGAAGATACCTAAGATGATCAACCAATGAGATAGATTTTTGGATATGAAGTGGCCATCTTGGTTTTGATTTTAGATGGTTTTAAATAACACTATGAAACCTAAGTGAATTCAATTTAATGAAAATGGGATGATCATGGGATTATTATTTGGGTGAATGGAATGAATTTTACCTCTTTAAACAATTTTGATTTTTTTAATTTATGATGAATCTATTCATCAATATTACACTAACTTCATCATTTTCAGGTTTTATGCTAAATAAACTAAATTAATAATCCCCTACACACATAGATAACAAAACTCATGATCTCTCCAATGTGTATGGTAATTTTAGTACTTGGATTTAGCTTCCTCAAACATAGTGAAGATAAAGAGTGGAAATAATTGATGAATTGAAGTCTGGAATTAATTATCCAATTAAAAAAAATTCGTTCATAAAATTACATTCAATTCAGCCTTTGAATAATCCTATGATCAACCCATAAATGTGTTAGCACTACATTGATGGTATACTCTTAATGGTGGGCGGAAGATGGCTTACAAGAATTGGATTGAAGAAATTAAAATCTCGGAAATAATTAACACTCTTCTTTGTCTGTGAATGAAATTCACACCTATGTGTGAACTAATTCACCAAAAAACAGAGATATCACTATTCATGGTGAATTTTAATGAGAGATAATGGGAAGAATATGAGAGAAAGATGTTGATTAAGAACTTAGAAATACATAAAAGAAACTTACATGGAAATTGAGAACATTACAATGGAACTTTGGCATAATAACATTACCAAAAACAATATATGTATTCCCCCTCACCAAAACTGACTTAAATAAGTAATTTAGAATCCTTATTCTGATCTTGAATCAATTTATTCCCAAATATTATATTAATTTACGCCTTAGGGTGGTGGAATGTAGTGGAGAAATTGATCCCCTCCTTGACTTTTTATCCTCCTTGTCTCCCTGGATAAGATTATACTGTATGGGGAAGCATATCACCACATCTAGGAGGGAAATATAATCTTCTTTTGTGTCTCCAGATGTCTTCTAGAATTCTTGTAAAATTTTGTCCTATTTGGAGTAGTGGATCAGGAGTTATGGCCGCATTAGTGGGATACAATTTTGGGCCACAGATTATGGACTCTATTTTGATCTTATCTTTAGGACGCCTTAATAATGACCATGGAGGAAGAATTAAAACTGAATTATAAAGAATTATTTGTTACTATACATGTCCTCTATCATCCCACGAAATTTGGGATTTATTGGCCATGTATTCTGGGCCCCCCATTCTCATCAGTGGGCCGGTGTCCATTCTGCCTTCTCCAAAATTGTTTCCATTCATCACCAAATATCACCATCATCCTTTATGAATCCTCCATTAATACCAGAATAATAAATGTTAATATTAAAGTGTGGATAAATTTACCAAAATATAAAATTAAAATATTGAAAATTAGATTCCTTAAAATCAGATGAATCATTGGTCCTAAAGTGGTGTACATTTGGCATGAAGTGCACAAATGATGAGAATGCATGTTCAAAATTAAAATCCACTAATTCAGGCCAATAAGGTCAAAAATGAACATATAATACCATTAAAATGTAATTAACATATTTATTTTTATTTTCTAATCACCCCCCCCAACTTGGGATTTTCTAGTCCAGAGAAAATAATTCCAAGATTATATTTGAATTATTATTTGTTAAATCAACTGAAGATACATTGTTTTCTTTTCAAATTCTGGGTAAGGTAATCCTCAGGAATCACACCGCATGACATGGATGAATATAGTGATCCCCTTTTATACCCATCCCTACTTATAAGAGAAGATCATGTCAACAGTCTGAATTAAAATAATGTTATATCAAAATGATCCACTAATCCTATTTTAAATATAAAGTTGATTAAAACAACGAAATTATTGGAAACTTGAAAACCATGGTTACCTCCCATTCAGTGCTTTGTTTAATGTAATAAGCTTAACTTGGACCCCTAATCGATTAATTATTTTCATCATATATGGTAGGTTCACACAAGTCTTCATCAACTTCATGTTTTTCAAATGGTTCTATGAATGGTTTGACTCTATGACAATTTATTTTAAATTTTTGACCATTGGTGGGATGTTTAATTTCAACAGCCCCATGGCGGTACACCTTATGCACTATATATGGACCAGACCATATCGACCTCAATTTTCCCAGGTGTAAGTGAAGTTTAGAATTATACAAAAAAACATGTTTTCCCTATACAATGTGTTTGGTTTTAAGATTTATAGATTGGTAGGATTGTACTTTATCTTTATTGACCATTGAATTTTCATAAGAATCCATCATAAGTTCCCCATGTTCATTGAGATCTAATTTATTTTTTGTTTCAGCGAATGAGAGGTCATAAATCATTTTTTTTAATTACCCAAAAGGACTTATGTTCAATATCCACTGGAAAATGGCATAATTTACCATAAACCAACCTATATGTGGACATTCCTAAAATGGTTTAATATGTTGTTCAATAAGCCCAAATAGAATCTAAGATATTTCTCGACCAATGTTTTCTATATGGATTAACAATTTTCTTAATAATCTTGTTTAATTTCTCTATTAGCTAACTCGGCTTGACCATTGGTCTGTTGGTGGTAAGAAGAGGACCCATTGTGAGAAATTCCATACTTTTCCATGAGTGATGTGAATGGAAGATTGTAAAAATGAGTTCCATGATCACTAATGATAGCCCTAGGAATTCCAAATTTAGAGAATATTTTTTCCTTGAGAAATATAATCACTGTTTGTTGATCATTGGATTCTATAGGAATGGCCTCAACCCATTTGGAGATATAATCGACAACTAATAGAATGTAAAGATATCCCCTAGAGTATGGGAAGGGACCCATGAAATCAATTCCCCAATAGAAAAATATTTCAACCACTTAGATGGGAGTGAGTGTAATTTGATTCATTTTTGTAATGGACCCTACTTGTTGACACCTAGGACAGCTTTGACAAAACGAGTAAGAGTCCCTTGAGAGGATAGGCCAGAAGAGACCACACTGAAGAACCTTATCAGATTTTTTCCTAGAGGAAACGTGACCTTCATATGCCTCACTATGACGGTATTTAAGGATGGACACTTGTTCAGATTCTGGGACACACATATTAATGACTTCGTTAGGGAAAAACTTATAGAGGTATGGATCATCAAACACATAGTTCCTAACATCATAATGGAATTTCCTTCAAGAATGAGTGCCTATGAATTTTTGAATTACTCCCGTAATTAAGAAGTTGGATATGTCATCATACCATGGGCAGTCACTCATAGAGTATAGGTATTCATTAGGAAATTAATCATACAAATAAAGTTGATTTGAGTTGTCATTTAATTCCATCCTAGAGAGATGATCAGCCACCACATTTTCAACACACATTTTTTCCTTGATTGTGAGGTAAAATTCATGTAATAAAATGACCGAACTAATCAGTCTAGCTTTGGTATCATGTTTTCGGAAGAGGTATTTTAGTACAGAATGGTCAGTGAACACAATGATGGGGGGTCCTAAGAGGTTGGACCTAAACATTTCTAAGGCAGACAAAATAGAAAATAACTACTTTTCAGTGGTGGTGTAGTTGATTTGGGAATCATTTTAGGATTTACTTGCATTAGTAATGACATAAATAGTTTTATCACAATGTTATCCTAACACAGCTCCTATATCTAGGTCACTTTCATCACACATATGTTCAAAAGGAAGGTTCCAATTTGGAGATTTCATAATGGGTGGAGAGGTGAGAGAGGATTTGAGGGTTGAGAGTGAACCCTCAAAGCTTTCTTCCCAAACAAATGGAACATCATTAACTACGAGAGCACAATAGGGACGAGAGATTGAACTAATGTCCTTGATAAATCTTCTATAGAAACCAACATGTCCTTAGAAAGGCCTCACTTCCATGACAATATTTGGTGATGGAAGGTGACGAATGTTGTCAACCTTGACTGTATCAATTTCACTCCCCCTACCTGAGACCATATGTCCAAGAACTAGTCCCTCTTTAACCATGAAATGGGATTTTTCCCAGATTAGGAACATATTATTTTCTTCTCACCTTGACAAGACTCTCTCCACATTCTGCAGACATCCCTAAAATGTATCCCCAAACAAAGAGAAGTCATCTATGAAGCCCTCTAGAAACTCCCCTACCATGTCTCAAAATATTCCGGTCATGCACTGCTGGAAGGGTCTAGGGAATTGCATAAACCGAAGGGCATGCGTTTGAAGGAAAAGGAACCGAATAGACAGGTGAATGTAGTCATCCCATGATCTTTTAGGGATAACTCAATTTGATTATACACCGAGTACCCATCTAAGAAATAGTAGAAGGCATGACCTGCCACTCTCTCAAAGACTTGGTCAATGAATGATAAGGGGAAATGGTCCTTCTTGGTAAATGATTTTAGCTTCCTATAGTCTATGTAGACTATCCAGCCACTACTCACCCTTGTGGGAAGAATCTCTCCGTCCTCGTTGGTTATCACTGTGATTCCAGCCTTTTTTGGAACCACATGGATTGGGCTCATCTACTCACTCTCGGCTATGGGATAGATGATCCCAGCTTTTTAAAATTTCAGAAGTTCTTTTCTAACTACTTCCAATAGATTAGGATTAAGTTGTCATTGAAGTTGGCGACATGGCTTTGAGTTAGATTCTAGTACAATCCTATGTGTCCTGATAAGTGGGATAATCCCAGGAATATCAGACAAGGTCCAGCCAATGTCTTTATTATGATTCCTAATGAAATATAGAAGAATTCTATCATTATTGGTCTCAAGAGACCATGAAATGGCAATAGGATGTGTTTGATTGTCCCCTAGGATGGTGTAATTGAGTTCGGCGAGAAGAACCATCAATTCAAGATCAGGTTGATTCATAATTTTAGCAGAATATTGGGACATTAGATCAAGTTCAATTTTGTTTCCTAGAGTTTTAGATAGGATTGATTCCCCACATATTGAATTTTCAGCTACATGATTGGTTTGATCAGATTTAGGGAAGGATGTTTGATTGGTCTCCATGAAATTGGTTTCATGAAAGGTTTCACTGATTATTGGCTATAAGACTTCATCATAAGAGCAATTTGAAAATGATTCAATACAGGGAGATAAACTTCTTTCATGTGAACAAAAGGAATCAATCTCATCCTCAATTAAACATCCATCAAATAATACTTTATGTTCTATGGATTCATTATCAATGCTTGCTATCATGTTTACTTCATGAATGTCATCATCTTCTGCTATTTGTGAGATTTCATTATGGATGTTCAAGCCCTGACTCATGATTCCAAAGGTGATGGTCATGTTCCCATTTCGAACTTGGATAACAGATTTGATTGTTGCAAGGAAAGCACGACCAAGGATAATTGAGGTTTGATCCTTATTTCCTATGTTTGGATGGTTGTCAAGGACAATGAAGTCAGCAGGGTGGATGATGTTTTCAACCTTTACCAGAACATACTTTAAAACCCCCTTTGGAACACTAATGCTACAATCAGCAAATTGAAGTGTGACCGACGTATGTTGCAGCTATTCTAGGACTAATTTTCAGTACACAACATTGGGGATGAAATTTACACTAGCACCTAGGTCACACAAGGCCGTAAAAACATTTCACTCTCCTAGTTCAACATTGATGTAAGGGAAACCCGGGACTTTCAACTTAGGAGGAATGGTCCCTTGAATGGTGGTACTCACATTAGCTACCAAAAGGACTTGGTTTTTATGTGAAAATTTTATTTTAAAAGTGTACAGGTCCTTAAGGTACGTTGATTAGGCAGGTATGGATTGGATTGCATCGAGAAGAGGAATGTTCAACTTGACTTGTGAGAAGATTTCCCTCAATGATTCACTCAATCCAGGCTTGTTTTTCCCCTCATGTGATGACAAAATGATGTAGATTGTGGGGTTGTTTGTTGAAGAGTTTTTTCATTCACATAGTTATCAGTTTCCTCAGTTTGATCGTGTGGTTCATTTCAATTTTCATCCATGTTTATATCTTCCTATGGGTTTTGAATTAGTTGCATAGGTTTCTCAATCGATTTCCCACTTCTAAAAACAGTCACTGCCTTTAGTTTTTCATGAGTATTTTGAGTATAACTTGACACTTCCCTTGAAGTCGAGAATGGCACCACCTGATTAGTCATGGGTGCCTTTCCAGTTTTGATGTTTTGAAGTTCTTGTTTAAGGGAAGAGACTTCCGAGTTCATCCTTTCCATTTGTTTGAATAGTTGTTCAAGTAGACTTTGTGGAACAGTTTTGGTTGGTACTTGAGAAGATTGGTTTATACCTGGGGGATATTTTGGAGGTGGGATGGTTTGTTGAAAATGGACCGGTGACTATTGGTATTTTATTAGTTGGGTTTGTAAATTTTTATGGTTTTTCCGTTCTTATGGGGTAAATATTTTTTCCCTGTGGTTGGCTAGGTTGTTGGTTATCTTTCCAGCAGAAGCCTAGGTGGTAATTATACCATGGGTTGAAGTTGTTTTGGTATTAATGATTTTTAATGTTCAATGCATTTAATTCTACTAAGTGTCCTCCTAAATTAACATCCATTAAAGAAGGAATGGATGGTCAGTTTCCTGTCTTATGGTCATGTATATCACCAATTGTGCAAACAGGGTCAATAGTTTGGATTTCATGGACTTTCATAAGGTCTATCTCTTCAACCTTCATATATATTTCTGGGAGTTTATCCCTAAGGATTTCCTCTTCTCTATGTGTATGAATTTTATTAGTTCTTTGTTGCATTTCAGAATAAGGTGAATTTCCCCATGTTTGGTTTTGTTCAACAAGGATTTCCAGATACTCATATGCATCATTTGGGGCTTTGAATTTAATGGTTCCATTACACATCATGTCAATGAATTGTTTGTTCCCCAAACCCAACCATTTAGAGAAAATTATCACATGTTCAGGAATAGGAAAACCATGGTGTGGAACCATGTTTATGGTTTCTTTGAACCATTCCCATGTTTTATAAAATGACTCTCCCTCTTTTTCAAAAATGTTTTGGATACACTTTTTAAGTGCAATTGTTTTGTAGTGGGGATAGTAGTTTTTGTAGAATTCTTTTTGGAGTTGGTCCCAAGAGTTGATGGATGATGGTCTCAAATATTTTAGCCAATTTTTATCTCTATCCTTTAAAAAAATGAAATATCCTCATCTTAACTGATTCTAGTTGATGAGGGGACACATGGTTTCTATAATGTCATTGAATTCATTAATGTGAATGCAGGGCATCTCGGACTCCATTCTAGGGAATGTGGGAAGGTGGTTTAGGACATGGGGTTTAAATATGTAGTCAGCATATCCTAGGTAATTGTGTCTAATACATGAGTGGGTATTGGTCCCGGAAGTTGTGAGGTTTTCATTCATGGTTTGATCGACCACATTCCCCATGTTTGGGGATACCTCATTTGGATTTCCAATTTGGTTTCCACCCGGGTTTATGAGTTGGTTTCTTGGAAGAACATCCATTGAAATGAGCTCAATTTTTCACTCTAGAGTATCAGGAAGATTATGA
This sequence comes from Viscum album, assembly GCA_963277665.1. Taxonomy (NCBI): domain Eukaryota; kingdom Viridiplantae; phylum Streptophyta; class Magnoliopsida; order Santalales; family Viscaceae; genus Viscum; species Viscum album. The sequence continues at coordinate 712,845,849 of OY728163.1, read as the reverse complement.
TCTAATGGAAAGAGTTCCCTTGGTGTACATGACTCCCCAACCCCAGGACTATCCACCCTAACTAGATGGTTTGATTGATCTCGAGTATAGGCGTACATGAGCCAAAAAAATGAGAAAGGGACATGATAAGAGTATTTGGATGATAAAAAAAGAAAGCTGGTGAGGAAAGAAGGTTTTGGTCTACGGTACGTACTTAGGTCCCTAGCAACGACACCAAAATTTGATTTACGCTTAAATTTACCCAAGAGATGAAGGTAGAACAGTCCTTGTAGTCTATCTTGGGTTGTAGAATCCACTAAGATCTAAGAAGATACCTATGATGCACAACCTATGAGATCAATTTAATGAAAATGGATTGATCTTAGGATTATTATTTGGGTGAATTGAATGAATTTTACTTCTCCAAACAATTTTGGTTTTATTAATTCTTGATGAATCTATTCTTCAAAATAACATCAACATCATCATTTTCTGGTATTATGCTATCCAAACTCAATTACTAATCCCCTACACACATAGAGAACAGAATTCCTAATCTCTCCAAGGTGTATGGTCATTTTAGTACTTCTATTTAGCTTACATAGTCATAATGAAGATGAAGAGTAGAAATAATTGAAGAATGGAAGTCTGGAATTAATTATCCAATTAACAACAATTCATTCATAAAATAAAATTAAATCCATCCTTTGCATCATCCTATGATCCACCCGTTAAATGGTTATCCATCCATTTATTATATACTCTCATTGGTGGGTGGAATATGGCTTACAAGAATTGGATTGAACAAATTGAAATCGCGGAAATAATGAGCACTCCTCCATGTGTGTGAATGAAATTCACACATATGTGTGAACTAATTTCCCACAACACAGATATATCACTATGATTTGTGAGTTTTAGTCAATGATAATGGGTAGAATATGATAGAATGATGTTTATTAAGAACATGTAAACACAAAAAGAAACTTACATGGAAATTGAGAACATTACAACGGAACTTTGGTATAATAAAATTACAAAAAACAAGATATGTATTCCCCCTCACCACCACTGCTTTAAATATGCAATTGGTAAGACTTAGGCCGTGACTCAATCAAAGTATTCCCAAATATTAAATTATTTTAGGGCTTAGGGTGGTGGAAATTAGTAGAGAAATTGATCCCCTCCTTGACTTTTTATTCTCCTTGTCTCTCCTGAAATAGATTGTCCTGTATGGGCAAGCATATCACTGAATCTGGGTGGGACATAAAAGTGTATTTTGTGTCTACGGATGTCTTCTAGACATCTGTAAACTGTGGGACTATTTGGAGTTGTGTATCTGGAGTTATGCCTGCTTTAGTGGGATATAATTTTGGGCCGCAGATTATGGCCCAGATTTTGATCTTCTATATAGCCCACCTTAATAACCATCATGAAAGCCTAATTATCACTGACTCATGAATGATTATTGGTTCCAATACTTTTCATCTAAAATCCCACGAAATTTGGTCTTTATTGGGAAAGTATTTTGGGCCCCAAATTCTGATCAGTGGGCCGGTGTCCAATCTGCCTTCTCCAGAATTCTTACCATTCATCGCCAAATATCACCATCATCCTTTATTAATCCTCCATTAATACATGAATGAAAAATTTTCATATTAAAGTGTACATAAATTTTCCATAATATAAAATTAAAATATTGATAATTACATCCCTTAAAATCAGATGAATCATTCGGACTAAATTTGTGTACATTGGGCATGAAGTGCACAGATGAAGAAAATTGATGTATACAATTAATATCCACTAACTCAGGACCATAAGATCAAAAATGAACATTTAATACCATTAAAATGTATTTAAGATTTGTGTTATATTTATCTAATCACCAGGTAAAAAATCATTGATAATTAATATTCAAAAATATAAAAAAATTCATTCCATGTTTCTCTAATTTAACCATACTACACATATAAGAAAAAACATGATCTAGCCTACATTATATCCTATTCACTATTCTAAATTCATAGTTAATATCATTTTTTTATTTTATTTAAACAATTTTTATTGTTTAGTTGATAATTTTGGTCGGTGATATGTGGGTTGATAATATTAATGCAGTTTTGGATGTGGTTATTGTTGTTTTATTGTGTTATATGTATTATTCTTTATTAAATAACATATTTTTAATATTTTTATGTAATGAAATATATATAAAATATGGTTAAATATCGGTTTAACAAACATAAATACAATATTTACTATTTGGGAAATTTATATAATTGTATTTGTTTCCATATTCTTATGAATACGATTAGGCGAGATTAGTCACCTTTAGAAATTTGAATCACTACAATGGAGTTTTTTGAGATAAATTTTAGCTAGTATGTTTAATAAAATATTACTATAATTATTATTCAATATTCATTTATTTATTCATTATCTTACAGTCAATGAATTTTGAGAGAGGATCCATTCTCCAATTTCTTGGTGAGTTCCATGATATCATGGTTATTTTATTTCAAATAAATAAATTAAACACACACACATGTAAATATATATATATATATTAAAAAATAATCTAATGATGGTAGAAGTTGAAATTGATTTTCAAAGGAGTAATATAATTCGTTTAAATTATATTTTTTTCTATAAAATATTTAGTGGCCATAAAATATGAATCATATTAGAGGCCTTACGAATAATCTAATCTATAAAAGGGGTCTTTCTTAACATCCATCAGCTGGAGTCCCTCTATATTTTAAGAGATAATGTGAGGGTAAATTGGATTATATGTGGTCCCCTGCCAATGGTGTGAATATGAATTCATGATTCAAGAGCATAGATCTCTTGTATGGATTATAATTACAGTATAATAAATATGAAAATGTAAATAAATTAATAATAATTATAAAAATAATATTATAGAAAGAAGGTATCTCAAAAAAAATTCTTGCTGGTGAGTTAGATTTCTAATGACCACTATAGTCCATACTCATTTTAATTAGTGAATGTGGAATTGATACCTATGAAAAAATTATATATATGGGATAAATTTTCCTTGTTTTTGTTCTAACTATATTGAATAGTCATTATTTTATTTTTCTACTGCACAGAAATGTAATAAAATATGTATGTTTATAAAAAATAATATATAACAACAAAAACATTCCCAACTAAATTCAAGCCAACCATGATTATCTTCAAACCATTATCAAACTAAAAAAATTAATTACCACATAATAAATAATTATAAATATAATTCATAATATAGTGTCAGTTTTTGTTAATATTCTAATATTGTTTTATTTTAAATATAGCATCTATTTTATTTAAACTACAGCTAAATGATTAATATATCTAAATATTCCTACCCTAATCCCCCCACCTTATGCCACTAGTCCATGGTCCCTTCCCCCATCTCCCAAAAAATGACCACCCCTCAGACCTGATCCCCTCGATACTTGATAGAATTCCCCAACATCAACTAGCCTCGATCTCCCACTACCCCACAGATTTCATCCTAATGCTGACCGACTCTAATAAAACATATCCCTGATGGCCATATTCTCCATGGTGACCACCCCTCTCCCCTATCTAATATTTCATCTCTTTGACTGTGACCCCCCTTCTCCCCAATGATGACCCCACAACATCCCATTATTCTATGATGGTGGTCCCCAATGATGACCGTTCTTCCCCTTTTCCTGAAGTGTGTGACATGTGATTGAAGAAAGAACCTTAAAACCCTTCTACCCAACCTAATACTTCTGCTCGATATATTTTGATTAATTTATATTATTTATGTTGAATTTTTAGAATATTCTTAATAAAATTATATATTGATATTTATTATTGAGTGTTGTCTTTTTATATTCATTAAATTTGAAATATTTTTCTATATATAAATGAGGTTGAATTTGTAATATCATTTTAGAGTGATAATGAATTTCCATGAAATACACACTGTCATGTGCACCTAGATTAACCCTCAATTGTGTTTTCACTACTTTCTATATTACATGTGTAATTATTTTGAATATTGGATATAATTTTTTTTCTTCCTTTCTATGATTGATTTTTGTTTTACTGGATCCTTTATATAATTCCATAGAATTTATTATTTATCATTATCTCTCAATTTTTTTTATATGTCTGAAAATATTTATGTGGTTAAAAAATGATATTCTGAATTCATTATAATTTCCTACTATTGTGTTATATATTTTCTAAAGTACACTAATTTTAAATCTCAAATAAGTCAGATGACAAGTGTGGGTAAATAAAAATCAGAATTTTCTTATATATTTTATATGCAATTCAATTTTTAAATACCCATAATTCTTTGGGAAATTTTACTATTTTCATATTTTGGTGTCTTAATGGGATATAATTATATAATTAAAATTTATCTTATTTTTCCTAATTTAATCAGTAAAATGTAAATTTTCAATTTTAATATAATTCTTATGTGTTGTTTTATTTGTTAATTTTATGAGAAATAATGTTTTCCATAATAATAATGGTTGATGTAACTTTATAGTGTCATTTTAAATTAATTTACAGCTATTGTGAATATATTTAATATTTGAAAAATGTATGAATTTTCATGATATAATAAAAGAGGCTATGTCATTAGATATAACAATTCTATATTATTGATTTAAGATATAATTTTTTTTATTTGAATAAATATCAAACAAATTGTTATATATAGAGACAACCATGTTTACACAATATAAAAATAAAGATGACAATATAAAAATCAGAAAATGTTGAAGTACTTTAGTCAGATAATTGTGTTAATGTATTATTGTGGAATGATAATAGTATGCTTAACGTCATAGTAACCTCTCCCATCGGCTTTGTAAAATTATTCCATGACATCTGACCATATTATTGTGAGGAGAATTGTTTATTCATTTATGTTGTTTATGTTTTAATGTTTTATTGTATCATTTTTCTTGTTGAAATTTTTTTATGGCGAATCAAGACCCTACTATAGTGAATGAATAAGTTAATTGGTGGTTATTTTTTATTTTTCAGGTTTTAATAATCATTTATATCATTATATCTAAATGTAAAAGAAGAATATTGATAATATAATACCTGTTGAACAAATTTGTGCTATTTTAGCTCAATACACATCATGTTATGCCATGTGTTTGGAAGATTTTTCAGATTTCTAAATTGAAAACAGATCTGTGGATGGTAGGATAATATTTTCGTGTCTTGATTTAAAAATACAGAAACTGTTAAATAGAAAGAATGTATATGGTAATTAGAGAGTGATATCGTTTCACACTCTATATGTATGTTGGTTTTGGAATGGTGAATCAAATTAAATGGAATGAAATTTATTTTAAATCCTATTATGAAACCCAATGTAACCTTAGAGAGGAAAATTTATTTAAAAATTTAATAAGTAATTAATTTAGATGTTTAGGATAAAATTAAAATATTTTAATAGATCAATATAACTTTTATCTGATCCTGATCATGTTAATCATTCTCAAAACGCCAATGAAAAAAATATTACATTAATGAATAACTTGAAGACAGACAAAAAGAACTATATAAAGGTTGTTCCATGTAATCAATGTTGTCATTTATATTTATGTTTCATCATATCAAGTGTATTTATCGAATTACTAATAATGAAATTTATATTATTTTAGAGTTCCTTCATGACTAATATAGGGAATACAATATGGCTGTATAAATCTATGAGTTGATGAAAATAATCAACAAACATGGAATTGATATAACAAAGATACATTCATTCCCTAATGATTTATTTCTTTATCAGGGATAATATTCTGATAAAGAATAATTAATAAAATTTCATAAAATTATATTGAATTAATTGAACAATAATGTTAGTATAAATAAATACATCTCCAATATAAGAAATAAGAAGAAAAATAATACAATGGTATTGCATTACATTACAAAAAAATCATGCTTTAAAATATTATTCATGTCATCTATGGCTACATTCTAAATGACTTGAAATGAATAAGAAAGTAACAATGATAGATTTTTGAGAAATCCAGAAGATTCAATATCATAGATGTTGTTTGATTCATTATATTTCGATTTTTATTCATATCCTATTAATGTGCATTTGGTATTATATTTTAATAGTTTTAGCACTTTTAGTACTTCAGGTACAATCTACATTAATATTTACACAGTTTTGATCATATATAATCTACCTCCATTGATGTATATGATGAAAACATCATTTTTATTTTTATGATTTTTCCTTGAATGAAAATCCATGGAAAGGTCATAGATGTATACAATCAAACTCTAATAAAATAATTTTTTAATTTAGGGGCTATTGTCAAAGAATATATGATTCTTATATAAGAAAAATATTTAATTTTAATGCTGCTTAGTTTAGACAATTATTGACATTCTTGGACTAAGAAACTATTCCCTTTGGAATACTCATACAAGTTTGGGTCGTTTGGTTTCTAATTTTGATTTTGAACCTCAATGATCATCATATAGTAGAAAATTTTGTTTTATGATTCATCGTCTCTTTATTCATGTTTCTTAATAATTTAGTATTATCAAGAATAATTCAATGGAGATATTGAATCGATAAAGATATTGAATGTGTTATTTAGTTTAGAATTCAATGAATAATAAATTAATATAACTATAGAATTTTGTAAAAAGTAATCTATTTAACGATGGGGGATAAGGGTATAAGGTGAAATATCTAAATCAAGTGGAACATAATAGTGGAATCAAGTGAGTATATTTTTTAAAATTCTTTATTGAGATTTTAATTTGATAACTCATAATATTTATGTAATTCATATTGAGAATCATGTATATGACAATGTAATTTTATTATTTCTTAATGAGAATGGTAAATCAAAGGATCACCTTAATTCCCATAATAATTTGAAATAAATGAATATAAATATTATTTTTTGGGAAAATAATAATATAATGTATCTTTCAGCCATTTTTTCAATGAAAAATCAGGATAAATATGTATTCCTTCAAAAATTAAATAATAAAAATGTTCTAGATTCACATTAATCTAAAATTTCATAGAGCATTATCTTAAAACATCGAAATTAACATTGATTGAAAAGTCTTGAAATCCATATTTTGATAGAGTATTTTTTACCAATGATATTGTGTAATACATTACATAAAAACCTAAATTCAGTTCATGTTGAGTTGTGTATAATTTCTAGTGAGATTTGTTTTTAAAAACACTCCAAATCTTACTCAGATTGATAAACTTTGGGAAAATTTTTTTTGAAACATTTTCATTCAGAGATCTTATTTCCCACTTTATTCTTCAAAGTGATGATTCCTTTTAATTTTCATTAGGTTGATGAATATAAACATTGTGGATCTATACATTGTTAATTTATGTGTCTAATTAAGATGTATATTGATATTATTTTCATTTTCATTTCTAAATTCAAATTTATCAAATCATTAAATGAAATTTATTAGTGTTTTTTAATTAGGTACGTAGGAAATTTCAAATAATGTGTTTGGAATAAAGATCAAATAGAAGAATCTATTTGTGATGGTTGCATAGTTGATGTGTTCTTGACCTTTTTTTCATGGTTTTTGTATGGGACTGAGACTATATTAATTTGTGTATGATGTATTAATGACATATCCATTAATTATCATACTGATAACTACACATCAATATTTTCATCTATTTGAAAACCAATTAGAAAGGGGTCAAATATTACACTAACTGAATTGGAGTTTCTACAGGAACATAGATATGTGTTACTAAATAGTCTTATTTCATATCCATTTATTTAATAATTTCAATATAATACAATGTATAAACTAATGGTTATATATCATAATGAGATGGAATTAACCAAATATAAATATAATGGTATTGTTGAATGGTTCTCTATTCATGTATGTATATAAAAATATTCATATTATTGATGCATAATTATTTTTCATTTTTTAGAAGAAACATCTTATAGATTATTTTATGGATATTTAATTATGATAATCATGTTGAAACTACAGAGGATTTTATGTTTGTAGATATGGGTCCTCTATGATAGGCTAGTAGATTGTATTCCTACCATAGTTCCCCAGGTTTGAGATATGTGACTTTTATTTGTGCCTTTTTATTCTCCTAGTGGTTGGTTAGTGTTTGGTAGATTTTGGGAGAGTTTGGAATGGTTTAGGAGAATGTTTTAGAGGATTCTTAAAGGAGCACGATTTGAGAGTGGGTAGAGGAAACCATGCAAGATCCCAAGGTAACTATGCAACAAAAGTTAGTGGGCCTTCACACAGTTTGTGAATAGTTTTTCTTATCGTGCAAAGAATTCGTGTGAAGTTCACTTTGATTTAGTAGAATTCACAATGACATCACACATTTTTCTAACTGTGTGATATTACCATCCGCGATAATAAAAAAGGTTTTTGAAATTCGGAATTAGTCTAGATTTTCCCTAAACCCTCCATTAATCCTCCCACTAAATCCCCACTCATGATTTATTGTTCTCAAATGTTAGAGGAGCTTAGACACTCATTTATGAAGTGACTTAAAGGGTTTTTGAAGGTGTGCTGGTAGTGATTCATTGCCGGTAAGTCCCCACTCTTTTTTCTCTCTTAGTTTCCCTTAGATATACCTCTCTCTCTACCTCCTGTTTTTCTAGATGTACTTCCATTCCATGTAGATATAATAATTTTGTTTCCTAAAGTGGTATTATTTGGTATTTTTGATGATAATAAAGTGGATCTAAGTGTATTTCGTAGAGTTTTCACCCGGATTTGTTGTGTAGTTGTGTGGTGTGTCAATTTCACCAAAAACCAATGGTAGGTGGATTCTCTATCGACTCCATTTTTTAGAAATAGAAACTTTGTTATAAATAAATTGATATTTCATGAAATTAATTATGATTAGTATTTTCAATGTTTATAGAAAATTCATGTTGTAATTATTTGTGGACTTTTGTGGAATATAGGATATCGTAGTGATATGTTTTTGTTATTGACTGGGTTAATTTGTGAAAAGTATTTATGAAAATATTTTTAAATAATCTGTATTTACATATTGATGTTAATGTGTCATGGATAATGTCCTATGGTATTTTTAGGATTTTAATGGGTTGTTTTCGTCATGTTCTGTCCTTGGTGCCTTATATGCTAATTTTTGTTTATGTTTTTGTGCATGTGATTGAAAAGGATGTAATGTTGGTGGGATGTATCACTGTAAAAAGGTAATGTATTATGGATATAAAGGACACCATATATGTTAATTGGTTGAAAATTACCTTTAAATTTGGAAAATTGTAAACCATCTTGGACAAGAAGTTCCACCGTGATTGTTACACCAGGTTGTGTCTGTGAATCTTTATAGATTTATTTGATATGATTGTGTCATAGAAAGAGTGAATTTTTATGAAAATGTGTGATGGTAAAATGGATTATTTATTTATTTTTGGACATACCTTGTGCTTTAGGGATTTTGTATTCCATGTCATGGTAATGGTATGTTTTTCTTCCTGGAAACTGTTTCACTATTTACTATTTTGTATAAACTTATTTATATTAATGTGATATTGTTTTTATCCTAGTGGTGTGTGTAGTGAATTAATGTGGGAAAAAACAACTTAGTATTTTTACTCACACATTCTTAAGAACATTTTTTTATTATAATTTTTTTACCGGGACATAGGTTAGGGTAAATCATGTCATTTTTAGGGGTTCATAGTGACGATTGGATGGTATTGTGGTGCTTGGAACAAGGAGATTGGATTCGAGTTGTGGAATTGCAACATAGATTCTTGGGTTTTGGTTTGTATTCTTCCTCTTGGTACTCTGATTATGGATTATTGTGGCTTTGTTGTATTGAACTTTTGTTTTTTTGTACTGTAATCTTTGTCAACATGCTTCATTTAGTTTGGGGTGTTATGCATCGTTCGGTTTGTTCCTTTCATTCTAAGGGAAAATTGTTCCCCCTTTTTGTTGAATCCATCAACATTTATTACATGCCATTGGGACCTTTGGAACATCACCTAATTCGGTGATTCATATCACTAATTTCTCAAGAAAATGAGAAACAATAATGACATTACAAGTGGTATCAGTTTGTTCAGTCCTTTACATTCAAGTTTGTTTCTCTTCACATCAGTTGATGGTCTTGGTGTGGGAATTTGGTCTTGGTCTATTCCTTGAGTTGGGATGGTATTATGGTCTTGAATTGTCATAACATGAAATTTATAGAATAAAAATATGCAGTTAACCAATTTATCATGAACTTCATGTTACCAAGGTGTTGGTTAAATAAGTGTTTTCGATACACATAAAGGCATTAGAAATCTCATTTTCAAGGGTGTAGAAAATGAGATAAACATGAAATGCACGGTAGAAATTAATTCCCACTAGGATGAATATTTCGTTCGGTATAATGATCTATTTTTTATTATATTTATTTGTCAACAATTGGGAAATTCTTTTCAAATATGTGGATTTGAAATACAGACAATTGTTGTATTTTGAAAACATTTCAATTTTCAATACATGGTGGATTAATTTTAAAAAATAGTGTATCATGAGAAATATGATCCTATGGGAATCCCGGTTGTGATATTTTAAATGTAATTGAATATAAAATTGTAAAAATTTTCATTATATGGGAGTAATTCTTATTGTTGTTTTTCTATTGATAGAAATGAGACCAAGTAGTTGTCATAGAGTCCAACCAGAGGAGGCTGCTGAAAATGTGGTTGAACCTGAGCCCCAAGTGAGTGAGAAGATAGTCCAGAGTATAGTTCAAGATTTCTATGCAATTAAAATAGGGAATAAAGCGGATGAACTAAATCATGTGGATCATTGAGTTCAATTTCAAAAGAAGAATCCACCCATCATTATGTGTGATTTGAATATGGAAAGGGAAGAAAAGAGGATAAAAGATTGAATAGGATATTAATGTTCATGGAATCATTGGTAGAGCTGATAGTGATGTAAGACACATATATGTTAGATGATATTTCCCATTCAGTGGTGGGAGTTATCAGTCCATGATAGAACGAACCACGGTATGGCATGTGAGGGGTTTGGGGAATTGTTTAATAAACAATTATACCTTCATACATTCAGATTTCAAGGAACAACATATTTCTTTAGGGAGAATAAATATAACCTCTTTGTAATGGAACTTTTGGATATTTTTACGAACATATTTCGGTCATTACCTGAGGTTGAGGGTAGTACATCATTGAAGGATCATATATTTGAATCTGGGATGAGGTAGAAAATTGTTTATAAAATAGTATCTCTATGTTTATGTGTTTACCTAGAAATGGTAAATAAAGAAGCATTTGAAGAAAGAGATATTTTGGGGGCAACAGGTAGTGGAATCATGTTGGTACCCATAAGAAATACAGTGAATACTAATAATCGATTGAAGCGAAAGATGGATACTTATTTCCATGATGGTTGTATGGCTCAAAATGTTAATGGAAAGATGAATGACTCTGAATTCGTAGCATCATCGTAAGACAAGATGTTTTCAATGTGGTTCTACAAGCCATATCAAGCATTATTTTATTACACAACCTCGACAATGTCATTACTATAAGAAGATGGGTGTCATCAGTGGTATTGTTGAAATGCTCTGAGGTCAGGTGTTTATGAAACTCCTTAGGGGTCGTTGGCATCCTATTCCTCGATAGGATGGGGGTAATAGAATACCCATCCTAAGAATAATAAGTTTATTCATGGTTATTATTAGAATACCATGACTCCTCAGCAAGGCAATAATTAGTAGAGTGAGGAAAGTAAGAAGTTTTTTGGAGTTAAGCAGGTTGTGTTTGGATGATCCGTCCGGACCATCCACTATGAGAGGTACTATTCTTTTAAATTATAACCTGGTGAATGTGCAGTTTTATAAAACTGCTTCCAATTCCTTCATTTCATCTTATATCATTGATTTTCAGGGTTCAACAGTGGAAATGACACCTTCAATAATGAATCAACAAACACTTTTGGTTCAAAGAGAGTGTTGAGCCTTCTTGTGTGGAGAATACTGTATGGTTGTCGATGGGGATGAGTTGATGTGGGATTTCATAGTTCTTGAGATATATGTGTGTGATGTAATCCAGGGAATGGATTAGTTGATGATGTTTATGCCTCGTATCTACTATTTTGCATGAATGGTTAGTTTCACAATAGATGATATTGTTGAACATATAATTAGAGGAGAGAGGAATGAAAAGTTCCGTGAAAGTGGTTTGTTAGCACAAAATGTTGCAACAATATCACATCACTTAGTGGATTTGTTTTCATGGTCAATGGTATGAATGTAGTAGAGCATATATCTAGTGGCGTTTGATCAGCTTCTGGATGTCTTACCCCAATATTTCTCAGTGTTTCCAGCAGTGAGAAAAGTGGAGTTTATGATTGACCTCCTTCTGGAGAACAGTATTATTTCAATTCTATCATAACGAATGGAACTAGGAGAATTGAGTGAGTCAATGGTGCATTTAGAGGAAGGATAGAAAAATGGGTTCATCTAACCTACAATGTCTCCATTGGCCGTACTGTTTCTATTTGTAAAAAAGTCAAAAAAAAACATATAGTTTTTTGTTTATTATCAGAAACTTAATCAAGTTATGATCAAGATTCAATTTCCACATCCATGAAAAGATGATTTTTTAGATCATGTGAGGGGTGCTCATTGGTTCTCCAAGATTTACATGAGGTCAAGATGTCATCAATTACATGTGAAAAAGGAGGATATTCCAAAAACCACCTTTAGGAGTAGATCTGGTCATTATGAATATGTGGTTATGCCCATGGGTCTGGTGATTTCTCCAGTGGGTTTTATGGAATTTATGAAATGAATATTTCATAGATATCATGATTTTTTGGGGTGGTATTTGAGGATGATATATGTTTGTATTCCAGGACAAGGGTTGAGCATGAGAAACAATTGGCGATAGTGTTGTGGATCTAGAATGTTCATCAGTTGTATGCCAAATTTTAAATGTGTGCTTTTTAGATTCAATAGGTTCACATTCTTGGACATTTCATTTTCGTTAAGGGTGTTTCAGTCGATCCGGAAAATCTAGAGTCTATTATCTTGTGGAAACATCCAAGGAATGATTTTGAGATATTGATATTTCTTGGCCTAGTAGGGTATTGTCAGTATTCTATTTGTGATTTATCATGAATGGCCTCACTAATGATAGTTTTGACAAGGAAGAATGTTCTATTTCAACAGAATGAAAAATTTCATAAATCGTGTGAAGAACATGAGGTTCCTCTTATATCATCACCAATATTCATTTTTCTAGAACCAAGTAATTGGTATATGGTGTATTAAGACTCATCAAGATCACGATTTGGGTGTGTTCTCATTTTTGTGGATCATGTGGTGGTGTATGGATCATAATCGTTGAGGGTATATGAGAAAAATGACCCGAAACTGGATTTAGAGTTGGAAGAAGTGGTTCATTCTTCGAAAATGTGGCATTATTATCTCTTTAGTGATATGTTCATGATGTTTACCAATCAGAATAGTTTAAATCATATTTTCTCACAATGATATTTTAACTTGAGGAAATAGAGGTGAATGGGGTACCTCCAAATTTTTTATTTTGACTTGGTTTATACGCCGGGTAAGGTAAATTTGGTGGTGGATACATTATGTAGGAATTTATATGCATAGTTGATGAAACAAGTATAGGATCAGGGGTAGTTGATGTCAGCCAAAACCAATATGTAGCTAGAATGTGAGGAATAGGGTTATAGAGTAGTCTTCTTTCTGGTTTTTTATTCCTGATTTGGTTCTATTGACTAAAGAGGTGAAGGCATTTGATTCCATGTGTATGGTGATGAGGTTGAAACACAATGGTGGGGATAACATTAAGTGATAAGAACTGAATCAATATTCAATTTTTTGATTACAAGAATCAGGTGGTTATAACGGTGTCTTTTTAGTAGGATACTCTTAGGGATTATCAGCATTCCAGATGGGTTTTCCATCCTAGAATTAAAAAAATGTATAGGGAATTGAAATCCTACATTTAGTGGGCTTGTATTAAAATGAATGTGATGGAGTTTGTTTTGAGATGCTTTACTTGTTAAAAGGACAAGAAAGAGAATCAGTGGTCTACAGGTATGTAGTAATATTAACCTATCCATATATAAAAGTGGGAATAGATTGTAATGGATTTTGTTATAGTTCTCCCATAAATGGTTAGGAAACACGATGGCATTTGGGTGATAGTTGATCAACTCACAATGTAGTCCCATTTGATCCGACATCGTGAATCTCAAATGGTGGAGGATCTGTCTAGCATCTATAAATGTGAATTGGTAAAGAGGCATGGAGTTACAGTTTTGATAGTCTCAGATAGAGATCCAAGGTTCATATCTCATTTTTTGAAATCCTTGTTGCAAGCCCTTGGGACTCAGTTGAAGACGAGTATGGTGTACCATCCTCATACAGATGGGCAATACGAGATAATGATTTAAAATTTGGAAGATAGGTTATGAGATTGTGTGATGGATTTTAGTGTATTATGGGAGGATCAATTTTGTTTGGTGGAGTTCTCATATAATAAAAATTATTATGCCTCAGTACATATTGATCTTTTTGAAGCATTGTATTGGAGCCCATTTCGTTCTCAACTTTTTAGGGTGGAAACCGGTGAAATTTTGTTGGTTGAGATGAGCCTTGTCCAAGAAATAATGAATAAAATTAAGTTGTTCAGGGAAACAATGGGAATGGGGAAGAGTCGTCATAAATCATATGAGGACCATCATTGGAAACCATTGTTGTAGGATGTGGGTGATCATGTGTTTTTGAGAATCTCACATGGGATTGGACATCATCTATTTGGGAAGCATGGAAAGTTATATCCAAGGTATATTATTCCTTTTGAGATACATGAGTGAGTTAGAGAGGTGTCTTATAGGTTTTCATTGCCACCATGGTTTAGTGAGGTGGTCAATGTGTTCCAGATTACTTAGTTGAAGAAGAATCAGTGGGATCATGACCTTCTGAGTTGATGGTTTCATGTTGATCTAGATCCGGGTGCTACATTGGGGAATATTCTAGTGTGGATTATTGTTAAGAGAGAAAAATACTTTCATGGTAAAACAATAGGTCTAGTTTGGGTTATTTGGAAGCATGGTTAGATTCAAGAGGAGACATGGGAGTAGTAAAAAGAGATGGTCAAGCAATGGACTGAGATATTTCTGTAATATGATTGTTATATAGACTCTAAGGATGTAAATTCTAAGGGTGTGGAGAATTTATTACTCCTAATTTGAGGTATATGACCTTTATATATTCATTTTTCCGTGATTTCAGTGGTTGGTTAGAGTTTTGTAGAGTTTTCAAGAGTTTGGAGGGGGTTTTGAGAATATTTTGGAGGCTTTTTAGAAAAAACATGGTTTCAGCGCAGAAAAGTGAAACCGTGAAGAATCCCTATATAAACAAGATGAATGAGACATTGGGCCTTCACACAGTTTTTGAATTGTTTGTATTACCATGAAAATATGCCATGAGAAATTTCCTTTGAGGTAGTATCATGCATACATTTATCACACGATTTGCCTAACCGTGGGAGATAACCATACACAACAATAAAAATTGGGTTTGTTAATCTAGTCTGGGTCTGGATTTTCCCAAAACAGTCTATTATTCCTCCCACTCGAATGTCAATCAAATTTATTGGTTCTTAAGTGTTATAAGATCTCTTCCACTCATTCTGATTGCAATTGGAATGGTTTTCATGGTGCGACGAAGGTGGTTCTCTTCATGTATGTCTCCACTCATGGTTATCTATTTTTTTCCTTATATCTTTATTTATATCCCTACCAGTATTCTATATCTACACCATTTTCATGTAGATATAGGTTTTTTCTAAAGTGGTGTGTTTAAGCTTTTTGTTTATAATTAATGGGATTTATGGACATTTCATGGAGTTTCCACATGGATTCGGAGTGCGGTTATGCGGTGGGTTGATTTCACCGGAACCCTAAGGTAGGTGGATTCTCTCTTGAATCCATTTTCATAGTACTATATGCCTTTTTATCAATAAATTTGGTTTTATTAAAATTAATTGTGATTATTATGTGCACAGTTGGTTATAAATTCATGTTGTGATGATTTGTGGAATTTTGGGGAAAATGTGATATTGTGGCGATATGTTTTTATTGTTGGATTTTGAAATGAATATTTTAAAAAAGTTTTGCTGGGTTAATTTCTGAAAATGTTTTATGAAAAAATTATTCAATTAAAATGGATTGGTTTATGGATGGTAATGTGGCATGGATAATTTCATAAGTGATTGCTTAGATTGTAATTGGTTGCATTTGTCATGTTGTGGCCTTGGTGTACTATATGATCGTTGTGGGTTGAGTGTTTGTTAATTTGATTGAAATTGATGTGTAGTAGGTGGGAAGTATCACTATAAAAAGGGTTTGGATGCTGGATGGAAGGGACCCCATCAAGGGTATGTGTTTGGGAATTACAACATAATTTGGAAAATAGTAAATTGTCTTTCATGGCAAGATCCACCATGATTGTCACACTAGGTTTTGTTTTTGGAACATTATATCTATGTTTTTATCAGGAATATTTCAAGTAAAGAAGGAATTATTGTGCTAATTAGTGATGGTAAAAATCATTATGGATTTCATGTTTTCATTCCCTTGTGTTTAAGGGATTTATGAGAAAATGACATGGAAATGGTGTGTTTAAGTTATTGGAGATTGTTTCACTGTTTAATGTTCTTTACAAACTTTTTTATACAAATGTGTTAACAGTTTTGTACTAGTTGTGTGTGTAGGGAAGTCATTTGTGGAAAACCTACAATTTATTTGTACTCATCCCTATTTTTTAACATTGCGGCTTTTCTAGATGTCCTTTTCCGGGACATAGGTAAGGTTAATGCATCTGATTTTTCCAGCAGTTCATCATGACGATTGGATGGTTTTTTGGTGCTTAGAGCATAAAGCAAGGCTTGGAGTAGTATAATTATGTCAACACATCTTGGGATTTCGTTTTTTATTCTAACACATGGTTATATGATTATGGATTCTTGTGGCTTGGTTGCATGGGTCTTTTGGTTTATTGAGGTGAAAACTTTGTGGTCATGCATCTTGTATTTTGGTTGGTTATTCCTCGTTTGGTTAGTTTCATTCATTCTAAGGGAAAATCATTCCCCATTTGTTCTGGATGACATCGGCATTTATTTCCAGCCATGGGATACAAGGGAATGTCTCCTATGTCCAAGTAGCATCCCACCTTCTTCTCAATAGAATGAGGATGGGTGGGCCATTACACCTACAATACTCTTGGATTTTGGTTTTGTACAATTTATAATGAAAAAATATATAAAAACCCAAAATAGTTGTGTATTTTCACTTGTAGATGGTAGGGTTATATAGAAATATGAATAATATAATTGAATTAAACATTTATGGTAAATTTTGAGTTTTCTTATTCAAATTCATGTCAATCATCATTGATAGGTGTATAATGAAAGATTCAACACATTTTACATTTTCCTACATCTCTCAACTAATCCATACTAGCGAGCAAGAAAATATTTATCAGTTTGTCTTTGATTTACATGTAATGTTGGTTTATTATTTGGATAATTCTATACATGATGGTTGGAGTGTTTTTTTACACTTAAAGTAAATATACTTATATAATATGGTGGATGAATATAAATGGGTACATTGTGAAAGTGAACCTCATCAACCAAGAAAAATTGAGAATTTTGTTAATGAAAATAATAAAAAAATATAACATTCCAATGAGGGTAGTAATTGATTCCCTTGTCACAATGGAGGTTGATAATAGTTAAAAAATGTAGATTAAGAAAATGGAATGTATACTTTTGTAATGAAACTATATTTTATTTTATCATTTATAATTGTTTTGTACTTATATACATTGTTATTATTTTTCTTTTCCTTTCTAAAAATAGTATAGATTTAAATTTTTTTATATATCAAATATATTTGAACCATTATAATTGCAGGAATGCCATGAAAAAGTAATTAATGATCCTTCTTAATCACTATATCGATGCACACCATCAATACTATGAGCTTTAGTGGACCAGATTGATTTCCTTGCAGCAAAGACATCTAGAAAGGAAGTTGATTCCCCAAATATTGTTTTTAGCCCATATTCAGATTCCCCTCCAATAATGGAGCAGTTATTCACCCCACTAATATATGGGATAATTGTGAATTACCATTACTGGTATGAATAACAGAGGCAGAATCAGATTCCTGGTGCGCGATCGAGTGATCCTCCAAGGTTCATCCGTTATCCTGAGATCCAAACGACAATTCTGCCTTCTCTCTCAAATGAGGAGGATATTACCTATATTAAGAAAAATTTAATGATTACACAGTGTGTACTCTCAAGTACTAGGAATTTAATTTTCAATTTTTAACTATTCATCTGGAGGCTTTTTTCCACCACAACATTGTTCATCTGTCGACATTGGTACATGGCGCGTATTCCTGATTACACATCGTGTGATGTTTCTCCACTGGAAACTGCTTCCACCGCCATACTATTCACATGCCAACTGATAAAACTGTGAGTAAATACTATGTACATAGCATGTAGTCATTTTTTACACCCTTCATCGCCAAAAGGCTTACACGCCCTATGTACTCATCCCACACGGCCAAAGTACATGGCGTGTGGAAAAGTACACAGCGTTTAATTACAATATTTGGTATTTTTCCACATTTTCCTTATTTTCTTGACAAACAATTAAGTAAAATAGAAAAGAATAATCCTTCTCTCCAAATATAAGAACCGAGTACTTACAGGTTTCCCAACATAAATAAATTCGTCCTCGAATTGTCGTTCCAACGGTAACGAAGATAAAGCTATGAACAAATCCGGCCACTGAGCATGTACGTTGGTCTCCCACTCCCATGTTTCATCCTTCACTTGGCCATGCTGCTATAACATCCATACGAGAGGAACTGACCGGCCTCAAAGAACCATTGCGATCCTATTAACAATATGAATCAGATGCTTCTCAAAGGATTCATCGACTTGAAGCTCAACCTCCTCAGGCTGAAAGACATGAGAAGGGTCTGAATGATAATGATGTAGTTGAGATACATTGAAGACATCGTGTATGTCCCTCGTACATCTGTGATGACTACAACCGATAGGCAACCGAATCGACTCTCTCTAGAAACTCAAACAGCCCTACATACCTCGGTGAATGTTTTCTCTATCTCCCGATCTGCATGTGTCCCCACTTTGATGAAACATTCCTGAAAACATGATCCCTGTCCACAAAATCTAAGTTTCCTCTTCGGCGATCAGCATAAGATTTCTGTCGATACTGCGCAGTATCCATTCGCTTCTGAATTAAGTAGACCTTCTCTAATGTCTCCTACATGAGACGTGGTCCAAGAAAAGCTGTCTCACATGCCTCCATCCATCACAAGGGAGATCGGCATGGCCTACCATATAAATCCTCATAAGTTGACATGTCAATATTTTCATGAAATATATTATTATAGGAAAACTCAACTAGGGGTATGTGCATCTTCCAAGAGCCCCCAAATTCCAAGATGCATGTACACAGCATGTCCTCTAGCACCTGTATCATATGATCTGATTGGCCAATGGTCTGAGGGTGGTAAGCCGTGCGCAGAAGAAAATATGTACCCAGTTCCCTCTAAAAATATTTCCAGAAACGAGACATAAAACTAGAATCCCTATCTGAAACGACAGAACGAGGGACCCCATGAAGATGTACCACCTCTCGGATATACAACCTTCCGAACACGTCAACAAAGAAGGTCTCCTTGATCAGAAAAAAGTGATATACCTTCATGAGTTTGTCAACAACCACCCACACATTATCATTTCCTTGAGGAGACCTTGGAAAGCGGGCCATGAAGTCCATCACAACATCATCCCATTTTCACTCTGAAATGGGTAACCGCTTGAATAGTTCGACTAGCCTATGATACCCCTCCCTCAACAGCTGATAGGTTGAACATCTCATAACAAAACCAACTACCTCTCATTTCATAACTGGCCACCAATACCGATGTCTCAAGTCATGGTACAATTTGGAAACCCAAGGATGTACAGCCCAAGTTGAAGCATGAAACTCCTGCATCAGCTCCCCGCATATGTCCCCTGGAACCCACACTCATCCATGGACATGAAGTAACTCGTCATCTCTTATCGTCCAACCAGGAGGAGGGTCCTCACTTTCCACTGACTCCCGTAGAACTAGGCCTTCTGAATCTGAAAGTTATATCATCCTCACTCTATCCAGGAGGGTAGAAGTCATAGCTAGGATGAAAGATATGTTTACCCCTAACAGACGTGCACCTCCAAATGAATCTTAGAGAACAAATCCATAAGTTTCCACTCACCACTGGCCCCCTCCACTGCCAATATCTGAGTCCTCTTGCTCAGTGCATCAGCCACTACATTACACTTACTAGGTGTATAGATAAGCTCAAAGTCAAAGGACTGAAGTTATTTGACCCACTGCTGTTGTCTCAAATTCAGGTCATGATGGATAAAGATATACTTCAATCTTTTGTGTTATGTGAACACCATAAATTTACTCCCAAGAGATAATGTCTCCAATAACATAATGCATAAACAACTGTATCCAACTCGAGATCATGTGTTTGGTAATTCTTCTCATGTGACCTCAACTGCCGAGACCCGTACGCAACTAATCGATTGCCCTGCATCAAAACTGCTCTCAGCCCAATACCTAGTGCGGCACTGTAACTGTGTAGCTCATCCCTGGCTCTGGAAAAATCATGAATGGTGCTGATGTCAACCTTCCATTCAGCTCTTGAAAGGCGGTCTCACATGTTGCTGACCAAACGAACTTCAAACCCTTCTTTGTCAAACCTGTCAACATCACCGCTAAGCAGGAGAAGTTCTGTATAATGCACCTGTAGTAACCATCCAACCCCACGAAACTCCGTTTCTCAAACACGTTCTTATGTTGCTCCCAGAAAACTACTAGTCTCACTATCTTTGGGTCCACCGCAACTCCTATCTCTGAGATAATATGACCCAAAAAGTGTATCTGGTCCATCCAAAAGTGTCACTTAGAGAGAATTTCAAATATCTAGTTCTATCTCAGTGTAATCAATACGATACCAAGATGGGTGGAATGGTCATTTCGAGTGTGATTGTACACCAAGATATCATCCATGCAGACTACCGCAAAATAATATAGATATGGATGGAATATACAATTTATCAGAGCCATGAAAACTGATGGCGCATTCATGAGCCCGAACAACACGACCAAGTACTCGTATAGACTATATATGCTCCGAAAAACTGTAAGTGGTATGTTCGATGGTCTAACTCGCAATTGATGATATCTGAATCTCAATTCAATCGTTGAGAACACTCATGCTCCTCAAAGTTGATCGAAAGGATCATCAATACATGGCAAGGGATATTGGTTCATAACCTTCAACCGGTTCAGTTTCGGATAATCCATGAATAGTATGAGGGTATCGTCCACCTTCTTTGAAAACAGGACAGGTGAACCCCAAGGAGAAGTATTGGGTTGAATGAAACCCTTTGCCTGAAACACCTCCAACTGACTTTTGAGATCCTATAACTCTAGTGTAGCCATCCTATAAAGAGGAATGGACACTGGTGCTGCTCCTGGAACAAGGTCAATATAGAAATCCACCTCTCGCTCGAGAGGAAGACCTGCAAAGTCATTCTAGAAGACATCCATGAAATGTTCAACTTCTGGTGGGAAATATTTCTAATAACTCCCCTTATCATCTAGATATAAACTCGCAATCTGAGATGTGACTCCACCTCTCCCACGATTCTCTGGTCCAGATCAGCTCGCCTGGACATCCCACTCACCCTTATATAAAAACTCACCACCCTCTGGTGAAGTAAAACTCACAATTCGATGATAGAAATCTATGAAGGATTAAAAGGATACCAACCAGTCCATCCCGGGAATGACATCATAGCTTTTCATCTCTAAGACATAGAGGTCCCATAGAAAGTTACACCCACCAAACTCTAGGCGTCAATCCTTGCACTGACGCACACCAGCCGGTCTAGTCCCCAATGGATTGTCTAGCATCATGATATCCGAAGAAACAGAACACCGAGCCCAAGGCTCTCCACAAAATACACAGATATGAAGCTATGTGTTTCACCAGTATCGAAAAGTCCAGTAGATAAGATATAAGAAACTAGAATAGTACCTATGACAGTTGAAGGTTTGGGATCCTACTAATGTTGGGTCTATTGCACCTTATATGCCTGCCCAGTGTAGCGGACCTGTGACACAACCTGGCTACCCTGAGCTGTCCCACACTACAGCCTTAGAGATCATGGTTCCTGGCTACCGTGGCCACAACCACCATCTCGGACTACACACACCGATGTATTCCAATTTCCCGACTGGTAAGAAGATATTGGTCCTTCTCCCACATGTGGAATATGCATAGAACCCCTCTCACTAGTCACTGGTGGAAATGCCCTGCAAAAACGCTGGAGATGACCTATCCTGCCAAAAGCTTATAACTTCACTAAGTCAGGTGGACACTACTGTCTCTTGTGCCCCTCTTTACCACACTGGTAGCACATGACCTGGCCACCTGAAGTATTCTTCTGGCTAGTACTTCCACCATGAGAAAAGTCCATCTACATTTTCCACTTACCAGTAGAAACTGGTGGCAAACATCCCAAGCCCACACCACTTTCTTCCCGCATGTTCCTCTCAGTAATCAGTGCATGGTTCACAATAGCATGCAGAGTAGGAAACCTGAAAATGTTCACAATTGCTCGGATGTCACACTGAAGACCATCTTCAAAGAATCTAGCCCTCAACACCTCATAACCCACCAGAACGGGTGCAAAATGAAGAATCTTGGTTAAGCGAGCAGATAAATCCATCACTGACAGGGCACCTTGCTGCAGATTCATGAACTCTCGAGCTTGATATGTTCTCAACATCTCCGGGAAGATGATGGCATTGAAGGCTGCCTGAAAATCATCCCACTTCATGTCTGTAATGTTTGGTCTGGGTGGTAACATCCCACCACATCTTGGTAGAATCACGCAGCATGTATGTAGCGAGCTTGACCCTCTACCCTAGAGGCATCTCTAGATGCAAGAAAATAGTCTATAATGAATCCATCCATGACTCTGCACCCTGTGGTCCGCCATCTCCTGAAAACGTAGGCAGAGGCTGCTGCTGGAAGATATGCGTCAGCTCTGCCATAGATGTGGCGGCCTGCGGTGCTCCCTAAAAGGTTTCTATGAACCACATGAAGCCTTCATCGAACTATTCATCGACGCATGCATCCTTTATAATGGCTGGTGTCGCATCTGGCACTACTGGAGGATCTATTGATAGCCTACGACCCACCATCTCAAGAGTATAATCGTCGCTGCTCTCATGGCGAACAATTGGTGGTCATCTCGGTGGCATGAATATACAAGGTCAAACCCTCACCTTAGATCAAGATTATAAATGACTAAAAACGAGGAGATCATTAAGGGAACAGAATAAATAAGGCATTCATGATTTAAAAAACCTGACTACACGACGTGTATATAAACTACACGGCATGTTCTTACAATCCATCACATGGGAGCGTACGGTAGCATAAACTAGCCATGTGACACCCCAACTACATGACGTGTTGTTTTAACACACAACATGTAGTTGAATCCATATTCCCTGCCTGAGTCCTTCAACGCGGTTTTAGCCACACGACTCTCCTAAAAAAACTACACGGTGTGTTCAGAGGTAGGAACGACGTGTACAATGAAGCCCCAGACCGACCTGTGTTGCTCGCTGCATGGATGGCTACATGGATGACATTATGTGGCATGTTCTAGGCGAACACAGTGTGTACTAGGAATGATAGCACTGACCCGTGTTGTTCGTGACATGACCGAGTACCTAGGTCAGACTACACGGCGTGTTCAATGTAGGCACGACGTGTATGCCTTAAGGTTTTCTTCATCTTTGTTGTTAGTTACAAGGGCGGACACTTAGTCAACACTACACGACATGTACAACTGGTACATGACGTGTTTCCCCAAGCCATTCCCTACCTCGTGTCCACACCCACATGGCCTATGACAGTGGAAGAGACTAAAAAGGGTGTACTAAGGTTACATGTCGTGTACATAAAAAGATAACATTTCTTCCTGAATAGAAGAACACACGGCGTGTGTCCAAAGAACTACACGATGTGTATGATGGGTTTTCTGGACAGTAAGCCTCAGAAATTACTCCAGAACCCAGAAAAAAACACTGAAACAAACACCTATGTTCCATATTCTGATCTGTGATGGACCATACTCCCTGCAAATCAAATCTTGGCATCTTATACATGTTATAACCATGTAACTAGTCAATGGTCCACCAAATTCCGGACAATGAGGGCCCATACTCCCCAAAAACCAAATTTCGACGTTCATTCTAAAAAACCTTACATAATAATATCCTATAAAATAGAAGGTGTTTTATCAAGGCATCTAACACAATAGCATTCTTTTCCGAGCACAACATCTATCACAACAACATGAAATTTCTATTGCACCTACATGGCATGGAAACTATGCATGGAATTTGATTATAACATGTGCCTAAATGATGCATGAGATGGAATTCCCTCATCTCATCGGGTTGCAACTAAATAAAACCTAGTATAAAAAAATAAAAAGCACACCACATGTGCATCAGCCAATGGTGAAGATCAAATCAACTGTAAAATTGCAAAATCAGAAAAATTGCAACTCGAGGTAAATTGGATTTTCCATATACACGAGTTAACTACTCCCAGACATAGGTTACTACCAAGCACCTATTCAATCATATCCCTAGTTGTAGGCACCAAATAGTAAGTCAAGGGAAAATAAACCCTCTAACACCACTTTGTAACGTCCCGGATCTGGAAGCCACACAACGGCTGCCCTGAACCCGGTTGGTCAATGACCTCATGTGCATTTCCACAAATGCCAGAGGCTTCCGACTAGCTGCAAGGGCCTAGGTCTTATAGTGGGGAAACTATGCCTGCATTTTTCAATGTGTAGCGCAGTGGAAAAAGAAACATAAGATTCAATAGCGGATACAGTAAACAAAATGAACTAGAAATGAACAACTGCAGAAAAGAAAACCGATAGTTATATACAAAATTGGATCATCTCACTATTTCTATGAAAGAATAAAAAATTGGATACACTGTAATACAATACAATACAACTCAACGTACATGGTACAACAAAACAGAACAAAATAGAGAAAATAGAACGCAACAACATCACAAACCTAAGCTCGGTCCCAAACTCTCCTACTCTTCTGCTACAATCATGTACCTATATAGGGACCATTGACCTTTTCGACACCTACCGAAATATATTCTGATTTGGCCGATGACATGACCCAAATAGGGTGTGAGAAATAAATCCTAGTAGGAACACACCAAAGGCTCATGCCCAACTTTTGGAGAAAATGTGCAATAGCTGTGTGCAAAAGTAAATGCAGTAAACTAATAAGTACTCAAAAGTAACTATCACTACCAGTTTCATTGCCATTTTAATATTTTTTTAATCACTCAAAATCTTGTGCTTTATCTAGGAAAGTATAACATATGAAAATCACCTCAGCGAACATTCATGGTAAATAGTGTCCTCAGACGTACCAATTCGTACACTTATGTAATCAGAATCAAAACCCATAGGTGTCTGCCCATAGGCATAATGAATATTTCCCATAGATGTACGAGGTGTCTCCCATAGGCACAAAAACTACTGCCCGCAGGCATACAAACTAATTCCCATAGGCATGAGGAAGGTTTCCCGCAGGCTAAATGAAACACTACCCTCAGGCTATACAGGTAACTGCGCTGAGCCCAACACATAATAAAAAAATTATATAAAATTCCTCTCAAGACAATTCAATGCATGATAAAATTTACCGTATACCCACAGGTATTCTGGAAAAATGGGAAAACAGAGGAACGCACCCCCGGGGTGGTCCTGGATCCAAACAGTGATCCCAGACAGTAGTTTTAACTAATCAAAAGTTTATCTATGCAATTCAAGATAACTTACAGAAAAGGCCACAACTATACGACATCCCAAACATGGGTTCATAGCATAAAGGTACAAAAATTCAACTCAACAGTTTGAAATAAACACCAGAACACCTACCTCGATCATCTCTGATCGGTATACATGAACGACACCTCCCAAATTGTCCAAGAACAATGTAGATCTGGGATAAAATAATTCCCCTTAAAATGTAAATAACTTCTTTTAGAGGAAGAATTGGTAAGAATAGCGCACTGAGGGAGGAGAGATTACCCGTATGGTCCCAACGTGATCGATGGAGTTGGAATCAATTTCCCGATGCACGATCAGATGATCCTCCAATGTTCAGTAGTCCTCCCAAGCTTCAAACAAGGTTTCTTCCTCCTCTCTCGAATGTGGAGGCTACTTCCTGTTATAAGATAAATTTCATTACTACACATCATGTACTCTCAAGTACACGGTGTGTAATTTAAATTTTTTAACTATTCCTCTAGTGACTTCTTTCCACCATGGCACTGTTCATCTGTCGACATTGGTACGTGGAGTGTATTCTTGATTACGCAGCATGTGTTGTCGTTCCGCTGGCGGCTGCTTCCACCGCCTAACTATTCACCTTCTGACTGATTACACGATGTGTAAACACTAATTACATGGCTTGTAGTCATTTCTTTACATCCTTCATCGTCGACAGGCCTACACGCCCTGTGTACTCATCCCACACGGCCAAAGTACACGGCGTGCGGAAAATTACAGTGCGTGTAAGTACCCAATTTGGTGTTTTTCCACAGTTTACTTATTTTCTCTAAAAAAACTTATGTAAAAAGGAAAATTAGAATACCACACCTCAAATATAACAACCGGGTTCATACCTGATGTATTCTAGTTGTAAAAAAGAGGAATACCATTCTAATCCATAACATTCTTCATAAAATTGTTCTAGTGGTTCTTATTTTGTTTCATATGATAATTTTTTATCAATGATTATAATATAATTTTGATTTTTATGTTGAGATTTAATTGTCATCAAGTTTTTTATTATAGTTTATGAAATGATGTGGTATCCTTATATTTATAATAGGATGTGGAGGAAAATAGATGCAATGATGGTCATGGAATAGACATATATGAACTATGGTTTGTTGTTTTTAGACATATTTAATACGAATATATTGATGACTGGCGTATGGTTTGACTGAGATTATGAGTAGACCTAGTTTATGGTTACATAAGGTGTATATATATGATTTCAGAATTTTGATGGTGTATTTATTATGTGTTTTTTATGAATTTAAATTTTATTTTAAAACATGTTACATATTTTATATTTATATTTTATTATTATAAATTTCATAAACTTTTAGTGAGTGGCTACTAATGTTCACAACTATTAAACATAATAACTGCTAATGTATATAGAGGCGGTCAATTTAATTTTAACTATTTTTCATTCCACATAATTTATTTTGAAAATATATATCTAACTGATAATCAAAACTCTCACTAAATTCACCAAAAACTACATGTATAAATACCACATATAAAAATATTATATCCACAAAATGATTTTCGATCGTAAAATACAAGGCAATTTTTATAACTACCTCTAAATGATTTTTCATATGATTAAACCGCACCGAGTAGTAAAAATAACTCTAATAATACAACAATTTTTTAGTTACAGGTTTCTAAATAAGTGAAAAATAGATATTTTTAAAAGAATATACAATAGTTAAGAGATAAGATAGTCAGTTACATCCATTGAATAGATATATTACAATTGGGTCACATCTAAAACAATTAGAGGGAAGAGTTTATCCATCATGATTATATGAGGATTATGCTTATTAAGGTTCTCATGTATAATCATTAGAGTATATAAATTGTTTAAGAAGTTCAAGGCTGAAAAAAAATAATAAAATGGAATGTAATTATAATTATCATTTAATTGATTTCGATAGAAACTTAAATTCCATGGAATTTGGAATCTACTCTAATGAGTTATGAACTATTTGTTAAAACACTGCTCCCATCCCCAATGGGATGGTGTTTATAATAGGAACTAAAAAATGTTATCTCAAATCCATAGGTTTTTCAGCTTTGTTTTGGTGTGAGGTACTGAATAATGAAATTTATATCTGTATAATAAAAATGTCGAACAGAAATTTCTGTCTGGTCAAGAATATTTTCACAATAACTATGATCATAGAAAACAATGTTGATATCTAGTGTTTAAGAATGATGTATATTTTTAATTGGATTGAATTATTAATATGTATTCATATGGTTTATTAAGAATTATATTCTTTAATGAGAGTATATAGAAAAAAATAGTAGAAGATAATTCAATAAATACATAATATCTTTATTAATGTTTAGCATCATGCCATGGATAGTGTTGGAGTAATATAGAATTGGAAAAGTCCTAACATTCATATGATATTTGGTGAAACGTTGGATTTTATAGAGATTATAAAAATGAAAAATTGTGGAACTTCAGGACATACGTAATATTTTATTAGAGGATTAGACAGTGAAATTAACGAAATATAGAAACATACTTATATATGTATTATTTATATGTGGTTGAATATATTATTTGGAAGCGGCAGTAGATTGAAGCAACAAAATTGTGGCCTCTCTATTTTTGACAGCTAAGATAGGATATATGTAAAATTTTAACAAACCATTAAATGGGTGTTCACCTTTTGATGTATTGATATATATGTTTTTTAATGGTTCATTGGTATGGCTACCTAAAGAGGGTGAATATAATATTTTAGAATAAATAATTTATGAATAATATTCTATAATAATTAATCATGTTTTAATAAAGTCTCTCAATTATGAATAATGGTATCCCATTTCCGATTATCTAGCATGCGATTTACATGATAATTTCAAATGTTTAGTATAAATATTTTGTACATATTATGAGATAAATATTAAAGTGCATTTCTCATGTCAGAGTAACATGATGTCTATGTTTGATATATAAAATTAATTTATAATCCATAAAGTGATTTTCCATGAACATATTTATGGAAATATCATAGTAATTAGTCACGGTGTCTCATGATAAGATACATATAGAATTTTAGTGAAGGATAAATAGATATTTTGTAATTAAATCATGGATATTTAATGATAATGATGATTATATGATTCAATATGCACGTCACGATTAAATGTATCATGCCAGAATAGTTATAAAATCAATAATGATGGTATATAATGATTTATAAGGTCTATTCTATTTCTCTCAGAGTCATGGTTCATGCAACGGAGAAGATCCTCATGTTTCAACTAGTTTGATGAATAAATAATAATTAGAATTATCATGTCATCATATTCATTAGATTAAATATAATATATATATTATATTTCATGGATATGTAGATTCACTATTTATCATGTTTTGAAGAAGAATATAACATTGTTATTAAAAGGATCTTAATGTAGACCACACCGTGGTATAAGAACCCACTCTATAAGCATGTGGAATCAAAATAATCTATCACAATTGTATTTAATTTTAATATTGATGAAAAAAATAAATGTAAGTGCATACTCATAAATCATTTTGAAAACCAAAAAATATTAGAAAGTAAAAATTTATTTCAAAATAAATTTTATAGTTCACATTTCAATGTTAAAGTATTATTCACATATTTTCAGAGTAATCAAGCATGTGAATAACCTAGAAAAGGAAGTACTAATGTTATCTTACTCAATGAACCTATTTTCATTTTTATATTAAAATTTATCTAATAAAAATTTCTCATACACATGGACCACATATACCTCTAGTGAATAATAAGGATACAATATTTTTTAATAAAAATGAATAAAATCATGTTGAGAATATTTTGACATAATGTGATATCACATGACTTCATTAGAACATGAGTAAATGTTACCTTCCAGCTGTATCAATGGATAATGATCCCTATTACTGTAAACTAATCCGGATTCCTCGATTTTGGAAAATATCCTAACCGAATTTTCATATGAATGAGATAAACCACACCCTCATGGAATGAATATAAGTGAATCCTTGATAATACAAGACAAATAAACACCATTAGTAGTAAACTAAAAATTAATGTCTAGAAAACTCTAAATTTTTATCTTTCTCAATTAACATGAATATTTCCCTATTATTTAATGGGACTATTAATTTTTTCCTTCTTATCCCCAATGAGGTACTTTAACCTCATTGACTGTTTAAGAATATAGGTTATATTAGAACATATTCACCCTCCTCCATGATCCACTTTATCTAATTGGTATGTGTGAACTCTTTATTACATGCTTCCTTTTCCTAAATAAGAAAATCCTCCAACAGAACTGGTGAATATTAATCAATAAAGACATTCTTTAGTGATTTTCACTCCATATACATGGAAAACACATAATCAAATTGCTTATATATCCCCTTAAAATCCATCCTTATCCTAGTAAAAATATTACAAACAATAAGTATGGAGAAGTGAAAAAAGGATTCCTTTAGAAAATTCACTTGTAAATTAAGAGAACTATTGGATTATATTTTCATCACTAATACACAATAGGCCTGTAACAGCGCTTTTATTCATCAACACTAGATTGAAATGAAAATAAATTGCATGTTTATCAGTGCTAAATAAAGTGATAATAAATTTATCATTTTAGATATGCTTTTATTTTGGAATTGATAAAGGCAACAATTAGCAGCATTTTATTTTTAGACCAGATAATATGTATCCTTTATCAGCACTTTTTCCTATCACAAATGAATGGTATCCTTTATCATCACTTTTTTAGTGATAATAAATTGTACCATTTATCAGTTCTTTATTTCTAGCGATGATAAAATTAAATAATAAAAAAATAAAAAAAATGTGTTTATAAAAAAATATTTTAAAAATTAATAATTTAATAATTATTGATTAAAATGAACCAATTGATTATACATTATTAAATATTAACCATATCATTAATTTGATAATTACTATAATTAATTCTGTTACATTTTATATATTAAATATATATATACATATATTAATTTATATAAATATGGTTTATATATTACAAATATTTATGCACTTTCCATTAAATATTCATATATTTATTGAATAATGGTATATAATTAAAAATTAAAATGAATAAATAATATTGACTAATTTCATTGTAGTAAACATATAATTGAATGTTGTTTGATTTTCCAATTTAATATAGATAATATGTGTGTTATATTTATTTAATAAATATGTAATTAATGAATTTTTATATACATTTTTTACACACAGAGAACATATTCATATTGTCAATATTGTTAAATTTTAATATATTATTAATTTATTCATATTCAATAATTTTGTACTTATATACATCCCACAAAAATTATAAATTCATAAATATTTTTAAACAATATATTTAAAAAAATTTAAAAATATTTATATTCGTAAATGTACGTTCACTATATGTATACAATTATATATTTATAATTATAAATATTTATTTTTTTTTGAAATGTATTTATATAATTATAAATATATAATTATTTATATTATAATAATTAGTAAATTTATAATAATTCTACTTAAATAATGAATATATTTACTATACTTATATTTATATATATTTATTAAATATATATATGTATAATTATATAAATATATATAATGATATAAATAGTATTACTTAAAAATATTTCTGTAATTATAAATAAATAATTATTAAATTATAATAAATATATTTAAAAGGGAATATGATTACTATATTTATATTTATATATATTTATTATGTAATTTTAAATATTTTAATTTTTTTTAATTATAATTTCAAATCCTTTAATCACATATTTTTCACATAGATATAGATGAGGATTTATAAGTGCTATAAGTTTAGCACAGAAAAACATTGGTTTTATTTGTGCTATTTTAGAACTAATAAATATACCTTTTATTAGTGATTATGTAATAAGTGTTGATAAAATGACTCTTTATCAGTGGTTATTGGTTAGAGCTGACAAAATTGTCCTAATATATTCTAAAAACCATAAATGTTTGTGAACACATCATGTTATAAATTCATTCTATGGAATTCAACCACAGTTGACACTCCTCCTCGGTGAATCAAATGTCAAATCACACCACTCGAATGCCTCTGGCCATCTCATCTTTCATCTAAAGAGAGTCTCCAATTTTCTTCTACCTAGCGAGGCAAGCCTTCAAATATTTTTTTTGTATTTTGTATTTTTTTTTGAATTATTATTCTGATATTTTTTTATGATACTTTTTCATGATTTATTTTATATTATATGTTTTGGGAATTATTTGGTGTATGTTATCTATATTTACTTATGATGTATGATTTTTTGTTCATATCTCGTACTCAACATTGGATGTATTCATTGTTGTTTCGATGTATTGTTTTATATCTTAGAACAAAATAATTATTTAATATATGTATATAAATGTGTAGAATTTGACTTGTATATTCTGGTTTATTTACTACTGATTTAAGGAACATTGGTGGTTCCCTAATGATTATATATATGTTGACAACTTTAATGGACACCATAGTGTACATGCAGCTTCAGATGTTATTTTTCAAGAACCAAGACAGTGGGGTGATGTATGTTCCAATTTTAGTTATATGAATCATAGGATCTAGTTCCTATTATAGTTCAATATGGTCCTTAGTTTTTGTTATGGAACAGTTTCGAAGGGGTCATCCCTAGTAATGATCGTGAGGTTTAATCACATAAATCCATCACATTATGAACCATTATGGTTCCTTTAGATCAAATTATGTTTGAATATCATATTTTAATGTATTTTATATTTTTTATAGACTATAGGTGACTGAGTTTTTATACTACTGTGACATGTATTTTTGTTTATATGTATATTTTATCATTTATTTCCATTTTTTTATCCCACAAGTATGCCTATATAGGGTAATGATGATTTTGGGTCTGAATGTCCATTAACTGTAAAGGTCATCGTAGAATTTTGTTTGACCTATGGTAATAATTGGTTCTATTTGGGGGGTGGGACCACCTCCCATTTATGGTTTTTACACCAAATTTTTAAACAATCATTTATTGAAATTGAGGCGTGTTATGGGACATAAGTTGATCTGACATGGTGTTATTTGGGTAATTTAGGCATGGGTCATTATACAATCCATCTTCCGGTTTACACCTATAATGTTTGATGATAATATCATATATTATTTTCCTTTATCTCCCTCTATTTACTGAAATTTAATCCACCCATATAATTTTATTTGGAATAACTACTCACTCGGATTCTCTAACAGAAATGATCTATATTTCCCTTATTATAATTTTCAATAACATACACTTCTGAAAATGAAAATATTTTCTTTTATTTCTTATATATTTTATAAAATTAATCTTTTATTGAACCCAATAAAATATATATGTACCTAAAATGGATTCATGCTAGTCGACTGAAAAACAAATATAAATATGTGTTTAAAGAGTTCATCAAGTTTTCAACATAGCCTACATATAAACCTTATAAAATATAATTTTTGTGTTTAAGTTTTTGTTATTAAGGAAAAAATATATCCAGAATAGTTAAAAGAAAATTTTATTTTTCCAAGAATATATCAATTCTATAAATGTTGGACTAAACATGTAAAAAATGAATGTTAACATGTATTAGGATGATACTATTGTTTATGATTAATTTTATATGAATACCATTATAAAATATAAGGGATATATCCTAGAAGAAATTACAAACACAATTGAATATAACCTACATTATAGTAAAAAATTGTTTGATGAGTTATATAGTTGTTCCAGAAACCATTGTATACCGGTTGTACTAAATTCAAAACACCGCTATACTATTCCACTATCGACTGATTAAACAGCGTGTAACTACTAAGTACAGGACGTGTAGTCATTTTTACACCCTTCATCGTCGATAGGCCTACACGTCCTCTGTACTCATCCCACCTGGCCAAACCACACGGCGTGTGGAAAATTACACGGCGTGTAATTAATTTTTTTTGGATATTTCCCCATTTTACTTATTTTCTCCAAAAACACTTAAGGAAAAGAGAAGAGAAGAAACCTGCACCACAAATATAAGAACCGGGTTCGTACAAAATTCCCCCCTTAAAGCAATTCATCCCCGAATTTCCCTTCCAAGGGTGGCGATGATAAAGATGTGAACAACTCTGGACACTAAGCATGTACGTCGGTCTCCCACACCCAGGTTTCGTCCTACACTTGGCAATGCTTCCATAAAACCCGTATGAGAGGAACTGACCAGCTGCAGAGAACCTTCATGCTTCTATCCACAATACAAATCAGATGCTCTTCAAAGGATGCATCGACCTGAAGCTCAACCTCCTCGAGTTGAATGATTTGAGATGGGTGCGAATGATAACGGAATAGTTGAGATACATAGAAGACATCATGCATGGCCCGATACCTCTATGGAAACTGTAACTGATAGGCAACCAATCTGACTCTATCTAGAATCTCAAACAACCCTACATACCTCAGTGAAAGTTTAATCTATCTCATAATCCTCCTGTGACCCATCCTTAGTGAAAACCCCAAGAAAACGTGATCCCCGACCATGAACTCTAAGGGTCATCTGCGGTGATCAGCGTAAGATTTCTGTCGAGACTGCACAGTAGCCATTCACTTCTAAATCAACTGGACCTACTCCGATGTCTCCTACATGAGACGTGGTCCTAGTAAAGCTACCTCACCTGCATCCATACATCACAAGGTTGATTGGAACAACCTACCATATATATCCTCGTAATGTGCCATCTTAATAGTTTCCTGAAAAATATTATTATAGGAAAACTCAACCAGGGGTATGTGTTTCTCCCAAGATCCCCTAAAGTCCAGGACGCATACACGCAACATATACTCTAGCACTTGTATCATACGCTCTGACTATCCATCGGTCTGAGGGTGGTAAGCCGTGGTGAGAAGCACTAGTGTACGCAGTGCCCTCTGAAATATTTTCCAGAAATGAGAAGTAAAACAGGCATCCCTATCTGAAATGATAGAACAAGGGACCCCATGAAGACGTACCACCTCTCAGATATACAACATTCCAAGATCCTCAACACTGAAGGTCTCCATGATCAGAAAAAAGTGAGCTACCATCATGAGTTTTTCACAACAACCCACATGGTATCATTTCCTCGAGGTGGCCTCGACAACTCAGTCATGATGTCCATCACGACATCATCCCATTTCCACTCCGAAATGGGTAACTTCTATAACATTCCGGATAGCCTATGATTCTTCACCTTCACCAGCTGACAGGTGGAACATCTCATAAAAAAACCATCTACCTCTCTTTTCATACCCAGCCACCAATTCTGACATCTCAAGTCACAGTACATTTTGGTAAACCCGGGATGTACAGCCCATGTTGAAGCATGAAACTCCCACATCAACTCCTATCATATTTCCCCTAGAACCCACACTCGTCCATGGACACACAGTACCTCTTCATCTCCAATCATCCAACCAAGTTGAGGGTCCTCATTGGCCACCGACTCCCGTAGAACTCGACCTTCTGAATCTGATTGCTGTCTCATCTTCACTCTTTCCAGGAGGGTGGAAGTCCTAGATAAGGATGAAAGATAGGTCCTCCCCTGACTATCATGAACCTCCAAATGCATCTCAGAGAACAAATCCCTAAGATGCCACTAACCACTGGCCTCTTGCACTAGATGTATCTGAGTCCTCCTACTCAGTACATCAGCTACAACATTACCTTTATTAGGTGTATAAGCAATCTCGAAATCAAAAGACATAAGGTATTCAACCCACGTTTGTTGTCTTAAATACAAGTCACACTAGTTAAAGATATAATTAATACATTTGTGGTCTGTAAACACCACAAAGAGTTATCCTATAAGATAATGTCTCCAACAGTGTAACGCATGAACAACTGAAACCAACTCGAGATCATGCGCCTGGTAATTCCTCTCATGTGGCCTCAACTGTCGAGACTCATATGCAACTACTAGATCTCCCTACATTATCACCGCTCCCAATCCAATACTGATGAATCAAAGTAACATGTATAGCTCTTCCCTTGCTCTGGAAGGACCAGGACTGGTGATGATGTCAACCTTCCCTTCATCTCCCGAAAGGCTGTCTCGTATGCTCCTGACCAAACGAAGTTCACAACCTTCTTAGTCAAACCCATCAACATCGCTTCTAAGTAGGAGAAGTCTTGTATAATGAGCCTGTGGTAACCATCCAGTCCCAAGAAAGTCCATAACTCAAACACATTCTTAGGCTTCTCCCAGTAAACTACTGCTCTCAATTTCTCTGGGTCCTCTGAAACTCCTGTCTCAGAGATAATATGACCCAAAAAGTGTATTTGGTCCATCCAAAAGTGGCACTTAGAGAGCTTAGCATATAGATGATTCTCTCTCAGCGTACTCAATACGATCCCAAAATGGGCGGCTTAGTCATGTCGAGTGTGAGAGTACACCAAGATATCGTCCACGAAAACTACCATGAAAGAATCTAGATATGGATGGAATACACGATTCATCATATCCATGAAAACGGTTGGTGAATTTGTGAGTCCGAATAGAATAACGAACTACTCATATAGACCTTACCTTCTCCCAAAAGATGTAAGTAGTATATCTAATGGTCTTACACAAAACTGATGATATCCGGATCTCAGGTCAATATTTGAGAACACTCGTGCTCCTCAATGTTGATCGAAATTATCATCAATAAATGGAAAGGGATATTGGTTCTTAACCATCAACTGGTTCAGCTTCTGATAATCTGTGCATAGTCTGAGGGTACCGCCTGCCTTCATTGGAAATAAGACAGGTGAACCCCAAGGAGAAGTACTGGGTCGAATGAAGCCCTTTTCATGAAACTCATCCAACTACCTCTCGAGGTCCTAAAACTCTTGTGTAACCATCCTATTTCGAGGAATGGACACCGGTGCTGATCTTGGAACAAGCTCAATAGTGAAATCCACCTCTCGCTCTGGACGAAGACCTGAAATGTTGTTCGGGAAGACATCCCTAAAATGTTCAACTATTGGAAGGAAATCACTCTGAAAACTCCCATGATAATCCAGATATAAACTCTCAATCCAGGCTATGAGGCCACCTCACCCACGATGCTCTGGTCCAGCTTGGCTTTCCTGGACATCCCAATCACCCTTTTATAGAAACTCTCCACCCTCTTGTGATGTAAAACTCGCCCTATGACGATAGAAATCTATGAAGGCTCGAATGGGTACAAACCAGTTCATCCCGAGAATGACATCATAACTCGTCATCGCTAA
Organism: Viscum album; assembly: GCA_963277665.1. Taxonomy (NCBI): domain Eukaryota; kingdom Viridiplantae; phylum Streptophyta; class Magnoliopsida; order Santalales; family Viscaceae; genus Viscum; species Viscum album. The sequence goes on along the minus strand of OY728163.1, from coordinate 712,808,436 downwards.
GACATAGAGCTCCCATAAAAAGTGACACCCACCAACCTCTAAGGGGAACTGCTTGGGCTAATGCACACCAGCCATTCTAGTCCCCAACGGAGTGTCTAGAATCATGATATCCGAAGAAAAAGAAACACAAAGCACAAGGATCTCCGCAACATCCACATATATAAATATATCTGTTTCACCAGTATTGAAAAGTGCGGAAGATATGATATAAGAAACTAGAATAGTACCTTTGGTAGTGGAAGGTCTGGGATCCTACTCATGTTGGGTCTGTTGCACCGCATATGGTTGCTCAGTGTCGTGGCCGTGTGAGACAGCTTGGCTACCCTGAGTTGTCCTACCCTACTGCATCAGATATCCCTGTGTCTGGAAACCACAGCCACGACCACCATCTTGGCATGCACACCCCAACGTATTCCAATTTACTGACTAGTAAGAAGCCACTGGTCCTACTCCCACATGTGGAGTCTACATAAAAACAATCCCACTAGTCACTGGTGGAAACACCCTGCAAAAACAATAGAGATGACCCATCCTTCCAAAAGCTCAGCTCTCTACTGGGTCACGTGGACACTACGGTCTATTGTGACCCACTGTACCACACTGGTAGCACATCACCTAGCCACCTGATGTATTCTTCTGGCTAGTACTTCCACCGCGAGAGAAGACCATCTACCTCTTCTTCTTATAGGAAGAAATAGTACCAAAAACTGGTGTTGAACTTCTCTGGCCCACACCACTAGCTTCCCACAGGTTCGGATCAGTAAATAGTGTCTGGTTCACAATATCATGCATGGTAGGCAACCTGAAAATTTTCACCAGCGCTCGGATGTCACACCGAAGACCATCCTCAAAGCGTCTAGCCCTCAACGCCTCATCACTCACCAGAACGGGTGAAAAACACTGAATCTCAGTGAAGTGAACAGAATAATCAATCACTAACATGGCGCATTGCTGCTGATTCATGAACTCTAGAGCTTGATCTGCTTTCAGCGTCTCCAGGAAAAAGATTTCATAGAAGGCTACCTAAAAATATTCCCACGCCATGTATGTGATTCTTAGTCTAGGTGGTAACATCGCACCACCTCTTGGCAGAATCACGCAGCATGTATGTAGTGAGCATGAACCTCCGCCCTGGAGGCATTTCCAGATGCTGAAAAATAAAATACAATGAATCCAGCCATGACTCTGCACCCTGTGGTCCGACATCCCCTGAAAACATAGTCAGATGCTGCTGCTAAATGTTACGCGTCAACACCGCCATAGATGTGGTGGCCTGTGGTGCTTCCTGGAAGGTTTTCATGAACCGCATGAAGCCTTCACGAAACTGTGCATCTGCGCCTATATCCGGTGTAATGGCTGGTGAAACATTTGGCACTATTGGAGGATCTACTGGAAGTCTATGGCCTACCATCTCAGGAGTATAATCATCACCACTCTCCTGTAGAAAAATTGGTGGTCATATCTGTGGCATGACTCTACAAGGTCAAACACACACCATAGATCAAGATTATCAAAGAATGAAAACAAGGAGACCAAGAAGGGAACTGAAGAAAGAAAGTATTCATGATTTACAAAAAATGACTACACTGTGTGTGTATAAACTACACGGTGTGTTCTTACAAGCCATCACATAGGCGTATACCCTAGCATAAACTATCTGTGTAACACCCCAACTACATGACGTGTTGTTTTAACACACATCGTGTACTTGAATCCTTATTCCCTGCCCGAGTCCTTCTACACAGTTTAAGTCACACATATCTCCTAAAACAAAAACTACACGACATGTTTAGTGGTAGGCACTGCAAGTACAAAGAAGCCCCAGACCGACCAATGTTAATAGCAACCCGGCTGGCTACATGGCTAACATTACACGGCATGATCCAGGCGGACACGACGTATAATAGGAAAGATATCACTGACCCGTGTTGTTCGTGACACGACCGAGTACCTAGGTCAGACTACACCGCATGTTCATAGTAGACATGATGTTTGTGTCTAAAGGTTTTATTCATCCGTGTTGTTAGTTACTCGAGCGGACACCAGGTCAACACTACACGACATGTACAACCGGTACACAATGTGTATCCCCAAGCCATTCCCTACCCTGTGTCCCCGTCCACATGACCTATGACACTAGAAGAGACTACACGACGTGTACTGAGGGTAGACATCATGAACATAAAAAGTTTTCATTTCTTCCTGAACATAAGTACACATGACGTGTGTCCAAAGAACTACACGGCGTGTATGATGGGTTTTCCGGACAGTAAGCATTAGAAATTACTATGAAATACATAAAAAAACATTGAAACAAACACCTAAGTGAAAAATTCCAATCTGTGAGGGCCCATACTCCCCACGAATCAATGCTTGGCATCTTATACATGTTATAACCACGTAACTCATCAATGATCCACCAAATTCTGTTCAATGAGGGCATATGCTCCCCAAAAACCAATGTTTGATCTTAATTATTCAAAACCTTACATAACAATACCCTGTCAAATAACATGTATTTTTCCAAGGCATCTATCACAATAGCATGGTTTCACTAGAACAACATCTATCACCACAACATGAAATTTATAAAGCACCTACATGGCATGTAAACTATTCATGGTATGTGATTATAACATGTTCCAAAATGATGCATGAGATGTCATACCCTCATCTCATCAGGTTTCAACTATATATAACCCAGTATAAAATTATAAACAGAACACCACAATTGCGTCACCTAACGGTGAAAACCAAATCAACTGTAAAATTGCAAAATCAGAAAAATTGCAACTTGAGGTAAATTGGAATTTCTTTGACCACGGGTTAGCTACTCATAGACATATCTTATTACCAAGTAACTATTACATCCTATCACTGGATATAGGCACCAAATTGTAAGTCAATAGAAAATAAACCCCTTGATACCACTCTGTAATGTCCCGGAACGGAAGCCACACAACGGGTGCCCGAACCTGGTTGTTCAATGACCTCAAGCGCATTTCCACGAACGCCAGAGGCTACCGACTAGCAGCTAGGGCCTAGGTCTGATAGTGGAGAAATTATTCCCCCATTTTTCACAGTGTATCTTAGCCAAAAAAGAAACATAACATTTAAGAGCACATGCAGTAAACAAAATAAACTAGAAATGAACAACTGGAGTAATGATATATGACAGTTATATATAAAAATGTAGCATGTCACTATTTCTATGAAAGAATCCAATACTGGATACACTGCAATAGAATTCAATTCAACTCAAACATCAAGGTACAACAAAACAGAACAAAAAAGAGTGAATAGAACACAACAACATCGCAAGCCTAAGCTCGGTCCCATGCTCTCTTACACCTATGCTACAATCATGTACCTATATAGGGACCCTTTCCCCTCTCGACACCTGCATAAATATAGTCTATTTGGGCCAATGACATGACCCAAATAGGGTGTGAGAAATAAATCCCAGTAGGCACCCACCAAAGGCATGTGCCAACTATCGGTGAAAATGTGCAACAAGTGTGTGCAAAAGTAAATACAGTAAATTAGTAAGTACTCAAAAGTAACTATCATGACCAGTTTAATTTCCATTTTAATATTTTTTAATCACTCCCAAGCATGTGATTTTTCTAGGAAAGTATAACATATGAAAATCACCTCAGTGAACATTCATGGTAAACAATGTCCTCAGACGCACCAATCCGTACCCTTAGGTAATTAGAATCAAAACCCATAGGTGTCTGCCCACAAGCATAACTAATATTGCCCACAGGCATACGAGTTTTCACCCACAGGAACAAAAACATCTTCCCATGGCCACAGAAACTACTTCCCACAGGCATGAGGAAGGTTGCTCGCAGGCTAAATGAAACACTGCCCTCAGGATATACACATAACCGGGATGATCCCAATACATAAGAAAACAATTATATACTATTCCTTTTAAGGCACTTTAAATCATGTTAAAATTTACGGTATACCCACAGGTATTTTGGCCAAATGGTTAAACAGAGGAACGTACCCCCGGGGTGGTCCTGGATCCATGCAGCGATCCCAAACAGTAGTTTTAACATACCAAAAGATTATCTATGCAATTTTAGGTAACATACAGCAAAGGCCACAACCATACGACACCCCAAAAATGGGTTGGTTGCACAATGGTACACAAATTCAACTCAAAAGTTGGAAATAAACAATAGACCACCTACCTCAATCGTCTTTGATCAGTATACGTGAACGAATCCTCCAGAATCGTCCAAGAACGACGCATATCTTGGATAAAATAATTCCCATTCAGATGTAAATAACTTCCCTTAGAGGAATAATTTGTAAGAACAACATAAGGATTGGGGAGAGCGTAACTGTATGGTCCCAATGTGATCGACAGAGGCATAATCAGATTCATGTTGTGCAGTTGGGTCATCATCTAAGGTTCAGCCGTCCTCCCAAGATCAAAAATGGCGGTTCTGCCTCCTCTCTCGAATGAGGAGGCTACTGACTATTTTAAGAGAAATTTAATGACTACACAACATGTACTCTCAAGTACACGACGTTCAATTTTCATTTTTTTAAATGTTCCTCTAGCCGCTTCATTCCACCGCATCACTGTTCATCTGTCGACATCGCTACAAGGAGTGTACTTCTAATTACACAACATGTTCTATCACTCTGTTGGCGGCTGCTTCCACCTCCTTACTATTCACATGCCGACTGATTACACGACATGTAAATACTAAGTACATGGCGTGTAGTAATTTTTTTACACCCTTAATCTCCGACAGGCCTACACGCCCTGTGTACTCATCCCACACGACCAAAGTACACAGTGTGTGGAAACGTACACTGCGTGTAAGTACCGAATTTGGTATTTTTCCCCATTTTCCTTATTTTCTCCAAAAACACTTAAGGAAAATAGAAAAGAAGAATCTCTCACCTCAAATATATGAATTGGGTTCATACATTATGTATTCTAGTAGTTAATAAGAGGACGAGCATTCTAATCCATAACATTCATCATAAATTTGTTCTAGTACTTCTTATTTTCTTTCATAAAATAAATTTTTATCAATAATTATAATATATTTCTGATTCTTATGTTGTGATTTAATTGTAATCAATATTTTTATTATATTTAATGAAATTATGTGGTTACTACCTTTTGATAATATGATGTGGAGGAAAATGGATGCAACGATGGTCTTGGAATAGATATATATTGTCCATGGTTAGTTGTTTTTAGACATATTTAACACAAATATATTGATGACTGATGTATGGTTTATCTATGGTTATGAGTGGACATAGTTTATGGTTACATATATTGTATATATAGGATTGTAGATTTTTATGGTGTATTTATTATGTGTTTTTTGTGCATTTAAAATTTTTCTTACAACATGTTATAGTTTTTATATTTATATTTTATTATAATACATTTCATAAAATTTTAGTGAGTGGCTGTTAATGTTCACCACTATTAAACATAAGAACTGCTAATGTTTATAGCGGAAGTCAATTTTATTTTTATTATTTTACATTCCACATAATTTATTTTGAAAATATATATCTAATTTAAAATCAAAACAGCCACTAAATTCTCCAAAAACAACATGTATAAAAACCACCTTTGAAAATAATAATATCCACTAAATGATTGTCAATCATAAAATACAAGGTGTTTTCATAACTAACACTAAATGATTTTGAATATGTTTAATTCACACCGAGTAGTTAAAATAACTACACTAATACCTCAATTTTTTAGTTATATGTATCTAAATAAGTAAAAGTAGATATTTTTAAAATAACATACAATAGTTATGAGAGAAGATAGTCAGGTAAATCTAGTTAATGGTAATATTACTGTCATGTCACATCTAAAACAATTAGAGGGAAGAGTTTATCCATCATGATTATAGGAGGATAATGCTTCTTAAGGTTCTCATGTATAAGGAGCAAAGTATATAAATAGTTGAAGTAGTTCAAGGCTAAAACCAATAATAAAATGGAATTTTATTTTAATGACCATTTAATTAATTTCGAAAGAATGTTAAATTCCATGGAATTAAGAAACTACTCTAATTAGTTATGGGCTATGTGTTAAAACACTGCTCCCATCCCCAACGGATTGGTGTTTATAATAGGAACTACAAAATGTTTTCTGAAATCCTAGGTTTTCCAGCCTTGTCTTGGTGTGAGGTACTAAATAATGAAATTTATGTCTGTATAAAAAAAAATTTCGAACAATAATTTGTGTTTGGTCATGCATTTTATTCTTAATAACTATGATCTTAGAAAAGGATGGTGATATCTATTGTTTAAGTATTATGTATAGTTTTAATTGTATTGAATTATTAATATGTCTTCATATGGTCTCTAAAGATGTATATTCTTCAATGAGAGTATATAGAAAAAACTAGTAGAATATAAGTCAATCAATAAAAAGTTTCATTATTAATGTTTAACATCATGCCATGGATAGTATTGTTGTACGATATAATTGGAAAAGTCCTAATGTTCATAAGATATTTGGTGACATGTTGGATTTTATAGAGATCATAAAAATGAAAAAATGTGGAACTTCAGGACATATGTAATATTTTATTAGAGGAATTGATAGTTAAATTGAAAAATATAGAAACATACTAATATATGTAATATTTTTATGTTGTTGAATATATTGTTTGGAAGAGGCAGTAGATTAAAGAAATATAATTGAGGCCACTCAATTTTTGACAAATAAGATAAGATATATGTATGATATAAACATACCATTAAAGGGGTGTTCACCTTCTGATGTATTGATAAATATGTTTTTTTAATGGTTCAATGGTATGGATACCTAAAGAGGGTGAATATAATATTTTATAATAAATCATGAATGAATAATATTCTATAATAATTAACCATGTTTTAATAGTGTATCTCTATTATGAATAATGGTATCCAATTTCGGATTATCTAGAATGTGATTTACATGATAATTTCAAATGTTTAGTAGAATTTGTTTTACATATTGTGAGTTAAATATTAAAGTTCATTTCTCATGTCATAGTAACATGATGTCTATGATTGATATATAATATTAATTTATAATTCATAAAGTGTTGTTCCATGGACATATTTATGGAAATATCATAGTAATTCGTCACAGTGTCTCAAGAAATAATACATATAGAATTTCAGTGAAGGATAAATATATATTTTGTAATTAAATCATGGATACTTAATGATTATATGATTCTATGATATGATAAGCACATAAGGATTAAATGTGTCATTCCAGAATCATTATAAAATCAATAAGGATGGTATTTCATTAATTGTAAGGTCTAAACTATTTAGCTCAGAGTCATGGTTCATGCTACGGTGCAGATCCTCAGGTTTTAACAATTCTGATGAATAACTAATAATTAGAAGTATCATGTCATCATATTCATTAAATTAAATATAATATATATATTATATTTCATTGATATGTAGATTCACTATTTATCATGTTGTGAAGAAGAATATAACACTATTATTAAAAGGATCTAAATGTAGACCACACTATGGTATAAGAACCCACTCTATAAACATGTGGAATCAAAATTATCTTTCACAATTTTATTTTAATTTTAAAATAAAAAAACATAATTGTAAGTGGATACTCATAAATCATTTTGAAACCCAAAAAATATTATAATGATAAAATCTACTTCATCATAAATTTAATAGTTCACATTTCAATGTTAAAGTATTATTCCCCTCTTTTCAGAGTAATCGAGCATGTGATTAACCTAGAAAGAGAAGTACCAATGTTATATTACTAAAAGAACATATTTTCATTCTTATATTAAAATTTCTCTAACACAAATTCCTCATACACAAGGACCACATATACCTCTAGTGAATAATGAAGATCAAATATTTTTTAATAAAAATGAATAAAATCATGTTGAGAATATTTTGACATAATGTGATATCATGTGACTTCATTAGTACATGAGTAAATGTTACCGTCTAGATGGATCACTGGATAATGTTCTCTATTAATGTAAACTAATCTGGATTCCTAGATTTTGGAAATTATCCTAACTGAATTTTCATATGAATGAGCTAAACCATTGCCTCACGGAATGAATATAAGTGAAACCATAATAAGACAAGATAAATAAACACCATTAGTAGTAAACTAAAAATTAAAGTCATGAAAACTCTGAATTTTTATCTTTCTCCATTAACATTAATATTTCCATATAATTTCATGGGACTATTAATTTTTTCCTTCTAATCCCCAATGAGTTACTTTGTCCTCATTGACTGTTTACGAATATAGGTTATATTAGAACATATTCACCCTCCTCCAAGATCCCCTTTATCTAATTTGTATGTGGGAACTCTTTATTACATGCTTCCATTTCCTAAACAAGAAAACCCTCCAACAAAACTGGCAAATATTCCACAATAAATCCATTATTTAGTGATTTTAATTCCACATACATGGAAAACACATCATCAAATTACTAATATATTTCCTTTAAATCCATCCTTATCCTAGTAAGAATATTATACACAATAAGCACCAATAAGTGAAAAAAATATTCCTTTAGAAAAATGACTTGTAAATTAATAGAACTATTGGATTATGTTTTCATCACAAATAAAAAATTGGCATGTAACAGGTATTTTATTTATCGACACTAGAAGAAAATGCTAATAAATAGCATGTTTATCAGTGCTAAAGAAAGTGATAACATATTTAACATATTATCTATGCTTTTATTTTAGGATTGATAAATGAAACAATTATCAGTATTTTATTTTTAGAATAGATAATGGGTATCCTTTATCGGCACTTTTTTCTATCACTAATAAAGGGTATCCTTTATCATCACATTATTTTTAGTGCTAATAAATTATACCATTTATCATTTCATTATTTATAGTGCTGATAAAATAAAATAATTAAAAAAACATGTTTAGTAAAAAAATATTATAAATTTTAATAAATAAATAATTATTGATTAAAATGAACAAATTGATTATCCATTTTTTTGTTTAAATTGATAATAAATTATTAAATATTAACAATTTCATTAATTTGATAATTATCATAATTATTTCTTTTAAATTGTATATATAAAATATATATATACATATATTAATTTACATAAATATGTTTTGTATATTACAAATATTTATGCACTTTACATTAAATTTTCATATATTTATTAAATAATGGTATATAATTAAAAATTAATATGAATTAATAATATTAACTAATTTTATAGAAATCAACATATAATTTAATGTCGTTTGATTTTCCAATTTAATATAGATAAAATATGGGTTATATTTATTTAATAAATATGTAATTGATGAATTTTTATAAACAATTTTCCCACACCGAGAACATATCAATATTTTCAATATTGTAAAATTTTAATATATTATAAATTTATTCATATTCAATAACTTTTTACATATATCCATGCCATTAATATTATAAATTCATAAATAATTTAAAATTTTATATTTAAAAAAGTATAAATATTTATATTCATAAATGTACATTCACAATATATATACAATTATATAATTATAATTATAAATGTTTAAATACTTTTGAAAGGTATTTATATAATTATAAATATATGATTATGTATATTAAATTAATTATATAATTTATAATAATGTTACTTAGATAATGAATATATTTACTATATTTATATTTATATATATTTATTAAATATATATATGATTAATTATATAAATATATATAATGATATAAATAATATTTTTTAAAAGTATTTCTGTAATTATAAATAAATAATTATTAAATAGTAATAAATATATTTAAAAGGGAATATGATTAATATATTTTTATTTATATATATTTATTACGTATTTGTAAATATTTTATCTTTTTTTATAATTATAATTATAAATTCTTTAATCACACATTTTTTCTGCATATAAAGATGAGGATTTATAAGTGCTGTATGTTTAGCATAGAAAAACATTGGTTTTATCAATTCTATTTTAGAACTAATAAATATACGTTTTATTAGTGATTATGTAATAAGTGTTGATAAAAGGGCTCTTTATCAGTGCTTATTGGTTAGACCTGGAAAATTTTCCAAACATATTCTAAAATCCATAACTGTTTGTGAACCCATCGTGTTATATATTCTTTCTACGAATGCCAACAACTATTGACACTCCTCCTCGGGGGATCGAATGTCAAATCACACAACTCGAATGCCTCTGCCCATCTCATCTTTCATACAAAGAGGGTCTCTAATTTTCATCAACCTAGCAAGGTTGGCCTTCATATTTTATTTTTGTATTTTTGATTTCTTTGTTTGAATTATTCGTCTAATATTTTTTTATGATCCATTTTTATGATCCTTTTTTCATGATTTATTTTTATATTATCTATTTTGGGAATTATTTGGGGTATGTTATCTGTATTGACTTATGATGTATGATTCGTTGTTCATATCTGGTACTCAACATTGGATGTATTCATTGTTGTTTTGATGTATTGTTTTATATCTTCTTAATAAATAATTTTTTAATATATGTATATAAATGTGTAGAAAATGACTTGTATATTCTAGTTTATTTACTACTGATTTAAGGAACATTGGTGGTTACCTAATGATTATATATATGTTGACACCTTTCATGGACACCATAGTGTACATGCAACATCAGATGTTATTTATGAAGAACCTAGATAGTGGGGTGATATATGTTCCTATTTTAGTAATAAGTATAATAGGATCCAGTTCCTATTATAATTCACTATGGTCCTTAGTTTTCTTATGGAACAGATTCAAAGGGGTCATCTCTAGTAATGAACATGAGGTTTAATCACAACAATCCTTCACATTTTGAATCATTATGGTGCCTTTAGTTCACATTATGTTTGAATATCATATTTTTATCTATTTTATATTTTTTATAGACTATTGGTGAGTGAGTTTTTATACTATTGTGGCATGTATTTTTTTTCTATATGTATATTTCATCATTTATTTCCATTTTTTTATCTAACATGTATGCCTATATCGGGTAATGATGATTTTGGGTCTAAATGTCCATTGACCCTAAAGGGCTTGGTGGAATTCTCTTTGACATGTGGTACAAATTGGTTCTATTGGGGGGGGGGGTGGGACAACCTCCCATTTATGCTTTTTTACACCCAATGTTTAAACAATCATTTAGTTAAATTGCGGTGTCTTATGGGTCATAAGTTGATATGACACAGTGTTATTTGGGTAATTTAGACAAGGGTAATTTTACAATCCATTTTTTGGTTTACACCTATAATGTTTGTTGATAATATCATATATTATCTGCCGTTATCTCCCTTTATTTATGGAAATTCCAACCACACTTATAATTTGATTTGGAATAACTAATCAGTCCGATTCTTTAGTAGAAATGATCTGTATTTCCCATTATAGAATTTTCTAGAACATACACTTTTGATAATGAATATCTTATTTTTATTTTTTTATATATTGTATAAAATTAATCTTTTATGAAACCAATAAAATATATATGAACCTAAAATGGATTCATGCAAACCGATTGAAAAACAAATATAGATATGTATTTAAAGAGTTCATCAGGTTTTCTACATATCCTACATACAACCCTTATAAAATCAAATGATTGTGTTTAATTTGTTGTTATTAACGAAATAATATTTCTATAATAGTTAGAAGAAAACCTTATTTTTCCCAGAATATATCAATTCTATAAATGATGGACTAAACATGTAAAAAAATGAATGTGGACATGTATTGGGATGATAATATTGTTTATGAATCATTTTATATGAATAATATTGTGAAATATGAGGGAGATACCATATAAGAAATGACAAACACTATTGAATATAACCTTTATTATAGTACAATGTTGTTTGAGGAGTTATATAGTTGTTCTTGAAACCATTGTATACCGGTTGTACGAAATGAAAAACATTTTCAGTTGTATTGGTGTTATATAATTTTAAATCTCACAACAGGTGTTGTGACACTAACATTAAATAACTACGTGGTCTTCGAAAAGATTTGATACCTGATGAATGTGTGATACCATGACAAACATATGAAGATAAACAAATGTTATGTTCAATGGGAATGAACTCCAAAAAAAATTTCTTTCCCAATTTATTTCATATTGTTTCACAAGAACCACGAATCAGTCATCAAATTCCCAATGTGTTGCACATATTGATATATGAAAAATTTATCATGTCCAGTGAAATATGTATGGTACATTCCTATAATTCCACAGTTTAGAAGACTATATAGCTGTTAGGAAACCATAATACCACTACACTATCATCTGGATAAATGAATTTAATATGCTAACATATGTCATCCAGTTTATTATCCTCATTAGAATACTACTGATTATGAGTTTCCTAAATTTGGAGATTAGCTGAGGAATGTTCTTCTTGCGTTTCCTAAAAATAGAATATTTTTTTGGTAAATATAATACTATTAATAGTACATGGCCCTTCATGTTGGTAAATAATAAATTGAAAACATAATACTTCATGATGATAAAATTAATTATGTTTCCTATATTTACATCATGACCAAAGAAACCTTGTAATGATATTTTTTCCTATTTGGATCCATTTATCAAAAATCTGAAATAGATGTGGGATATAGGTGTAACAATTTATGACACTCATAGAAGTGAAGAATTCACATTGTGGTCCATGTTGTATGGAATGATAAATCAATTCAATAATTGTTAAAATGTATCAGGATATAGAATTAATAGAATATTGGGGTGTCCCATTAGTGAAAAATGAACATAATCAACTCGGCTGAAACATTCCTCGAAGAATATATTTTTAGGACATCTAACAGATTTACCATGATGTCATAAATACAAATCTTGGATGAAATCATTCAATGGTTATATCGAACAGGGTAAAACACCATCTCTCCAAAAGGGAGATCAACTATACAAAAAATTAAAAAATATTGACATTGTTTTCATTAATCCTTTTTTGAAAAACAATACAAAAAATGGGTTGTAAGAAAAGATCAATTTTCATTGAATTCCCATAATGGAATTGAAGGTATGTAATAAATTTTCATGATTTTATGCATTTAGAAAAAAATTTATTTAATATTGTTATTGGAACGTTAATAAATGTTCCTAGAAAGAAAATGATGAAATAAAAGCAAGGTTGGACATGATTGAAAAGTCAATAATGGGAGAGTTGGATCTAATGAAGGGTAAAAGGTAGAGTTTTCTTCCGTGAGCAACATACACTTAATCCATATAAGATAAATTGCAATTTTTACTTTTCATTAAATATGTAAAACATCCATAGGGGAATTCATAAAAAATCATGAATTTCATGTCAATGACTAATTTTAAGATTGAAGAACAAAAATCACACGACGACCACGTTTTGATGCAAGATTTAATGCTTATTGATTTATGCTGCATTCTGCATAAAAAAATATATGACATACATTTAATGGACTCTACATATTTTTCAAATCAATATTTCATAATGTTCTAGTCCCCGCAATGATTCCCATCCCGAATGCATAGGTATAAATCATATTATTTGAATTGTAAATGTTATTCCCTCCATCATTATTTATTTATTGGTCCACCTAATGGTTCACATAGTTGTATAGGTTCAACTATGTGGTATTATCCAATATTGATGGTGGAACCCCATTGAATGGTATATGAATATTTTTATTGGGTAAATCAAGAATCGAATTTTTCCAGAAGTATGTATTTCAGAATAATATATTGTTGAATAAGTGATTGAATTATGTACCAGTTACCTATAAAATGATGAGAGAATCAGTCACCCATAGTCTCACCACAGTGGATGACTTATGGGAAAATGATTTTTGGAATAGATGTTGTTACAATTTCATTTATAGAGTGGGAGAAAGAACATCATTACATATTATATTATAGTGAACATGTTTATCCATAAAATGAATCCCAAAAATATTCTTTGATATTTTAATCCATAAAGAGTAGAATTATGGATATCAGATACACATATTTAATAGTTTATACGATGTTTCATAGATCAATTTTAAAAGGAGTTACCTAAAAATATGAAATCAATTGCCAAACGACATCAATGTCTAGCCATATGACCAAATGAAAATGTTATATCTTACACAAGTTTTTTAATCAGAGGATATACTTTCTATTCAAAAGAATATGGTGACTTTAGTATGATGTAATATAATGTATTTTTTCAACTGGCATATGTGATGAAAATATATGGTTATAAGGAGAGAAATACAATTTATTCATGTATGTAATACTTTGGAATTAGAGAATCAGTATATGAGTTCGATAAGAAAATATTTCAAGAGCCGCCTTTTCATTGAAAATGGGCTGATAGTATCAATGGAGTGAAATTTGATGAAATGGGATTTGTGAAGGTGAATATCAGTGTAGAAGGGTAAAAAGGAAATTCATTCATTATGGAATCACCAAAAGTGCAAGTATTTTATGTCTCTTATCCAACAAAAAATAATTGTTCGATTTTCCTACTTGAGACTAAAATAAATGATAGTTCAGATGAAAATTTAGTCTAAGATGACCCTTTAATTGGGCCAAGAAAATCAGTTCATGCCATTCCCAATGTAGAAAATGACTTCTATGTTATATGGGGCCATAAAGAGGTTATTTGGATTGATGAAAGAGAAACCAAATCCTTGAAACATTTTAAAAAAAGAATTAGAGTTCAATAAGAAAGAATTTTTTTTAATATATTATGTTTCCCCTATAATATTACATGTTATCTACTACATTAACATAATAAAAATTAAATTCATGACTACTCAAGTGGAAAATTTCTTCTATATATGATGATGATACCAATCCCTCAGAATATCAATATATAATGAAGGAAATCCTTTGGATAGATGCAAAGGTAATGTAATGATATTCATTATCTATTTTACAAAAAAATATATAATGTAAAATTGAGTTATTATAAATTATTTCTTACAGAGTTATTTTAGTTTAATTTTTTTTCAAGTGTAATTCCTTTGCAATAATAGAAATGGCATCATCTCTGCTTAATCATAGAGGTAATCTCATTGTTTTCATAGTAAAATCATTTTCCATAGAATTAATGTATTATTTTATAATTATGTTTAATTTATTTATTTTTAGTAACAATCACAAAATTTTTTTCTTATATAGGTGGATTATTTTTTTGAGTTTGGGTGCTTTGTCAGACAATCATGCTCCTTCTCCTGTAAAAACAATTCAACCCTACAGTGGTTAATTTATCACTTTCATTCAAGTTAGCTTCACTTCCTCTTCTGAAAAAGTAACGATGCTTCCTCTACTATTTCATAGTGGTAATATTATTGTTTCCATAATGAAATAATTCACCATATAATTAATTTATTAATTTAAATGAATGTTTAATATATTTTTTAGTATTACTCATATAATAATTAATTTCTTATATAGGTGGATTCGTTTGTTCTATTTGGGATTCTCAGTTCAACCATCATTCTCGTTCTCCCTTAGAACATTTTCACCCCTATAGTGGTGAATTTAACAAATTATATCATGTTGACTACATTTCCATTTAACGCATAGAAACAATGTTTCTTCTAATAAATTACATAGGTAATATTTATGTTTATAGAGTAAAATCATTTTCTATAGAATTAATGTATTTTTCATGTATATGATTAATTTAATTATTTTTAGTATTAATCACTTAATAATTTTTTTTCTTTTATAGGTGGATTATTTTTTTTCGATATGGGGTGCTCTATCCGTCTTTAATAATCATTCTCCCTTTAAACCTTTTCACAGCATTAGAGGTTAAATTTTCACATTCTTTCATGTTACCACAATTGACTTTTCTCGATGAAAACCGATGTTGTATTTACTCAACAATAGAGGTAATCTTGATGTTTCTCAGTATAATCATTTTCAAAAAAAATTAATTTATTGTTTCATTTGAATTTTTTATTTATTTATTTTTAGTATTAATCACATAATAAATGTTTTCTTATATAGGTGGATTCTTTTGTTCAGGGTTGGGTGCTCTATCATTCATTCATCCCTTTCATCCCCAAAATATCCACAAACTTCTTCTCTCACAAAACCTTTCACTCTGGTACTGTTAAAATTTATCACTTTCATTCAAGTTCACTAAACTACTCAATTATTGAGTTAATCTAGTTAATTTCATAGTAAAGTCATTATCCATTAAATTAATATATGATTTCATATTTATGTTTAATTTATACCTTTTTAGTATTACACATAACAATTATTTTTTTACAGGTGGATTATTATTTTTTGAGTTGAGGTTGTTTAGTCGAAACTATTCATGAAATGTTGAATAATAGACAAATACAGTCATTGGAATCCATAGAAACATTGATTTATATGGTTAATTGGATGCATGCAATAATTTTAATTCATATAATTGTATAACCAAATTATTGACATTTCTATAACATAGTGTTTCTATTGTGTTCTTTTTTTTTAATTTCATTTCATTTAAATATTGTACTGGGACTTGTTTATGTTGATATCTGATGTGTTTATGGTCTATTTTTGCTGATACAATGTGTTTTTGTCGTACACTGTATAGGTGTTGTAGTGTGCTATAATAGCATACTATAGTATAGATCATTATCAGCACATTAAAGGCACTAAAAATAATACCATTATTAGTTCATTAAAAATACCTGATAAAAAACACATTTATCAGAACTCATAAAAGACTTTTATTAGTGATTTAATAATTGCTGATTAATGGTTCATTTAGTGGAAATCAAACAAATAACTGATAAATGGGTCTTTTTCAATACTTTTTAACGTTGACAAATGACACCTTTATCATCACATTTATACCACTGATAAAGGACAAGGGGTTTTAACATCTCTCTCATTATTATCACATTTATAGTGCTGATAAAGGCCATTTCTTGCACCATTAAAAATATTTATTAATTAGTTCATGTTTATAATCTACCTTTAAATGGATAGAGACTATCAATAAATTTGTTTCCCTAAAAATTGAAGCACAAAATTCAGCACTATGGTATGGTATATTATATGTAATAAATATATTGTAGGTAAAATCAAAGAATAGTTTCAAATTTTGGAAATTTTATTTCAATCAATAATCACATAATAACCACATTAAATAATGTCATAGAACTCAAATGAATGTGAATAATCAAGATAATTTATATTGATCTCAAACCCATTTTCAAGGGGTTTGTGTATATGTGATATATATACCTACTCATAATATATTTGAAATAATAAGTGAGGTAATTTATTTTAAAACATTTAATAGTAAACATTATTCATATTTTTATATCTGATAAGGATGATAGAAAAACACTTTCTTATCATATATATAAATTTAGATGAATAGCATGATATTAGGAAACAATATAATTACAGTTTTTAATTATCTTCATCAAGAAATTTTTCCCCGTATAGTGATATTGTAGAAGGCAAATAAAAAACCCTCCCATTGAGGATTTGATATCATTTAATCTTATAGAATGATGGTGTTATAAATATAAGTTTAATGAAGCATAAAATATATGGTCATGATGCAAGAAGCATCCCATGATGAAGAAGGATAAACCATCGTGATTATAAACTATTGAAGAAACTCCAACTTTTATAAACAAACCAAGCCTTCGCTGATGTTGTGTGTGGAGTAGAAAAATAGTAACGAGCCATTGGATCCTAATTTAGCCATTCCAAACCATGTAAGGGGATGTAGATTATCACAGAGTGTCCTTGACATAAAATCATGTATCCAAAAAAGAGGTGTATGGTAGATTTTTCAATATCGATACAATTCCATGTTTAAAATAGAAGGATTATACCTTAATGGGGAACTATGTAAAATATATGTGTTATTTGTGAATTAAATTTTTCATTTGATATTATCAATCAGCCTATTCAGAGTAATATTAAATCAATGATTGAAGTTTTTCTAAATAACCTAGGGAATGAACTAAATGAAATAGATGAAAAAGCATTCTTAATAGTTTCAATTGGTGCACATCTTGATTCACCCCCTATGAGTTATTTAGTTCAAACTTGTCCTAATAATTAGTATTAGAGACAAATGGTTATAACATGAGGTTTGATCTAAATATATTATTTTTAATTCCATTATACATAATGAATCAATGTTGAAGAACTATATTTCAAGGTAATTAACATGGATGTTTTGTAAAAGGGTATTATTTTTTTATAATAGGTTTTTTGAAAGGTTTTTACATATAAAAATATTCAATATTGAAAAAATTTCTAACCACATATAATAAATGGGTGATGGATGGATAAAAAAGAACTTGGAAATATCATTGTCTAGTGGATTATACAATAAAACCTCAAAATCATATACAACATTAAAATATTGAAATAATATCAATTTTTTTAGAAATCAATATATATAATAGAGATTAATTTAGTATCTTATTTTTTCCACATTATTCCTTGTAAAATTTCAGGAAATATTTCTAGTTTGAAGAATTGATATGACATGAGATTATGAGGCCTAGTGTTCCCAAAATTAGTTTTTGTAATATATTTTATTTATTAATATCATGTGCATTCAGTTTTCATAAATAAGCGGAATAACTCATGAATGGAGAATTTGATTAGAAATATGAGGGAACAATTAAGATTAGATTGTGTGTTTTACCATTGGTGATAAATAATATTTTTTGGCACCAAGTGTTTTGTGGAAGTTCATTCGCATGAGAATAAATGAAATAAATGAAATAAATTGTATTTTTTATTTTCATGACACAAAGAACTGAAATTATATTTAAATACATGATTATGATGAGATTTCATGGTTTTATATAAAACTATGATGAACTAGATGACCATTATAGTATAAAATTCTTGGAAGATTACATAAAATAATATCCGATTGTGGATCGTGTGGCAACGTAGCTTAATTATATATCCAATGAAAACAAAATATGTTTTTTTCTTATTCATTAATTGAACCTAATTAATGTAGTGAATTTTCAGGGGGATTTATCTCCATTGATTTTCCCATGATGAACGTGATTAAATCAATTAACATATTTATTCTAAAATCTATCATATGGTGGGTATGACCTTATTTGATGGATTTGGGGATAAATATTATTTGATTATTCATTTATTTATATTTATATTCAATAATATTACCTGTGAAAATTGATAGGGGATGAAATTAAGGAATGAAAACATTCATTCTTCACTTTTATGGTTTATGATTTTTTCTCCCCATTCTATGTGCGTTAATCATTGAAAATTTCATTGGGATAAGACTCAATCAACACTGAGTGAATGATCATTGAACATTTCATATTTGATGAAATTAATCTTTACCATGAGTTAGGGATAGAGATATGAATAAATTATTGTTGTATATAACTATAAAAATTGATCAACTAATGCATCAGAGTTTTGTGATTCTTTTTTTCATGTGGTGTTGGCTAGGCATTCCAGTGGTTGATTAAAAAGTAGTAGGTATGGTTAGAATGGATAGAAGGGGGACAATTGCTGGAAAAGGAGTTTCATCAACCCCATTTGAGCGATGTGTGTCATGATTCTTGGTTCAATCTGTTTTTGCCAATCTTTTGGAGGGACTCATGATAATTCTATAATTTCAATTAAAAATAAGACTACACTACATATATTCCAATCAAGACACTATATGTAGTCCCTTATGTACAGTGCTGAGGATTCATCATGGAGAAATGTATCACACGTCATGTGACCAATATAAAACATAGTGTGTCCCTTAGATGACCAATTCAGCATGTACAGAGAATATATGCATGGGAATCGGTTAGAGTTTCATAGTAGGTGGTCCATTCTGCACGTCGTGTATACCCTGACTTGAATCTCGACATGTACAGAGAGTATATGCCTAGGATGCTGGGAATATTTTCACACAATATTGGTCATTAAACATTTCACGTACACCATGGAAGGCAGATCATTATGTTCATAGAGTATATTCCTAGTAGATCATGTGGTCTTATAGGACGTGTATGGAAATCCATGTGACATATACTTATGAACGTACTAGGGCATGGTCATGCTACATGACATGTTCTAGTAGAGACATATACACAACATGTACCATATTGATATTCCATGTATGCTATAAATGTTAATTCGTTGTGAGAATGAGACCCATGATGTTTGATGCATTGTGAGGTATATTGTATTCCAATTGGGACACTCCATGCAATCCACTGTGGATCAGATGTATTTATATTTTTTATGATACATGCTTCATTGAGATATTATGTGAGATTCCATAGAACAATATCAGTTGAGTGTGTTCCCTTTGTCTATTCTGAGAGGGTTTGTGTGGAATCCTATCATATAGAGAGGATGGTGATCCCTTTAATGGTACTTCATAGATTTTTTCATTCTAATCCTTATACAAGGCCTCTAGTGAGAACCTCAATCATCATATTTACCTCGGTGGAGTTCTTGGTATAATCGTGACCAAAAGTATGATGGAAGAAATCATCTACTTTATGGGTTACTCTAGATTGAGTTGTTGGTATTCCCAATGGTCTTGGGTGTTATCCTCTTATGTGTATAATTCTATTAAAACTTCCATAGTGCACATCATATGGTGAGAACTATTGAGTAGTTCATATCAGATAGATACCATCAATGATATCTGAATTGGGGAGTATGTTCTTTTGGTCGAATTCTATCATGGGTGTTAGGGCTCATTGAGTGAAATATCCTAGGTGATCATTATCATGAATCCTTGGAATCATTTATACAGCTTTTAGTGGTTACCACCATGTGGGATGTGGAATCTTTTTTAGTATATCTGGGTGTTTTATTTTATGAGTCACAATATTATTGACATATCCTATGATGATGTAACTATTCATTCTGATTTTTTGATTAGTTATTTTAGGGATTCCATTTGGTTATTGTTATACTCATCACTACAAGGGATCTACCCACACTTTTAATGTCTTATGCAGACCACCAAACTTTTAACTGAGTTCATGGTGGTCTAGGAGTAAGTGGAGATAGTTTACGGCAGACTAGCCTAGTTTTATACTGATGGTTCATTTGACAACAGTCACCTTATTCTGATAAGGTGAGACATTGTAATCTAGTTTTTTAATCTTGTATTTGGATTCTTTTTTCATTCCATTACATTATGTCATAATCTAATTCTAATATTATATATGCATGCATGAATTGTTATCTATTGTTTTATATTTAATCACTGTATGGGCTTGATGATGTGTGCATTCATACATGTACCTTAGTGTAATCTCTCCCATGTGTGCGTGGTATTCATTCTTAGTACTAATCGCCAACCCATGTCTTATTCATGGGTGTATTGGGGTATTGTAATCTCAGGCCCCATTGGATCAGACCCTGATAGAATGAAATCAAAGGTGTAAAAATGCTGGTGTATTATGAAACTATATGTGTGTAGGATCATATTTTGGGTTTTCTTTTTTCTAAATATGAGGCTTGGTCTGGTTTCTAGTGAAATAGAGTTACTGTGTCCAGAGATTGGCATTCAGGATAGGATGTCTATTTTTTCTGATTCAACCAATGTGTCAATTTACCAATAAATTTATAACATTATTGTTGATTCAGTATATGTAGACTAGTTTTAGATCAAACATTTGGTACATGCATCATATAAGAATGGTTTGTGGTTTCGATTATCATATTGAGTAGAGTCTATTGATATACTATTGACATTGGTAATTCTTGAGGACCTTATGTATGTTTTGGGTTGAGATACATCTCGGATTATAAGATAGAGTCATGGTTACCAGAAAATGTTTTATGTGGATTCAGTTTAGGGACCCACTCCCTAGGTGTTTTCTCTAGGTGGTCATTAAGAAGTTCTACCACCTATCAACCAGCGTGTGGATCCTTCTATGGGTCTGGCATATAATTGTTTTCATGTTGTGTAGTAAATAACAGCACATGACAGGATGATGAGATGAAAAATCTTGGTGTGTTACAAGAGTTCATGGGAGAGGGATCACTATGGTTCTATGAAGGGATTTACCCTTATACGGTAGATGTTTGACTCGAGGTGATAGTCTGGGTTTCTGGCATGTGCGGACACCGACTGATCTGATGATTGTGCTTACGATCCATTTCCCCCATGGTGTTGTAGGTGGATCCAGTGGTATCGATAGATGAAACACCTATTCTGAGTGTGAATCTTGAATTATAGAGTAAGTGATCGCCCATGTTATATGGGGGGTCAATCCCCCATCTTGGGTGGTGGAGGGCTCGAATGAGCATGTGGTGTGAATGTCATGTGTAATTCCCTGACATCATATACCCAGAGTCAATGCATTATTACATAATATTGGCATGATACAAGGAATCTTGTCCCGAATGGACGATCCATTTATTATTTTTTAATCTAGATATATACATAATTTCAACATTACAATTTGAAAAGAAATAAAACGCTAATTTATTCTATTAGTAACATCCAGGCCTCCTATATTATTCCTTCAAGTCACTCATAACTAACTACTTCATATCCTATGAAAATTAAACATAAGAAAGTGGTGTGCTCAAACACTCAGTAAGAGTAAGCAATATATCAAAAGATAACATAAATATTAGGCATGGTGATTAATTGAAAACACATGCCTTTACAACTAATAAACATGAAATATTTAGGGTAGAAATATGAGCTCAGTAAACAATGCTATAATAAATCATAATCAGGGTTATTATACTAGTCAAATAACCACATGAACCATTAATATTATTTTAATAATGAGGGAATGTATAATGCGGGACATTCAAAAAAAACTTTGTCCAGACCTCATCCAAGATGTCTAAAAATGCTTAAGGCCTCGGCTAAAACCATATATCAAATTGGGAAAGGACTCATCCAATTCCACCCCTAATTGTATCATGAGACCTATCGATGTAGTGAGGAGCTATAGAGGGAACCGCCTACCACTTACTATATCCTGTACATTCCTCATATGAAAAGGATGGAACATAGCATAAACATTCGTATTAAAACTAGCTTAAGAAATTTCAATACATTAAGCATAAACCATGAATGGTATTAAAATAAAACAACCATATTCAAACATATCAAAAAACTGTAAATAAAATACGGAGTATTTGTTTCATAATAAATAAACTTCAAAAAAGTTTAAAATTTATCAAATTATGTTGTAATAGATGAAATCAAAATTAATTTAGAGAAATATCTATTTCTATTTTGAAGTCATTTAAGAGTCACATAATTATAAAAGAAAACATTAATTTTTGAAAGTATTATTATAATCTTGTAAAGGAAGGATTGATGATTTTATGACAGAAGAAATTAGCTGCACCCTCCGTATAAGTGAAAAAAACAATCTTACCTTAATTTCGTCGAAAAGGTCATAATGTACCTTCATTGGAAAATGACGGAAATATTCCTTTAAAAACATATAAGGTCAAACAAGGGTATAAATGACTTTATAACATTATATAGTTAGTAGTAAAATTGGTTTAAAATTCATTTTTATGAAAACATGGATGAGTATTATAAAGAGGTCACAGAAGATACTTACGTAAAAACAACCTCGGATTATAAAGTGATTGTGAAATTAACACTTACCTTGTACATTTCCTTGGTCGAGGGTAAGTTAAACCTTCTATAAAATGACCCTTGTGTGTTATTAAATAATACCCAAACCATAATAATATTTATTATACCATACATGATTCATTAATGACTTTATAATACCCATTTAATTATGATTTCCATGTTAAATTTACATTTCAGATAATAATCACTTTCTTTATAGTACATGTTTTAACTTGTTATTCTTGATCGTATCATTTAGATAATGATTTACACCCTTCTAGAATTTATCACATGATTTATAAATCATATATATTTAGAATATAAATATGTATAAGAGATACATATATGAAATGGAAAACACCATTTATGTAGATGGTAGGTTGAACGTACGTATAAACGTTTATTTCGTTTTAATATCGTATTGAATGGAAGTAATTGAATAATATATATGTAAGTATATACAATACATATATATTTATATATCAATTAAGTAGAATTATTATGTCATATATTACATACTTATTAATAATATATCTTTTTATAATCATCGTTTAATGATTAATGTGGAAATGAATCTCATCACGTTGTGGAGATGATAATCCATACGTACGCATGAGTGACAATATCATTATATTGATAGTGAAATCGTATTTAATTGGATGGTATATCATATATAAAGAATAATTAACATGTTTTATTAATTATATACAGAATTTATAGTCATTATTATACCAATCTAAATAAATAAGTGTTTGAATAACAAACTACACCACAACGTGGGGACGGTAAACCGTACGTACACAGGTATGATGACTTTTTCATTTATAGGATGGATAGAATAACGAATATGGTTGTACCGTATTTATAATAACATCAATGTAAGTAAGAGGTATTGGAGTTATTATTTTTTGTATGGAAACAAAAAAAAAGAGGATGTGGATGAAGAAATTAACTTAAAAGATGGTGGTGAAATTATTACTTCTTCTTTGGGTGTTTCCTTTTGAGTTGATCAAAAGGGCTCCATAGGTTGGATTTGTGAAAAAATGAAGGACTCTAGGATTGTTTGAGGGAATTTTGGAGGATATTTGGTCAGGGTTTGGCCGATCCAAATGGCTTTGGTGTTGTGATTTTGAGAGTAGGGGTAGTGCCTTTTTATAAGAGGGGTGAGGGTCACTTTAAGAAAAGATCAAAATATTAATTTATTATACAATCATATTAAGTTTATAATGGCTCAAAATGAATTTATTTAAAGACTTAGGTGGTTATGGGTCTAAATACTATCAACCATTTGGTTTTAGAAATGTTTAGGTTACCATTTTAACCGTATCTTTTTTATTTAACTCTTAGTTAAATAGTTAATCTTTTACTGGGTCTTCTTCTATTCTTTCACTATATGGTCAATAAACATACTCTAAAATTTCAAGAGAACCTCAAGTGGTTAATTAATGAAATATTTAATATTATTTATTCCCTTTGGCCTATCCTTATATTTTTATGAAGATTACATCAACCAATAATATAGTATTTGTTTTAAAAATTGATATATTTCAATTTTGACAATGTTGGGTATTTTGTTTTTTTTTGAAAGTCATAACAACCCTATCAATTCAAAAAAATTATCTAATCAACCCTAACAAGTCATATTAACATATAAAATTCGTGTATGTCATAAAAACATTTAAATTCTATTTATTATATAATTTATAATATAAACTATTTTAATATTTCATTAAGCAGGTAATTATTGCAACATCACTGTGTCATAAATAAATTTAATTATTTAATCCCTAAAATTTATAAATAAAATACCATTATGTAGGAAATCATTTTAGTTTTATAATAAATATGTATATTCGAATTTATCTTATGTGAATCACAATATTAAAAATGGTTTCGTTAATAAGATTTTAATTAAACACTTTTAACTCTTCCTTAAATAAAATAATAATAAATGTCCTAATGTAATCCTTGTGGAACTAAATGATCATATTTTATTCCTAAGGGTATTTTTGATCGAATTACACTTATCCCAGAGAATTAGGACACATTTTAGGATAATTATAATATCATTTTTACCTATAATTACACTATTTACTTTTAACCGTGGTAAATAAAAGTCAAAAGTTACTATTCATCAAAAATAATTTTCATCTTATTGAACCAATTTTTACTTACTGATGTCAACCATTTTTCTTGGATTTTTTAAATTCAACTTACAGAAGCTGTAAAATTTTGTTTTATGCAAATTTGCAAATGCTTCTAGAAGGTGGGTAAAAAAACCTTAAAAAGTTCAATAAAATTGTATATATCTAATTTTATTATAAAATGACTCCAATGAATTACATTGAACATATATAGGTATTATATATCTATTTTTTCTTAAAATTAATTTAAATAAAATAAATAATTATTTACATAAAAAGTCAGTTTTAAATAATAATGATATGTTTTTCAATAATAATCAAAAATTGAATGTTTTCAAAAAAATTCCAAAAACTCACCCTAAGATAATTTTGATATTATGAATTAAAAAATAAATTCTATTTTACCAAATTCAAATCATAGAAGTTTTATTTATTTATTTATAATTAATTAATGTTGTCAATACCAAAAAGTGGGTTTATAAAAAGTAAAAATTATCAAAAAATTGTCATGTGTGTATGTCAAATTTAAATGTGAAATTACTTATAATGACCTAAATTGTATTAAATGATAAAAATATAGTCTAATTATACATCCAATCCATTCGCTTTTATAATTTCTCACTATAAATTATTTTGATTAAAAAAAAATTTCAATACAAAATTTTTATTTTCACTATTCACTAAAATATGAAAGTTATCATAAAAACAAAAAAATTTATCAAAACTATGTTTTTATGTTCTGATTCTAAAGAAGATGTTTATTTTGTCAAATAAAATATATAAATGTATCAAATATTGTATTTAAAAAAGGTTCTTCATTAAAAGGCATTAAAATTGAATTCTCTGAAAAATACTTCCCTTATCTGAAAAATTGAATTTGTCCTTATATTCTATCTAAGAGATACATAATATATATTTCAAAATTATATGGAGTATAAAAAATTCATAATGTAGTTAATATTATTCATAACCATTTTTTTAATGGCTAGTTGGGTAAGTCGTGTTGCGCTCGAACTCGGTGTTGTGTGTAGCGCAAGTTATTAAATTACATTGAAGGGATAACGTACTATGAAATATTTGGGTGTTATATTCTCACATCATTCAATAAATTTCTTCATCACAACATGAAATTCTTCTTTCAAAATAAATGGTTTAAAATAGAAAAATACCTTTGTGGAAAACCCACATCAAAAATTGGGTTTATAAAATTTAGTCTTTATAAGAGGGAAAGGGGAATGAAAAAGTGACCACCAAATTATGATCTTGATTAGGAAAAAATTGGTGGAGATTAGAGACATATAATTAAAGGAAAATGTAATTATTTATATGGAGTTATTGAGGATATTAATCAAAAACATGTGTAAAATTGAGGGCATCAATTCCATAAATATAAGATGATGTAAAATATCATCGGTTCGACAAAACATATGGTATTAGGATAACACATTTATGGTTATAAGATCCCTTCCATTATGTTTAAGAATAAATTTATTTATAGAATAAGTGGAATATATATATATATATACTTGACATTTAGAGTTCCATCCATCAACTAATTGTTACCACAAACGCATCTTTTATTCCAAAAGATAATAGGATTAAAAAATATTCTATTTATCCTAATCTTATAGGGTTCCAAAATATGAATTTATAATCTATCTATCATAAAATTTTAAAAATCTAAATTATACAAACCAGGACATCATGTAGGCTAGTGGTGGGTGATGCACCCTTGTCTCCATTCAGTTAAGGGTTCAAGTCTCACAGCCTTGCTGGACACGACGACTTGTCTCCCGACCTCTAGGTTGTCCTTTTTATAAAAATCAAAAAATAATCTTAAGAAAAGGTTAAAACTTAAACAATAATATCCAATTTCTAACATAATGTATTCCAACCATTAGAATTATCCAAAATAAATTTGTCCAATCTCATAGTCCAAAATTTATAAGGAAGGTAAACACAATGAATATCCTTTTTTCCAAGTAATAACATATGAATACCTTCAACATGTATTCTTTTAAAACAATGTAACACCCTAAATTACCATAAAACCTTATTTATTACATTCATGCTTCCTTATTCCTTATAGAACACTGGATATAGTCCTTATATCCAAAAATGATGTAAACTCCAACAATTATGAAATATACAAATCATTTATCAGTTTCAAGGTATTCAATAATATCCAATATAAATTATCCAAATCAACCATGTATTTTTTTCAAAATCAATACCTCAGTATAAGAATCATATTAAGGTTTATCTTTCTATAAACCATATATTTTCCAAAAAAATAACCTGATATTCATTCACTTTTCATGGTTCCCCACAATCTCAAGTCCTTAATGAAATAGTACTGTAGTACAATCCTTAAATACTCTATTATTCTTATAACATGTACATCATTAAAACAATACTCAAATGAAATGATACATTATTAAAAACATAAGAACTCTAATCATTACTTTTCATCTTCACTAGTATCATAACTTGATTATTATACAATAGCAGCATTTGGGGTATACTCTGATGATTTTTATATCGATTCACATAGTGTCCCAACTCCTTGTAGATGTAGAAATATACATTTGAAACCTTTTTATTACCCTTGAAATCACACACTTGGGGTCCTTTTTCATGAAACTAAAAAAAACTCCCATTAAATTCATGAATTTACCAAGATGATTCTTTCCACAATTATCACATATGTGAAAATCCTTCTTTACCTCTTCCCTTTATCTATATTTCTCTCTTCCATCCTTTTCATCTCTTGTATCCCTTCAAATCCATAGGACTCAGAGTATTGTTTACTTATCTTATTATCAAATGATACTATTTCTTCATATGATGAGAATACATGGGAGACTGTATCTCTTTTTAATGATGGCTTAGTTCCAGAAATGATATGATCCTTCTTAGTTTATCGATCATGCGTATTGCTGGAATTCTCATTCCTTCAACAAGGTGACATTTCTAAACAATGGCATAAACCATTTTAGTTTATGAATCGAAATGCATAATTCCAAACATATAAAATAAATAATGAAAATTATAAAATATTATTCATATAATCTATATTCATAAAATGTTTTCTTTGAGGATGTATATACTCCTAAATCCTTCATAATGGATTGTAATAAAAATGTGAATTATCCTATGAATAACCATTGAGAGTGTCGTAACCAAAAGTGCATTAAGGCCCATTGTCGTGTACCAGGATACCCTATGTCAAGCTTGAAACTCCTTGTCAGTGATTTCACTCCTAGGTACATCTACACCAGAGCCCTATCAACCTGCTCTTATCCATACATGAATGTATTGTTTGTAAAATACGCAAAATCTCTACATTACCAAAATTATAGGATCTTCTTTTATACTAATCCTCAAAGTCTTTCTTAGGGTAATGTTCCCTAATAATAGTTTTTTCTAAATCTAGTATCCATGGTATGTACTAAACTTCCTCTGATACCAACTATAATACCCTGACCCTAGTTACCCATAGTTGGTGCATTATTACATAATATTGGCATGATATAAGGAATCATGTCCCAGATGACTGATCGGTTTAGTATTATTGGAAACATGATATATAAATAAGTTTCACATTACAACTTAAAAATAAATACAACATTAATTTATTCCATTAGATACATCCAAGCCTCCAAGATTATGCCTACAAGTCACTCATAACTAACTTCTTCATATCCTGGGAAAATGAAACATAAGAAAGGGGTGAGCTAAAAAGCTCAACAAGTGTAAACAATATAACGGAAGATATCATTAACATTAGGTATGGTGAATAATTAAAAATTAATGCCTTTACAAATAATAAACATGAACAGTTTGTGGCAGGAATATGAGATGAATAAATAATGTAATAATAAAACATAATCATGGGTATTCTTCTAGTTGAATAACCACATGAACCATCAATATTATTTTCATAATGAGGGAATGTATAATGTGGGACATTCTGAAAAAAAATTCAAGGCTTTGACCAAGACATCTAAAAATTATTAAGGCATCGGCTAAAAAAATATATCAAATGGGTAAAGGCCACAACAGACTCCATGTATAATTGTCTCATGATACCTACTGATGCTTCGAGGAGAAATAGCGGGCTCCACTCGTCACTTACTAAGTCCAATACATTCCTCATATGAAAAGGCAGAAACATAACATAAAAATTCATATTAAAACTAGAATATGAAATGTCAATAATTTAACCATAAACAATGAATGGTATAAAAATAACACATCCATAGTCAAACATATAAAAAACTTAAATACAATATGGATTATTTGTATCACAATACCAGAAAAGCTCAGTCAAAGGTAAAGCCTCTGACCATTTATTATGAAAAGAAAATGTACATTGAACAAGCACAACAAGCAAGAAAAACCAGTTAAATGTCATAATATTCATACCCCTTTCCACACCCATAATATAAAACTTCCTCCGTAGGAGCTAATTCCTAGTAGATACTTACGTAAAAACAACATCGGATAATAAAGAGATTGTGAAATTAACCCTTACCATGTACTTTTACATGGTCGAGGGTATGTTAAACATATTCTATAATGATCATAGTATGTTATTAAATTATAATATAACCATATTCATATTTATTACACCATAAATGATTTATTTATGAATTTATAAAACCCATTTAAAAGTGATTTCCATGTTAAATTAACATTTCGGGTAATAATCACTTTCTTTATCGTACGTATTTTAACTTATTATTCATGATCATATCATTTAGATCATAATTTACATACATCCAGAATATAATTCATGATTTATATATCATATATATTTAGAATATAAATATATATAATATATATAAATATGAAATGGAAAACAATGTTTATGGAGACGGTAGGTCGTACGTACGCATAAACGTTGTTTCTGTTTTCATATCATATTGAATAGAAGTAAGTGAATAAGATATATGTAAGTATATACATATACATATAAATATACATATATATATATAGTAGCATTATTATGTCATATATTTCATACTTATTAGTAATATATAAGTTTATAATTATAATTGAATGGTGAATTTTGAAACGAATCTCATCGCGTCGTGGAGACGGTAATCCCAACATACGCACGAGCGACAATATCATTATATTGATTGTAAAATTGTATATAATTGTATGGTATATAATATATACATAATCATTAACATGTTTTATTTATAATTTACATCATTCCTACTCATTATTATATCCATCCAAATAATGAAGTGTTTGAATAACAAACTACACCATGACGTGGAGACGGTATCATGTATGTACGCACGTATGGTGACTTTGTCATTTATTGGATGGATATAATAACGAATATGGTATTAAAATATTTATAATAATATCATAGTATGTAGGAGGTACTGGATTTATTATTTTGTTATGGAAAAGACCAAGAAATAGGAAGTGGAAGAACAAAATAACGTGGAAGATGGTGGTGAAATTATTACCTCTTCTTCGAGTGTTTCCTTTTCAGTGGATCAAAAGGGATCCTTAGGTTTTTTTTATTATCAATGTAAATAATCTAGGTTTATTTTAGGGATGTTTGGAGGATATTAGGTCTGGTTTTGGCCAATCCATATGGCTTTGGGGTGTTATTTTGAGAGAAGGGGAATTGTCATTTTATTAGAGGGGTGAGGGTCACATTAGGAAAAGATTAAAATATTATTATATTATACAATCATATTTAGTTTATAATGGTTAAAATTAATTTATTTCTAGACTAAGGTGGTTATGGGTCGAAATTATCACAAAAAATAGGTTTTAGACACGTTTAGGTTACCATTTTAACCTTATTATTTAGATTTAACTCTTAGTTAAATAGTTTAACTTTTATAGTGTCTTCTTGTATTATTACAATATATCGTTAGTAAGATTAAAATAAACATCCAATAGAAACTAAAGTGGTTCATTAATGACATATAAAATATTATTTATTCCCTTTGGAAGAACCTTATATTTATGGGAATATTATATCAACCAGTAATATAGTATTTTTTTTAAAATAATTTATGTCAACTTTGACTCTATTTGGTATTTTGTTTTTATGAAAGTCATAACAACATTATCACTTCGAAAAAAAATTATCTAATCAATCCTAGAATGGAATATTAACCTATAAAATTTGTTTATGGCATCAAAACATTGAAATTCTATTTATTTTAATATTTATAATATAGACTATTTTAATATTTCATTAAGAAGGTAATTACTACATCACAATCGTGTCATAAATAAATTTAATTATTTAATCTCTAAAAATTATAAATAAAATACAATGATGTATGAAATATTTTTATCTTTGTAATTAATATTTATAGTCGATTAATTCTAATGTAATACCCTATATTTAAAATGGGTTTGTTAATACTCATTGAATTTAACACTTTTAACTCTTCTTTAAAAATAATAATAATAAATGTCCTAATCTAATCCATGTGGAACTAAAGGATCATATTTTATTCCTAAGTTTGTTTTTGGTATAATTAAACTTATAAAATAGATAAAGTACCAGTTTTAGGGTAATTATAATATCAGTTTTAACTTTAATAACCCTATTTACTTATAACTGTACTAAATAAAAGATAAAAGTTACTATTCACAAAAAATTATTTTCATCTTATTGAACCACATTTTACATACTGATGTCAAGTGTATATCTCAGATTTTTGAAATTCAACTCATAGTAGTGGTAAAATTATGTTATTTAAAAATTTGAAAATGCTCCTAGTAGGTGGATAAAAAAACGTTAAAAAGTTCAATAAAATTTTATAAATCTAATTTTATTATAAAATGACTAAAATGAATTACATTGAACATATATAGGTATTATATATCTATTTAGAAATAAAATAAATTTATATAAAATAAATAATTATTTCAATAAAAAGTCACTTTTAATTAATAACGCAGTGTTTCTCAATATTCAACAAAAATTCAATGTTTTCATAAAAATACCTCAAATTCACCCGAAACTAATTTTGATATTATTAATTGAAAAATGTATTCTATTTTATCAAATTAAAAACATAGAAGTTTCATTTAATAATTTAAAATTAATTCATGTTGTCAAAACCAAATAGCATGTTTTTAAAAAGTAAAAACTATCAAAATATTGACATGTGTTTATGTCAAATTTAAATGTGAAATTACATAAAATGACCTAAATTTTATTAAATGATAAAAATATAATATAATTATAATTCCAAACCATTCAAATGTATAATTTAACACTATAAATTATTATATAAAAGTGTCAAATAATGGATTTAAACAAGGTTATCCATTAAAAGGCTGTAAATTTGATTTTTATGAAAAATACTTCCTTTATATGAAAAATTGAATTTGATCTTATATTAATTCTGAGATACACATAATATGTATGTTAAAATTACATGGAGTATATAAAATTTAAATTTCAATTAATACAATTCTTATCCATTTATTGAATGGCTAGTTTGGTAAGTCATGGTGCGCTCAAACTCGGTGTTGCGTGTAGCGCAAGTTATTGAATTACTTTGAAGAGATAACATACAATGAAAGCTTGGGGAGTTACATCATGCTTTAATGAGAAACCTCTCTGATGGTGGTCCAAGAGAATATAATTCTCTAGGGTGACATGGTTCATCGATTGAGACATTTTTGTGTAATGTTTTACATGACACTATAATGAAAGGAAGATAAAAAATACCTTAACTGAGTTGTGTTTGTGATAAAAAATCCAATACCATACAGGCGAGTCAGTGCTACCGAAAAAAGATAGTTTCGATGTGTGGTGGATAAGCTTCATTAACATGTGTGTCTGAGGTTTATTGATTTACTGAGGTGTCGATGTAATCCATTGTTATGGGAAATTGGTGGGATAGGGAAATAATGAATTCCAGGTGGTAGGAGTTGACTGAGGATTTTAGTGAGGTTTAGGGTATTATGTGTTTTTCACTAGTCAAGTTATAGCTTTCCCAAAGAGTTGTGACCACCTTTCTTAAAATGTACCCCATATTTGAGACCTAGTGATACTAGTGGATTCCTTCTTTTCTTGAATTTTTTTAGAATTTGTCTATATAGAGGATCAGAGATAGCATGATTTTACCAATAGTGTGACTTGGCTCTGGGAGGAGATATTGATCCTCAATAAGAATATATTAATATTGGTGGTGATAACCTATGATATTTTCCTCATTATGGATTAGTTACCTACCATCCTGATATAGATGATGATTCTGGTGAGAGTATAAGTACATATGGTTAGTTGGGATTGTGTTTTAATCCTTTGTAAAGGAGTGGTCCTAGGTATAGATGGACTGGAACATGTGTAGAATGTTATGACTGAACTCATGTTTGTTAGCATGTGACAGTTATTGGGTAAAATATTCTATTAGTTTTTAGTTCTTGTGATGGTAGATGAGTATGAGTGAATCATTCATGAAGATTCTCTGGGTTTACCTCACCATAGAGAGTATATTTCTAATTGTAATTACCCTTGGGATGACCTGATATCTGCTCTATCATATCAGATGACCATGTGCAGCATTGAGAGAAAGAGTTGTAGTTGGAAGATTTTGTATAGTAGGGATCATTGTAAGACCAAATTTCATTTCCTTATATGCATTTTTTTGTTATCCTGATAGGTGGATCAGTGCTTGTGGTTGGATGTGGATTATTGTTTCCTAGATTAGGTGACACATGTTAAATTTTACACTCATAATAATCGATTACCTCTTCACCTAATGGATTGAGGTAATTTAGATCTTAGAGCTTAACATCGAGATGGGATATCGCCTTCTCCATGTTCAAGAGGTGTATATAATAAGGGATGCATCCTAGAGAATATGCAATTTATTTGAGTCTATGGGGATACACTTGGGGTGTATTAAATGCCAAAGAAGAGTTTTTTCACACTTATGAGTCGGATCCTCAACCTTTATTGGGTTTTTTTGTGGTATTCATCTAAAATTGTACCCTTTTGTCCTTGGAGTCGATGATTGAGAATACAAGACATAGGAGGATGATGCTAGAAATTCTCTGATAGTTCTAGTTCTATGGATTCCCTTGTGTAGTTCGTCATTATAATAGGACTTCTCAAACATTAGAGTGATAGTTGGCCCTTAATAGGTTGAGGCAGCGTGAGTTTAAGAGCCACACTGCTCATGATGATGACAGTGTATTCTCATAGTAAAACTTTGTGTATGATATTATCAATAGAGGTAATGGAGTAGTCGACCTCTTTATAGATGACACCATTTTTGTGAGTATGGTTTAGTGTACCTCTCATTGATCATTGTTAACCTTAACTTCATGTGAGATACAGGGAGGTACGAATCATAGATATTGATTGTAAGGTCTTGTGTTCCTAGATATCCACTGGATACAAACCCGATGGAATTCCTTGAAGGATGTTGTCACAACATCTTTTTCCATGGATGGATGGAAATTCCAGTTATGATGTGAGAATATTTTCTAATGTGGTTCTTCTATGTTATTTGTATATACATTTTAGTTGGGTATGTGATGGGATATCATGGAATCAGTTGGGAATCCAAGGGAGTTATAGTGTGTTTTCATGTTATACATTTTCTTTTCTTGCCTATCTAAGCATCACGACTAAAAGATATTTGTGGATAGTTCAGAAAACATGTGCATGTAGATGTTATTATATATTCATGGAATTTCCTCAAAAATCATTGCAGAATGTGATGATTACATCATGGTACTATTAGGGAGAGGATGCAGGAATCCTTGGAAAATCAGTTTTAATTGGGATTAATCTTTTACCTATTTATTTTGTCAATGTAATGTGGATTCTTCAGGTTTTTGCGGACATGCTTTAATTTTTCAAGTTATTTTTGTAGCCATGGATAATAGGAACATCACCCATAAGTTGATTTTTAATTTAATTATTATTATAACTCCACCTCCAGAGTAAAACCATTTTCATGCCATGTATATGATACCTTGATAGACAGTGTTATACTAGTCAAACCTAGAGATTAACGGTGCTTGTTTCCTAGTTTTGGTGATTATGGGGGTTATAAAGGTGAAAATTCATCTAAAAGTGGATGATTACTACCTTGTAAATGTTAAAAGTCCCTAATAAACTAATGAATGAGGCATTTAAAGATAGAGAGTAACAATGTATTCTTTATGGCAGCAGGCAATATTTGGGAATATGGGGCTCTTTCTTTTTGTTCTCCTATGTCAGGTTAACAAGGTTGTGTACCACCTAACACTACATAATTAGTAGTGTTTGATTCTTTTTGTTCTCTACATGTAATTGTAGAGGAGGAATGTGCATGAATCATTGTACGTTATTCACCTGGGTGAGATGTTTTATGGGAGTGGAGTTTCCATTTCAAGGAGCTAGTAACATTGAGAACTGGTAGGAGAAAGACACAATGTGTATATGATTTTCCTGGGTAATGGTTTTTTTGACAAACTTATTGAAATTTAGGGAGAGTTCGAGGGAGTGGGAGATCCATTATAGGGCCTAGTATCCCTACATTTTGATTAATTGTTTTTTGGGATGAAATGATTTTCCTAATAGAATAGTGTAATTTACCAATTTTTTTCCACATATGACTTTTAAATATTTTTAGAAATATTTATGCAATCAGGCAATGAGATTTCTTGATATTCCCTGGCCTGATGTTCCTATAATTTTTTATGAAATATATTAAATATATTAAAATCAGATACATTCAGTTTCATAAAATAGTGGAATAACTCTCAAATGAGGGCCTAAAACATAAATATGAAGTTATTATTGATTATAGATTATTGGTTTTAAGCATGATGTGACATAAGTGTTGTCGACATCTGAATTTTGGTTAAGGTGATATTATGGGAAAATAAATAATGAAATCAATAAAATTATTTATTCTATTTTTCTTGAAATAGTGACATAAAATCTTCTTTAAATACATGGTTATGAGGATATCTCGGGGTTGGATGTTGAGCTCTATATATGTAGAGGACAATTTTGTGAGAGTTTTTTTTGGAAGATGACATTGAATCATATTAGATTATGGATCGTGTAGAAACATAGCTTGAGGATACCACCAACGATATTAATGAAGATTTGTTCTTCATGAACCATTGATCCCAATATAGGCCGGATGTTTATTGGTGGGTTCATACCTATATCTTATCCAATAATGAACATGAATCCATTGAAAATTTTATTGATTTTTGAAACAATCTTTTGGATGGTATAATAGTTTTTATGGGATTTTGGAATAATTATTATTTGATTGTTTGTTGATTTCTATACATATATGTTTTTAATCCATAGGAAAACAGATTGATGTAAAAAAATTCAAAGGTTCAGATTCATTCCTCACTTTTATGGTTTTTTTTTCTCTCTCTATTCTATTTGTGTTCATCATTGGAAATTTCTCCTAGTGTAGGATTTGATTAATACCATGGGAATAATAATTGAACATTCAATATTTCACACAATATGTGGATGACTCTTTGTGGGATATCAACCTAGGTGAGATGGGTCATGTGAGTGGAGTTTCCTTTTCATGGAGTTGGTAACATTGAGATATGGTTGGAGAAACACACATCATGTATTAGTTTTTTCCTTGTGTACTTGTTTTTTTGAAAAAATAAGAAAATAGTTGGAGAGGTCAAGGGAGTGGGAGACCCAATTTAGAGCGAAGTAGCTACACATTTTTTATAAAATTTTATCGGGGGTAAAAATTTTTTAGAAGGGAATAAATTAATTTTACAGTATTACCCACACAAGGAATTGGAATATTTTTTGAAATATATTTATCACCAGGTGATGATATTGCGTGGTATTCTGATCACCGATGTACCCATAATTATTTTTTCGACATATATTAAATATATAAATATCACTTATATTCAGTTTTCCTAAGAAATTGGAATAACTCCAATATGAGGGCCTACAAAAAAACCTGAGTGTACCGTATGTTTTAGAAGATAGGTTTTACCCAAGCAGTGACATATGTTTTTTTACATCAGACATTTGGTTAATGTTCTATCATGGAAACATAAATAAATAAAATAAATAAATAAAATTATTTTATTTTATTTTATATTACATGACATAGTGAACAAAAATCCACTTTAAATAAATGGTTATGAAGAGATATCATGTTTGAAATATCATCCCAATATACGTAGAGGACAATTTGAGGAGATCACTCTTGGATGATGACATTTAATCAGATTAGATTGAGGATCGTGATTAAACACAGATTGAGGATCCCACCAATTATAACGATGATGCTTCATTCATCGTTAGTGAGTTATCAAAATATAGGTAGGATGGTTACTTGATGATTTATAATTATTTTTTATCCAATTAATAACATGAATTAATCAAATAACATATTGATTTGACAATGGATGGTTTGGTTGGTATGGATTTTTTGGGGGATTTGGGGATAATTATTATTTGTTTGTTTATTGTTTTATATTCCTCTTCATTACTCATCCTTAAAAAATAGATCCATGTTAATAATATCAATGGGTGAGTTTCATTCTTTACTTTTCATGGTTTATAGTTTTCTATCACCTTTCTATGTGTGTTCATTGATGGAAATTTTAATGGGAATAGGATTCAATCAATACCTAGTGACCAATCATTGATCAGTCAGTTTATTGCATATTGGACCATTATTATGGGTCATAGGTGGAGATTTGATGAAAAAATTAGAATATATGACTATAGAGTCCGACTCTTGGATGGATCAGAGAATCATAATTAATATTGGCATTTGATATCAGGGAGGCGAAAAAATGGTTGATTCAAGAGAAACAGGTATGCACAAAATAGCATGAATCTAGCCACTGATTGTAATGGATTTTTTGTCAACCACAGAACCACTATTTGTGGCACAAATCATAAGGAAATCTTTGGGTGCTGATGGATTAGATGAATGCCTAAAAATTTAGGAATTTCTATGAAAATCTGACTACATGAAATGTAGTCCTATGAATACACAATGTGTAGTCCCTTCAGCATGGTGCTTGGGTCTAGGCATAGAGAAATTCTTCTAAAATAGTGTGACCCATTGGAAAATTGTTTGCTGTATACACTGAGTACACACCTAAGAGGCTATGTAGAGTTAGATTCTGGGTGATCCATACAGCATGCCATGTATACCATAGGCGGAGACACAGTATGTAGATGGAGTACAAGCCCAGGAGGTCATTTAGAGTTTCATGCCATGTGGGATGTGTCACAAACCATGTATATCCTAGCAGGAAGATCAGTGTATATAGGGAGTGCATGGACAAGATACTGTGTGGTTCAACTTGGAATTTATATAGATCCACATTCCATTTACATAAGAACCTACATGGGAACATAAAGTCTATATGAAGTGTCATAACCCATACATCTTAATGTTGTGTACCTCAGCAATACTCTGTGTATGGTGGAAAGGATCATTCACTGTGAGTAAAAGGCAATTGTACTATAAAACACAGTGTAACACACAATGTCCCCATAGGGAAATACCATGTAATCCTTTGAGGGTTGGATATATTCTACATTATTTTGAGATTAGCTTTGTTGAGTCCCTTCATGAGCTTCCATTGATAACTATTTTTTTATAGTGTCTTCTTCATCTATTCCCTAAGGACTAGTATGTAATCATGTCATACACATAAGATTATTTTCCTTTTTTATGAATTATTGGTCAGAGTTTTTGGAATCCTTTTCTACGACCAAGAGTTAGGTCATCTATCACCATCATGTCCTAGGTGTACTTCATGGTATCTTCACCAAAAAACTATGTTGGTTCTAATCCTCTACTTAGTTGGTTACTCTATATTGAATTTTTGGTATACCCCATGACCTTGAGTGTGATCTTCTTTTGTGTAATGTTCTATTCATATTTCCAGTGTATAGATATTATACAAATTCCTCCTGTGTGTGTGTAAAATGCCTTATTGGTGTTAGTTTCAAACCACTGGCCTATTAGAGGTGGGATTATGGTAGTTTCCTCTCCGATACCATTAGGTTAAGTCCTAAAAGTGAAGGAGTGATCCTAAAAAAATATACTCAATAATGAATTATATAAAAATTAAATGATAAGAGGGGTATGAAAGGAGTTTGGAGGATAAAAATACGCCAAATAATTATATATGAATTGATATCAACATTGCAACCACATCAAATGTTGTTTCAAATAATGTTTTTAGATATTAAAATTCATATTCATCTTCTAGGAAAGAAAGATGTGAATAGATGATATAGAAACAAAATCTTGTTTTTGATTCCAGATGAGTTCAATTATCAACCAAAATGAGTTCCAAAACTTAATTGAAGTGGTGGATATATTAGGAATGATACATGAAGTTATGTATTCTTTAATTTAATATTTTTTCAGGGGAAAAGGATGAAAAGACTATAGGGTGTCTTCGATGTTGAAATAATGAGGATTGATGAAAAAATGATTAGAAATGGTTACCTATATAATGAAAATCAACAAGAAATGGGTCATAAAAACTATAAATAAATAATTAAAATAAATAACAATCCATATTAAGTAAAATTATAAGGAGATTAGAAAAAATATAAGAGATGATTGGTTACGATTAGAAATGAGGTCTTCTAACTAAAATAGAATTATGAGAATATCCTGGATACACATTATAAGAGTAGATCCTTGTTTGGAATATAGAATATATAGACCCATCCCATGAATGTGTCAATAAGTGGACAATATAAACAAAAAAATATTGAATTAGAATTTAGGTGAAATATTTATGTCAAATATTCATTTTAGACTTCATGATATAATTATAAATGATGTTTTACTATTCTGGAAGATTAGGATACCCCGTGTGTGGGTGCCTATAATTAAATAGTGTAAGAATAAATGTTAAATCAACATATCAAACAAGACGTGGCCACATGAGGCATGAATATAATGTGGGATATCTTTTTTATTATCGATATATAGACAAAAAATGAAGTAGGAGATGAGGAA
This sequence comes from Viscum album, assembly GCA_963277665.1. NCBI lineage: Eukaryota > Viridiplantae > Streptophyta > Magnoliopsida > Santalales > Viscaceae > Viscum > Viscum album. Next base: position 712,767,637 of record OY728163.1, on the reverse strand, counting down.
AATTAGTCAGAAAATTATTTATTCTTTTTATGTATTTGAGGGAAAGATTATTTGAATGAAAATATTTTATTCTTTAAAATTATGTTAATACATTGGAGAAAAAAATGATTCACAATGAAGTGTAAACTAAGAACCAACAATGATAATCTCATTAAATCACTATTTTAATAAATAGAAACAATTATATATTGAAAAAATAAGGATGTTTCTCTAGATGTAAGAAAGAATGAAACTCATATCTATAAAGACACACTGTTGGAAATTTTTTTATAAAGAATATTATATAAATTGAATAAGAAAGAAACATGTTATACCATATTGGATTCAGAAAATCATGCTACATGGAAAGAGCTGATAATTGGTCGAATAACCCTAATATTACAGAGGAATCATATATATGGATGTAGGAAAAATTAATCAACTAAGGAAACATGCACAATTTTTAATAGTATCACTACAAAATTGGCGAAAAAAACATCTTGGTATCCTTGGTAAAATAAAACAAATGAATGGATTGTTTTAAAATAGTCAGTATCTGTATGGGAAAATTGAAAGTTATCATGAATAAATAACCATAATCAATATGAAAAGTTAAATAACTTAATCAAATACTATTAAACTGATAACATTAATTTACTATGGTAGTAATAAATGGTGATCAAATTAATACTTAAAAATAATCACACAAACATGGAAACTATCCATAAATATTAAAAAAAATAGAATTATAACATGGGAATCAATAACTGATCTCATAATGTAGTAAATCAATGTTCTATAAGTTTGGTGTTGTCCAGACTATTCACAAGGTATTTTTTTTATTTGTTAGTTGAAACCTGTATAATATTGGCCATCAGATTTGTCTCATGAGTATTTTCGATGCATCAAGGTGATATCTATAATGGGACAAACCATAACATACAATTTCCAGTGCATTAATTATATAAATAGGGTGAAACATAATCAACGTAAACATTCATATTAAAAAACTGACATAAAAAATGTTAATACTTACCATAATCAAATAAACATAATAATAAACCATCATGAATGATATGTTGACAGATAATAAAATTATAAATCATCTCACAAAATGATTATAAACCTTCCAGAAAAAAGAATAAATATGATATAAATACAACAGATGCCTAGGGTATAATATTTATAATAAAGGATTGATGTTATTTATGGGAATAAATACAAGAAAAATACTATTAATAATAATACCGAGGAAAATAACCGTTGTAATTTAAAAATCACCTTTTTAAAAAAAGTAAAAAAATGGAGATAATTTTATTTTAAAATAATTTATTATAAATTTTAAAATGATCTCCTAAACATTGAGTGTTGATTATTTCAGAACATTCTATTTAGGTTATACACATTAAAACAAACATTTTATTCACATTTTTATTAAAAGAAAAAATGGCCTTGTTTTAAATAAGACATGAATATTCATTTCAATTTTTTTACAAGAAAATAATAGAAAAAAATTTCATTATGAAATCATTTTGAATATTGTTAAGAACAATTTTTTATTCTTCTTATAAAACATGTTTTTTTCTGAAAAAAAAAGTTTTTTGACCGAAGAGAAAAATCAAGTCATATTTTATTAATAATTTAAATTACTAAAAAGTGAAGAAATTGTACGATTTCTTGAAATATATTATGAATAAATATATAATAATAAAATATATATTTTTTATTATATAAATATAATATAATTCCTCCAAGGGAGACTTACACTACAATAATCTCAAATAATGATGTGATTGTGAAATAAACCCTTTCCACTTTTGTAATATATAAATCGTACTAACCATAAAATAAATGTCATAAAATCCCACATTAAATACCATGTAGATAAAAATATTCATGAAATAACATATCAAAGGGGTACTATATACACTATATAATATAAGTAATTGGTTATATGTCATATGTATCATGGAAGTAAATGTGATATGAGAAACCCTTACCTCAAGTTCGACATACTTTATATGTGAAAAAACCTCATGTATAATAAATATATGTGATTTATAAATCCATTATAGAACCATAATAATAAATATAATCCCATATATTATTTATATATTTTATTTTATCACCAATTTTTTAACAACTCGTTAAAATCATTACTGTGAGTGTTTTTTTAATTTTTCATGTATGTTATAGTTACAAAATTATCATCCTTAAAATTTGATCTTGGTTAAATCATCTAAATAAGGTTACAACTTTAATTAATATCATATATATTCACTATATATATATATATATATTATTCTATTAAAGTTATAGATATGAAATGGATTATATCGTACAAAGAGATGTTAGGTTGTACATACACATGAATGTTTTTTTTTCATTTTTTTCGATGAATGAAACAAAAGAAATATATATTAATTTATCTTCCCAATATAACTATTATGTGATATATATATTTTATATTAATAAAATACGTCGTTATTACTATCCATGTAAAAATAAATGAAAAACATTTCACATCGCAATGTATAGGTGGTTGTCCAGACATATGTATGAGCGATGTTGTTCTTTTCGAACAGAATGGAAGGTAAGAATTTTTATGTGATATATTAGTTCAATATGTATGGATATATTATAAAAAAAACAAATATTTACAAACTATAACTATACTCATCTTCATGTAAATCCTAAGTGAAAATCAAATCACATTATTTCACGAGGCGGTAGTTCACTATACACATGTGTGATGTTATCGTACCCCCCATAAAATGGAATGTAAGATGTAGTATGTGATATCATAATTAAATAATAATTGTTATTATATATATAATATAAATACGTTAAATCCATCATTATATCCTACATTGAAATTTGGTGATGGAAATTTAATTACAACGGTTCACAAGGCCGTAGTCCTCCATATATACGATCAACAGTTTCATTTCATATTTGATGGAAGTTGAGATTGATATGGGTTATTACATTAATAAAATAGTATCTCATGATATATTGGTGTTATTATATTATCGTAGTTGGATTATTTTTTATGTATTTAATATAATAAATAAAAAATACACACGTTTACAAATCTTACCTCTTCTTTATAGGGCCCCTTTAGGTTTATACCTAAACTCTTTGTAAGAGGGATTCATTATAAAAATAAGTACTCTATAATGTGTATGGAGAATTAATTAATTGATTTATTTTGGACATGGATCCCCCAAAAGTGTTTTTTGGTGTGAATAAGGGAGGAGGTAGTGTCCTTTTATTGGTGGGGGATAGGGCACAAATTGTTTTGAAAAGATAAATTGTTAACCATGTTTTTTCATTAAAAAGCCTCCAAAATAGTTAATTATATAAAAAAGATGTTATAATATTTAATAATATCTTTAAAAATGGTTCTGGACAGTTTCTATGTCTTTTTAAGCCTTATCCTTTTAATTTATCTCGCGGTAGACTCATTTTTTCATTATGTGTGGTAATTAATTATTTAGTATTTTCACTATTATTTATTCTAATAAATTATGTTTAATTTTTTAGATAATATAAATTTTTATTATTTAAAATATGGAATCCATTTATTCCTAATTAAATTCACTTAAGTGGAATTATTCAATTTAGAATTTAATCTCATACCTATTGAAAGAGTGGTTTTCTAAGAGAAAACTCTCACAAGTATAGAATATTTTAATATAAAAATTCAATATGAAATTGATTTAAATGATATACATTAATTAAATTTAAATAAAATTTAACTAATTATACCTTAAATAAATTTTAAAATAAAATTTTTCCTTTTAATAATATTTAATTGAGGATGCCTCCAATAAAAATCAGTATTTTTCATTATTCATCAAAAATATATATTTTTAAAAAATTATTAAAAAAATTACTGAAATATAATTTTTAGATGTAGATTTAAAAAATGTATTTTTTTCAAATAAATTTTCTAAAAGTTTTAAAAATTAATTTAAAATTATTTTTTGAATATTGATTAACCCGGATCTCAAAAAATATAGGTTTTTAGAAAAACATTATTTTTCTTTTAAAATATTCATATTTTATTTATAATCAACATAATATTAATTATTTTATTTTATAAATATATAAACCAAATAATATTTGAAATTTTGTTCTTTCTATCCATACCCTCCATTTTAATGGATATGTTATAATGGACATGTTTAATTAATAATATTTTAATAGAGTATCTTGTTTTGATCGAACCCAATTTTGTCTATATTGTAAGGGATATAAGAGATTTTATTTATTTAAAAATAATTTTATTTTAATGTAATAATGTGTTAACATTTCTTCTATTCATGGCATTGCATGTCACATATGCTATCAAATAGGATGTTCCCCTTTCATAATACCGGGGTGTGTTATCATTTCAATTTTTTCTATACAAATAACAACGAATCAGCAGATTGTGTTTTAGGATATCAAAATAATTTAAGAGCAATATATCATAAAAAAATAATATATTCCCTTAATTGATGATTATCTCAATATGTAGGGTAATGATACGTAGACTGTAACATCTTGAGACTATAAAATTTATTTCATTTTAAATAAACACTATGTTCAATATTAAGAACCAAACACTACATTGATATTATACGAACCACAATTCAATATTGAAATATTATTATTTAAATATGACTCTTATAACATAGTTGTTGGTTCATTAGTTATGAAAAGGAGTAAACACATAATGAATTGTATATCGAAATTCTTTACACACTCCAATTTACTGATTACTTTATATGAAACATTTACTAGATTTTAAATGAATATATTTATATATTAAATGGATTTGAACAATTAATTTTTAGAAGTGTTATTTTTTTAAAAAGGTTCATCCGTATATTTTTTATTTTCAATTTAAAAGACAAATTTCTAAATTTCTAATTTTTTTGTATAAAAATTATATTTTTATTCTAACAAATGGAAATTATCATTGTGTGATGGATTTGGATTTTTCTGAAACAGTTTATGTTTTGGTGAGTTGTTAAAAATATAAATTACAAAAATAATGTCACTTTTAAGAAAATATTAGGACATGAGAATGAAATGAAATTCAATGAAATTTTTTTATCTAATAATAATTATTTATTTATTAATATAAATAATTTGTAAATATATTTTTGATATTAAAAAAATATGTTAGACATTTTAGAAATCATAGAAATATTTTCATTAAATAAAACATTATTTCTTCTTTTCCATTTTTAATAGTATTTTTACAAGGTTATATTAAGATATGATTTCATTTAATGAAAAAATATGTCACCTTTTATAAAACATATGCTAATTTATTCCATGGAATAAAAGGTTATCTATGATTTTCGTATAAAAGAATTTTTATTATTAAAAAAATACATCATTCAAAAAATATTTTTTTTGTTTCGTTTTAAAAAAAATTCAATATTTTTATTTGAAACTTATAAGAATATATTAATTTAAAATTAATTACATATATGGATTCAGGATGTTTATATTATATAATAAGATTACTTTTTATTTTTTTCTGAGGTAATAGTTAATATTTTAAAAATTAATCACCATGGTTAAGGGTAAAATATATTAAACATTGTTACAAGTAATAAAGAATAATTTAAAATAAATAAAACACATAATATATTCACATTTATATTTTTATTTCATCAATAATTATCATTATATAAAAAATATTAAAATTCTACACCACATAGTTGTGATTAAGACCATTATATTTTTATATAAAGAATAACTACAAATTTATACTATTTTTTATTTAATATCTATTATATGATTATATATAGTATTAATAGTTATAAATTGTTATTTCTAATCATATTAGATTATATATATCAGATTAATTTTTTTCAAATGTATAATATCATAAAATGCTTATGCAATTTTGAGGGAATTCTTATGTAAGCAGTCGAAAAATATTGTAAATGACTTTAAAAACATTCAAATTAATAAATTGTGGTTGATTTATGAAATTTAATGAATTTTATTAATGATTATAATTGAAAATTTTGTTTATATATTTTATCTTTTTAAGTATTTTTTAATATTTATTTCAATAATGTTAATTTTTTTATTACTCCGGAAAAAGTATTTAATTTGAATTTAATTATAAAAAAAATTCTTAAAACATTATAAAATCATAAAACTCATACCATAAATAAACCAAAGTGAATATTTTTTAAGATATAATGAATATTCTCTCAATGTGAAACCTTTTATTTTTTAAATTATTTTTCTAACCATTATAGATCGAATTTTTTTTTACTATGGTTGATGAAAAAATGGATAATGAGGTGGTTAAGCTATGAGATAAGTTTCAAAATCACACATAAACACATCAAAATATTATTGGTTTAAATATTTAGTCCTTATAAGGATTATATTAGATTAAGTCACACTTTGGATTAATTTAATTTTAGGTAGAAATATATTACATATTTATATTTCATGTACTTATATGATTTCTAGACCACCCTATTATTAAATGCCACCTCATCTCCACTTATATTCATCCCATATTGAAAAAAATTACATGATTAAAAAAATCCAAAAACACAATGAATACCGCATTTAAACATTCTATAGTTTATGGATTATTAAAATACCAATCCAAGGGACCATAAATGATAACCAAAGATGTTTTCCCAAAGAAGAGGTAATAAAATTCCAGAAATACGTTTAGGTTAATTTTTCTTGTACATCCCTAAATAATATTAAACAATATTATATTATTTAAATAATTAAAATTTTCTTTTGGAAATTATACTGTGTTAATTTAATAACCATTTTCAATTTATCATTAAGATGAATAGAAAATTAATTTGTCATTTGGCGTACATATGGACTACCTTATACACAACTGACATATTTTATTTTTCTTCACACTATCTTATGGTTTTTCATACAGACTGATTTAATTACTATTGATGATTTTTATAAAAATATAAGTAATTTTTAATGGAAAAATATTATCTACATTCATACCATCCAATTCATTGTAAGAGGAAGACATCTCCCATTTTTTTGTGTGGACTACCTCTTCCATGAAATGATGTGATTAATTTCCCATCTATAATTTATATGGATGTTCATATGGATATATTTAGATAATATAAATGTTATAATAATGAATATTGAATTATTTATTACCATTTATCTTTATTTTGTTCCAATCATCAAAATGTGAAAATATAATTTCTTCAGATGTGGGAACTTTAACCTCCACGATGTAATGTTATTTATCATACATCTCCACCATATATGTATGGATATAAAATGGTTAATATTTATAAATATGAAACTTACAATATGATTAATATTCTATATATTATGAAACCAAGAACAAGGTCCATATACTAGAACTGTCGAACTAAAACATATTTAAAAAAATTGAACAATGAAAACCCAAAATGAATATTTTAAAAAACAATTAGTAATAACAAAGTATTTAAAAATTATATATAAATAATATTAATTAATATAAGAATAAATATAGTTCTATAATATTTTTATAATAAATATAAATTTATAATAATGTATATTAACAGACCATAAAGAGAATTTCATGACCTGATGTAATTATTTGTTGCCTCACTTTTATTTTTTTGGATATGTTATATTTAAAAAAACGTTTCTTCAATGTGGTGTGTATAATAATAATGAATGTATATTAATGTGATTATTATTAAAATTATTAGTATTTTAAAAATTATTTAAATGATCTATCTTTAATGATGTATTTATTCATATGTTAGCAAAACTATACGGGTTCTAGTCTTAGTATTTTTCCCATGAGATATGTTTTATGATTCATGTTTATTTTTATTTATATAGTGAATATACTACCCCTTTGATATATTATATCATTTAATTATTCATTTTAATGGAATTAAATGTTATATTGGAATTTATTTCTTTCACAGGGACCATGATTCAGATGTAACCAAAGTCGTAAGGCTTTATATAGAAATATTATTTTTAATTGGTATTTTTTATCCATCAATATATTTTCAGGGAAATATTTTATTTTCATTTATTCAAACATAGAAATTTTCTTCAAGTATATTTATTTTTTGTACTTTAATATTTTTATTTTATTTTTCTCTCTATTTTAATTAAAATCATTGTAAAAATATTTTTAATAAATTCCGACCTTATTTTATATATATTTTGATTTTTTTGTATCCATTTCAATGTTTCATAAATGGATTTCAAGAATGATAATTTAATATATTTTATGATTATTTAATGCAATATTCAATAATATGTTAATTTCATTCAAATATTTCAATAAAATAATTTCCATACTGTTTTCTAATAATGTAATTCATGAAATTTAACAATATTTTAAAAGGAATATTTTTTATTAATTTCCAAAGGAATATATATCCAAATATCATAATCATTATTTTATTAAAGAATAAATCAAAAATTTCCATGTATATTTTCAATGAAGATATTATGGTCAATATTTTTGAAAACTTTAGTTCTAAACATATGGAAGAAAATGATATTTTTACGAAGAAAGTTTTAATGTATGTTTTAAATTTATTAATTTTTCTATATATACATCATTAGATAATAATTATGATTCATTGGATATATGAAATTAAGATAATATCATGTATTTTCAATAGATAGTTTTTGATATAGATGTTTTAGGTAGGATTCTATTAAACACATTTGTTTCCCATATGTTTAATATGATATAATGAAATCAATATAAAAATAATTTATATTCAATGGGTTATGATATAATGAAATGGAAAATATTTTTATGAAATTCTATTATACATATGTATGGATTTCATTATTATGTTTTTTGGTCGGGGAATTTTGTTTCCCTATAAGGAATTGGGTAAAAATATCATCAAATGAAATAATATAAACTAAAACAGGTTGGTTACCGAGTGCAATAATTGAATTTATCTATTATGATAGTATTAGTAGTGATCATTGACTATGTAAATGATTAAATAAATACTGAACACAATCCACTATAGGAATATATAATCTATGATTTTCTTTATAGTGATCCATAACATATGAAATTATTTTCTATGATTACGTGTATACCACAACCTATTATCATTTTCTAATGACAAATTTCCATTGGCTCATGAATTATTAAAATTTATTCAAAAAAATTAAGACTTATTTTTTTTAAATAACTAATCCTTATTAAATGAATCATGATTAATGGTCATTATTTTTTTAAACACTACTTGAATGTAAATATATGAGAGGTGGAGGGGGGGAGAAAAGGGAAAAGGGGTTTATGGGGGTCTGAAAAAGTGAAGCCCTAGGGAATCCCAAAGATCCACCTCCATTCTGCCTGAGGGGTGGGAAGTGGTAGTATTATACACCATAAGGGGAGGATAGTGGTAGGATCTGGAGGACAGGATGTCTGCCAGCCGATTTCCCCCACGCCATTTTTGAAGAGTCTCAATGTTTTTTGGGTGAATAGGTCTTCAACTCCAGATGATATATGAAATGTGCCATGGTGTAGGGGAGACTCCCTTATGAGAGCTCTAGATAACCTTGGAGTTAGTCTCCATCGTATTGACAGAGCGTTCTTTGAAATGAAAATCTCCATCCTGGTAAGCAAGGCCCATTCCTATTCCATCAGAGAGTCTGTATTCCCAATGATAGAACTGAAATCAACGATAACTGAACTGGGCAGGTCACAGACTCTTCCACCACCCCTCATAATTCCCTCGTCGCACACTCTATCAAAGTTCATATTAAATTACTAAACAGAGGGAGTCCATATCAGCCAAGACCTTGATTGTATTGGATGAGAAGGGGGAAGGGCGATGCCAGAGAAATGCCTGAGGGATGTTGCCTCCCCATACTTAATATGGAGGGTAGCCAGATCATAAATGAGACATCTAGTTTGGAAAACAATTCCATGGGAAGAGGTACAAAATTCGTTGGGCTGCACCCTGTTGCATGCCTTCCAAATGCACAAAAAACCTGCCTCTAAGAGAATGAACTGATCATTTTCCTCTTGTTTACTCATATCTCCACTGAACCAGCACTAAAAGAAGTCATCGTAGATCTCAAAGCCTCTGGATAAAGTGATGAACTCACCAAGGGAACTCCAGACACACCTAGACCAGTCTCCCATAAGGAAGAGACAAAGAGTGGTCTCCTACTAAGGGTCCCGACAGCAAGAACATCTCGACACGATAGAGATACCACTGGACTTGATTTCCATCTTCGTTGGGATTTCATTAGAGCATTCCTGCAAAACTAGAATGTTGTATTTTTTAAGGATTAACTTGAACCATAGGATCTTACACCAAGGATCTGAAACCACACTGCCACCCTGTAAAGAGAATATGATGGGTCACCTGGTCACAATCCCCTGACTAATGGGTCACCTGGTCGCAGTCCCCTGACTAATTTTTATGAAACCACACTGCCACCCAGTAAAGAGAATTCTGAACCATGGTGTGCTGAAATAGAGAAACTATAGATCCATTTCTCTCTCAAAGAACCCCATGCATCATAATACCTAAATAATTAATCTCTACTCCATGAATTCATTGTCCTTATTCATGACGAATTTTATAATCACATTTGACCTAGTCACTTTTTGATTGATATCACAGACCATTTCATGAGAAATCCTAATTGCGCCTTGAGTAGATCCTCCCAAAATGAAGGTAGGTTGCTCTACTTCTACCCAATCATGAATGAACCTGGAGAGCGTGTTATTGATAATGGTGGAAAAAACCTTGTATGTAATTATACAAAGGATAATTGGGCAGTAATGGGAGAGAAAAGAAGGATATACAACCTTGAGAATCAGGATCATTGTAGTAGCACTAGATACTTGGGGGAGGTCCCCCCCCTAAAGAAACCCCGAATAGCCTTCATGAGTTAACCCTTGATAATTCTCTATGCCGACAGAAATACAGACCCTAGGAAACCGTCAGGGCCAGTTGCACTATCCAGGTTGAGGAGGTTGAATACCTCCCAAATCTCATTCCCATCATGGGTTCTCTCAAGGAGGGTGTTCTCTTGACTAGGGACAACCATGAGATTGAGTCAGAGAGATCTGAATCCCCAAAGGCATAACCATTCAAAAACTACAGGTTATCATCACACAAAATATATTTGAAGTGCAAATTAACCATATTTCCAAGGAGCTCGAGTTCATTGTAAAAGGAGCCTTTCTTGAGGCAGATGGTAGGAACATGGGGCTGATGATTTTATTTCCAACATGCATGGCAAAAGGTCGTACAATGATCTCCTCCTTTGAGCCAAAGGGGTTCGGGACCTTTCACATAGCTTCCTTTCTAGTTTGAGAAGTAACATAATCTGAATCTTGTTTTTGAGACACAACATGACATAAAAGACTTCATTCCACTCACATTCAAAAGAGGCTTCAACTCACTCAGTTGAACAAGAAACCTCCTCCATGCACGAATAATCAGGCTCATTCAGGGAATACCAGGCTGTAATACCTTGTTTCATGCAATGTAACTTCAGGTGGAGATGCTCCCAACCCTCGCAGTGATAAGGAAGATACAAAGAGAGATGAACCATATCAAGAAAGACAGGGTACCGAGTCTATCTCATATGGAAGAAGAAGCGGTGAAGGCCTATGGCCTGTATATGATGATAAACAACAACATGGAATGATCTAAAAGAGAACGGTTATGGTGATAAACTTCTAGGTTATGGAAGTCTGACATATCTTGGAGGTTCCCCAGGAATCGGTCTAGCCTGCACCAGGTCCTCCTATTGTGCCTCTGATTATTGCACCATGTGAATGAATCCCCTGAGAATCCAATATCCTAAACCCTTTCTTACATTGTGGAAGAGGAGAAGGTGTTTGTATCTTCCCTAAAAAGGGTACTATCACCCCTATTTTCTGAAGGATGCATAATCGTGTTGAACTTAAAACCCATAATCCACCAAAGCTCCCCGGGATTAAAATCCCTAATCTTTGTCCACATTTTCTCCCACAGACCTGCATAACACATAGAATATATGAAAGAGGACAAAAATGTTGAGCCCCCAACAAGATCCTTATGGAATGTTGTTGGTCTGATCCATCTAGGATAACAATATTAACCCTAGCCTTAGAGAATATATAGATATGGTGATTCTTCTACACACCATTCTAGAAGAACTGCATACCCATCATTTTAGAAAATACTTTTATATTCGAATAATGTTTTTAGGCTCAAGAATAATGACCACAAAGGCTTTATGAATAGAAGTTCAAGACGAGATAAAATTTGTCTTCTCCCTGGCCTCGAGACCTCAGGCATTCCCCACGATCATCGAGGTCATGGGAATAGAGAGCGCCTGACACTAGCCCGGGTAATGAGAGGCTTCCAGGCCTGCGCCCTTGAAGATGAAATGGAGGCGTTAAACTGTGATCTAGAGCACATTATTCCCATTGAAATAGAATGATAGATAGGTAGGCCCCTATTCATGACTGCAAGATTCAGGGAGAGACCATCATCCGCCTGCACTAAGGCCTTATAAGGATTATAGGTTTTGACTGGGTTGGAGTTTAAATGAGCCTATGATGAGAGGAGAGTCAAAGGATAGTGCATCCGCCATAGCATGTGGGGAAAAATAAAGGTCGCCAACTAGGAGGAGTTGGGGGGAAAGCGCATGAGTGGGAACTATAGGAGGGCTAAAGATAAGGGCCATGCAATGGAGAAGAGGGAAACTGAGAAGTGGTCGGAGGGAGGTGTTGGGATAAGGGTCCTACAATGGGTAAAAAGAGGGGAGGGAGGTGCATGAGGTAGAATGGGGTGACAGATAGGGAAAAGGCTCAGGAAAGAGACCAAAGATGGGGAAGGTACCATACGAGGTGGAATAGAAGGTGGAAGAGGAAATGGATGACTATGAAGAGATGGGGACATCAAATCAGGATGAGGGGCGGGGGAACCAACGGACCTGAAAAAGTAGCAGACAGAGATAGTGATGTAGGAGGATTGAAGGGGGATGAGGAGGAATACCTTCCCTCAGAAAAAGTATTCTTTCCTCTCGAGTGATAGGTGAACCATTTCCTTCTGACTACGGATGAGTGTCCTTACAAGTGGAATCCACTGGGTAGGCAATGGTGTAGACAGATCCAGGGCTACGCAGATGTGAGCTGACAAAGTGTCAAGAAGCTGATGAATTCATTTCTTTCTGTGAAAAGAAACACCCCCCAAAATTAACCAACCACCTCCAAGAAAACTAGGTTTTGGAAAGGCAATGGAAGGACCATGAAGCATATGCACACCTCATAAATCAGGGATTCTCGTCCTTGGTGAACCTCCATGGACAATCAAGAAAGGCTAAAGCTCCAGCGGAGGAAAGTCCAGGGTTCCCTTGCCCAGACACGAACGAAATATTCATAGGAGTCCAGGGCGATGAGGAAGAGCCCCAGTTATGCTCAAAAATTCTGCAAGGGTGAAAAAAACCCCATTCAATGAAAAAGATGAGATCACAGGAGGCACCGTTGGTGCATTCCATTGAACATTCAAAAAAAATCACCCACTGGATATCCTTTGATTAATGGTCATTGAATAACTAAGAATGTATTTCATATGTTATGACCCTATTATAATATCCTGACTATTTTTGTATTCCCGCTTATTATTATAGGTTGATATATCCCTTATTTACACTTACTAAGCTTCAAACCTCACAATTTATTATTTTGTTTTTTCCCTAGGATATGGAGAAATATAATTTTGAATGGTTTTCAAGAATTTAATCATATGTGTATAATTTTTTGGGAGAATATGATGTATTCTAATGCAATAAAATAATCATGTTATATGTGAAAAAATTTATATTTTTGGATAAAGACGGATTTAATTGCATAACAGGATTTTCAAAACTATTAAAAACTATAATCATAAATGTTATTAGTTACATATGTGACTCAATTTTGTTTATTCATTATGTGATTATGGATTTTCAAAATAGGTTTGTTTTAGTTTGTTTCAAATCCAGTCTATAGTGCATCTTTTTTTAGCACATGATTCATTTAAACATGTCTTGTATTATCTCAATGAAATTTAGTGAGTGTTTTTTATGATTAATCAATGCCTTTTAAGACTCATTTAAAATAATATAGGACATATATAAATAAAACAGGGTTATTGTATATAATTTGGTGTTATATGTTTATTATAAATGGATTTTATCAATTTATTCATCATGTTGTTTGAATCTCACACTTTTTACATTCTTGTTTACATTTTACTTTTTGTATGTAGGTGGAACTAAGATCCCTAGATGATTCTCTCTAAGAATTAAGTTCTTTTTGCATACTATTATTGATGTATTTTATTGAGATAGATGAATACTATTCACATGATTGATTGACTCCAATGGGAAGGGAGAATATGAATTAATAGATACTAATTTTTATTAAATCATTCCGCTAATAAAGAAAATATTATACATATTAATGTTTTCTTGACTCACTAATATATTACCATCCTCAACTATTTATCAAATAAATAAATGAAAAACAAAATGAGTTGCACTATGCCTACTCTGAGTCATATCGAACATTGAATTTCAATATCACCTCCATTAAAAATTGTAAAAATATTGAGAAACATTTCAGTGGGTTTTGGATGTTTCAAAAACAATAGACATAGATCCATCTTGATTAGGCTCAGAGTTATTCATGAATAAAATTCCACTATATCCAAATAATGATCTATAACATTATCTTAATATCACATACATGATTCAATAATATATCAAGCATAAATTGTTGTATGTTTTTTCTTATTAACTTCAAATATAGTCCTAGAGTTTTTAATCATAAATATTACATATTTCTATACGAATAATCAAATTAATTTACTTATAAACTCTAAGGGACTATAAATCTTTAATATATTGGGAAAATAGATACACATTCTACATATTTCATGAATAATATTCAATATAATCAATAAATATCATCAGATATTAAAATATTCAATGAAATAACATAATTAATCATTTAATCATATCATATTTTGTGTAAAGAAACTGTTTTTCGTAATATGTTTACAAATTCATCATATCATAGCACATCGAAAATAAACTGGTTTGGTAGACATATCATATTATTAGTAAAAACCATAGAAAAAAATAATACGAATGATATCATTTCATCAAATCCACATTAATGAATAATAAATATAATTGGATATTATGATATATGAAAATGATGTTAACCTAAATTGTAGAATATTCCTTGGGGAATATAATTTTTAATTTTGAAATATCTGATTAAATATACAAAATCATAAAAATATTATGAAAACATTTTATTTGAAAATATCCCTTGAAACAAGTAATGGATGATTAAAACAATTGAGGGTTTATGATATTGGGAAATTATCTTCATGCTATATAAGTTCATAGAATCCATTCCTTTAACAATTTTTCATAATGTAAAATGTAACTCATTTGATAAATGAAAGGATGATTACTTTTGAATCATATCATAAAAATTTAATATTGATTAAAATGGTCATTAAACATTCATACTAGAATATGAAAAACATTATTGAATTATTTTGAGAAACCATTTATATGGAACGAAAAGTATGTTTGATCGAATATAGAAATAATGTATATTTCCCTTAAAACATTCTTCTTATCTCTTGAGTTCATAAATTGTGAAAAATAAATGGGAAAAAATTTATTCATATGATAAATGTTCAAAATAATAAATAATAAAGGGATTTATTAGATTAGGATCATATTATTTCATCACTGAAAAATCATACATAAAAAATTTCATATAAAAATAGTTTTGAGAAAGAGAACCCTTACCTCAATTCCCTTTATTCATCGTCTATGTTTGAACCTCATATTCTTTTAATGTCCTCCTTTAGACCACATATTAAGTATTTTTTAATGGTCTTATAATAAGATCATCACCTATACATCATGTATAGGGGAGTGAGGAAGAGATGTTTTCAAGGTATTGTGGATCCAGAAGGGTCAATGTGGTGTCAGGTGGATAATGGAAAGGTTCCATTTATTAGTGAGGAGAGGGAAACTATATGAATTTCATACATGGTTATCTTATAATAAAATATTTCTCAATCCAAATGCTTCAAAATGTAAATATATTTGAATATAAGTTATCATATGGCTAAAATATAAAAACTATATAAACTTTGGATAGGGTTATGTGGTATTTTAAACCTTGTCTATTTAATTTAACCCCTTAGATAAACTATTTAATCCTTAGTAGTGGTAATGATTTTTCCCTCTTTATGGGTTGTAATTTTATAAACGCGGTGACAATTGGATCCTAAATTGCAAAGGCAGTTAATTTTAGACCATATACCTTATACATTCTACTCTTTTTGGTTTTTTATATTTGATAATAATTTATTAACATATCTTTTAAAAAATATCATTAATCTCATTTTTGACCATATTCATTTAATTTTACTTTAACGACAACAATACAAGAGTGAAATTCAAATATAATGATTTAAAACATTCCTAATAAAACATATTTATTTATGTAAATCATGGAACAAAAAAATTCATCTATATTTTATTATATTTATAAATATCTAAAATCAATTTTTTTATTTTTTTTATTAATTGAAGAAATATCAATTGAGTGTTTTATTAATACTTAAGGTAATTATTCAACATATAAAAATTAGAAATAAAGATTTATGACAAATAAAATTAATTTATATTATAAATGTACATTTTGAGACAAAAAAAATTCTTTATACCTATTAGATAAAATATTTGACATATTAATGCCATGGGTTTGAGACAAGTGTGTGTTCACAGCCTCCTCCTCAAGCTTGTTATCTTAGATGGATTTCTGCCTCATTTGTAATGGACAGAGGCAGGATGTGGGATGGGATGAGCTTCTATTGGTGAAAAAAATCCCCACCAAGATCAAATTCCTCACTAGGAGGATTCGTAACAGAGGCCTCCAGGTGGATGCCAATATCTGTAGATGTGGTATCCTACTTGCGTCTAGGTGCGTATGGTGTAGTGTTCCTAGTGAAGAGAGAAATGGCCATCTGTTCTTCGACAGTGACTGGGCAAGCAATGTATGGAAAATACTCGGTGATTTCTCTGCGCCCCTTCCCCCATATGGTTCTTTTCCCACCTTTCTTGATAAGTGGTTCCAAAGATCTGTCGGAAGAGGTATGGAGAGGGTAGCCCAAGTAGTGGTTCTGCAAGTGGGGTGCTGGACCATATGGCTGGCTCGGAAAAAATCAAAGCACGAGGGGGTGGGGGTATCGGCTCGTGTCAATATTGTTTGGGAGAAAAATCTGCTACTAGATTTGAACATGGAAATGAGTACATGGAAGGAAGCCCCTTCTCTTCATCGGTTCCAAACAGACTTCAATTTTGAAATGGAACCAAGTAGCAGGGAAGGAAAATGGGTATGATGGAAACCTCCTTCAGTTGGTTTAAAACTTAATAAAGACAGATCTTTCATTCAAGGGAACCTACGCGGAGGAGGAGTGGTACGTGACCACAAGGGTTTGGTTTACCTCGCTTTCTTGGCCAGATTGGGCCAAGGGTCTTCTCTACAAGTGGAGGTGAAGGAAATTATGACCATACTCATCCTTTTCATGCAAAAGAGTCTAGAAATCTATGAAATTGAAAAAAAAACTCCATTATAATGCGTAACTCCTTGAAAGGGTAAAACGAATCTCCTTGGTTGGATAACTAGGTCTATGAAAATGTAGAAGAATGATTAATACGAAATTGAGAATCCTTCACACCTGGAGAGAAGGGAAAAAGGTCACGGATCACATGGCCTCGATGGACATCAATAGCACGGAGGATGTGTTTCTTCACACTACAGGGAGTATCCAGCCCAAGGGGATTGACTATATAAAAGTTGATGTGATTGGTCTTCAATACTTCAGACCACCCTAGGCCGTTATGGCTAGGGGAGGGGTCTTCCCCAGGGTCCTCTTTTTTTTCTTTTTTCCCTTTTTCCAATTTTTCCTTTGTATGTTTCCCCTCTTTCAATAAAAACATATATGATGATAATAGATGGAAATGGATGAAATAAATTTATACAATATTAAAATGTAATGTTATAGTAAATTTGTATATTCTTATCCCAATGATATGCCCCTATTTTACTTGTTTTCCCCTTTCCAAGATGAAATCAATTATCTATGGTTATAATAAAAATTAAGAAAAAATGGGACAATATAAATATTATAAACATCCATATTGAAAATAACATGTCCTTTTTTTGTGATTCTATATCTATAAGTGGATGATAAAAATTTAATATAAAATCAAAAAATGGAAGGAAAAACTATTTTTCTATAAAAATGAATTTGTAAGTACAAATATACTGTTATATAACATTCAACCATAAAATTTATTGAAATGTACATAAATAGATTATTCATTAATTTATAAAAATAATTAAAATTTTAGTCAATTTAAAAACAATATTCGACCTTTCACATTAATGAAAAAACATTGTTTTCAATAAGAGTAAATATTTTTCAATATTCACTAGAAAATAAATTTATTCATTAAAATCCTAAAAAACCGCAATCATGATTAAATTTGATGATTTTAAATATGAATTTTATTATGTCAAATTAATTTTTTATAAATGAAAAATTTTAATTTAATATTATCTCAAAAAAATCATTAATAAATTTTTTTGAATCCAATGTATTTTGTAAACATTATATAACTTTACAAAAACATTAATGAAAATTTTCAATGAATTAAAACATAATTTTTTATTAGGACCATTATATATATTTCATTATATTTTTATTCTGATTCAAATGACAATTCAAAAACTAGGCTTTAATTTCCATATCTAAATAATAATATTTTCTGCTTCTTTTCAGTGCAATGTTTTGTGTCATAAATTTTATCAAACATAATATTATTTTTTAAAATATTATGGAGTTACATTTTCATATATTTTTAAAATTTATTCCTACAAATTTTTACTAATTATCAATAATCAGTGTATTTATATTTGAAATTTTGTTTTTTAAAATTGAACATCATAAAAATGGTGAATAATAATTTGATTTAAAATGGAAAGTTGGAAAATATAAAGGTTTTATGAAATTACACATTATCCCATTACAATATAAGGGGAAAATTTGATAGAAGATAATTTATATACATGGATGAGAAAACTAGACTCTAAATACTAATATAGAGTGATTTATAACATGGTCATACGAATGATAACAACTACACAACCCTAAATCTGTAGAGAGTGAAAAACAATCAATTCATAAAAATTAAATGTAAATAAAAATATTTTTATTTCAAAACCATTTACCAATAGTAGAAGGATTATATTTTTATCATGAATTAAATCAATATATAATATAATTAATTCATTAATTTCCATTTTATAGGTATAATTTCATCATTTAGTTTTTTATCAATGAATTTTCCCTTTATTTAAACTCCAAGAGATGATGATAAATTTTTCATTCATAAAATAATAAAATTAACATTTAACGGATCATAAGATCCATAATTCATTCCTCATATCTCTAAATATTTAATGAAATAAAAAAACAATTGCATAGTTTATCCAATATGCATAAATCTTATATTAATCTCCATGTCCTTACCAATAACACCAATAGTTTAAAATTTTCATTTCTATAAATGGTTATACTTTAGTCCCTTAAAAATATTTGAAATTAAAAATCAAAAAAGTTTAAAATAATTATATTAAATTTATAAAACCAACATTACATTAACATCCTAAAAACGTAAATTAATCCCATATTCTACATAGTTAACTTGTGAATACATTGATTTATCATAGAAAAATGAAAATTATATGAATCACCATAAATCCTTGAGGAAAACATATATTTTTTAAAAACATTACATAATCCTTATTTCTCAAATAAAATCTCAGGCTGTCAAATATTTTCCATAAATCTAAATATAATTTTAATTAAATCAAGGATTACATAATAAACATTTTCAACAAACAACTAATTATTTCCACGGTCATAAAAACTATACTTCATAAATTATTAATACCAATCACCTCTTGAACATAATTAAAAATTATTATCCCTTAATCAAGAACATATTACATGTTATCTTTACATCAATCAAGTGTTTTATAGAAAAAACCACCTCATTGATAAATTACTTTTATTGGCTATCTATTTCATTCAATATATTTTTGCAAGTACTTAGTGAAAAACATGTACATAAAATTCCTTTAGTGATTAATGATTCTTAAAAAAAATATGATTATTAAAAATATATATTTAAAAAATAATTCATGAATTCCATTTCATAAAACATCAATAATTCCACTTATTTCTTGAACCGTTATATATAATTTTTAATCTTATTCCATAATGATTCATTCCATTCATATAACATTTTTATCTGTTCATCATAAAAAAAACTTTACTCATAATACCCTGATGACCATAGTTTAAAAAATTCTCATACTTTCCAAATTTAAAACATTCACATATTGATCATACCTAAGAGAAACCATTTTTTCAACCATTACATTAACACAAGTTTTCAATTCTTGTTGAGCATTAATTGCACAATTTTATTGTTTTCAACACCAAGAACATATTCCTATTATAATGTTACCAAATATATACACATAATAATTTCATATTTAGATATTATATTATTTAAGATGGATCTTCAATAAATTTTATGAGAACAGGTGTGAGGACTATACAGGTTTAGTGCCTTTATAGACCGGATGCTTAGTCCTCTTAGTTCATGAATATTAATCAACAAATCATACAAACATAATCTAGAATTATACAGTTAATAAAAATATACAACATAAGTTTTTATTCATAACACGAGGAATGAAAACATAAGAAAGGGTTGAGGACATATTCATATCAAGTTTAAAAATGGAAGATATCAATAAATTTTCATATAAAATAAAATAAAAAACATAAGGGTATTATATCCTCAATATAACTTACATGGTACATACCAAATCTATCATTGATCACTAGCTTGAGTCGTGGAATTAAACATTATCATTTAAAATGGCATAAATAATATGAGTGATAAATCATCATAAATAAATATTAAACCAAAATTTAATATCATAACAGTGTGGAAATATCATAGGTATAGAAACCATATAATATGTCAAGGTCAACTACCAATTCCAACAGATGATAGTGTGTGAGGCATCAACACTTGATTCCCATATCATAATGGTTTAGGAATTATTTCACATTTCCCATAGTGGATCATGTAAACATATTTTTTACATTAGTGGATCAAGAACATTGACGTGTTTCCCATATTGGATGAAACACATTGACATGTTCCCCATAGTGGATCTAAGAACATCAAATTGTTTTACATATTTATCTCATGATATATAAAACTTTACTATATCCATTGGAGGGCTATATATTTATATTACCACCCATCACATAATGAAATCCATTCATATATGTTTCATAAGATAATAAAAAATTTATCGCATAACCATTTCATAACCTATACAAATAAATAAGGTTTATATAGCAACCCACGACTTTTACATAAAACATTTCATTATTTAAAGCATAACTAATCCTCAGAGTACAAGCAAAGGATCTTTAAGTCTAGTGTCTTGGAAGACTAGGTACATATAACATAAAACATGGGGCTAAAAAACACTTCTTTATTAAATCTCTCTAATGAGCTCCTAACTTCCTTTGAGCCCTTACATCTGCATAGGGTACCCTGGGGAACACATGAACAAAGCGATGAGCTAAAAATTCCCAGTAATGGAATGAACATAAGGATACATCTCAAGCACATGAGTTAAGAGGAAGGACATAATGATATCCAAATAATGAAACATATGAAATAATTTAATGTAAGCATGGGATAATATAAACATGGAATCATTTAAAATTGGCATAATAATAAATAATATCTTTAGTACGGGTCAAGGATAACCGCCAATCCCGTTTCTCGTTTCATTACGGGTCAAGGATAACCGCCAATCCCATTTCACATCGCTTCTCATGAGAGTTATCCTTACCCAATTCATTGGAGCGCTATCTGGGAGCACCCATCTCAACATATTCATTAATATTCTTACCACATAAATAATCTTTCCACATAAATAATCTTGACACATAAATAATCATACATAATCAACCATACATAAACATAAGGTTACCCATGGAATGAATTGGGTACCACAATAATGACATAAAACATATCCAATGGGTGTGTCACGAAAGTGTCCATGAAAGGAAGAGATTAGAACATACATGGAAATTAATAGGTTAAAATAGGCATATAACATGGAAAGTGGTGTCAAATATAAGTGACAACATATAACAAAATGTATTTTAGAATCAATAGCATTAAAAAATTCTTGTGTGGTTTTAAGGGAAACACTCTAGAGCTTTTCAAATAAAAAAGAGAACATTCTTTTATATAAAACCATAATTTAAACAAGAAGTTTTTATTATTAAAATTACTGATTTTATAAAAACATTGGTGTTTTAAAACATAGGATAGAGTGCACTTGAAATTTGGGTAAAAATTTGGGAAGTCCCCTTAAAACGGGTTGGCTTATCGGAAAGTTCTAAGGAGGGAATCCTTCAAAATCATGTATATCCCCGAGTGAATTTGGTGAAAGGGTATTGATATAAGAATATTGTACAAAAACCCAGATTTATACAGACTCACATATATAAATAAGATAACACCATCTTGAAAGAAGGATATGGAAACACGAAAGAACAAAGAAGGTTCAGGTAGAATTCGTTACGATTTTATCGGCATGGTGTCGGGTGTGTCCAAGAGAGATTGACGAGAAAGAAATAGGTTTTATCATTACTTATAAATCTAGAAGGATGTATGGGGTGGTTATTAAACATACCCCATCATTTTCTAGTACACATATAAAGGCATAATATGAAGGATAATCTTGATTAAGAGAGAAAAGGAGAGGATCCCTTACCTTAAATCCGGTGGTGTTCTACACATGTTATTAATGACATGAATAAACAAATTAGGATGATTAATTAATAATTAAAGAACCTATTAGATATGTAATTGACTTATTATAACCATTTTTAGTTCATTCAAATCCTTTTTGATTAATTATGAGGTTCATTTTAACTATAGGGCTCATTTGTTTACATGTATTTAATGGATCGGTTCACTTATATTCAAGTTTGGATTATATTCAAGATGAAAGTGGTTGTCCAAAATTGAAGTTACATTATTTATTTCATATCCATTAGATTACATGGTTTAAATTTTAATTAGGTTACTTAGAGTGATGTTGAATCATTATATATATAATCATAGTGATAACTGTGTTTTTTAATTGGTGGATTCGATTACAAAGAAAATGTTTTGATTTATAAATTAATATAATTTGTACAAAAGAATTACAAAAAAAATATGATATATTACATATATAATAATCTGGTTCAATCGTAGCACAAATGGTTTAATGACCAGAATTAATGATAATAATAGAAATTGATAAACCGTTGTCATTGAATGTGCTAAATTAGCACATCCCAAACGGTGCTTTCTTTTCTTTCAAATAAAATGGTGGGGAAAGGAGAAAAGATAATGAAATTTACCACTATCATGAAGAAATTAAAGTACATGTATTCTACTAGATTTATCATACTATTATGGTGAAGGGAGGTAAGGAAAAAAATTAAAATGGAAAGAACTTAAAAGAAAAGAAGAAATTTGGGAAGAGGAATTTACCTATTGAGAATTCCTCCTTTGAGAACATATTAAGAGAAGAGGTTCTGGTATTTTGAGGAGGCTGAGAGCTTTCTGACGTGGTGAAGGACCTTGGGGAGAGATTTGGGCAGAATTTAGAGAAGGGTTGGAGCTTGAGAGTAATGGAGATAAGAGGGAGTGAAGGGGGTTTTTATAGTGGAGGAGAGGTGAGATTTAATGATATTATAATCCTTAATTTATTATCTCTTCACAATAAAAAGAATAGTAAATATTCCATGACCAAGAATAGTAAATGGGTCATGTGAATTTGAACGAAGTGGGCTTACATCAGCATAACATCATCGATGACTCAATTAATCCATTAATTAGCATTTTTTGTGAATTATCGGATTCTATTATTCAGAAAAAATTCATGTATTCCATAAAAATCGCAAAACTTCACCCTAACCATTTTTCGACATGTAGAATCCCAAAATGATGTCCATTTTTCAAAAATAATTTTCTAAATATGATTATTTGAGAATTTAATTAAAATAAAAATTTATTATCAAAACTAATTTTAAATGATTCATTAACTCATTCTAAAATAAAGGTATATCATTCTTCAAACATGATTATAATTTTTATACCACCATAGGTGAGGTTACTATTAATTATGGTATATCACTATTCAAAAGGGTATGTTAATTTTCATAAGGGAAAGTTACTATTCTCCAAAAATTATTTTTGTTTTATTAGACTACAAAATACATCTTGAACACAACCGTGTATGCCAGATTTTCGAAATTCCAAACACAGAAGAGTCAAACTTCTGTTTATAGGTCACTTATTAGTTAGTAGTTAATTATATTGTGCTATAATGTGATTTTATGACATAAATCTGAGAATGGAATTTCCATTGAAAATGTTTGGGTCGTTACATTCTTCCCCCTTATAAAATTTCACCCTCGAAATTTCGTTTTACATACTAAACCAAAAACAGGTGTGGGTAATTTTCCTTCATTTCTTCCTCCAGTTCCCATGTTTATTCCTCAAACTTATGGTTCTTCCACAAAACATTGACAATATGAGTTGTCTTGTTGCGTAGAAGCATATCTCTCCGATCTAGAATATTTACTGGTTGCTCCTCATAGGAGATATCATCTTCTAGTTGCACAACCTCTGAGCTTTTTACAAATGAGGGATCAGGTATGTACTTCCTCAAGAGTGGTACATCGAATGAATCATGAACTCGAGCCATATTCGTTGGAAGTGCAAGACAATAGGCCACAACTCTTATGTGCTCAGGAATCTCAAATGGGCCAATATTCATTGGGATTAGCTTCCCTTTCTTCCTGAATCACATGACTCTCTTCCATGGAGATATTCGAAGGAACACTTTCTCTCCAACGTTGAACTCTAAGTCCCTTCGACAGTTGTCAGCGTAGCTCTTTTGCTGACTTTGAGCAGCTTTGATGTGTTTTTGGATGACCTGAACCTTCTCTGTCATCTCTTGAACAAGATCGGGTCCACGTAGCTTTCTTTCTCCGGCTTCATCCCAACAGGTTGGAGTTCTACATCACATTCCATACAGAGCTTCATATGGATCCATCTGAATACTCGAGTGGAAGCTATTGTTTTTATGAGAACTCAACCAATGGGAGATTATGATCCCATCCAAATCTTAATTATAGAGAGCAGGCTCTAAGCATATCTTCAAGTGTCTGAATAGTTCTTCCAGACTGGCCACCAGTTTAGGGGTGATTATCCACTAAATGAGGATAATATTCATTGTTAACATATATAATATTCAAGTGATTTATTATTCATAAACACCATTTTAGTGCATTTTACACTTTGAACATCATTTCAGATTATGATTGTAATACCTTCTTAAAATGCACTATTATGTGGTATATTTTTTAACATCATTTAAAGTACCCAATGATTCATCTGATTTTAAGTAATGTAATTATCCATATTTCAATTTAATATTTTGTAAAATTGATCTACCCTTATATATGAACATGTTTGATTCAGGGATCAATGGATAATTAATGGAGGATGATGGTGATATTTTGTGATTAAAGGAAGCAATTCTGGAGAAGACAAATTGGACATCAGCTCACTGATGAGACTGTGGGGCCCAACATAAAGGCCCAATTAATCCCATATTTCGTGGTATTATACCATATATGTATAGGAACAAATCAATATTCAGAATAAAACTCTAATTCAGCCTCCATGGTGTCCATTTAGGCATCCCAAGTTAGAGATAAAATTCTGGTCCAGATTCTGCGGCCCAGAACAACAACCCCCTAATATGATCATATCTCGGAATCCACAACTCCAAATGAGCCCAACCTTTACAGGAGGATATAATACAACCGGAGATCAATTTTCTTCTTCTATGGCACACTCTGATTAGGCCATCTAGAAGGACTTATAAGCGCTTCTGTTCGGTGAAGGAAAGCAGTCTGCCACCTCGGGTGAAGGGTGGAAAAATCAACCCCCTTACTTTCCGCCCACCTATGGCCTACCACAATTAATTGAGGAGACTTGGAATGTTAGAGGATAGACCAAAGGGATCAAAAATGCCCATTTAAGGCAGTGGTGGTGAAGGATTTGAGAATATTGGAGCTTGTTTTCATCTTAAGGTTATGCTGCCAATTTTTCTTTGTAATGTTCTTCCTTCACATGTAAGTTGTTTTAATTCATCCTTGTTTCTTAATAAATGTTCTTCTTCTCTTATTATTATATTCTTCTCATTATCACTTTGATACCGTTGTTTCAAGGTGTGAACTTTTTCATACCAAACCTTGTGAGATTATTACACAACGGTGGAGTGATTGTTATTTTATTTCGTTTTTTTACTTCTCCATTTTCTCCCTCATGAGTCTACTATCCGCTTCCATTGAAACAATAGAATCAATGGAGGGATAACCCACTTATGGGTTGATCTAAGGGATTAGAAAGGGGATGGATTGGATGTTATTTATCACCTCATTAATGTATAATCACTTCTTTAATTAAGATTTTTATTTGATGATTTTTAAACTCCATCGTCCTTGTTGAATTTAAGGCCACACACTTCAAGTGCTAATACGAACATTTACCTTGAAGTGCTCAAAAATTTGATTATTCAAGTGTATAGGTGATTAGTATTAAAGGGTGTAGGAATTAAACCAGTAAGTGATGATGTTGTTTTATCTCCTTAAATGAACCCATCTCAAATTTAAGAAATTGTAATCATTAAAAAGAAAATACGTCCAATCCACCCCGAGCGATGACCTAGGATCAACTCATTATTTTAAATTGAATTCACTTAAATCTGTTAGTTATACATTAAAACCATATAAAATCAACCCAATTTGGCCACTTCATAGCCAAAAATAGTCCATAGAATGTACGTGTCTATAGGTTTCTTCTTAGGTCTCTGAGGATTCGATAACACAAGCTAAACTACAAAGATCGTTCTACCTTCATCTCTTGGGTAAATTTGAGTGAGAATCAAATTTTGGTGTCGTTTACAGGGACATAAGTAAGTTATATTAGACACTAGAATCCTTTTCTCACCCCACTTTTCTATTCTCATTCCCTATTTCACTCCAATGGAAATCCCTTTTGAACAAACCCAAACATGGGTAACCTCTCCCTGCATTGATCACCCCACACCAAGTATGATGTACAATGATCAACCTAGTTTCTACTGGTGGGATAACCCACAAGAGATTGAGACACAATGTTTTAACTCCTATTCTCTACAAAACATTCCAACGTATTATGAGTTTCAATCCCAACAAGGCCAATCAGAACATCCACCTATGGAATTCCAATAACATAGTTATCCTCCTGGAATAGACAATCTGTATAAACCCCTTATCCATCCTAATACAAATCCATTACTTAAAAAACAATGTCAAAATATAGAGATAATTAATTTTTAGGTTTCATCTATGAGGTTAGAACTACAAAGAATTAAAACTTGTGAGGAACCCATCCCTACACAAACTATCTCTTCCATAACCTTATGTGAAGTGTCTAGTTTCCCACAAACCTCTCATGAATTTACTCAATAGAAAACCTTTGGATTTGGGGAAGATGAAGAGGATCAAGGAATTATTGATGGGTGTTTGAATCAGGATGAAATAGAATTTTTGGATTCAAAAAAAGAGAATTTGACACCATGGATTGAGTCTCCTAAGTATAACTCCATTGATAAATTTTCAAAAACACCAACCATTGAACCATTGAGTGAAATCACAATCTTGGAGTCCAAATCCATTCCTAAAACTGATATGTCCAATTTGGTGGATGAATATTATTTTACAAAGGAACCAATTCTATTGAGAAATTTAGAAAATGAAATTGAGTTTAATTCAAAGTGCCAACCGATGTCTGAATTTCCTATCCAAACCGAACTCAAAATTAGTATTCTTCCTTCCTCGCTCAAGAATCCCTTCATAGTGTATAACCATGACCTTCTTTATGGAATTACTTCTTATCTTGAATCTAATAATGTAGGAATTATCATTGAAGGCTTAGGAAAGACTAGAGATGCAACTAGATCCACCATTTCAGAAATTCATTGGATTTACCCACTCATTTTAGAAAATAGGATTGTGAATGAATCAAATTGGAAACATAGAATCAATCCCAACCAAGAATAATTAGTGAAACATGTGTTCCTTAAAATACTGAAAGTTGGTATTGGGTAAGTTGGGGGGTTCATGTCGGGCTAACGACGTTAAACAAAGCGTTGTATGGGAGGCAACCCCTGGTTTTAAAGTTTCTTATCATTTTGTTGTTTTAATAAAATTTATATTTTAAATAGGATAAAATAATCATTTTTATGTTTTTTTAAAAAGACTATTTAATTTTTCTTCTATTATTAGTATGGATGGGTATGAAAGGGGAGCACCATATTCATCTGTTTCACGTGGTGTGATCCTTGAGTAATACCTTGCCCAGAAATTTAAAAGGAAGACAATGTATCATTAGTTTGATTTAAAACAAAAAACAAAAAAAGGGAAAACCATAAAAATAATGATACTTGGAATTTAATAAGTCATTGTGTTGTTTGTTTTGTCTAGTTTTTTCTTCATTGTATGGTTCATGGACTATTTTGGGTGATCCATGTTCAATAAAAAAGGTGCCTACATCCCCTAAGAGATCAAAAGACTAATTTGGAGCAGCAAAAACATCAACATCAACCACCAGGTGACTTCATTCAATGACCCTCATATTCAATTTCCTTTTTGAACATTCATTCTCTACCTCTACCACCTTCTAAATTTTCTTTTCTTTAAACACTGGAGACAATATTATTTTATGTTGGGGGGAGATAAAAAAAATATTCTTTTGTGTAAAAAATGATAAATGATTTGAAAAAAAATGAAAATGGAAGGAAAAATTACTTCAACTTTGAACATGGTAATACACAATGCACACTTTGAAACTGTATATCAAATAATTTAGCATACCCTGATTCTAATTTTAATCCTTGTATAATTTCATGAGTATATATTTTGGAAAGTGTGGTTGTCCAATGTGATATTTCATCATTTGTATTTTCATCCAAATAAAAAAAGATCACAATGCACATCCTTTGGATAGTGGGGTATTATTTTGAGTTCATGGGGTCCCCCAAATAAATAGCATAGGTTTGGTGATCATTTTTGTTTTAATATGAGTATTCAATAAAAAATAAAAATAAAAATAATAAATTTTCACGTAGAGAAATTAAATGACCTAATGCGTGGCTTTTGGCACTTAAGGATCGTGACTCCATAGTTGTCTGGCCCAGAGTTAGTAATTTTATCTCTATTTTTGGTAATTTGAATTTTTTTTTGACTGAGTTAACTCGAGATGATACCCGAGTATGTGGGATTCACTTGGTGCCCTACGTTCATTGATCTTGGGAGTCATCGGCAATTTCCCGCTACAGGGGTTGACTCTTTTCAGTGCACCTTCAATTACCATGGCAAAATTACAAAAAAAAAACAAAAAACAAATCAAAAAAATTTATACAAATAAAATTTGAATACTTATCTTAATATATAAATGTGATTCCACCTAGCGCTTCCGTCATTTCCCCCCTTGAATAAAGATAAACCCCCATGTCCATTGGGATGCACAACACATCTTCATACTTAATTGATATTGGAAGAAATATGGAAATGAATTTGAACAAAGGAATGGGCATGGGATTGAGATCTGATTATGAAACTATCTTGTAGTAAAATATTTTTATGGGTTTAATGATTTTTTGGTATAAGGGTTTTGGTGATCATTGTGTAATAAAATGTTTTTGGAAAAGGGAATTCAAATTTCATATTTTTGAGATATATTTTGCTCGGGACTAGCAAAACTCAAGTTGGGGGGTGTGATTAGCCACTAAATTAGTCTAATATTCATTGTTAATACATATAATATTCATTTGATTTATTATTCATAAACACCATTTTATTTCATTTTACACTTTGAACATCATTTCACATTATGATTGTAATACCTTCTTAAAATGCACTATTATGTGGTACATTTTTTAACATCATTTAAAGTACCCAATGATTCATCTGATTTTAAGGAATGTAATTATCCATATTTCAATTTGATATTTTGGTAAATTTTTCTACACATAAATATGAACATGTTTGATTCAGGGATCAATGGAGAATTCATGGAGGATGATGGGGATATTTTGTGATGAAAGGATGCAATTCTCGAGAAGTCAGATTGGACATCAGCCCAATGATGAGACTGTGGGGCCCAATATAAAGGCGCAATTAATCCCACATTTCGTGGGATTCTATAAGACATGTATAGAAACAAATCACTCTTCCGAATCCAATGCTAATTAGATCTCCATGGTGTCCGTTTAGGCGGGCCAAGTTAGAGATAAAATTATGGGCCAGATTCTGCGGCCCAGAAAAACATCCCACTAATATGATCATATCTCGGAATCCACAACTCCAAATGCTCCCAAATGTTATAGACGTCTATAAAACATCCGGAGATCCATTTTATTATTCTATGTCCCACTATGATTCGGCCATCTAGAAGGGCTTATAAGCGCGTCTATTCGGTGAAGGGAAGCTGGCTGCCACCTCGGGTCAAGGGTGGAAAAATAAACCCCCCTTACTTTCCACCCACATATGGCTTACCACAACTAATTGAGGAGACTTGTACATTTGGAGGCTCGACCCAAGGGCTCAAAAATTCCCATTTAAGGTAGTGGTTGTGAATGAGTTGAGAATCTTGGAGCTTGTTTTCAACTTAATGGTATGCTGCCAATTTCTTTTTGTAATGTTCTTCCTTCACATGTAAGTTGTTTTAATTCATCCTTGTTTATTAATAAAAGTTATTCTTCCCTTATTATTATTTCCTTCTACATATCACTTTGATACCGTTGGTTCATGGTTTGAACTTTTTCATACCAAACCTTGTGAGATTATCATACAACGGTGGAGTGATTGTTATTTTATTGCGTTTTTTTACTTCTCCATTTCCTCCCTCATGAGTCTACTTTCCGCTTCCATTGAAACCATAGAATCAATGGAGGGCTAACCCACTTTTGGGTTGATCCAAGGGAGTAGCAAGGGGATGTATTGGATGTTATTTATCACCTCATTAATGTATAATCACTTCTTTAATTGATATTTTTATTTGATGATTTTCAAACATCATCGTCCTTGATGAATTTAAGGCCACACATTTCAAGTGCTAATACGAACCTTTACCTTGAAGTGCTCAAAAATTTGATCCTTAAAGTGTATAGGTGATTAGTATTAAAGGGTGTAGGCATTAAACCAGTAGGTGAAGATGTTGTTTTATCTCCTTAAATGAACCCATCTCAAATTTAAGAAATTGAAATCATTAAAAAGAAAATACGTCAAATCCACCCAGAGTGATAACCTAGGATCAACTCATTCTTTTAAATTGAATTCACTTAAATCTGTCAGTTATACATTAAAACCATATAAAATCAACCCAAGTTGGCCACTTCATATCCAAAAACAGTCCATAGAATGTACGTGTCTATAGGTTTCTTCTTAGGTCTATGAGGATTCGATAACCCAAGCTAAACTACAAGGACCGTTCTACCTTCATCTCTTGGGTAAATTTGAGCGAGAATCAGGGGGTGATAGGCCATGCTGAAATTTAATTTCATACTCAAAGAATTTTGAAGTCTATACCAGAATTTAGATGTGAACCTTGGATCATGGTCAGAGACAATATAGAGTGGAACATCGTGCAGTCTCACCACTTCCTTGACATATTACTTGCAAGTTGTTCAAGCGAGAGATCTTCATGAATAGTGATTAAATGGGATGTCGTGTTGAGTCGGTCAACCACAACCCATATCGGATTATTTCCCTTTGACGTCTTCATGAGACCTGTGACAAATTCCATTGTAATATTTTCCCATTTACACATGGGTATAGGAAATGGATGCATCATACCTTTGGACTTTTTTCACTCAGCATTAACATGCTGACATATAAAGAACCTTGATATATATTCCACAATCTCCTTCTTCATGTTATCCCACCTGAAGTCTTCTCGGAGATCACGTTACATTTTGGTACACCCATGATGGATAGAGAAGGTCGACCTATATGCATCATTCAAAAGATCCTTCTTTATTTCTAGATCATATTTTACACATAATCGTGTCCCAAATCTTACAACTCCTTCCCCATAAATTTGGAAATCAGAGGATTTACTATTTTTAATAGCTTCCACCCTTTTCTGGATTTCCACATATTTTATTTGAGCAACCTTTATTTTCTCCATGAGATATTGTTGAGAAATCATTTGAGAAAGGATTGATTATGTTCCTCCATTAATGATTCCCTTGTCCATCCTTTGAAAATCTAAGAAGATTAGATCCTTTTCAATTCTCATCATTGATAATGATGCAGGATCCTTTCTTCTTAGAGAATCTGCCACCTTGTTTACCTTACCAGGATGGTAGTGGATTGAGAAGTCATAATCGATGATGAGCCCTATCCATCATCATTGGTGCATATTATGATCTTTATGTGTGAATATATTTTTTAGACTCCTGTGGTCAGAATATATCTCACATTTTTCTTCATAGAGATAATGCCGCCAGATTTGCAACGCAATGATCACAGCCACCGACTCCAAATCATGGATGGGATAGTTTTGCTCATGGATTTTTAGCTGACTTGAGGCCTAAGCTATTACTTTATCATTTTTCATTAGCACACAACCTAAGACATTCATAGAAGCATCAAAATACACCACAAAGAGTTCTCCACTTGAAGGGAGTGTGAGTACTAGCACAGTGATAAGCCTCATTTTCAACTCCGTGAAACAGTCTTCACATTCATGTGTCCAAATGAACTTTACTCCAATCCGTGTCAGCTTGGTCATTGGGTTTGACAACAGTGAAAAGTTCTTCACGAATCGTCGATAATACCCATCCAGACCAAAAAAGCTATGGATATTTGTTACAGATGTTGGCCTCGGCCACTCTTCAATTGCCTTCGTCTTGGAAGGGTCCACAGATATCCCTTTCATAGTGATAACATGCCCCATGAATGATACATCCTCCATCCAGAACTCACATTTACTGTACTTTGAATACAAATTTTCCCTTCGCAAAGTCTTTAACAAATTTTCCAAATGCTCTCCATGTTCCTCCTTTCCCTTGGAGTATATCAGAATATCATCAAAAAATACCACCACAAATTTGTGGAGGTAATCTCTAAAGACTCAATTCATTATAATGATGAAAATTTTTGGAGCATTAGTGATTCCGAAGGGCATCACTATGAACTCATAGTGTCCATATTTGGTTTGAAATGTAGTCTTGGTAATACCTTCCTTCGTCACCTTTAGTAGGTGATATCTAGAC
Source organism: Viscum album (assembly GCA_963277665.1). Classification (NCBI taxonomy): domain Eukaryota; kingdom Viridiplantae; phylum Streptophyta; class Magnoliopsida; order Santalales; family Viscaceae; genus Viscum; species Viscum album. The sequence continues at coordinate 712,734,054 of OY728163.1, read as the reverse complement.
CGAAGGTCCACTATAGAGAAATAACTGGCCCTACAAAGCTGATCGAACAATTCATCTATCCGTGGAAGGGGATACTTGTTATTTATTGGGATTTTATTGATCTCATGTTAATAAATTTATATGATCATTGATCCATACTTCTTCTTGATGAAGAGGAATAGAGCACCCCATGGTGAAGTACTTAGGCGTATAAAACCCTTCTCCATATTCTCTTGTAACTGCTTCTTCAGCTCTTCCAGCTCTAGAGTGGCCATTTTGTAAGGTGTCTTTGAGATTGACAAGAGATCCAGGGATATGTTCAATTGATATCTCAACCTCTCGGTCAGAAGGAAGACCAGGAAAATCTTTGGGGAATAAATCAGTGTAATCCCTCATGATGGGAATGTCATCAACCATGATTCTCTCCTTTGTCTCAATCATTTGACCTAGGAATGCATTCTCATAAAGAAGAAATATCCAAACATGAGACGAAGATTCTAAAGGAGTCTCATCTTCCTCCTTGCACTTGTAGTGAATTGAAGGATGCTTTGGGATGTGAAGAGTAATCTCCATTTCTCGGCAGTTGATGTTGTCCTAGTACAAAGATACCCAATCCATGCCTAAGATAACATCTAAATCTACTAAAGAAAGTATTACATGATTTTTTGGGAGGTTCAGTCCACAAACATTAAACGAGGAGGAGTTATAAACCATGGACGCAACGATTTCCCCATTCGCTGTTCTCAAAGATAACTTTTCCACCAAATTTTGAGGTGGTGTTTGAATAGTTATACAAAACATTAAAGATACGAAAGAATGTGTAGAACTAGAATCAACTAGTATATTCAATATTCTTGAATGAATAACAAGTGTACCTGTCACCACATCATTTTCCCGCTCCACCTGATTAGTAGTGATAGCATAAGACCTTCCTTGTTTCCATGGAGGTTTTTGTTGATTGCCTATTGACAACCCTTGTCTTAGGGCAATTGTTCACATAATTCCAAAGATACTTTCAATTAAAACACTACACTATAGGCTGATTATTTATCTGAACCTTCCGTTATTCTTCATCATTAGTGGGATTTTTCATATCCCTTCGTCATTTCTTGGATAGATGTCCAAAAATACCGCATTTGAAGCAATTCATGGTTCCCTTGAGACAGTAACCAAGATGCTTCTTCCCACAATTCTTGTAGAGGGGAAAGTGAGGCTTCATTACATCATAGGATTTGTTTGATGAACCACCCATGTTGTCCTCCATTTTCTTCTTCTTGTCACTAGGACCATGAGACCACTGAGAGACTCCAATCTCTATTTTATCCTTATGGGAACACCAGACAATCTCCTCATAGTTTTCAAAGTCTCGAACCTCCAACACTTTTCATAGAATCGCCTTTAGTCTGCTAAAGAAGCAATCCACCATGATTTTGGTGTTCATGAAAAGGCCAGAGTTGTACCTTTCAAGCCTTGTAAATTTGACTTCATATGCCCCAATAGACTCATCTTCCTTCTTCATGAGTCCAAAGAACTATCATTCCATCATGAGAAAGAGGGTTCGAGGAAAATATTTGTTGAAAAACATCCTCTAGAATTCCTCCCAATCTATGGAATCAATTTTCTCTTGGGACTTTATATTCTTGATCAGTGTCCACCACTGATCATCTTCCACATCAAAATGATAGACTGTCAGTACAACTTTCCCTTCTTCCAAGCACTAGAGGACAGAAAAAATATTTTCAATAGAGTTAATCCATTGTTCTGCGTGGATGGGATAAGAAGACCCACTAAACATGGGAGGGCTTTTCTGCACGAAGGATTCTAGGACATTTTGATTTTTCCTTGGAGGAGGGGGATGTTCCACCAAATTCAAGTTATTATTCATTACTTGAGCTAGCTGATCAAGTACTGCCATGATGTTTTGAGAACCCGCTTTCGTCACATCAGGCATGTCATTAGGGTAATCATCACATTGCCAATCACATTGGTTGTTGGAACGTGTTATTCTATTTCCCACCATTAACAAAGAAAAAGAACGTATAATTAGAGGTCTTTAATACATAGCTATTGATCATAAAAAGGATACTATGAAAATTAAAGGATAAACATATAAAGAAGAATTACATCCTAACTTGTGATTCTTTAGGTTTATATATAGGTTATCCTTGATCTATTTTTTTATCTTATATTCTTATGGGATTTTTCCTTTAATAATGGTTTATACAAAGCTCGTGAATCTACCAAAGCATATCCCCCGGGAGTATTGTAACCAAGAGTGCAACAAGTCCATTTATCGTGCACCAGTTCCCGTTCGATTCTAGCTCAAAGCATGGTTTTTGGGTTTTAGCCCTAGATATATCTGTTCCAGAGTCACCTCTACCTACTCGTATCCAGACAGGGATGTATATGCTTGATTAACCACTTACTCTATACTCACCAAAATTTAAGATTGTTTCCATCTACTTAGTCTCATCCTTAATGTTCTCACAAAGGTGCTCTATTACTAATATCCATAAATAACTAGACTATCCTCTAATACCAACTATAGCGACCCAATCCTTTTATAAAAAATATTTCATTATTTTAAAAATAACTAATCATCAGAGTACAATCCAAGGATAGTTATGTCTAGTGTCTTGGAAGACTAGGTACATATAACATAAAACATAGGGCTAAAAAAATTCATTATTTAATCTCTATAATGAGCTCCTAACTTCTTTTGAGCCCTTACATCTACATAGGGTACCCTGGGGAACAAATGAACAAAGGGATGAGCTAAAAATGCCCAGTAAAGGAATGACATAAGGATACATCTCAAGCACAAGAGTTAAGAGGCATGACATAATGATATCCAAAGAATGAAACTTATAAAACAATTTAATATAATCATGGGATCATATAAATTTGGAAGAATCATAAATCATATTTTTAGTATGGGTCAAGGCTAACCGCCAATCATGTTTCCCATTTCAGTACGGGTGAAGGCTAACCACCAATCTCATTTCACATCGTATCTCAGGAGACTTATCCTTAACCAATGCATTGAAGTGCTATCTGGGCGCACCCATCTCAGCATAATCATGAATATTAATTCCACACATATAATATTGACACATAAATAATCATATATAATCAACCATACATAATCATAATGTTACCCATGGAAAGAATTGGGTACCACAATCATGACATAAAACCTATCCAATGGGCGTATCATGAAAGTGTTATAAAAAGAAGAGATTAGAATATATATATACATTAATAGGGTAAAATAGTAATATAACATGGTAAGTGGTGTCAAATATAAGTTACAACATATAACAAAAATTATTTTAGAAACTTTAGCATTAAAACATTTTTGTGCGGTTTTAACGGAAATACTCTAGAGCTTTTCAAATAGAAAAGAGGTCATTCTTTTATATAAAACCAGAATTGAACCAAGAAGGTTTTCATAATAAAAATTCGTATTTTATAAATAAAATGGTTTTTTAAAAAATACTATAGAGTTCACTTTAAATTTGGGTAAAATTTTGGGAAGTTCCCTTAAAACAGGTTGGCTTATCGGAAAGTTCTAAGGAGGGAATCTTTCAAAATCATGTATATCCCTGAAAGAATGTGGTGAAAGGGTATTTCTAAAAATATCAGGTAAAAATAAAAAGTAGTCATAATACTCACTTATATAAATAATATAACACCATCTTGAAAGAAGAATAAGGAAACCCGAAAGAATAAAGAAGGTTCAGGTAGAATTCGTTACGATTTTATCGACATGGTGTCGGGTGTGACCAAGAGGGATTGATGAGAAAGAAATGGGGTTTCTCATCACTTATAAATCCAGAAATAACTATGGGGGAGGTTATTAAACATACCCCATTATTTTATAGTACACATATAAATGCATAGTATAGACGACAAATTTTATTAAGAGAGAAAAGGAGATGATCCCTTACCTTAAATCTGGTGGTGTTCTCCACTTGTTATTAGTGACATGAATAAAAAAATTAGGAGTATTAATTCATAAGTACATAACCTCTTATATATGTAATTGATTTATTATAAACCTTTTTAGTTCATTTAAAACATTTTTGATTAGTTATAACGTTCAATTTCATTGTTCGGGCTCGTTTGTTTACTTGGCTTTAACAGATCAGTTCACTTATATTCATGTTTGGATTATTTTCAAGATGAAAGTGGTTGTACAGAATTGAAGTTACATTCTTTAGTTCATATCCATTAGATTACATGGTTTAAATTTTACTTAGTTTAATTAGATTTATGTCTAATTATTATATATATATTCATAGTGATAACCATTTTTTGTTAATTAGTGGATTTGATTACAATGAACATGTTTTGCTTTATAAATTAATACCATTTGTAAAAAATAATTACTAAACAAAATAGGATATATTAAATATATAATAATCTGGTTCAACCATATAAAAAATGGTTTCATGACCATAATTAAAGATAATAATAGAAATTGATAAACTGTTATCCTTGAATGTGCTAAATTAGCACATCTCAAACGATGCTTTCATTTCTTTCAAATAAAAGGGTGGGGAATGGAGAGAAGATAATTAAATTTACAACTAGCATGAAAAAATTATAGTACATGTATGCTACTGGAGTTATCATACTATTATGGTGAAGGGAGGTGAGGAAATAAATTAAAAAGAAAAGAACATAAAAGAAAAGAAGAAATTTGGGAAGAGGAATTTACCTCTTGAGACTTCCTCCTTTGATAACCTATTAAGGTAGGTGTTTTTGGTATTTTGAGGAGGGTGAGAGATTTCGGACATGGGGGAGGACCTTGGGAAAAGATTTGGGTAGAATTTAGAGAAGTCCTGGTTCTTGAGAGGAATGGAGAGAAGAGGGAGTGAAGGGGGTGTTTATAGTGAAGGAGAGGAGGGATTTAATGATATTATATTCCTTAATTTATTATTTCATCACAAGACAAAGAATAGTAAGTATTACATGACCAATAATAGTAAATGGGTCATGTGAATTCGATCCAAGTGGGCTTACATAAGCATAACATCATCGGTGACTCAATTAATCCATTATTTATCATTTTTTGTGAATTATCGGATTCTACTATTCATAAAAAATTCATGTATTTCAGAAAAATCCCAAAAATCCACCCAAACCATTTATCGACACGTAGAATCCAAAAATAAAGTACATTTTTCAAAAATAGTTTTATAAATTTTATTATTTTGACATTTAATTAAAATCATAATTTATTATGAAAACCAGTTTAAAAACATTCATTAACTCATTCTAAAATATAGGTATATCATACTTCCAACTTAAATATTATTTTTATACTACCATAGGTGAGGTTACTATTCATTCGGGTATATCACTATTCATAAGGGTATGTTACTATTCATTAGGGTAAGTTACTATTCACCAAAAATTATTTTTTTTTATTAGACTCCAAAATACATCACTACTGAAAAAACGGCCTATACCCAAGGTTCAAAACCGTGGGTATAGCCCCCAAAACCGTGGGTATAGCCTATACCCACGGTTTTGGGAACCGTGGGCTGGAACGATGTCGGTATAGGTCCGCAGCCTATACCCATGGTTTTCCAAAACTGTGGGTATAGGTGTCCTTCCAATGTGTCACCGAAACATAGACATTTTCCTCGGTGTCAATGGCTTTTACCCACAGTTTCAAAACCTTGGGTATAGGTCCTAAAATAATGCATCCACCGAGTTTCGATCTCGCAACTTTTTCGCTGCAAACACCGCGTCTAACCACTACCCTAACATCACCTATATGTATATATATATATATATATATATATATTTAGTTAAATATAGTTATAAAAACCGTGGGTATAGAGGGAAGAACCGTAGGTATAGGGTTCCCGCCTAAAAAAATTTCCTTCCCGCGGAAAAAAAGATTCCCACGCACACAAAATTGACCTATACCAACGGGTTTTCATAACCGTGGGTATAGGTATTTTAGCCCAGACCTATCCCCAGGGTTTTGGGAAACTGTGGGTATAGGTCAATTTTCAGGACCTATCCCCACAGTTTAGGAAAAACGTGGGGATAGACCACCCTATACCCATGGTTTTGGATAACCGTGGGTATAGGTCATGAAAAGTCACCAATACCCACAATTTTCCAAAACCGTGCGTATAGAGGGGGGTCTATCCCCACGGTTTTGGGAAAAACTGTGGGGATAGGTCCATTTTCTAGTAGTGCATCTTGAACACAACTCTGTATGCTGGATTTTCGAAAATCCAAACAGAGAAGTGACAAACATATGTTTAAAATCCATTTATCACATGGTAGTTCATTATATCGTGCTTTCATATTATTTTATGACATAAATATAAGAAGTTAATTTCCATTGAAAAACATTGGGTCATTACATTCTTCCCCCTTTTGAAATTTCTCCCTCGAAATTTCATTTTACATACTAAGCCAAAAACAAGTCTGTGTACTTTTCCGTCATTGCTTCCTCTAGTTCCAATGTTTCTTCCTCAAACTTATGGTTCCTCCACAACACTTTGGCAAGAAGAGTTGTCTTGTTGTGTATAACCTTATCACTCCAATCCAGAATCTTTACTGGCTTCTCCTCATAGGATAGATCATCTTCCAGATGCACCACCTTTGAGCTTAGTACATGTGATGGATCATGTATGTAATTCCTCAAGAGTGGTATGTGGAAAACATCATGAACTCGAGCCATATTCAGTGGATGTGCAAGATGATAGGCCACATCTCCTATATGGGAAAGGATCTCAAAGGGGCCAATATACCATGGGCTTAACTTCCCTTTCTTGCTGAATCGCTTGTATCTCTTCCATGGAGATATTTGAAGAAGAATTTACCTCCAACGTCGATCTCCTAGTCCATTCGACGGTTGTTAGAATAGAACTTTTGCTGACATTGAGCTACTTTAAAGTGTTTCTGGATGACTTGAACCTTCTCTATCATCTCTTGAACAAGATCTGGTCCTTTTAGCTTTATTTCTCCAACTTCATCCCAACAGGTTGGAGTTCTACATTGCTTCCCATACAGAGCTTCATATGGAGCCATCTGAATACTCAAGTGGAAGCTATTGTTGTATGAGAACTCAAACAATGGGAGATGTTGATCTCATACACCTTTAAATATAGATAGCATTCTCTAATAATATCGTCAAGCGTCTGAATAGTTCATTCAGACTTGCTATCAGTTTGGGGGTGATAGGTCGTGCTGTAATTTAATTTAGTACTCAAATAATATTGAAGGCTCCTCCAGAATCTAGATGTGAACCTTGGATCACAGTGCGAGAAAATTGAGAGTCAGACACTGTGCAGTATCACCACTTCATTCACATATAACTTGGGAAGTTGTTCAAGTGAGATATCTCCACGAATAGTGATGAAATGGGATGTCTTGGTGAGTCAGTCAACAATAACACATATCACATTATTTCCCTTCGACGTCTTCGGGATACCCGTGACAAAGTATATAGTAACATTTTCCCATTTCCACATGGGTATAGGACACGGATACATCATACCATTGGACTTTTTTCACTCAGATTTAACTTGCTGACATACCAAGCACCTTGATATATATTCTGCAATCTCCTTCTTCATATTATCCCACCATAAGTTTTCTCGGAGATCACGGTTCATTTTGGTACTCCCAGGATGGATAGAGAAGGTCGAGCTATATGCACCATTCAATAGCTCCTTATTTACTTCTAGATCATATGGTATACATAATCGTGTCCCAAATCATACAACTCCTTCCTCATCAATTTTGAAATCGGAGGATTTCCCATTTTTAACAGCTTCCACACTTTTCTGAATTTCCACATCCTTTCTTTGAGCAACCTTTTTTTTCTCCATGAGGGATGGTTGAGCAATCATTTGAGAAATGATTGATGATGTTCCTCCATTAATGATTCCCATGTTCATCCTTACAAATCTAAGAATATCGGATCCTTTTCAATTCTCATCATTGATAATGATGCAGGATCCTTTCTACGTAGAGCATCTGCAACCTGGTTTGCCTTATCGGGATGGTAGTGGATTGGGCAGTCATAATCCTTGATGAGCTCTCTCCATCTTCTTTGGAGATATTAATCTCTTTCTGTGTGAATATATATTTTAGACTCTTATGGTCAGAATATATCTCACATTTTTCCCCATAGAGATAATGCATCCAGATTTTCAATGCAACGATCACAGTCTCTAACTCCAGATCATGTGTGGGATAGTTTTACAATTTGTTTTTAAATATAATAAAGTCATTATCAGGAAAACAAACATCCAAATGTCCTTAAATTTAATTGGAAATAGTTTAAATAACTAAAAAAATTAAATTTTGATAGGCTTAAGTGGAATATTAAACGTTATCTTTTGGGTTAACCCCTTTGTTATCCAATTTTATTCTTAACCACAGTAGTGAATTTTTCACACATGAGGAGATATAATTTTACAGATAAGGAGAAAATTGGATCATAAATTTTAAAGTGATAAAATTTATAACCATATCTAAACCAAATCACCCTATTTTATTATTTTTTTAAATTTTAAATAAATTATTAAAATACTATTTTAATAAAATAACACTAATGTCATTTTTTACATTGTTCTATAAATTTTACTTTTACGACAAAAATAAAAGTATTAAATTTTTAATTAATCCATTCCCATATCCCAAAAATTTCATAATTATCTAAAAAACTCATGGAATATAATAATTCATCGAAATTTGTTACATTTAATATTGTTAAAATCATCTATTTTATTTTTCAATTAATGGAATAAATATTATGTCTATGTTTATAAGATTAAAGGTAATTATTATATCTCTAAAATGTAAAAATAAAATCGCATGTTAAATATAATTAATTTGTCCATAAAAAATCATTTTTTACAATGACCAACACAATTTTACAGTTACGATAAATATTCTGAGATAGTATTTTCAAGAGTGTGGAATTTTTTAGGTTATATTTACTTAAATCAAAGTAATGGTCCTAATCAATGATATATGGAATGACGTGGACATGTATTCAATACATTGATGGAAAAGGATAAAATCCACCCACCCAATATGAAATGTGAAAGTTTTAATGAAACATTAGACCCTTATCCCAAAGTTTTAACATTATTTTACAAATTTACCATTAACTAGGTCAAAAAAATTTATTATGATTACGCTTAGTATTGAAAATTAAAATACAATTGAAACTATATAACAAATTTAAACTTTATAATTACAAAAATGGAATATTGTTTTCATGATTCAGTCTCTAGATGTGGAATGAATTAATTTTTGATAAAAATATAAAACATAATATCAAATATTGTTTTCCAAAAAAAATTACTTATATATATATATATGTGTGTTTGTTTGTTTGTTTGTTTTTAGACAAATTAAAATATAAAAATGATTGAATTGAAGTTAACAGGATTATTCATAATATTATTGAACTTATTTTACATTTAAAATATTATTAAAAATTGGTCTTTTATATGATTGAAACAAAAAAACAATTTTTATAAAAACCTGAATTATTCATTATTCACTGGAAAACGAATATTTTCAAAAACATATAAAAATTTACCATTAAGATAATATTGATATGATGATTAAAACAATGAATTTTATTTTAGAAAATATCTTATTTATATTTTGGAAAATCATTTAATTTTATTATTTCCACTTAAAAAGAATGAAAATATTGTTTGGTGAAAATTTATTTTTTATGAATAAGGTTTCAATACTAAAAATTATATTTTTTTACTAAATAATTTATAAATAAATTAGTATGATGTAAGAACTATATATATATATATATAACATAACATTTTTATTCATATTCACACATGCTAGTTCAATGACTATATTATAATTTCCATACTAAAATAATAATATATCACACATCTTTTATACTCATTGTTTCATGTAATATTCGATATCAAACAAAATGGTACTATTATAAAATATTGGGGGGTACCACATCATATTCATTCTATCTTTATACCACTAATTTATTCATAAAAACATTTTCAAAATTTTAAAATAAAATAGTCTCACTCTTCGTATTCAACTTATATTTTTCATTCTCATAATTATATAAGTAATTAAATTCTAGAAATTTATTTTTCTTCTTATTTTTCCTCGTTTTTATTTCAAAAATATCACACCATATAAACCAATCAGTTTCCTCATTCAACAAGTAATTTTCATTCCACATGATATCAATAATCTTCTCATCTTTATTTAAATTTTTGTATCCTTTATAATTCAACTCATATTATTCTTCCTATTTGGTATCATATATAATATACATAAACATTATTTTCTATAATTTATTTTCTGTAATTAAGAATTAAGAAATAGTGAATTTTTTAACTTCTCATAAATCATTTCATCCTCTTCCTTAATGAATAGTTTAAACTCATATTCCTCCTATTTATTGAGCAAGAAACTTCTTTACATCACAAAATAGAGAAAATAAAGCGTATAATTGACTACTTGATCATAAATAACTACATAAATAGGTTGATGTTATTATATAAACTCCATTAAAACATAGAATTCTGAAATTAATTTTTAATTTAATATATATAGATTCATATTTAATAGAATTATCATCATGTACAATAAAACCATTTAAAAACCCATTTAAAATCATCAAAATTATATAACAATTGATCATCTATTTTGTAATATCTCATGAATATTATTGAATCATATTTTAAATATCATTTATATATATTTATTAATATATTCTCAATAATGGGATTATATATATAAATCATATTTTTTTCAAACAATATCTATTCACCTAGTAGAGATTTCAAACATGGAAAAGGCATGAAATATATAATTATGTATATGAAATTGAAACTCACCCAGATGAAGCCTATAATTTTTAAAAAATCACATAAAAATATTTAAATGACACATACGATACTTTTTTTACACATACATTATCTGTATGAAACAAACATTGAAAATCAATGAAACCTATATTGGTCCAAAATATACATAACCTTAAACAAAAATCACACCTATTTTGATTCAAAAGAAACCAATGCTAATCGGTCTTATCAATATTTTACAGCCTTAAGTTGAAATATAGAAATACATAAATACATACAAGATATACTTCAAACCACCTAAAAATTTACAAAATAACTCAAACAGATCCCAATATCCATCATCATTACTCAACAAGTAGTTAAAAAATAAAACCATCAATAACAGTAAATAAGGTAACTTCATTCACATCCTTTTTCATTTATTGGAAAATATCCTTAACTCCTATGAGACATATAATTTATTATTCCACACAAAATCAGAACTCATGAAAATAATCAAATCCCAAATTTTAATTACTTCTAAATGTCTTACAACACAGTATATGATAAGGTTATTTTTATGAGGGAATTTTATCACATAATGTGAATATGTTGTGGCCAAGTGACATAATTGATCTTCTCCTCATATCATATATAATATGAAAAAATTCATATATATCCCACATATAACAATATATGTAGCTTCATATGACCTTTAATTAAACACATTTCATTCAATAAGATGTCTACACCCATTGGTCAAGTGTTTTGTCATTATTTATCCCCATTATTCTACGCAATCCATTACCCAGTGAGGGATACAACATGAAATTATTCATTTTATTAGATTGGGATAAACATGGAGTTTAGAAATAAATTAAGATAACAGATAATTTTTTATTGATATTTTGATTATATTGGAAATTTTGATCTTAATATATATGTATCAAATATTGATTTCTCCCTTCCCCAAATTATGTTTAGATAAATGATACATGTTTTCAATGTTTTTTCATCTAAAATAATAAATATAATTAATTTGTAGATTTATTTAAATCTATTTATCATAAAAATAAAATATGGACAATCAGGTTTCTGTCTCAAATCTACACACTGTATAAACAATGAGAAAACCAAGTTTTATTCTCGAGTGGATTCCACATACTCGAAATCAAATGTGTTAATTCTCCCTCATTTCAACTTCATAATACACTAGATCACACAACAGTAACCAATGAAGAATTACCAAATTGATATTGATATTTTCACTTTTTTAATCAACCCCCCCAATCAACATCATTGAAACTAATAAAACTTATTTTATTAAATCATTTGTATAAAATACCATAATTCACTATAATTTTCGGATATGTTAGAACCCTATTTTCCAAAATAATGTATGTTTCCCATTGGTAAAATTAAAATTAAGGACAAAGTATAAATCCTAAGTATATTTCAGTTCATGATGCTATCAAATACTATTAGAATCTAATGACTCTTATAAATTTCTCATGTCTATCCTTATTTCTATTCTGTTTTTTACATATTTTGGTTTTGACTATAAATAGTGTTGAAAAATTACATTATTATTCCATTTCAAACATTTTCATTAAATTTTTTGATATTTATTATATGAAAATATATCGACCTTATGCTTTTTAAAATAATATTACTTGATATTAAGCATAATTACACAATAGATTAATATCCATGGACCATAATTTCGGGTGTCTTGGGATACTAGGTACATAAAACTGAAAACATAGAACTAAAAAAACTTCTTTATATAATATTAATAAAGGGTCCTTAACTTCATTTGAGCCCTTAAATCTTTATAAGTTACCCTGGGGATCACATGAATAAAGGGATGAGCTAAAAAAATCAGCAAGGATATAGACATAAGATTGTGGCTTTATCACAGGGGTAAGATATCATGACATAATGATATAAAAGGGAATATAGAATCATAACATATAAACATGGGATCATATAAACATGAATTCCTAGCATTGTAGAAGAAAAATAAATCATGAATTTCGCACTTTTCAAGGCACATTGCACAATAAGAGAACAATTCAAGGATAACCACCAAGACAATTACACATAGTAGCACGAGTTGAGGTTAACTGCCACAACCATTGCACATGACGACTAAAGATACTAGACATAAAAAAAATAATTGGAGTTCTATATGGGTTATCCAATATTAAAATGTTCATGAATATGATTTCCACATTAATAATCATACATAATAAATCATACATAAACATAAGGGAACCCAGCTAGAGAAATGGGTATCACATTCCTGTCATAAAACATAATGAATGGGAGATTCATAAAAGTGTCCATGAGAAAAGGTAATTAAAACATACGTGGACATAAATAAGGTAAAATATTCATATATCATGTTATGTGATGTAAAATAGAAGTAAAAACATGTAAGAAGAGTACTTAGAAAATTCATAGCATTAAAACATTTTAGTGTGGTTTTAAGGAAAATACGAAAGAGCATTTAAAATTGAAAAGGGAATAATAATTTATATAAAACCATAAGGGAAACAAGAAGGTTTTAAAAATAATATAATGATTTTATAACATCAAACGTGGCTTAAAAATTGTATATTTCCCTTGAAATTGGAAATAAATTGGGAAGTTCCATTAAAATGAGTTTTCTTATTTGGAAGTATCAAGGAGTGAATCACAGAAAAGAATGTATATCCCCGAAAGGGAATGAGGGATGGATCATGAAACATATGTTTTGATCATATAAACATAATTTATAAGTTTTACATAAAAATTGAAGACAAATTAATTTGGGAAAAAAGAATGATAGAGTAACCGAAGGATGAAAGGCAGTTCGAGTAGAAACCCTTACGAAATTTCGGCATAGTACCAGGTGTACTTATGAGGGATTAATGATAGATAAATGGATTTATCATATTTTATAAATAATTAGGGTAGTATTGGGATGTTGAGAAAATCATACCCTATTATTAGGAAATATATGTAAAATGGAATAACATAGAAGAGATTCTTGAATAAATGCGAGAAAGAGAGGATCCCTTACATTAGGTCTGATGGTGTTCTCTGTTGGATCAGATTACATCAAATATACACAAGAGGGGGGTGAATTGTGTCTTCTCAATGATCTTTGCATGATTTTGTTCTGACTTTTAAACTTTAAAAAAATAAATTGATGCAGCAGAAATTTAAATTGTAGAAACACAAGATGTATAGTGGTTCAGGGAATAGAAGGCCCCTAGTCCACTACACCAATTCTCTACTCCACGAGCTTGGTGATTTTCACTATATGGTCCTCATTTCAAGAGAACTATTCACAACAGAGTATAGTCAGTCGAACCCATTACAATCCAAGGCAAAACAAAGCCTTCTGGTTCAAACACGAACCTAATCAGCTTAGTATGAGAAGCTGGTACTCAAAATAAAAAGAATTTTAAAAAGAACTTTTCAAGTTGATCTTCACAATTGCAACAAAATGCAATTGATAGCAGATGGATTGTCCTCTCTAGAAATATCTATTTTCAAGTCGAAGCAGGTCTGATTTGATCCTGTTGCAGTAGATATAGAGGTATAATTTACAACTTCAGCAGTAGTAGATCCACAATAGATATTTGAAGTAGAACAAGTGAATCTTCTATCGAGTTCCTTATTATTAAATAAAACGAGCATTGGCGCTCCTCTTTGAATCATCAGATCAGTGATGTTTTTTGCAGTATCTCTTTTCCACCATTTTGAATAATAGATTGATCACCACATACATGTGCCTGTTATTTCAGAGAAAACATATATAATAATACAGAGCATATTCCCTGCACATTTGGATCCATAAAATTCGCCTTTTTTACTTGCGATATTCAAACATTTGTATTTACAGAGTAGTCGTAATTTCCCTGAAGTCTCGGCATAAAAAGCTCCTTTTAATTCGATCATTAATCCATTGATAAAATGGCTTTGAATCGGTCAAAGTCAAATTTTAAAATTTAATTCAAATCCAGCATAAAATCCTCCTAAAAATTAGTATGATGATCATTGCATAAAAAAATGGTCTTTCAAGCATTCTAATGCCAAACGTAAGGTTGATGACGTGCCCTCCAAACGCAGGGCTGACAACGTAAGGTTGAACATAAACATAGGGTTCATGTTACTTTCTTCAAATGTAAGGTTGATCTTAAATGTAGGGTTGATCATCCATACTTTTTCTTCAACTCTCAAATGTACGGTAAAAGATCCATACTTTTACTTGATCCATACTTTTCAAAGAACGTATGATTGTTTACAAAAGTACGGTTGATGAACCATACTTTTGAGAAACAAACATAATGTTTAGTACTTAGGTACGGTTCTCCTTCCATACATTACTGATAACCCAAACGTAAGGTTTCTTCTTAACGTATGGTTCTTCTTCCATACTTTTCTGATAACGTATGGTTGATTAACCATACTTTTCTCTTATCTCAAAAAGTATACACACTTTTCATCCTTACACTATGTTTATCCACGTAGGGTATGAACAGTGATTCCAGAACGTGCTAAAGCAGATTCCGAATAAGTAGCACATGAACAGTGCTTCCAAAACACACTAAATACGAATACTTTAATGATAAATTCCATTAATTTCAAGAGTAAAATAAATTAATAAATTCCTGCAAAATGATTAAAAAATAAAATCATTAGAAAATAATTAAGGGTTTTCGTGAGAATCAATATTATCATAAAGTGACATGGTATTATTTTTAATAATCTCCCCTTTAAATAACAATATTATGTATTGTTGAAAACAATACTTTTTTCAACAATCTCCCCCTTTTTGATGATCACAAAACCCATAAGATAATAAAACTAATTAAATGAAATTTTCTTTCAAAATTAGTTACATAAAGTTTTAGAATTTTGAGAGGATAAAAAAATATTTAATTTTAATAAAATCATTTCAATGAATAAAAATTTCTCCCTCTGAATAAAAAGAAAAAAAAATTCCCTTCTTAACAAATGACTATTAATAACTTTAAAATAGTTTACAGTATAATTATAAATCTATATAAATCCAAAACATTAAATATACAGGAAATAATTTAAATAAGGTTTTTAAAATAAAATGTTGTGTTTATCCAAATTTCTCCCCCGTTTTGTGATATAAAAAAGAATGATAAATTAGGATTTTAACACAGTTAATGTTTCAATGAACTGTAGGTAAATGCTATTATTAACTGTTTATCAACAATAAAATCTAGAGTACTGGAATATCAAAATAAATACAGTAAAACAAATAGAATGAAAGAAACTGATTTTAATTAAAAAGCTAAAATAGATACAATTATGATAAACACATGAATCATGGTTTGGGCAAGATAGGCAATAGGTTATATCTCCTCTGGATTGCAGACTTGATTTCTGTAAACTGTTCCCTAAGTCGCTTCATCAACCAATCTCCAAGTTTGATAATGAGCTCTCTGTTCTTCGGAATCATATGAATGTCCTTGATTAAATTGACTCTGAAAAACTCATGTATCCTTTCCTCTTTTTCTATAAACACTGGCAGCTTCTCTAACATCTGATTTAATAGTGTTCAGATTGGTGGCTCACTAGATGTCAGTTGATCCACTAAAAATTTCTGATTGTCCAGCAACACTGATAATGGATCACTGTTATATTGAGGATATTGCAACATGCCATTAATGTTTCTCATTGCTGCTGTGATAGCTTGAAATCTTCTGATTAAATCAGGTGAAGTACATGATCCAAGAACAACACTATTTGCAACTGCTGCAAATTGGTTCTCTATAAACAATGTTAGATATGATAAACATGTCTTCTAACCATTTCATATTTCAATTTTTCAACTGCATTCAGCATATCTGCTTTAAAAATTTCAACTTCTTACCTTTAGAATGTACTATCATTTATCTTTTGAAATCTCAATTGTTCTAAGTCTAAGGAATTTCTCAGAGTGATATTCTCAGATTCCAACTAAGACACCTTTTTGTACAATTCTTCAACTTCTTTCTTCCCTGAATCAAAGGCACCCTGTGCTTGATTTGCATTCTCAGGCTCTAGATGATGCAGTATTACCAAAGGTAATGATTCATCATCAAGTTTTTCTTTCTCCTTTTCCTAAGTAGGTTTTTCCACAGATTTTTCCTCAGAGTCCTTTCCAAACTCTTCCATAAATAAATATTCTTGAAGTACCTCTGTTGGAGAATTACAGAGATGTTCATCGCAAACATCTGCATCTTTGTCTTCCACTGGAATTTTGAGAACAATATTTTCAGGAGTTTCTTGAAGTCTGCCCACTTCCTCACCAGGAGGTGCCTTCTTATCTTCTTCCTGTTGAAGTGTAACATCAACATCAGCTACAATCTGTTCCAGAGTCTCCCTTTGAGCTTCTTATTGAACTCTTGATCCCTCTACTGGTGTTGTTCTTTAACAAACATCTTCCATGGTCTTTTCAATAACAGGTTCTCTTACAAAAGAATAAGAAAATAAATCTTATGTTCTTTCCAATGCAGGGGAAGAAATTTCCTCATTAACAGGTCTAGTTCTTTGAGATTTAATTCCCTCCTGGATACTATCTTCCTCAGCATCTTCCACTTCAAATCAGATCCTTCTTGCTACATTGCGGACTCTTGATTCAGCTTTCCCCTCCTTGGACTTAGCAGGTTGAGCCTGATCACTCTATGAGTCATCCTCAGCTCCTACGGGAAAATGTTTCCCTTTAATGGAGCTCCAGAAGTATCAAATCTTCCTTAATGTTGCAGCATTAAACACATTACTATGACGACAGTGTATACATGCATCCACTAATCTCACCATGTCCTTATTAATCATCATCTTGGAAATGAATCGACCAAAAGAATAAAAGTTCATTTGGGCATGAATTTGAAACCCGTAATTTAGGTACCTTACCATGTACCTTGGGAATTTAAATTTGATATCACATAACAGAAGATACATTATCTGATATCAGGGTACAAAATCTTTTCCATTTCTTCCATTCTGGGATGTATTCCAGTCTGAACAAATTTGACCAAAATTTTCTGATCAGGCTCCAAATCCTTGATAAAAATTTTCTTTATTGTCTTAGTACCAAAAAGAAATGACATTATGGCCTCGGATTCATGCACAGAATATCCAATAATTTTCCAATGGAAATGAAAAACTCCCTCATGTGGGTGGTTGAGAATCTGACCAATTTTTAGGGAAGAGATTGAGAAATCCCTATCCACTATCTTAGCCATCATATTGTCCTCGGTATCTCCCATACTAAACAATACAGATTTGAAGAAGTATCTATGTTCTACCTCATATAGAAATTCTGTATTTTCACAATTGAACATCTGTTCAATTTTCTGAAACAGCAGCGCTTGTTTCAACATTAGATTTGTCTGAAATAACCAGTCGAGATCGATTACCTTGCCCTGTAATATTTTTTTTCCTTCAGAGAGTTGTCTATTTACATTGTATGGCTCGGCTTCACTGGCACTTTTAGTCCTTACCATCTCTATGAGAATCGTTGATGGCTTGAAATTTAGGGTTTCAGAGGTTTGAATATAAGGTTTCACGAGCAGAGGTGCGGTTTGCGGGTTTGAAAAGGTTTCGATAGAAATGAAACGGTTTAGAAGTCGAAAGGCTTTATGAAAACCTTGATTCCCATGTTTTTAAAAATCATTACATATATTTAAAAATATATAATATAGATTGCACGGATAAAAGAAACTTATTCTCTTTGAAAAAAAATATCAAAATTATTTTAAGCAGAATTAAAAATAAAGAACTAGCATTTTAAAATAAAATTTTATTTAAAATCAAATAAACCTAGCCCCCCCTTAATAAAATCAAACCTTGTAGTGGGAAGTGGTTTAGTGAAAATATCAGCTAAATGAATTTTAGTACATACAATTTCTACTGATATATCCTTTTTAAGAACACGATCTCTTAAAAAGTGATGCCTTATATCAATGTGCTTAGTTCTAGAATGACTAATAGAATTTTTTTAATATTAATTACACATGTATTATCACATAAAATAGGTGTATTGTTAAAATTCAATCCAAAGTACATAAGAGTGTTTTTCATCCACAACACTTGTTCACAACAACTGCCAGCAGAAACATATTATGCCTCAGCTGTTGATAGATCAACTGAATGTTGTTTTTTACTAAACCATGACATTAATGACTTTCCTAAAATGTAACATGTTCCTGATGTGCTTTTTCTATCTAATCTATAACTTACAAAGTCTGAATCTGAATATGAAATCAAATTGAAATAATAAGTTTTAGGATAAATATGAGATTGAAAAATAGTCCCTTTTAACTATCGAAAAATTCCTTTAACTGCAGTTGGTTGAGATTCATTATGATTTCATTGAAATCTTGCACAAATACATACTAAATATTTTATATCTAGCCTACTAGTAGTAAGTTATAACAAACTACCAATCATAAATCTATATAACTTGTTGTCAACTGATTTTCCAGTTTCATCCAAACCATGTTTTATATAAGTACACATAGGATTTGTATATGTCTTGTTGATTTCGAGTCCAAATTTCTTCAACAAATCAGTAATGTATTTTCTCTGATTCAAAACCTTTCCAAAATATTTTTGATAAATTTGAATTCCTAAGAAGAAGTTCAGTTCTCCCATCATACTCATTTCAAATTCTTTTTGCATTAACTTTGAAAACTCGTGACAATGGGTTTTATTAATTGATCCTAAAATTACATCATCAACATAAATTTGAACCAATAAAATATTATTTTTCAGAGTTTTCTTAAAGAGTGTTGGGTCTGCCCTTACAATAGTAAAATAATTCTTCAAATGAAAAGAACATAATCTTTCATACCAAGCTCTAGGTTCTTGTTTAAGGCCATAAAGAGATTTAGTGTGTTTAAAAACATAATCTAGTTTTTCAGAATTTTCAAAACCACGAGGTTGCTCAACATAAACTTCCTCCATTAAATAACCATATAAAAAGGCAGATTTAACATCCATCTATAATGATTTAAAATTCATATAAGATGTATAGGATAAAAGGATTATAATGTCTTCTAAAGTATCTACAAGTGAAAAAGTATCATCATAATCTATTCCTTCTTCATGATTATATACTTTAGCTACTAATCTTGATTTATTTCTAGTTATTGTGCTTTGTTCATCCTGCTTATTTATAAAGACCCATTTGGTTCTTATTACTGGATAATTCTTAGGACATTCCACTAATTCCCAAACTTCATTTCTTTTAAACTGGTTTAATTCATCTTGGATAGCTATTACCCAGCTTTCATCATCTAAATCTACTTCTATAGTCTTAGTTTCTTGTTGGGATAGGTAGATAGATAATTCCACTAGTTTTTATAAGTTTCTTCGAGTTTGAATACCAGTTTCTATGTCACATATCATAGTATCTAAAGGGTGATTTTTTAGAGTTATATAATGTATAGGAAAAACATTTAACGGTTATTCATTATCATGTTCCTCTAAACTGGTCTGAATTTCTTTTATATCATCTTCAAAATCATTCTTTATGTTCTCAAGTCTCATGTAATGATTAGGGTCAGGTTCATCCATTTGATTTATCCTTCTATAAAAGGGATCATATTCATTAAATTTCACATGAACTGATTATTCAACAATCCATGACTGCTTATTATAGATTCTATAAGCTTTGAAAGTAACTGAATATCCTAAGAAAATTCATTCATCAGATTTTGTATCGAACTTACCAATATTATCCTTGGTGTGTAAGATGTAAAACTTGCATCCACAAACATTAAAGTAGTTAACATTAGGTTTTTTGTTATTCCAAAGTTCATAGGGTGTATTTTTCAAAAGTGGTCTAATTAAAACTCAATTCATTATATAGCAGGCTGTGCTTACAGCTTCTACCCAAAAGTAGGTTGGAAGGTTGTATTCATTTAGCATAGTCCTAGACATTTCCTGAATAGTCCAATTTCGTCTTTCAACAATTCTATTTTGTTGAGGTGTTCTTGGTTAAGAAAAGGTGTGTTTAATAACCATATTTGAGTAGAAGAAATTAAATTCTTGAATCTCAAATTCTCCACCATGATCACTTCTTAATGAAATAATTTTAAAACCTTTTTCATTTTGAACATCTTTACAAAAACATTCAAAAAAAGTAAAAGCTTCATTTTTAAATTTCAAAAAGAAAATTCATATAAATATAGAATAGTCATCAACTAAAATATATACATATAATTTACCAGCCATGCTTGCTACTCTTGAGGGTCCAAACAAATCCATATGAATAAGTTCTAGAGGTTTAAATGTTGCAATTTTGTTAACAGATTTGAAGGATGATTTGTGTTGCTTGCCAAGTTGACATGCATCATAGAATATGTAACTTTTAAATTTGAGGCTAGGTAAATAAGAAACTATATGTTTCTCAGATAACTTATTTAAAACATATATATTACAATGTCCAAGTATCCTATGAAAGATCCAAGATTCACATAATTTAGCAGTCAAGCAGTTTACTTGTTGTTTACACAAGGAATTTAAATCCAAAGTATAGGCATTATCAATTCTTGGTGCTTTAAATTTAAACAGTTTACCTTTAGAAACATTACATGAATTGTTAGTAAAATCAACAGTATATCCATCATCACAATGTTGAGAGATATTTATCAGTTTGTGTTTTAATCCTTGTACATAAAGTACTTTGTTGATTGAGACTGTTTTTGGATATCCAACAGTTCCAATGCCAATGATTTTTTCCTTTGGCATTGTCACTGAATTTGACAAGTCCTCCTTCCTTTAGAGTGAGTGAAGAAAAATTCAATGAGTTTCCACTCATATGTCTTGAGCAGCCACTATCCATGTACCATATATCTTTTCTACTCTAGTGTCTTGTTACATGCAAAGGCATTCAAACAAATTGTTGTGGTACCCATATTTTGTTGGGTCCTTGGGTGTAATCTAGCAATGATCTGGGTATCCATATTTTATTTGTTATTTTAAAATCAGCTGAATCATATAAGTCTTTTGAAACATAGGCTTTCATAATACCACACATTTGAGGTTGTCTTAAGAAATAGTTTTTAGTTATATGTCCCATTGTCCCAAAAAAGATTCAATTAACCCTTTTAGATCTAGGAACAAAATAATTTTTATATAGCTTAGGTTTTTCTCTTTTATTGCCAATTCCAAATCTCTTCTTTTTAATGAATGTTTTTCCATGAATTTAATTTAATGAATTATCTCCTTTTGTATATACCTATGCAGCCTATTTTTAAGATTCTACTTCATTCCGCAGTGTTTTTATTCTTGATTCAAAATTAGTATATTTCGTATTAATAGAATTGTATTTATCAGTTAATTCCTTATGTTGTTTTAGCATTGTATATCTTTCATCTGAAACAGATTTATGTATGTTCTTTAGTGACTTATATTTATTAAATAGTGATTCATATCATTCTTCAAGCATATTACAGTAGGCTGTAAGTTTATCATTTTTGTGTCTTGATTCAGAATTTGATTCATTATTTGAGTTAGAGGAGTAATATGAGTGTACCTAATTCGTTTCTGCCATGAAACACATGTTTTCTTTTAGATTGACTTCGTCTTTATCTGAGATTAATTCAGGAGAGCTACTGGAGTCTTCATATACACTCTAAGTGGATTTCCTAGCTTTCTTGTCTTTCTTCTCATAGTCATTTCTTTTGATGAATTTAATATTCATTGCATCTTTCAATTTTGGGAAATCTGGTATGATATTCCCCATCTTCTTGCATTCATAGCATCTTACTTCCTTATCATCTCTCTTAAAGGATTTTTTGAAGCCTCTTTTCTTGCTGTTGAATTTTCTAAATTATCTAGCTAGCTGATCTAGTTCTTCATCTGAATTTCATGAGTCAGAGCTCTCTGATTTAGCATTGACTTCTCTATTCTTCATCTTTCTATTCTTTTTTTGTGAAGTTACCTTCAATGAAATATCTTCTCATTTGATAAGAACTTTATGTTCATTAGATTCATCTTCCATCTCTGCTTCGTACATCATTAATGTTCCAATCAGTTCTCTCATGGTTAATTCTTTGACAGGTGTTGACTATCTAATTGCTGCAGAGATTCGATTCCATTTTGTAGGCAGTACTCTTAGTACTTTTAATACTTGATCAGATTTCTTGATAGGTTCTCCTAGAGATGGTATATTATTTAAAATTTCTCTCAATCTCCCATTCATTTGTGTAATGATTTCACCATCGAAAATTCTGAAAGTATCAAATTTTAATTTGGCAATTGCATATCTCATTTGTCTAAAAAAATTTATGTTCCTTCATATGCCACAGATATTGTTTGCCACATCTCATATGCTGTCAAGCACTGAGATGCTCTGTTAAATTAATCTGGTCCTAGACTACAAATGATTTCATTCATAGCCTTAGAATTCATATCATATTCTGCTTCAGTAGCTGCACTCCATGTTTCAGGATTTTCTGGTATTTCATACAGAGTTGTAATTTTAGAATAGTCAATGTATCCATGATTTTTTAGATAGATGATCATTCGAGACTTCCAGCATCCATAGTTTTCTCCATTGATGTACGTTGCTCTGACCATAGACATTCCCTCTCTTATATCATCCATCTTTCTCTGTGTATAATCACTTTCTACTTGTTGAAGATTTGTTAGAAATCACAACCTTTGATACCAATATTTGGATCAGATTAATCCAAATATACACAAGAGGGGGGTGAATTGTGTCTTCTCAAAGATCTTTGTGTGATTGTGTTCTCCCATTTTAACTTTAATCAGATAAAATGATGCATCTGAAATTTAAATAGCAGAAACACAAGATGTATAGTGGTTCGGGGAACAGAAGGCCCCTAGTCCACTCCACCAATGCTCTTCTCCAAGATCTTGGTGATTTTCACTATCTGTTCCACGTTTCAATAGACCAGTTCCCAACTGAGTACAGGAAGATGACACCTTTACAATCCAAGGAAAAACAAAGCCATCTGGTTCAAACACGAACCTACTCAGCTTAGTAAGAGAAGCTGGTTACTCAAGATAAAAAGAATTTTAGAAAGAACTTTTCAAGTTGATCTTCACAATTGTATCTTAATGGAATTGACAGCAGATGGATCGTCATCTCTAGAAATATTTATTTTCAAGTCGAAGCAGTTCTGATTCAATCCGGTTGCAGTAGATATAGAGATATATTTCACAACTTCAGTTGTAGTAGATCCACAATTGATATTTTATGTAGAACAAGTGAATCATCTATCGAGTTCCTTTTTCATAAATAAACAGAGCTTTGATGCTCCACATTGAATCAGCAGATCGGTGTAATTTTTTGCAGTCTCTGTTTTCCACCTTTTTGAATAATAGATTTATCACCACATACATGTGCCTAGTGTTTCAGACAAAACATATAGAATAAAGCAGAACATATTCCCTACACATTTATATCCATAAAAGTCTCATTTTTACTCACGATTTTCAAACATTTGAATTTACAGAGTAGTCGTAACTTCCCTGAAGACTTGGCATAAAAATATCCTTTTAATTCAATCATAAATCCATTGATAAAACGTCTTTGAATCAGTCAAAGTATTATTTTAAAATCAAATTTAAATCCATCTTAAAATCCTCCTAAAAATCATCTTGCTGGCTGTTGCATAAAAAAAATCAACTTTCAAACTTTCCAACGCCAAAAGTAAGGTTGATGTAGTGGCCTCCATATGTAGGGTTGACAACTTAAGGTTGATAATAAACGTAGGCTTCATGTTTCTTTCTTTAAAAATAAGGTTGATCCTAAATGTAGGGTTGATCATCGATACGTTTTCTTCAACTCTCAAACGTACGATAAAAGATACATACTTTTACTTGATCCATACTTTTCCAAGAACGTATGGTTGTTCACAAAAGTAAGGTTGATGAACCATACTTTTGAGAAACAAACATAACATTTAGTACTTACGTACGGTTCTCCTTCCATACTATGCTAATAACCCAAACATAAGGTTCCTTCCTAACGTAAGGTTCTTCTACCATACTTTGCTGATAACGTATGGTTGATTAACCATACTTTTATCTAATCTTAAAAGGTATAAACACTTTTCATCCTTACGATACATTTATCCATGTAGCATATGAAAAGTGATTCCAGAACACGCTAAACTAGATTTCGAATAAGTAGTGCATGAATAGTGTTTCCAGAATGTGCTAAATACGAATACTTTCATTATAAATTCCCATAATTTCATGAGTAAAATAAATTAATAAATTCCTGCAAAATTATTAACAAATAAAATCATTTGAAAATAATTAAGGGTAATTTTGAGCATCGAAATTATCATAAAGAGACATAGTATTATTTTTAATAATCTCCCCCTTCAAATAACATTATTATGTATTTTTGAAAACAATACTTTGCTCAACATTGTACACATTATATTAATGATATGAATAATAAACTTTGGATCATAAATTAATAATTCTATAACCTATATTACATTTAATTTATTTTGTATAATTTTTTTTAGTGAAATCATAATCCTTTCAATTGGTTATGAGGTTCAATTTCATTGTTCGGGTCCGTTTGTTTCATTTTTGGCTTACTTATATACATGAACCGATAAATATGTATGATTAAAGTGGTTATCTAGAATTTATGTTATATGAAATTAGTGAAAATATATATGATTACATGGTTTTAAATTTCATTTTTTTACATGTAGTGATTTTTAATGATTATATAAAACATTAATGATAAACTCTTGAATTAATGTGGCGATTTTTCTCACAATTAACTTGTTTTGTAATATTATTTTACATCATCAATTTATAAGGATTACATAACATTAATTAAGATAAAATAAATATATGATGATCTTATTCAACCATTAATATGGTCTCATGACCAATCTAGATGATGGTAATGAAAATTGGAAACCCATTTTCCTTGATTGTGCTAAATCAACACATCCCTGAAGGTATTTTCTTTTATAGAATAAAAGAAAGGGGATGGAGAGATCATGATAAACTATCCTACTAGAATATTATAATTAAATAAAATTTATTTTACTGTGGTTATAATACCATTTATCTGATGGGAGGTGAGGAAAGAAAAAATGAAATGAAAAGAACATGAATGAAATTGAAAGAAATGAGAAGTGGAATTTACCTCTTGATTTAATTATCCTTGAGAGCCTCTTAAATGGATTGGATTTAGTCTTATGAGAAGACCTAGGGCTGTTGAATGTGAGAGAGGAGGTTGGGGTATTATTTGGGAAGAACATAGGCAAGGAACAAGGCTTGAGAGGGGTGAATAGAAGAGGGGAGTGTGGGTTGTTTTAATAGTGGTGGTGAGGAGTGAATTTTGAATATTTAATTCATTATTTAAATATTTTGATAAATACAAGAAATAATATTTGATTATTATGGAAAAAAATAGTAATAAGTGTATGTGAGTTCAATCAAATGTCCATTTACATTATCCATGACTCATGAAAGATGCATAAATTCAGGTTTTACTATTTTTTATGAATTATCGTATTTTACTATTCATAAAAAATTCATGTATTTTAGAAATATCCCAAAATTTCAGCCTTACCATTTTTCTATGTGTAGAATCCATAATTAAACTCAATTTTTTAAAAATAATTTTTTAGATATGATTAATTTAATTTTTAAATAGAATCATAATATATTCGAAAAAAACATTAAAAATATAACTCATTTTATAACACCATAAAAAATTAAACAAGGTCCCATTAAATTATCATATAACCATAATACAGTAAAATAAAAATTTATTATTACATTTTATAAAAATAAATTTCCATTTAGAATTATTAAATTAATCATCAAATTTTAATTAAAATATTAATGACATTCAACAATACCAATATTTATACTATGATCATTTTTTCACTGATAAGATGTCCAAAATTGTATTTGTACATTCATGGGTGATGTTTCTATTTTTTTGGGGAAAATGACTCTCCATTACTATTCATTACTACTAATTACTAATCCTAAGTGTATGTTACTATTCATAATGATATGTTACTCTTCTTCTAAAACTATGTTGATTCTATCAGACTATAAATATCTTACTGAATGCAACCGAGCCTGTCATATTTTCAAAATTCAAAACCCAGATGTGAAAATATTATTTTTAACAGTCACATAGTATATAGTGATTCATTGTGTTGTGATTTTATGTGATTATATGACATAATTATAAGAAATTACTTTCCAATGATAAAACACTGGGTCATTACATTATCCCCCCTTATGAAATTTCTCCCTCGAAGGATCGTTTCACATTCTAAGACATAAATAGTTTTGGGTAATTTTCCTTCATTGCCTCATCCAGTTCCCTTTTTTCCTCTTCATACATATGGTTCCCCCACTGTACATTGACCAGGTTAGTAGCCCTATTATGTAGAAAATTATCTCTATGATCCAAGAACTTCGCTGACAACTCCTTATAAGATAAATCATTCTTCAATTGTACAACCAATGATTATAGTTCATGTGAAGGGTCTGGTATGTACATTTTTTATAGGGATACATGAATGAAATCATGCAATTTTGACATTGTAGGTGGAAGTTAAAGTTGATAGGCCACAACATCGACACGGTCATGAATCGTGAAGGGGTCGATATACCTGAGACATAGATTCCCATTCTTCCAAAACCTCATGACCATATTCCTTAGAAATATTCATAGAAATACCATGTATCCAATATTGATCTCAAGGTATCATTGACCATTGTCTGGATAACTCTTCTGTCGAATTTGGGTTTCTTTGATGTGCTACTTAATGGGTTTCACCTTATCCATCATTTCTTTGACCATTTCAGGTCATAGAAACTTATGCTCACTGACTTCATCTCAACATGGCGGTGTTCTGTACCTTTTCACATAAAGGGCTTCAAATGGTTCCATTTGGATTCTTGAGTGTAAACTGTTGTTATAGGAGAATTAAACCAGTGGACATTGTTGGTTACATCCTATTTTGATGTCCATAGAACTTGCTCTTAAGAAATACTCTAGTGTTTTAATAGTTTACTTATATTGGCCATCAGTTTGAGGATGATAGGCCGTACTAAATTTTTGTTCAGTGGTTAGATCATATTGGAGACTTTTCCAATACATTGTGGTGAATCTGAAATCATTATTGGATATAATAGATAATGGTACTCCATGTAGCCTTACCAACACTTTGATATATATCTGTGCAAGTTGATCCAATTATAACTGCTCTTGAATCACAATAAAGCGATCTGTATTTGTATGATGATCCAAAATGTCCTATATAGAAATGATTCCCTTGTATGTACATGGAAGTCTAGTGACAATGTCAATGGTGATGTTCTCCGGCCTCCATGTTGGTATAGGTAGTGGTTTCATCATCCCCTTAGAATTCTGTCTTCCATCTATCACTTATTGAAATACAAGGCACATTGATGTATACTCAGGAATCTATTTCATCATATTATCCCACTAAAAATTATCTTAATGATCTAAATACATCGTTTTTCTCCCTCTGTGGATAGAGAAGGTTGAGTTGTGTGCATCATTCAGATGCTCCTTCTTTATCTCTGGATCGTATGGTACACATAATTGTGATCCAAATATTTCAACTCCTTCTTCATAAATCATGAACTTTATGGATTTCCCATTTCTTATAGCATCAAAACTTTTAATAATTTCCACATCTTTTAATTGAGAATCCTTTATTTTCCCCATGAGGGATGGTTTACGAGTCATTTGAGAATGGATTGATGATGTTCCTCCCTTGATGATTCCCATGTCCATCTTCTGCAAATCTAAGAAGATCGGATCATTTACAATTGTCATCATTGATAAAGATGTAGGATCATTTCTACATAGAGAATTTTCCACATTATTTTCCATATAGGAATGGTAGTGGATTAAGTAGTCATAATAAAAAATGAGATCTATTAATATTCATTGGTTCATATTAAGCTATTTTTTTTGAATATATATTTGATACTCTTGTGATTAAAATATATCTCAAACTTCTCCCCATAGAGATAATGCCTCTTGATTTTTAATGCAATGATCATAGATGCCAACTGCAGATCAAGTGTAGGAATGTTTTTCTCATGGATATTCAGAGTTATTGAGATATAGGATATAACATTATCATTTTGCATCAGTACAAATCCTAATACCTTGTTTAAAACATCAATGTACACCACAAAGAGTTCTCCACTTTTTGGGAGTGTGATTACTAGCACAGTGATTAATATATTTTTAAACTCCTTAAAACAGTCTTAACATTGCTATGTACAGACAATCATTACTCCCTTTTTTGTTATCTTGGACATTGGGTTTTACAATTGTGAAATGTTCTTCACAATTAATCAATAATACCCTGATAGATCCAAAAATCATCTGATCATCAATACAGATGTTGTATTGGGCCACACTTCTATTCCCTTTGTATTAGAAGGGACCACAATTTTCTTTTTTCTCATGACAAAATACCCTAAGTATGATACTTCCTCCATCCAAAACTCAAATTTACTATATTTTTATTACAAATTCTCCCTTCTCAATGTCATTAGCACATTATTCAAATTCCCATAATGTTCCTCATTTCTCTTGGATTATATCATAATATTGTCGATAAACACTACCAAATTTTTTTGGCGTAATATCTAAAGAATATATTCATTAAATCCATGAAAATTTCCAGATAATTAGTTTGTCCTAAGGGAATAACTATCAACTCTTAGTGTCCATACCCCATTCAATATATAGTACCAGAAATATCTTCTTTCCTCACCTTTAATTGGCGACATCCTGACGGAAGGTCCACATTATAAAAATTATTGGACCCACAAAGCTGATCAAACATTTTATCTCATCATGGAAGGTAATACATTTTCTTTATTTTGATTTTATTGAGCTCGCTATAATTAATGTAGAGGTGCATTAACACATCCTTATTCTTGATGAAGAGGACTGGTGCACCCCACTGTGAAACACTCAGACATATAAAACCCTTCTTTAGATTCTCATGTAACTGCTTCTTCATCACATCCATCGCTATGGTGTCCATTCTATAAGGTGTCTTTGATATAGGCAGAGATCCAAGATTAAGTTTAATTGACAACTCATCCTCTCAGTATGGAGGAATACCAGACAACACATCAGGGCTTACATCAGTGTAATCCATCACGATGGGTATGTCTCCAAGCATAATTTTCTCTATTATATCAATCATTTGGGATAGATATTCTTTCTTATAAAGAATAAATATCTACACATGAGACGATGATTCTAATGAATATTCAACTTCATAAGTACAATTTTAAATACTTGGAGGATGCTTCGGGATGTGAAGAGTGGTCTCCCATTCCCAATTGTTGATATTGTATTTTTATAAAGATATCCAATCCAAGCCCAAGATTGTGTCGAACTCCACAAAAGGAGGTATGATGAGATTTTCTGGGAGGTTAATTCCACAATAGATAAATGGGGTGGAGTTATAAAACATAGATGCAATAATTTCCGCATTTAGTGTTCTCACAGATAACATTTCCTCCAAATTTTGAGGTGGTATTTTGATATGTCTAATAAACTTTCTAGATTTAAATGAATGTGTAGATGTATATAAAATATTAGGTTTTCAATTCTAGAATTAATAACTAGCATACATATCACTACATCATTGTCTGGCTCCACCTCTGTAGCAGTGATATCATACGACATTCCATGTTTCCTTGGACATTTTTGTTGATTTCCTCCAACAACCCATGGCTTATGGAAATTGTTATCATAATGAAAATGCTACTTGTAGTTTTCTGACTTCACTATAGGATGAGTGTTTATCTGAACTTTCTTTTCTTCTTCCATATTAGAGAGATTCTTCATATCCCGTTAGCAATTTTTAACCAGATGTCACAAATTTCCACATTTGAATCAATTCCTGGTTTCCATTAGATTTTTCCCAGGATGATTCTCCCAAAAACTTTTACACATGGGATGATCGATCTTCTTCCCATCATGGAATTTATTTGCAGAACAACCTATATGAGATTTAATTTTCTACTTCTTGTTGATGGACCCATGATACCACTGCGAGTCTCTAATCTTCTTTTCAACCTTGAGGGAAGAATGAAAAATACCCTCATACCTGTCGATGTAAGAAACCAGACCTTCTTTTGAGGTATGTTTTTCCTTTTTCTGATGTTTTTGAGAAAAGATGAGTTTATGGAAAACTTTCTATGTACACACTGTAAACTTTATGAGTACACGTTGTTTACTTCCTTTCCGTTGAAGGCCTTGTGCTTGCCATTCAGGGGACACACACACGACCGTTTAAGGGTTTTTAGAGGCAGCCTAAAGTGGAGTACAGAAAAGGTGAGTACATGCTTTGTAGTCCAATTGTACACGCCATGTATTTCGTTTTTTTCATTAAATGCACCAGGGTCATGTCTAATCATCAAAAACATCTCTTTTTAGGTCTCATTCGGCCGAGAGCTCCCGAACGGCCACAGATCTTCAATGAACCCCCGAGAGATCATATGTCCTCCGAATCAAACCCCATTGATTGTGTTGAAATTGCATTGGTGAGTTCTCCATTTTTCTAGAACCTCATTTCTTGGGTTTCCATCTTTTCCATGTTATTGTGGGTTGAACATTTTGTGCGTTTTTGTAGATATAAAATGTTCTATGTGGATTCAATCCATGTAGTACAATTATATTGATCTCCTAATTCCAAGGTAGGTGGTTTGTGCCTTTTAGTAGAATTCCATTGAGTATTATGTGAAAATTCCACCAATAACCTCAAATGGGGTATCGAATGTTTATCGTTTTAGCTCTATTGATTGCATACTTTGCTTGTATGCTAGATTAGATGATTTTGAATTTTTTGGGGCTTCCAGTTAGGCTTTGGAAGGGTTTTCCATTCATGTTCTTGCCTATCTGGACCGTTGGGTCTAGTGACATTTTGACTGCTATTGTTTTCCCATGCCTAGTATTGTAGGATGGTTTGATTGTTTTTAATTCATCGTGAGATTCTATAGAATGCTATCCAAGTAGTTATTGAGGTTAATTTGGCCGTTACACAATGCGATACTTTCTGACTTTACACAGGGTTGTGGGAACCTATTGTAGTAGACCATATAGAGAATGGACGTAAGGGCTTCTCTACAATGTCTTTATAATACGATGTGAGACCACATGGGGAATTGACGTTGAGTGCTTCCTCAAAGTGTTTGTAGTTCCTCGACATGGGCCATTGGGGGAATGAGATGTTCAGTGAATCCCTAGAGCACCTTTAGTACGATACGAGACTATAGGGGAAATTGATGGTTAGTGATTTCCCAGAGATTACATACTCTAGCTGAACTAGAGGGGTGAGACTGTGTGTGCTTCCTAGAGGATTTCATGTATATGACAAGTATGACCAGAGGGGATAGGCTATGAGTACTTTCCAGAGTGTTACCTTTTGTGTTTATCTTCCTGGATTAGTTGTTGCTTGATATTTGGAATTGTGGTTTGTAACTGCTGAGTAAATTCTTGTTTACTACTTTCTGTACTTTTACCGGCCATATATTCACTGACTATTAGGCACATATATTCGGGAGGTTTCCTACTAGGATTTAGTCTGACACCCTGTTTGGGTCATGATTTTGGTCCAAACAGATTATATTGTTGTAGGTATAGATAAGGGCATGCTCCCTTCTACTTCAGGTTCTTGATTGTTGTGGAGCTGGAGAACATGGGACCAAGATATGGCTTGCGATACTGTGGAGTTTATATGATTCTTTTTCATTTTGGTTTAGCACTATTTTATTTCAGCATTGTGACTTGTTTGGCTGCTTTCCTAGACAAATATGTAACCTTCATCATATATATATATATATATATATATATACTTTTCTACAGCTATTTCTTTATCAGTCTTCCATTGTCTACTATTGTTGGATATTTACTAGATCCGCTATTGTGTATTCTTTACTTCTACTATGTTACTCTACCAATGAGGGCATAGTTTCCCCAAAATCACCCCCAAGGCTCTCACTTCTAGTAAGCAGCCTCTGTCGTTCGAGGAAATGTGCTTGAGGCCATGTTTCCAACCGGGTACAGGGCACCTCTGGGTGGGTTTCGAAACTAGAACCTTACAAAGTGGTATCAGAGGGATCATGTTTCTTTTATCTTGACTTATTGTTTAGATATTTTAGATAGGGATAGGAAAGAACATGTACTTGGTAATAAGCAATGCCCAGGAGTAGCTAACCCGTGTATAGGGAGAATCCAATCTGCCTCGTTAATTGTAGTTTTTATTGTTTTCAATTTTACAGTTGATTTGATTTCACTATTGGGTGATTCACATGTTTTGTACTGTTATAGTTGATGTTATTGAGGTTCTATTTCTATCGCAACCCAATGAGATGAGGGTATTCCATCTCATGCGTCATATAGGAATTTGCTAGAAATCACATCTCATGCATTCTTGTCATGTCATCTCGGATGCATTATAAATTTCATGTTATTGTGATAGATGTTGTGTAGAATATGAATGTTGTTGTGATTGATGCCTTGGTAAAAATATTCGCTTCTTTCTAGAGAATTGATTGTGTATGTTTTTACAGGAATGAATGCCAAACATTGATTTTTGAGGTGTTATGGGCCATATTCGACCAAACTTTGGTGGAACATTGACTTTTTTACCATGTTCTTAACTATTTTAAGATGCCAAATATTTATTTGTGGGGAGTATGGGCCCTGACAGATCCTAATTTGGAACTTTCAGTGTTCATTTCAGTGTTATTTGGGCTCCAGAGTAGTTTCTGAGGCTTACTGTCCAAAAAACCCAGACTACACGTAGTGTAGTTTTGGCTACATGCCATGTGTTCATCTGTTTGGGAAGAAACAGTTTTCTTATGTACACACCAGTTAATTTATGTACATGCCATGTATTCTCTAACCATGTCACAGGCCATGTGGGTAGAAACATGAGACAAGGAATATCTTGTGGGAACACACAGTGTACCAGTTGTGCATGCCATGTAGTGTAATCCAAGGAACCTGGCCATGTAGCTAACAACACAGGTCGGTAGAGTCTATTCTTATACATGTCATGTCATCATTGAACATGATTTGTAGTCAGACCCAAGTACCCGGACGTGAACTAACAACACGGTTCAGTGTTATCCTTGCTCATACACGCCGTGCATGCCTGGAACATGCCGTGTAGTGTCATCCGTGTAGCCGGCCGTGTAACTAAGTACCCTGTTTGTTTGGGACTTATTAGTACATGTCGTGTCCATCTGGAATATGCCATGTAGTGTGACCTGGTTACATAGGCCATGTCACTAACAATAAGGGAAAGGTGAAGCTTTTTGAGTAAAATCTGTGTCTACCATGAACACAGCGTGTAGTTTATTCACTGAAGAGCCACATGGTTTAACCATGTAGAATGAATATGGTAGGGAAAAAGGATTCAAGTACACGCCGTGTGTTAGGAGAACACGTCATGTGTCGGGGGTGTTACACGACCAGATTTTGCAGGAGTACACACCCATGTAAACAACTGAAGGAAATAAGCTGTGTAGTCCTCATAAATACCATGTAGTCATGTTTTGTAAAACATGAATTATTTCCTTCTAATGTTCCCTTATTACACTTCTAGTTTTCCATTCCTTCATAATGTTGATCTATGGTGTGCGTTTGACCTTGAAGATTCATGGTACCGAGACCTCCTTCGGTTGTACGCCAGTTTCCAGGCAGTGATCAGACGCCAAATATGGCTGATATGGGACTTCTAGCAGATCCTCCTATCATGCCAGTCTTGGCAGCGGCCGTTATACCTGACCTAAGAGCAGATTCTCTATTTAGGAAGGCATTATGAGGATGATGCAGACATTCAAGGGAGCCCCACCTCCTACCTCGACTATGGCAGACTTCATGCGGGTTTTCTTGCAGCAGCATCATCCCACCTTCTCAGGGTAAAGTGGACCTTAGGCTGCATAGTAATGGCTAGAAGCCATGATGATGATCGTCGAGCATCTGGAGACGCCTCCAGAGAGGTGGGTCAAGCTCGCTACCTACATGCTGCGAGACTCCTCCAAGTGGTGGTGTGACATGATCTCATAGGCAGTTCATAAGTAGGTTTTTTCATGGGAGTAGTTTCAATGCGTCTTTTATGACTCCTTTTATCCAGAGTGTTTGAGGGATGACCGAGCCCAGGTGCTAATGAGCCTAAAGCAGGGTACTCTTTCTTTCATGGAGTATTCCTCTCGTTTCACTGAGCTTCATCATTTCAAACCCCTCAGGGATGAGATGGGTTGTTCTTGGCAAGGAATATTGAGGACAATCTCATACGGTAGATCCACTCATATGTGAATATCTTCAGGTTGACTTAAATCGTCAACCAGGCGCTGATTGCAGAACAGAATCTAAAAGATTCTGTAGCTGAGATCCAGGGCGGTTCTGCTTCCAGAGTTAGTTCTTCCCCAGCTAATAGCAGGAAGCACCGTAGGGAGTCTATGTTCAGTGATCCGAGGCAGCGAGACACATCTTCAGGTAGACAGGTGGTATGCTACCAGTGTGGAAGGTATGGGAATATGAGGCCACAATGCCATAGAGACCCAGTGGAGTTCCAGTCTTGCAGCAAGATGGGACACCTTCAGCTTTTATGTTAGGCCTTCTCACTACCAGCTGTTGAAAGCAGATCTTTTATGACTCCGCATTCGAGAGCAGCACCGCCAGTTTCTCACCATTCTGGGAACTAGAATTCTTCCAGCCTTTCTCGGTCAAGGCTGTGGTTGTGGCCATGGTCGTCAGTCCCCATTTATTCATCGAAAACATGGTGGATCAGCTCAGAGTGGTCATGTAGGGTCACTGTGCCGTGGAGCAGGACAGACCTTTTATAGTGGAGCAATCCCTGCCAGAGCAAGACCATCTACAGTTTGAGGTACGATTTTAGTAGAAATAGTTTTATCTTCTGCTATTTTCGATAAAGGGGCTTCCCATAGATTTATATCTTCTTTCGTCATGGAGAGACTTGGGCTTTTATCATTTATTCTGTTAATATCTTGATGCTAGACACTCCGTTGGGGACTAGAACGGCTAGTGTTCGTTAGTGCAAGGACTGAACTCTAGTGGTTAGTGGGTGTCACTTATTATGGGATATCTATGTCCTAGAGATGATAGTTAATGATGTCATTCTCAGAATAGACTGACTAGTTCCCTTCCAGGTAGAATTCGAATGATATCCCCTAAGGGTGAGTTTCATATAACCAAAGGGTGGATCTTTTCTTCATCATGGCTAGTGAGATGTCCAGGAATGTAGAGTCGGACCCGAGTATCATGGGATAGGTGGAGTTATAGCTCATATTGTCAGTCTGTATCTGGATGACCAGGGGACTTCGCAGTTAGACTTTCCTCCAGTGGTGGATCATTTTAGCGATGTCTTTCCAGAGGACTTTTCTGGTTTACCTCCAGAGTGTGAGGTAGACTTTTCTATTATTCTTGTTCCCATAGTTGTACCAGTGTCCATTCCATTTAATAGGATGGATACACCTGAGCTTCAGATGCTCAAGAAGTAGTTGGAGGAGTTTCAGGCAAAGGGTTTTATCTGACCCAGTACTTCTCCTTGGAGTTTTCCTATCCTGTTTTCAAAGAAGGCAGATGGAACCCTTAGGCATTGTGTGGATTGTCGAAAGAATAACCACTTGACAGTTAAGAACTGATAACCCTTTCCTAGGATTGATGACCTCTTTGATCAGCTTCGAGGAGCCTGAGTGTTCTCAAATATCGACTTGAGGCGTGGTTACCATCAGTTGCACATTAGACCATCTGATATACCACATAATGCTTTTCGGAGCAGCTATGATCTATAAAAGTATATGGTTATATTGTTCGGCCTCATGAACGCTCCTGTAGTTTTCATGGCATTGATGAACTGAGTGTTAAATCCGTACTTAGACTCGTTCTTGGTGGTTTTCTTGGATTATATCTTAGTGTACTATCACACTCGACACGACCATGCAACACCACTGATGGGTATGACCAACAAGGGTGTGAAGTTCTTATTGTTAGATTATTGTGAGTCAGCCTTTCAGGAGCTGAAAGGGAGGTTGACTTCAACACTGATACTAGTATTTCCAGATCTAGGCTATAGCTACACTATTTATTATGATGCCTCAGGTATTGGTCTGGGATCTGTGCTCATGTAGGGAGATGGAGTCTTCGCGTACGGGTCTCAGCAGTTGAGGCCACATGAGACAAACCACCCGACACATGACCTTGAGTTAGCAGCAGTTGTTCATGCCTTATGTTGTAAGAGAAATTTTCTTCTGGGAGAGCACTTTGTGGTTTTCACTGACCAAAAGAGTCTCAAGTACATATTCACTCAGTGTGATTGTAATTTGAGATAGTGAAGGTGTTAGGAGTACCTTCAGTCTTAGGATTTTGAACATGCCTAGATGCTGGGGATGGGAAACACAATGGCTAATGCGTTGAGAAGGAGGACTCAAATACAGGTAGTTCAAGAGGCCAGTAGTGAGTGGTAGACTATGGCTATGTTCTCTAAGATGCATCTAGAGGTGCAGAACAGACAGGGGTAGACTTTTCAATCTTTTATAGGTGTAACCTCTAATCTACTTGATCATGTACAGATGAGGCAACTATCAGATTCTGAAGGCCTAGTTCTATGGGAGAGTGTGTCAAGAGAGGACCCTATTCCTGGATGGACAATAGGCAAGGATGAGATCTTGCATTTCTAGAGGCGCAGATTGGTTCTAGCAGATATACGCGAGGAGAAGATTTGGGATTCTCATTCTTCTATTTCCGTAGTTCATCATGGTGTCACCAAGATGTATTGTGATCTTCACCACCAGTATTGGTGGCCAGGTATGAAGAGAGATGTTTCTGTTTTCATCATGAGATTTTATAATTGTCAGAAGGTGAAGGTGGAACATCAAATACCAACATGTATTTTACAGCAGTTACCCATTCTTGAGTGGAAGTGGAACGAAATCACGATGGACTTCGTGAGATGATTTTTGAGGTTCCTCGAGGGAAAAATGTAGTATGGGTTGTTATTGAGAGGCTTACGTAGGTCTCTCACTTATTTTCGATCAAAAAGACCTTCAGTTTTGATGAGTTGGGATGATTTTACATCCGTGAGATTGTACGTCTGTATGGAGCTCCACACTCGATCGTTTATGAAATGGATGCATGTTTTACTTCTCGGGTCTGGTAGGGGCTACAGAAATCTTTGGGTATGCAGGTGCTTTTGATTACATCCTACCATCCACAAATAGATGGCCAATCCGAGCGTACAATTCAGGTGCTTAATTTAATGCTCTGAGAATGCATTCTAGTTTTTGGAGGTTCTTCGGAGAAACATATACCTCTTATGATGTTTTCCTACAACAACAATTTTCATGTAACTATTCAGATGGAACCTTATGAGGCATTGCACGGTAGGCCATGCCGATCACTCTTATGTTGGCTAGAGGCAGGAGAGACAGCTTTGTTGGGACACCATCTTTTTCAAAGACCGTAGAGCAGATAGAGTTGATTCGGAAAAGGATGACTATTATACAGTCTCATCAGAAGTCTTATGTTGATCAGTGGAGACGACCTCTAGAGTTCATGGTCGGGGATCAGGTTTTTCTATATGTCACATAGCGGTTGGGACACAAGAGAATCAAGAGACATGGTAAGCTTTTGCTGAGGCACGTCAGGTCATTTGAGGTATTATAGAGAGTTGGTCCGGTGTCCCATCGGTTGTAGTTACTTCAGAGTTACCCGGAAATGCATGATGTTTTTCATGTTTCTCAACTCCAAAGTTAATTTTCAAACCTGTCCCATGTCCTTCAACCCATGTAGGTTGTGCTTGATGTGGATGCATCGTTCGAGGAGAATCCAATCCGGATTGTAGAATAAATTAAAAAGGATCTTCATTGCTGGTCTGTCCCTCTGTTACAGGTGTTATGGCAGCATGGGTGAGTACTGGATGAGACTTGGGAGAGGGAGACTGATGTATGATCGTAGTGGATGGAGTTATTCTGGGTTTCTTCTTCTACACCGTGTTAGTTAAATTCAGGGAAAAATTTCTTTAAGGGGGGGATTTTTAAAAACCCGGACATTCTTTTGAGGTTTTTTTCCTTTTTCTGTAGTTTTTTGAGAAAATAGGTGTTTCTGGAAATTTTCGAAGTGCGCGCCGTGTACTTCCTTGCCGCAGAATTCCTTGTTGGCCGTGCCGGGGACACAAACACAGTTGTGTAAGGGAGTTTCGAGGCCACTTAATGTAGAGTACGGAAAAGGCTAGTACACGCCATGTACTCCAAATGTACATGCATTGTATTATGTTTTTTTCATTAAATGCACCGGGGTCACATCTAATCACCAGAAACATCTCCTTTTAGGTCTCGTTTGGTTGATAGCTCCTGAACGGCTGGGGATCTTCGACGAACCCCCAAGAGATCATCCATCCTCCTAATCGAACTCCGTCGATTGCGTTGGGATCACATCGGTGAGTTCTCTCTTCCACCAGAACCTAATTTCATGATTTCTCAACATTTCAAATTTATCGTGGGTTCAAAGTTTTATGCTTTTTCAATGATCTACGGCGTTCTAAGGGGATTCAATCCTTGTCGATCAAGTATATTAATCTCCTAACAACGATGTAGGGGGTTTGTGCCTCTCTACAGAAAGTCTTTGAGTATTATGTGCAAATTCTAAAAATAGCCTCGAATGAGGTATCACGTGTTTAATGTTTTTTCCTTATTGATTGCCTAATGTGATTGTATGCTAGTGTAGAGGATTTTGGTTGTGTTTTGGGGATAATTGTTAGGGTTCAGATGTGTTTCCCATGCATGTTGTTTCCTGTATGGACCATTGGGTCTAGTGACCTTTTGACTGCTATTGTTTTCCCATGACTAGTATTGTAGGATGGTGTGAATATTGTTAATTCATGCTGAGATGCTGTAGAATTCTAGCCAAGTATTTAGTGAGGTTACTTTGGCCATTACTAGAGGTTATACTTGCTGACTTTACATACGGTTGCGGGAACCTAGTGTAGTAAACCATAGGGAGAATGGACGTAAGGGCTTCTCTAGAGTGTCTTAATGATAAGATGTGAGACCACACTAGAAATTGATGTTGAGTGCTTCCTCAGAGTGTCTGTGGTTCCTCGACACAGGCCATAGGGGTAATGAGACGTTGAGTGCATCCCCATAGAGCCATTAGTACGATATGAGTCTATAGGGTAAATTGATGGTTTGTGCTTTCCCAGAAAGTCTATACTTTAGCTGAACCAGATGGGTGAGACTAAGTGTGTTTCCCGGAGGGTTTCTTGTATCTGATAGGTATGACCATAGGGGATGGGCTGTGAGCACATCTCAAAGGGTTACCTACTTGAGTTTATCTGCTTTGTTTAGTTGTTGCTTGATATTTAGAACTGCAGTTTGTAACTGCTGAGTACTTTCCGTTTTACTGCTTTTTGTACTTTTACCTACCATATATTCAATGAATGTTAGGCACAGATCATAGGGTGGTTTCCTACTAGGATTTAGTCTCACACCCTGTTTGGGTCATGCTTTTGGGCCCAAATAGATTATATTGTTGTAGGTATAGATAATGGTAAGTGTCATTCAACTTCAGGTTCTTGATTGTTGTGGAGATGGAGAGCATGGGACCAAGCTATGTCTTGCGATGCTGAGGAGTTTATGTGATTCTTTTGAATTTTGGTTTAGCACTTTTTTGTTTTATCATTTTGACTTGTTTGGCTGTTTTGCAAGAAATATATATAACATGCATCATATATATACATATTTTCCCCCAACTATTTCTTTATCAGTATTCCGCTGTCTACTATTGTTTAATATTTACGGCTTCCGCTATTGTGTGTTGTTTACTTCTGTTGTGTTACTCTTCCATTGAGGGAATAGTTTCCCCACTATCAAACCCAAGGCCCTCGCTGCTAGTCGGTAGCCTCTAGAGTTTGGGGAAATGTGCTTGAGGCCATGTGACCAACCGGGTATGGGGCACCTCTTGGTGGATTTTGTAATCGGGACTTTACAGTCAAAGTCTCGAATCACCAACAATTTCATAGACTTGGATTTAGTCTACTAAAAAATTGATCCATGGTGCTTTTATTGTTAATGAAAAATTATAGTCAAACCTTGAAATCAATGTAACATTTTCTATAGACACCCCAATTTTCTCATCTTCCTTTATATTGAGTCTGAGGATTTATCATTCCATCATGAGATGGAAGGTTTGGGAAAAATATTTATTGAAAAACATTCTCTATAATTCCTCCCAAACCTTGGAATCAATTTCCTATTGTGGCTTCATATTCTGGATTAGTTTCAACCCCTGATCAGCTTCCCCAGATAAATGATAGACTTCCAGTAAATCTTTCTCTTATTTTAATCACTGGATGATAGAGAACATCTTTTCAATGGAGGTAGTCAACTGTTCCTTGAGGAGGTAATCAAATGATCCACTAAACATGGGAGGCCTTTGTCACATGAAGGATTTAATGGAAGATTTCTCCTTCCTTGGATTCTGATGGTGTTCTACATGATTCAAGTTATTATTCATAACTTGAGCCAGATGATGAAGTAATGTTATAAAGTTCTGAGCACCCATTCCCATAATATCAGGCATATCATTAGGTAAATATTCACACTCCATATCACGTTGATTGTTGAAACATGTTCTTTTGTTTCCCACAATTATCTATGAAAATAACATACAATTAGAGGTCGTGAATAATTAATTATTAATCATAAAATGGAAATACTTTACAAAATAGGATAAACATAAAAAGGAGAATTACATCTTAACATGTTATTCACTATGTGACAATATAAGTAATCCTTGACCTATTTCATAACTTATTTACTTATGGGGTTTTTTTATTCCCTTAATAATGGTCTATACTGAGATCATGAATTTACCAAAGCATATCCCCTGGAAGTGTCAAACGAAGAGTACAGTAAGACCCATTCTCATGCACCAGTTCCCATTCAAGTCTAGATCAAAGCATTGTTTTTGGGTTTTACCCCTAGATGCATTTGTTTGAGAGCAACCTCCACCTATTTTTATCTAGACAAGGATGTATTTTCATGACAAACCACTTACTCTATACAAACCCAAAATAGGTGGGGGCGTTTTCTTATTCAAAATCTCTTCTTTACGGTTATTACTAAATTTCTCTATTCCTAATCTCCAAAAATAATTAGACCATTTTTTCTGACACATTCATTGGGGTGGGCTTCCGTTTGTTTCGGAGGATGCACAAGGTGTTTCCCCGTATTCACACTTTCCAATGGTGGGTGGAATCTGTCTCTTTTTCTAAGATGTTTTCTCTTTGATCAGAAGAGGATGATGGGATTTTGGTTCCTCCTTCCATGGATTACTCCTTGGAAATCGTCACCTAGTCTGTAAATCCGTTATAAAATTAAGTAGTTTTTCATGAAATTGTTCCCAGTGCCATGTCTTCATGCAC
The DNA here is from genome assembly GCA_963277665.1 of Viscum album. Classification (NCBI taxonomy): domain Eukaryota; kingdom Viridiplantae; phylum Streptophyta; class Magnoliopsida; order Santalales; family Viscaceae; genus Viscum; species Viscum album. The sequence goes on along the minus strand of OY728163.1, from coordinate 712,691,732 downwards.
ACAGGTTAATTACACTGCTTGTCTTAGTAAATTCCAAGGGGTCTAATCAGGGCAGCAACTTTCAGTCGGGGGAGTAGTCATGTAGGACATCACTGGCATGTCTGGACACAGGAACACTAGCGCATCTGGTTTTCTTCACCTTATGATAGGGCTTCTCGGGGGCACGGTGTAACGACCCAAAGTTTCATTAATGGAAAATCCCTCTTGATCCAGTTAAATGTTTCTTTATGAAAAATGTTTTTATAAGATGTCAACTTCTTTAGTTTTACGTTAAGATTTGTGACCGTTACTTTTTAGCCGTTGAGCAGTGATAATCTGAGTAGTATAAATATAAGGCTTTAACGAACCCATTTCTACTCAGACAAAGGAGGCGATGGCCTCATCCAGTAGAATTGCCCCTTACGAAGCCCATTTGTCAGAGCTCGAAAAAGAGGTGACGTCTTTGGGTTTTCCCTTGACCAATCCCAAGCTGAGCTTCATCAAGTCAAGCTCGAACGTGATCGTCTACGGGAAAAGTGTAAGTTGATTGAAATTACCACTCGAGCGATGTTATCCGAGTTGCCCCAAGAGTATGTCACCATCGCGCACCTTACCCTTAGGTCTTATGCGGCTATTTTAAGGGGTTATGTAACAAATAAGTAGCACCATGTTCATGTACATTATTTTTGTATATAATAATGAATATAATTTCTAGTCATTTATGATACATTGTAAATAGTTTTTAAAGTACAAATGGTGTTTTTAGTTATTATTTAATTAAGAATTATATTTCATTAAATTAAAGGATTTTTTAATTAAATAATATTTTAATAAAATATTATTATTAATATTAAATTAATTTTTTATTAAGTATAAATGATCTTATAATTTTATGAATGCAATTAAAATTTTTATTAAGGTTTGAAAGCCATTTCTGTCAAAACCCATGAATTTTTTTATAATTGTCGGTTTTTATTTTAAAAGTCAAAATTCACATATTTAGAAATTTATTTAGATAAAATAAATATTATTTTTGGAATCATGACGTCGAAAATATCCAACGGTGAATTTTTCATAATTTTCTGAGACAGTAAAATTTTTGGGTAAAAATTAAATTCCATTTAAATATATAATGTGCTTTATGACATCATAATGACCCAATGGTGATGTAATAAAATAACATAATCCTTATGTTCTGCCAATATGTGTTTTATCATTAAAATAATGAGTTTTTGGGTTTGTTTGGCTTACTTTTTCAAAGCATTAATGGAGCCCTCAAGACTTATTCAATTAATTTCCATGGGAGTGTGACTCACCTCCACATAGGCAACCCTAATTTTTTTAATATGTTCGGACCTTGGCATTGTAAAATATTTTTTTCCTCTTTCCTTTTCCAGAAACCATGGGAAAACACCATGGGATGGTTTGTGGTTTGGATTATTTTAATATAAGGGGTCCCAAACCTAAATAATAAAGTATTCTCTCACCTTTACAATATTAACCCACCCAAGCTCCCACTTCCTCCTCACTAAAATCCCTTGGAGTTCGTCCAACCTCTGCCCTACTCTCTGTAGAATCCTCCCAAGGTGCCCCAAGCTCCCAAGAAGCCTCTCACAAGCCTCTCTCTAGCCTTTGGAAGCACACTTCCAAGTAAGGGTTTTTTCTTCCTTTCTCATTTTTTTGTCAATTTTCTTTAAGTTGTATTGGCCTTTTAATTTCAATTATGAATGTTGGGATATGGTTTCACACCTCTCCCATACTGCCCTCTTATTTTTTGAATGATGGGAGACCCCTTTATCTCTCATTAAAATCCTCCCATGTACACCCGTTTCTATGCCGAAATTCCGAAAGAAACCTTTTTCTCCTCTTTTATATTCAAGCAATACTTTTGTATCATGAATCTAAATTCCTTTTAAATTGTTGGGACATGTATCTATATGACCTCCTTACTGTCCATTACATGTAAATATGATGAGGAACCCGTTTCTCTCTCATCAACCTTTTTATGAATTCTTATGTCACGCCGTTATGCTACCGAAATCACACCGATTTTCTAAGCCAATATCATTGTGTAGTGAATACCATGCCCATTTCTCCATCAAGGGTATTCACCTTTATGCACATTTACTTATTGATTATAAAGATTCATGTATTAATTCCACATTCCTTTATCATGGAATAAATGATTATGTTTTATGAATCTATGTTTTATGATCCATGTGGCACACTTATGCATGAAATGAAATGTTTAAGAAGGGTGCGCCCTTTATAGCGGTCCAATGCATTGGGTAAAGTATAGTATCATGATACATCATGTGCAATGAGTGTTGACTCATTCTAATTCAAGTTCAATGTGGGTTTACTCGTGCTTCAAGTGCAATGAGGGTTTACTCATGCTCCATGTGCAATGAGCCTTGGCTCATGCTAATTCAATGTTAAGTGTTGTTGCCACATTTCCATGTTATGGTTATCATGCTTTATCTTGCCTTTATGTTAATGTTATTCTAATGATCTATTGATGTTCCTATTGCCTAAAATTTAATGTACTCCTCATGTTATTCATTGTGTACTCCCTTACTGGGCTTTATAGCTCACCCTTTTCTTATGCATGTCCTTAGGTTATCCCATGCAATGCTAAGTACGAAGGAATGTAGTGGTCATATAAAGGAAGTTTTCAATAAAGATGTTGTATTTCAAGTTTAAAGTTTTTTTTAATGATCCTAAGCCCCAAATACACTAAACCTCTCGATCTTCTTTGTTGTATCAAGTGATGTTTTATGTAATAAAGCATGCTTAAGTTGTAATAAAAAGCAGGGTTGTCATAGTTGGTATCAGAGGATAGGTTTAGTTATTTTTGGGATTAGGAAACCCTAGTAAAGCCTTAGATAAATACTAAGTATAATAAAAACATCCCTAAGTTTTGGTAAATACTAAGTAAGTGTTTTATCAAACAAATACATCCATGTCTGGATACGAGCAGGTAGAGGCGGCTCTGGCACAGATGTATCCTAGGGGTAAAACCCGAAAACACCGCTTTGAGCTAGACTCGAATGGGAACTGGGGCACGACAACGGGCCTTGCTGCACTCTTGTTTACGATACTCCCGGGGGATATGTTTTGATAAATTCACAATCTTAGTATGAACCCTTATTAAGGGAAAAAATGCCCCTAAGATTATATGTTAGAAGGAAGATCATGAAAAGCCTGGATTGAATCCTATAGACTCATGAGTTAAAGAGATTAAAGTTTATTTATATGTCATCAACTTTTGTCTTTGGATTAACCTTTATGTGTTACCCCTAACTTTCCTTTTATTCCAGACAATGGCTGGTAATAGGAGAACTCGGGCTAACAACCGTTGTGAAGATCAATGTGAAGATTGTACCTATGAGATGCCCAATCCAATGGGAGCGGGAATCGTGAACATTGTCACACTTCTCTCTCAGCTAACTCAAGTTTTGAATAGAAACACTGGTCAAGAGGAACATTAAACCCCCCCTAAGAAAGAACAAGTCGCTATCGAGAGCTTCATGAGACAAAGGCCTCCTAATTTTAGTGGATCATCCGATCCCACGATCGCTGAACAATGGATCAACTCCATTGAAAAGATATTCTCCATCCTCCAATGGTCTGAAAAAGAGAAGGTTCTACTGGCGGCTTATCGTATGGAGGGTGAAGCTGATCAATGATGGACGTTGATAAAAAATACGAAGCCTGAGGAGGAGATAGAGGCTTTGGAATGGAAGGAATTCCGGATGATGTTTTTCGATAAATATTTTCCACGCACCCTCCATCTTAAAATGGAAAGGGTCTTCCATTCCCTCAAACAGAAAGATGAAGAATCTGTGGGAGCGTACGAGGAAAACTTCACAAGGCTTGCACGATACGTTTCCGGCTTTGTCGTTACCCCCGAATGCAAGGTTGACCGCTTCTTTGGTGGGCTGAAGCCTAGCTTGCGGAAAGCATTAACGATCCGTGACTTCGACACCTATGAGGAAATTGTCCGATGTGCCCTCAAGGTTGAAATGGAGATCGGAGAATCACAGGGGTATCATGGGGACAAGAAATGTAAGGTGGACTTCAATGTTGGTGGTCCGATGGATAAATCCAACGGCGCTAAGAAATTCCAGCACCCCACTTTCCAAAAGTGTGGAAAGAAGAACCCTAGAAATTGCCTTAGGGGGACAAGAAAATGCTTTAAGTGTCGAAGAGAAGGGCACCTACCTGTTAACTGTCAGCAAGAAGGACACGCAGCTACGACAGAGGAGAGGAACTCTCCGTTAGAACCTCAACGCATTGTTCAATGCTACAAATGCAACGAACCGGGTCATTTTGCAAATCAGTGCCCTAATCCAAGGGTTATCGGAGGCAACCAGCAACCTCCAAGACAACAAGGAAGAGATTTTGCCATCACTTCTGCCAATGTGAACCCCGACAACGAAGTGGTGACAGGTACGCTAGTTATTCATTCAAGAATAGCAAACGTACTTTTTGATTCAGGTTCTACGCATTCTTTTATATCTCAAAAGTTTAGTAGAACAATCCCTGCACCACCACAAATCATGGGAGTAAAGATGTCAGTGAGTACGGAAAATGGGGCAATCATTGCATCCCATGAATATAAGTCCTCCCCTGTTATAATCTGTGGATTGAATTTCCCGACGAACCTCGTCATACTCCCTTTGGTGGAATTTGATTCAATTCTTGGCATGGATTGGCTTTCCTTATATAGAGCCAACATAAATTTTCGAGTGAGGGAAATCACACTCCATATGGATAATCGACCCCCGATTATTTACAAGTGTCATGAGGAAGATGAATCTCCTTTAGCTCCATCATCTCAAGCATGGATATTACTGCCTTATGAGCACGCATATCTGGCTCAGATGATTGAGTCCAAAGAAGAAACCACCCATGAAGAAATGCCTATTGTGAGGGAATTCGCTGAAGTATTTCCCGAGGAACTTCCTGGTCTTCCTCCAAGAAGAGATGTTGAGTTCTCAATTGAACTTATACCTGGGGCGCTACCAATATCCAAGACTCCATATAGAATGGCTGTTGTTGAGCTTGAAGAGCTGAAGAAACAACTACAGGAGAATCTAGATAAAGGGTTTATACGCCCAAGTGCATCACCATGGGGTGCACGAGTCCTCTTCGTCAAGAAGAAGGATGGGTCAATGCGGCTTTGCATCGATTATCGTGAACATAACAAAATCACAATAAAGAACAAGTATCCTCTCCTAAGAATCGATGACTTGTTTGATCAGCTGCGTGGATCACAATACTTCTCCAAGGTGGACTTGCAGTCGGGATTTTATCAAGTAAGGGTGAAGAAGGAAGATATCCCCAAGATTACTTTTCGTACAAGGTATGGGCACTATGAATTCATAGTAATGCCTTTAAGACTCACCAATGCTCCAGAAATATTCATGGACTTGATGAATAGAGTCTTTAGAGATTACCTAGACAAATTTGTGGTAGTCTTCATAGATGATATTCTAATATAATTCAAAACCAAGGAGGACCATGAGGAGCATTTAAGAACTGTACTAGAGACTTTGCGCAAGGAGAAGCTCTATGAAAAGTACAGAAAGTGTGAGTTTTGGTTGATGGAAGTCTCATTCTTGGGCCATATCATCACAAGCAATGGGATATCTGTGGACCCCTAAAAACAGATGCAATTGAGGGATGGCTGAGGCCAACATCAGTAACTGATATCTGTAGCTTCTTGGGGTTAGCTGGATATTATCGGCGATTTGTGAGAAATTTCTCACGGTTGTCCAACCCTCTTTCCAAGCTAACTCGAAAAGGAGTAACGTTTTCTTTGAGTGATGAATGTGAAGAAAGCATCAAGGAGTTGAAAAGGAGGCTTATCACTGCACCCGTGCTCACTTTTCCCACAAGTGGGGAGATTTTTGTGGTATTCAGTGATGCTTCAAAGAAGGGCTTAGGATGTGTGCTGATGCAGAATGATAAAGTGATATCCTATGCCTAAAGCCAGTTGAAAATCCATGAGCAAAACTATCCAACACATGATCTGGAGTTGGCGGCGGTGATATTTGCCTTGAAAATCTGGCGGCATTATCTCTATGGAGAGAAATGTGAGATATATACTGACCACAAGAGTCTTAAATATATATTCACATAGAAAGAGCTTAATATGCGCCAGAGAAGATGGATAGAGATCATAAAGGATTATGACTGTTCAATACATTACCACCCTGGGAAGGCGAACAAGGTGGCAGATGCCCTAAGTAGAAAGGATCTAGCGATTCTATCAATGATGAGAATTGAGAAGGATCCAATCTTCTTAGACTTGATGAAGATGGATGTGGGAATCATAGAGAAGGGAACATCATCAATCCTTTCACAAATTATTTCTCAACCATCTCTTTTGGAAAGGATAAAGGATGCTAAAAAGGATGATGCATGAATCAAAGAAAAAGTGGAAGCTATAAAAAAGGGAAAATCCTCAGAGTTTAATGTTAATGAAGAAGGAATTGTGCAGTTTGGGAAAATACTATGTGTTCCATCATGTTTGGAGCTGATGAAGGAACTTTTGGATGATGCACATAGTTCAAATTTCTCTATTCACCCAGGGAGCACAAAGATGTATCGAGATCTCCGAGAAAACTTTTGGTGGGATAATATGAAGAAGGAGATCGCTGAATATACATCAAAGTGCCTGGTGTGTCAGCAAGTGAAGGCAGAGAGGCAGAAGTCTAAGGGGATGATGCAACCATTTCCCATACTAGAATGGAAATGGGAGAACATCACCATGGACTTTTTCACTGGACTTCCAATGACATCCAAAAGCAACAATGCAATCTAGGTTATTGTGGATCGTCTTACAAAGACTGCACACTTCATTGCTATTCGAGAGGATTTCTCTTTGGATGAACTCGCACGGATATATATCAGGTATGTGGTACGGTTGAATGGAGTACCACTATCTATTGTGTCTGACCGAGATCCAAGATTTACCTCTAAGTTTTTGGAAGATTCTTCAACATGCTCAGAATACTGAACTAAACTTCAGTACGGCCTATCATACTCAAACTGATGGCCAATCCGAGTGGACTATCCAAACACTTGAGGATATGTTGAGTGTGTGCTCAATGGACTTTAAAGGAGGATGGGATCAACATATTCCTCTAGTAGATTTCTCTTATAATAATAGTTTCCACTCGAGCATCCAAATCGCACCATATGAAGCCATGTATGGGAAAAGGTGTAGAACACCGGCATGTTGGGATGAGGTCGGTGAACGTAAGCTGCTTGGACCAGAAATGGTCGAAGAAATGGTGGAGAAGGTGAAAACCATTCAACAGCATATCAAGGCAGCCCAAAGTCGACAGAAGAGTTATGCAGATAATCGTCGACGAGACCTTGAGTTTATAGTCGGAGACATGGTGTTTTTATGCATATCTCCATCGAAGAAGGTCATGAGGTTTGGAAAGAAAGGGAAGTTAAGTCCAATGTACATCAGCCCCTTCGAGATTCTTGATCGTGTTGGGGATGTGGCCTATCGACTAGCACTTCCACCTACTATGGCCAAGGTGCATGATGTCTTCCATGTATCCCTCTTAAGGAAGTACATACCAAACCCTTCACATGTACTCTCTTCCGAGGTGGTACAATTAGAAGACGATCTTTCTTATGAGGAGCAACCAGTGAAGATCTTGGATCGTAGAGAAAAACTTCTATGAAATATGACAATGCCCCTTGTCACGGTGTTGTGGAGAAACCACAAGTTTGAAGAAGCAACATGGGAGTCGGAGGATATGATGAAGCTAATTTACCCACATTTGTTTTAGTGTGGGAAAAGGAAAATTTCGAGGGCGAAATTTCTTAAGGGGAGAATGTTGTAACGACCCAAAGTTTCATTAATGGAAAATCCCTCTTGATCCAGTTAAATGTTTCTTTATGAATTTTTTTATAAGATGTCAACTTCTTTAGTTTTATGTTAAGATTTGTGACCGTTACTTTTTATCCGTTGAGCAGTGATCATCTGAGTAGTATAAATATAAGGCTTTAACGAACCCATTTCTACTTAGGCAAAGGAAGCGATGGCCTCATACAGTAGAATTTCCCCTTACGAAGCCTATTTTTCAGAGCTCAGAAAAGAGGTGGCGTCTTTGGGCTTTTCCCTTGACCAAGCCCAAGCTGAGCTTCATCAAGTCAAGCTCGAACGTGATCGTCTACGGGAAAAGTGGAAGTTGATTGAAATTACCACTCGAGCGATGTTATCCGAGCCGCCCCAAGAGTCTGTCACCATCGTGCACCTTACCCTTAGGTTTTATGTGGCTATTTTAAGGGGTTATGTAACAAATATGTAGCACTATGTTCATGTACATTATTTTTGTATATAATACTGAATATAATTTCTTGTCATTTTTTATACATTGTAATTAGTTTTTAAAGTACAAATGGTGTCTTTAGTTATTATTTAATTAAGAATTATATTTTATTAAATTAAAGGATTTTTGAATTAAATAATATTTTAATAAAATATTATTATTAATATTAAATTAATTTTTTATTATGTATAAATGATCTTATAATTTTATGAATGTAATTAAAATTTTTATTAAGGTTTGAAAGCCATTTCTGTCAAAACCCGTGAATTTTTTTTATAAATGTCGGTTTTTATTTTAAAAGTGAAAACTCACATATTTAAAAAACTATTTAGATAAAATAAATATTATTTTTGGAATCAGGACGTCTAAATTATCCAACGGTGAATTTTTCATAATTTTCTGAGACAGTCAAATTTTTGGGTAAAAATTAAATACCATTTAAATATATAATGTGTTTTATGACATCATAATGACCCAATGGTGATGTAATAAAATACCATAATCCTTATGTTCGGCCAATATGTGTTTTATCATTAAAATAATGATGTTTTGGGTTTGTTTGTCTTACTTTTTCAAAGCATTAATGGAGCCCTCAAGACTTATTAAATTAATTTCCATGGGAGTGTGACTCACCTCCACATAGGCAACCCTATTTTTTTAATAAGTTCGGACCTTGGCCTTGTAAAATATTTTTTTCCTATTTCCTTTTCCAGAAACCATGGGCAAATACCATGGGGTGGTTTGTGGTTTGGATTATTTTAATATAAGGGGTCCCAAACCTAAATAATAAAGAATTCTCTCACCTTTCCTATATAAACCCACCCAAGCTCCCACTTCCTCCCCACTAAAATCCCTTGGAGTTCGTCAAACCTCTGCCCTACTCTCTCTAGAATACTCCCAAGGTGCCCCAAGCTCCCAAGAAGCCTCTCACAAGCCTCTCTCTAGCCTTTGGAAGCACACTTCCAAGTAAGGGTTTTTTCTTCCTTTCTCATTTTTTTTGTCAATTTTCGTTAAGTTGTATTGCCCTTTAAATTTCAATTATGAATGTTGGGGTATGGTTTAGCACCTCTCCCATACTGCCCTCTTATTGTTTGAATTATGGGAGACCCCTTTCTCTCTCATTAAAAGCCTCTCATGTACACCAGTTACTATGCCGAAATTCCGAAAGAAACCTTTTTCTCCTCTTTTATATTCAAGCAATACTTTTGTATCATGAATATAAATTCCTTTTCAATTGTTGGGAAATATATCTATATGACCTCCTTACTGTCCATTACATGTAAATATGATGAGGAACCCCTTTCTCTCTCATCAACCTTTTTATGAATTCTTATGTCACACTGTTACGCTGCCGAAATCACACCGATTTTCTAAGCCAATATCATTGTGTAGTGAATACCATGCCCATTTCTCCATCAAGGGTATTCACATTTATGCACATTTACTTATTGATTATAAAGTTTCATGTATGAATTCCACATTCTTTTATCGTGGAATAAATGATTATGTTTTATGAATCCATGTTTTATGATCCATGTGGCACTCTTATGCATGAAATGAAATTTTTAAGAAGGGTGCGCCCTTTATAGCGCTCCAATGCATTGGGTAAAGTATAGTATCATGATATGTCATGTGCAATGAGTGTTGACTCATTATAATTCAAGTGCAATGAGGGTTTACTCATGCTTCAAGTGCAATGAGCGTTTACTCATGATCCATGTGCAATGAGCCTTGGCTCATGCTAATTCAATGTTAAGTGTTCTTGCAACATTTCCATGTTATGGTTGTCATGCTTTATCTTTCCTTTATGTTAATGTTACTCTAATGCTCTATTGATTTTCTTATTTCCTAACATGTAATGTACTCCTCATGTTATTCATTGTGTACTCCCTTACTGGGCTTTATAGCTCACCCTTTTCTTATGCATGTCCTCAGGTTATCCCCTGCAATGCTAAGTACGAAGGAATGTAGTGGTCATGTAAAGGAAGTTTTCAATAAAGATGTTGTATTTCAAGTTTAAAGTTTTTATGTAATGATCCGAAGCCACAAAGACACTAAACCTCTCGATCTTCTTTGTTGGATCAAGTGAAGTTTTATGTAATAAAGCATGCTTAAGTTGTAATAAAAAAGCAGGGTTGTCATACACAGAAGCCCGAGGAATCCCACGTCGAGTACAGGGAATTATATTCCATAGAAATGTCTCTGAGTTTTTCCTCAGCTTCCCATGACTAACACATGGTATTCCACGAGTTAAACGTCTAGCAGAGATGGATCACACTGATCAGAACACTAACGAGAGTGGGTTAGATGGGTGAAAACCCTACAAGGGATACTGAAGCTAGGCATTATGCCTGGTTAGTTACTTGAGTGATGCTATGAGTATTGAAGAATTGAATTGTCATGATCTTACCAGGATGTGGTGGCCCGGGTACGAATTAGGATGGATATGGGGTGTTCAATGATGTGGAGGGGAATGAGATGGAACTATCATGAAGGTGATAACAGTGTTGGTCTTGAGCCTCAGAGAGACTTCCTGTGTATCCCCGTGGTAGGGATGAAAATTATATGTATTTCGACGTGGTGATGAGATACCTGAGGAGGCAGTCCATGGGAATGAACACATGGATGGGACCTAGACAAAGTAGAACCTCCAGGTCGGGGAATGACCCTCCCGAGACACATTGTCTTGAGGGAGAGACCATGATGAGACATGAATAATGGGTTTGAGCCTTAGGGAGGCCTCATACATATCCATGTGGCAGGGAATCAAAGTCCACAATGTTTAGAAAAGGGTATATAATTGAGGTGCACACAGAGGACAACGACCCGATGATATAGTAACTATTTCCCATGGTTAGTAGCCCAAGGATGGTCTGATGCTCAAGGGTTGAACCAGATATATGGGTTCCAACAAAGGATACTACAACAGCAAACCGTCGAGTGGGAAACACAATGTATTATAGCTGTTTGGGGTTGACAATGGCTTACTGTCTATCGGGGTACAAAACAGCTTACCGTTAGTTGAAAAAAAAATGGATTACCACTGGCTAGGGTTCACAATGACTTAACTTCGATTGGGATTGACAATGTCTTACAGCTTAATGAGATTCACAATGGCTTACAATCGACTGGGGGACAACTTAGTGTCATGCGGGTCAAAAGGGGTCGTACAGTTTAATATCATTCAGGATGGTGGGTGGACCGATGTGGAGTGGTCAGGACTGATGGGTGTTGGGCTTTAACCTAATATGGGCTTCATATGCACCTTTCCTTGTAAATGATTAATGTAAACATAGTTTAGAAGGTGTATGGTGAACTGATGTGAAGGAGGTCAGGATCAATAGGTGTTGGTATTGATCCTATGGGAGGCTTCCTACGTACCTTGCATTGGAAAGGATCAAAGTCCATGTTGTTCGGATGGTGTATGATGCCATGATAAATTCTTACTCTAATCCCATGCGAGTCATGCTCGATGTGTTAAACAAGATGTAGCAAAGAACTGACGATCACATCGTGAAAAGTGCGTCCGTGGGAAGTGGGGTTGGGGTTACGCATTGTTATTGGCCCAAATTCGAAACAGGGGAATATGTGTGGTTAGCAGCCCAAGGAGATGGAGATTGGGACCTACTCCAAAATGGAGGTACAAGTGGTGACAAAGTCCAAAGAGAGAGGGAATGGATAACTAATGTCCTGATGCCCATCTATCCTTTTGTTTTTGGAACCTAAGAAGAGGGGAGAAGTAGGGACACTACATCCTGCAATAATGGCTAGGGGCTTACACCAATGTGGATGACCTTCCCCGCAGACAGGAACTCCTCCAACAAAGTGGGTCTCATTCCATGTGAGAATGATCTCACTCCGCTTGAGACGATCGGGGTGTAGAGAATGTAGGAGATGGGGCACCCTACGTATGGTGCACGGGGCAGGGTCACCATTTAACGTCATGTGTTGAGGATGATGGTGCTTGAATGTTTAACTTTCTGCAGCTCAGATGAGGCGAGTTCACTCTGTACCCCTAATAATTACATAACTAATACCTTCCCACCCCTAGGGAAGGGAAGGAATCTGTAATGTCATGGTAAGTGGGTGTTGTGGAGTGATCCATTAATCGGCCCACATTAGAGAGGTTATGCGAAGAAGAAATATATGTAAGTGTACATATGCGAAGAAGGATAAAGCTAATCAACACGACATAAAACACCTCCCAAGGGACTTTGAAGTCGCATTGTATGAACCTAGATAGTCATATAGGGGAATAGTGCACAAGATATGTGTGTTGCATAGAAGAGGGGCACAGATATGGTGCCTTAGGGTAAAGAAGGAACATGGAGGGAAGAAGGAAAGCGATGTTCAAGATGAGGGGGTGTGCACAAGATTGAATGATTGCACACAAACTAGAAAGATGTGCCCAAAATAGACCTGATGTAGGGAAAACATGTGCATAAGGGGGATCTTTTGCATGCAATGGACATCAGGTAAAAGGAAATGGATGTAGATCATTCCCCAGAGGGCCTAAAAGAAGAAGGACCCTTGGGGGACCTATCGCGTAAGATCCAATACCATGAGGCCATAGTGTATTTAATGTGGCCTTGAAAGATGTGTTATTTTAACAACATAGCATCGCTTTGTCTTCTGTAACCATCCTGAAGGGTTAGGGGTTCATTTAAATTTATAGCTGAAACCCCCGAAGGCCATGCGTAAGGGGAGCAGTGCGCGAGGGAGTGTTTTATGCATGCATTGGGAGTGGTAGGATTTGTGCAATGGTGGGTGCCTTGCGAGGATGTTCTCCCGTGGCCATCATGCCTTAACTGATTATTCGATCACACTGTCACTCAAGGGTCTCTTATATGTCGCATTGGGTGTGCATGGGCTTGTGCTCCCGAGAAAATTTGCACGCCTCCCTAGAACCTTGAGTTCCAGTGCCTTTGGTGGTTTCTGGTGGGTCACCGCGGAAGTCTTCCTTTGACGTCACATTGGGAGGGAAAGGTTTTGCATTCCGGATGAACTCGTGCACGCATCCCCTCATACATGTACGCACCGGAATCTCGGGTCACGGAATCTCCTCGGAACCCTCCAATTTACATTGTTGTCCTTTATCATCCTAATCCTAGCCCTATCAGAAATTCAGCATAAAATATTTTCACCCCTTATAATTCATGCTCATGGGGGGAAGGTCAGATTATGAGGGTCATGCCAAAATGTTGGGAAGTGCCTGCACGGTGTGCCCCAAACAGCGTTTCGGCGCGCAAAATGCATTCGCGCAAGTGGAATCCTTGGTCCACGCCAATAAATACAATGCATTCCCCCATAAGTCCATAATTTTACATTTTCCATACGATAGTCCCTTTTCTTTCGTGCACAAAAATCTCTCGATCTGAGCACAAGTTTCCACGACCTATTTTTTGCTTTGTGAGCATGTCGATTACTTGCGTGCTACATCCCTTTGCTTTGGACCACTCAATTCTAGTGGTGTTCTTATGCGTACCAAACTGCTTTGTGCACTAGTTTTGAATCTTTCGAGAAATCTACTAGGGGTTTTAGAAGGCATGATAGAAATGGATACCCAATAGACTGATTCCAAGGGGGGGGGGGGACATTGCAGCTGCAAGGAGGACTCAGATGATCATGAACCACAATATTATTTATGCGAGGAAGGTTGTGTTGGATAATCATATGCTTTATGGAATGCTTACTCAAGCTCAACAAGATTACTTTCTGAGTGATAGCCTGCAATTTTGGATCTTTGGAATTATGGAGGAGGTGTTGATTTCATTCTTCGAAACATATATTCCACGATCATGGGTGAATCGTGAGGATAGTCTTCCAAAATTCGGCATTAAAAAAATGGTCATCCTACCAGGGAAATGCAGAACATATCCATATACATCTTGAATTCAATGAACAATACCATCATAGGGAGTGACCCGTTCCCCATGGAATCCCCAATCCTTTATTCAAGAACATTTCGAAGTAGTATTACCAATGATATGAAGGGTTGGAAGGAGTGGGATTTCAGTTCCGGAGGTATCTTTACCAGTGAATGGGAATCAACATACTGGTTACGTCATACATGCGAGGATTTCGGGCCAGAGCTGTAATATAATGGGCTCTTCAAAGCTATCTGGACATCCCAATTTCACTTCTACAAGTAGCAGGACCTGGTACTAGAATTGTTCATTATCTGGTTTCCTGACACCAACACCTTCCGCCTCTAACATGGGGAGGTAAGAATCAATATGTGGGAGGTCGAATTAGTTGGTGGAATTCTCTTTAGGGGTACAAGTATGAAAAGTTCCAAAAAACAAGGAATGTCTGGCGGATAGGATGTGCACCCCCATCCCGTAATGGCACCTACTGGAGCTTGATAAACTGGAGCTGAAAATAAAATATGTTCTGAAATACATATCATAACAATGATTTTTTATTTATTTCCATATGTAGGAAAATGTTGTAAAGATTCTAGGTCGATGGAATCAATACCCCGAACACATCTCCGAGAGGAAAAGTAGTATCATATTAGAGGGTCTTGGAGGTAGGAGAGTATCAATCATGGGGTTTTGGCATAAATGAAAGTTAGGAAACAAATGTATGATATGTCAGGTTTATTATTGCATTTTTGAGCGGGTGGCTGTTTCCAGCGAGGAATATGAGGGTGGGGGATCTCCCAGGGACATTAGTGATTGCCCATATCATAGTGGCGAAGAACAAGGTTAACCAGGGGGAGCCTGTATTAACCAGGATATACATCATTCTGGGTGCATCTCAAAGGGAAGTATTCCTAGAATAATGTGTGGGTCATTATAGATCCTTCATGGCTAGGTCGTAGCCCAATGCAAGGAGGAATTATTTTCTTAATTCTATTCACCCTCCACGTGATGGCAAATGGCCATCCCTCTTGAATTTTTTTGGAATTCTCCCACAGACCCTCATAGAATAAAGGATCAAGATCAAAACTAGTATCCATACGCATTTCATCTTTCACCAATTTAGGAATCTAGTTGGAAAAATGTTAGATGTCGGGTAGGGCCACTTGGAAAAAAGGGATTACCTACAAAGAATCAGGGGCAGTGTGTGTTGGTAGCCCAAATTGATGGAAAAATTCATTGCAAACCATTTTTGCCGACCAGGTTCGCCAAGCAGTTCGGGTGTATGCAACAAATTCCATAGAAATCTATACAGAATTTTGGGAAGAGAGATATCCTTGTAGCCTTACCCAACTGTGGTTTATGTTCACGAATGTGGGCCTAAGTGAATTCATCACTCCCCCCCACCGATTTCAGTGTAGGCCTGTCAATAGAGTACGTCAAACACTAGAAAAAATGTATCCCGAGGTGATTATTCGGAAATGCATCTAGAAAATCAAGGCCTCTAGTGCAGAACCCGAAGAACGGGGATTATGAAAAAGTGACACGAGAGTGTCTAGATAAAGAACGGGCCAGGTGGCTAGCATGGCATAGGATGGCCCTTTATCGGCAGGAGCATCGGAAGCCGAGAACATGCCTCCTCTATCCGAGTGGTGTTCCCTATGGGCAACCTTGTGGACCAACTAGGGAACTTCCTGGGAAGAAACATAGGATGCTCCCCAAGACAACTGCTGAAGTTATCTTCCCGTATCTCTGGTCTGCATAGAGGACACTGCATAAATCTATGTCCACTTAAGAGTTGTGGCGGAGGACGATGCATACTGGGCTCGACTTGGCAGACATAGTGTGCATCTAGGTGGTGGATATGGACAATTTTTGTCACCTCCATGCATACCTGATGACCATGGATATGTACGCATTCCAGCGAGGGTGATATGAAGAGCTGCACCTCCTGCTGAAAGTGATGCTCAACAAAAAAACATTCCTAGGAAAGCATCCATCTAAAGATGATGATATAGAGGAAGAAGAAGAGGGAGGGGAAGGAGAGGATGAAGAAGTAGATGAATAATATTAATAGGAGTAAGAGGTTAAAGTCCTCAGTGGTGAAGGACCTCAAAAAACTACTCTCCAGTGAATCCCACATAGAGAGGAGAGGTTACATGATCTGACATAGAACTTTCTGAGTAGCTCGAGGTTAGATTAAACCTTTTCTCCACTTCCTTTACCTTCTCAAGATCTTAACTTATCAACCAAACGTCATCCTGTTTAGGAACATTTGTTCGATGATGTCTCGGAAGCCTTCCCCATAGTGGGTGAAGATGTTCCCATGGTGGCAACAGAACATCCTCAGGAATCTTTCCTAAAAAACGAGCATGTTGGGGGACAATATATAGTTGGGTTAGTAGGAGATGAGCTAGAAGAAAGGGGTTAAAGATGGACTATATTTTCCATGACATTCCCACTACTTAAGATGAACTGGTGTTGGTTATGGAGCATACAAGTGCCGAGTGATCTTTTATAGGTGCGGCTCTTTACAAGACAGAGGAACTGTATGCTACCGCACATGGCTCTTGTAAGTGTTCATTCTTTCCAGCTGTCAACATTTATCAGGATGATAAGCTAAATAAGATATCAATTCTCATTGAATTAATTTCAAGGATGGAGGCTCAAAATGTCATTAACTCGGGATCATCGGTAGGAGCCATGTATGTGAATACAACAGCTCCAACAGAACCAACCATTCAAGATGACCCAACCATGTTGCTCATAGAGATGGGGGCTACAGTCATGGGTGATGATACTGACGGGTTGGAGTTCTAGGAAGGGGAGAGTGGAGCTGCTGAAGAAGAATGAATTCCAGTAGGGGACCCTACCACTGAACTCTTGGTTGTCCTTCCAGAGTATACACACATGAACCCTTCGGAGATAGATTACACTGACCTAGACGCAGCTGAGGAAATCCACATGAAATGGCCCAAGGCATGGATGTGAATCAAACATTTTATTAAAAAGTCACAAGAATAATGGCTAAGCCGAATGGACTCTTATCAAACCTAGATATGCTTTATCAGCACTTGGGTTGGATTCTCATCTTCTTCATATAATGATTCAAAATTACATGGCTGAGAAAATATGGGAGAACATCCAACGCTCGGACATTACCCAGTTCTAAAAGGAGACAGTGAATACCTAGTAATTCCTTAGAGTTGAGAAGGAATTATGACGTCTCAAAGAGAAATACAACAAAAGGAGGGCATTCATCGCAACCTTTTTAGACCTCATTGGGCCTAGTTAGTGGACACCCTGGGGCTGGTAGTGCATAACAGTTGACAAATGATAGAGCTCCACGCCGAATAAGTGCAAGTACAGGATATGGCCAATGATTTACTCTATACCGCGACTGATGAATAGAAGGATCATAGGGAGAGGGAAGCAATCCTAGGGTCCATAAGGCAGAAGGTGGCAACACTGGAGCAATCCATCAAATACGTTGAACACTAAGGGACCTGTTTTTGTCGGAACTCATAAAAATATCTCTTTTATGTTTATTTTTATTTCACTATATGTGCATGGATGGAATACTCACTTGTTTATTTTAATTCATTCCCACCACAATCATTAATCATTTATAAATCCATCCATAAACTCACGTGGGTCATGCCTGATGTGAGAAAAAAAGTATGGTCGTGTCGTTACATCATTTTAATGTGGGAGCCCCCACCATACTTTCGAAATTTGGGGTATAAATGACCCATCAAGGCTTCCGAGAAGAAAGGGGAAGGCCTGACTAGAGAATTAATCTCTCAAATAGTTGAATTATAACTTCCCCAATGTGCTCTATTGAACGAGTGGGGTAACACCAGGGGAATTAGAATAAATCCAAACTTAGGGGTGTGGAAAGTGTGAATCGAAATAAAAAAATTTGGAACATTGTGGGGGGGGGGGTTTGATAATAAAGGATAGCTGTTGACTGCGTTGGAAACACAGTACACCTATTTCATTATCATGAAATGGGGATGAAAAACAAGGGCCGACCACTGACCATGTTCAAAACACGAGGTCTAACTCAAATTGATATCCTTTGGTTTTCTGGAATGTTATCCCAGGATATTAGGTGAGCCATATGCCGAGCATATATACTATTAGGAGGTTCCTTTAGACATGAAAGAGTACGAGTGTCCAAATAATGTGAACAAAAAGCATGAAGGGTGGAGTGACGGGTTGTTCAAATGGAGTCTAGCACTCTTGAAATTACACCTTCTTGATGAAAACACATTAGGTGATTGCATCAGTCTGATCAGGGATCATACCTATTTACAAATAGGAACTCTCTAGTGAGGAACAAGAATGCCTTGTAGTTTTACATCATACGAATGTAGACGATGAATTGAACAGTTTAAGGTCACATGACCTGAACGTTGAACATAGACTTGAGGTCATACTTCATGGACTGAGTTTGGGGCCAAGGGTCTAGTAGGACTAATGACACTGGGGTTGGGCCCGTGTCAAAATACCTAGATGTCACGATGTGTCATATGTGGATGAGAATCTATCTAGACGTATTTCTTAAAGCACAGTGTGACCGGAGACCAATGCTGGTAGAGGGAATCCTCTCTGGAGAGGACACTAGCGCATGACATAATTATTACAAGGAATCTTGAACTTGTTCAGGGTAAATCTATAGATTCATGGTTACCCAAACTGGGAGCATTCAAAACTGTACATATCCCGAAATGGATGATATCACAAGAGGCATTCATCACACGGCATGTTCCTAAATGAACTTGGGCTAAGGGGCCAAAAAAAGATGGGTGGCATGATTTAATATTCCTAGGGCTTGACCCAAGATGAGATGTCTCGGAGTTCATAAATATCCCCTGAGGATGGGAATCAAGACACACGTAGTTCTGGGAACATTGCCTTTACGCCTTGTCGAAATGATGAAGAGAGATCTTAGTTTAATGTCTTAGAGTTCCTATCAGATATATTAGATTAAAGTATTAATGTTTAGACCATATATCATCTTTTAAGGTCATAGATCTCGGACCTTAAATGGAAAGTAAGGAGGGAGACTATTGGCTTGGTAATTATAAAACCTGACATCAATGAGGACCTGGAATCCATATCACCATGCGTTCTTTGGGGAGGTTATAGGTCAAAGGGCCGGAAATGAATGTTAAACTAGGCCCGAGGAAAAGTGACCAGGCATTCTTACATACCACATGAGAATTGGAATCTAGCAATATGTTGTTCTAGAAATATAATGGCAATGTACCAGTGCCATGGATGATAAGGTCGTGCGGGTCTACTCCACACACTAAAATAAATGACATTTTATAGATCTTTTTTGACCTTTAGGATAGATGTGTGTTTTTTTGTGAAGCAAAAACGGAGGACAGAGAATCATGGTGTCTCCATGGGAATCAAGCCACATGCAGGTACTGAAAAAATTCAGGGTGGATGACCAATACCCTACATGATGTCCCCCTGATATAGGGAATCACAATGCAGTTCTGATTTTCATCATGAAGCCAGGTTAAAAAATATCAAATTTTAGGGTCGTATGATGCGACAAACCGTGAATATTAACGTCGTGCAATAAATAAACAATAGTTTAACTTCATGTGGGACCAAGTTACATTGTTTAACGTCATATTTCTTGGAAACATATAGTAGAAACAAGGTCTTTGGGGGAATTCACATGACATGATAAAGTAAAGCCGGCATGAATGAGATCGAGGTCCACATCGCACAACACACAATTCTGGGGAAGAAACCTCAGGCTGAGGGGCCAAAGAAGTTCAGAGAATATGGTTCTAGAATTGTAGATGAAATTTCTAGGTCTTCCATCATATCCCACGAAGAAGGGAATCAAACCATACATAGTTCTGAGAATGCAGTTTAACGTCATGCATGATATAACAGTTTAAGGTCATGTAGGACTGTATTCGGTTTAATGTCATGCGAGAATACATACAGTTTAATTTCAGGTGGGACATGAGGTAGGAGTGACTATCTCCTAGAAGGGGAGTACATGGTGCGAATATTTCAAACCCGATGTGAATGAGGAACTAAGCCCACACATGCCGCACCACGAAATCATATAAGATTCGAGGCCAAATAGGCTGAAAGAGGAGATAATTTGTGGATCCTGAGCTTGTCCCAAATAAAAGATGTTTGTGCATTGCTACGTATCCCAGGTGCATGGTAATAAAGCTAGACGTAGTTTTGAGGAGAGGATGTATAAGGAGATCATAAATTACGGTCTTATAGCTCGGACCATAGAGAAGCTAAACTCTTCCAAGAAAGCACCGACCTCGATCTAATCCCTAAGCCCATGTGATTCAAAATCAGTGTAAGAAACGTGGTAATATTAGTTATTTTCAACACAAGGGATACATGTAATAGGTAAATTGGTGCGGAGTCCCGAATGATGCCTTAACACAGCATTGTCTTGCAAATGTGCAAATTCTCAGCGAGGGATAGCACCAAGAGTGTCAAAATTCTACTTGGAAATGATGGGGTGGAATTTTATGTGTATCATGAAACAGACATTTAGGGATATATGGGGTTGGAGTGACAATGGATGATAATATTAAACCTTGTTCGAAACACTGTATCTATATCGTGTGATGTGTAATGGGAAGAACAAATGATCTTCAACCACTAACCATATTCGCTACGCAGGATTTGTATCAATTATTCATTCAAAACCCATGAGGAAGTTGGCCTGAAATAGTAGAAGAGCCCAAGGGTCGAGCATCCATTCCATTTGGGGGTCCTTTTGGATGTGAATGATGATGAAAACCAAAATGAAAGGGACATGAATCCAGAAAAATGAGCGAGATCATGTCTAGGCAGAATCTTAAAATCTAGGTTCTGGACCTGTGTACTCCCATTCACATTGTTGATACATTGGAGAGGGTTGAGGGGCCCAACATTAGAGAAACCTACTCTAAATGATGAGTGTAGAACATGGGAGTGAAAGGTTCTTATGAGAAAGTGTTCTGTGATTTTGTTGTCACGAACCCGATGTAAATGGGGATATAACCCCATACCAAACCGTACACACCTCCCCTAGAAGGACTCAGGCATAGAGGCCAGAATGATTAGAAGGCTTCTAAAGATGGGGCTGGACCTGAAGACTAGTTGTTCATGCAGTCCTACATATCCCATGTGGATGGGAATCAAGCCAAACATAGTTCTGAAAATTCCATGCAGTTTAATGTTGTTAGGTACACTTAGTTAGATACCCTGAGAGGAGGGATGAATCAGGGTATGACATATTTAAACAACTTCCCCCTATTGATCTTGTCTCACTGTTAAGAAAGACTCTCTTCTATCTCTTTCATGTAGTAAAGTATAAACAAAAACTAAAGCATGCACATGACATCGTGATTTTTACTTGGTCCACCCTCACTGGGCTATGTCCAAGGAGCATACACTGACGATGTGCTGATGTATCAAATCCAATAAAAGCGCACTATTATTTACACAGTTCAAGATAGATCACTTCTATTCCCAGGCTCTCTTCCATTACAATTTTTAGGGTTATCTCATTGCTTTCCTAAGGGTAACTCCATATTTCTCTCTCTCTCGGGCTCACTGCCGGTAGAAAGAATAACCTTCTTCCTCTTATTTTGCTGACTGCACTGGAAGGGATCCATGAAAAGTATATAGACATGTAGGTCTCCTCATTTTCATGAACGCATGCATCCTCAACTTTTGATAGATGCTATGTTGAAGTCTAACTTTCATCCACATATGAAAAACACTTTTCATATGAAAAAAGGAAATTCCTTTGGAGAAAACTTCACAAAGAACCTTACTTCGTGATGCTCCCAATTTCGCGAAGCTCAAAGAATCCTTCGGGAAGCTCCTACCTTTTCGTGAAGCACTCTTGTGAAGCACTCTTGCGAAGATCAAT
This sequence comes from Viscum album, assembly GCA_963277665.1. Classification (NCBI taxonomy): domain Eukaryota; kingdom Viridiplantae; phylum Streptophyta; class Magnoliopsida; order Santalales; family Viscaceae; genus Viscum; species Viscum album. Next base: position 712,669,602 of record OY728163.1, on the reverse strand, counting down.
TCATCACAGAGAGACATCCCTCACGAATCGCACTGAGCCAATAAGGAGATCACAACTTTCGCGGAGCTATATTAGACGTTTCAAAGCTCTTTATTTCCAAAGCACACTACCTTCACGAACTACCTTTGCGAACTCAGAGAAAAATATTTTCTCTTAAAATATTCTCATTCTCTCTTCTTCTCTTTAAGGGGTCGAGGTCTATTTATAGGCGATTCCATCGACCCTCGAACTTTCTGTGCAGAGTCAATGCCACGCCATCTCAAATCACGATGCTCTGAAGTTCCCACCGAAATACTCTCAAAATCACGAATCACCACAATAATTTTTTGATCGCGGAGCTTGATATAATCGCAGAGTGTCAACATCAATCCCTTCACTCTTTTTCCGTGACGCTCCCCCGCAAATCCCTTCACCTCCGCGAAGCACTTCAACTACTGTTGTTCACGAAGCTTGATGTAATTGAGATGAATCACCATCATAATATTTCTAGTCTTCACAAAATCCAATCCATGAAGCCTATCTTCTCTAAATACATGCCTTTTCCATATTTCGATGTGATCTTCAAGGATATATAATTGTTGTGAAGCTCACAAAACTCCAAATTTTTACCCCCATGAATTTGGAAAACACTAGAAAGTGGCACCACCTTGTACTGCTCTTTTTGTACCACCTTCAGATCGCCCGTTCCTTTTTCATGTTTCTTTTTCAACATGGATTTTCAACAATTTCCATACAACTCGACAATTCACCATGGAAACCTGCTATGTCAACAAAAACAATAAACCCAAATTTACTGCAATGATACCTTGAGGGATTTTTGCCCAACAAATGTTTTGTGGTGAGGATGAGGGAGAATTGAAGAATGAGAGGGGATCATTGGGTGGTTATCGTATACCTGGATCCAACGGGGCCAAAAACATATACGTTACAACTTGTGGGATCCTCTGAGAGAAAACCATCGTGGGATAATCAAAAAGATAAATTGTGGTTGTGCTCACGTATAAGAATTCCTACGTATCCCATTAGGATGGGTATCAAGACATACATAGTTCTTGGAGGTGATATGTAGTTTAAAGTCATGCAGCGAACATTTTTGACAGTTTAAGGTCATACGAGACCATCTATAGTTTAATGGAAAGCGGGATGACATACAGTTTAAGGTCATGTGGGAATTTGGTTCTCTAGAAATTATTTATTTTGGAATTTGGCATTGGTTGAAGGAGTTATATGTTCACAATCCATGGTCACCAGAGAGTATGCACCATTGGGATAAACCTTGTGAATGATGTAAGATCATTCCCATTTGGGATCCAATTAGGGAGGTTTTCATTAAGGTATCATTGGTTTTTTCAAGGCCAACACCATGTCACCATGAAAGAAAGAGCAAAGGTGAACTTTTTTTGCTAAAAACTCAGGATTACTTGTTTTTATGCCTCTACAGATTATAATGGGCATGAAGCATGTTCTCATTGAGTGCTTCCAATTCATATAGGCACATTTAATCTACTTTATCATGTGCTTTCTGATCATATACAACTATGCATAAAGGAAACTGAATCTTTATGGGTAGGATGGCCTCTGTTCCATACAGTACGAAGTATGGGTTGACATGTGTGGAATCTTTTCAGCCCAGTTATCTGGATGTTATCAGGGACAACACCAAGTCCCCTTTAAAGAAAGAGTAGAGGTGAAATTTCTTGTTAAATGATCTTGCTATCTTGTTCTGATGCATATCTAGATTGTGCAGGGCATGAAGCCTGTTCTTGTCAAGTGGTTCCAATTTAGCTAGATGGATATTAGCTACATTATCGTGTGCTTGATGATCATTGAAATGAGTGCGTAATGAAGGATACTAAATATCAATGGGCAGGATGACCTCTATTTCATACATCAGGAGTATGGGGTAACCTGTGTGGAATTATGAGTCATCATCTAATAAGACTAATGGTCTTTAGGGATCTTGTCCATCCAACTCTTCTTGTTCTGACCAACTATTTTCTACAGAATATTTGAGAGGGGTTTTTTGAACACCTCAATCTGCCCATTCGATTGCATGTGACAGCGAGGGGTATGGTTAGAATAGATGTTGTACATGGTGTATAATTTATTCATTTTATCTCCCTGGATGTTCATGCTGTTATTATTGAGGATGGTGTGAGGGACTATAATTCGGTAGATGATATTGGAGCTCACAAAGTAAAAAATATAATAGGCCTTGACCTCATTGAGTGGGACTTCCTCTTCCCATTTGGAAAATAAATCTGTAGTTGTCATAACAAACCAATATTTTCTAGCTATTTTCAGTGGATATGGTCCCACATCATTGAGTCACCGACCGCAACTGAACAAGAGTACAGGGTAGTGTGGAGTGGCTTTGGCTTCAAAGTTGTCCAAAAATACCCCATCCTCCAAATTTGGTGAGATAACTTTGGTCAGGTCTTATGAGCCCCACAAGAAGTAGCATGATCCTCCAGTATGACTTGTGAAATGTCATATCCTTGAATGAAATAGTGGAGAAATCCCTCAAACCCTCAATTTTATAGAATCTTCTCAAGATAGGGACCACTCTGGAAGGTAAACTATAATGGGTGGTGTCAGATTCACTCATGATTGGCTCGATCTGCCATGAGATTATCGTTTTGATGGTAATCAAAAAAGGATGTGATCTAGTCAGAAGCCACATCAATCACTACATCTGGGGGACCTGGAGGTCCTGTCATGGAGGTGTCAGTGGTAAGGTGGCCTACATGAGGTATATCATTGGCATCTGGAGTGACTAGATCAATGAATCTTCGGTGTACCATGGGGATAACCAAATCATCCAATTCTATCTTTTCATGTGATGAAGCTAGGCTGGCAAAGGCATCAGCAAAACCATTCCTGGATCATGGGACAATAGTAACTTCTGGATGATACGGGAACTGGGCCATCAGATGGAGGGTGTGTTCCAACAGAGGTTTGACTTCTAGCATTCTGATGACATTGTCACTGTTGATTTTCATGATGACTTGTTTGGAGTCCCCTTTTACATGTATGTGGGGAATGTCAATCTCTAGGGCCAACTCAAGGCTAGTAATGAGAGCCTGATATTCTACCTTAGTGTTGGTACAACCCACTGATAGCAGGATTGAATAAGGCAAAATGGCATGTGGTTGTGTAATGATGATAACAACGAGTCCAACTTTGTTGAGCCTGGGGTCATTGAGCCTTCTTCAGGTAAGGATCTGAAAGTGTCATCAAAATGTATCTTCCAACAAAGAATTGCTGGATCTATTGAGAGGATGGCCTCATTAAGAAAATCAACATTTAGGGATTGGTCAGCGGGAGCTGTATGTGATAAAAGGATGTCTTCCGGTTCATGCCCCTTAATAGCCTTCTGGGGGATAATCCTGATGTCAACTACTGGAGGATTACTTCCCACCGAGATAGATGTCCTGTCATCACGGGGCAGTTCGGGATGTACTTCAGTGGATCTACTCGGGACACCACATGTACCTCATGGTGCTACAAATAATGTCGCAATTTGTATATTTTGAATACCAATGCCAGGAAACTCTTCCTGATAGGGGAGTATCTGGACTACTTATTGAGGAGAATGCAGCTGAGATAGAAGAGAATGTTCTCTATTCCCTCATTGTTCTTTTGAACAAGAAGGGAGCCGAGATATTGTTCTATAGTGATCACATAAATGACCAATGGATTTTCAGAAACTGGTGGCATCATTACCAGACGCTATTTTAGATACTTTCTGATTTCATCAAAAGTTGTATGAAATTTTTCGTCCCACTAATAAACATAGCCTTTTTTCATGATCAGAGAAAAAGGCTTACAATTGCCAACCAAATTTACGCTGATACGGTGTGTGTAGGCTATGTGTCCTTGGAATCCTCAAAGATCCCAGAGGTTTCTTGGGGGATGCATCTGCCTGATGGCCTTGATCATCTCCGGGTTGATTTCAATGTCACTATATCTATCAAATATGTCGTGAAAATTTCAAGAGGTGACCCCAATGGCACTCATAAAAGGGTCAATCATCATGTGGAGGGAACAGAGGAAGGTGAACACTTTCTCAAGGTATTTGAGATGGTCCTGACACTGGCGAGATTTGACCACCAGATCTTCTACACAATACTCCACTAGTGTCCTGAGGATTGGTTTAAATATGCGATGCATATCCACAGATAGGTGACCTCTTCATTTTTTAAACTGAAGGGAATACCATGGTAACATAAAGTACCTTGTGGTGACTTAAAGGTTGTAGACTCATCATCATCAAGGGAAATTTAGATATGGTTATACTTGATGTACCCATATATGAAGGATAGGGTCTGGAACCCAGCTGTAGAGTTAATTAACTATTCCTTCACAAGGAGGGTAAAATAATCCTTAGGTTAGTGAGTGTTGAGATCCTGAATGTCAATTCATGCCTTGATTTTTCATTCTTCACAGAGGTACATAAGTGACGGCCCAGATCATGGTGGCGAAAAACAAGGTTAACCTGGGAGTGCCTGTATTAGCCAGGCTATACATCATTCTGGGGCGCATCTCAAGGGGAAGTACGCCTAGAAGAATACGTGGGTCATTCTAGATCTTTCATGGTTAGGTCGTAGCCCAATGCAGGGGTATTACATTCAGAATGATATACACCCTCCATGTATTGGTATGCGACCATCCCTATTGAACATTTTTTGAATTCACCCACTAACGCTTAGAGAATAAGGGATCAATATCAAAACAGGTAGCCATAACCATTTCGACTTTCACCCATTTAAGAATCTATTTGGTCAAATGGTAGATGACAGGAAGGGCCCCTTGGAAAAAAAGGAGTATCTACAAAGCATCAGGGGAGGTCTGTGTTGGTAGCCCGAATTGATGGAAAAATTCTTTTCAAACCATATTTTCGGACCAGGTTTTCCAGGCAGTTCGGGTGAATGCATTGAATGCCAAAGAAAGCCTATACAGAGGTTTGGGAAGAGAGACATCCTTGAATACATCGCCAACTATGGAATATGTTCACGAATGTGGTCCTAAGTGATGTCATCACTCTCCCCACCCCCCACCAATGTCATTGTAGGCCTGTCAATAGAGTATTCCAAACACTAGTTATAATGTATCCCAAGGTGATTCTTCATAAATGCATCTAGAAAATCAAGGCCTCTAGTCAGAGCTCAAAGAGTGGGGAGGTAGATGAAGTGACACGGGAGTGTCCATACAAAGAATAGTCCATGTGGCTAGCATGGAATAGGCTGCCACTTTATCGGCATGAGCATCACAAGAAGATAACATGCCTCCGCTTTCTGAGGGTTTGTCCCTATGGGAAACCTCTTGGGCCAACAAGGGAACTTCGTGGGAAGTAGCTTTGGATGCTCCCCAAGCCAACTGCTGATGTTATCTTTCCGTATCTCTGGTTTTCTTATAGGACACTACGGAAATCTATGTCCACTGAAGAGCTGTGGAGGAGGATGGTGCATACCAGGCATGACTTTCTTGACATAGGGTGAATCCAGATGGTGGATGGGGTCAATGTTGATTGCTTCCATTCATACCTAATGACCATGGATAAGTACGCATTTCAAAGGGGGTGATATGAAGAGCTGCACCTCATGCTGAAAGTGATGATCATCAAAAAACATGACCTATAAAAGCTTTCATCTGAAGATGAGGATGTAGAGGAAGCATAAGAGGGAGGGGAAGGAGAGGAAGAAGAAGCATATGAATAAGATGAAGAGGAGTGTGAGGTTAAAGTCCTCAGTGGTGAAGGACCTTCAGGAAAAACTACTCTCCAACAAAGACCCTATAGAGAGGCGAGGTTGCAGTATCTGATATTGAACTTTTCGAATAGCTCGAGGTTAGTTCAACCATTTTCTCCTCTTCCTTTCCCTTCTCACGATCTTAACTTATCAACCATACTTCATCCTATTTTGGAAGATTTGTACAATGAATTCTGGGAATCCTTACCCACACGGGGTGAAGATTTGCCCATGGAGGCAAGAGGACCTTCTTAGGATCCTTTCATAAAAAACGAGCAAGTTGGGGGACCGGCTATAGTTGGGGTAGGCGGCAAAGAGATAAAATAAAGGGGTCAAAAAGTGGACTATATGTTCCCTTCCGTTCCCACCATTTAGGAAGAACCGATGTCGGTGATGTAGCTTATATGTGCCGAGGGATCTCTGATAGGTGCGGCTCCTACCATGACACATGAGCTGGATGCTACCACACATTTCTCTTGTAAGTGTTCATTCTTGCTAGATGTCAACACTTATCGGGAAGTTAAGCTAACTAAGATATTGATTCCCATTGCATTAATTTCATGGTTGGAGGCCTGAAAGGCCATTGACTCGGGAACATCTGTAGGATCCATGTCGGTGAATACACCATCTCCTGCAGAACCAACCAATTAAGATGACCCCTCCATAGTGCTCATAGAGATGGGGGATACTATCATGGGTGATGATGCTGCTGGGGTGGAGTTACAGGCCGAAGAGAGTGAAGCTACTGAAGAAGAATGAATTCCAGAAGGGGACCCTACTACTGAACTCTTGGTTTTCTTTCCAGAGTATACACCAACAAACCCTTCATAGATAGATGACTCTGACCTAGACGCATCTGAGGAAATCCACATGACACGACACAGGGCGTGGATGTACATCAAACATTTTCATAGCATGTCACAATAAGAATGGATAAGTTGGATTGACTCTCTTAAAATCTAGCTATTCTTTCTCTGCACTAGGGTTGGATGCTCATCGTCTTCATATAATGATCCACAATTACATGGCTGAGAAAATACGAGCTAACATCCAATTCTCAGACATTACCTAATGCTAAAAGTTGTTAGTGAACACCCAGTAATTCCTTAGAGCTGAGATGGAATTATGAATCCTCAAAGAGAATGCCAACAAAAGTAGGGCATCCATCGCAAACCGCTCTGACCTAATTGAATATTTGAGGGCCCAGCTGGTGGACTCCCTGGGGCAAGTAGTGCATGAAGGTTTCCAAATGATTGAGCTCTAGGTCAAACGAGCACTAGAACATGATAGGGCCAATGAGTTACTCTATACAACCACTGATGAAGAGAAGGATCTTAGAGAGCGGGAAGCAATCATAGGGGCCCCAAGGAAAAAGGTGGAAACACTAGAGAAATCCATCAAAGACGCTGAACACTAAGGGACCTATTTTTGTCTGAACTCATAAACCTATCTCTTTTAGGCTTCTTCTTATTTCACACTATGTGCATGTATTTAATAATCTCTTGTTTATTTTAATATATTCCCACCACAATCATGAAACAATTAGAAATCCATCCCTAAGCTCATGTGGGTCGTGCTCGATGTGAGAAAAAAAGTATGGTCGTGTCATTACATCATTTGAATGTGGGTGCGCCCACCAGCCTATGGGCATCTGGGGTATAAATGATCCATTAAGGCTTCCGAGAAGAAAGGGGAAGGCCTGACTAGAGAATGAATATCTCAAAACATTTGAATTATCAATTCCTCAATGTGCTATATTAAACGATTGGGGTAGCACCGGGGTCATTAGAATCAATCCATACATAGGGGAGTTGAAATTGTGAATCAAAATACACAAAATTTGGAACATTGGGGGGGAGGTGTGGAATGATAATAAAGGATAATTGTTGACCACGTTGGAAACACAACACCCCTATTGCATTAGCATGAAATGGGGATGAAAAACAATGGCCAACCACTGACCATGTTTGAAACACGAGGCCTAAATCAAAATGATATCCATTGGTCTTCTAGAACGTTATCCCATGAAAGTAGTTGGGCCCTAGGCCAAGCATCCATACTATTAGGGGGTTTCTTTAGACTTGAAAGAGGACGAGAGTCCAAATAATGGGCACACAAAGCATGGAGGGTGGAGTGATGGGTTGTTCAAATGGAGTCCAACACTCTTGAAATTACAACTTCGTGATGAAAACACATTAGGTGAGTGCATCAGCCTGATCAGGGATCATACCTATTTACAAATAAGAACTCTCTGGTAAGGACCAGGAATTACCTATAGTTTTACATCATTCAGATGCAGATGAGGAATTGAATAGTTTAAGGTCACATGACCTAAACTTTGAACATAGCATTAAGGTCATAATTCTTGGAATGAGGTTGGGGCCAATAGGACAGAAGGACTAATGACCCTGGGGTTGGGCCCGAGGCAAAATACCTAGATGTCATAACATGTCCTGTGTGGATGAGATTCAAGCTAGATGTAGTTCTTAAAGAACATTGTGACCAGAGACCAATGCTGGTAGAGGGAATCCTCTCGGGAGCGGAGACTAGTGCATCCCATAATCATTACAAGGAATCCTGAACTTGTTCAAGGTAAATTTTTAGTTTCATGGTTTCCCAAATTGGGATCCTGTGGCATGGTACATATCCCAACATGGATGATATCACAAGAGACACTCGTCACACCGATTGTTCCTGAAAGAATTTGGGCTGAGGGGCCAAAATAGATGGGTGGCATGATTTAATATTCCTATGGCTTGACCTAAGACGAGATGTTTGGGAGTTCCTATATATCCCATTAGGATGGGAATCAAGCCACCTTTAGTTCTGGTAACGTTGTATTTACGCCTTTCCAACAAGGACATAGAGAGATCTTAGATTCATGTCTTAGAGTTAGGATAAGAGATCATTGATTGAGGTATTAAAGTTCAGACCATAGATCATAGTTTAAGGTCATAGATCTTGGACCATAAATGTAATGTAATGAGTGAGAATATTGGTATGGTAATTATAAAACCCGACAAGAATGAGGACCAAGGTTCCATATCACCATGTGTTCATTGGGGAGGTTATGGATCGAGGGGCCGAAAATGAAAGTTAGACTGGGCCCGAGGCAAAGTGCCTGGGAATTCTTACGTACCACATGAGAATGGGAATCAAGCCATATGTAGATATAGAAATAGTATGGAAAGGTACCGGTTCCAGTGATGATAAGGTCATGCGGGTTTGGTCCACACACAAAAAGAAGTGACATTTGATAGATCTTTTTTCCCTTTAAGATAGATGTGAGTTATTTTTTTAAATCGAGGAAAAATAATCCTGGTGTGTCCATGGGAATCAAGCCACAAGCAGGAATTGAAAAAAGGCAGGATGGATGACCAATAGACAATATGGTGTCCCCCCTAAGTGAGGGCATCACAATGCAGTTCCATTTTTCCTCATGAAGCCAAGATGATAATATCATATTCTAGGGTCTCATGATGGGGAAAACCATTCATATTAACGTCGTGAAATAATGACATGACAATATAATGTCATTTGGGACTATGTGACATTGTTTAACATCATATTTCTTGGAAACGTTTAGTAGAAACAAGTTCTTAGGGGGAATGCACATGATGTGATAAAGAAAACCCGACATGAATGGGGACGAGGTCCACATCACACCACACACAATTCTGGGGATGAAATCTCAGGCTGAGGGGCCAGAAAAAGGTCAGACAATATGGGTCTGGACTTGTAGATGAAATTTCTAGGTGTTGTTACATATCCCATTATGATTGTAATAAATCCATACGTAGTTATGAAAATGCAGTTTAATGTCATGCATGACATAACAGTATAAGGTCATGTAAGACCGTATTAGGTTTAATGTCATGCGAGAAGAAATATAGTTTAATGTCATGTGGGATAGGAGGAAGGAGAGACTAGCTCCCAGAAGGGAAGTACATGGTGCGACTATTGGAAACCTGATGTGAATGAGGAAAAAATCCCACACATGCCAGACCACGAAATCCAATAAGATTTGGGGCCTAAAAAGCGGAACAAGAAGTGATAATTAGTGGAACTTGAGCTATACCCAAAGAGAAGATGTCTGTGCATTTCTGCGTATCCCATAAGCATGGGAATCAAGATAGACTTAGTTCTGAGGAGATTATGTATATGGAGATCTTAGATTAAGGTCTTATATCTTGTTTCATTGGCATGCATGCCTACATGGATGTGATGACTGAGACACTCTGACGACCCCTATATCCATGACTCCGGTGATGCGGGTGATGGCTAGGGACGCTGGAAGGGTCCGCCTGAAGCTCCTCATCATCAGGTATCATGTATGGATTTACCAGCTCTACAGTATTAACTAAGGCGTACCCTTGACATTCAGTTGATGAATTTTCCATTAATGGATGGATTTTGGGGGGAATCTCCATATCTAAGGGTATGAAGTCACCGAGAGTATGAGATGACGACAACATCGGCTGGAGATTTTGTTATCCCTTTTGTTGTCAATGCTCGCTCTACTGAGAAGGGGATGACTGAGACGACGATGCAGAAGTAGTAGATGTGGCTTCTGAATGCTCTGGTAGTTTCAAGAATGTATGGAAAATACCATGGGCACAAGTGACAGCCTTACGAGCCATCCAATCATCATACATCTAGGACTCATGGTTAGAAACCTGATGTTATTTTCCTTCACTGTCACTGCCACTATCAGGCTTCACGAATATATATGCAACTTATTCCAGAGCTGGGACCAACTTGAATACGTTGTTTTCGACATGGTCTTGAAGCTAGTAATTAAAAACATAGTACTATTTGAGGGTGTGACACATGATCTTGTGATAGGGGTAGTAGTTGGGGCGATTAGATCCACCTCTTCTGGCCTCCATCATTCTTGAAAACGTACATTTCCCTATTCTAAGGATCTTCAAAAATAACTAGGTACCTGAGCCACATTGAGTGAGTAGGTCCAGTTTCATCTATCTGGGAAGGGGGATTTGGAGCCTAACATTAAGGGGGCTGTAGGAGCCTATCGAGGAGGTGGTGTCTGATTATCTATCCTGGGTGGTGGCAACACATTACATGGGTCGCCTTCCAGTTCTGAGGTGGGAACTGCTAGGCTGGAAGCTATGCTTGCGGTGGTGGGCCTCTGTGAGGTTGCAGAGGTATCTCCAATGGTAACAATTACAATTGTTTGGGGGACTCTATTTGGGCCACCACAATATGCTCAACCTAGGTGGACCTTCTCATGGTAATTGCAGGAGGCATCAGATGTTTCTGACTGGCCTGATGCAAGGCTTCTTCTAGGTGCTGGGCCTTATCATAGATGTCTCAGATTCCCCTGGGGTAATTATGGGTGATTAGAGAGGGGACCAGTTTAGAATTTACATTCAACACACACATTTTCAGCAGTTTCTTTTGAGTTAGTGGAATGTCAAGAGAGTATGTGAGCCCTTTCCACTGGGCGACAAAGTTCATGACACACTTGTCAATCCTTTATTTTCACTTGAATATGACTAAAATAAAAATCTTTCAAGTGGTGTAACTGAACTAGTAAGGATATTTACTAAAAATATCTTACCAGACTGCTACTGACCCGATATGTATATGGTTATATGAGACAAACGTAGGTCCTTCCAATGTTTGTATGACGCATCGGAGTTTGGTGGCCTCCTACTGCACTGGAGTTCCTAGTATAGGTCCACACCTTGAGAATAAGATGTCCAGATGCTGCAGTGGGTAGCCTGTCCCATTAAATGGGGAAAAGGTGGGATTTTCGAAACCCAAGGGTGCTCTCATATCATCCACCCATGCTGCATACGACTTTCCATCGTGCGAGATAGCCACCTGGCACATTTCCAATGCCTCGAGGTGAGAAATTAGGGCTGCCATGGGATCATTAGGGTGGGGGATCATGTCTCGATGGTATCCCTGACCACCGATGCATTTGAGGACACATAAACATGAGAAGCAATCCCATAGGCTCGTGGAGAAGCTGGTGGGACAAACTGTGGAGGTGTTGGGGGAATCTAAGCTGGGTCCTAGGGATTGTCCCTCCACTCATGTAGATTCAAAGACACATACCACACCCTCTTAACGTATGTTCCAGCCTCTACCCTATCTATTTGGGTAGGATGGTTAGGTTAACTAGGAGGAAAATCTCTAGGGGGGAATTATGCATTCCCCTGATGCCCCAGATGAGGATCACTGTAGTCTTGGAATCGCTCTGCAACACGCTTATCAAGGAGGCCATCAACCATCTTCATATGCTCTGTGAGCTTCCAAAATAACATGTCCTTCTCAGGATTATCCTCCATCATTTGAACTGATAAAGATGGGTCAGAGGGTTTAATGACTCCGAGATGCTCCTTACACTTTTTGAGATTTCGACTAAGGACCAATGCCTCGGTGGGTATGGGAAGACCATATAGATTCCCCTACTAACGAGAAACCCTTCCCGATGGGTCCAAAAATTGTGGCACAACCCCAAGGGGTATGTTTTCCCAATAGAGTTTTATTTATGTCTCTTCCTATGAAAAATTGGTCTTGTTAACCATGACTCTTACTGGAGGCATATCCTTGATATCGCTTGGAAAGTTGTGATGGCACTAGATAGAATTGATGTGGAGGATAGAATACTGCCCCAACTAGAGATCTGCATTTGGGGGAATCCTCCATGATATTTTTATGGAGCACTTAATGTTCTGGATGAATCATTGTTGGTGGGTCTTATGGTGACCTAGTGACTCAGGGTGCTGAGCGACAGGCAGTGCTACCAAATCAAACAAACTACATGGTTGACCAATGTCGTTGATGTGTGCCTGACTCTTGGGGTAGGCCATTCGTCAGTGAATAAGATTAATGTGAGTCATCTAGAGGGTCTAGAGAAAGTTTCCAACCTCATCTTGGTTGAGTGATTCTGTTTCACTGAAATTTGGTGCTGGAACTGTCCAAAACATCTCCCGCAAATAGTTTGATGCAAGAATGTCCCAAAAGATCCTATACTCATACTCGGTGTCTGGCCCTTCATTTCCCCCCTCATCAACTAGAGGGTACTGGGGAACCAGTAGCTGTACTGAAGCGAACTATTGAGATGGTAAGCTAACCAGTGGAGAATACGACGAGCGGGCTGACAAACCACCACATCTCGGGCGATCCTCCAAAGAGTGCAACGAATTGGCCACCAATTCATGATAAGACTGGATGGTGACCATAGTTTCTAGAACATGGTCTAGGATTGATGATGGTGGACCATGCTATTTCTTATTCTCCATCGGTCCCCTGAATAACACTTCATCATCTCTGGTTGAGGTAGAGAATTCTCTTGGTGATGATAGTGGTGATTTCCTCGATGGACCCTGGGGAGAAATCAAATCATCAGCCTCCACGATGTATATACAGAGAGAGGCCAAGATCTAGTGGACCTCACATTCTAGAAGTATGGGACTAATTCCACATGTTCCTGCCTTGGTCCTTGACATGGAGGATCAAGGTAAGGGTTCCATTGGCGAGTCGTATTCTACTTTAGAATATGAGATGCAGACAATTTTAATCTCGGTCTAAATCTTCCTGACATTCCTTTTATGTCGGAGATGATCATCCATACTTCCTAGGGATGACCCTTCGGGACAAGGTATATTTCTTGGCTTGAAGAGGTCCTTCAGTGGAACTAGTGGAGGGGTGGAGGGGACTTCCGCCCGAGTGAGATGGGGTGTGAGGAGCACCTTTAAAGAAGTCAAATTGAACATGGGGAGGACCTATGTGTCCACTGGACAATGTACCTGGGGGGATCTCCATGGAAAGTGAGGGATCGCGTATGAGCATGGGTAGGACCTCCATGCCTATTTCCCCTGGTGGAATTTGCGTGAGGAGGGTCTCCATGCTGGTCAAGCCAAACACGGGTAAGACCTCCGTGTTGGGAGACGATGAAGTGAGGCTGACCATTACTCCACTAATTTCATGGGTGAGGAGGACCTCACCAGCTGCTCTATGGACATGGGGAAAACCCCCACATTTGATATTGACCGGATGTGTGACATCAACATGTGGGCAGCCTGTGGTAGGAGGAACGACTCCATACCCGATGTCATGAGTGTGGAAGAGGCTTCCATGCTGAGTGTTATTACCATGGGGATGACCCTTTTTCGATTCAATGGTGGCACGGGGCAGACCACCATGCCGATCTTGGAAGCGGGGAGGACCCACATTCTCAATGGTGGTAGTACGAGGAAGACCTCCAAACTGTGTGTCGGTCCGCGGTGGGCGCTACCTATGCTGGCAACCAGGATAATCAACACAGCCTGCCTGTGGGTCGGTTGGGGCCTCGATTTGGGTTGGGTATCTAGATGCCCTTGCTCAGAATATATAGAAAAATAATGGTATACATAGGTGTTGGAACAAGTCACTATAACCATTGACATTGAATCCATTTCATGAGCATCCTCCTCATCCTGCGCCCGACACTGGCGTCGGGTCAATCATATTTGGGATGGCAGTGCAGGTGCAAAGATTACATGTTCCACATCTCCTGGGGCTGTGTAGAAACGCTAGCTCGGTATAGTGGGGGACCTCATTAGGAGCCCGTGGAATGGGATCTCGGCCGAGCTAGCCCGAACATCCCCAACCTCATTGTCGTAGGGGAGTGAGTCATCGAAGCATTCTAGGGAGAGGCTCCCGAAATGGTTGGGCGTCCGAGTGGGGAGTAGTGGCTCCCCGAACGGTTCATGGGGGTGGTGGTGGTGACAAGGAACAGATGACTCTATGTCCTATCAAGCCATGTCCCTGGTTGGGATGATCCACTCCTACTCAAAGCGTCAGATGAGGTCGTTTATCACCCTTCACTGAACATACTCATATGGGGAGGTGGGGTGTAGGTTCCTAATAACTGTGAACGTGGAGGCTGACATAGGGAAAATGAGGCCACACAGGATTTTTGAGATGACGTTGCCACATACCTTGCATCATTGGGTGGGGGGTGATCTGCTTCCCAATACGATAGCAAGGGTCCTGGACTGTAGGGGGATTATACCATGTCTTCCGAAACAAGGAAATCGACACCCAGTTCCCCATCGCAATTTCATCTTCATAATTAGTAATAATGATCCATGCTAACAACGTCGTAGATCAGGATGTCTGTAACATCCCAGGTAAATAAAGAATAAAGAATTTTCATATTTATTAATATTTACAAATTAAATATTAATTTTATTTTAAAGGGGTTGCTATGTTCGATAGCGTACCCGATATGCAACGATGAGTTTCTTTGAAACATACGTAGCACACTAGTAATAAAATAATATTATTTTAAATGTTAGTTAACAAGTAGCCGTTGTACTGGCTGGAATGTATAGAAATAACTAAAATATGATTAGATATGTTTTTAAATGTTTATACATTTACCCAATAAAAGATAAAAGCTTAAAATACGGAAAGAGTTCAATTTTACGGGTATATATACTCTAATTTTCACTAAAGGTTCACTTATCACCTTTTAATGGTGAACCGTCATTAAATATAGTTTTGATCACTCTTATACTTTATTTTGGACCAAATATAACTCTTATTTAGAATCGGGACATCAAAATTTACTTTGTGTAAATTTTTGGTACCTTTCTGATAAAGTTCATTTTTTATGAATAGTGTAAAATGTTGTATTTTAATTCAAAACCTATTTTTAATCTAATTTATTTATATGATTAGATAATGTTTTGAATTGGTTTTTAAGTGAAATTAGAATATATTTTTACCATTTTATCCAATGGTGGTCATTGGAATCAATTTCATTTTGAAATTAGACTTAAACTGGTGTCAATCTTTTGATACTTATTGTTTCACAAAAACACGCTATTTGTCATGACAACGGGAATTAATTATTAAATTAATTAATTTGACTTATATGTTTTGAATTTTGTAAAATTGACTTCATTTTTGAATTCGGAATATCAAATATAGCTTAGGGTAAATTTTTGGTAATTTTCTGAAAAACTTCAATTTTTGATGAATAGTGAAACCACTAAGTGGTAATCAAGCAAACTGATTTTTCAGTTAAATGAAAGTTTACCACTAATGTGTATTGAATTTTGAAAATCCGACATACATGTTTGTCATTAAGAAGTAAAATGTTGTTCAATTAGATTATAATAATTTTTTGGTGAATAGTAACTTATTAAGTTTTTAATCGCGATTAGAGGTAATTAGTGTAGTTTAAGGTAAAAATGATATTATAAGAATGTGAAAACACCATGACACTTGTCCTACACCTATTGGGTGAGTCATGGCCGACCAAGAAAAGACATGGGCCAACTTGGGGACCCCATGGAGCCACTTCAGTTGGAAAATGACATTAATATATTTTTATTTAATGTTAAAGTGAAAATGACACTAACATAAATTGTTTTACTAAAATAATTTTTGAGTGGGGTTATACAAGTCCAAATTTTGATTATAAATAGTAATTGTAAAGCTAAAAAGATTTCCTACATCATAGTAGTTTTATTTATAATTTTTAGACATTAAATAAATTAAATTATATATGACATAATAATGATGCAGCGATGACATCATTATTTGACGATTTAAATAAAATGGAAAGATAATGAAAAATCTAAAACCTACACATGTCCAAAACCAATTGGATGAGTCTATTTAGAACCCTTATCACCTTATCCACGAATTATATCAATGTGGGACCTTTTAAAACCGAAACACATTTTCAAATAAAGTAATATTTCTTTACTTTCCAAAAGTGCCCCTCCTCTCCTCTTATAAAAGGCCCCCACCTCTACCTCATTTCACACACTTCTCAAGCCTTTGGCTCGGCCAAACCCTGCCCAATTACTCTATCCACATCCCTCTCCTCATCCTAGAGGATTAACTTTGGGCAGAATCCTTTCAATGTAAGCCTTTAGGCTCAAATCAAAAGGGAGTTACACTTTTAATGGTAATTCATTCTCTCTTGTTCATTTGTTTTATTTTGCTTCTCCAACCCTCTATACTCTTTTTATTTACTTATTTTGTAACAACAACAGTATCTTCAATATACTAGGATGTTGTTATAATATTTATTTGAGATACACTCTCACAAAAATACATCAAATGGTTAAAGAACATACGGTTTCCGTGGATGGCGAAATTCTGCCTCCCGAAACGATGATTGTTCAATACTCATTTAACACCTTAAAAGGTGGCCATTATGATGTCACTATTTTTATATATGATATATAATATGTTTATTTTTTCTTTAAGCTTCTGTATTTTTCATTTGGGGCATAACTTTATGGTTTCCATTGTGGATAAACACGATATCTTCATTTAAGGAAGTGCGGACTACCGCCCCCTCAAAGTGATGTGATTCGTTAATGCCATATGTGGGACGTGTAAAGGATGGATTTAAAGTTATTATATATGATTTTATACTGGAATTATAATATACCTCTATATAATTATTTTTTCTTTCCATTAAATTATGAGATAGAAATGAAAGTAGCGTTCATGCGTACGTACAGCTTACCGTCTCCATGAACGGTGCATTTCATTTCTTATCCCCAAATGTAATGTACTATTAAAATTACATGTATATAATGTATATATATAATTAATGATATATATAAATGATGAATATAATTCTGGAATTAAAATATACATACCTCTCATTTAGTTTTAATTCCACTAATATGACAAAGAAATGAAAGTAGCGTTCATGCGTACGTACGACTTACCGTCTCCATGAACGGTGCATTTCATTTATTACCTCTAAATGATTATGTAATATTATAAATACATGTATATTCTGGATATATATGATACATATTATATCCAAATCGGGAATTTCATTCTGGATATAAAGAACTTTTGACCACATGAACAACATGTAATTGTAAGAAGTCAACTTTCGACTTAAGAACCAAATATTGACAAAACAAGCATTATTAACATAAATGGTTACATAATGTTTATAACATGGAAATAAGTGATATAAAAAGAATAATGAACTTTAAAAAGGTTCTTAATCAAGTATAAATTAACTCAAGTTTATTATTCAGGACGTTAAAGAACGATCGAGTCAAGTCGGACCCAAGGTAAGGGACTCCGTCTCAATCTCCATTCATTGAGGCATATTTCGTTTTATACACAACATTCTTTTATACTATGTATAAACCCCTTTGACTTTTACTTTTATACAAAATGAATCTTTTTCTACGAAGCGTTTTACTAAACAACAAAAAGGAATGATTTTTTAACGTACGCGGTGACAACGACCTTTTTCCACCGCCGCGAGTATTATTTGATCTTTGGCTTTCTCAACAAGCCGTAATGTTTTTAGAATAAAATAAATACCATATAATATTTTATGTATTTTGGTATTGAAAATGGTTTTGAAAAAGGATTCTATTATGTCAATATATTTTTGATATATTGTGATTGAAATGTGGAAATGTTATCATTCCTTTATATTGGTTTTATGTTTTATGATTTTATACTGGTACTTGGACATTTTAACGGGTGGTTACGTTATAAACCATATGACGGGTGGTGCTGTGAATACCAGGACGGGTGGTTACGTTATAACCTCCAATGCATTGGGTATGGAAGTCGGCCGTATGGCTATTCCATTAAGTATGTATGGAAATTGGCCGTATGGCTATTCTATTAAGTGATATGTGTGGAAGTCGACCATATGGTTATTCCACATAAGTATGTTTATGTCCCAAGTTACCTTTATATATTCTATGTGGTCTTTATATGGGTTTTATGGTAATCCTTTGGTTACAAAAAGGTAAGTAATGATACATTATTCAGTGAAGATTTTTTTTACTACTTCATGAAGGTTAAGGTATTACTTTGATATAGTATACATGGTTTAATTGATGTTTGAAAAACTAACAGTTTTCATTATTTTTGTATCCCTTACTGAGCTTTTTATGCTCACCCCAAGTTTTTCGAAATGTTTTTCACAGGACTTAAAGTGGAATAAGGTCAATGATGGGATCAAGGGAATTTCATGCTATCTAAAACATGGAATCTAGACATCTTTCTTTTTAAGAGTTTTTATTTTATGGAGACTTAGTTGAAGTGTCTACTTTGTAATCTTTTAAGATGTAATAGTTATGTTTTAATTCTCTAAAACTCTAAACCTGAAAAGATCCTCAATGTGAATTATTCATTTAATTCAATATTAAGAAAAGTTTAAGACTGGGGCCTTATAGTTGGTATCAGAGGTCGGTTTAGACAACTTTAGGAGTTAGAAAAGTGTTAAATTATAATATGATTGAAATGATATAGCATTTACGGATTACCATGTTGCTTCGCCTAAGATATTTCTGTGTTCAGAATGGTTTTCCGCAGAGGAAACAAAGCAGCTATGTTGGGAAGACATCAGGAGGAAGATAACCTTCCAAATCAGCAACCTAAGATGGTCGGAATCGGAACTGAACAGTTTGTTGCAGAGATGGCATAGTTGACTCAGGCTATAAATGGTGGCGGTATCCATGCACGAGATCAGCCAGATCAACCGCAGAGGAACATGTCAGTGGTGGAACATTTCATGTGGCAACATCCCCCATCATTCAGAGGATCATCTGACCTTGTGCAAGCTGAAGGGTGGATTAATGCACTGGAGAAGATTTTTCATGTCATGGGGTGTTCAGAACATCAAAAGGTTAGTCTTTCTGTTTACCGTTTTGAAGGTGAAGCTGCTCAGTGGTGGTCGACGGTGAAAAATATAAGGGATAGTGATGAGATTGAGGATCTTCACTGGGAAGAATTCAAAGGTATGTTTCTCGAGAAATATTTTCCTAAGGTGGTTCATCTTAGGATGGAAAAACAGTTCCTAGAATTGAGGCAGGAGGATGATTCAGTGGCTACTTATGAAGAAAAGTTCACTCGATTGGCAAGGTATGCTCCAAACTTCATACGAGATCTTGATAGTAAAATAAACCGTTTTTACTCAGGGTTAAAGCCAAAGTATCGAAGGGCTTTAGCTTCTCGTGAGTTCAAAAGTTATGAAAAACTTGTTCGATGTGCGGAGAAGGTGGAAATGGAGTTTGCCGATGATCAGGTGTTCTATGACAAACAACAGAATAAGAGGTCTAGTTGGCAGGCAAAGGGGAAGAATTCATCAAAGAAGCAAGGAGGTAAGAAAACCAAATATCCATCCTGTGAGAAGTGTGGTAAAATCCATCCTGGAGAATGTTAATCCATGTCTGGTAAGTGCTTTCGGTGTGGTAAGTCTGGTCATATTGCTCGTAACTGTAAGGAAGATGATCAAGCAAGAAATGAAAATCCAACGGTAAGATGTTTTAAGTGTAATGAAATGGGTCATTATGCAAACGAGTGTCCAACGAAGAACTCAACTAGGGGAATGCAGCCAGACTACAAGCAAAAAGTGATGGTGAAATCCTTTTCAACAAATTCAGAAGATGTTGGGACATCAAATGAAGTGGTATCAGCTCCAGGGAGCTCAGTATTTTTCGAAGATTGACTTGAGGTCGGGGTACCATCAGTTGAAAGTAAAAGAATCAGACGTTCCGAAGACAGCGTTCCGTACTAGATATGGCCATTATGAATTTGTAGTTATGCCTTTTGGGTTAACCAATGCACCTGCTGTATTCATGGACCTTATGAATAAAAATTTCCATGAGTTCTTGGATTAGTTTGTGTTTGTGTTTTGAGGTTTGTGAAGAGGTTATGTGTGCCTTGTGATTCACAGTTGAAGAATGAGTTGTTATGTGAGGCTCATAGTTCCCTGTTTTCAGTTCATCCTGGCAGTACTAAGATGTACAGAGATCTGCAGGAGTATTACTGGTGGGATGGAATGAAAAGAGACATTGCTGATTTTACTGTGAAGTGTTTGACATGTCAACAGGTTAATGCAGAGCGGCAGTTACCGAAAGGGATGCTTCAGCCTTTACCAGTGCCAGAGTGGAAATGGGAAAACATATCCATTGACTTTGTTGTGGGATTACTGAGGACATCTCGAGGTAATAATGCAATCTGGGTTATTGCTGATCACTTGACCAAATCTGCTCATTTCCTTTCTATACGAGATAATTTCTCTCTAGATCCACTTTCCCATTTGTATCTTAAAGAGATAGTTAGGTTACATGGAGTTCTTCTCTCCATTGTATCTGATCGTGATCCCAGGTTCACATCTAACTTTTGGAAAGGCCTTCAGAAGTCGTTGGGTACTAAATTAAATTTTAGTACAGCTTTTCATCCTCAATCAGATGGGCAGTCAGAACAAACAATCCAGACATTGGAGGATATGCTACGAGCTTGTTCTATAGATTATCAGGGAAGTTGGGACCAACATCTTTCTTTGGTTGAAGTTTCTTATAATAACAGCTTTCATTCCAGTATACAGATGGCACTATTTGAGGCATTATATGGGAAGCGGTGTCGAACTCCAGCATTTTGGGATGAAGTGGGTGAAAGGAAGTTGATGGGACCAGAATTGGTAGAAGAGATGGCAGAAAAAATTCAGCTGATCCAGAAGCACATGAGAATAGCTCAGAGTAGGGAGAAGAGTTATGCGGATAACCGGAGGAAGGATCTATCTTTTGAGGTAGGTGATCATGCTTTTCTCAAGGTTTCTCCTTGGAAAAGTGTGACAAGATTTGGTAAGAAAGGAAAGTTGAGTCCAAGGTTCGTTGGAACATACGAAATTCTGGAAAGAGTTGGATCAGTTGCATACCGAGTGGCTTTACCTCCGAGTTTATCTTAGGTACACAATGTTTTTCACGTTTCGATGTTGAGAAAGTATATGCCAGATCCATCTCATGATTTGAGCCCAGAGGTAGTTCAGCTGGAAGAGAACCTATCTTATGAGGAACAACCGGTCCAGATTTTTGACCACAGGGAGCAAGTGTTACAGAATAAGGTGATTCATCAAGTAAAGGTTTTGTGGAAAACCCATGTGATTTAAGAGGCAACGTGGGAATCTGAAAATGCTATGAGGGATAAATACCCCCACTTATTTTGATAAGTGAATAAAATTGCGGGGATGCAATTCCCAAAAGGGGGGAAGGATGTAACATCCCAGGTAAATAAAGAATAAAGAATTTTCATATTTATTAATATTTACAAATTAAATATTAATTTTATTTTAAAGGGGTCGCTATGTTCGATAGCGTACCCGATACGCAATGATGAGTTTCTTTGAAACTTACGTAGCACACTAGTAATAAAATAATATTATTTTAAATGTTAGTTAACAAGTAGCCGTTGTACTGGAGGGAATGGATAGAAATAACTAAAATATGATTAGATATGTTTTTAAATGTTTATACATTTACCCAATAAAAGATAAAAGCTTAAAATACGGAAAGAGTTCAATTTTACGGGTATATATACTCTAATTTTCACTAAAGGTTCACTTATCACCTTTTAATGGTGAACCGTCATTAAATATAGTTTTGATCACTCTTATAATTTATTTTGGACCAAATATAACTCTTCTTTAGAATCGGGACATCAAAATTTACTTTGTGTAAATTTATGGTACCTTTCTGATAAAGTTCATTTTTTTATGAATAGTGTAAAATGTTGTATTTTAATTCAAAGCCTCTTTTTAATATAATTTATTTATATTATTAGATTTTGTTTTGAATTGGTTTTGAAGTGAAATTAGAATATATTTTTACCATTTTATCCAATGGTGGTCATTGGAATCAATTTCATTTTGAAATTAGACTTAAACTGGTGTCAATCTTTTGATACTTATTGTTTCACAAAAACACGCTATTTGTCATGACAGCGGGAATTAATTATTAAATTAATTTATTTGACATATATGTTTGGAATTTTTTAAAATGGAATTCATTTTTGAATTCGGAATATCAAATATTGCTTAGGGTGAATTTTTGGTAATTTTCTGAAAAACTTCAATTTTTGATGAATAGTGAAACCACTAAGTGGTAATCAAGCAAACTGATTTTTCAGTTAAATGAAAGATTACCACTAATGTGTATTGAATTTTGAAAATCCGACATACATGGTTGTCATTAATAAGTAAAATGTGGTTCAATGAGATTATAATAATTTTTTGGTGAATAGTAACTTATTAAGTTTTTAATCGCGATTAGAGGTAATTAGTGTAGTTTAAGGTAAAAATGATATTATAACAATGTGAAAACACCATGACATTTGTCCTAAACCTATTGGGTGAGTCATGTCCGACCAAGACAAGCCATGGGCCAACTTGGGGACCCCATGGAGCCACTTTAGTTGGAAAATGACATTAATATATTTTTATTTAATGTTAAAGTGAAAATGACACTAACATAAATTGTTTTACTAAAATAATTTTTGAGTGGGGTTATACAAGTCCAAATTTTGATTATAAATAGTCATTGGAAAGAAAAAAAATATTTCCTACATCATAGTATTTTTTTTATAATTTTTAGACATTAAATAAATTAAATTATGTATGACATAATAATGATGCAGCGATGACATCATTATTTGACGATTTAAATAAAATGGAAAGATAATGCAAAATCTAAAACCTACAAATGTCCAAAACCAATTGGATAGAGTGGATTTCGAACCCTTATCACCTTATACACGAATTATATCAATGTGGGACCTTTTAAAACCGAAACACATTTTCAAATAAAGTAATATTTCATTACTTTCCAAAAGTGCCCCTCCTCTCCTCTTATAAAAGGCCCCCACTTCTACCTCATTTCACACACTTCTCAAGCATTTGGCTCGGCCAACACCTGCCCAATTACTCTCTCCACATCCCTCTCCTCATCCTAGAGGATTCCCTTTGGGCAGAATCCTTTCAATGGAAGCCTTTAGGCTCAAATCAAAAGGGAGTTACACTTTTAAAGGTAATTCATTCTCTCTTGTTCATTTGTTTTATTTTGATTCTCCAACCCTCTAAACTCTTTTTATTTACTTATTTTGTAACAACACCAGTATCTTCAATATACTAGGATGTTGTTATAATATTTATTTGAGCTACACTCTCACACAACTACATCAAATGGTTAAAGAACATACGGTTTCCGTGCATGGCGAAATTCTGCCTCCCGAAACGATGATTGTTCAATACTCATTTAACACCGTAAAAGGTGGCCATTATGATGTCACTATTTTTATATATGATATATAATATTTTTTTTTATGCTTCTGTATTTTTCATTTTTGGCATACCTTTATGGTTTCCATTGTGGGTAAACACGATATCTTCATTTAAGGAAGTGCGGACTACCGCCCCCTCAAAGTGATGTGATTCGTTAATGCCATATGTGGGACGTGTAAAGGATGGATTTAAAGTTATTATATATGATTTTATACTGGAATTATAATATACCTCTATATCATTATTATTTCTTTCCATTAAAGTATGAGATAGAAATGAAAGTAGCGTTCATGCGTACGTACGGCTTATCGTCTCCATGAACGGTGCATTTCATTTCTTATCCCCAAATGTAATGTACTATTAAAATTACATGTATATAATGTATATATATAATTAATGATATATCTAAATGATGAATATAATTCTGGAATTAAAATATACATACCTATCATTTAGTTTTAATTCCACTAATATGACAAAGAAATGAAATTAGCGTCCATGCGTACGTACGGCTTACCGTCTCCATGAACGGTGCATTTCATTTATTACCTATAAATGATTATGTAATATTATAAATACATGTATATGCTGGATATATATGATACATATTATATCCAAATCGGGAATTTCATTCTGGATATAAAGAACTTTTGACCACATGAACAACATGTAATTGTAAGAAGTCAACTTTCGACTTAAGAACCAAATATTTAGAAAACAAGCATTATCAACTTAAATGGTTACATAATGTTTATAACATGGAAATAAGTGATATAAAAAGAATAATGAACTTTAAAAAGGTTCTTAATCAAGTATAAATTAACTCATGTTTATTATTCAGGACGTTAAAGAACGATCGAGTCAAGTCGGACCCAAGGTAAGGGACTTCGTCTCAATCTCCTTTCATTGGGGCATATTTTGTTTTATACACAACTTTCTTTTATACGGTGTATAAAACCCTTTGACTTTTACTTTTATACAAAAGGAATCTTTTTCTACGAAGCGTTTTACTAAACGACAAAAAGGAATGTTTTTTTTAACGTACGCGGTGACAACGACCTTTTTCCGCCACCGCGAGTATTATTTGATCTTTGGATTTCTCAACAATCCGTAATGTTTTTAGAATAAAATAAATACCATATACTATTTTATGTATTTTGGTATTGAAAATGGTTTTGAAAAAGGATTCTATTATGTCAATATATTTTTGATATATTGTGATTGAAATGTGGAAATGTTATCATTCCTTTATATTGGTTTTATGTTTTATGATTTTATACTGGTACTTGGACATTTTAACGTGTGGTTACTCTATAAACCATATGACGGGTGGTGCCGTGAATACCAGGACGGGTGGTTACGTTATAACCTCAAATGCATTGGGTATGGAAGTCGGCTGTATGGCTATTCCATTAAGTATGTATGGAAATTGGCCGTATGGCTATTCCATTAAGTGATATGTGTGGAAGGCGACCGTATGGTTATTCCACTTAAGTATGTTTATGTCCCAAGTTACCTTTATATATTCTATGTGTTCTTTATATGGGTTTTATGGTAATCCTTTGGTTAGAAAAAGGTAAGTAATGATACTTTATTCAGTGAAGATTTTTTTTACTACTTCATGAAGGTGAAGGTATTACTTTGATATAGTATACATGGTTTACTTGATGTTTGAAAAACTAACAGTTTTCATTATTTTTGTATCCCATACTGAGCTTTTTATGCTCACCCCATGTTTTTCGAAATGTTTTTCATAGGACTTAAAGTGGAATAAGGTCAAGGATGGGATCAAGGGAATTTCATGCTATCTAAAACATGTAATCTAGACATCATTCTTTTTAAGAGTTTTTATTTTATGGAGACTTAGTAGAAGTGTCTACTTTGTAATCTTTTAAGATGTCATAGTTATGTTCTAATTCTCTAAAACTCTAAACCTGAAGAGATCCTCAATGTGAATTATTCATTTAATTCAATATTAAGTAAGGTTTAAGGCTGGGGCCTTATAATGTCCAACGTTCAATTTCCCCATAGTTTGGTGAGTTTCACGCTAGGACCACTATTTTCATGGTAGGACCCAGCGTCGGATACATTGATCAAGTGACATGCTATTCCACTGATGTCTTGAATGCTACTAATATCCACATTGAGTATAAGAGATTCATGTCAGGTTCACTATTTCTATTTCAGGCACATCGGTCCGGGCATGCATCCTTTTGTTTGGGAGGACGTACTATTTGTTTCCCCACATTCCCTCTTTCCAAAGGCGGGTAGAATCTGTCACTTGTTTATGGATGTTTTCTCCTTAATCAAAACGGGATGATGGGATGTCAGTTCCTCTTTCTGTGGATTTCTCCTCGAAGCTTGTCAGCTAGTCTTGGTCTCCCATATACACTGAAGACGTTTTTCATGGAAATATTCCAAATTCCGTGTCTTCAAGGGAACCAGTTAATTACACTGATTCTATCAGGACATTCCAAGGGGTTTGGTCATGGCCAAAACCATCAGTCGGGGGATTAGTCATGTTGGACATCATTTGCATGTCTAGACGCTGGAACACTGGCACATCTGGGTTTCTTCCCCTTATGATAGGGAGTCTTGAGAGCATGGAAGCCTAAGGAATCCCACGTCGAGTGTAGTGAATTATATTCCATTGGAATTTCGTTGATGTTTTCTTTATCCTCCCATGATTGACCCAGGGTCTACCACCTATTTATCATCTAGTGGAGACAGATCATACTGATCAGAACACTGATGGGAGTGGATTAGATGGGTTAAACCCCTTGAGGTGACATTGATGCTAGGGATAACACGTGGTTAGTTACATGGGTGCTATTAAGAGCAGTGAAGAGGTGAGTTGGCATGATCTCACCATGATGTGGCGGACCACATAATGATCAGGATTGATATGGAGTGTTGAATGATGTGGAGGGGGAATGAGAAGGAACTGTTATGGAGTTGACCGTCATGATGGGATTGACCACAGTGGGGCTTACTACATATCCCCATGGCAGGGAATCAAGGTCCACGTAGTTCGGTGTATTGATGAGAAACATGAGTAGGAAGTCTGTGAGACTGAATGCATTGTTGGGACCCGGAGGAAGTAGAACATCCAGGTTAAGGAATGACCCCCCCCCCCAAAACACATAGGCTCGAGGGAGAGACCATGATGGGACATGAGTGATGGCCTCGAGCCTCAAGAGTCCTCTTATGTATCCATGTGGTAGGGAATCAAAGTCCATGTAGTTCATAATGGGTTATAGAATCGGGGTACGTGTAGAGGACAATGACATGATGATATACTAGGGCTTACGCGTGACTAGCAGCCTGAGTTTGGTCTGACGCTTGAGGGGTGGACCAGAGATATGGGTCCCAAAAAATGGTACTACAAGGGATTACCATCAAGTGGGAAACATAACGTCTTACCACTGGTTGGGGATGACAATGACTTACTATCATTTGGGGTAAACAACTGCTTACCATCGGTTGGGAAACACAATGGATTACCACTATATGGGGATCACAACGACTTACCGTCGATTGGGATTGACAACTGCTTGCCGCGGAATGGGATTCACAATAACATACAATCGACTGGAAGACAACATAGTGTCATGAAGGAAAAAAGGGGACATAAAATTTAAAATCATGCAGGACAGCGGTGGACCAACATTGAGTGGTTGGGACCGATGGGTTTTGGGATTGAACCTCATGGGGGATTCCTACAAACCATGCCTTGTCAAGTATCAAAGTCCACATTGTTCCGAAGGTGTATGGTGAACCAACGTGAAGGGGGTCGAGACCAATAGGTGTTGGGATTGAACCTCTATGATTCTTCCTACGTACCTTGCCATGACAAGGATCAAATTCCACATACTTCAGGAGGTGTATGTTTCCATGGTCAGTTATTACTCTAAGCCCACGTGAGTCATGCTCAGTGTGAGAAACAAGAGGTAGTAATAACCTAATGATCACCTCACAAAATGTGCATCTGTGGGAAGTAGAGTGGGGCTTACACCTGTTTAGAGGAAAAATGGGAAACAAGGGATTATGCATGGTTATTATCCTTAGGATATGGAGATTGTAACATTCTCCAAGATGGAGACTCAGGTGGCCACAAATCCCAACGAGAGAGGGACGGGATACCTAAGGTCACGATTCCCATATTTCCTTTGGTCTTTCTTACTAAAGAAGAGAGGAGGATTAGAGATGCTACCTCCAATAAGAAAGGATAGGGGCTTACACCAAGGGGTTTTCATTCCCCACAGACAGGCGCTGCTCCAGCAAAGAGGATCTCATTCCATGTGAGGAAGATCTCACTCCCCTGGAGATTAGTGGGTATAGAGAATGTCCACGATGGGGACCCTTGAGTATGGTGCATTGGGTGGGGTCACAGTTTAATATAATGTGCTATGGATTATGGTTATTGGTTGTTTAATGTCTTGCATCTCAGACGAGGCAGGTTCACTGCATACCCCTAAGACTAACATAAATGATACCCACCCGCCCATTGGGAAGGGAAGGCATCCAGAATGCCTTGGTTAGGGGGTGTTGTGGAGTGATCCATTGAGGGTCCCATGTTATCATGGATATGAGAATAATGAATAGACATTTTCATTTCTATGCTATGAAGCATAAGGATAAGCAACAAAACATTAAACACATCCCATGGGACTTTAAAGTCACTTCGTATGAACTTGGAGGGTCATATGGGATAAATGTGTGTTGGATAGGTGAGTTGTGCATAATAGGGGCTAATACATGGTACCGTAGGGTACGGAAGGCACATGGTGCACATAAGGAATGTTTCTCTCAAGATGAGGGGGACAGCGCAAAATGGATTGGTTGTACACAATCCTGAAGGATGCACATAAAAGAGACCCGATGCAGGGGTAAATTGTGTGCAATATGGATCTGTTTCACACAAAATACCTGGGGTAAATGGAAATGGACAAGGATCACATATAAGATGGCACACCTGAAGGAAATAACCTTCGAGGACCTGTCACATATGATCCAATACCATGAGGCCATAGTTTTTCTCGTGCAGTCGTGGAATATGTGTTTTTCGCAAAACAAAGTGTCACATCATATTCTTTAACCGTCCTAAAGGGTTGGGGGGTTCATTTCAACTTATAGTCTAAACCCCAGAAGGAAGAACACAAGGGGAGAAATGCGCAAGGTAGTGTTTGATTCCACATTAGGAATAGATGGGTTTGTGCGTCGGTGGGTACCATTCTCACATGTGCTTCCATGGCCCTCGTGCCTTAAGTGATTTTTCAATCATGCTTTCACTCAAGGGTTCCTTTGACATCACATTGGGCATGAAAGGGCATGTGCGCCTGAGGAAATTTTGCACTCCTCTAGGTAACCATGCGCGCTAGTGCCTTTGGTGGTTTCTAGTGGGTCGCTATGGATGTCTGCCATTGACATCACATTGGGCACGCAGGGGGTTGGCATGCCGGAGGTACTCTTGAACGCATCCCCTCATACATAAATGCACCGGCCTCTTGGGTCACAGAATCTTCTCAACACCCTCATAATTCCTTTTTGTCCATTATCATCCCAATACTGGCCCTATCTGAAATTCGGCATCAAGAACCATCCTCTAATACCGAATATAGTGACCCAAGCCCTTTACATATAACATTAAATGATTTTAAGAAAAATTATACATCATATTACAATCCAAGGACCGTAATGTCTGGTGTCTTGGAAGACGATGTAAATAAAACTAAAAACATAGAACTAAAAAAACTTCTTTATTTAATCTTCAAAAACAGAAAATAAGTTTCTTTGAGCCCTTACATCTTCACAGGGTACCCTGGGGATCACATGAACAAAGGGATGAGCTAAAAATACCATCAAGAAAATAGACATAAGAATAAGGCTTTAGCACAAGGGTAAGATATCATTACTTAATGATATAAAATAGAATATAGAATCATAACATATAAATATGGGATCATATAAACCTGAATTCATATAATTGTGGAAGTAACATAAATCATTAAATTAGCACAATTCATTACTTTTTGAACTTTTAAGAGACAATTCTAGGATAACCACTAAGATCGTTGCACATGTTAGCATGAGTAAATGATAACCACCAAGACTGTTGCACATAATGTCTCATGAGACTAGGCTTTACCCAATGCATTGGAGCACTATCTATTCACAACCATCTTAAAATTTTCACAAATATGATTTCCACATAAATAATCATACACAGTCAATCATACACACACCCGAGGGAACCCATGGAGATAAATTGGTATTACATTAATTTTATAAAGAATAATGAATGCGTGTATGATAAAAGTTCCCATTATGAAATGGAATTAAAACATATATAGAAATAAATAAGGTAAAATATTCATATATAATGGTATGCGATGTAAAAAATAAGTGAAAAAATCTAATAGGAGTACTTATGAGATACTTAGCATTAAAACATTTTAGTGCAGATTTAAGGAAAACTCTAAAGAGAATTTAAAATTGAAAAGGGGATAATTATATATATAAAAACAGAAGTGAAACAAGAAGGTTATAAAAATATAATAATGATTTTATAACAAAAAATTTTGATTAAAACTAATGATATAGTTCAATTGAAACTGGAAAAAATTTTGGGAGGTTCCCTTAAAACGAGTCTGCTTATTTGGACGTATCAAGTAGGGAATCACATAAAATCATGTATATACACAAAAGTGAAAGAGGTATTGATATTAGAACATGATTTTAGAGAATATAAAAAGAATTTATAAGATGTACATAAAAATAGAAGACAACTTCATTAGGGTAAAATTAATGATAGGGCAACCTAATGGAATAAAGGCGGTCCGCATTGAATCCCTTACGAAATATTAGCATTGTATCAAGTGTATTTAGGAAATATTAAAGTGAGATAACTTATTCATCGACTTTGATAAATCATAAGGGAAGAATATGAATGTTTTGAAATCATACCCCATCATTATAAACTATAAATAAAAGGGAATAACATTGAGGATATTATTGAATAAATGTGGGAAAGAGAGGATCCCTTACCGTAGGTCTTATGGTGTTCTCCATATGATATTAATGACATGAAGAACCAAATTATGTTCATTAATTAATAATTATTGAACCTATTTTATATGTAAATGATTTATTATAACCTTTTTCACTTCAATCATAACCTTTTCGATATGTTGTGATGTTTATTTTCATTGTTCGGTTCCGTTTGTTTCATGTTTAGATTACTTTTATACATTAACAGATAAACTTGTATGATGAGAGTGGTTTTCAAGAATTGAAGTTACATTACATTAGTGAAGATCTATAGGATTTAGTGGTTTTAAATTTTAATTTATTACTTGGATTTAAGGAGAATAATTTTATAAATACATTAATGATAAACTCATAGATTAATGTGGCAATTATTCTCATCATAAACTTGTTTTGTATTATTATTTAAAAAATTAATTTTTAAGGATTAATGAATATAAAATAAAATAAAATAAATTTATTATGATTTTTTCAACCATTAAAATGGTTTCATGACCGGTATAGAAGGTAATAAAAATTGAAACCCTATCATCCTTGACTGTGATAAATCAACACATCCGGAACCGTATGTATATTTATAGAATAAAAGGAGGTGGATGGAGAGATTATGATAAAAATTCAAATTATCATAACAGAATTAAATTAAATTTATTTTACTGGATTTATGATACAATTTGGGTAGAGGTAGGTGAGTAAAGGAAAAAAGAAAAGAATATGAATGAAATTGAATGAAAAGAAAAGAGGAATTTACCTCTTGATTTAATATTCCTTGAGAGCCTCTTAATGGGAGAGTATTGGGTCTTTTGAGGAGACCAAGGGCTGTTGTATGTGGGGTAGGAGAATGGGTTGTGATTTGGGATGAATGTTTTTAAGGCACAAGTATTGAGAGGAGTGTAGTGAAGAGGGGAGTGTGTGTGGTTTTTATAGTGGAGGAGAAGAGTTGATTTGTAATTTTTAATTAATTATTTAAATTTTTTTGCACAATAAAAGGAATAGTGTTTAATTCTTGTGACAGAAAATAGTATTAAGTGCATGTTATTTTGAACCAATTGAAATTTACTTCATCCATTACTCAATAATGACGCATTAATTTTGCTTTTAGATTTATTGTGAATTATCGTATTTCACTATTCATAAAAAATCATATATTTTAGAAAAATACCAAAAATTAACCCTAAACATTTTTTGATGTGTATAATAAAAAACTGGTATCCATTTTCCAAAAATAATTTTCTAAATATGAAAACTTCATTTTTAAATAAAATTATAATTTATTTGAGAAAAACAACCTTAAAACTATAACTATTTTTATAACTCCTCGAAAATTTAATCACGGTCCCATTCAATTATCTTATAACTATAAGAAAAAAATAAAAATTTAGGATTAAATTTTATGAAAATTCATATCCATTTTTAATTATTAAATTAATCATACAATTTTGAGTAATTTATTTACGACATAGAAAAATACCAATACTTATACTATTATCGTATTTTCACTTATAAGATATCTAAATTGAATGTTTACATTCATGGGTGAATTTTCTATTTTTTGGCCAACATACTATTCATTAATATTAATTACAATTTATAATGGTATGTTACTATTCACATGGGTATGTTACTAATAATAATAAACTATATTGGTTCTATCAGACTCTACATATCTTACTGAATGAAACTATGTATGTTAGATTATCAAAATTCAAAAAACAGAAGTGATAATATTATGTTTAAAGTTAACATAGAACATATTAGTTCACTCTATTGAGGTTTCCTATGATTATATAACATAATTATAAAAAGGTATTTTATATTGATGAATCATTGGGTCAATATAAAAAAATATGAAATTTGGTTTTAAAAAAATAATCAAAAAATTAATTAAGATATCCCATCACGGTCATAAAAAATATTTCAATTAATTTCATAGAAATTTCATCACTATTGGACTCCTAGTACTGGAAAAAATTATATCAGCAATATATAGTATGAAATATATTATACCTATAGAAATTTCATTCCTATAAAAATTACCATCAGTTATTCCATTATTGAATCTTATTTTCTATTTTATAACCATCATGTTTTAAGTACTAAAATCTAGGATATTATTTCATGACCTAAAATGATATACATTTTTCATGTAATTTACATCAACATAAATAATGAAACAATATGTTTTCATTATATGAATATATACTTCACTATAACAATTGCGAAATAATTTTTCCCATATATTTGACACGCATTGTAGTTCTTTTGAACAACCACATATGAAGAAATAATTATTGTCTAATGACTTTCTACAGGATAAATGGATTCCTCAACATCAATTCCATACATTTCTATATATAATTTTAATAATAGTATTAAATTGTATCTTACTAAAGTACATTTATTATTTATTTGGATTTTAAAACCCAATTTTCTAAAATAAAATTTTTATACCTTAGAACAATATCCCATGTGTATTTATTTTCAATTTGATTCATCTAATAATTCATTTTATGAACCTAATATTCATTAACTGTAGTTGTTACCATGTTATAATTTCAACATGTGATATATAATCTATTTTATTTTCTATTCATAGTTGACTATTTTTTTTCACAGGTTCCACTTGTATTAAAAATATATTTTCAGTCTAAAGTTTGTTTTTTTCATACACATTGATTTATGAAAAAATCATTATCAAAATTTAGAATATAATGAATATCAATTTTTTTATTAAATTATAATGTTTTCGTAAAATGGTTTTCAATTTTCTTTTTAATATAATATTTTTTTCTAAACTAAAACCATAATAGAGATCTCATATTTATAATTATTTTCATAAATTTATAAATTATATCATTAAAAAAACTTATTTTTCAATTCATTCAAGCCATGTACCATTCTGCACTAGATAAGTTACTCATTATGAGACCTTCATCACCATTATCTTCCAACATTCCCATCATGATATTTTTAATCAATTTAATCATTCCATTTCTAATAATAAAGAAGTTAATTAATGTTACATTAAACTTGAAAAATATATCATAAGGATTAGAATGTGTTTTAGACCTAAAAATTAATTTTTTCCATATGTTTATAGAAGTATATATATACTATCTAAAAAAATAACTTTATAATTTTGTACAAGATAATAGTTTTCTAACAATATCGACATCGTTACTATTCATTCTCTCTAAGACACCATTCTATTTGGGGATTACATGGTGTGATTAAATTATGAAAAATTCCCTATTTTAAATGTTAAATTAAAATTAAATCACATTACTATTAATAACCATTATCATCTCTCAATTTATAAATAATTATATAAAACCAATTCACAACTTATCTCATGATTATTTATGTTATCTTAATTCTTTTTGAATTGTTCTTATTAAAATTAACCTTAGTCATTAGTTTATAATAATCAATTAATGTGATTACATATAAATCAAATTTTGTTTAATTCTTACACATTGGACCCCCTAAACCAATTTGAATTAATACGAGTGGTATAATATAGAGACTTTTACTATTCTAGTGTTATTTATGCATAAAATTCACTTTGAAAAATTTTCAACAATCAACACTATATATTATTTTAAAATAGAATGATTTATCATTACATTATATATCATATTTTTTATTAGGATTATTTCAATGAGATATCCTTTTCTAATGTACCATAACTTCACCTTGGATTATTCTCTAGTATAACACAAAAAATTTGCAACATATATTTAATTCAATTTTTTTATATTTTTAATAAGATCTAGTCCTTTCATTAATACATAAATGATATCTATATCATTTTTAAAAAAAATCATTTTGATAAACATAGAGATAATAAAACCCAAAAAATGTTCTTGAGTCTACCCACATACAAAACATCACCCATTTTCAAATTTGGGTATTTAATTTCAATAGATAAAATTACCTTTATTTTTAATGAAAATTTTAAATGTAACTACTCCTCCATATGATTTATCAATTTTTTTTAAAAATTTTGATAACCTATCATGTGTCATGAGAATAGAAATCATGATCAAATTTATTTAAACTGTTTATATAATTTAATATAATTTATAAGGGATATTTTTTGTCCCAGGGTTTTTTAATACCACTAATCAATTATAATAGGTTTTATATCCTGGTATGATTTTCATAAACCGCACCATATATTTATTTTTGTACTCAAATATCCCACACTTTTCCTCTAGGAATTCATTTATATTCTATGTTTTAAGGTGGATGTATCTATCTTCACAACCTGTCTTCACTGGGAATCTGAAATCCTCTCATTTGAATATACCCCCTTCCATCGTGGATCAATCTATTTAATATCATTTTTACTTTAATGTGTAGTAATTATTAATAAAAACACCATATCATCAATAGTAAACATGGAATATAAATCCTTTAAGATTATATAAATTCTATCTAAAAGGATTTCTATAATTTTTTATTGTTTTACATTATAGGTGTGAATTTTATTTTGTCTAAGATTCACCTTACGTATAGTTATTTTAATTTATTCTACTAAAAAGGTAAAATATTACCCTTATTTTTTCAATATATGTTTCAATATATTGATTTTAAACCACAGTTTTTAGTGAAAATAGAATTTCATGAATATTAATTATGTTTATTATTTCATAATATTTTAGGAAATGTATCTCAAATTATTTAGAAGATTTTCCTATGACATGAACAGATTTTTCAAAATATTATTTTGTATTATTTTAGACTTTAAAAACCTCCAAAAACTTATATTTTGTATTTAATAATTCCTTTTCAATCAAATTAAAATTTTCATAATTATATTAGATCATTTTCTTACATTTAGTTCATTATTTTTGATATTATAATAATTTAACTCAAATAGTTTCATGTTTTTTTCATCAGTTTTTTGTCATTTATGGGAATATAATTCCAATTAGAATTTATTTAATCTCATCCTTCTATTTTCATTCCATATTTGTTAGATATGAACCATATTATTTCATACATTAAATTTCAAATCAATATTCAACATTAGTTGTCAAATTTTGTAATTTCTAACCAGATTAAAATTCTGAATCACTATTGGATGAATAATCAGCTACAAATTCATTTTCTAATCATATTTATTATCTTTAATTTGGAAAATATATTCTTACATATCCTATTATTGGGTGAAATTTTTAACTGTTATTCCACTTCATTTATTAAGGGTTCTTTTCATTTTTATATTCAGAATCTACTTCCACATTCTTTTGGTAATTATTAAAGTTGTTCCTAGTACAATTATATAGGAAGTATATAGGTTAGAAAAAACTAATTAAATTTTTATTTCACTTCATAATCATATTTGAAAAAAATTAACTGATTTATTTTTGTTCCCTGTAAAAATTAATTTGTTTCGTGTCACTTGATTCTATATCACGAACATATCATTTGAATTTCAATTATTACATAATCCAAAAAGTAATTTTATATTCTACCTCATTCTTTATGAATAAAATGTTTTTCATAATCTATTATTATATTATGTAGTTTATCCCAATATGAATAGTCTTTATCATATATAGATGTGATTGTGGGATCAAACTTGTCTAGAAAATTCATCACAACCTTCTTATAAAATATAATTTCTTTATGTTATTCACCAAATCTGTATATATTATTGAATTCTTCATATACATGAGTACAAAAATACCCAACATTATTTTCAATTTCTATTATGATAAATCCAGATACAATTAATCAAATATTAAATATAGCATTGTTATTTTTTACATATACATTATAGATACATTCTAAAATGTCCTATATTTCTTTATCGAATAAATGTTCCATAATTTTTTCGTAGAACTAATATTAGATTAATATATGAAAAAAATTTATTCCATACAATAAAATGTAATATTTATTTTATCTAGACATTTTGTTATTTAATTCCCTTTAACTGAGGAAAACCAACAATGGTAGATCTAATATCTTATAAAATAATTGATATAACATATTTGAACATTATGTTCTTCGATGACTAATTATTTCAGAAGTAAAACCTAGGCACACCACTACTATTCAAAGAATTAAAGATTTCCATTCATATAAATCGTATGAATATAATAGTGGAACCTCAATCTGATACCAATTTCACGTCCATTTAAAGGTTAACTTGGTTAATAATTTTGGAAAAATAAGTAGATACTAATATTTTAAAATTATATTAATCTAAAAACAACCACTACAAAATTTTAATGTTTGATATCTTCATGTATAAATTTTTAGATTTACCCATGTAAATATAAAAAAATATTATAATGAATATGTTTATTTTAATAAATATCATCCACTTCAATAGAAACCCACTTCATTCCATGCGTAATTAGTCTCACTAGTAAAAAGTTGTTCCCTATAATCATAATAGATTACAATCATATTACACCGACATAATGTCACTAAATTCTTATTTCTATTCACACTAAACCGTGTAGTTTTAAACTCCCTCCATAAAAAAGGTATGCGGAATATAAAATTTATTCTTGATAGTTAAATTTCTATAGATCCATTAGATGTAAATCCTCCTCGATGAGCCATAATAATATTTATGATTATTTTCTCATTTCACGAAGATCTTGATATAGAACTTTTTGGTAATATGGGACACCAATTATTGTTTGATATATTATTCTCAAATAGATGTATATATTTTCATTCAATCATCAACATCAAACACTATTCACTCATTATATTTTTATTTAATGATTATTATATATTAAAAAATGGCGTATTATCGTTCCTTAACTAGACCTAGTATTTGAATTTCATATAATAATAAAACTAATTTCATTATTTTAATTTGTTTTGTAGAATAATATTCTAAATTTAACATTCAATAAATTTATGTTATTATAATCAAAACATTTATTATTTAGGTTGGAATCTTTTTTATACCCAACAATCTCAAGAATCATCACCCCTTAATTTTTTTACATGAATCTTGTAGAATTCCACTTTTACCCTTCTCACCTCTTTATTGATAAGGGCATATCCATCACGAGACATCTCTAGCACTGATCTCTATAAATGAATAATTTTGAATAATTTTATTTTTGAATTTCATGGAAATCCTAGCATTATATTCTCAAACGACCAGTTGAAATTCATATTTACCACATGATGAACTATTTATAATGAGAATCATAGAATTTGAATATAATAATATTCATATTCGTTTACAATATCTAAATATATTTATTTATAGGATGATTAGAACTCTAAAAATGTATAGCATCATCAAATTAACATTCCATATTAAATATATATATTATTTTTTGGTAAGTTAAACTTCAATCTCAACTCAATCATTTCAGAAAAACTAGTCTGAAACATCAAAATGAATATGTGAAATGTTCATTTATTTTGAAATATCCCACGAATCAACTTGAGTAAATTTTAAATATTATTATATAACCACTTAAGATAAAAATAAGTATCTTTATATTTTATATTCAACAAAAAATAATTTTATAAAATCATAACATTACTCACAATAGTAATTTTGAACTCGATAATGGAAATACACTAACACTGGTCTTGATGAAACATACTCAAATCCATATGGTACCTATGATATTTGGGATGATACCTATAATCATCCTAATGAAACATATATGAATACAAAACACAAATATGTTTGTCATATGACTCGAATTTATATAGTAAATGATACTAAAATTGGAAATAAAAATATCAGTCACTA
This sequence comes from Viscum album, assembly GCA_963277665.1. Classification (NCBI taxonomy): domain Eukaryota; kingdom Viridiplantae; phylum Streptophyta; class Magnoliopsida; order Santalales; family Viscaceae; genus Viscum; species Viscum album. The sequence goes on along the minus strand of OY728163.1, from coordinate 712,630,967 downwards.
AAAATTTTCCCTAAAAAACTTTATAATACTCCTATGTTATTTTTCAACAACATAATTTTCTTCTATAATAATAATACATTAAATTCATAAAAATATAAATAGTTTTCTTCAAAACATCTAAAAAACATTAGTATAAATTAAAAAAATATTAAAAAACACTATCAAAATTTATCATCCACCTTTAGTAATTCTAAACCCAATATTGAAACAAATTCAACCCACCATCTACTCTAATAAAAGTTAACATTAAAAAAATTGATGTCTTAAATGTAAACTATTACATACTATACTGATTTATGTATCCATAGTCTTAAATTTTTTTTGGATTACTCAATTGTATGTGGAATATTTAGTCAGTGGAATGTAACTCAAAAGTTGAAATTATTCAAAGAATGAAAAATCAAAATATAAAACTGCTTTGTTCATTAAGAGGAACCAATAATGATAAAGAAATATAATTTCATTCCAATAGGATATATCCATAGGATTATAATAACCAATGGGTTTTTTGATAATTGGTTGAACTAAATGGAGTGAAGGGGGAAGGTGACGTAAAAACATTACGTGTTAACGTTGTTCGATAAAACAAAATAAAAAATTCAAGTTATATACACAACCTATAAATATTGTTGTAAAATACTAATTTTGTGATGGATATGAAGAGGTAAATGATCAATGAAGATCCTAATATCAAAGGTGTTGAGAAATGAATAAATGATAATGGTAGAGAACAATATTTAATAATAAATGTTTCTAAAGGACCGTTTTATCTTTAAAGTATATTTATGTAGAATAAATTAAATGTCAAGATAAATTATTGTATGGATAAAAAGGTAGTACTTCTTAAAAGTTATAGCCTTTGTAATTCTCTATGATATAGGGAGAGCATGATAAGATAACAATTAATTAGAATACCAATTTAAATTTGATTTGAAGGGGGTGTAAAATAAATGTATCAAAAATCTATATCCATTGACTTACTTTGTTGGCTTAAAATAGGTAAAATTTGTGACAATGTTGAAATATAATTCAAATGTATTGAATTTTGGATCCAATTGTTAGAAATATAGGTCTGTTTGGTGTAATATTTGTTTTGAATCTCTAGAATCAAAATGTATATTAGTTAAATATTATTTGAATTCATAATGGCTAGTATGGTTTTCATAGAATGGCCAAAGAGAATTCATATGGGTTTAAAATAAGTGGACTCTTGTATTAGGGAATTTGGAATCAACTATTAGATTATTTTTAAATTAAGGTAAAAAAACATCGTTAGATATTACATGATATAATGATAGGAGTTTCGGTTTGGAAGAAATCGAAATTTCCTAAAGTAGAAAAGATTTTAAGAGATAAATGTTATAATTCTAGAGTTTATAGGACTATAAAACATTAATATTTCCTATATAATTAAAGGATTTCTCTATAATGGGATTCTTCAAATAGAATGACGTGGAAACATTCCTTGAAGACATATCATATTTAAGGAGTTGGGTAAGAAATTTGGATGATGTAGTTTACTACTAAAAAGTCATGGCAGACTCCATTAATATGTAATATGAGTTGGGAGATGTGTATGACATTTTAAAAACATTAAAGTTATGGTTAAAAAATTATGTTTTTATAGGTATTTTTTTCATAATTTTATTCTAGAAAGGATATGTAATGAGTGGTGGATGGTGTTGATGAATGTGTTATATATCAACGAGTCATTAGAGTTCACCACAAAAGAATATAATGTTGAGTCACATTGGTATAAATATGAAATTACTGGGAATATAAAGGAATGAATAAAATAACATATAATATTGAATCATGTAGGAATAATATTGATCCTGGATGAATAAAGAACCCTTCTGTCTGATTAAATTTTGTGTGATTAACATGAGTATTTAAAAAGAAATGTGGTAATGATTTGAAACTCTCATTCGACAAAAACTGAATGTTTATATCTCATATCACATTAGCATAAAGTATATTATTATTTTTAATATTAATGGTTAATTAAAAAGTTTCTTCAATAAGAATTTATTTATGTAATATGACAATAATTATTTATGGTGTTTTATAAAGAGTAATATGAATAAATTTAGTCAAATCAAAAATATATATTTTTTAAAAAGTCCATGTATAATTCGATTTTGGACATCTACACCTAGTCATTTTTGAATCATTTTCCATTTTAGGAAACTTTAAAACTAGTAAAATTAAATCCATATGATTAATTATAGATTATTTAATGAGATGATGGATATAAAAATATAATGGCTTCAGGTTTCTAGATGATGTCATTAAATAATGGCATCAAATGATGTAGTTTTATAATACATGATAATTATAGTTGAAATGTGTAGAGAGAATATAACAAATCAAATGGTGGTTCAAATAATGATAACATAGAATATATTTATATATATTTAAATAACCAAATGTGAGAATAATGTAATGGATGATCCTTTTATGTGAAAGGATCCTTTTACCAGGAAGATTGTTTATCTGTGTAGATTTTCATAGTTAGATTTCAAACTATAAAGAAGGGAAGGAGTTATTGATAGTAATTAGTGGTTAAATACTTACATATACATATAGTATATTCAAACTTTTATTTACATCAATCAACCATTATAATTATACACTTCACTCATTAATAAAACTAAGAAATCCCCCACATGTTATGACATTATTTTTAACCATGAAATCTCATGTGTTGATCTTGTGAGTGAATTTTTTTATCATTGCGGTTGGTAGATATTGATTATATATTTTATTGATTATATATTTTTTTGTTTTATTGGGATTTCATTTATTCCATGATGCATGTGTCATAGCATTGGGATCATTTCAAATAAATTGATTTGTTATGTTTATGATCTTTTGGTGTGTTTTTTGATGATTTAATCAAACTGATACAATGGTATCAACAAATATCACATAGTTATACTATGTTCACATAGTAATTAAAGGTATAAAACAATAATACATAGTCCATGGGAAATAATTTTAGACAATGTCATGCTTATCATATATTTATTGTTTCATTTAATGTAGAATAAACTTACACTATGATAGGTTTCATTAATCTAGATGAGTTGTAACTATCACAAAATGTTATTTATTGGACTAAATAGAATATTTATAGTAGACTCTATTAATATATTTGTTATATAAGAATCAGTTTGTGGAAGTTAATATCAAACTATGATTTTTATGTGGTCAAAAAAGAACATTCTAGGGAATATGAAACCACATATTCATGTGGTATAAAGAGAGTGATATATTTAATGTTCTAGAACCATAGATTTTCCTTATGAATTACTTCCATACCATAAAAAAATTCTTTTATAAATTACTTGGATGAAGTATTGGGTACCTATTTGTTGGGTTTAGAGTGATTTAAATTCCATAAATGGGTTGTATGTTTAGTCCATAGTTAGGGGAAACCTTGATGTTCTCTCTATGAAAATGTAAAATCATTTTGGAGAAGGTTATTAGGTGGGGTATGGTTGGATAAAAATTAGATCAAAAATTGAATCATTTCCTATAAAACATTATGGATTGATATAATGGTGTAAATAAAAATTTCCACATGATTTATCAAATGATTCTCCCAAACCGTTAGAGTTACAAAAAGAGGCAGAAATCTTTTCACTCTTAGTCTATGCATTACAAAACCACATGACCAAAATTTTTATAGGGTTATAAATAATAAAAATTATATTTTAAACAAAAATCTGGTTTGAATCCCAATATTCATCAATGAAAACATATATTTCTTAAACCCATGGAATCCAGTGTTGTTTTATGATAATTCCACTCCCTATGTATTCAATACTAGTGGATGATTGACACTAACTAACATAGATTTGAGGTAATATGTTGTTATTCCTCAAATATTCATACCTATTATAGATATCCTCTTTTTAACTTTATGTGAATCTGAAGTGCATTGTGTTGCATTTGTTGTCAATGAGGCATGAAGTTGTCGTGGAATGAATGGAAGTCAGGGAATGTCAAGATGTGAATGACAAAGGTTGTGATGGTGTTGGTGGTGAAGGAGAATGGCCATGATACTAAGAGGCATGTCACTTAGGAGATTCACTAAGTGGTATAGGAGATGTGGTTGAAACATTCTCTAGTAACATCTGACGATTGTTGAGCTGATCTTTAAGTTCATAGAACTTGTATCCTGATGATACAAAGTCACAACAATATTAGAAGACGATTCATTGTCTTCACAATGCATGAGGAGATGAAGAGAGCCATCCACAACTTCTAAGTGGATGAAGTGATCTGAAGAAGAACATGTACTAATCCTTAGTGCATGACAATGTGAATGTGATCCAACTTGACCTCTAATTGGATCATTGAAGAACATTGAAGAATTATTTGATTCAGGAGCTTCGGTTGATGGAGAACCTTCAAAGAATTCACTCCTAAGTAATGAATACATGTTGAAGATAATGGAGGAATATCAAATGAAGAAGAAGAGAAGATAAGAAGAATAGAGGAGGAGGAATTTGGCATTTTGAATTGGTATTTTTCATGGAGGACTTTGTTTTTGACAAAGTCTTATTTGTTACTTTGCCAAAAAAATTGGCCAGCCAAGGCACCTTGGGGGTTCAACCCCAAGGCATGGGCACTAGGGCACCACGCCCGGGGGAACCCGTGGGGCGAGCCAGGGCGGCAGGGCGCACACCCAAGACACCGCATGGGTGCCTGGGGCACGCCCGGAGGAGCGCGGCAGGGATGCATGAGTGCACCCACGAGTGTCAGGAGATGAATAGTGGGCGCTAGGAGCGCGCCCGCAGGAGCAGAGTGGGCGCAGAGCGCGCCCGCAGGGAGAACACGGTGCGGGGCGACACCGTGGAGGGAGAGAATTCAACTGAGCCGGTTGGGGGAGCGCTTATTTGATATACCGCGGAAATTCCGCGAGAGACTTCGATGTGGGACGCGCATTTTTCACCCGGGACAGATCTGAGCCGTCCGTCTCATCGCGCGCTTGATCTGCGCCGCACGATCCATCCGCGGTGCCGCGATCTAATCCAGGCCGTTGAAGATCTGATCCGACGGCCCCGGCTTCGTCCTCAACCTCGAGCCATGCCGAAGCCACCCGCGAGCAGCCGCTGAACCAGAGCTTCTCCGACGACCTATTTCGAGTTCCCGGCCACCATTTTTGAAACCGAGACCTCCATTCGGCTCGTCTGGCCACACTGAACACAACCATGCACAAAAATAGACTTGCATGCGACAAATGAGAAAATTTGATGAAAGCCGAGGCAAACGGAGTTGCCGAGGCCATGAGGTGTTCATGTTTTGCATGGGATGGGCCAAACAGAGGCCATGCATGCGGTTTCATGTGCATGCACGAGGAGGAGGAGAAAATAAATGGAACCCGCGTGAACAGAGAGAAGAAAACAAGATTTAAGGAAATCTTGAAATCCCGAAATCTTCAGGAGATTAAAAGATATCCCACGCAGAAGTCTTGAGGATTCTCTGCCTATAAAAGGAGAGGCCGAGACCTCATTGAAGCTTGCTGAAACTCTGTTGAAGATTTGTGTCCCGTGAGTGCTCTGCCTCGCGAAGACGAAGCCCCGCGCACACTTGCGCGGTGAAGTCCCCTGCGCGCTAGTCTTTGCGCAGCAGGAAGTACTCAGGGCCGCCGCTTCCTTGCGCGCCCGAGGTTGTCACCCTCTCTGTTCGCGAATTTGCGCGACAGGAGGAAGAGCCCGCGGTGTTGCACCTGCGCGCCCGCGGCTGGTTGCACTTGTGCGCCCCTTGGCCAGTGCAACTTGCGCGCCTTGTGCTCCAAGCACTTGCGCGATGCCTTGCATCCAAGGCTTTGCACGGCTGCCCCTTGCACCTTGACACCTTGCCCCATTGAGAAGGCCGAGCCTTTGTGCTTGTGTGCAAGGAGAACCCGAGGCTTGCACCTTGTGTGTGAAAAGAAGGCCGTAGCCTTGGGTGTGTGTGAAACAAGAAGACCACCACAATTCGGGCAGTGTGTGCACAAGAAGTGGGAGGCCGAGACCACACCATTGTGTGTGTGTGAGATAGTGAAGAAGTAAGCCGAGGCCAAGTGTATGCAAGTGGGTGAAGTGAATACCACACATTTGTGTGTGTGTGCAAACTTGAAGAACCACCTATGGCCCAAGTGTGTGCAAGAATAGAGGAGTAGGCCAAGATCAAGTGTGCGCAAAATGAAGAATTTGTGTGTGCAACAAGAAGAGGAGGAGGCCAACTCATGTGTGTGCTAAAGTAAAACAATTGTGTGCAAATTAAAGAAGTGGCCGAACCTAGGTGTGTGCACTAAAAGTGTATACACATTAGAAGAAGAAGAAGGAGTGACCCACACTAAAGTAGAACACACTCTAAGTGTGTAAACAAATTTGATAAAGTGTGTGAAGTTCAGTGAAGGTGTGTGCTTAAAGTGACTACACCCTTTGTGGGTCTACTGCACCAAGAGGAAGAAAAGGAGAGTGCATGCATGCATGCATGCACGTGCACACGTGAACAGTGCTAAATCAGTGGTGTGCAACTGAGACTGGACCAGACTGAAGTTAAAGACATCAATTGTCTGAGTATTCAGTAATTGGAGAGAAGCCGGGGCATCCTTAGAAGAAGGTGATAAAGCCCGAGCAAGATGAGAAGACCTGTTCACCACAAGTGATCAGAAGAAGATCAAGGCCAGCAGCCTTTATCCCAGGCTGCTGAGGATACTTGAAGAACTTAAAGTGAAGAAGAGCTACTCGTGTGACTCGAGGAGCCAGGAGAAGACCCTGTGGGACTCAGGGAGAAGAAGTCTTCAGTGGGATTCTGGAGCAGGCCAGTGGGACTCTGGTAACACTGTGGGACGCAGTATAAAGACCCTCCTGTGGGACTCAGGAGAGATACAGTGGGACTCTGTATCGACCATTGTAATTTTAACAGGTTATAATGGAGAATCCATGCTGGGAGAGCATGGCAAGGATGTAGGCCTTTGGTGCCGAACCTTGTAAATCCTTGTGTCCTGTGCCTTTTCATTACTGCATGATCCGGGAAAGGTTGAGAGATACAAGAAGAGTGGATCGAGGCTTTAACCAGCCATAGAGGTTTAATTGATTAAGAATCAATTATTAAAAAGTTTTAAGGGATCACTGATTCACCCCCTCCCCCTCTCAGTGATTCACACTGATCTGGGCACTTGAATTGGTATCAGAGCGAGGTTACCTCTAAAAGATCCAAGAGAGTCTATATGGAGTGCAGATTTGAGGAAATGAAAGAACAGCCTCAAATGGAGATATCTGCCAAGACTCTGAAAAACAGAATGAAGAAACAGGCAAAGAAGATGAGGAAGAAGGTTGTTGCAATCAGAGAAACTCCTTCTATAGAAAGAAATGTGAAAGTCACATCAGATGACAATTCCTTTTATCATGATGACAATTCCTTTTATCATTCTTCTGATGAAGCCTGCTCTAGCTGTGATGATGATGGAAGAAACAATGATCTTCTAAATGCAATCAAATATCTTCAGAAGACAGTCCCCAAGAAAGTGGCAATGTGTATAGCTACAGGCCTCCTTGATCTTCAAGAAGAAAAATTACAGCTAGAAGATGAAGCCAATTCTCTGGAAGTCCAATTGGCTAAAAGGGTTGGCATAACCAACACTCTCAGAAAGCTGGTAAATGCCAAAGATGAAACAGTATCTCTTTGTAATGAAAGATATGAAGACACTGCTGAAGAATTGCAAAGAAGCCTTTATGAGAAAGAATTCTTTATGATAATAGTCAAAGATGTTGTCCATGCACTGGAAAAGAGGCACAAAGTGTCAATGGTTGTCAGAGATGCTCAACTAGAAGACAAAGTCAAAAGGGTGAAGGAGCTTGACAACTCATTGCTCGAAATGAAGCAGGTGCATGAAGACCAGATAAAACAGCTGGAAGAGAAATGGGAAGGAAGGCTAAGAACAATTGAGGATGAGAAGAACTCCCTCAACATGAAGTGTTTAGAAGTGGAGGTGATATTGAAACATCTGCAATCACCTAAAGCTGAATCCTCCCAGTCAGCTGCAAGAAGACATGTTGCTACTCAAGTATGCTTTGAGAAGGATGATTCTAAGAGAAAGACATCCTCTAATAAAAGTGCAACATCTTCTAGAAAGAAGGTACCATCCATACCATCTTGTACTGATGCTTCTGATTGTGTTTCCACAAAAAGTGCAGGATGGAAGAATAATTCTAAACAAGAATGGATGAAGACAATGAAGAAAGACAGCTCCCCTGAAACAGCACAACAAGTCAAGAAAAGTACCCTACAACCAGAAGGACTGAAGAGGTCAAGATTCGTGGGACAATGCTGGTGTTGTAACAAGTATGGGCATTGTGCAAAGGATTGTTGGTATAATCCACTGAATGCCAAAGCACAGAGGAAGCCCATGCCAAGGGGGAGCAAGCCAGAAGGAAAGAAACAACATCCAAAGGTCCAGAGACATCTGTTTACTGCAAATAGATTTGGATTACTTGACAACATCTGGGATGATTGCAAAAGTGGTCAAAAAGATACATGTCAATCTCCAACTGTATCCAGAGCTCAAAAGAAGAAAAGATCACAGAACCTGGCTCAGAAAGAATCCTTGGGAAGCAAGAAGAAAGTTGAAGATGCTCCCAAGAAGGTTTTGAAAAATGAAGAGAAGTCCTTGTAATTCAAATCCAAGAAGGGTGAGTCATCCAGAAGGACCACCAAGAAGAAGTGCTTCTACTGTGGAAAGAATGGTCATACCATGGATCTTTGTAAAGCAGCCATGAAAATCAATAGAAGCCAACTGAACTCCAAAAGACAATCAATCCAGAAGAAGAAGGGATTGATTGAAAATAAGTTGCCTAAGAGAGGTAGCTTAGCAGCATCCAAAGAACCATGTGGAACTTCCAAAACTGAGGCCACTCTTCCAAATGATTTACTTGTCATATGGCCACATCAGTTGCAACTTGCCAGAGAACTACAAAGAGCTGAAGATGAAGCTCTGGCATTTGCTAAAGAAAAAGGGAAGAAAAAGATTTCACATGAAGATGGGTTGAGATCCACACCAGCACAAAAATCATTGAAGATCAAATGTGCAAGTGTGAAGACTGGTGAAAATGGGACATCTCGGTTGAGAGAATATTCTCAACCATGTTGTTCACATTGATGAACCAAGGAGGTTCCATCTTATTCCATAATCACTTGTATTTACATGTGCTGACATTGCAGGGAATTGAAGATGATGATCATTCTCAACTGGAGAGTGGTTTGGACAGAATGGAGTGCACCCCTTGAGGGGGAGCCAATCTGGAGAAGATGGTATTGTAAGATTTAATACTATCTTGAGAAAAGTTGAAGGTATTCCAATCATACTTTCATCCCTTGTTTCTTAATTGTATTCATCATGACAATTAAGGGGGAGTATTGATTGAAGACAAATGAATGAAAGGGGGAGCTTTATCTTTGCACTGAACTTTCTAATGAGTTTTGTGAAGTATGTGCAGGATTTAGCAATTCATTGGTATATCTGAAAAATTTTCAAACCCCTGAAGCATGATCTCACATGTGTAGAGAATTATGGACAACTTTGAATTCCTTGGTTATATCACTCTTGTTTTCTACACCGGGTTAGCCCAAGTAGACTTAGAGTTGATTTACTAAAGGTTCTTTGCTAAAGAAGAACATGTGGCATCATCCCTCTCTCAGTGTTTTTCAAGAAAGTACTTTTTAAAGGGAGGAAGTGATATTTTGAAGAGAACCACACCACACCTTTGCATTTGATTTCCAATAAGGGGGAGAAAATATTGGCACACATATTGACCCATTCATATATGCTGAAGTGGTGTATTGACAACAAATACAAAGGGGGAGATTGAAGTGAATTGTGTTGCATTTGTTGTCAATGAGGCATGAAGTTGTCTTGGAATGAATGGAAGTCAGGGAATGTCAAGATGTGAATGACAAAGGTTGTGATGGTGTTGGTGGTGAAGGAGAATGGCCATGATACTAAGAGGCATGTCACTTAGGAGATTCACTAAGTGGTATAGGAGATGTGGTTGAAACATTCTCTAGTAACATCTAACGATTGTTGAGCTGATCTTTAAGTTCATAGAACTTGTATCCTGATGATACAAAGTCACAACAATGTTAGAAGACCATGCATTGTCTTCACAATGCATGAGGATATGAAGAGAGCCATCCACAACTTCTAAGTGGATGAAGTGAGCTGAAGAAGAACATGTACTAATCCTTAGTGCATGACAATGTGAATGTGATCCAACTTGACCTCTAATTGGATCATTGAAGAACATTGAAGAATTATTTGATTCAGGAGCTTCGGTTGATGGAGAACCTTCAAAGAATTCACTCCTAAGTAATGAATACATGTTGAAGATAATGGAGGAATATCAAATGAAGAAGAAGAGAAGATAAGAAGAATAGAGGAGGAGGAATTTGGCATTTTGAATTGGTATTTTTCATGGAGGACTTTGTTTTTGACAAAGTCTTATTTGTTACTTTGCCAAAAAAATTGGCCAGCCAAGGCACCTTGGGGGTTCAACCCCAAGGCATGGGCACTAGGGCACCACGCCCGGGGGAACCCGTGGGGCGAGCCAGGGCGGCAGGGCGCACACCCAAGACACCGCATGGGTGCCTGGGGCACGCCCGGAGGAGCGCGGCAGGGACGCATGAGCGCACCCGCGAGTGTCAGGAGATGCATAGCGGGCGCTAGGAGCGCGCCCGCAGGAGCAGAGTGGGCGCAGAGCGCGCCCGCAGGGAGAACACGGTGCGGGGCGGCACCGTGGAGGGAGAGAATTCAACTGAGCCGGTTGGGGGAGCGCTTATTTGATATACCGCGGAAATTCCGCGAGAGACTTCGATGTGGGACGCGCATTTTTCACCCGGGACAGATCTGAGCCGTCCGTCTCATCGCGCGCTTGATCTGCGCCGCACGATCCATCCGCGGCGCCGCGATCTAATCCAGGCCGTTGAAGATCTGATCCGACGGCCCCAGCTTCGTCCTCAACCTCGATCCATGCCGAAGCCACCCGCGAGCAGCCGCTGAACCAGAGCCTCCCCGACGACCTATTTCGAGTTCCCGGCCACCATTTTCGAAACCGATACCTCCATTCGGCTCGTCTGGCCACACTGAACACAACCATGCACAAAAATAGACTTGCATGCGACAAATGAGAAAATTTGATGAAAGCCGAGGCAAACGGAGTTGCCGAGGCCATGAGGTGTTCATGTTTTTGCATGGGATGGGCCAAACAGAGGCCATGCATGCGGTTTCATGTGCATGCACGAGGAGGAGGAGAAAATAAATGGAACCCGCGTGAACAGAGAGAAGAAAACAAGATTTAAGGAAATCTTGAAATCCCGAAATCTTCGGGAGATTAAAATATATCCCACGCGGAAGTCTTGAGGATTCTCTGCCTATAAAAGGAGAGCCGAGACCTCATTGAAGCTTGCTGAAACTCTGTTGAAGATTTGTGTCCCGTGAGTGCTCTACCTCGCGAAGACGAAGCCCCGCGCACACTTGCGCGGTGAAGTCCCCTGCGCGCTAGTCTTTGCGCAGCAGGAAGTACTCAGGGCCGCCGCTTCCATGCGCGCCTGAGGTTGTCACCCTCTCTGTTCGCGAATTTGCGCGACAGGAGGAAGAGCCCGCGGTGTTGCACCTGCGCGCCCGCGGCTGGTTGCACTTGTGCGCCCCTTGGCCAGTGCAACTTGCGCGCCTTGTGCTCCAAGCACTTGCGCGATGCCTTGCATCCAAGGCTTTTCACGGCTGCCCCTTGCACCTTGACACCTTGCCCCATTGAGAAGGCCGAGCCTTTGTGCTTGTGTGCAAGGAGAACCCGAGGCTTGCACCTTGTGTGTGAAAAGAAGGCCGTAGCCTTGGGTGTGTGTGAAACAAGAAGACCACCACAATTCGGGCAGTGTGTGCACAAGAAGTGGGAGGCCGAGACCACACCATTGTGTGTGTGTGAGATAGTGAATAAGTAAGCCGAGGCCAAGTGTATGCAAGTGGGTGAAGTGAAGACCACACATTTGTGTGTGTGTGCAAACTTGAAGAACCACCTACGGCCCAAGTGTGTGCAAGAATAGAGGAGTAGGCCAAGATCAAGTGTGTGAAAAATGAAGAATTTGTGTGTGCAACAAGAAGAGGAGGAGGCCAACTCATGTGTGTGCTAAAGTGAAACAATTGTGTGCAAATTAAAGAAGTGGCCGAACCTAGGTGTGTGCACTAAAAGTGTATACACATTAGAAGAAGAAGAAGGAGTGACCCACACTAAAGTAGAACACACTCTAAGTGTGTAAACAAATTGGATAAAGTGTGTGAAGTTCAGTGAAGGTGTGTGCTTAAAGTGACTACACCCTTTGTGGGTCTACTGCACCAAGAGGAAGAAAAGGAGAGTGCATGCATGCATGCATGCACGTGCACACGTGAACAGTGCTAAATCAGTGGTGTGCAACTGAGACTAGACCAGACTGAAGTTAAAGACATCAATTGTCTGAGTATTCAGTAATTGGAGAGAAGCCGGGGCATCCTTAGAAGAAGGTGATAAAGCCCGAGCAAGATGAGAAGACCTGTTCACCACAAGTGATCAGAAGAAGAGCAAGGCCAGCAGCCTTTATCCCAGGCTGCTGAGGATACTTGAAGAACTTAAAGTGAAGAAGAGCTACTCGTGTGACTCGAGGAGCCAGGAGAAGACCCTGTGGGACTCAGGGAGAAGAAGTCTTCAGTGGGATTCTGGAGCAGGCCAGTGGGACTCTGGTAACACTGTGGGACGCAGTATAAAGACCCTCCTGTGGGACTCAGGAGAGATACAGTGGGACTCTGTATCGACCATTGTAATTTTAACAGGTTATAATGGAGAATCCATGCTGGGAGAGCATGGCAAGGATGTAGGCCTTTGGTGCCGAACCTTGTAAATCCTTGTGTCCTGTGCCTTTTCATTACTGCATGATCCGGGAAAGGTTGAGAGATACAAGAAGAGTGGATCGAGGCTTTAACCAGCCATAGAGGTTTAATTGATTAAGAATCAATTATTAAAAAGTTTTAAGGGATCACTGATTCACCCCCTCCCCCTCTCAGTGATTCACACTGATCTGGGCACTTCAGAATCCTATATCCAATCAATATTTTATAGATTAATTCATTCATCCAGGATATATGAGAGGTTTTATTCATCACTGATAGATCAGTGTTGGATTATGATAATTGGTGTCTTATCCTTCATGCATCCTAGATCAACCATTTTTAAAGAATCTATTTTTAGTATATTTATGTGTTTTTCTCACCTTGTATTTATTCCAACGATGAATACAAATCGAATATGTCATATGATAATGGATTAGTTATATTTATAGAGAACGTTTTTGTGTTTCCATGGTCTATATATAATACCTTGATGGATTATGGAACATGCAATAATTATTATAAAGGTAGGAATTAATTTCAATTTTGGGATTTTTATAGTGGTTTGGCATGATTTCCATGTGTAAAATTAACTATTGTTTAGAGCCTTGCATGATACAGTTTTTTTGGCATGCATGGGTAGCCCAGACGACCATTTCATGTGATGGAATTTGGGTTCCTTATTTTTTCACTCCTTATATATTATTATTCCATAGTTTCTGTGTTTTAAATATTCCAAACATATTCATTAAATTTGGTGCAAAACATATATATTTTTCAAAATCATAGGAATTTTTTTTGATATATTATTCCTTGATTTTATATATTTTACATTATAATTCCTGTATAGTTTATGGATCCTATAATTTAATTTTTGGGTTGAAAGGTGTCACTGAAATAATTTTCCATCTCCTTATAAAGTGATCTTGAATAAAAAGACACATTTATTTCCCCTATGGTGTTATACACTTAGACATATATCTCCACATGTGTCTTTCCCATGGGAAGGACACCATTCACCATTTTAAGAGGGTCTATATTCCAGAATGTTTTTCTAGTATGAAAAATCATCATATATCCGTACACTCCAATTTATTTAATAATTCTATGTTTTTATATCATCATAGGTGAGCTGGTAGCCGTGAGTCATGTTTATGACCACCCGTTAAGTATGTGAATATAGTTTCATAGAATGATCTATGTCATTAAACTACTACTATGACATATTTCCTTAATAGTATCAAAGTAGGTATTCCCAATGTTCATGGAATATTGGTTAGAATAGAGTTATCAGTATATGATTGGTTTTATTCATGTTTGTTCATTTACTTTTTCATCATGTCATAAATAACTATATGAATTTGACCATATGAATAGGGAGAATTGATGGTGTTATACTAGTTTTTTTAAACCCTTCTGATACACCTTGGATGGAATGTACACCACATAATAAGGGATTCATATAAGGGAAAGGTTCTAGTATAAATTTACTATGGATATTTGAGTTAGATGTAATATGTGGAAACATGATTTATTCTAAATATATATTTCAATATTTTATTTATTTCCATTTTACCTTTTGGTAGTTTTATCATACCACATTACGTGTCTATTTGATTAATCATGTACTACAGGACCTGTAATTTACTATAGAATCTTGTTATTGTTTTTTTACAATGATGTCTATTTTTATTTACTGTTGATTCTATATTATGATATAAGACTACTATTTCCAAGGGTATAGTTTTCCAAAAAAATAATTATACCCATACCGCTAATTCATAACCTCATTTTTATAGTGATCCACACATGTGGTCACATGTCACTGCTTCCCAGGCCTGATGATTTAGGATGATATGTTAAAAAATGGAATCAAAAGTATTTCCTTTATATATTTTTTATTTTTATTTTTATTTTGTTAAATTTTAGAAAGGATATACATTTTTTTAAAAATGGGTATGGGCGTTATCATATTCTGGGCAAACTTAAATATAATGAAATTTTGATTTACCAATGATGAGATTTATGTTATTGTTTTATGGGAATTTTTTGCATTAAGTGCATCCAGGTGACCCGGGATCAAATCCAGGAGGAGGCACATTTTTCGTGGGGTACTTTAGTAGGCACTGATTGGAACTGTAACAGCCGGGAATTCTTACCTGTTTGGACCTTTGGGCAACTGATTTGATCCCCGAGTCCTTTGAGACCTTCAGGCCACCCAAGCCTTCGGGCCACTACAAGACCTTTGAGCTACCTTAAGTGCAGATGCAGACTCGAAAACCTAAAAATAAAAAACTCTATAAGGAGGATGAGAAAGGATATTTCAACATAGCAGAAGGTACACATATTGCAAGAATGAGAGGGTATGTCACCTGCTATCGAGAAAGGCCTGTGCATGCACAGGATAGGCTAGCCGAACTTCCATGGGAAGGTGGAGAGATGATTTCCTGATGAAGATGTTGGGTAAAAGTAGTTATAAGTAGTTAGTATGGGTTGCATGTTATGTTTGAATCCTACGGGAAATGAATTCTTCTTAGGCCTACGGGGCATGTAATACATACGCCTACAAGACATGTAAGGGTTCCACCACACCCCTTAAAAGGTGGATTTTCAAAAATCAATAAAAATGAATGCCTAATGCATTGTGTTATATAGTATTTAATTAATTATATTCATTTATGTATACTATCTATTTAGTGATATATTTAAATTATCTTATTTTACGATATATATATGTCGATGTTTGAATTAGTTTTATGAACCAGTGTATCCTGTTATAATATATATATATATATATATATATGATTGTGACTACAATGTTGTTTTGAAGGATTTTTATTGAGCCTTATGTATAACTAGAAGGATTATAATTTGTGTTTTGGTATCTATTACGATATGTCTTCTTATAAAACTACCTAATTGGTTCCTTATAAATGCAGACATTATTCTGATAATAATGTTATCAAATACAGTCTATGTGTTCGTTATGAATTTTAAAAAAATACATAATATATTCCTTAAATACCTCATAGAAATAAAATACTATATGTTCATACTAAAGAGTATGCTCAAGTCCCACCACAAACTTTAATGGAGGATGCATGAGAGTTTGATGCCACACCTGATCCTGTGGTCTATTAGGTATGCCCTCCAAACCTATATTCTTTAGGTTGTGACTAATTAGCTTGGATGTGTGTAGAGTATAATGGTTAACCAATACTATGTCTATTATCTTCAGTAACTATGTTCTTTCGAAGAAGTTGTTGGTCCAAAAGATATTGATTACTCGTTTGAAATTATCAAGAAAATCATTATCTTGTTGGCGACTCTTGACGATTGGAAGATGAATCTAACTTCATATGTGTTTTAGGGACCTTTAATGATGTTCTGGTCATTATCTGATTGGTAATAATTCATTATTGTATTAATTGGTGTCCATTAAAGTGTGGTTATTCAATGATATATTTTCAACAGGATATTGCATGACTGTGAATAAGAGTTTAAAGATAAATAGTAATAATTCAAGCCTATTTTTTAACTCTAGATAAATTTATGTACTTCCTACACATTTATCAACTTTTAGATTATAATAAGGTTCACAAGGCCAGTGAGTTATATTTTTCTTTTTTCATGTTCAATGAAATGCGTTTTGGGGGGAATTGACATGCTGAAAATCATAGAGGTTCTTCATAAGGTCCTTATTATAGAGAGGTGGATGGAAGAGAAAAATCAAACATGTTTTCTTCCACCTATTAGAGCCACAAAGACTAATATTCCTAGTACTATATAGAGAGAAAATTTCAATAGTAGGAATATAATAGATGGAGAGGTGGAAGTTATTGGCAGATAGGTGGGGCAACTTAAGGAACCCCCTTCTCTATATATGGGGGGAGGGTCTACCTGGTACTATAAAAATATGTAAAAAATAATTTTTTGTAAATCATTTGATAATACACAAAGAAAATTTCAATGGTAAGGAAAGGTAGATCATCTCCAGTGTTACATTTCACTGTTGAAGTTCGAAAGATCAAGGTTATAAGGTCAAGGTTAATGAAGGTTTCCTTAGTAGTATACCCACACACTGTAGAATAATATGTATTTGTAATGTCAATCAATGTACATAATTGGTGTAGTCTAGCGGATGGTAGGATATATATGATGGATATGGTTCCAAGAATTAGAAAAGAGGAAAATCCTATTATTATATGTATTATATCCATTACCTATTTACTATATAATTTTTTTTGATATTGTATCATTCAATTACATAATATTAGCTCAGTTTTTTTTTGTCCGGGATTTATCGGTGATGTTGTTTTTTGAGTTACCCTCTCTTAGCAAGCCATTGTTAAATCATATAAGCTATCATATATGATGTATTTATAATCTCATTGTTTTTTAATATGAATATATTAGGTACATAATTATAATATAAATGACTAAAGTTTATGATATATTCATAATTCTATGGTTGGAAAATTATCAAGATCATGTCTACTACCACATGAAACTGGTATCTATGACCACACCTAGAGGAGTGAGGGTTGTATTGGTTGATTAGTGGGATATCATAAAAGGATGGATTGGAATGTACCCATTCTATATTGGAGCTATAATATAACAATAATAAGTCATATCTCTCAAAAAAAATAATTAGTAGTAAGACCATATATCATTCCTATAATATTGGATCACCATATAATTGTTTTACTATATGATTTCTTAGGTCTTATTTGGACGTTTGATTTGAGAATGAGATCAAGATCACTCTTGAGGGACAAGCAGTCCTGATTCCATATTATATTCTTGGACCAATTGATTTGAGTGGGGTGATGGAGAATTTATAGGGATTGGGGAACATGGATTTTTCATACAGTGAAAACATCCTTAGGGTGTTGTGGTGTTATTTTCCAAGAAGAAAGAATCTAGTATATGAATATATGTAGAATATGGAAATATGAATTATTTATGATGAAAATAGGTACCCATAAACCAGAAATAATAATCCAATTTTTTTAATTATGGGAATCCATATGGCTTTCCATGATCTATCTACATTCAGAAATACATTAAATATGGATCACAATAGAGGGTATTCACAATATTGCATTTACGAGTAGATATAGACTACATGAGTATCTATTCACCCCTTTTAGGATTACATAATCTATTCGATTTTCATAAACCACATGAATAGGATTTTGTATACTAACCCTTTCTCATTAATTATTGTATTTATGGATAAAATATTGATATATTCAAAACCATTTATATGTATTATAGCTATATTGAGATTGTATTGAGCACAATTCTAGTGCATAATTTTTATAACAAATTGTTTATGTTCCACTTTTTTATTTAGGATGATCTATTCGATTAGTATATAGTTTTTGATGTGGATATTTTAGAGGACATAGAGAATGTAGAGGTCGTGATGTCCAGGGAATTTCCTAGGAATTTACATGAGATTAATTATTTCATGGGACTTCTACTGTAATATGAACACTTCATCTATGACATATATCATTTGCAATTTCTATTTAGATAGCTAAAAAAGGGAGTTACGTACAAGTGGCATGATCAGTGTGAAGGGGACATCATAAAGAAAAATAGTATATTGAAAATAACGACAATTATGAGCCCCCAGATCCAATGATTTGATATTTAGTGAAATGAAATATCATTATAGGTTGGTCAGGAGATGAATGGATTAAAAAATTATTAACTGATTTCTTATGAGTCATGTAAACTATTACCCCATGAGTTTAACTACCCAATAAATGACTTTTATTTTTCAGTTTTTCTTCATGGTTAGATGTATTAGTGAATTGTTTTCTTCAGAAAGAGGATTATCATGCATATAGACTGCATGTGTTTTTTTATAAATATTCTCTCGATGCGATCTCAATATGGGGAAGAATCATTTGGTATAATTTAAATAGAAATTTGAATTCATGAAGGTATATTTGAAAGGGATAGTTAATTTCCATGAAGAGACACTTAGTTCAAAAATGATGAAGAACCAGGTTCATGGTGAGTATCATTTTTAGGAAACTGGCCTTTGGTGTGTTTGTTAGATGAGTGGATAGAGGATGTGTCTGAGGATAATTGAGTAATAACATGTGAGACATTAGTTATCATTTAAAAAATAACAATTTAGGAATAATCCAATAAATTCTAGGTTCTAGATTTTATGGGGTTGTTGGAGAACTAGGTGGAGATTATTATATTCTATGATGGTATATCGATGAGGATGACAAGATTTAAATTCATGGGATGGTAGTTGTGTTAACATTCATTGGGGAGAAGAAAATATGAGACTATCATTCATTGAAATGGGAAGTGAATCTTGGGTTGATGGAAATATATCCACACATCAAAATGTTGTTTTGGTATCCATGTATAATGAGAGACATCACTGGTTTCATTTCATGATGTCATAACTACCAATACGAAAAGGAATAAATTCAATGTACAAGTGATTTTATTCATCCAAATCATTGGAATATGTGGATATTGGATGATAAGATGAATAAATTCATGTCATGGTTACCGAAAAACCTTAGGATTCAGGATGTTATTTGGGTTATATTCAAATTTTTATGAATGTGGGTCATTTAATTTATATTTTGGAGACCCAATCTATAGTTTATTTTGGGAAGATGTATGTTTGGGAGACTATACACATATAATGAGCACCTTTGGGAATCATTTTAGGAAAAGTTTCTTAATTGATAATGAATTTTTGGACGGATTAACAGATGTATTTTAGTTATTATCCGAAACTAAGTACATCATATCATTTGTAGACAAATGGCCTAGTCAAGAGGATTATATACATATTAGAGGATAGATGGTGCCACGCTTTTTAGATATTGGTAGAGCTTGGGATTATCACATATCATAGTTTTTTATATATTCATATGTAATTTCGATGCATCAATTTATATGACACATTTTGATTCTCTTTATTGTTGTCCATGTTACTCATCGTTAGGTTGGCATGAAGTTGTTTATGAAATAATTATGGGGAGGAGTATTGTACATGAGATCTATATGAGAGTGCAGCCAATATGGAATTTACAATAACTTCTTAAATAAGACCTTACTATTATACAAATAGAGGGAGGAAATAGTAGTATTCAATCTATGTTACTGATTTTTCATAAAGTCCAGTCCTAGATTAAGGGAGCATCATTTTTAAAAATAAGGGAAGCTGGTGCAATTATTTGAATAAATTATTGAGATTAATGAGAATATCAGGATAGTTACCTATTTTTTGGATCAACCAAAATGATGTCGGGGTATGAATGAAATGTTCTATGTGTCTCATATCTAGAGATACTATAACACGCCTAGATTTTTAAAGAATAAAATAATTTTTTATAAAGTTAATCTAATAAAATAATGATATAATATAAATATTTAATACTCCATGATAATACGATATATCTCACTATAAAAAAAATTTAATCTCCTTGATAACATGCAGAACATGCAACAAGAGTCGAAATGAACCATAATATATATTATCATTAAAAAATAACATTTAAATTGGTAGGTATGAATATTAATAACTAAATTATGGAAATTATTGTTACCTGTCGATTATAAACACAATAATAACCAATTAAAAAAATGAAATGTTTCTAAAGACCTGTATTTTTTTTTTCTAAATGATGATTTAGTCGCGCTTTGCGCACATAATTTAATATTAAAATTATTCACTTAAGAAATTTTATTTTAAAAAATGGAATTAAATTTTGAATTCATATTCTAAAAATTATATTAGGTTTCATTTTTGATAATTTTTGGAAAATAATAATTTTTTAATGAAAAGTTAAAAACAATGACTTAATTGAAAACTATCTTTTCTTAAAATTTTATTTTTAGTAATGTTATATTTTAAATTGATTTTAAAGTAAAAATATTTTAATTATATATCTATTAATATAACATAGTAATTTTTAATCAATTTCATAATGAAATTGTATATAAATACTTTTTCAATAATTGAAAATTTTCTCTTTGAAACCCCACTTTCTCATTCCATATATAGGATTAATATTCAATTAAGTCTTGCCAGTTTTTTGAACTGGATCTTAGAAAATGGGTTCCATACATTGAATAATAATAATTTATATTATATAACAAGTTCAATTTAATATTTTACCAAAATTAATTGTTAAAATAGTAAAAATTAATTATCACAGTTAAGGTAAAAATTAGTTTATTGGGGTTAAAAAGAAATGATAATTGTTAAAATGAACCAAATAAATTTTTGAAACCTATTTCGACACCATATTTAAACATTATACCTTTTATTATATTGAATATACCATTACTATATCATTTTAAAATAAACAAACATGGGTGGAATTCATTATTTTCAAAAATTACAAGTATTCCACTTACATCATATTTAAAATGCCACCCCCACTCTTCCTCTCTTTGAACATTCAAATCTATTAGTTTGGGAATTATATAAAACATTTAATCTATAATTCCATATTCTCATTTTATAATCATTATTTTATTCATAAATCATACCAAAGAAAGAGTTAGTGCAAACAAAATGATGTCACCCGAAAAAGTGGTAACATTCTTCAACAAGCGTTTTTATTTTATTCCATCCCAAGCCTCCTGAAATTATTCATAAAAATGATAGTGAATAAGATTAGTATATTATATATTATAAGATATTATTATACTAATTTAATTACCAAAAATTTTCTCCTTTTCCATCAAATGAGTTTTGAAATCATCATTCATGTGTACGGAGGAATGTAGTGTCACGAACCGATGCTATTGGTTTTCCATTACCACCTCTCATGGATGGGTATGATGAAGATATAATGTCTATAATTTTTTTTCATAAAATAATTATACATATAGAAACATTTTACCATATATAATATTTTTTAATTTCCATTTCATTGAGGATACATTAATGTCTCTTACGTGTGTGACAGACTACTATCTCTTGAAGCAATGTGATTCATTTTTCACTAACACATTATAGGGAATATAATTGAGAAAATTTTAATTAATATATGTGATATAAATTATATAATTATAATATTTATGACATATTTATCATTATTAAAATATCATTTATTCTTATATTTCTTACATTTCCACTCATTGAAATATGATGACATCCTTCATGTACGTGCGTGATTCTGCATTAACGAAGTGACATGGCTCTATATTTTTTCACAAAAAACATGGATGATATATATAATTATATATAATGTGATTATATGTTATTTGTGATATTATTATCATTATTTTAATTTGAAATATCACTTACCTTCTGTCCTTAATTTTCATTGAAGAATGGAAACATTATTCCTTCTAAATTTTAAATTTTATAGATGAAATAACTTTTGAGTGAAACCGAGCAACCCAAAAAGATTTCATTTCATACCATGTTTAACAGACATATGAAATTAGAAATGTAATCCAGAAAATCTTAATTTTTTTTGTTAATCACCGTATGTTATTTATATGAGATATAGTTTACATCCATGTATGGATCATCATTAATGATGGTATGGAAGTGGTACGACAACATGTCTCATGTATGAATATATTCTTCCAGATTAATTTCCCCTATTGTTTCAATGAGCCAAAATCTGATCTTGTTTTTTTATCCAATAAACATGATCATCATTAATATAAACTTGAATTGATCTATCATACATTATAACAGATTCATCCTTTGAAATGTTAATATAAAAAATATTCCTCAACATCTATTTTTTATAATGTAAGAGAAGATTCTGTTAAACATCATCCATCATTTCCCCATTATGGAAAACATCATATTCCTCCAAATACAAATACATGTTTGGGTATTCTAGCTAGTTATCTTTGGTCTCCTCATCATTATCATTACTAACATCCCCGTCATCACTAGGAGTTATTGCAGGATGATCATGAGCATTAAAGATGTCGTAAAAGTCTCCCTAAATTAACTACCCTTTCATTTTTATCTAGTATTCATCAGTTTTTTGAGGTATGAATAATCATTCCGAGCCTTTATCTTACTCCCAACATTCCCCAGAAAATCTACAAAATAAATGATTTTTATCTTTCTTTTAGATGGTTCATTTTTTGAGAAACAATTTAGTTTCCCATCGTCCTCACACTCTAAAGGTGACTGGAGGACTCAACTAAAAGTTCCTCATTTTCTAAATATTTCTCCAAAAGGGATTGAACCATCTTATTTTCCTTCCCACATATCAATTTTTTACTTCCAATTTGTTTTTATATCTCATATAATATATTTTTCAAACATGAAGACTTGTTTAATAGTATTACTATTTGGATATCAGTTGGTGATATAAGCATATTCTATTCTTTATACCCAAAAGAGCCGTGTCCCTGAAACTATTATTGAACCTGAGGGACTAATATGGGTTTCTAGAAACCTGAAGTATCCCCTTGAGTTCTCATCACCCCTTCTGTGGAAGAAACAAAGGTACCACCTCTCTTGTTTTCAGAATAAACCTATATAACTCTTGATATTACATAATTTTTAGTCTCGTAAGACCTCATCCTCTCACTACCTCTGTAATCAACATCACTAACCTGGGATAGAGGGATCAGATCCTCTACTAAATTAACTGTGTGTGCTGACATGTTGGAGGTGACCCAGATGATAATAAGTAGAGTTGAAATCAATCAAACACTTGAATCATTCAACATGTTTTAACCAGTATTCATGTTCAATCGCAATCCATAAAAAGTGAACCAGAGGTTTGGAAACATATATTTCAACATATATGCAAGGATAAATAATATGGAAAATATATTGAGGTCTATAGTCAATGAAAAAAATATTCCTACCATGTTTCTAAGTATTGACATAATTGAAGGGTTTTGAAAAGGTAACATAAGGACCGAAAAACTAACCTAGATTGGTACTATCAAGAATCCCTTCTTAGTTGGATGTCAAATGATTAATATAAAAGGAGGAATAAAACATCATTGAATGATCTTTGACTGAAGATCCATGTAGAGACATGGTCAACCTCTAACTAGAAGCGAAAGAGAATATGGCGGGGGTCTAGGATCCGTAATACCATATGCGTGGTCTTAAATTACTTAATTTTTCAAAACAATATATAATAATTTTTGTTAAAAAGAATAAATAATTTAAATAAATGATAATTACATCAAGATTATTATTCTATAGATGATATAACTATAGCATATGCATAATAAATAGAACATTCATAACAAAGTATGAATGTGAAAACAAAAAATTTAACAGCTAAATAAATAAAAATAATAAAAATTTATAAATTAATGTGTGATAATATTTTATAAAAGTTTCATAAATGTTATTATAAATATTAACATAGTTTTTTAATATGTTAATACCAAATTTAATACCACTTTAAATGAAATCAAGGAATGATCAATGAAAATAAATCTTGAAGTAAGGAATTTCTTAACTCAATTTCCCTTTAATAGGGTAAACTTATACTTCACAGATTATGTAATATAATGATTATGTGGTTAATTAATGGCATGAACCACCATCAACATGATGATGGAAGGGGCGTAAAAGGCCCTCTCCCTTCATTCTTTAAGTCAAAGACAAGATAATGACCCTCGAGTCCCGCCTCTAGTTGGCACTACTAGAAAACCCATTTTTACCAATGCTTGTATCCCAACGGTTTGATAAACCATTGGGAATGGTTAGGTATACCCACAGTTTTATGAAAACCGTTGGTATGGAGGCTTTTAGGAAGAAATTTACCAACGGTTTGTAAAACCGTTGGTATAGGCCTCAATTAAGACACTTTTACCAACGGTTATACACTAACCATTGGTATATGTTGGAATCTATGCCACCTTTAACAATGGTTTAAAGAAACCGTTGGTATAGGTATACATTCCCAATGGGTTTTAAAAATCGTTGGGAAAGTTTTCCCCTAAATCCAGTTCGGGTGTCCAGTAGCTCCTCCGCTCGATTGTAGTCCCCCTCCGCTTGACTGCAGCCCTAAATTGAAGTTATCCCAACGCTCTATCGTTACCCAGTCTCTGAAACTCTATCCATCCTCTTCAATCAAAAATTTTTACTGTTCTACACTTCAAATATGTAAGTTCTACCTCAGTTATAAGGTTCTTCATCTATTTTTTTATTTTCTATTTTGATTTGACCTAAACGTCTCGGATCTCTCTATACAAAGACTCAGAAACTCATTCCACTCATAGACCCATCTTAAATAAAACAATTGTGTAGTTCTACACTCTAAATCTGTATGTAATACCTTAGTTTTAATGTTTTGCATCTATTATTTTTGTTTTCTATTTTAATTTTGTATAAACTAGGTTGTGTTGTTTATGGCATGTGAAGGTTAGTGATATTGAGGATAAATTGGATGTTAGTTGGGTGATGGATTGGAATTGTGGTGTTTTGTGGATTAAGTTTATTTGAATTTCAATGAATTATTTGGGTATTTCCTCCCTTTAACAGAGCCCCCACTCCTCATTGACCCTGGACACCCCCCCTCTTGGACCCTGGACAGTCCCCCCCTCCTAGAACTTGGATAGCCTGGCCCCCCTCTTTCTTGAAACTTGGACAGCCCCCCTCCTAGACCCTGGAAAACCCCCCTCCACCCTCCTCCTAGGACCTTGTATAGTCCCCCTCCTTCCTGGACCCTAGGAAGCCCCCCACCCTCCACCATGGACCCTAGATAGCCCCCTCCTCGATGGACCCTGGATAGCCCCCCTCATTCCTGGACCATAGACAACCCCTTCTTCCCTTCTCCTTGACGCTGGACAGCCCCCACCCCCTTCCTAGACCTTGAACATCCCCCCTCCCCTCCTCCTAGACCTTGGTCATCCCCCTCATCCCCCTCCTCAACCACCAAATACCCCCCCACTTGAAAACATTGACCACCAAACTTGGACATGCTGGATTTTCTCTAAAAAGATAGATTGGATCCTCAAACCACCTCAATAATATCCTAAAAAATGCTTTTAATGTGGTTTTCACCACATAACATCCAATTGTATTCCAAGTCACTAGTCTATTCTCCCTTGGCTAGATTTTACAAAAATAGTTCAACCTTAAGGATCCAAATAATAATAAATTGATATAATACATTTGATAATGGATTAAAATTTCAAATTGGGATCCAATGAGAAATATTTGAGATATTATGCATCATGTCCATTAGTAAATCATTTTTATATATCCGATAAGTTATTTTTCACAATTTTCACACATTAATTGTTTGTAAAAATGGGACAAACATTTATAAAGGTTCAAATATATAAAAATGAATCTATTTGTGGATGCAGCTTAACCAACAATGTCTAACTCGTCTGCCCCTTCCCTGATCATCGATGTGCACGTCACGTCTCCATCTGACCTCACACGATGGGTGACTCAGCGTTTGGCTGATGACGAGATCCAGATTCTCTTACTTCCACACCAGATTCACACCCGCCATGCTCCTAAAGTGACCAATCCCACTAAGCGTCCCTATGAGCTTGATGACACGGCCACCAGTTCTTGTAAGAGGCAGAGGAGTTCTGAGCTGATGGACCAAGATGATTGACCAGTGTCTATCCATATGGCTGAAGACGTAAAACTTAGCGATTCTTGGGAGTCAACCCATGTTCTATAGTTTCATAATTTTGCTTTTTTTACTTTGTTTTAGGAAATAAACATGGCATGTATGCAACAATTTTTTAGCTGCTTCTGATCTGTATGTGCACTTGTCATTACTCTGCATGACTGCTTCTATTTTGTCTGATACTTGGTGTTATTTTTTATGACATGATGCAGCTATGTGCTTTTTATGTGTAGATTTTACAGGTACATAAGTATGTGGACTTTTCATTATTCCATTCTTTCAGTGCTTTGGTCGATGGTACGACGGAGGTTCGTACCAGAGGTAGACGAGCATCTCTGCGTACCCGACTAGACCCTTCCACTCCGACCAAACGAATTTGGATTCTATTGAAACGTAAGGGAAACGATCCATGGGTCAAATTTGAATGTATAAGTCAACCCCAGCTCAATAAAATGCACGGTGTGGCCATGATAACTCAAACTGCCTCTCTTTTGTTCAAAATTGACTTATATTTACGTGAAATCAACAACTGACATATGGGAAACCGAAAAAATGCCTTAGTATTGTGTTGAAAAATTAGGAAAACGATCCATGGGTCATATGTGACATGTAAATGTCAACTTCGCCTCAATCTGATGCGCGGTGTGGCCAGTATCACCCCAAGTGTATGTATTTTGTTTAAAATGGACAATATTTTACGTACATACACAAATCCAATCAAACAGATTTTGATTCTGTTGATACATTGTCACAATGATCCATGATTCATATGTGTCCTGTACGAGTCAACCCCGCCTCAATTCAAGGCTCAGTGTGGTCGATACCACTCAAATTGCCTCTGTTTTGTTAAAAATGGACATAATTTTAAGTGAAATCAACAACTAACATACGGAAAACCAACCAAACGCATTATGATTCTATTTAAACATATGTAAAATGATCCATGAGTTAAATTTGAAGTGTATGAGTCATCTCTGCCTCAATACGAGGCTCAGTGTGGCTGACACCACTCAAAATGCCTCTGTTTTGTTAAAAATGGACTTAATTTTAAGTGAAATCAACAACTGACATACGGTAAACCACCCAAACGCATTCGGATTATATTGATACTATAGGAAAACGATCCAGGGGTCATATGTGACGTGTATGAGTCCACCCCGCCTCAATCCAAGGCGCGGTGAGGACGATACCATTCAAAATGTCACTTTTTTGTTCAAAATGACTTTAATTTTAAGTGAAAACAACAACTGGCATACGGAAAACTGACCAAATACATTCCAAATCTGCTGAAACTTTAGTAAAATGATCCATGGGTCATATGGGACGTGTACGAGTCATCCTCGCCTCACTCCGAGGCGCGGTGTGGCTGAAACCACCCAAATTGTCCCTCTTTTGTTTAAAATGGACAATATTTTACGTACATACGTCAAACCAATTAGATGGCTTCTAATTGTGTGGATACTTTTGAACAACGATCTATGACTCATATGTGATGTGTACGAGTCATCCCCCCTCAATTCGAGGCCCGGTGTGGCCGACACCACTCAAAGTGCCTCTATTTTATTAAAAATGGACTTAATTTCAAGTGAAATCAACAACTAACATACAGAAAACTGACCAAACACATTCGTATTATATTGAAACTTAAGGAAAAAGACCCATAAGTCAATTTTGATGTGTATGAGTAAACTCCGCCTCAATAAAAGGCTCGTTGTGGCTGACACCACTCAAAATGCCTCTGTTTTGTTAAAAATGGACTTAATTTTAAGTGAAATCAACAACTGACATACAGTAAACCAACCAAATGCATTCAGATTCAATTGATACTACAGTAAAACAATCCATGGGTCATATGTGATGTGTAAGAGTCAACCCCGCCTTAATAAAAGGTGATGTGTGGAAGATACCATTCAAAATGTCTCTCTTTTGTTCAAAATGACTTTAACTTTAAGTGAAAATAAAAACTGGCAAACGAAAAACCAACCAAATGCGTTCCAAATCTGTTGAAACTTTAGGAAAATGATTCATGGGTCATATGTGACGTGTACGAGTCAACCCTGCCTCAATCCAAGGTGTGGTGTGGCCGAAACCACCCAAAATGTCCCTCTTTTGTTTAAAATGGAAAATATTTTACGTACATATGCCAACCTGATCAAATGGCTTCTGATTGTGTTGATACTTTTGCACAACGATCCATGTCTCATATGTGACATGTTCGAGTCAACCTGCCCTCAATTTGAGTCTCGGTGTGGCCGACACTACTCAAACTGCCTCTGTTTTGTTAAAAATGAAAATAATTTTAAGTGAAATCAACAACTAACATACGACAAACTGACCAAACACATTCGGATTCTATTGAAACTTAAGTAAAAGGATCCATGGGTCAAATGCGACGTGTTAGAGTCAACTTCGCCTCAATCTGTGGTTTGGTGTGGCTTGGACCACTCAAACTCCCTCTCTTTTGTTCAAAATGGACTTATTTTTAAGTGAAATCAACAACAGAAATACGGGAAACCGACCAAACGCCTTAGGATTGTATTGAAACTTTAGGAAAACGATCCATGGAATAGATGTTATGTGTAAGAGTCAACCCCGGCTCAATCTGATGTGTGGTGTGGTTGGTATCACTGCAAGTGTATGTATTTTGTTTATAATGAACAATATTTTATGTACATACGCCAAACCAATCAAATAGAATTTTATTTTGTTGATACTTTTGAACAACAATCCATGACTCATATGTGATGTTTACGATTCAACCCCGCCTCAATCTGAGGCCCTGTGTGGCCGAAACCACTCAAAGTGCCTCTGTTTTGTTAAAAATGGACTTAATTTTAAGTGAAATCAACAACTGACATACTTCAAACAGACCAAATGCATTTGGATTTTGTTGAAACATAAGGAAAACAATACATGGGTCAAATGTGACATGTACGAGTCAACTTCACCTCTATCTGACGCGTGGTGTGGTCGGGACCACTCAAACGACCTCTCTTTTGTTCATAATGGTCTTATGTTTTAGTGAAATCAACAACTAACAGATGGGAAACCAACCAAACGCCTTCGGATTGTGTTGACACTTTAGAACAACGATCCATGGGTTATATGTGATGTGTATGAGTCAACCCTAGCTGAATCCAAAGCACTGTGTGGCCGGTATCACTCCATGTGTATGTATTTTGTTTAAAATGGACAATATTTTACGTACATACGCCAACCCAATCAAACGGCTTCAGATTGTGTTTATACTTTTGCGCAATGATCCATGTCTCATATGTGACATGTTCAAGTCAACCATGCCTCAATCCGAGGCCCGGTGTGGCCGACACCACTCAAAGTGCCTCTATTTTGTAAAAAATGGACTTAATTTTAAGTGAAATCAACAACTGACATACGAAAAATCGAACAAAACACATTCGGATTCTGTTGAAACTTAAGTAAAATGATCCATGGATCAAATGTGACATGTAAGAGTCAAATTCGCCTAAATCGTATTTGCGGTGTGGCCGGGACCACTCAAACTCCCTCTCTTTTGTTCAAAATGGACTTATTTTTATGTGAAATGAACAACTGACATACGAGAAACTGAATAAACGCATTCGGATTGTATTGAAACTTTAGTAAAATGATCCAGGGATTATATGTGATGTGTAAGAGTCAACCTAGGCTCAATATGAACCGCGGTGTGGTCGGTATCACTTCAACTGTATGTATTTTGTTTATAATGGACAATATTATACTTACATATTCCAAACCAATCAAATAGAATTTGATTGTGTTGATACTTTTGAACAATGATCCATGACTCATATGTGATGTGTACGAGTCAACCCCACCTCAATCCGAGGCCCGGTGTGGCCGACACTACTCAAAGTGCCTCTGTTTTGTTAAAAATGGACTTAATTTTAAGTGAAATCAAAAACTGACATAAGGAAAACCGAGCAAACGCATTCAGATTCTGTTGAAACTTAAGGAAAACGATCCATGGGACAAATGTGACGTGTACAAGTAAACTTCGCCTCTATCTAAGGCATGGTGTGGCTGGGACCACTCAAACGTCCTCTCTTTTGTTCAAAATGGACTTATTTTAAGTGAAATCAACAACTAACAGACAGGAAACCGACCAACGCCTTCAGATTGTGTTGACACAATACAACAACGATCCATGGGTTATATGTGATGTGTACGAGTCAACCTTGGCTCAATCTGAAGCACAGTGTGGCCAGTATCACTCCATGTGTATGTATTTTGTTTAAAATGGACAATATTTTACGTACATAAGCCAACCCGATAAAACGGCTTCTGATTGTGTTGATACATTTACACAATGATCCATGTCTCATATGTGACATGATCGAGTCAACCCTACCTCAATCTGAGGCATGGTGTGGCCGACACCACTCAAAGTGCCTCTATTTTGTTAGAAATCGACTTAATTTTAAGTGAAGTCAACAACTGACATATGACAAACTGACCAAACACATTCAAATTCTTTTGAAACATAAGGACAACGATCCATGAGTCAAATGTGATGTGAACGGATAGCCCCCCCACCCTCCTACTTGGACCCCGGACAGCCCCCCAAACATGAATAACATTTTCCTTTTGTACCAATATTTATGCAAGTAAACGAGACTCGTATGCCTTATGTATAATTCTATTACAATTCGATTAAATGTTATACCTCGTGTATGATATGTAAATGTAGTCATTTTGATTTCACATGCCTTTTTTAATTTCTTTGATTATTCAATGTTATTTGGGATTATACCATTTTTGTATGTCTTGAACTATATGAATGAATTTGTAAGCTTATTATCTCATGCTCATCAAATGCATGTGATGATATGCTATAATTTGAATACAAATCCTTGTTGCACATTCTCCATGACCCCCATACTCACTCCCTGGAAATCTCCCCTCCCCTCTTCCTGGACAAACCCCTCCCCTCTTTGGAAATCCCCCCACATCACATTCAATGCAAGTCATGCATCACTCTAGATGATGCACAAATATTAACCACATTGTTAATTCACGTTATCACACATACCCCTCATACACATATTTCTATCATTATCATCACCTTTTTCAGTAATAAAAAATTGATATGTGTGAACCCAATAAATTGAAATAGGTTAATTGGAAGAGTTGTTTTCATAAGAAGATTGAAATGGGGAATTGTAGTACATGGCATGGTTGTAAGAGTGGTCTTTTTATGTGTTTTCTTGTGTTATTTACAATGTTTTTTGTGGTGTTTGAAGTCTATTTATAGATGTTATTTATGATATTTTTTATGCAGGTCTATCAAGTGGTGGCAGCTCTATGCAGGCTGCTGGGTTTTTGTGAAAATAACCAATACCAACGGTTTTGAACCATTTGTATACTTTGAGCATATATGAATATATACCAATGGTTTTGAACCATTGGTATAAGCTCAAAAATATGAATTTCCAAATGGTTTTAAACCGTTGTTAAATCCTTTTGCCAATGGTTTAGAGGAACCATTTGGAAATTAAATCTTTCACCACCTTTTACCAACGATTTTCCTTAAACCATTGGTAATGGTCTTTCCTAATGCCTTACATTCCTACGGTCTGGGAAACCATTGGTATATCTTATACCAACGGTTTTCCAGCCTATACCAACGTTATTAAACCGTTGGTATTGTCTATATTTCCAGTAGTGTGGCCCCGGAGTGGCGACTAGCACCAAGGGTGTAACATTTTCACAATATGGGAGGCATTACCCTTTTTAGTTAACCAGTATTGGGATAAAAATTATTCAACACCAAACACCACCATGTATTAAAAAATCAACAGAAAACCAAAATACATGCATGTTTTAACAATAAAACTGAACAAGGTACAATAACTCCAAAGTACAAACCAACAGGAAAAGAAAAGGTGAAGCCGAAGACAACAACGACCAACAGAAACTCCAACGTTCAGACTAGTACGGTCCCGTACGGCATCCGAAGTTCTCATGACAACCTAAAAGTAAACGTAGGGTGATCATACAAAGCATACTCAGTAGAAAAAACCTATAGCTCTCGTGTACAAGTAGGGAGACGTAATAAAGTCCTGTGAGAAGTACGGAAACCAACATCTATCAAGGAGTCTATCCATCCCACCTCACTGACCACACTCACCAAACAACACAAGCAGTAAGGTAATAGTATAAGAGAAAAACATTTGGGTACCCCAAACCACCATTTCCCCCACTAGCTAGCTGCTCATCCTTAACGGCAAACGTCCTGACGATACCACGCTCTTCTTGCCCGCACACACCTGGGCCTCACAACCAGACATCCCTGCCCGCACACACCTGGGCCTCACAACCATCCATCCCTGCCCGAAAACACCTGGACCTCATCCCGAAGACATCTAGGAAAACAAACCATGACCAAAACCCCTTCCTGAAAATACCTAGGCTAACAAAACACCAATCGAAACCTACCCAAAGAAACTTGGGTGTAAGGTCTCCTCCAGGCATCACAGTCGAGGGACGAGGGAACAGGATGGAGTGTAACTAGGTGGAAATGCCCTTCCCCATGAAATGGGGTGTTCAAAAATAAGTGACCAACATGGGTGGGGTGCGACTAAACACAAAACATACAATTATACATATATATACCAACACACAACCCAACCTACGGCTCCTAAAACAGATACAAGAAGGTACACAAGTACTGCTGCCTCAGAAATCAAGCAGACCACAAACAGTTCCCAGTTCCCCTATTCAAGTTATCATTCATAAGAGTTCAGTATGAGTTAATCCCTTCACTACTAGGAAACTAACATGAAAATTAACAGATAAAACAACAAAAATGGTAGAAAGGTAAAATATCAGGTAATTTAAGCATTCACACCCGGTTCTCTTGTGAAGTAACAACAACTAGGGAACAAGTGAAATCCCTCAAAGTATTGGAAAAAAACAACCCTGAGACACAACCCCATGTCCCCAAACTCCAGAAGCCAATAGTTCTTCAACAACAGAGGATTCCACCCCAATTAGTGATATAAGCAGAGTAACCACCCACAACCTCATATTCACAACCAGCGAAAGTATAAAAACATGGGATCCCATCCTGGAAAACCATAAAGTCACCTATAATAGGCCCATGAAGGAAAAATATCCAAACCACTACCACCAACACAAGGTAGGCCCACACAGGTATTTTCAGATTTAAAATATTTAACACACTTCATGGCTTCAATTCCACTGTGCTTTAACCGGGGTTACCACATAAAAGGGTTAATCCTGGTGCATTCAATTTATTTAACTGAGTATACGTAATTATCCAATTCCATGTTACAGTTATTTGAACATCAAGGGACACAGAGGTTCATTAGTACACAGAGAAAGACCACCATTGACCATGACTTTCAGTGAGCATAGGCCCATATAATTCACAAAAAATATCAACAATAAAAGAGAAAAACATGACATCGATAACACCCCCCTTTTCATTCTTTAAAGGTTTGTTAATTATCTTCATTAAGTTGGGTTTCGTCAATTTACATAGAGAAAAAGTCATTCCCACCCCTCATGATACAATGAAAGGAGAGACGAATGAGAAAATCCCTACCTGGCGGATCAAGGATCGACGTTAAGTCCTTGTGTGAGTAGCAGAAACTCCATGGAACATGATCAAGGAAAACTTCGCGGGGTTACAACTCGTCGGGAGGAAGGGTACTCCTAGCACATGGTGAAAGAGAAAAATAAACGTAGGGATAAACCTTCAGGTTATAAAGTCTGAGATACATCATTCCCGGGATGGTTATGATATGGTGATAAAAACTCGAAACTGCGTAAGAAGTCGGATCATGGGTTGACCACGCGGCTGGGACACCCCACACGCCACTTAAACCGACGCACACATCATGGTTTTTCATTTAAGGAGGGTACCTCACCAATCATTTAATTCAAATTCCATTAACAGCCATTAATGAGCTTTAAATAGTCTTACAGCGGTCAAAACATGGTTTATCAACCAATTTGCACAAAAAGGCGGTGCTATTGGAAAACCCGTTGGGTTAGGCAAGAGCTACTGGTAGCCTAGAGCCACTGGTTGGCGACAACTACCTGTAGGCGAGAAATACCGGTTGGCGACAGCTACTGGTAGCTGAGAGCTACCTGTTGGCGATAGCTACCGGTAGCAGAGAGCTACTAGTTGGCGACAACTAACGGTTGGCCATAGCTACCGGTAGCCAAGACCTACTGGTAGCCGAGGGCTACCAGTTGGCTACAGCTACAGGTTGGCGATAGCTACCGATAGCCGAGACCTACCAGTAGCCGAGAGCTACCGCTAGGAGTCACCGAGAAGCTGGGATGGCCTTCCAGACCACCCAGAACACCTCAAACATCAGATTTTTACCATGTAATGTACCCCAAAAACCCAGTCCATTACATTAGATACTTCTCAAACTATTCTCGTCCCTGAGAATATAAGAACAAACCAGAATGGAGAAAAGTGGGGTCCAAACAACCACCCTCTAAAGACACTTCTGAGGGGAAAAACCCTGAGTTGTTCAAAAGTGGGAACAGAACCCTCCCCCTACATCTAGGAATACTCCCCCAAGAGTTATCACCCACAAGCATTCACAACAAGCGCAAGGATCACACTGCCCAACACATGAGTTAGGGACTCCCCTCCTACATGTCAGGATATTATCCACTTGGGGCGGCACTAACATGCCCGCACTGGTTTAATCGCATCCATATTAATGCTTCCAGATTAGCATTTAGGTTTTCCATCATCACACATTTGGACACAAACACAAACAGAGAACAGGGAACATATCATCTAATAGCTAAGAAAAACAAGCATTTCGTATATTAAAGAACAAGGTACAATATCTCAACAAGGATTAGAACAAAAAAAAACAATGAAGTCCAAACAGCTCTGGGTCCTGAATGTGTAACTGGGCATCCCACTCCCGAGTGCTCTCTTCCGTGCCACCATTCCTCCATAACACATGTACCATAGGGATGGTTCATCCACGAGTCCCTTTCTCTTTACGATCCACGATCTTGATTGGTCGTTCTATGAAGGTCGCATCGTCTTCGACATCTAACTCTCCCCAATCGATGAAGTGGGAGTCGTCATGTAGATATCAACGAAGCTGGGAGACGTGAAAGACATTGTGAACTTTCTCCACCTGTGGTGGAAATGCCAGCTGATACGCCACCTCACCAACTCATCCCATCACCTCGAAAGGTCTGATGAACCTAGGGGAGAGCTTACTCCCCTTCCCAAACCTTCGCCGCCCACGTCGAGGAGAAAACTTCAAGAACACGTGCTTCTCAACCTCAAACTCCAAGGGCCTCCTCCTACGATCAAAATATGACTTTTGCTGGTCCTGGGAATCCTTCATCCTCTCATGCACGAGTTGAACCTTCTCTGGGGTGTCCTTCACCACTTCTCGCCCAAGAACAGCTGCTTCCCCAATCTCTATCCAGAAAACTGGTGAACAAAATGACCTTCCATACAAGGCCTCAAACAGTGTCATACCAATAGTGGAGTGGAAGCTATTATTATAAGCGACCCCCACTAGATGTATGTGACGTACCCATGATCCCCCAAAATCCAGAACACATGCCCTCTGCATGTCTTCCAACGTCTGGATCGTTCGTTTTGTTTTCCCATCTATCTGAGGGTGGAAAGCAGTGGTAAGTCATAGTTGGGTGACAAAGGAATGCTTTAATACCCTCTATACTCTTGAGGTAAACCACATGTCTCGATCAGAGACAATAGATCTCGGGATCCCTTGCAACTGCACCACCTCATCGACATACCTCTGGGATAAGGTGCTCACCGGGATCAACTCCTTAATCTCCATGAAGTGTGATGATTCAATCAACTGATCCACCACTACCCAAATGGAATCATAGCATCCTTGAGCCCTGGGTAGCCATGTGATGAAGTCCATTGAGATGTCATCCCACTTCCACTCGGGAACATCTAACGGCTGTAACGGCCCTCCGGAAAAATGGTGTTCATCCTTCACATGTTGATACACGAGGAAGTTTTCCACAAACTTTTCCACCACCCGCTTTACCCCGGGCCACCAAAACCATCTCCTTAGGCCTTGGCACATCACTGAGACCTAGAATGTAGTACTAAATCCGAGCCATTGAACTCATGGAGAAACCCTTTATGCATCATCTCCGGAACGAAAATCCTTCCACGGAAAAGCATGTGATGATGACCATCCTCCGACCATCCATCAGGATCATTTCCCTAATAAACATGATCCCACATAACTTCATCCTTTGAGTCCCCCACTGAGACTCTTCCACCTATACCATAAAGGAGGGAACTACAGTCATCTGAAACAGACAACTTATTCCACCTTCCACCCTTGCATCCAAATGCAAGGCCGCTGACTCTTCCATTGCTCTCCAAGCATCTACAGATTCCTGAACTACTTCCTTTTGTGATTTTCTGGTTAGGTCATCATCCACAACATATACCTTGACATCATTATAAGAGATCTTGAAGTCGTAATCTTAGAGGAACTCAACCCATCTCCACTGCTACAAGTTCAGATCTCACTGGGAATCGATATAACGCAAGTTCTTGTGAACTGAGAAGACCACAAAGCGCTCCCCTATGTGATGATGTTGCCACAACTTTAATTCGAACACCACGGCTGCATGCTCTAGATCGTGGGAGGCGTAGTTATTTTCATGAGGACATAACTTCCTAGACCAATAATGGATCACTCCTCGCTACTACATCAGCACACATCCGCACAGAAGGCCAGAAGCATCATAGAACACTTCCAACAACACCCCTTCCTCTGGTAATCTGATTACTAGCGCACTAACCATATTCTCCTTTAGGTAGCCAAAAGTTGTCTGGCACTGGTCGCTCCACACGAAGGCCTGGTCCTTCCTTGTCAAAGCTGTCATCGGAGTTGCAACTCGAGAGAATTCGGGAACAAACCTCTGGTAATAGCCTTCCAAACCCAGGAAACTATGATATCCCTTCACATTCATGGGTACTGCCCATGAAATGTTTTCCTCGACATTCGATGGGTCTACTGCTATTCCCCTCTAAGAAACTACGTGTCCAAGGAAATGTACCTATCACGTTAAGAACTTGCACTTGGATAGTTTCCCATAATGATGGTGGTGTCAAAGGACACCCAAAACTGCCCTAAGATGTTCAACATGCTATTCCGTTGATCCTGAGTAGATAAGGATGTTGTTGATGAACACCACAATGAACTAGTCTAAAAACATTTGGAAAACAGAGTTTCTAAGGTTCATGAACATAGCTGGTGCATTTGTAACGCCAAATGTAATGACCACGAACTCAAAGTGGCCATATTGGCACCTGAAAGCCATATTCGAGATATCACATTCCTTTACTCTCAACTGGTGGTATCCAGACTACAAATCGATCTTAGAGAACCAACCTGCTCCCCTCAGCTGGTCGAAGATATCGTATATCCTCGTGATGGGGTAACGATTATTGATCGCCACCAGATTCAACTTCCGGTAGTCATCTCATAGTCGTCGAGTACCATCTGCCTTCTTTACGAACAAAAATGGAGCACCCCACGACGACACGCTTGGTCGAACAAAGCCCTTATCCATCAGATCATCAATCTGAATCTGCAACTCCTACAACTCAGAAGGTGCCATCCGATAAAGATCCATTGAGATCGGTAGGGCACCAGGCTATAAGTCAATCCCAAACTCAACATCACGTTGAGGGGGTAGAGTCACAACCTCATCTGGAAAGACATCAGGGAATTATCTTAAGACCTATGGGACATCCATCATTCCTCTGTCCGCCGAATCTATTGACATCCCGTTCAGCATAGAAGAGAATGGATCCACATATCGACTCCCTTCCTGATATCTCCACTCCCCAAAAAATCCACACACTGTCCATTATCATTATAGAATTCAATCCTTCTCCGATAGCAGTCGATGATGGAATGCATAGAGAATAACCAGTTGATTCATATAATGACATCGTATTGTTGCATCTGTAATGAAAGAAGGTCTCAACTGGACTGATGCGGTCCCAACATTAGTCTACTCCCCCGAAAGAAGTAAGATATGCTGGTCTGACCCCCAACATGTTTTCTCAACCCTAGGGGCAGAAAAATTCTCTCAGCATCCAGACCCAGAGCATGGGCTTATTCGGGAATAACGAAGGAGTACGAAGCTCCCGAATCAAATAAGGCAGAAACAAGAGTGCTGAATAAATTGATCGCACCTCGAACAACCTCTGGTCCCGTCGGAGCCATAAACTCTACTATGTGCAACTGTCCACACCCATCTCCTCATCCTCACTATTTTCAAACACCTCTTCGACCACACCTAGGTCATGGTCCCAGAAGAGCACCCCGATGTTGATCTCCTACAGCAAGGTCATCCCTCGGAGGGACAGGGGCCTACTGCTACTGCTAGAAAGGCTTTGCCGCTAGCAGATGCTGCTGAGGTGGGTGCTAAAACTGACCACTTCCACCATGTGGAGCTCGAGTTGGACACCTACTCTGGACGTGATGGAAAACTCTGCAAGAGAAACACTTCGGTCCCATCCCTGCGAGAAAAGGGAGAGGGCCAGAAGCTCGAGACAGGAACTGATGAGGCTTAGACCCTGCTTGTCGAAACCTGAAAGGCCCTGTCGTGGGATACCTACTGCTGACCGCCTTCCCCTTTGATGAACACAGCTGGTTCCCTTCTCGTGGTGTGCCTCCCTTCTAGTGCATCCTCTCTACTATCTCGGCCTTCTTCTGTACTACTAGGTACGCCAGAAGAGTGAAGGGAGTGACAACGTACTGAAGTGAAGGACAGAGTGCCTCCTCTAACCATCGTGCTCGAGATGCCTCATCCAAAAAGAGATCCAGGGAAAAGCGCCAGAGATCTTTAAACATGATCCCCAGCTCCCTCAATGACATACTTCCCTACTCAATTGAGATCAACTCATGTCTCTTCTCTGCCTTCACCGTAGAGGAGAGGAACTCCTCACGAAATTCATTCTTGAAACAGGCCCATGAAAGCTCTACCTCTGCCTTCTCTCCCAGGAAAGGCATCCACCACTAAATCGCTACTCCTCTCAGCTGACTAACGGCCAATGGAACCCAATACTCCCTAGGAGCACAGATTAAAGAGAAGGTGATGGCTATATCCTCGAGCCATCCCTCCGTTACTGAGTCAGAAATAATGCCCTCGTACTTCTAGAGGGTTTTTCTCTTGAAGGAGCACATAGTCCTTTTCCACAAGTCATCATCCTCATCTTGGTAAACCCTCTGTTGGTCAACTGCCTCGATCCGCTGGGCCTCAACAGCCCAGGTTGCTCGTGGGTAACGTCCGGGTGCCATAGCTGCAAGGTAATCAAAAATTGCATAAGCCCGAGTAGCAAGGGAATTATTATTATTAATATTAAATTTTTCTCCCCAAGGTTACCCAAATCAAATAAAAACACAACCAGTATGATGCAAGTACCTTCCCTAGGGTCTATACCCTACAATAAATGTAGCTTCACTTGGTCGTTTGATAGGCTCAGTGTCCTTGCATCGGATCACAGGGGCCCTAAAATCCCGTGTCCTAGCCGGTCCTCCCTCACCTATTTCACGAACTATGATCACCTAAAATAGTTTCCCTACCATCCCATGTAATCCTCACTGTACCTAACTCCATACTCCATCCTATCCCCCAACCTCCTCTGATACCATTCTGTCACGACCCGACTTCGGCATGACGATGGAAGGGGCGACAAAGGCCCCTACCTTTCCCTTTTCAAGTCGAAATGAGATAATGACCGACGATTCCCGCCTCCAATAGGCCCCGGAGTGGAGACTTGCACCAATGGTGTAACATTTTCACAATATGGGTGGAATTACCCTCTTTAGTGTACTAGTATTGGGAGAAAGAACGAGTCACCACCAAACAACACCATGTATAGAAAACTAACTAGAAAACCAAACTACATGCATGTTTTAATAATAAAACTAAACAAGGTACAAGAACTCCAAAGTACAAACCAACAAGAAAATAAAAGGCGATGAAGAAGACAACAACGACCAACTGCAACTCCAACATCCAAACTAGTAAGGTCCCGTACAGCCTCCGAAGTCTTCCTGACAACCTGAAAGTAAACCTAGGGTGAGCATAAAAAGCATACTCAGTATGAAAAAACCTATAGCTCTCATGCCCATGTGGGGAGACGTATTAAAGTCATGTGAGAAGAAGTGTAACCAACATCTATCAAGGATTCTATCCATCCCACCTCACCGGGAACGCTCTCCAAACAACACTAGTAGTAAGGTAATAGTAAAAGAACAAAACATTTGGGTACCCTGCACCACCATTTCCCCCACAAGCAAGCTGCTCATCCATAACGGAAAACATCCTGACGCAACCACACTCTTCCTGCATGCACACACCTGGGCCTCACAATCACACATCCCTGCATACACACACCTGGGCCTCAAAACCATCTATCTCTGCCTGAAAACACATGGGCCTCATCCCGAAGACACTTGGGAAAAAAACCATAACCTAAAACCCTGCCCAAAAACACATGGGCTAACAACACCCCAATAAAAACCTACCCAATGAATCTTGGGTGTATGGTCGCCTCCAGCCATCCCAGCTGAGGGAAGAGGGAGCAGGAAGGAGAGTAACTAGGGGGAAACGACCTTCCCCGTGAAATGTAGTGTCCGACACTAAATGCCCACCGCGTGTGTGGTGCGAATAAACACAAAACATAAAATTATACATATATATACCAACACATAGGCCAACCTATGGCTCCTTAAATAGATACAAGAAGGTACACACTTATTGCTGCCTCAGAAAACAGGCAGACAACAAATAGTTCTGAGTTCCCCTATTCATGTTTTCATTCATAATAGTTCAGTATGAGTTAATCCCTTCGCTATGGGGCAACTAACAGGAACATTCATAGATGAAATAAAAAAAAGCTGAAAGGTAAAACATCTGGTAATTTAAGAATTCATGCCCGGTTCTCTTGTGAAGTCACAAAAACTATGGATCAAGTGATATCCCTCAATGTAGTGAAAAAAACAACCCCCAAACACAAACCCATGTCCCCAAAATCCAGAAGTCAATGTTTTCTCAGCAACAGAGGATTCCACCCAAATTCATGATATAAGCAGAGTAACCCCACATAGCCTCAGATTCACAACCTGCCAATGTATAAAAACAGGGGACCCCATCCAAGAAAACCATAAAGTCACCCGTAATCATCATGTGAAGGAAAAACAACCAAACCACTACTACCAACACAAGGTAGGCCCACACAGGTATTTTCAGATTAAAAAGATTTAACACACTCCACGGTTTCAATTCAACTGTGCTTTAAATGGGGTTATCAAAGAAAAGGGTTAATCCTAGTTCTTTCAATTTATTTAACTGATTATATGTAATTTAAAAATTCTATGTTATATTTATTTAAACATCTAGGGACACAGAGGTTTATTTGTGCACAGAGAAAGGCCACCAACGACCATGAATTTCAGTGATCATAGGCCCGTATAATTCACAACACATATCAACAATAAAAGAGTACATCATGACATCGATCACCCCCCTTTCATTCATTAAAGGTCCGTTCATTATCTTCATTAAGTTGGGTTTCATCAATTTCCATAGAGACAAATGCATTCCCACCCCTCATGATACACATAAAGAAGAGTCGAAGAAGAAAATATCTACCTAACAGATCAAGGATTGATGTTAAGTCCTCCCGTGAGTAGTAGGAACTCCACAGAACGCGATCAAGGAAAACCTCGCGGGGTTACAACTCGTTGGGAGGAAGGGTACTCCTAGAGCAGGGTGATAGAGAAAAATAAACGTAGGGATGCGCATTTAGGTTATAAAGGCTGAGATATAGCATTCCTGAGACGGTTAAGATATGGAGAGAAAAACTTGAAACCGCGTGAGAAGCCGGATCGTGGGTTGACCACACGAATGGGACACCCCACACGACACTTAAACAGATGCACACCTCATGGTTTTTCATTTAAGGTGGGTACCTCACCAATCATTTAATTTTAACACCATTAATGGGAATTGATGGGCTTTAAACAGGCTTAAAGGGGTTAAAACATGGTTTAAAAACCAATTTGTACAAAAAGGATGCGCTACTGATAAACCCATGGGGGTAGGCGAGAGCTACCGGTAGCCGATAGACATAGGTTGAAGACAGCTACCGGTAGCCGAGAGCTATCGGTTGGCGAGAGCAACTGGTATCCACGTGCTACCAGTAGCCGAGAGCTACCAGTTGGTGACAACTACCGGTAGCTGAGAGCTACCGGTAGTCGAGAGCTACCGGTAGCCGAGAGCTACCGATAGCCGAGTGCTAGCGGTAGACAAGAGCTACTGGTAGCCGAGAGCTACCGGTAGCCAAGAGCTACCAGTTGGCGACAACTACCACTTGGAGACAGCTACCGATAGTTGAGAGCTACTGGTAGCCGAGAGCTACCGCTAAGAGTCACCGAGAAGCTGGGATGGCCTTCCAGACCACCCAGAACAACTCAAACATCATATTTGTACCATGTAATGGACCTAAAAAACCCGAGCCATTACAATTAATGAATTATGAAAATTTTATGTTTTTTCAATACTTTATTATG
Organism: Viscum album; assembly: GCA_963277665.1. Lineage (NCBI taxonomy): Eukaryota > Viridiplantae > Streptophyta > Magnoliopsida > Santalales > Viscaceae > Viscum > Viscum album. The sequence continues at coordinate 712,587,831 of OY728163.1, read as the reverse complement.
TGTATTTACAATATAAACACATAATAAAATCACTTATTAATCTGTACTTCAATGATATAATAATTTCATGGGATTTTTTTTCACATTTTTCCATCATTGAGACTTTTGTCATGTTATGAACCTATATTCTTTTATGAGGTCTATATACTCCCTTTTGACATGTAAAAAATGAATTTTTTAATTATAACTATATTTAATGACTTATTTAATCTTTTCCTTTCGGGGGGATTAGGATTCAAATTTATCAATGTGGTAATAGTTTTATATTACAAACTCATTAATGACCAGGATTGATTGTGATTAAGAATCCAATATTAAAAAATTATGATCTTCTTCTAAATTTTTGTCATGATTTTTCGTATCCTCTAATTACTCATGATATTTCTTAGTAACCATACCATTTTCCCAATATTTAAAATTTAAAATTACTATGGGAAAATTGTATGAAAATCATTTTCATTTATATCAATAGTCGAAAAACCTTTTTCATCAAAAACCATGTTTTATAAAAGTGTTTTTAAAAAAATTAGAAATAAAAAATTATTTATTAAATTATTCTTTACTCATATTTGAATTTTTACATAATCCACAGAAATGAATATTTGTTCTATCTTCTCAATAATTACCATATGGATTTTTCTAAAAATGTGAAAGGAATCACTGAATAACCATGTACGGTATGAATGTGATTTTCTTCTTTGATGAGAATAATTTCCTTTGGAGCTTAGATATTTTTTAAATGATTTTAAAATACTTCTTTATATGTTTCTACGTTTTTTTTCAAATAAAAATATTTTCACAATATTTTATAAATTATTTATTTTTTAAGAAAGTTATTTTATTTAAAATTAAATGTTTATTTTCCCCTAAATGAATTTAATTATAATTTAATGGTATCCTCTTTCACCAACATAAATAACCCTTATTGATTCTTATGCTCTAACAAGGATATTTAATAGTGATAACATACTCACTATTTCTCTAGATGGATAATTATTATTTCAAATATATTTTTATAGAAACCTTTTATATCCCACAGGTTAACCATATTTCAATGAGATTGTTATAGACCATATTTATTTTCTATGGGTTAACCATGTTTAAGAGATATTTTTTATGTAACCTTCTTTTTACTAGTTAACAATGCATAAATGGATTTCTATGGAACACATTTATTTTAATTTGTTTAATCATGTTTCACATAAGTTTACATGAAAACCATTTCTTTTTCATGGGTTAATCAAGTTGTAAAAGAATAATGATTGTTTATATGATTATTATGATGAAATATCTATGTATATTATTCATGTTGTGGTTTTTAGACATTATATATTATAGATACACTAAGATAGGTCAGTGTGAGCATATTATAGATTATATGATTGGTACGCCACGTTATGACCCGATGAGCCCGTTATTGCTAATTTAATGGGGTTTCCCGGATAGAATCAGGTCAGCCTGATATTGTTTAAATGATTGTTACACCTAGATAGGGCTCCAATGCATTGGGTAATGATTATGTTTTATATAAAATTATATTGGAAGTCAAACATATAGTTATTGCATTTTTAATGGTTATGTGTGTTTTTGATGAAAATTTTGTTCCAATATAAAGAAATAGTTTATCTATGATTAGAATGGGTTTATAATATTTCATTTGTTCAAGATAAAGATCACATTGATATTTTTATTTTGATAAATCAATAATTGTTTAATTCCTTGGGACATGTTTTGTGAATTTTGATAATAATTGATAGGTATATGTTCTTTTATGATTAAGACATTCAATCTCTTTTTTTCATCATAGCCTTAATGACTTCTTTAATCAATTGATGAAATTCAGTTGTTAATTCTTTTATTTTTCACATACTAAGCATTTGAGCTCACTCTTCTTATTTTTTTCTTTTATATATGTTATTAAGAATCTATGTTGAAAGGACTATCTCTAGTAGGATTTTCATATAGATGATGAAGTTATAGTGTGAAATATGAACATCTAGGTTAAGTGGGATAAATGATAAATTATGGACATGGGTATTAATTATTTAAGATTTTTTCACAATTCACTAAAACGTTAAACCTAAAATGCATTTGAAAATATAACCCAATCAATTTTTCCTCTAAAAATTGAAATTTTTAGAGGAAAAATAAATTGGGTCATAATTATGGGTATTGAAGATTCAATTGTAAGGATTTTGATTTGAGAACAGGATATGTGAGTGTTGGTTTTGGGCTGTTATTTTTGTTATTAGAGGAAGAGATTTAATAAATATGGATATTAGAATGTATTCAGGTGAGGTTGCCTTACTAGTTATTGATAAAAACACGGGTTATTGAATTTAGTATTTATTATATATTCAAGGTATTAGATGTCACCTTTGAGGCATAAAGTAATGAGATCCTATGGTGATTAATGAAACATTAATATAATTTTTATTAGATTGAATTATATCTAAATAATTGGTTCAACGTGATAGTAGGAATTTATTTTTTAAAAAAAATAACATCTATGTTATTGATAAACACTAGGGTTTATATGATCTTAGATATTAAGGTAATTATGAGAAATACATTTATCATATTAATAACCATTGGATTTAATAGATATTTTTTGACAATGTGATAAATGATATATAAAAAATCATCTCTATATTTATAGTTTTAATGCTGAATGGTATGAGATAAAATTTGAAGTTAAAAAACTATTAAATTTTGGGGGGTTTTCAGAATATTTTAGATTAGAATTTTTGTATTACTACTGGATATTATAGATTAATGTGTTATTTCATCATATGATTGTATAATCATTTTATGAATTATCATACCATGTGCTAAAAAGTTTGGTTTTGTTTAATGTAAAATGATATGTGGAATATATTTTTACCCCTTTTATAGATATATAATAATTTAAAAGTTTATTTTTAGTGATTTAGGCATGAAAAATTATTCTTTAATACTCATCGTTTAGAGATAAAGATTATATTATGATGGAAATTTGTCAAATGATGAAATTATACTTTTTGGATCATTATTTTTCAATATTATTTCATTCTATATGTTGAACTCAAATTTAGGAATATGATATTGAAAAAAAAATATCATATTAAATTAAAATCTAGTGAATCATGTGGTCTTTTAAATCATCACAGATTTTTGATTTTAGGCTCATAACATTATATTGATCATTCTATTGTCTGTGATCTATGACCTCAATCACTATCCATAGTTATTAATACATTTCTTCAATATCCAAACCATCACTTCTTCCCTATGATATAATATTTTGAATCCTAATTTGAATTATTCATATGAACATCATACTTCCCTTTCACATTTATAAACATGACATCTTATTAACCCTCTTCATGATGTTATTTTTCAACAATAAAATTTTCAAATGTACATCCTTTGATTATCTAGATAATGTTCAAATGTTTATGGTTCATTTTATTAACGGGGGGGGGGGGGGGGGGGGGGTTATAACAACACATGATTTTAAATGAAAAGAAATTATGTTTGATATCATAAATGACATGTAACACTAATCATAGAAATGAATTTAACACTCTGATACATCATGATATATTTCATTTTTAAATAAATTTAATTTATGCGATAACTTACATAACATGTATACCAAGTCAAAATGAACTAAAATATAGTATACCACAATAAACACACCTTTAAATTTAATTATATTAATATTTTTAACTATATTATGAGAATTATTATTATCTATTGAATATAAATAAAATATGAATCATTTAAAAGGAAAACTTTTTTTTTGAAAAATTGTATTTTTTCAAAAATACGGTATAATTCCACTTTACACATCTAATTTAAATTTAAAAATTAATAGTTATAATTTTTTAGAATTAATACATTTTGATTTTAGAATTAATAGTTAAACATTATATTAGGTTTACTTTTTTAAAAATTTCATTTTTTTGTACTTTAGGAATAGTGAGAATTTTTGAATTTTTATTGAATAATTGACTTTCAATTATATTATTTATAAATAAATGTTTTAAATTAAATTAGGTAAAAGTAAAAAAAGATCAATTATATATCTATAAGTAAAATTTATTTCAATTTTTGTAATTTTATATTGAAATTAGTTATAGGAACATCGTAAATAATTGATGGCCCTCTTTCTTATTGTATCGTCGTGATTGATTTTAAATTAATATTTTCTAATTACATGAATTTCATTATGAAATATGGATTACCTATTTGTAATTGGAATAAATTTAATTCTATAATATGTTGAAAATAATTTTTTACTTTTATGAATAACAATAATAGAATAAAATAATTAATATGGATAAGGTAAAAATGAGTTTATAGATGTTAAACTAAAAGGATATGTGTTAAAATGACCTAAAGACTTATATAAAATTTATTTTCTAGACATATATCCACATTATACCTTTTTAGGATCAAAATTGAAATATTATTAGAGCTTTTTGACTTGAAGGAAATGTGGTTAGAATTAAATTTTTTTAAAATTATAGGTCATCCGGTCACCTCACTTATAAATGGTCACCCCCTATCATCCTCTCTTGACAAATTAAAATCTAAATTTTTTGTAAAATAACTACCCCAATCACTTATTAAATCACTTATTATCATACTATAATCCTCATGTTAGTATAAATAAATACATGGAATTCCTTTGGTGTAAACCAAAAGAAGTCACCCGAAGAAGACATAACATTTTTCAATAAGAGTTTCTTTTTTATTTCTTCCTCCACATAAATAAAATATTATTAAACCATGATTATATAATAAAATAAGTATATAAAATATTATTATATGTTTTTATGTCTTTGTTCTATTAAATGTGTTTTGAAATCATCATTCATGTGTACAATGGACTACTGTATCTCGAATTGATGTCATCAATTTTTCCATTACCACCTCTCACGGTTGGGTATGATGATGGATAATATTAGTATATTTTATATTTATAAAATTATTATACCTATATAGTCATCAGTAAATATATAAATTTTTTACATTTCATTATATATAGGATATTTTAGCATCGGTCGTGTGTTTGGTAGACTGCCACCACACGAAGCAATGTGATTGGTTTTTCAGTAATTCTTTACATGGGAGGTATTAAGGATACTTTTAATTAATATATGTGATATAAATTACATAATTATGATATTAATGTCATATATTTAATTCTTAAAAATCCATTTTTCATTTTATTTTTTAAATACTCTCTAACTGAAAGATGATTATGTAGTTCGTGTACGTATGAAGTATTACCTTTATGAACTGATGTCACTCTCTCTATTTTCACCACACCATATTAATGATATAAATACAAATATTTAAACATATTATATGTTATTTATGAAATTATTATCATTATTTAATTATAAAATATTACTTACCTCCATTCCTAAATGATCATTCAAAAATAAATAAGTTACTCATGCGTATGTACGACCTACCGTCTCTATGATTATAAATAGTTCTTTTTTCAAGAAAATATTAGATAGTTGGTATTATAAAATATAAATTATTTGTTAATATGATAATTATATCATTATTATTATTCATTATTTGATATTAATATATTATATTCATAAGAAGTGGAACATTCATAATAATTCATGAAAGAGAAAACAAGAAAATTAACATCTGAAACAATGAAAATAATGAACGATTCTTAACGAATCAGTGATAATATTTTATAAATGGTTGGAATAATATATTGTAAGTGTTAATATGGTTATGTAATATGTGAATAAAATTTATAAAACGATATAAATAAGGGTAAATCACATTAATCCCAAATTAAGTGCGAGGTAAGGGGTCTATTAACTAAATTTTGATTCATCGGATTAAACTTCTACATAATAGGTTTTTTCATACTATGATTATCTGTGTAATGAATGGGATTTCATAATTTTATTTTTTTATTTAAAATTTTTTATTTTTATTTACATTTGATATTAATAATCCATTAATTTATTAATCCCCACTACAATGATTTGATCTTTATAAGTTATTTTTATGACAATTTTCATTCTATGATACTTATTCCATGTAAGGCACCTATCTTCTTAATGAGGTGTATATTCATCGCATTTTCTCTTTAATATAATGAATTTATTTACTATCATAATATTATATTTTCAATTTACTAACATCCTTTCATGGTCCTTTTGATTCAAATATACCAATGTGGTATGGGTTTTATATTACAGTCTCATCGATTATTAGGATTGTTTTTGATTATGACTAAAATGTTGAAATATTATTATCAACCACTCTAGGATTATCATGGTTTATTTCTCTGTTTATTGATGATATTTTCAATTAAATGATTCATTTTTTCATTCTTTGATACTTATTATAATTAATAAAACTAATATAAGATAAATCATAATTATTTCATTATTCATTATTAAACACTTTTTCTTCTTAATAAATATATATTTTTGATATGTTTTCAAAAAAGAGTTTAACATTGATCAAGTTATTTGTTAATGTAATTTTAACTCATATTTTACATTAAAAAACGTTTGTAATGGAATATTCATGTCATTTTCAAAACATTACTTATTGGATTTTACTAAAAATATGACTGGAATATATTTTTAACATATATGGCATGAATGTAATTTTCCGCCATCATGTTCATTATTTTCTTTGATGGTTTTGTTATATGTTTAGAAAGAAAATTTCAAAAAAATTAGTTTCGAAGAAGTTTAAACATTTTTAATATTTAATTGTTATTTTCATCGTGAAATATTTTATATAATCATTAATGCTTACATTATATAGTTCCAAGGTTGTTCTAAATGGAAATGGGTTTTTAATTTTTTTTATGAGTTTTTTTAAATTATTTTTCATTAAAATGACAACATCATATTCCTGAAAATGTATTTAATGTTATTTTAATAGATTCCCCATTCATCCGCATAAAATCACTTCATGTAAATTATTCTATAATAGGTATATTACATAATGATACCATCCTAATTCCTTATCTAGATGGATTTATTTTTTCTCAATGAAATTTTTATGGAATACTCCTCATTCCCACATGTTAAACATATTTCAAAGAGATTGTTATGGATCTCATTCCATTTCCATGGTTTAATGATATATATAATATTTACATCAATTATCAATTGTATTTAAATGATTTAAACCCAACCAATTTAACAATTTGAGTATATTTACACCAATTTAGGATTTTTTGTGTGTTTTTGGATAAAATGTGAAAAATACATAATTATTTAAATGTAAAACAATTTTTTGACTTTGGTATTTCAGACATAAATTTTAAAATATTAATCCAAGTGGAGTCATTCTACTTTTTATGATTCCTTTTCTCAAGGGATTAAAATTCTTCTTTTACACCGAGATCTAATTCAAACATTTACTTTCCCAAAAAACATCTATCACGTTGAAATTTCATTCTTGCCTACAGAACATGCCTCACCTCTATAAATGAAGATTAAATAATTCTATATACATCTGAATGATGTGATTACAACTTGATTTTAAATAGGAATCAAAAACACATAATTAAATTAGACATAGCTGAGATATTATCTAATTAATGTATCCATGGAATCCTATAATATAATGTAATATTGAGGGTATCTTCATCAATAAAAGGATAAATTCATTAATTAGATCATATATTCTTGTATATGGGTCTAAACACTATATAAATTTAGGGAAGAAGAAAATATCAATTTATAATAACTTATAGTTAGGACCCTCATGGATTTAATTCCATTTGGAAGGATGGATATGATCCAACTTTTAGAGGAGTTATTTTAGAAGAGAAATTTTATATTCTTATTTAACTCATTTCATCATCTTAGTTTTGTAATTTTGTTTTCTTCCCCCTTTTTATATGTCACCCTTAAAATAAAAGGATAAAATTTTTAGTAATTGGGGAAGTGGAAGTTTTTTAATTTTTAATTTTTTAGTTCATCCACTTTATCTAATAAAATTTCCTTCTCTCTTCTGTAAAGTTGCTTTCAATTTCTTATAGTGATTTTTGTTTCCATGTATTACCGAATTTTTATTTTAAATCATTTTCTTATTTTTAATTAGTAAATGATCATTTTCTCTATACACTAGATTATATTTTATATATGATAGAATATACCATGTAATAGTGTTAGGTACATAACAATTTTCATTACGTGTGGGATTGTAGTGGATATTCCAGATTGTTTGTGTTAATCTTGTCCCGATCAGGTTTTTCCTAATTCAATTCAGGATATTACCCAAATCTCTCCCTCATATAGAATTAGGGTACTCCAATATGAAATCCTATCAATTTTTACTCTCTCCATCACCATTTTACCAAAAGGGGGAGAGGAATATTTTACAAAATATTAGTTTAATTAACATAGTATAAGATTATTGGATAAACTAGAATTAGGATGGAATTGTATGAAGAAAATTTTCCCTAAAATCATCACCCATATCAGATAACTGTTTCAAATCACCATCTTTTTAATATTTGATAAATATTTTACATAATTCATTTCTTTAGTTTCATTGTGTTTGTTTGATTTTATAATAAATATATTTAAAAAACCCAAAAATTCTTCTAATCTAATGGTCATTTAATGATTGTTATCTTCTCCTCTCTGGAAAAAACCTAGGTTGAAAACATTACTATATTTTTACATTGTAAATAATTGTCTTTACCAGTTCTCATGATAGGACCATTTAAGAACATGGTGACATTTTTAGGGAGAATGTTCCACTTAACAATCAAACAAATGACATTTCATGAAATGGTAGTTCTCATAATAAACTATATGATTTTAAACATAAAACTGAATGAATGATAACCCAATTAACAAAACTAAATTATCAAAAATATTTTGAATAAATTAATCATTTGGATTAAATTTATTCTTTCAGAATTCATTCAGAACCTGGAATAATGATTGGAAATCCCAACCCAACATTGATTGATATCGATGCCTCTCAATGAATCATTGTAAAAAAATCATTTAACCTTCTTTCAGAGAATTATTTTGAGTTAAAAATTATATTAATTCAAATTTAACCGAAATTAGATTTTCTATTAGTAGAATACATAAATAGATATATACAATACATCACAAATATATACTCGAGCATTAGGTTGAGAGGATCACCTAAAGACTAATTCAATTGGAGTGCATTCCCATTCTCACTCGATAAAGAGGAAAAGGAATTGTTGTTTAATATAAAATTTGGTTAGTTAAATGTCTCGGAAAACATCAATAGATTCTCCATGATGAATGTTTTCCCCACCTCCAGAATAAAAACAATCGAAAAGTAGATCTACATTATCCAACAATCAACCAGAGAGGCCCTCCTTGAGTACTTGGAGATGTTTTAGAATCTTGATGAATGATTATAATGCCAAACCATTAAGAACATCAATTACACATATTATTTTTACGTGGATTGTAAAAAAATTATCGCAACAAACATGATGCCTCACCTGGAGGGTCCATTCTTGAAAAATCACATGTCGAATCTAGAGGGACAATTGAAACAATATATCATAACCCAATCCAATTTGGAACAAATTGTAAAGGCACTAGAGACATTCATGAGGTAAGGACATCTGATTGATCATTATACTTACTTCATCCCTACTTAGGGAAATTAATAGTGTAATAAGAAAAATGGTTGTGATGCAAGATGTTGGAAAATAGACCATTACTATGGTATATGGTATATTCTCTTCTACTTAAATTTATACTGACTTGTATCCAGATATTCAATGTACATAAAGTAGCAATGAAGCCTTGCGACAATTTTTTTTCATCATAAGAAGCCATGTGAACTCCAAGATCAATATAAATATAGAAACCAATAAAATAAATATATTTAATTCCAAACCAATATCCAAATAAATCTTCATTCCTAAAATGATATCATAACCCACCAAATGTTCAACAATCCATTAATACAACATTCCAAAAAATACCTTCAATAATAAATATGTTCCCATCAGAACAAAAGCGAAGTAGAGTATAATGAGATTAAGAATATATTATAAATGATAATAGTATATGTTTGAACTATTATATATTTTTCCGACAATGAATCAATGAAAAAAACATGTACAAACATTCCCATGTCCCATGTAGAGTGTATGCGTGTTCACAACATGAAGGGGAAAATAACTTCTACAACCTGAAAAAAGTAAGGTAGATGATTATAAGAAACCTTCTAAAACACAATACATTCATCCAAATGAATGAGACTATGAATAAAACATAACAAGAATCATTTTTACAATAGAAAGGAAAAAAACGACATTAAAATTATAGTAGAGTGAAAATAAGAACAATAAAACACCATTCCTTTCTACATTAATTTGGTAATATAAGTATTAAGAGGATAAATTTAAAAAATGAATTCAATATACCCTTCACATAGATGATATCAACATTATACTATTATAATAAATATGAAGCATTCTGATATTTGCAATGTTTTTGAAGGAACTATGCATCAAAAAAGCTGATTGGATGGATATGATAGAATTATCTACGGAAAAAGAACCTCATTCTAGATAAAACCTCCAATAACACAATAATTTCAATATATAGGGACATTATATATTCTTAGAACAATCTGATCCTAAATTTAAATTATAATTTGTATGATTTAGTTTCATCGATAAACATATTACCTAACTATATATTTACATCTTTTCAGATCGTAAAAGTGAAATATACTAGAATAGTGGTACTACTCACCAATAGAGCCACTGCTTTCCTAGAATTTGTTTTTGAAGATGTTATAATGAAAGTAAAAAATATAATATTACTAAATTTATTTTAATGTAGAACATTTAATAACAAATGAAATCATAACACTCACCCATAATTTTGGTGAGGCCAACCCTAAACACATCAAAGACCATAATCAATGCACATGAGGGAACAAATTCAATAGTTCTCACATATTGTCAAGTGAATTTCAATATAATTTAATACATTGATATTATATTAAGATTTAATCATATAAACTAAATTTCTCCACAAAGAAGGTATAGGATCGAATGAATAATCGGGTATAATTTAAAATTTCTTAACCAAAAAAGATCATTTATACATTGTGAATACAACAGAACTGGTTTGTTCCCTAAAATATAGTATATCTAAATTAATTTTTGAATAATATATAACATGAAAATTGATTGATAGTGTATTAATAATAGTTGAAGCATCAAAATCATGTTCCTTTTATAAGATCAAAAAGTATAAAACAAAAAAGTATGTGGAGAATAAAATATTAGCAGAGATGTCTAGATGGAATCAGCTGTAAAAGAAGAAGAACTTTATAAGACTCATAAAAAATGTCTCCCAATTTAACATCAGTTGAACACAATTAGATAAAATCAATTTAAAATTGAATATGTAAGTGAAGGGTATTTTTATATCGATGAGAATAAGGATCAAAAGTGAAAGGAAAATCTATAATAAATTAAATTAAAAATAGACATGTTTGATTAAATACTTATGCTATTAAAACCAAATCCAAGATCATGTGGGTCAAGAATTTTTTTAATATTCAACAGAATGTGAAGATAATAATTTCCCAAGAAAGACACAATCTCTAAATAAAATTGATATTCAACCCACAATATGAAAGAAATAACTATATATAAATATCATAAACTAACATGGAAGAACCAAATTTTTATGGGTTTTCTAATTTTGGGGGATGAAAGTTTATACATCCAATTTTTTGGTTTATGATATCTCTAATATGATATAGACAATAATCTATAGTGAAATTCATTGAGGGGTTAACAAAAAGGATCAAAAGAGAGGTCTCCTTTATTGGGAAATGTAAGTGGATTAAAAAGTAATCTAGTAGTAACTATGTACAAAAAGAGTGCCCAGTATTATAGACACATCAATTGGACTTTTCAGAAAAAATAATCAAGAAGAAAAATTTATAAGAACTAATAGGAGATAATACACTACTTCAACCCGATTAAAAATGATGACCCTCCAAGATGATTATTTCATTTACACTTGATTAAAATTTTTTTTATTATATATATAAATTCTTGTAAACATCAATGTGAATACATTAAGAACACTACTATGATTAATTATGGGGGATGTAACCTTTGTAACATAGTATTTTATATTTTTTAGTGTTTCATTTTGTCAATCCAAATAAATTCATTTTTTCTAAATGTTTGTCAGTAATTTGATCAATTTATTTTTTTATTTGAATCTTGAGAGTTCAAAGGATTATATTCTACATTTACTAATCACATTTATATGTGTGAACCAATTTATTCCATGAAATAGTGCATAAATTAATGCTGAAGATGACTTATTACAAGTTCAAAATGATAGGATTTCAGGAAAAGACCTCTTATTTTTTATTCCCATGTCACATAGCACTGACTTTATCATGAAAATTACATCCCAATAAGGATTATAAACAATTTATTTTCATGTTTTTAACATTAACATTTCCTCTTGATATATGAAATCCATGATTTCTTTGACAAGAATTTGATTTATTTTCATTTAAACTAGAGTGATTGAGGTACCTGGGTTTCAAATTATTAAGGAATTTTGTTTTATTTAATGCCACTTATTCGAGAGAATCCTTTTTTATTATTTCCTTACAAGTACATTTAATCATCCAGTCCCTCATAATCCTTGAAAAACTTATTATATATTCCATTTTACAAGACAATTTTCTCAATCGAATATTCTATTAAAGTGAAATTGCATGATCTAGATTACCGTATGATGGTGGGGAAGTTGTATTTTGTTGATCAAAAGCATTTGAAGATACATTGGGTGAAGAATAAATTAATGAAGATATATGTTTACTACTAAAAAATTAATTATTTCAAAATCCATGAATTTTTATATCTTTTTAGGAAAATATGGAATATCGTTCTAGAGATTCTAAAGGTGAATGAAAGTTGTTCCTATCTAGATATTTTTTTTAAAACCCAAATAAATTTAGCAAATAGTTTTTATGATTAAGAAGAATAATATTAGAATGTATGGGATTTCATGAAACAAAATTTTCATATTATTTTTCCTGTGGATTTTCTACTATACGGAGTGAGCAGGATAACATATTTTAGTGAAAATTAGAATCATGTAAAATATCATCAAAAAGAGACATTACCTCATCTTTTTGCAACATAAGTTTTGACATTTAAATTATACTGACTGAAATCCACAAAAAAACCATAAATAGTACTCATTATAAAAATATGTATTTGAATAACATTAGTTGTACATATTGTAATTTATTAATACTCTCTCGATTCTTACATGAGTTTGGATGAGAAAATCCTTGTTGAAAATTTAAATTTATGAGTTGAGAAAAACTTCATGTGATGTAGGTGCCTTGTGTTCATTATAGATGATATGAAGTGGAAATAGATTGAATTATCTGAATAGAAATCATGAAATAATGGGTATTGAGGAGGCATTATATGTTTAGTTTCTTTTATAAAAATTGGCTGATCTCATTACTATGTGTTTTGAAATTTTTTTAATTGACGTTATTGCATACCTATCTAGGAGTCAAGTTCTATATGTGGTGGAATGGATAGTGATAATTTTATAAAATTATTACTATGTTATTAAATTATTTAATACCTTCAAATTTAACAATTTTATATGATTTTAATCATTTTTTGATTTTTGGTGTATTTTGTACTAAAATGTGAAAATCAGTTATTTATAGAATTTAAAATTCTTTTATCAAATAGGTATTTTGAGATTAAATTTCATAATATTATTTACAATTTTAGTGATTTTTTAGATTACATTTTCAGGATATTCACCTTCTACCTTTTGACCTTCTGGTAATTTGAGATTTCATAGGAACAAAAAACGTCAATCAATTTTTAATGTATTTATTTCTGATAGAATGGAAGCCTCCTCATTAATTGAGGTATATATTTCTTCATACACATTAAAATCAGAATATTCTATATGGACATTAAATATTCATTGAAACCTCATAATAAACTTTTATATCATGGAGATATTATCTCATTAATGCATCAATGAAATGCACTAAATTTCATAGTTATGTAGGGTATCTTCATCCAGAAAATTTGGGATTCATTAATTTAGTAATAATTTTTTTATGAATTAAAAAAACTATAAAATATGTATGGTTAATAGAAAAATAATTAACTAACAACATATTAGAAGGAAACATGGAAATTTTTGGCTACCTATAGGGTCTTACTGTATTCAACATCTGCATGACAGATTCTGGAGAAGAAAAATAACTTTCTTTCTTTCCTTAATTTTGTATTATTTTTTTTGTAATTTATTATTCATCCCAATTCTTCTTCGTTAACCCTGAAATGTAAAGGTAACCTTACGAGTAACTGGGTAAGGGGATGTTTTATATTTTTTAAATTCTTGAGTTCTTTCACTTTATTCAATAAAATTTCATTATTTCTTTATGAAGATGATTTCAATATCTAAGGGTGTTTTTTATTATCATATACAATTGTATCTAGATTTGGATTATAAAATTGATTTGTCTTTGGTCAATTATCATTATCTACCTTGACTATGTTTTGTTTATATATGGTGGAATAGAGTGGTCTTAGTGGGGAAGTACTTGATGATCATCGGTACATCTGGTATGGTTAAGGGATATTATTGATTGTTTGGAATAAAAATGACCTAATCTAGTATTGTTTATATAAATCCAGGATATTTTCTAAAACTCTCTCACATAAGAAGATTGTAACAAATTTAGATCTAGGAAAGGATTACTCTCACCATCGCAAATTTACTAACGGATTTTTAAGAAGGGGTCACAGAATCAAACATTAATAAGATGAGTAGAATAGAAATGGATAAATTAGAACTAGGATATCAATTCATTTAAAAATATGAACCTCAAATGGTCACCCTTCTTTTATCATAGTTCTCAACAACATTCATTGTAAATTATTTCAATATTTTCCTTATTTTATTTCTTTTGTTTCATTTCATTAGATTATTTTTAAATAAAAACAATTTAGAAAATGGAATTTTTTTCTAATTTAAAGCTTCCATCTTTATTGTTTTCTGATCCTTTCTAGATACATCCCATGTTAACCACTTTAAATTATATTATTTCCAGAAATAATTATTTTTTCCACACCCGATTTTTTTGTCATGTTAATTAATCATGTTTCAATGAGATTGTTACACAACCCATTTCTTTTCCATTGGATAAACATATTTCAATGATATTGTTTTGGAACCCATTTCTTTTCATTTGGTCAATCATGTTACAAAGATATTTAAATGAATCCCATTTAATTTCCATGTGTTAATCATGTAATGAAAGGTACACTGATTGTTTCTATGATTTTTAAGATGAACTATTTTTCTTCATTATTCATCATATGGTTCTTGGACACTATATATTATGGGTTTAACCAGATAGCGTTGGGTGGTCCCATTATAGTTTATATGATGGGCACATCCAGATAATCATTGGTGGTCCCAATACAGCTAATACGATGGGTGTACAAGGATAACATCGGGTGATCTTGATAATGATTATACAATTAATGCCCCTAGATAACAATCCAATGAATTGGGTAATAATATGTTCTTAGGAGAATTATATTGGAAATTTACTGTATGGTTATTACATTTGATAGGGTTCATTAATTTTTAAAACATTATGTTGTTCCAAGATACCAAAACATTTTATCTATGATTTATATGATTTTATACTATTTACTTTAAAAATGGTTAATATCATAAGAATAATGATTATTGATTATGATGACACTTTAATTTGTTAAATAATTTTTCCATTTTTCATGATTTATAACTCAACCATTTATTGTAATGTGTTCTTTTATTGACTGACCATTCACATTGATTATGTTGGCCTGATCTTATTCACTTATTACATACATTAGTGAAATTCACTTGTTAATGATTATGTGAACCATTAATGAACATTTGAGCTAACCCTTATAATATTTACTTACCCCATAGTTATCTACACAATGTGTTTAATGAATTATGTCTAGACGGGATTTCATATTGGTGATTATGATTACATAATGTGAAATAAGAAAATATGGGATAAGAGGTCAAAATTATATTTAAAGAAATGGGTATTGGTCCTATAGGATTTTGTACATATTCTTTAAAACACTAAACATAAAAGGCATTTTAGAATGCATGCAATCCACTTTTTCAAACTATTGTTCTATTGTTTTTATAGAAACATATTTGGCCACAATTATTAGTATCAAATACAAAAATGTAACTATATTATTTCTGTATCAAATTTAAGGTGCATGTTCTTAGCATTTATATATACATGAATGATCCTTCACATGTAAATGAAATTAAGGAAATTATAATATATCATAGTGCATTTGAGGTCGATCACTTGGTGCATATCATTGACTATAGTGAGAAACCATGGAAGGAAATGAAGGTGTCACTTTTATGAGTCCTATGGAGGTATGGTCAGATTCTTAATGAGACATGGGAGTGGGAATCTGATATATGAGCTCAATAGAATTTTTTGTTTGAGAAGGAAATCTAAATAAAAGTATCAAGGATGAGAAGAATATTGACATGGATATTGTACTGACCAACAGTTAATTAGTTAACATAATCCTCAAATTATTCCATAATTTAGTGTTTTGAGTTATAAATTTTAGGGTAGACTCCTAGGGAATATTATGGTTGGGATTGGTGTGTTTTAGGATTCTTAATGGGGGTTCATATATTTTTTATGTATAAGGGAAACCATGTGATTCTCCCCAGGTAAATGTGTGATATAATTTGGGTTAGATAATATGTGGAAATGGTTGGTTCAAAATTAGATCTAAACCCATTAAATTTCTATAAAAACAATTAACATGGGATAGTGGTGAAAATAAATTATGGTTTATGGATTTTCAAACCATATGACTAATCAATATGGGTGTAAAGAATATTCCAAAATGAACACATGGTTGACATATGGTTTAGAAAACTGGGTAACCAAACCATGTGTGATATTTGAATTAATCCAAAAATTGGAATTCAAAGATAAAACATATCTAAACCCCCTTAATGTTCCTCATAAATTTCATTATATAAAGGATATGGGATGTTGTGGTGATTTTTTATAGTTATTATCCCTTTATAATTGAAATCTATTGGATATCCAGAATTGACTCTTCTAAAATCATGATAAGATGGTTTTAATCTCTATTTTCTAAACCCATCCTAGATCTCTTATTTTCCATTGATATTAATCATATATCCATGTTTTAGTGGATATATGTTTATAATTTGTCATGATATAATGGATTATTTATGATTAATTTAAGGATCAATAATGTATTATGAGAATTATTGACCTCTTCTTGATCGATATATGATCTTCATTTAGAGTGAAATCCCATTTTAGTATGTTGATGTTATTATCCCTAGTTAAAATGACTCATCTCATGAATTTCTATCATATAGTTTATATATTGATGTATAATATATTTTCCTAGTGAAATATGGTGTATAGGATTGATTTTTGTATCAATCGTTGGCCAATAATAGAAATTTGATTCAACATGCAAGGAGAAGGATTTCCATACAATCATGGGCCTTTGTATAGAATTGATAGTTATATTTTCCTATCTATATGATCCTAGTTTAGTGACATTTTATAATATACTAAACTTGGAATGTCTGGGTAGCACACGAGACCTTTTCATGTTTTTCTGTTTTGTTAGTTTTTATTTCATGACTTATATGTGGTTATTTATTAGTTTTAGAGTATTTAATATGTTATACATGTTCCTTTCAATATCTTGTCATACATTTTTTCTATTTCATACTCAGTTTACCGATTCATTTTATTTATTATTCCTTGCAATATTATGCCTTACCTGTGAATGTTAGCATAGTTGGATGTTCCTCTATTTCAGTGTTAAAGTTAACAGGTGTCGAAAAAAGACATTTTATTCTCTATAAAGGGGGATAATAGATTACATGACTGATATAATTTTAATTAAAAATATGATGGATATCACCTAATCATGGAATATGTTGATCTCATATAGGTGGAACAACATATAACATTGAAAGAGTGACCACATGTTGGTATCGTCTATATATGGTGAATGTCCTTGAAGATGTATTGAGTTCCTTTTAATTAGGCATTCTAGTCATGTATACCATATATGGAGAATAGAAAGACATGATTCTTGTTCATGACCTACCATTTAGGGTGTTTTTAGACTAACATAGAATAATATATTTTATGATATGACTACTAATTACATATATGTCATGGTGTAGATGTATGTGTGACTAGGGTTCATTTCATCTTCATTAGTGAATGATGGTTTTTTACTTATGTATGTGTTTATTATACATTCATAGTGGACAATGCGATATGTATATGATGGTTTTTAAGGATGCATTGGTTGTATTCAAATAGGTTGTTACTCACACTGTATATGGGAATCTTAATTCCCATGAAAACATAATAATTAGGGATCCAGAGAAGTGAAAGTGCCCAAATATAGATTATTGAAGATGATAGACTATGTAGTTGGACACGATACTAGGATTGTTTTGGGGTATCTATTGAAACATGTAGCTCCCTAACCCAATAATCCACTAGAATAGTTATTTTGGCCGATTTCCATTAACCCTAACCACACATATCTATATTTCAAAGTCTATCAACCAGCAGAGAGTTTGTAAAAGAGTAATAGTGGGGATATTATAGCCTCTTGTGTTGTTATAACTATGGTTCAAGTATATATAATATGAAGTGGAAGGAATAACCAATAGACATTGGACTTGTAACCCACCCCTGGTAGAAGCATACCATACAATTGCATAAAATATAATAACAATACCAACAGTATAAATAAATAAGCCTCCATTCCATTTGTAGATACTAAAATAGAACATGTATACATATCATGTTATAATATACAATAAGAAGAAGGGTCCCCCTTGACCAAAGTCTATACATACATATAAAATCATGTTAATATGGAAATAAATAAAAAAGGAAAATACAATTGATTTAGGAACCTCATGTTCCCTTTCCATCCATCCCATGCTAAACAACCCAACACTATGATGCAACTCCATAGGGGAAACAATTACCTGATCGTAAATCCATAAATTTTACATGTATCATGAAGGGACCATGTAGGGTATGATAATGAATCCCAGTAGTCAAGAACCATCATTTTCCTATCCAACACTTGTAATTTAGCTAGTCTGTGCTAAAATAAATAAACCTAATATCACAACACACATGCAAAATAATAACTTCTCCCCATGCGCTCAGTGGCCATAAGGGAACGATCACTTGATTCAGTCGGTGGTATAATAACATAGTGGAGAGTATCCTTCGTCTAATCCCAAGGAATCCATGGATGCAGATTAGACTAGGAGAACCCTATTATTCCACCTATAATAAAATCACTAGAAATGTCATTCCAACTGAAACCTCGTGTCCAATTACATCTGATGTCCTGATGAAAATCTCCAAAAAGGATCTGGTACCTCAGCCCTCAAATTAGAATTAACTCCATCAGCCTGAAGATTGGAATCCAGGGCATAAATATGTTAGACCTCCATGTAATATCACTATCGACTCAACAACTGACATCATGAGGATCGATGATGTCCATCCTCCAAAATGATCTTGGCCCATGCCCTCAAGTTCGAAATGACTCATCCCCTAACTGATTATCTCAACACCAGTATCTGATGTCTCCACCCAATACCCATGGATTTAAATGGAAATCAACTACATCCACCATCCAAAGGAACATCTAATAGAGGACTCTACACAATAGTTTGGTCAATAGAGAGACACAATCTAAGTCCTTTTTTGTCTACACATCTCCAAACGACACATTGGATAACACATGTGAGTATCAGTCCCCATGTAAATACCTAATCGATGTCATCTAGAACCTTATTCCCCTGCAACTGTGTCACTCATACCAGTGGCCATCACCATCATACATCAAATGATCCATGGCCAAAAACTTCCAACCTCTTAGACTCAATCAGATGACCATGTCACCCAACATGGTGATCAACATAACCTCATAATATATATATAAATATATATATTGGGATATTCCCATATGTTTGATCACATCACCACAAATCAGATATAAAATGATCTATCCATCCATATGTCGAGATGGTCACATTCCCAAGGAACCTAGGAATTCTATAAAACTAAAATAAATAATTAAATTTGAATAAAACATCACACTCGCCTAACCTACCAAGGGTCCCGGTCCACTCACGCAGCTCAATCAGTTTTTTTACTTGAGAATAATTCCCATAGGAATATCAAACAATAAATTTAATTAATTTATAAAGAAATGATTAAATTATTAGGGTCTCATTCAGACTACCAAATGGCTCCCTAAAAATTGCACCACATAAACAACTATTAAATCAAAAAAGTAAAATGAACACTACCTACCTCGTGTTGGTATATGCCTACACATCTGATAATTTCTTCTAACTAAAGATAAATTTGAAAAAATCAACATTTTAGATTAATTAAATAAAAATAAGGTAAATATGATCACAGATTTAGCATTTTTATGAGGGAGAAAATAGTAATAGAGGAAACAAGATTCAATGGATTACTAATATCGATCCAACACTGCAAACGGATCATGAAATGGAGTCCAGATGAAGAACATAGTTCAACACCTATGGTAGGAATAAACGAGGGTCTCCCCTTTATAGTACATAACCAAAGGATGAAAAATAAAACTAATAAAAGAAATATGGGGTTAGGTAAAATTTTATTTTCACACTATTAATGAATTGAATGGTTATCTAACATGGTTTGGAAAATTTTAAGACACCCACTACCAAAGATCAAGGCTCTCATACTTCTATTTCATGGTTTTCCCAACCATGAGGAACCCATGAAAATCACATCTGCTAAAATCATAGAGATTTGTATTAGTTGTGATCACCCTCCTACAATGTTTTGAAACTTGTGAATACCTCACCTATAGGACAGCAGGGTTTCTCCTTAGAGGACACATAGTTTTCGGATCGAAATAATGAATGATGATACTAATTATAGTATCAAATGATATAGATTCTCAATATATAAGAAGGGGGGTGAATTGTATACAAAAAAAATTTCTGTTACAACTTTTAAAGATGGTGATATTTAACAATGTTAAACAATGTAATTCATTAAACGTCTAATTCTACACACTTGCTTGATCCCAGAAAAATGATTCTGAGAATGTAATTATGGAAAAGTGATTCCGGAAATGAAACTATACAAAAGTTTACAAAGAAAAAGATTCCACCTTATAGTGTATAGAATATTGATACATCAGAGTAAAAGTATATGGAAGTATGAGACAGTTATACTTTCATCAACAAACAAAATGCTGTGGAAAACATGAAACAAACAGGCAAAAAGTAGTAAATATTTTAACCCAAATAGTAGGGTATCCAACAACCTTGGATAAAGGTCCCTTGATTTATACATTAAAGAAATTTTGTCTTACCCACACCAGGGTGAGCCATCGATATGAAGATCAGAGAATTTCTTGCAATCCCCACAAGACCTCAACTTCAAGGTAGTCAGCAGCTCTGACTTTCTCATCAAGGAAGTCCTCAAACTTTAAGGTAGTCAGCACCTCTCTCTTCCTATCCCTGGAAGCCCATGATTGTACACAACAACAATCATTGTAGCATGAAGCAATCTGAACAATATTTTAAGTACAAACTAAGCATAATATTCTCTCTCTCTAGAAATCACATCAACAACATGTAAACTCTAGAGTCATAGAATAGTATTGAGCTCGTTCAAATGAGCTCATATTAATATGGACAACACCAACGGTCGGCTCCCTCCTCCAACGATCATATTTCTCCTTGAATTTCGGAGTGCCCTATAGACGTGTCACTCAAACTTTGGTTAGTTAGTAACTGAATGCACGAAATATTTTTAAAACAAAAACAAGTGTAAGAAAAAATATCATTACATAAACCAAAATCCTAGATTAGGAATTTACGGAAATATGAATGTTCAGAGTCTGCCAAAAATGAATTCGGAGTCTGTAATACATGGATAATTGGATTATGTTTTCCATGGAATTAGAAATCTGAACTCTATAGAATTACGGATTCTGAATTATAAAGAAATTTGAAATCTCGATTCACAAGAATTTGGAACCTGAACATACAGAGTTCGGAGTCAGATTTCATGAGAATTCTGAGTCAAAACATACAATGTTCGGAGTCCGAGTTCATGAGATTTCAAAGATAGAACATAAAAATTTTAGAGTCATAGTTCATGAGAATTCGAAGTCAGAACATAAAATGTTCAGAGTCAGAGTTCATGAGAATTCAGAGTCTGAATATAAAATGTTCGGAGTCTGAATTCATTATAATTTGGAGTCAGAACGTAGAAGAGTTCGGAGTCTGAATTCAGATAACTCGGAGTATAAACTTACATAGCTCTGAGTCTAAATTCATTAGAATTCAGAGTCAGAACGCAGAAGAGTTCAGAGTCTGTATTCAGAGAACTCGGAGTCTTAATTCATTATAATTCGGAGTTAGAACTCAGAAGAGTTTGGAGTCTAATTTCAGAGAACTCGGAGTCTGAATTCATTAGAATTCAGAGTCAGAACTCATAAGACTTCGGAGTCTAATTTCAGAGACCACGGAGTCTGAATTCAGATCCTAAAAATAGAATTCTCTTTATCTATGTATTATATTATTCTAAGGTTTTTGATATGAAACAAAATATTACACATAGACATGATAATGATCAATGAAAAACATGGTAAGGATTAATATCCATTGGTATGGAAATATTTTCATCTAGAAGTAAAACACAAGGTAAAATGAAATTTTCCTTGAGATAATGTGTTTGTGATATTCAAAACAAGAAAGAATTGTATAGTCATAAGGAAACCATATTGACCTATAAATCACCCCAAAAATAAAGGAATGGAAAAGTCATAAGGAAAACCTTATTAACTCAACAATCTCCCCCTTTTAGTAAATCACAAACATCCTTACAGAAATGAGTAAAAGGACCTATAAAATATTTTTCTATACTTTGAAAATAAAACTTCTCTCCCTTATCGTAAGATAAAAGATGAATACGCCTAATTCCCCCTTAGGCTTTGTAATAGTAAGGATCGTATTGTAGATTTCCAGAATTAGAGTTTTAATTATCTTGAGTATGGAGGTATCTATAATGGAAACTCTCTCTTAGATAAATTCCCCCTAAATTAGGGATATTTCTTCTTTACATATTATTCTTTTTCCTTTCTTCCCCTTTGTGATTTTCAAGAATAATTTGATGTAATGGAAAAGAAATTATAGTACCTCAAATATTAGAACAAATCATCCAAACAAAAATGAGAAACCATAATTTCATTATGATAGGAATAATTTGTACATGGAAGAAAATACAACAAAATATAGGATTGGATCTATTTTCCCTCCTTCGCCTTGGGTATGAATTTCATGAATATGGTTTTCATCTTTCTAATATCCTTGTGGTATTCCTCTACTTGCTTCTCTATGGATTTGATCTTTTCATCCTGTGCCTTCAGAGCCTCTGCCTGAGAATTCAACAAATCATCTTGCTTCACTAGCTTCTCTTAAATCTCAATCCGAAGATCCCATTCTCTCATCCAGTTATGAGCAACAATGTATAGCTTCCAATTTAGATCCTTTAATTCTTGAGCCTGAGTAGTCTATTCAAGGGTTAGCTTTTCCTTAAAGATAATCGTGAGATCCTTGATTTTACCATCTTCAATACCAAAAGCTTCATTAAAACCATCTAGAAACACATCATGTTCTCTCAAATCTTAAAATTTCTTCATTGACCAGCCAACCATTTTCTTACAAGATCATTTGTGTGATTCATATTTGATAAGGAAATATTTTATGTCTACTTCCAGCTTGACACACTTGTTCGTCACCATGGACAATGAATCTAAATTTTGGTTTAAATTCTTTTGATGAATCTGGCATCAGGAATATATACTTGGGAACATCGGAATAGTTCTGACAAGCTTCTCCATGGATTGGACTAGAAAATCAAATCCATGTGAAGATGATTCCAAATCCAAGTCTTTTCTTAGGGAGTGATATTTCTCTATCTCAACAAGTGTAACACCCCAAGATTTCATAGTATGTTATTTCTTCAAAATAATTCAATAACTTGTACTACATGCAACACCGAGTTCAATCACACCTTGACTTACAAAACAAAAGTCCATTAAAAGAGGTCATGAATAGTATTAACTAAATTTTAAACTTTATATAATCCTTATAATTTTAGAATCCATATTATGAGTTTCTTAGTCATAATGCAAGAACAGATTCATTTTCAGTATTGCACTTTTATCAACTTTTAATAGTAAAACCTTTTTAAATAAAATATTTTAAACTTTTTGACTAAATGGGGACATCAAAAAAAAATTTAAAATGAAACATCCCAAGCTTCCACGGTACGCTTTCCTTTGAATAAAACAGTAGCGTGTGTTGTACGCAACTTCGTGTTTTAACACACACCACAACCGATCAAACAAGCCATTATGAATAGTAATACCTAATTTTTGAAATTATATATATTTTATTTTTTAAAAATGGACTTCATTTTTGGATTCGGAATATCAAATTTAGCCTAAGGTGAAATTTTGCTACTTTTCAGATAACTTTAATATTTTGATGAATAGTGAAAATTACTAAATTTTAATTAAAAACATCTTTTTTAATCAAAATAATTAATAGTGATAAATTATGAATTTTAGTGGTTTTAAAGTATATTTAGAATATATTTTTACCACTTAATATAATGTTGGTCATTGGACATAATTTAACAATTAAACCGAACATAAACTAGTGTCAATCTTTTGATAGTTATTATCTCTTAAAAACACGCTTTTTGTTTTGACAGCGGGAAATAATTTTAAATTAATTTCTGCCACTTCTATGTTTTGAATTTATAAAAATGGATTCCATATTTGGAATCAGGATTTTCAAATTGTGTAAATAGGTAACTTTTATTTTTAGACATTTTGAATAATTACTGCGGTAAATATTTTATTTACCATGGTTAAGGGTAAATCCGGTAAATAAGGGTTAAAAAAATAATATTATAATAATACTAAATTACCCTAAAACGTGTCTTAACCCTATTGGTTGATACATGGTCGACCATGGGAATCTTTGGGTCTATTTTGGGACCCCATGGATCCACTTGTAAGTGATAATGACACATTATATTAATAAAGCTAAAATAAAAATAAAAATGGCATAAGCTTACATCTTTTAGAAGAACAATTGTTACATAGGGTTATACATGTTGGATTTTCGATTATAAATATTCATTAGAAAGATAAAAAGATTTCCTACATAATTATATTTTATTTATAATTTTTATACATTAAATAATTTATTTTATTTATGACACAATTTTGATGTAGTAATTACTATAATAGTGAAAAATTAAAATAAGTGATATTATAAATACCCAAATAAATATAATATGAAACTTTTAATGAATTAAACTAATTTTCTAGGATAATATGATATATTAGGATTGATTTAATTGACTTTGTTCGAAGTAATCAATCTGTTATGAGTTTCACAAAAATCAACTATTGAATAGTGTCAAAATTGACATAAAAGAGTTCTTAAAACAAATATTATATTATTAATTGATATTAAATTCCTAAAAATCTAAGGTTCGTCCAAGAGACTTATATTATGATAGGTTAATCATTAATGGACCACTTGGGGGTCTCTTGGATGTATATAGTAAGTTTATTAACCATATTATATAAAAATACAAAGAGACATTGTAAAAGTGAAACTAATTAACTTAGAGTTAATACTTAAAGATAAGGTTAATATAAGTACCCACACCTGTCTAAATTCTATTGGATGAGTTGTTTGCGACCTATACCCACCTCATCCTTTGAATAGTCAACTTTGGAGCCTTTGGAAACCGAATATGAATTTATTATAAATTAATATTTCTAGCTTTTCCAAAGGTGCCCCTCACCCCTCTTATAAAAGGGCACTCCTCCTTCTCATTTACTCACACCTCTCAAGCCACTTGGCTCGTCCAAACTCTGCCCAAATAATATCCCCACATCCCTCTACTCCTCCTTGAAGCTTCCCCTTAGGCAGAAATCATTTCAAGAAGTCCTTTGGTTCCAACCAAAATGAGTTACCTAAATTAAAGGTAACGATTTCTCTTAAATTATTTTCAATTATTTTGCTTCTCCAACCCCCAAATATTTTTATTTCCCTTATTTTGTAACAACACCAGTATCCTCAATATACTAGGATGTTGTTATAAGAAGTATTCAAACTACACATACACACAATTCCATCTAATGCATGATGAACATAATGTTTCTGTGGATGGCAAACTAACGCCTCACGAAACGATGATTGTTCAAATACATCTTACCACCTCTCATGGTGGCCATTATGATGGCACTATAATTAAATATGATATTAATGATATATATTTTATATATAAGCTTCTGTAATTCCATTTTATTTCATATCATTATTCGTTTCATGTTGTATATACATATGATAATTTCATTTGAGGAAGTGCGGACTACCGCCCCCTTAAAATGATATGACTCGTTCATACCACACATGGAACGTATAAAGGATGGTGTTAATGAACTTAAGTAACATATATAAAATATATTATATTATACTGGAATAGTAATATACCAATGTATCATTTGGATTTGATTCTTTTAAAATAAAAAATTGAATGGAAGTAGCGTTCGTGCGTACGTACGGACTACCGTCTCCACGAACGCGATAAGATTCATTCTCCATCATATCCATCCAAGTCTTATTCTCATTTTGGGGTTAAAAATAATGTTAATATCATTCTGATTATGAATAAGATATAATCTATCCATTACAAACATGTCTTACGTAACCAAACATTTAAGAAGAACGAATCGATTATCACCCTAAACGACGATAATACTAAGATATTATTAATAAAGCAATGTTAAAAGATCATATATGATATCATATTAATGTATATGATTCTTGTATAATTTAATAACAATTATTTCACCATTATACAGGAGGTTAAACTACCCCAACAAAGGAAAAGTACAAGGTAAGGGTTATTTCACAATCTCTTCTTTATCCGAGGTTGTTTATACGTAATAATCTACTGGGATCTCGTTATCATCCACATCCATGTTTCTTCGAAATGTATTTCAAAACATTTTTACTATTTACAAGAATATGGGTTAAAGTCATTTATACCCTTGTTTGACTTTATATAAGAGGTTTATAAAGGAATCTTTCCGTCGTTTTCAAAACAATGTTCTTTTTAACCTTTTCGACAGAATTGAGGTAAGAATGTTTTTTTAACTTATACGGCGGGTGCGGTTATTTTCCGCCGTTATAAAATCGTCGAAGCTTTCCATACAAGCTTATAAGAATATTTTCAAAGAAAATGTTTTATTTTATATGGATCTTAAATGATTTCAAAATAAAAGGAGATACTTCTTTAAAAAGAATTTTGATTTCATCTATGTCAACATCCTTTGATGGATTTTAAGATTATTTGAAGTTGATTTATTATGATACAAAAATTCTATATTGAATTGAAGGTTTTGTGATATGTTTGACTGTGGATGTGCTATTTTTATACTATTCATAGTTTATGGTGAAATTATTGACATTTCGTATGCTAGTTTTAATCCGAATGTTTATGTTATATTTCAAACTTTTCTTCAGATGAATGTGCTAAACAAGTATGTTCCGGGTTGGGGACCGGTAAAAGCAAGCCCTCCAGGTTGGGGACTGGTAAAAGTAAGCCCTCCAGGTTGGGGACTGGTTAAAGTAAGCCCTCCAGGTTAGGGACTGGTAAAAGTATGCCCTCCGGGTTGGTGTCCGGTTATTAGAGGCACTCCGGGTTGGTGTCCGGTTATTAGAGGCACTCCGGGTTGGTGTCCGGTTATTAGAGGCACTCCGAGTTGGGTTCCGGTTAGAAGTAACCCCTAGGTCTTGGGATGAGGCCTAGACAAAGAAATTAACGTTTAGCATTATGCATTCCAACATTATGAAAGTGGTTATTGATTTTTGCATGTGATTATTCGATTAGTAGAATATCCATGTGAATAAGTAAATGTCATTATTTCATTTTACTTTTGCCATACTATGTTGAAGTTCAAGTTTAAAAGGCTTTTGTTTTAGTAATTCATTGCCTTAAATGTTTACGCTTATTTTTAATGTTCCGCTATATTGTTATCCTTACTGGGCATTTGAGCTCACCCCTTTTCTATGTTTTATTTTTCCCAGGTAGTGAAGAAGTAAATTATGATTGACTTGCCGGGATATTATGAGGGGTTAATAGTGTGGATATGAAGACTTTGTTGTTGTAGTAGTTTTTCACTTTGAAATGTAATGTAAAACTTTATGTTTATATCTAGTGTTTCCAAGGCTTCTAAACTAATCGGTCTTTCGAGATTTGATCTTTCTTGTGATCATGCCAATGTTATGTAATTAATGCACCGACTCTGGGTAGCTGGGGTCGGGGCGTTACAGTTGGTATCAGAGGAAGTTTAGTACAAACCTTGGAAGCTAGATTTAGATAAACTCTGATTATAGCACGTAGACCTAAGATGAACTTTGAGGATTAGTATAGAAGAACTTCCTAGAATTTTGGTATTGTAGAGATTTTGTGAGTTTTCCGAGCAATACATCCCTGTCTGGATACGAGCAGGTAGAGGCGGCTCTGGCACAGATGTACCTAGGGGTAAAACCCGAAAACACCGCTTTGAGCTAGACTCGAACGGGAACTGGTGCACGACAAATGGCCTTGCTGCACTCTTGGTTACGACACTCCCGAGGGATATGCTTAGGATAACTCTCATTTTCTTTACAAATCATTATGAAGGGTTTATGTGTATATACTTCCTCAAAGAAAACATTTTTATGATTATGGATTATATCCATAAATAGTTAAATTTATGTTAAGTGTTTTATAAGTATGGGATTATGTATTTTGATTCATAAACTGATCTAGTTTATGCCATTGTTTAGAAATGGCGCCCAGTAGAAGGAATGAGAACTCCAGAAATGCACATGATCCAAAGAGAAGGAAGGATCATATCTTTCATGGTCTTAAGCTAGAATTGATAAGAGAAATAGTCTCCCATGTATTATCATCATATGAAGAAATAATATCATGTGTTGATAAGATAAGTAAAGAGTTTACTGAGTCCTATGGCTTTGAAGGGAAGCAAGAGAAGAAAAGGATGGAAGAGAGAAAATTGGATAAAGGGAAGAGGGAAAAGAAGAATTTTCCCATATGTGGTAACTGTGGGAAGAAACACCCTGGAACTTGCCTGAAAGGAATGGGAGTTTGTTATAAGTGTGGAGGAAAAGGGTACAAAGTACGTGACTGCAAGGGTGAGAAAATGGTTTCAAATGTACAATG
The DNA here is from genome assembly GCA_963277665.1 of Viscum album. Lineage (NCBI taxonomy): Eukaryota > Viridiplantae > Streptophyta > Magnoliopsida > Santalales > Viscaceae > Viscum > Viscum album. The sequence goes on along the minus strand of OY728163.1, from coordinate 712,558,308 downwards.
CTTCATTTGCAAGGAGTTTGGACACTACGCGAACCTATGCCCCAGTCATCAGACTATGCCGCAAATGATGCTATTGGATAATAATCAAGTTATGATACTACCATAGATGAAGAGGAATGATTAGAGTTCTTATGTTGATTATGTCAATTGAGTGTTGTATCAACAATGTATTTGTTACAATAATCATGGAGTATATAAGGATTGTACTGCAGTACTATTTCATTAAAGACTTGAGATAGTGTGGAACAAAGAAAAGTGACTCAATAGAAGGATAAATTTTTGGAAAATATATGGTTGAGAGAATGATAAATCATAATATGGTTCTGATACCGAGTTAGTGATTTTAGAATAATACATGATTGATTTGGATAAATTATATTGGATATTATTGACTACCTTGAAACCGATTAATGATTTGTATATTCCATCATTTTTGGGGTTTAAAACATTTTTTTTTGATTGATGAAATATATCTAGCATTCTATATGAAATAAGGGAGCATGAATATAATCAATAAGGAATATGGTAATTCAGGATGTTTCAGTGTATTAGAAGAATACAAGATGAAGGTATTCATATGCTATTACGGGGTAAAAAGGATCTACATTATGTTTACCTTTCTTATAAATGTTTGACTGTGAGTTTGGATAGAAGTATTTTGGATAGTTCTAGTTTGTATTATTTTGGATTTCCATAAAAGGACAACACGGAGGTCGGGTGGCAACCCGTCGCGTCCGACAAGGCCGCAAGACTTGAACCCGCAACCGAAGGGCGACAAGGGTGTATCACCTACCACTATCCCACGAGATGTCCTAGATTAAATAAAGTAGTTTTTTAAAAGATCTGGTAGATGAATTATAAATTCGTTTATTTTGGAACCCTCTATGAATAGTATAAATAGAATTTTTTTTACGAGTGAATGATGAGTTTTTGGTAGAAATTTATTAAGGGATAAAACTCTAATTTTAAAGTAAGTATATATCCTTATGATATTAGCCAATCTCATAAATAAATTCCTCATCATTAAGAAAAGGAACTTAGAACAAAAATGTTGTCCTAGATGGTACCTTAGATCATCACTAATTTATGGCTTTGGGATTGTTGGCCTTTTCATAGCCATGTTCTCTACCACTCTCCATCAGATAATTGATGGTTAGATTTCTCCTCCATATCCATATTTTCCTACATGGAACCCTAGTATGTGTTATTTTCGGTAATCTTCATACTTTCCATTCTTTATTTTAAATAGAGGCCTCATTACTTCATTTTTCGATGTGGGATTTCAACTAAGATATTTTGAAACGTCAAAAATGTGTCATCCCAATATCCTATGTTTTGTTGAACTGATGGTATTTCAAATCATCATAGATTGATAAGTTTAAGGACCTCATTTTTATACTTGTTTGTGATTGATGACCTCAATCACTACCTATAAATATTTACGTTTTTCCTCCAATTATATGTCTCTAATTACCACCAATGTTCTCCTAATCGAGATCATAATTTGGTGGTGACCCTTTCATTTCTCTTTTCCTTATATTAAGACTAAATTTTAGTAACCCTATTTCCGATGTGGGTTTTCCCACAAATATATTTTCTGTTTTCAACCTTTAATTTTCGAAGAACAATTTCAAATTGCGAGGACGCAATTTATTGAAGGAGGGGAGAATGTACCACCCCAAGATTTCATAGTATGTTATTTCTTCAAAATAATTCAATAACTTGTACTACATGCAACACCGAGTTCAATCACACCTTGACTTACAAAACAAAAGTCCATTAAAAGAGGTCATGAATAGTATTAACTAAATTTTAAACTTTATATAATCCTTATAATTTTAGAATCCATATTATGAGTTTCTTAGTCATAATGCAAGAACAGATTCATTTTCAGTATTGCACTTTTATCAACTTTTAATAGTAAAACCTTTTTAAATACAATATTTTAAACTTTTTGACTAAATGGGGACATCAAAAAAAAATTTAAAATGAAACATCCCAAGCTTCCACGGTACGCTTTCCTTTGAATAAAACAGTAGCGTGTGTTGTACGCAACTTCGTGTTTTAACACACACCACAACCGATCAAACAAGCCATTATGAATAGTAATACCAAATTTTTGAAATTATATATATTTTATTTTTTAAAAATGGACTTCATTTTTGGATTCGGAATATCAAATTTAGCCTAAGGTGAAATTTTGGTACTTTTCAGATAACTTTAATATTTTGATGAATAGTGAAAATTACTAAATTTTAATTAAAAACATCTTTTTTAATCAAAATAATTAATAGTGATAAATTATGAATTTTAGTGGTTTTAAAGTATATTTAGAATATATTTTTACCACTTAATATAATGTTGGTCATTGGACATAATTTTACAAATAAACCGAACATAAACTAGTGTCAATCTTTTGATAGTTATTATCTCTTAAAAACACGCTTTTTGTTTTGACAGCGGGAATTAATTTTAAATTAATTTCTGCCACTTCTATGTTTTGAATTTAGAAAAATGGATTCCATATTTGGAATCAGGATGTTCAAATTGTTTAAATAGGTAACTTTTATTTTTAGACATTTTGAATAATTACTGCGGTAAATATTTTATTTACCATGGTTAAGGGTAAATCCGGTAAATAAGGGTTAAAAAAATAATATTATAATAATACTAAATTACCCTAAAACGTGTCTTAACCCTATTGGTTGATACATGGTCGACCATGGGAATCTTTGGGTCTATTTTGGGACCCCATGGATCCACTTGTAAGTGATAATGACACATTATATTAATAAAGCTAAAATAAAAATAAAAATGGCATAAGCTTACATCTTTTAGAAGAACAATTGTTACATAGGGTTATACATGTTGTATTTTCGATTATAAATATTCATTAGAAAGATAAAAAGATTTCCTACATAATGATATTTTATTTATAATTTTTATACATTAAATAATTTATTTTATTTATGACACAATTTTGATGTAGTAATTACTATAATAGTGAAAAATTAAAATAAGTGATATTATAAATACCCAAATAAATATAATATGAAACTTTTAATGAATTAAACTAATTTTCTAGGATAATATGATATATTAGGATTGATTTAATTGACTTTTTTCGAAGTAATCAATCTGTTATGAGTTTCACAAAAATCAACTATTGAATAGTGTCAAAATTGACATAAAAGAGTTCTTAAAACAAATATTATATTATTAATTGATATTAAATTCCTAAAAATCTAAGGTTCGGCCAAGAGACTTATATTATGATAGGTTAATCATTAACGGACCACTTGGGGGTCTCTTGGATGTATATAGTAAGTTTATTAACCATATTATATAAAAATACAAAGAGACATTGTAAAAGTGAAACTAATTAACTTAGAGTTAATACTTAAAGATAAGGTTAATATAAGTACCCAAACCTGTCTAAATTCTATTGGATGAGTTGTTTTAGACCTATCCCCACCTCATCCTTTGAATAGTCAACTTTGGAGCCTTTGGAAACCGAATATGAATTTATTATAAATTAATATTTCTAGCTTTTCCAAAGGTGCCCCTCACCCCTCTTATAAAAGGGCACTCCTCCTTCTCATTTACTCACACCTCTCAAGCCACTTGGCTCATCCAAACTCTGCCCAAATAAGCTCCCCACATCCCTCTACTCCTCCTTGAAGATTCCCCTTAGGCAGAAATCATTTCAAGAAGTCCTTTGGTTCCAACCAAAATGAGTTACCTAAATTAAAGGTAACGATTTCTCTTAAATTATTTTCAATTATTTTGCTTCTCCAACCCGCAAACTCTTTTTATTTCCCTTCTTTTGTAACAACACCAGTATCCTCAATATACTAGGATGTTGTTATAATAAGTATTCAAACTACACATACACACAATTCCATCTAATGGATGATGAACATAATGTTTCTGTGGATGGCAAACTAACGCCTCACGAAACGATGATTGTTCAAATACATCTTACCACCTCTCATGGTGGCCATTATGATGGCACTATAATTAAATATGATATTAATGATATATATTTTATATATAAGCTTCTGTAATTCCATTTTATTTCATATCATTATTCGTTTCATGTTGTATATACATATGATAATTTCATTTGAGGAAGTGCGGACTACCGCCCCCTTAAAATGATATGACTCGTTCATACCACACATGGAACGTATAAAGGATGGTGTTAATGAACTTAAGTAACATATATAAAATATATTATATTATACTGGAATAGTAATATACCAATGTATCATTTGGATTTGATTCTTTTAAAATAAAAAATTGAATGGAAGTAGCGTTCGTGCGTACGTACGGACTACCGTCTCCACGAACGCGATAAGATTCATTCTCCATCATATCCATCCAAGTCTTATTCTCATTTTGGGGTTAAAAATAATGTTAATATCATTCTGATTATGAATAAGATATAATCTATCCATTACAAACATGTCTTACGTAACCAAACATTTAAGAAGAACGAATCGATTATCACCCTAAACGACGATAATACTAAGATATTATTAATAAAGCAATGTTAAAAGATCATATATGATATCATATTAATGTATATGATTCTTGTATAATTTAATAACAATTATTTCACCATTATACAGGAGGTTAAACTACCACAACAAAGGAAAAGTACAAGGTAAGGGTTATTTCACAATCTCTTCTTTATCCGAGGTTGTTTATATGTAATAATCTACTGGGATCTCGTTATCATCCACATCCATGTTTCTTCGAAATGTATTTCAAAACATTTTTAATATTTACAATAATATTGGTTAAAGTCATTTATACCCTTGTTTGACTTTTTATAAGAGGTTTATAAAGGAATCTTTCCGTCGTTTTCAAAACAATGTTCTTTTTAACCTTTTCGACAGAATTGAGGTAAGAATGTTTTTTTAACTTATACGGCGGGTGCGGTTATTTTCCGCCGTTATAAAATCGTCGAAGCTTTCCATACAAGCTTATAAGAATATTTTCAAAGAAAATGTTTTATTTTATATGTATCTTAAATGATTTCAAAATAAAAGGAGATACTTCTTTAAAAAGAATTTTGATTTCATCTATGTCAACATCCTTTGATGGATTTTAAGATTATTTGAAGTTGATTTATTATGATACAAAAATTCTATATTGAATTGAAGGTTTTGTGATATGTTTGACTGTGGATGTGCTATTTTTATACCATTCATAGTTTATGGTGAAATTATTGACATTTCGTATGCTAGTTTTAATCCGAATGTTTATTTATATTTCAAACTTTTCTTCAGATGAATGTGCTAAACAAGTATGTTCCGGGTTGGGGACCGGTAAAAGCAAGCCCTCCAGGTTGGGGACTGGTAAAAGTAAGCCCTCCAGGTTGGGGACTGGTTAAAGTAAGCCCTCCAGGTTAGGGACTGGTAAAAGTATGCCCTCCGGGTTGGTGTCCGGTTATTAGAGGCACTCCGGGTTGGTGTCCGGTTATTAGAGGCACTCCGGGTTGGTGTCCGATTATTAGAGGCACTCCGAGTTGGGTTCCGGTTAGAAGTAACCCCTAGGTCTTGGGATGAGGCCTAGACAAAGAAATTAACGTTTAGCATTATGCATTCCAACATTATGAAAGTGGTTATTGATTTTTGCATGTGATTATTCGATTAGTAGAATATCCATGTGAATAAGTAAATGGCATTATTTCATTTTACTTTTGCCATACTATGTTGAAGTTCAAGTTTAAAAGGCTTTTGTTTTAGTAATTCATTGCCTTAAATGTTTACGCATATTTTTATGTTCCGCTATATTGTTATCCTTACTGGGCATTTGAGCTCACCCCTTTTCTATGTTTTATTTTTCCCAGGTAGTGAAGAAGTAAATTATGATTGACTTGCCGGGATATTATGAGGGGTTAATAGTGTGGATATGAAGACTTTGTTGTTGTAGTAGTTTTTCACTTTGAAATGTAATGTAAAACTTTATGTTTATATCTAGTGTTTCCAAGGCTTCTAAACTAATCGGTCTTTCGAGATTTGATCTTTCTTGTGATCATGCCAATGTTATGTAATTAATGCACCGACTCTGGGTAGCTGGGGTCGGGGCGTTACAACAAGCCTCCTCTTTGATGAACCCACAACATCCTTCTTCTTTAACATAGCTATAGAATGAGAAACAACACCAGATTGTTTTCCCTTATCAGGTCTCGGAATGGCATCTTCATCCGGATATTTATGTTCACTATCAGACAACTAAACAATCTTATCTTCGTCTATATTTTTTTCTCTCCTCAAGCCTCGGCATCCTCAAGGTGCATGAAATCATGGTTTGATCTTTCTTCCTCAGATAGTTTATTAACTTCTTCTTCACCCTTCTCATCTCCACCTTCCTCATCCTTCCTATGAGTTGTGAGCTTTGAAGACTCTGCTTCATAAGTATGGATTGAAGGTTTCATGGATGGGATTTCTTTTTCATGAAAGTCTTCAACATGCTTTATGAGGTCATCAGTGTCACTTCTACTTTCTTCTTCTCCTAATTCATCCATAACTTCTTTTTCTTTAACAATATTTTCTTGGGATCTTTCCAGAGTAAGAAATTTCTTTCCCAGTGTCTCAGGTAAGTCCTTTACCAAGAAGGATTTCAGTACAAGGATATTATAGGATCCATTCTTAGTATCCCTTGGAAGGGATTGGACAATTTAAGCCTCATACATTTTCTTATTTTTCTTACATTGTTTAACTTACTTCTCAAGCTCATCAGCTGTCTTTTCATTTAGAGACTTAGATTCTGAAGGGTCCAAGGAAAACTGTGGCTCTCCTTCCTTCTGATTTTTCTTGTGTTACCTCTACTTGGCCACAACCTCATCTAGATAGGCTTTTTGTTTCATAGGTTTTGGAGGTGCGGATTAAGCTTCCATAGCTTTTTGTGTTTTCACTTTCTCTTCTACTTCATTCAACATTCTCTTCTTTCCATCCTTTTTCGATGGTTCAAACACTACTTATTCTTTCGTAACAGCCTTAGCCTCTTCTATCGGTAGATCATAAAATTCTACAGAATCTTTAGAAAAACCAATATTCATTCTCTTCAATGTATCATCACTTACTAACATGACTTTTCAATTCTATGGATTGGAACTGAAAATAATTTTGAAAGACTCCAGACACTGACCAATTAGCATGGAATGAATAGTTGGGTACACAATAATATGAGCTTTCACGATGCCATTATTAATATATTAATCATAATGAGAATATGCTTCATCAAGTCGATCTTCCTTAGATTCAATAGAAAATGTAGGATGTACATATAACTCTTCTTCAAGGTGTCCTTATCACCTTTTCTCGGAATGATGAAACCCTGAACCCATAATTCAAGCATCCAATTATTTGTAGAAAAATGAGAAATATTTGGAGTCTTGATATCTATAGGTCCATGAAACTCTATGGCCATCATCTTATTGAAATAACCTTGAACATCAGACAACTTATGGGAACAAAACTCACCTTCCTCTTCAAATGGAACTCCAAACAAACTAGCTGCCATTGTATAAGAAAGAGCATATGTCTTTCCATAGATCTTGAAAGAAAAACTCTCTCAACCTTATTCCTTAATGAAACTAACTAACTCAAAAAACTCTATAAGCAGATACGGATACACCAAGTCTGGAGCACCTTGCTTTGATATGCAGACACTCTCCCATCCATTCAGCTTGTCATTTTTGGAGATAATCAAATAATTCTTGTCAATGAAATTTGGATGCACCAGCCTCTCTCTGTAAATTTTCCACTCCAAAATCGGCTTTACAGTAGACATATCTTAAGGAGAAACTTCAACAGACATTCTGATCTTAGTAAGTTTTGAGGGATTCAAAATTGGATTTTGAAAATGTGGAAGATCTTCAACACACAAAGGCATGAAATCCAATGTGGGATCACCATCAGGAGTCCATTATATAGGTGTTAGAAGTGATGATTCATCTTCCAAACTTGATCCAATGGCTGAAAATCCTTCTGATCAGATCTGACAGTTGATATGATAGCCGCAAATAAATATTGATAGAATCTAATCTATTTAGGTAATTTTAAGAAAAAACATTCATAATTAAGGAAACTTGGATGCGAAAAAAAAATTAAAAAAACAAAATAATATACCAGCAAGTAAATTATGAATACAAAAACTTATGAAAGGAAATCATACCTTTAGGATTGTCAGGATGATTATTCGTAATAGGTGATATTCTTCTTGAAGAATTTTGGATATCCAAAAAAATTTCACTATGAAAATTTCCATTACGAAAAAAGAGTACGAAAAACGTCATTATGAATATTTCAAGTACTAAAATCATCATTATGAAAATTTCAAGTACAAAAATCTTCATTTTGAAAATTTGAAAAACCTACTACGAAAAATATTCATTACGAAAATTTTAATACCGAACTACGAAAAAATTTTATAACAAAATTTTGAAAAAGCTACTAAGAAATATTTTCATTAAGAAAATTTGAAAAACTAACTACGAATAATTTTCATTACAAAAATTTGAAAAACTAACTACGAAAAATTTACATGAAATAATAAAAAAATGTACTCCCCCTATGAAAACGATTTTACTACTATAAAGATATTTGTTTCAATAGGAAGTAATGAGGAGGATTACCTTATGGTTATCATTCCTAACATCTTTTTAAGTTATTCAAATATATTTTAGGGTAATGATTTTGTAAAAATATCAGAAAGTTGATCTTTCATTATGATAAATTGAAGAATGATAACTCATTTTTGTGTGTGATCTCTAAGAAAGTGATGACTAATATCTATGTGTTTTTCATGAGAGTGATGTGCATGGTTTTACTAAGGTAAATTTTACTTGTATTATCAAAAAAAAATTTTGTTTCTGTAAAACTCATACAATTGTTTGTGAGTGTGTGTTGCATCGAAAATACTTGAGCACCACAACTTCCAGCTACTACATATTCAGCTTCATCAGTGGAAAGCTATAATGATTGTTGCTTCTTACAAGACCAGGAAAATAATGAATCTCCTAAGAAATTACATGTTCTGGATGTACTTTTTCTATCCATTCTTCATCCACCAATGTCAGTATTTGAAAAAAAATTCAAAACAAAATCATTTCCAGAAGAATAAAAGATTCTTAAATCCATGGTTCCGGTTAAGTAGCGAGAAATTCATTTCACTGCCTTTAAAAGAGATTCCTCAGTATTTGTTTGATATATTCCACATAAGAATACTAAAAACCTTAATTCTGGATGACTATCTGTTAGGTAAAGTAGACTTCCTATCATAATTGTAAAATATGTTTGATCTACTAGTTTCCCAGCTTTATCAAGATCAAGTGTATTTGAGGTACCAATGGGAGTACTTTTACTTTTAGTGTTTTCATATCCATACCATCTAAGAAGATCTTTAATATAATAATGTTGAGATATATAGGTTCCTTCAGGTTTTTGAGAAATTTTAAAACCAATGAAAAATGTTATCTCACCCATCATTCTCATTTCAAACTCAGATTTCATTAGATCCGCAAAAGATTCAGTTAGTGATTACTGATTTGAATCAAATAAAATACATAAACATAAATTTGAAAAATCAAAACATTTTTCTTATCTTTCTTTATAAAAAGGGTTGGAACTGAATTTCCCTTAACATTATTATTTTGAAGTAAAAATAATGCAAGTCTATCATACCAGGCATGAGGGGCTTGCTTAAATCCATACAAATCATTCGTAAGTCAAAAAACATGTTCCGGATGTTTTATATCTTCAAAACCAGGAGTTTGTTCCACAAAAACATCCTCTTGTACAAAAACATTATGGAAATCACAATTCACATCCATTGGAAAAAGTTTAAAATTGAAAAATGTTACAAAGGAAAGTAAAATACGAATAGATTAATGTCTAACAACTAGAGCATATGTTTATTTTTAGTCTATTACTTCTTGTTAATTATAGAATTTAGTAACTAATATGGCTTTATTTTTTACTATGATTCCATTTTTATCACACTTATTTCGGAAAACCCATTTTACTCCAATAACAGATGATTCCTTAGGTATCTATTCCAAGTTCAAGAATTTATTCCTTTTGAATTAATATAGTTCATCGTGCGTGGCTTTAGTCTAATCATTATCACATAAAGCTTCATCAGTGCTTTTTTGGTTATAATTGGGAAATGCATGCGAGATGTTCAACTTCATTTCATAAAGAACTTATGGTCCTTAAAGATTGATTCACATCACCAATGATACTATCACTGGGATTATTCTTAAGAAACACATGATTTGGGTTTTGTAAAACCTGTTCATCAACATAGGGTAGGAAATTTTCTGGGGTAAATGTTGTAGAAATATCTTCTTGGAAATTTTCCTCATCAGAAAGATCTTATGTCAAGGGTTGATAATCAGTTTTTGAAAACACAACTGAAGATGTAAGATGAGGTTGTTTAAAAAAAGGGATCAGTTTCATAAAAATTCACATGTACTCTCTCTTCAAGAGTACAAGCTTTTTTATTGAAAACTATATAAGCCTTAGAGGTTGTGGAGTATCCTAAGAAAATTCCGTAATTAGATTTTGGTGCGAATTTATGCAGATAGTCATTAGTATTTAGAATGAATACCTTACAACCAAAAACCATGATGTATTATTATCTAGGTTTTCTTCCATTACATAACTCATAAATATTTTTATTATGAAAAGGTCAAATTAAAACTCGATTTATAGTATAATAAGAAACACTTACAACATCTGCCCAAATGTTTTTGGCAGCTAAATAGTCACTCAACACGGTTCTTGTTATCTCTTGAAAATTATATTTATTCATTCAACAACACCATTTTGTTGAGGTGTTATGGGTGATGAGAAGTTGTGAGTAATTCCTTATCTACAACAAAAAAGTATCAAAATCATAATTTTGAAATTCTTCTCTATGATCACTAAGAATAGTTATCAAAGGAAGTTTTTTTATCAATTTTAACTAGGGCACTAAATATTTTGAAATAAAAAAAATCTTCAAACTTCTTTCCTAGCAAATAGACCCACGTAAATATAGTGTAGTCATAAATAAAGACAAATACATAATAGTTTCCACTCATGATTCCAGTTAGAGTTAGTCTAGAAATATCCTTATGAACTAACTGTAACGAATCAATAGTTGATACTTGATTGATTGATTTAAAAAAATATTTATGTTGCTTCCAATATTTACAATGATCACAAACCTTAGAATAATATAAACTAACATCCAGTAGATCCTTAACTAGTCTTTTCATAGAAAGATAACATAGGTTCTAAAGGTTACAGTGATCTAACCTTCTATGACATAACCAAGAATGATCTTCCATTTCACTAAGGCAAGGTACGTCTTTGCTCCTAATGTATTCTATATTTAGTGTGTATACATTCTCTTGCCTGTGGGCAGAAATAAAAAACTCTTCCTTGGAATTGTGTACTAAGGACTTATCATTCTTAAAATTCCCAAGGTAACCTTCATCAAATAGTTTAATTTTTATAATGAGATTATGCATAATACCCTTAACAAATAAACCATTTTAAATCAATTTTTTTCCTAGAAGAACAATCTTACCTATACCAATAATTTCTCCCGGAGCATTATCTCTAAAAGTTAATTTCCCTCCATTCGTCTTGATAATCTTTTCAAAGTAGTTTTTTTACCAGTTATATGCCGGAAACATCCACTATCCATGTACCATGTAATGCTGTTGGTAGATTCTCTATTTTCAGGAAAATTAAGAAAAGTTAGGTTTTCGGAATCCAAACTTTCTAGGATCTGGAATTCTCAGAATTCCAAATATTAGGCACCCACATTTTCTTAGAAAAATACGCTATATGAAATCATAAAGACTGTGTTTTGATTTAGGAACAATTTTTTCCCTATTCCTACCACACTGACACTTAGTACGTAATATTTCACTTTGAGGAACAATATAATTTTTAATAAAAACCAGATTAGAACTACTATAACCAAAACCCGAACTATTCCTTAGAGGTCAGATTTGAGAATACATCATATCAAAATTTTCTTTACCTAGGGTAATGTTTGACAAACACTTCTTCAAGGAAAAAAATCCGATTTTAGTTTGATAACTATGTTCTTTCCTTCTAAAACATTGGATTTTAAACTAGAGTTAGGCTCAAAAAAAATTTTCATCGAAATGACATTTTCTAGATCCTTAAAACATTTATTATTCTTATAATTTACTTCATCGTGGTTTTTTGAAATAATTTCAAAATCAACAATTTTCTTATCAAGATATTTAGAAAGATCTAATATTTCCTTAGTAAGAATAGTATTTCTAGAATTTTCCTTATCAATCTTTTTCATCAATTTTGAATTCTCAATCTCAACAAGTTTCAAAAACAAAGAAAATTTTTTATAGTTAGGTAATATATTATATTCATCAGAAAAAGAATTTTCCTTAGAAGAGTTATATTATTTAATATTACTATAATTATCATTAAAGGATACATTGGTCATAGATTTCGTATTGTGTACCTTAGCCATCAATAATGATTTTCAATAGGCAGTCTAGGTATTAGACTGAGATTCTTCTGTCTAGAAGATTTGTAATATGATTATTCGATGATGAGTCTCTACGACTAGCACTAAAGGTGTCATTTGATTTGAAAACATTCTTAGCATTAGCTTTGTAGTATTTATTTCTGTTTCTATCAGAATGCTTTTCCTTTATTTCTTTTCTCTTAAGCATAATACAATCAGGCCTTACGTGTCCAGATCTCATGCATTTTTAACAAGTGACTTCTGAATCTTTCTTATCTTTCCCTTGTTTCTCTCATATCTAGATTGAAAGTACCTCTATCCGATAATCTTGTTCATCATTCGAGAAAGATTGACAAACTCATTTTCTGATGATTCAATTCAACTAGATTCAGTATGAATAAAAATCATCTTATATTTGGATATTTTAACTCTCTCCGGAGTCATGGATTAAATATTATTTAATGTTGTAGTAAAAGAAACACTACCATTCTCATTCTTCTTTTTTATGTTATCAGCATCTCTCTTCATTTTAGTCTCATGTTGAAGAAGAGTTCCAAGGAATTCATCAAGAGAAAACTGAGTAACCTTTCTGTTCACATCAATAGCAGTTGTAATAACCCGAGATTTTATAAGATATATTATTTTTAATTTCATTCATATCTTGTGTTTTATGCAACACCAAGATTACCTTGCGCTATACGAAACACCGTATTAGCTTGCAGTATACGCAACACTATTCTTGGATCGTGTTACACACAATTTTGATAATAGTTATTCTAGGAAACATTGAGTATATATATATATATTCAATGTATAAATGAAATATGGTTGGATTCTGTTATACGAAACAATGAAGGATTCTTGCACAACACGCAACCCTGACTTGGCTTGCATTACATGCAATCGTGTCATTTCTCGATAGCGTGTGTTGTACGCAATACCGGGTTTTACTAAACAATGATATATTATTATAATATTATTATGAACTAGCCTTTATGAATTTTATTAACTAAATTTTGAATTTTATAACATTATTATTAATCTTACACATTTTCTAGAACATGGTATAAGAACAAAATAAATTTTTCGGGTAAAATAAGTATTTTTAAAAAAATGCAGTTTTGTCGTCTTTTGATGGCGCACTCACATTAAATATAATTTTTGACACGTTTATAAGTTAAATTTGACAAAATAAAATTCTTCTTTTGAACCAAGAAAAAAAAATTTACTTTGGATAAATTTTTCATATTATTCTGGTAACTTTCATATTTTGATGAATAGTAAAAACATGCTATATTTTAATTAAAAAAACTTTTTTCATCACAGTAATTTATAAGGTTAAATTATAATATTGAATGGTTTTAAAGTATAAATATAATATATTTTTACCATTTAATATAATTTATTTCATTAGCATTGATTTTACATTAAATTCGTAGGATAATTCAATTCAATCATTTGCAATGTTTTAAGGAAAAACCCGTTTTCTTTCGACAACGGGATTAATTTTAATTTAATATCTACAAATTTTGTGTATTGAATTTTGAAAAATGGATTCCATATTTAGAATCAGGGGGTCCAAATTATGTTAATAAGCTACTTTTTATTTTTGGGAATTATGAATAGTAACTACGGTAAATTTTATTTACCATAGTTAAAGGTAAATCGGGTAATTAAGGGTAAATATAATATTATAAAATTACCCTAAAATGCCAAAATTCTATTGGATGGCTAAAAGTAGACCCATATCACCTAAGGTCCGGATTAGATTCATTTTATGGACTTTTGACTATGAAAATAATTTAATTATTATTAAAACCAAAGAAAGTGACAACATGTCACTCTCTTAAATATTATAATTATAATAATTTTAATTTAGTGATAAAATCATAAAAAATCGAACATAAATAGTATACAGAAATATAATAAAATTATCTACATCATTATAATTTATTTAGATTTTTTATGGATTAAATAATTATCATTAATGGTGATACATTAATGATGAGAAATTATTAATTAAGTGAAAAATCAGTAATATAGTTTTTATTGAAATAATAATACCCATTAAAAGGCCCACAAACCTGAAAAACACATATTTTTAGTGTATATATACACCTTAACCATAAAATTACATAATATAACCGTTTGGTGTTTTATAAAAGAGATTATGACACTTATATTATTTTCTTTTAAATGATGCCAAAGTTGTCACCTTTATAATATAATAAATATAATAATTTATATATTGTGATTTTAATATGATAAATTCGAGTAAAAGTATTATTTTGAAATCTAATAGATTTATCTTCATCATAGGAATTTATTTTTAATTTTTATGCAACAAATAAGTATATTAAATAAGGATACAAAAATGTTGTATTAATTATTTTATTAAGAGAAAAACCAAATAAATGGTTTTTACAATAATAAAATAAATATTATATGAACTATTTAATGTTCTACACTAATTTTCTAGATACATATGACCTTTTATGAATCTATTAATGCTTTTATTTCGAACATATCTTCTGCATATATTTTATTTAAATTCAAATAAACGAATAGTGTCAAAATTGACACTATTGTTATTTTATAAAAATAACATATTCTAAAATTGTTTAAAAATCACAAAAATATATAAAAATTATAAATTTACATTTATATGGTCTAAAATGTTATAACGTATCCAATTTTAGATAATTCACAACAAATAAGTAATTATTGGTCATAATTTAAAATTTAGAATGTTATTACCACAAATAAAATTAAATTCATTAAGTAAGGATAAATCAAGTTGATAATGTTTAAAATAATTTCCTAACCAGTCTAAATTTTATTGGTTGATGATATTACAACCCTATAGCATCTAATATTATAATATGAGTCAATTTTGGTGGTTTTTAAGTGGGGTTAGATTTATTATAAATTAATATTTTTAAGATTTCCAAAGGTGCCCCTATCCTCCCTTATAAAAGGTCACCTCCTCCCTCTCTTCCTCACACCAATTTGAGCCTTCAAGCTCGTCCAACCCCTGAAAAATTTTCTTATCCACTTCCCTAGAAACATCCTAGAGGTCCTTGTCTTCTTCAAAGACCAATTTTAGTGCCCTAAGAGTAGGTTTCAAAGAGGCGTGTCAAAGAAGAGGTAATATCTGATACTGATTCTTTCAATTTTCTTTCTTCTTCATCTTCTTCTTCTTTGGTTGTTTCATTATTAAGTAATAACATATGTATCAATCATATACTGATATTTCATTGTAAGTTTGAAACAACCATATTTCATCATCTATCCATCCATTGGAAAATGAAAACACCGCTCGTGCGTACGTACGGAATACCGTCTCCACACTGTGGTGTAATCTATTTTCCACCACCACCTTACTTGGATGGGTATAATGGTGAAAGTAACGAATATATATGACTATTTTAAAGTGATATTGATTCTGTAATATTATACATACACTTTAATGCAATTCAACGATCATGTGAATGATATCATCGCTCGTGCGTACGTACGGAATACCGTCTCCACGATGCGATGAGATTCACCCTCCATAATAACCATTCAAGAATGATTATAAAGTATATATAACAATTAATCATAACATATATGAAATAATAATGCTACTGTATTTATGTATATATATATTTATGTCATATACTAAATTCCATTCAATTCAATAAGGAAACGAAAACAGCGTTCATGCGTACATACGGCCTACCGTCTCCCTGAACGGTGTATTTTTTTTCATTTACTAATCTATTATATATATGTATATTATGAATATATATTATATATAAATCATGTTTTATATTCTGTAATTAAGTAGTCAACATCTATGTAATCATATGAATAATTACAAGTCAAAACACGGACGACAAATGAAACGATTTTACCCAAAACACTCTTTAACATGGAATTTACAAATGAACGGGTAATATAAAGTCATAAGTGAACCATATATGATATAATAACAATGAATATGATTCTGAAATAAGTCAATGACATTATTTAAATCATTATACACGAGGTTTGGATACGTACGAAGCATATTAGACCTAAGGTAAGGGATAATTTTGCAAATCTCATTTTTATCCGAATTTGTTTATTCGTAAGTATTTACTGGGGTTATTTCTATCATCCATGTCCATGTTTTATAAAAGTGTTTTCATGTATGTTTAAAGTACTTTTTACCCATTTTTTACTTTTAATACATGGTATGTATGGAATCTTTCTATTATGAGGTACTTATTTACTTTTCCGGAAAAAGTACGAGAAGAATGTTATTTTTAACATATACGGCGTGAACCGATTTTTACGGTTTCATAATGCCTCATTTTTATGAAGCTTATTATACATGATTTTATGACTATTTTCAACAAAATAATTTTATTTTAAAATTTCATGGCCTTTTTTGAAAAGAAAATTATTTTGACAAAGAATGGATATTTTCCTCAAGAATTCATTTCAACTATTTTATCAAAACCATTTTCTATCTAAGATGACATTATTTCATATGTGTATGTTTCAAGTATAATGTCTCCATGATTTAGATGGTTTAAATTTTCTTATGATGAAATATCCATTTGTTTCATATGGATTATGTGATTGTGGGATGGTGTTTATGAAACCCATTTTATTCTTTGGGTTATGATGAATGTTTTAAGTTTATTTTGTGGCACAAGTAAGAATGATTTCACTATTAGATGGGTGGGACCTACATCTCCCTCCAATTCATTGGGTAAAGATTTATATCTCATGAGATAGACATGGCTGGAATGACAAGTTAAATCGGTTCAGTAATACAGGACTGGAATGAGGAGTGAACTCGATTCAGAAAGGGACTTTGTCCACTAAGATGGTCTTGGCAGAAATGCCTTGGCTAATTTGGAAATCATATCATGTGATTAGTGTTTTCCACAATCACATGTTTTATTCCCATGATATTTTATCATTATTAATGTTTCATTATGATCTATGCCTTACGTAATTCCATGTTTTATTTCATTGCTCATTCTTTTGATGTTTAATCATTATGTTCATGTTTTTATGATCAAATGTATATGGTATGTTTTATTTTATCGATTCTTACCCTTACTGAGAATTTGAGCTCACCCTTTTTATGTTTTCTTTTCCCCAGGATATAAAGAAAGGTTTTAGGTAAAAAAAGGGGAAGATCTTTCTGCGAGATGTTGAAGATCTTTAACCATGATTAGAATATTACGTTCCAAGTTTCTAAAGACACTAAACTATTACGGTCCTTATGTGTCTGTTTTTTTTATGTAATAATTATTCCACAAAAGTAATGTAGTGTTCATGTATGTCAAGATTCAGGTCTCTACAGTTGGTATCAGAGGAATGGTTTAGTCAACCTTTGGAAACTAGGATGCGAGAACATTAGTGAGATCCCTAGAGATATTTCTAAGGAATGTCTAGGGATGTCCCTAAGGATAAGTATACATATAGGATATAGTCCTAGAACTACGGTAATGATCATAGAATTTAACCTAAGATGTAAGATATTGAGGTTACTCCCCCCTTTACTATGTTGTTTTCCCTAGCATGATATTTACCTCTCACACTATTTTTTTGGGTTTTAGAAAATGGCTGGAAACAGGAAGATTCATGATAATGGAGGATATAACAGACAATGGAATGATATTCTTCATGAGCAACCAAATGAAATGGGATTTGGAAGTCCAAGATTCATTATTATGCCGAATCAGCAATCTCATAATGTGATCAATAAACTCATATTTGGTAAGTTTCCTGACTCGTCTTATAAGAGAAAGATGGATTTTAATGATGATCATAGAGGAAAGAAAGTTCAATTTCCCCTATGTAAATCATGTGGGAAGAGGCATTAAGGAGAATGTTTCAAAGGAACTGGAAGATGCTTTGGGTGTGGAAAAGAAGGACACAAAGCCAGTAAGTGCAACGGAAAAGGTTCAGTTAACACTAGAGATGAGGATAATGGTATTACTACGACATCAACAATGGTTAAATGTTTTAAATGTGGAATTTACGGGCATTATGCAAACCAATTCCCTAAGGTAAAGTGTCATGTGGAGAATCAGTACAGTCGTATGGGTAGTATTTATGTTTATGATGATGAAGAGACTACAAATGATATGTGAGATGAAGGAATTGTTGAAGCTCGATCAATGGTTTAAGAAGGTAGTGGAATGATTACATGTTTATCAAGTGTAATGTTGTATATGTAATCTCATGGTACTATGGAATAAAGTGACATCTAAGGATTGTTACACTGTTGTCTTTCCTTGAGTTTGGAAAGTGTATGATTAATGGTACCAGTATCCAAGAAAGGTTATTCGAATATTTTTGGAATGTAGATGATATGCGCATAATGAAGGGATAAGGAGAAAATTAAATGTTTGATAGTATTTATGAGCTCATGAATGATATAAGGAGAAGGTTATATCATGGTTTTAGTATATAGAATTTTTGGATTTTGGTATGTGGAAAGAGTTAACTTTTGACAGCATTCATGTTTTCACTAAGGTTTAATGGGAGTTCATTTTTCAAGTGAATACATCATTAATGTATTCACATGATTGGAATGTGAACAACAAGATATATGGGAGACAAATGATGGTATTCACATTCTTGGTTGTTGAAATTTCAAGTAATCGTTTTCTTTATACTATGAGCTTGGACCAAAGTATTTTAGATAAGCCTAAAGATTGGAATGGATTATGTTGGACATAAGTTAGTATTGTTTAAGGATATAACTTTTTTTTTATATTATTGATGGGATGTTATAGTAATGTAGTTTTAGAAAAAGGACAACCTGCAGGACGGGTGACAACCCATCGCGTCGGACAAGGCTGTGGGAATCGAACCCACAACCGAAGTGCGACTGGCCTTTATCGCCTACCACTGGCCTACAGGAAGTCCTTGTTTAGTAGAAACTAGTTTTATTATATTATGTAGTATGATATATGAAGTATAAGTCCATTTTAGGAACCATATATGATTAATCTCCCTATAGATCGACTTATGTATATTTAATAACTTTTGCTAACCTTTTGTTTGAGATAGATGGAATGACCCGTCATTCTATCACATGATCTGCTAACACTTCATGAATAAAAAATTCAACTTCATTTCTTTAAGAGATGAAGTGGAAATTGGTCAAGGCACGAACAACAGTGAGATTGTACCAAAATAATGTAAGTATTTATTCTAATTCAAATTCTTCAACTTTAGGATAATGATCTTGAAAAACATAAATGTTGTCCTAGTGACTTATATCCTATGAATCAGATGGTACCCTAGATCATCACAAATCTATGGCTTTGTGATTGTTGGCTTTTTCATAGCCGTGTTCTCTACCATTCTCTATCAGAACATGATGGTTATATTTCTCTTCCATATCCATATTTTCACCTATGTTATCCTATGTGGAAACCCAGTGATTCGTTTCTCTGGATAACAGTTACATTTCATACTTTAGTTTTTAAAGATAAGTTTTGGTATTTTTTTTACGATGTGGGTTTCAATTAAATAAACTTTCAAGTAGAAAACCATTTATAACCCCGACAAATTTTGAGGGTGAAATTCATTTTAAGGGGGGTAGAATGTAATAACCCGAGATTTTATAAGATATATTCTTTTTAATTTCATTAATATATTGTGTTGTATGCTACAAAAAGATTACCTTGCACTATACGCATCACCGTATTAGCTTGCAGTATACACAACACTGTTCTTGGATCGTGTTACACACAATTTTGATAATAGTTATTCTACGCAACATTGGGTATATATATATATATATTCAATGTATAAATGAAATATGGTTGGATTCTGTTATACGAAACAGGTAAGGATTCTTGCACAACATCCAACCCGGACTTGGCTTGCATTACACGCAATCGCGACATTCCTCGATAGCGTGTGTTGTACACAATACTAGGTTTTACTAAACAATGATATATTATTATAATATTATTATGAACTAGCCTTTATGAATATTATTTAATAAATTTGTAATTTTATAACATTATTATTAATCTTACACATTTTCTAGAACATGGTATAAGAACAAAATAAATGTTTCAGGTAAAATATGTATTTTTCAAAAAATACAGTTTTTCCACCTTTTGATGGTGCACCCACATTAAATATATTTTTTGAAATTTTTATAAGTTCAATTTGACAAAATAAACTTCGTCTTTGGAATAAAGAAATAAAAATTTACTTTGGATAAAATTTTCATATTATTCTAGTAACTTTCATATTTTGATGAATAGTAAAAACACGCTATATTTTAATTAAAAACAACTTTTTTCATCACAATAATTTATATGGTTAAATTATAATATTGAATGGTTTTAAAGTATAAATATAATATATTCTTACCATTTAATATAATTTATGTCATTATCATTGATTTTACATTAAATTCGTAGGTTAAATCAATTCAATCTTTTGCAATGTTTTAAAGAAAAAACTGTTTTCTTTCGACAACGGGATTAATTTTAATTTAATATCTGAAAATTTTTTGTATTCAATTTGGAAAAATGGATTCCATATTTGGAATCAGTGGCTCTAAATTATGTTAATAATCTACTTTTTATTTTTGGGAATTGTGAATAGTAACTACGGTAAATTTTATTTTCCATAGTTGAAGGTAAATCGGGTAATTAAGGGTAAATATAATATTATAAAATTACCCTAACACATGCCAAAATTCTGTTGGATGGATAAAAGTAGACCATATCACCTAAGTGTCAGATTAGATTCATTTTATGGACTTCTGACTATGAAAATAATTTAATTATTATTAAAACCAAAGAATGTGACAACATGTCACTCTCTAAAATCTTATAAGTATAATAATTTTAATTTAGTGATAAACATCATAAAATATAGAAAATTAATAGTCTCCAGAAATCTAATAAAATTATCTACATCATGATAATTTATTTAGATTTTTTAGGGATTAAATAATTATCATTAATGGTGATACATTAATGATGCAGAAAATATTTATTAAGTGAAAAATCAGTAATATAGTTTTTATTGAAATAATAATACCCATTAAAAGGCCCACAAACCTAAAAAAAACTTATTGGTAATGTATATCTACACGTTAACCATACAATTACATATTATTTAAACGTTTGGAGTTTTATAAAAGTGATTATGACACTTATATTATTTTATTTTAAATGATGCCAATGTTTTCACTTCCATAATTTAATAAATATAACTATTTAAATATTGTGATTTTAAGATGATACATTATAGTAAAAATATTATTGTGAAAGTTAATAGATTTATATTAATTATAGGATTTTATTTCTAATTTTTATGAAAAAAATAAGTATATTAAATAATTATACAAAAATGTTGTAGAAATTATTTTATTATGAGATAAACCAAATAAATGGTTTTAACAATAATAAAATAAATATTATATGAACTATATAATGTTCTCCACTAATTTTATAGATACATATGACCTTTTCGGAATCTATTAATGCTTTTAGTTCGAACATATCTTCTGTATATATTTTATTTAAATTCAAATAAATGAATAGTGTCAAAATTGACACTATTGTTATTTTATAAAAATAACATATTTTAAAATTGTTTAAAAATCACAAAAATATATAAAAATTATAAATTTAAATTTATATGGTCTAAAATGTTATAAAGTATCCAATTGTATATAATTCACAACAAATAAGTAATTATTTGTTAAAAGTTAAAATTTAGAAAGTTATTACCACAAAAAAAATTAAATTGATTAAGTTAGGATAAATCAAGTTGATAATGATTAAAATAATTTCCTAACATGTATAAATTTTATTGGATGATGCGATTAAAACCCTATATCATCTAATATTCGAATATGAGTCATTTTTTGAGGTATTTAAGTGGGGTTAGATATATTATAAATTAATATTTTTAAGATTTCCAAAGGTGCCCCCTCCCTTATAAAAGAGAACCCCCCCCTCTCTTACTCACACCAATTTGAGCCTTCAAGATCATCCAACCACTGCCAAATTATCTTCTCCACTTCTCTAGAAACATCCTAGAGGTCCTGGTATTCTTCAAAGGCCAATTTTAGTTCCCTAAGTGGAGGTTTCAAAGAGGCGTGTCAAAGAAGAGGTAATATCTGTTACCGATTCTTTCAATTTTCTTTCTTCTTCAACTTCTTCCTCTTTGGTCGTTTCATTATTAAGTAATAACATAAGTATCAATCATATAGTGATATGTTATTATAAGTATGAAACAACCATATTTAACCATCTATCCATCCTATTGAAAATGAAATCACTGCGCGTGCGTACGTACTGAATATCGTCTCAACGTCGTGGTGTAATCTATTTTCCACCACCATCTTACTTAGATGGGTATACTGGTGAAATTAATGAATATATATGATTATTGTAAAGTGATATTGATTCTGTAATATTATACATACACTTTAATACAATTTGACGATCATGGGAATGATATCATCGCTCGTGCGTACGTACGGAATACCGTTTCCACGACGCGATGAGATTCACTCTCCATGATAACCATTCAAGAATGATTATAAAGTATATATAATAAGTAATCATAAAATATATGACATAATAATTCTACTGGATTTATTTATATATATATTTATGTCCTCTACTTAATTTCATTCAATTCAATAAGGAAACGAAAACAGCGTTCATGCGTACGTACGACCTACCGTCTCCATGAATGGTGTATTTTTTTCCATTTACCGACCTATTATATATATGTATATTATGAATATATATTATATATAAATCATGTTTTATATTCTTTAATTAAGTAATCATGATCTAAGTAATCATATGAATAATTACATGTCAAAACACGGACGACAAATGAAACGATTTTACCCAAAACACTCTTTAACATGGAATTTACAAAAGAAAGGGTAATATAAAGTCAAAAGTGAACCATATATGATATAATAACAATGAATATGATTCTGTAATAAGTCAATGACATTATTTAAATCATTATACAGGAGGTTTGGATACGTACGAAGCATATCGTACTTAAGGTAAGGGATAATTTTTCAAATCTCATTTTTATCTGAGATTGCTTATTCGTAAGTATTTACTTGGGTTATTTCTATCATCCACGTCCATATTTTATAAAAGTGTTTTCATGTATGTTTAATGTTTTTTTACCCATTTTTGACTTTTACTACATGGTATGTATGTAATCTTTCTATTACGAGGTACTTTTTGACTTTTTCGGCAAAAGTATGAGAAGATTTTTTTTAACTTATACGGCGTGAACAGATTTTTACGGTTTCATAATGCCTTATTTTTATGAAGATTACTATACATGATTTTATAACTATTTTCAACAAAATAATTTTATTTTAAACTTTCATGGCATTTTTTTAAAAGAAAATGATTTTGATGAAGAAATGATATTTTCCTCAAGAATTCATTTCAAGGGTTTTATCAAAACCATTTTCTATCTAAGATGACATTATTTCATATGTGTATGTTTCAATTATAATTTCTCTATGATTTACATGGTTTCAATTTTTTTATGATGAAATATCCATTTGTTTGATCTGGATTATGTGATGATGGGATGATGTTTATGAAACCCAATTTATTCTTTGGGTTATGATGAATGTTTTAAGTTTATTTTGTGGCACAAGTAGGAATGATTTCTCTATGAGATGGGTGTGACCTATATCTCCTTCCAATGCATTTGGTAAAGATTTATATCTCATGAGATAGACATGGCTGGAACAGAAAGTTAAACCGGTTCAGTAATACAGGACTGGAACGAGGAGTGAACTCGATTCAGAAAGAGACTTTTTCCACTAATATGGTCTTGGAAGAAATACCTTGGCTAATATGGAAATAATATCATGTTATTAATGGTTTCCACAATTACATGTTTTATTCCCTTGCTATTTTGTCATTCTTAATGTTTCTTTATGATCTATGCCTTACGTACTTCCATGTTTTATGTCATTGCTCATGCTTTTGATGTTTAAACATTATGTTAATGTTTTTATGTTCAAATGTATATGGGATGTTTTATTTTATCCATTATTACCCTTACTGAGCATTTGAGCTCACCCTTTTTATGATTTATTTTCCCCAGGATATAAAGAAAGGTTTTAGGTAAGGAAAAAAGGGAAGATCTTAATGGGAGATGTTGAAGAACATTCACCACGATTAGAAGATTACGTTCCAAGTTTCCAAAGACACTAAACTATTAAGGTCCTTGGGTGTCTGTTTTTGTTATGTAATAAGTATTTCACAAAAGTAATGTAATGTTCATGTACGTCATGATTCGGGTCTCTATAGCAGTTCTCTTGGATTCCCACTCATTTGGCATGATTTCTATGATCTTATCAACAAGAAATTCATCATCTAATCATTTATCTCCCAAGGATTGTAAAAAATTCACAATAGTCATGGATCATTGTTGAACCTTACATATAGGTTCTAAATAAGGAAATCTAAATCCATGATATTCAGCTCTGGGCATGGCTATTCTAGTTTTAATTACTTTGGATGTTCGAAAGATAGTAACATCAAATTTATTACAAATACAATTTTCTGCTTCACACGATGAAGTTTAGCTATATATATATTTCTAGTCATATAACAAAGCAAAGTATTGTGTACCTTATAATTCAGTTGATATTCATGCTTTTCTTAATTGGTCAAGGCACTAACTTTTTTGTTAGGGATTTTATATCCTCCAGTAAGCATAACAAAATTATCTACTCTATTATGGATAATAAATTTCTTCATACAATCTCTCCAATATTCGTAATAATTTCCATCAAATATAGGTTGTCTGGTTGGATTGAGATTGTCTATGGAACCAACATTGATTCCTGTCATCTTAAAGAAAAATCTCTCCACAAAAAATTGTTAATAGAAAATGATTAGATTCATGGAAAATATTCCTAAGCAATGAATATAGAATAATGAAAACATGATCAAGGAAAACTAATATGTGAGTATAAGTATTTCAGAGACCTCCTCTGATACTAATTGTAGGATCAAAATAATGAATGAAGATACTGATTATAGTATCTAATGATATAGATGCTCAATATACAAGATGGGGGTGAATTGTATACTTTAAAAAAATAATTTGGATCTTTAAAAGATGGTGAAGTTTAACAAAGTTAAAAAATTTAATTCACAAAACCTATAGTTCTACACAAATTCTTAATTCTGGAAATATGATTCTTAGAATTTAATTCTGGAATAGTGATTTCGGAAATGAAACTAAACAAAGTTTACAAATACAAATATTCTACCTTAAAGCATATATAATATTACTACATCAAAGTAAAAGTATAAGGAAGTATAAGTTATTTATAATTACCTCAACAAACAAAATGGAGTGGAAAACTTGAAACAAACTAGAAACAAGTAGTAAATATTTTAACCCAAAGAGTAGGGTATCTAACAACCTTGCATAAAGGCCCCTTGATTTATACATTCCCAGAATGTATGTCTTACCCACACCATGGTAAGCCCTAGATAAGAAGATCGTAGTATCTCTTGCAATCCCCACAAGTCCTAAACTTCAAGGGAGTCGGCACCTCTGTCTTTCTCATCATGGAAGTCCTCAAACTTTAAGGTAGTCGGTACCTCTGTCTTCCTATCCCCAAAAGCCCTTGATTGTACAAAATAACAATCAGAGTTGTACAAATCAATATGAACAAGATGTTCAGTATGCACTCAGCATGAGAGTGTCTCTATAGAAATCACTTCAACAACATGTAATCTCTTGAGTCATATAACAATATTGAGTTTTTCAAATGAGCTCTTATTTATAGGCAAAACAACAATGGTCGGCTCCCTCCTCCAACATTCATATTTTTTCTTGAATATTGGAGGGACCAGTACACGTTTTACTCAAACGACATTTAGTTAGTAATAGAATGCATGAAATAGTTTTATAACAAGAACAAGTGTATGAAATAATATGGTTACATTAACCAAAATCTAATACTCAGAATGTAAGTAAATATGAATGTTCAGAGTCTAACAAAAAATTAATTTGAAGTCTGTAATACAAGAAAATTTAGATTCTATCTTCTAATGAATTCAAAATATGAACTATATATAATTTTGGAGACTAAATTACAAGGAAATTCAGAATATGTATTCACAAGAATTTGGAACTTGAACCTACATAGTTCAGATTCAGAGTTCATGAGAATTTGGAGTCAGAACTTAAAATGTTTGGAGTCAAGGTTCATTAGAATTCGGAGTCAGAATGTAAAATGTTCAGAGTCAGAGTTCATGATAATTTGAGTCAGATCTTACAATGTTTGGAGTCAAAGTTCTTGAGAATTCGGAGTGTGAACATAAAATTTTCAGAGTCTGAATTCTTTAGATTTTGGGTTTGGAACTCAGAAGAGTTCGAAGTCTGAATTCAGAGAACACGGAGTTTAAACTTACAAATCTCGGAGTCTGAATTCATTAGAATTCAGAGTCATAACTCAGAAGAGTTCTTAGTATGAATTCAAGGATCTTGAAGACTAAATTCATTATAATTTCGAGTAAAAATTCATATGAGTTTGGAGTATGAATTCAGAGAACTCGTAGTCAGAATTCGTATGAATTTGGAGTCAGAACTCAGAAGAGTTCGGAGTTTGAATTCTGAGAACTCAGAGTCTGAATTCGGATCCTAAAAACA
Source organism: Viscum album (assembly GCA_963277665.1). Taxonomy (NCBI): domain Eukaryota; kingdom Viridiplantae; phylum Streptophyta; class Magnoliopsida; order Santalales; family Viscaceae; genus Viscum; species Viscum album. The sequence goes on along the minus strand of OY728163.1, from coordinate 712,531,074 downwards.
GAATTCTCTTTATCTAAGTATAATACGATTTTGAGGATTTAGATATGAAACCAATATTTTACACTTAGACAAGAGAATGATCAATGAAAAACATTGTAAGGATAAATTTCCATGGTGAAGGAAAATTTTCCTTATAGAAGTAAAACACAGGGTAAAATTATATTTACCTTGTGATAAGTCGTTGGTGATTTTCAAAACAATAAGGAATGGTAAAGTCATAAGGAAACCTTATTTACCTAAAAATATCCCCAAACATTAAGTAATTGAAAAGTCATAAGGAAAACTTTATTGTCTCAACCATAGTTTGTTCAAACAGTGTTCCCCAGTATGTGAACTTTAAAAACATTGGTTTTCATCATCATTTTTACCCAACACCAAAATGAACCACCCACACACTTTTTGTGCATCAAGAGTCATAAAAATCCTTTTGGTTAATGGAAAACTAGTATTTATGTTCCTATTATTGATAAAATATTTTTTATGCCCACCAAAATCTAAAAATTGTAAACAGGTGATGAATTTTACTAAATCCCAAAACTTTTGGAATTACACCTTTTCAATCATAACATAACCCATCCAAGAGCTATAAAACCCAATTATCATATGATACCAAACATACTAAACTCATTAAAATTAACTCAGACTCCCCCAGTCTAAGGGTATAATTAAACTAGCTCAAGGGATCCCCAATAAGTAGCTACTTACCATAGTAGCATTCCAACCCTAAACTCAAAAGAGTAGTGAGCGTCCACTAATCATCCCCAATATCGAAGTCCTAACATGATGAATATTCAATACTACACATCATTATGTGCTCCTATGTCATACTTGACACCCATCATGTCCCTCATATTAGCTGATGCTCGCTATATATCCATATCACACATGACACCTATGAGGTCCCCCATCTCCTCAAATGCTCAAATAATTCCCAATGCCTCTCACCTCAGACAAGTACCACATCACATCAATTACCAGATTCTAAATCACCTCCATATCCATCAATCCAATGATTCTCATAGAGTATACCAATTCCCTTCACCTCACATATATATATATATATATAGAACACCCGAGTTGATGCAAACATACTAACTGGCATCTGGTTAGTCCATAGATACATCTCTTGCCCATCATTCACTGAAAATGGATATCCCACTATGATGGAAATTCCAAAATTAAAAAACAACCATGGTTATTCCCACAGGGTAAAACTAACAAAAAACATATCCCCTTCATTCTTTGTACATTGTATCCATACTATATTCACTAGGATTGATGTTTTTCTACCTTAGGCTTGACCTCCCACTGGTACTCCACTAAACATTAGTCACTGAACCCACAATAGGGTCCTGATATCTCTCTCGAGACATAAACATTCAACTAACACTTGACTACAGTTCCTACTACTACTCTATGTCTAATCATAAAACCATATGTATTCCCAAGTCCCTGCCTTCTAGCTGTATGAGAAGGATTCCGTTATAAAATCTTGAGATTCCCAACCTTCCCACAATAATGGTACTCCTTTCATGAATGGTCACACTGTGTCCTCATATGAACCAGATTCCAACACATGAAACACTCCCCCAATGATCCACACATCAGTGGTCTTCTTGATTCATTGAACTATTTTCCTTAGTAAGACTCCTATCAATCCAGCTTCATGTTAGCTGATGCGTCACTACTAAAATCACCTAGAAATGATATTTAGATCAAATAATATCGATATGTTAGATTATCATTGGTGATGGGTTATAGATTCACCCCCATTGTAAATACTTCAATCCTAAATATGATTATATGCACTCGAACATATTTTTATAATCCGTCCTCAAACACCTCATCCTCAAGGCGTCATTTCCCACCATGCTCAGTGTGAAAGGATACAAATCAATGAACTACACAACATAGTCCATGATAGACATATCTCATTGATGTAGGCCAAGGAAATCCCTAGATATCTCTACCCACAGCCTCTCTAGAATGGATGTCTTGATCTACTTAGACGCAAATTCATTCTTGGATTCCGCCATCTCTACCTGCCTGGACTGACATATCCCACCATTCCTTCACAGGTCCACTAATAATATATATCATTAGTTCCACCCACTACACTGGGGGTGTCTCATATTACTGGAAGGTCATATACATCGACTCAATCTAGTTATCAATTGCTTATGTTCCATCCTCACCATGATATAGTGGTGGGTTATATAACTAGATAACCCGACATAGATCTTCCATATAAGTCTCTTCTCCCTATGCTCACATATAAATCCCTTGGATGATATGTACACGACTCACTCTGTTATACTCAAAAATCCATGATCCAAATTCATCCAAATCTGTAAGCCTCCCCGCATATACTGGATCCTTTACCAAACATTGTTCCGGTCACTTATTATCTTCTTAACCATTCTGGGCCTCATCATGAGCCCTATGAATCTGAAAATTTTCTCATTCAAGTGGAACCAAACCATTTCTCACCTCACACTTCAGGGGATCCCATTTAGGTGGAATCCCACTAAATACTAATAATTTAGGTAGATAGCCAAAATAGAACCTATATTTATATATAATGTAAATAGTTAAATAAGTAATAGTAAATGTAAAATCACTATACTTACCATCCTTCATCGCAACCATGTCTTAGTAAAACCATCCTTTGGTCCGTTAACCACAAATATTAGATCTTGGTATCAATAAATTCCTTAGGTTACATCCATCTTGATGAACCATGTCACCTCAATCCGATGACCGAATTTCCCAACCTACTAATCAAAATCACCCAATAGAATCAACCCTTCCTGATCCTCTAAGAGAAAGGTATCACATATGCCTCGTGCTATGCTCGTCCTGACAAACCATGTCAGATAATTCCAACTACCACATCACCAATCCTATTAATAAATATCACCCGATATCATGATCCCTTCATAGTCTTATAAGATTCATTCAATATATATAGGTATCACATATCCTAGGAAATATTATAGTAGTACATGCATATATATTTAAATAATCATATTAGTATAATCAGAAAGCATAAAAAATCATCCATTTTCATAATAGACCAAGGTTAAAAAAATACCACATTGCCTTATTAGGATAAGCATCACATATCAAAATAGGTAATAAGCAAATCCAAGTGAACCACTAAATTTTGAAATAATATCTACTGTAAAATGAACAAAATAGAATGGGAATTCCCAACCTTGGAATAAAAATAAATCTTCTTATGAAAATTAGAATAAAAATAAATAATTTCACAATTTAAGAAAAAAAATCAATATTCCTTTGAAAATATATTTAAATAAAAATCAATATTTCTTATGAAAATTGTATTTAAACAAACTGTTTCATCGATCATTCCAAACATATTTTAAAAATAATATTTTACACTTTAGTAAAACATATTTCTTAATAATAAACATCTTTTTTGAAATACTCTTGTAAAAAATATTTTATTGATTTTTTTATAGTATTTTGTGAAAAAAATAATTTATTGATAAATAATGAAAAATACTCATTTTTTATTGAAACCCGCATTTTCGACTAATGAATTTATAATGTTCTAGTTTTCTAGAAAAAATTATAAAATTAAAATTAGTCAAAAAATATGGTAGATAATAAAATTTCATTTAATGAAATCAATTATATGTTAAATTTTATGATAATATATTTATACTTATGAAAATTATTTATTTGAATAATAGCTTTTTTGTTTCATCTGCACGTTCAACATTAAATTAAATTATTCTACTTATATGATGTTAATTTGAAAAAATGTATTATATAATTTTAATCATCATAATTCATATTATGAAATATGTCCAATTTATATTTTGTTTATAATGAATATTAAAAATAATAAATAATTATTATCATGATTAAGGATAGAACGATTTTATTGGGGAAAAACTATGACCATAAGGTTTATAATTCAATACATACTAGTAAAATTATTATTATTTATACTTTTTAGACATTATAATATCAAAGTTTAATTAATGATAATTTTTCAATAAAAGTTTCATGTGAAAAACATGGGTATAATTAATTCGTTCCAATACATCAAAACACATCCTTCCCCCCACATATAAAAGGGAACCCACTATACTATACTATTAAAAGTTTAGAAACAACTTTTCAGACAATACCATCCCAAATATCTTCCAAAAATACAACTTAATGACCTTTATTACCTTTTTATAAAACCAATCTAGCTAGGCATTATGAATAATCATAAGCATGATTTCTAAAAAATAGGTACTGTTCTTAAGCATTCCTCATAATATTATTTCACACATTAACACTGTACAATATTAATTACCTAATATTAAATAATAAATATAATATATCCCATTTACATATATGTTATTATAACAATTTAATTCCATATATCAATCTCCACATCATGTTAATGAGAAATAAGTCCACCGATGATGCGTATGAAAAACTACTGCCTCCTGAACCGATGTAATTAATTCCCATCCCCACCACACAGTGATAGATATAATAATGTATTCAATATATAAATATATATATGTGTGTGTGTGTGTGTAATATTTAGGATATAATTATAGTTTTTTCCATTGTAAAATAACATATACCTCTTTAACATTCAATTTTATGAAAAAAATTATGTCGATTGTGTGTTTTTGTGGACTACCTCCTCTACGAAGCGATGTGAAACATTATTCATTTTATTTTTACTTTTATGGTACTAAAGATAGATTTAATGAATTTGTATGATATAATAATGATTCTAAAAAAGGTAAAATGTTTTTTATGTTTCTTTTTTTCCATCTAAAAATTAAACAAATACAATTTTCATGCTTACGTTTGACACACCATATCCATGAATGTCTTAACACATTTTTCTATGAATAGATATTATAGACTACTATAAATTATTAAATAATAAATATATATGATTTTAAAATAATGGGTATGATTCTTGAGATTATTAAACCTTGATAAATGTATGATGACTGAATCTACTGAAAAAATATATATTTGAAAGACGATGAAATTGTCACCCCGAAAAGTGTATTAATAAATAATTTTTAAGAAACATCTGATAAAAAATTACAATAAAATATTATATGGTATGATATATTTGTTTATGTTTCTTTAAAGTATTTATAGTTAATCTATATTTATTATACATTATTTTCAAACTGGTTTTATGGAAATCAGACAATAGGTTGGAGTTTCTTGTCTAAATTTCATTTCTGCGAGACATAAGGCATATTAATAAATTTGTATGATGTATATACTAGCCATTTGATAATAAATATCATTAATAACTTTATATTGTAAGGGACCGGACCTCTCCGGCCCATTCCATTGTCAAAAAAAGATGCAAAGTGTTCTGGGGGGTAAAATGGATTTTTCACACACTTTCTAGAATTTTGAAACTACACCCCATGTAGTTTGATTACTCGCTGTGTATCCCCCTTGCCGGGTATACCCCGTGATTAAGGCTGTGTCCTTGCCATGTGAAATAAATGGGTATACGCCATGTCTCCAATACTACACGCCGTGTAGTCCCTCTCCGCATACGCATTACCATGTGTTGACCAGTCAACGACCGTGTTCCATATTGGAGCCATGTGAAATAAATGAGTACATGATGTGTGTCCAAACTACATGACATGTAGTCCTTCCCCACGTATGTGTTACCCTCAAACAGTGTGTTGACCAGTCAACGGCCGTAGAGCCGTGTTGGAAGCCGCGTGGAGACCATGTGAAATAACCTATTACAGGCCGTGTACCATAAAGTACACGCCTTGTAATTTTGCTTTTCTTGCATATAAAAGAAGGGGTCCCCTCCTATTTTTCAACTCACCCCTCTCCTCCCCTTTACTCTGAGGAGAGTTATCCCAAGAGACTCGAAGGCTCTTTCTTCTATAACTTATTCGTCTGAGCTCCGATTTACGATCCGTCAGCGGCCACGGGATTGTAATGACGATTCGGAACTTCCGAGATTGGATCCATTGTCTTTCCTTTGGCCTTTACATTCCTACTTACACTCGAGGAGGTTTTTCCGGGACCCGACATAAGTGACGGACGCCGACAGATGTCTTCTAAGGTTGATCCAGGGGAGCGTTACGATCAGAACATGTTGAGACATGGATCTTACCTTCATATATCTAATTTATGCATCATGCGGGGTGGGTATCCTATTGTTTTCATGAGAAACAGTTTATACATTAAATAAAGATGATAATTGGTTAAAGAACAGGAATGTGGAAGTTGTTATGTTTATCTTTATTTATCCTATGATATTATGTTGTGAATTTAATAGACTTATGCCTACTAAAAATCATGGTCGTTGGGGGCCTTTTCTTGTGTAATTAAATGTTGCCTTGTCTTTTAAGACCGTTTTGTGGATAGAAAATTTGTGGAATGTGGAAATTGGTTAATCACGTAAAGTTGGCTGTTTAAAATCTGGAACCCTTGTGTGATCCCCCCGGTTAAAAAAATGGAATAATGAACATGTGGGTTTTGGTTTGGTTACTAGTATATGAAAGGGAGGGGTGAATCCTGGGTTGTTACAAATAAAACAGGCAGCAGAGCTGCGGTAAAATGTGGCACGAACCTTGTTTTCTGGGTTGTTGTGGGTCGGGTGGGCAGTGGGGCTGCGATAAATGGTATTAAATGGATAATGATGTCGGGTCCGGTTGTGGTTATGGTGGTTGGAAGCGGGGATGCAGGGTTGGTTTTTAATGTGAACAAACTATGGGTTATGAATAATAAATAAAAGTGGAATAGTTAATGAATGGTAGGTCATGGTAATGGAATGAGATTAATAATCAATGGGTTGGTTGGTTGATAAGAATGTCTTTATTGTGTTGCTTTTTTTCCTAACTTGATTTATGGATAGAAGGGATATGTTTTACAAAAGATCGATGTGGTTGGTTTTGGATAGTTTCTCAGTAATTAAGGAACTAAATAAATTAATTCTGCTGAGATGTGCAAACCTAAATGGGGTTGGGGTTGTTTGTTGTATGCATGCTTCGTAGTAGCAGTGTCGAGGAACATGCTCAATTTCTTTGTTTAGAAGCCATAGTTTGGGCTGTTTGATTGTTATACATATATATATATATATCTGTATCTTTTTTGTTTTATCTCACCCCACCCATGTTGAGCACTTAGTGTTGAACACTCCCATTTCATGGGCGAGAGTGTTTTTACCTTTGTTACTAGCTCATTCCTGCTCCTTCTCCCATAGGCTGTGATGGCATGAGGCGACCATACACCTAAGACTCTTCGGGTAGGTTTCGATTGGGGTAGTTTTAGCCCAAGACCCTTCGGGCAGGTTCTACTATTTCCCAAGAATCTTCAGGATGAGGCCCAGGTGTGTGCGGGTGGGATACGTGGTTGTGAGGCCCAGTTGTGGGGGGGGGGATACGTGGTTGTGAGGCCCAGGTGTGTGTGGGCATGATACATGTTTGTGAGGCCCAGGTGTGTGCGGGCTAGATACGTGGTTGTGACACCGAGGTGTGCGAAGGCGGGATACGTGGTTGTGAGGCCCAAGTGTGTGCGGGCAGGATACGTAGTTGTGAGGCCTAGGTGTGTGCGGGCAGGATACGTGGTTGTGAGGCCCAGGTGTGTTTGGGCGGGATATATGGTTTGTGAGTCCCAGGTTTGTGCGGGGGGGGGGGGAGAGTGTGGCAGCATCAGGATGTTCACCATTAGAAAGAGCAGCTAACTACTAGAAAATGGTGCAGGGTACCCAATACTCTTGTTTCTTATATACTACTACCTGTTGTGATTGTGTTTTTGGTGAGTGCGGCTGGTGAGGTTGGGTGGATAGAATTCCTTTCTAGGTTTCTTCTGTTTTTCTCACGGGACATTAGGATGTCTCCCCACTTGTGCACAAGAGCTTTAGGTTTCCCTAATATGTATACTTGTATGATCACCCTACGTTTACATTCAGGTTTCCAGGAGGACTACCAGGACCATGGGGGACACTACTAGTAGTACAATTGTTGTTTTTGCTGTTGTTGTATACTTGTTTCTTTTGGTATTGTACTTTGATCTTTCTTGTAATTTCACCTTGTTATAAAATTGATTAAACATGCATGTGGGCTTGGTTTGGATTTATTTCTATACACGTGTTCTTTTCCTTTTTGTTGGTTGAAATTTCTTATTTCCCCATCCTAAAAATAATAAAAGGGTAATGCCTCCCATATTTGTGAAAACTCATACCCTTGGTGCTAGTTGCCAACCTGGGGCCTACTGAAGGCGGGACTCAGGGGTCATTATCTCTCTTTCACCATTGCCAGCTCAGGAGGGGAATCTTTGGTGGGAGGGGGTCGTGACAGAATGATATCAGAGGTGATGGTTGAGATATAGGATGAAGTCTAGAGTTAGGAACAGTGAGTATTTCATGGGATGGTATGGAAACAATGATAGTTAATCATGGTGCGTGACATAGGCCAGGGAAGACCGGCTAGGACAGAGGATTTTAGGGCCCCCCATGATCCGATGAAAGGACTCTGAGCCTACCGAATGACCAAGTGAGGCTACATTGATTGCAGGTTAGAGACCATAGGGATGTTACATGCATCATCATGATTGTGCTTTACTTGATTTCGGTGTTCTAGGGAAGAAATTGAAATAAAATGATAAAATGAAACCATGAGTTTTTCTTTACTACTCTGTCTTAGGTGCTCTTTTTTACCATACAGCTATGGAACCTGGTCGACATCAGAGAGGCTGAGGAGTTGGGTGTGGATAGTTGCATGCAGCAGAGTTGATAGCTCTGGTAGGACCATAGGTGGTGTGAGGTACGATTTGTTTGTTCAGCACTCTTGTTTCTACTTAGTTCGATTCAGGAGCTTCACACTCCTTTGTTGCACCCGGTCTGTCCCATGCTTTGGGACTACACGTAGAGAGACTTTCCATTCCACTACTGCTGAGTACACCCATTGGAGGCCAGACCAGCGTATCTTGTGTTTCCCATATATGTGGGCTGATGTTGGGACCACACCAATCTAGTGGGGGCCTTATTCTGTAACATATGTAGCTATACGATGTCATCCTAGGCATAGACTGGTTGTTTTCTATTAGTGTCGTTATCGACTGCTTCTGGAGAAGAGTCGTGTTCTCTTACGTGGATGGGCAGTGCGTATCTATTGTTGATGAGAGGATCTATCAGGTGGGAAGCCGGGATGTGAAGCGTCTCCTTTCTTTCTTAGGCGTGTTATTAGTGGTTCCAGCTGATAAAGAGATTATGGATGTCCCAGAGGTTGTTGGGGTGTTCCTCGATGTTTTTCCTGAGGAGGTTGTGACTCTACCCCCCCCCCCCCCCCCCCGACATGACATTGAGTTCTGGATATACTTACATCCGGGTGCCCGTCCGATTTCGATGGCCCCTTATCAGATGACACCTTCAAAATTGCGGGAGTTGCAGATTCAGATTGATGATCTGATGGAGAAGAGTTTTGTTCGACCCAGCGTATTGCCATGGGGTTCTCTAGTTTTGTTCGTGAAGAAGGCAGATGGTGGTCTCAGGCTATGCATAGACTACCGAAGGTTAAACTAGGTAACGATCAAGATCCTTTACCCCCTTCCAAGGATAGATGATCTCTTCGACCATCTGAGGGGAGGAAGTTGCTTTTCTATGATTGATCTACGATTTGGATATCATCAGCTGAGGGTAAAGAACAGTGACATCTCGAAGATGGCATTCAGGTGTAGGTACGGGAACTTCGAGTTTGTAGTGATGCCGTTTGGAGTTACGAATGCACCAGCCGTGTTCATGGGACTTATGAAATTTGTCTTCTGAGAGTTTCTGGACCGGTTCGTCATTGTGTTTATCGATGAAATCCTGATTTACTCAAGATCAGAGGAGGAGCACGTCGAGCATCTCAGGGTAGTCTTGGAAGTCCTTTGACACCACAAACTTTACGGGAAATTGTCGATGTGTAAGTTATATATGTAAGAAGTACACTTCCATGGGCACGTAGTGTCTCAGCATGGAGTGTTTGTGGACCCGTCAAAGGTGGAGGAAGTTGTTTCTTGGGCAGCACCCAAGAGCCTGGCAGAAGATCACAGTTTCTTGGGGTTAGCAGGTTACTATCAGAGGTTCATTTCGGACTTCTCTCGAGTTGATGCTCCATTTTCAGCTTTGACTAGGAAGAACCGGGTCTTCCTATGGAGCGAGCAATGCCAGAAGGCTTTTGACTACCTAAAGGAGAAGATGGTCAGTGCTCCCGTATTCAGGTTGCTAGAGGAAGGGTTGTTGTATTAAGTGTTTTGTGATGCTTCTAGCCTTGGTCTGGGGTGCCTGCTGATGCAGAAGAAGGGAGTGATCTATTATGGGTCTAGTCAGTTACGCTCTCACAAGCGTAACTATGTCACCCATGTCGTAGATCTTGCAGCAGTAGTGTTCGCACTGAAGTTGTTGCGACATTACCTCTTTGGGGAGCGCTTTGTAGTCTTCTCAGATAATAAGAGATTGCATTATATCTTCCCCCAGCATGACCTGAACTTACGGCAGTGGATATGGGTCGAGTTTCTCCAAGACTATGACATTGAGATCTCTTACACTAAAGGTAAGGGAAATGTTTTGGCTGATGTCCTGAGTAGGGAGTCGCATCCGGAAGTGGTTTGGGAATCTGCTGATTCTTGGAAGGCGATGGGAGAGATGGCTGCCTTGCACTTGGATGCCAGGGTAGAAGGTGTTGGAGGCTGTTTGTCTCAGATGATGGTGCAGTACTCTTTATTGCAGTAGGTGGAAGAGTCTCAGTGGCGGGACTCCGAGGTGGAAGTGATGCGAGATCGTGTGGATCAAGGGAATGCTCCATAAGGATGGTCAGAGGACAGCCGAAATCAGTTGCTTTTCCATGGAAGGTTGTTTGTCCTGGAGAAAATGCGTGAGGGAGTTCTCTGTGAGTTCCATAGCTCAGCCTTAGTGGTACATCCAGGAGTTTCAAAAATGTACCTTGGCCTGAGAGAATAGATTTGGTGGACTGTGGTGAAATGGGAAGTGGTGAATTTTGTGGATAAATGCCTAGTGTGTCAGCAAGTGAAGGCTGAACACCGTGTTCCCAGTGGTTTGTTTCATCATTTAGATATTCCCGAGAGGAAGTGGGATGGAATCTCAATGGACTTTGTCACAGGACTACCCAGAGCTCAGGGTGGTTATTATGCTTTCTGGGTAGTGGTGGATCGACTGATGAAATCATCTCACTTCTTAGCAATTAAGGAGTCAGGCCCGGTGAGTACCTTAGAACAGAGGTACGTAGACGAGGTTGTGTAGTTGCATGGAGTTCCGAAGACTATCGTCTCAGATCAGGATACTCGGTTTACCTCACGATTCTGGAGGGGGTTAAAACATGCTTTTGGCACCCAGCTACACCATAGCACTGCATTCCACCCCCAGACCGATGGGCATACAGAGCGGACTATCCAGATGTTGGATGACATGTTGCGAGCATGCGTTCTGGATTTTGGTGGATAATGGGTATGACACTTGCCTTTAGTAGAGTTTTCCTACAACAACAGCTTCCACTCTACTGTTGGCATGACACCGTTTGAGGCATTGTATGGAAGACCATGTCGTTCACCCATTTGCTGTGCAGAGGTTGGTGGGACAGGTGCTCTTGGGCCAGAGGTAGTGTAGAGCACCATAGAGAAAGTCCACCTTGTACGTGAGAGGATGAAAGTGGCTCAGGACCGACAGAAGTCTTATGATGATCTTCGGAGGAGGCCCTTGGAGTTCGAGGTGGGGGATCATTTGTTCTTTAAGGTTTCCCCTCGATGGGGGCAGCAGAGGTTTGGGAAAGGGAGAAAGCTCTCATATAGTTTCATCGAACCTTTTGAGGTGCTGAGGCTAGTCGGCGAGGTGGAATATCAGCTGGCCCTGCCACCTCAGTTGGAGAAGGTTCATGACATCTTCCACGTCTCCCAGCTTCACCGATACTTACACGAAGACTCCCACGTTATCAACTGGGGAGAGTTAGATATGGGAGACGACATGACCTTCGAGGAATGAACAGTCAGAATCGAGGATCGTAAAGAGAAGGTGCTCCATGGATGAACCATTCTGTTGGTTCATGTGTTGTGGAGGCATGGTGGCCTCGAGGAGAGCACTTGGGAGAGGGAGACCCAGATGCATGCTCAGTACCCGTAGTTGTTTTGACTTGTTTTTTCCCTTGTTCTTCTGAGGATTGTGTTGATGTTGTACTCTATAACTTTGATATATGGAATTCTTGGCTTGTCAGTTGTCAGTCCTTTTGTTTCCTTGTTCTCTGGAAGTGTGTAGCATGTCCGGATGTGTGGGGAAAGGGAAAAACCGGACTCTTAATCAAGACGCATTAATGAGTATGTGATTGAACCTGTGCGGGCAATTGAATGCCACCTAAAGCGGATAATATCTCAACATAGAAGAAGGAATTTCCCCCAAACCACGTGTTCGGGAAATGTGTGGGTTGTACGGTGTTAGGGGCAGTGTAAGATGGAATATCCTAATGTATGAAAGTGGGAAGAACCAATCCTTAATCGAGATGCATTAATGAGGATGCAATTAAACCCATGTAGGCGAGTCAGTTCCACCTAAAGCGGATAATATCTCGACATAGAAGAAGGAATTACTAACACATATCATTAGGTTTGTTGGTTGGGTTCCTGTTATAACGAGAACCCTAAGAGGTATCTTGTTGGGTTCCTCAGGGTTGGTTTTTGAATTCTTGGGGACGAGAATGTTTTAAGAGGTATCTGATATAATGGCTCGGACCTCTCTGGCCCATTCCTTTGTCAATAAAAGCCAAGAAGTGTTCTGGAGGGTAAAATGGACTTTTCCCACACTTTCCCAGAATTTTGAAACTACACGCCGTTTAGTTTGAGTACACGCCATGTACCCCCCTGTCGGGTATACCCCATGTTGAAGGTCGTGTCCTTGCTGTGTGAAATAAATGGGTACACGCCGTGTGTCCAATACTACACGCCGTGTAGTCTCTCTCCACATACATGTTACCGTGTTTTGACCAGTCAACAACCGTGTGCCGTGTAGGAGCCATGTGAAATAAATGAGTACATTCCGTGTGTCCAAACTACACGTCGTGTAGTCCTTTCCCGCGTATGCGTTACCCTCAAACCGTGTGTTGACATGTCAACAGCCGCGGAGCCGTGTTGGAAGATGCATGGAGACCGTGTGAAATAACTGAGTACACATCATGTACCATAATGTGCATTCCGTGTACTTTTGTTTTATCGACTATAAAAGGAGGGGTCCCCTCCTCTTTTTCAACTCACCCCTCTCCTCCCCTTTCCTCTGATCAGAGTTCTCCCAAGAGACTCGAAGGTTCTTTCTTCCATAACCTCTTCATCCGAGATCTGATTTATGATCCTTCAGCGGCCACGGGATCGTATCGACAAGGCGGAACATCCGAGCTTGGATCTGTTGTCTTTCCTTCGTCTATTCCTTTCCGACTTACACCCGAGGAGGTTTTTCCGGCACCCGAATGAAGGGACGGACGCCGAAGGACGTCTTCTAAGGTTGATCCGGGGAGCGTTGTGATTAGAACATGTTGAGGTACAGATCTTACCTTCGTCTCTCTAATTTGTGCATCATGCAGGGTGGGTATCCTCTTGTTTTCATGAGAAATAGTTGAACCATTAAATGATGATAATAAATAGTTAAATAACGGGAATGGGGAATTTTTTATGTTTATCTTTATTTATCCTGTGATATGATGTTGTGAATTTAATAGGCTTATGCCTACAGAAAAGCACGGTCGTTGGGGGCCTTTTCTTCCACAATTAAATGTTTCCCTATCCCTTTAGACCGTTTTGTGGATTGAAACTTTTTTGGAATGTGGAAATTGGTTACTCACGTAAAGTTGGCTATTTAAAATCTGGATCCCTTGTGTGATCACCCCGGTTAAACAAAATGGGATAATGAACATGTGGGTTTTGTATTGGTTACTGGTGTGTGAAAGGTAGGGGTGAATCCTGGGTTGTTACGAATAGAATAGGCAGTAGGGCTGCGGTAAAATGTGGCACAAACTTTGTTTTGTGGGATGATGTGGATCGGGTGGGCAGCGGGGCTGTGATAAATTGTATTAAAGGGATAATGATGTATGGTGCGGTTTTGGTGATGGTGGTTGGTAGCAGGGATGTAGGGTTGGGTTTTAATGTGAAAAACTATGGGTTGTGATTAATAAATAAAAGTGGAAGAGTTAATGAATGGTGGGTCATGGTAATGGAATGAGATTAATAATCAATGGTTTGATTGGTTGATAATAAGGACTTGGTTGTATTGCTTGTGTTTTCCTAACTTGATTTGTGGATGGCATGGGTATGTTTTACGAATGATCGATGTGGTTGGTTATGGATTGATTCCCAGTAGTTAAGGAACTAAATAAATTAATTCTGCTGAAACGTGAAAACCTAAATGGGGTTGGGGTTGTTTGTTGTATGCATGCTTCGTAGTAGTAGTGCCAAGGAACGTGCTCAGTTTCTCTGTTTAGAAGTCATAGGTTGGGCTGTTTATTTGTTATACATATATATATCTGTATCTTTTGTGTTTTATCGCACCCCACCCATGTTGAGAACATAGTGCCGAACACTCCCATTTCATGGCAGAGGGTGTTTTTCCCGTACAAACTAGCTATTTCATGCACCTTCTCCCCTAGGATGTGATGGATTTAGGTGAACTTACACCTAAGAATCTTTGGGTAGGCTTCGATTGGGGTGGTTTTATCCCAAGACCCTTCGGGTAAGTTCTAATTTTTTCCAAGAATCTTTAGGATGAGGCCCAGGTGTGTGCTTGCGGGATACGTTGTTGTGAGGACCAGGTGTGTACGGGCGAGATATGTGGTTGTGAGGCCCAGGTGTGTGCGGGTGGGATACGTGGTTTTGCGGCCCAGGTGTGTGCGGGCCGGATACGTGGTTGTGAGGCTCAGGTGTGTGAAGGCCGAATACATGGTTGTGAGGCCCAGGTGTGTCCGGGCGGGATACGTGGTTGTGAGGCCCAGGTATGTGCGGGCAGGATACATGGTTGTGAGGCCCAGGTGTGTGCGGGCAGGATGTATGGTTTGTGAGGCCCTGGTGTGGGCGGGTGGGGAGAGTGTGGCAGCATCAGGATGGTCGCCGTTAGGAAGAGCACCTTACTACTGTTAAATGGTGCGGGGTACCCAATACTCTTGTTTCTAATATACTACATCCTCTTGTGATTGTGTTTTTGGTGAGCGTTGCTGGTGAGGTTGGGTGGATAAAATTCCTTGCTAGGTTTCTTATGTTGTTCTCACTGGGCATTAGGATGTCTCCCCACTTGTACACATGATCTTTAGGTTTCCCTACTGAGTATACTTGTATGCTCACCCTACGTTTATATTCAAGTTTCTAGGAGGACTACCAGGGCCGTGCAGGACCCTACTAGTCGGATAGTTGGAGTTGTTACTGTTGTTGTACACTTGTTTCTTTTGGTATTGTACTTTGAGATTTCTTATACTTGCACCTTGTTATAAAATTGTTAAAAAATGCATGTGGGATGGGTTTGGGTTTATTTTTATACACTTGTTCTTTTCCTATTTTGTGGTTGACTTGTCTTATTTCCCGATCGTAAAAATAATAAAAGGGTAATGCCTCCCATATTTGTGAAAACTCATACCCTTGGTGCTAGTCACCCACCCGAGGCCTACTGGAGGTGGGACTCAGGTAATTATCTCCCTTTCACCATTGCTAGCTCTAGAGGGGCATCTTTGGTGGGAGGGGGTCGTGACAATATTTCTGTTTCTTAGGAATTTAATTTAATGTTTTTGTCATGGGGATTACAATTCAAAAAATTTCTAATGTGGCAATGGTTTATTTCAAGATGTCATAATTATTCAGTATTGTTTATGCTTAAGTATACTCTAGGGAATATAGTTTGATATTTCAATAATTAATCTAATACATTGTATTATCCAATATATATTCATCAAATATTTATGTAATAATATAATTTTCCTCTCTCTGGTACATAAAATTATTGTGAAAGTATTTTCAATTAAAACCACCATTATTTCTCAATTCCATCAAAAATCATTTTCCATCCATGTCCATATATAGTAAAATTTTATTAAAAAATGTTTTTAATACTATTATAATATTATTTTAATTTATTTTTACCCATGATTGGGTTTTTAAAAATAATTTTTGAAGCCTTATTCCTTCAATTTATGTTACAATGTACGTTTGGACTTATCATCTAAATATATGAAAGTAATCACTGTTTTAATGTTCTCCATATAAATATAACATACATTCAATAATGTCCACTGATTTGTTTGAATCATCACTAACAATTATTAATTTTTATTCAAAGAATGTTTTTCATAATATTGTAGATTTTTATAAATTAATTTTCGATGTGGAAAGGGTATTTTCCTCAAGAATGATTTAATAATTTTTTTTGTATTTATATTCAAAAATGAAAAAACCTTATTTTAAATATTCTACTATTATTTTATGTTGTAATTAACCTATAGTTATTATTTATCTAGATGGTTTGTGATCAATTTTACTAGGTGTGTACTATTTTTATCACATTCACTATATTACATTGAATGGTTTATGATCATGATTATTGATTGTGGAATGTTTTGACAATTTTTTATGTTAGTTTTTAAATAATTTTTTTTACACTGATTACATTTATTCCGATCATATAAGGAATTTATGTCACTTATTATTTGATTTGTGGGCCCCAAAACACGCCCTTGATTTATCGATAGGTCTAGTGATACAAATTAGTTTACGTAGTTTCAATAAGGAATTACGCATATATGTAAATTGTTTTTGAACAAGGAATTGATAACATGGTGACGGTGTTTGGAATTATACATTCCCTCATAATGATCATAATTATTGATATGAATTTGATTATTTTATTAGTTATATTTTCTAATGAAAAGTTTCAATATTATTTGATTATTTATATTACATTATTTTTATAAAAATTTGTTCCTACTAAAATATTTTTCATGTTTATGTTATTGAATAAATGAAACGTGTGGTTGTTGTTCACCATTAAATAGTGATTATTACTTAATTATTTATGATACTTTCTATTGTACAAATACCCTTATAGAGCACTATAGCTCACCACTTTTATATGTTTCCTCTTCATATGATGATATGAAGTGTATTATGTTTTAGTTGAAGGGATATTCTAAAGGAAACAATGTTGTTATAAATTAAAATTCAATTTTTTATTTTAGGTTTTCAATTTAATAAATGATTCAAGTATGTACCTAGTTATCCTTGAATAACTAACTATTATAACCTTAAGGATTAAATTCATGGTATATAGTGTTTATATAATAATGTTACCACTAAATTTAGGATACAAGGGAAAGGATTTTAATAGTTCGTATAATAGGAAGTATAATTGAAACATTTGGAACTACGTTTTCAAAAAAATATTTCAGATAACATAACCATATGAATTACATTGAGGATATGTATAAATATATCATAACATCTAATTTTATTTAAAACATATATATTATTGTATTTTCATAAAAATAATCTTTATCTGTATACTATATGTGGATGTGACTCAGGCATATATGAACATAGGTGTCCTAACCCTAAAAATGGAATATTGGTATTTGACTTGATCGTAAAATGGTCCTACAAAACTCAACTTTCTGTACACATGGATTGACATTATTGAGAGATATGATAGGGATCATTCACAATTTATTTAAAAATAATTAGGATGGGCATGAAAATATTTTTAGGAATTTCAAATATTCCCATAGATACACAATTTATGATTGTTACTGTAGATATGAATAAATTTTTCAATTTATGAATAGTGGTTCATTGGTATTAAAAATATATATTATTATTCATAATGTTACGATATTATCTAGTTTATTAGATTGTTAATAAATGGAAACTAGTTAATGAAATGAAACCATATTAATGCATATAATTCCTATAGGAATTTCCTTATAGGGTAAGATATTGATGCTAGAAAGAGATATGTAGTTGGGGATGAAAAATTTATAACTATATTATGGAGAATGACTTAGGTTATGTCCAACAACAATTCCCAATGGAGTAGTTGATTGATTCAAAACATTTCATAAAATTGTTATACTATTTTATACGTCAAAAACCTCTATCATTTAATTGGACTAAAAATATATTTGTATATGAGAAATGGATAATATCTTTAGAGAATCAATTTCTTACTTTGGAATATATTGAATGGTAGATGGTTATCTTGGAAGTTCATCCACAATCAGATTATATGGATCAATATTGGTCCTTTATTCAAAACACCATGAATGAAGATGAAATTGAAAATATGTTATTGAATGATTTTAAGGTACTCTTCATGGAAATGTTTTTTCCTTCTAAACAATGCTTAGATATAGAGGGAAAATTGTTGATTCTATGATATAATTATGTGGAATTTTTTTTAATCATGAATATTACATTATAAGGCTAGTAGGACGTGTTATGGTCAACGTAAATAATATAAAGATAATGAATGCCCTTTTTTATGTACCACAGAAAATCATTTAAATGAAACTAATATCCTAAAAAATCACATAAAATTAGGACATAATATCATATGGTATCATGAAAAGAAATAATTCTACATGAATTATGGATTTTAAGGAAGAAAATATATGAATAGGACTAATGTGAAAAAATTGATAAAAAGAAGAAGTGAATTAAGGGTTTTTCCATATGTTATAACTGTGGAAAAAACATCATGGTACATTCTTGATGGAAATGAGAGTTTTCTTAATTGGTTGAGAGAAATTCCATCAGGAATTTCAATGAATATGTAAGAAATAATCCTCCAATATTCAATGTTTAATCTATATGTATATTGGGAAACATGAAAATAAATTCCCCAAGCATATGGGGAATATACATAAGAATATATCAAGGGATCATGTTCATGTATATGTTATTACAACATTTTATGTGGATTAATGTACATATATATTTGGATTTTAAGTGGATTAATGTGCATATTTATTTGGAAAAAAGATATATATTGAATAAGTATATTTTAATTTATATTTTGGTCGTAATAATCATTAATCAGATAAGGATTATACTGAATTTTCCTTTTCATTCCGGATTTGATATTATATATTTAATAGTTCGGATAACCAAGAAAATTTATTTAGTGGTCGGAAGATTTTCATTGAGAATACATGACTATGGAAAATATAACCATATTATGTATTAGATACTGAGTTAATAATGTTTTTTGTGGTAATGTTTTTATTTACATTTAATTACTAAATGGTACAATATTGGTGAACTTGAAAATGAATCTTGGTTTGATTGAACGTAATTTACGATGGAGTCTCCTATATCTATGGATTCATGGAATATAATCTATATATTTTTATTTCATTATGATTTTAAATAATCATGTTATTACCATGTTTGGTATGATACATTATGAGATACATTATGTTGTTTATGGATAATTGTTTTTAAAATATTTTGGATTTAATATTTAATCGGATGTATTTTGGAGGTGTCTTAAGGTCCACTATTTAAGGAATAAATTATGTATAATTTTGGTTTTAATATTGAGGTATAGAGATTACTGTTTTATTTTGGAAAATATATTCCAATAATTTTGGGTTTAGTAAAAAATTTTAGATTAAAAAAATAATTATCAATAGTTTATTGATATTATGATATATTAAAATTTAATTTTAGTAATTCATGCAAAAAAAAATATCGTCTTAGATATTCATTTCTATGAGTATGATGTGATGTGGAAATAGACTGAAGCACAATCAAATGATGAAAATATTCTTATAAAATAATAAGATACTATGTACATATATTTTCATCTATTAACTATCATGATAGTAAATAATTCATTAAATTTAGAAAGTGGATCATTAATTTATACATTTACACCATTTCCATTAAATCATTTGCCTTTTTACTTATCATAGATTTATGTCATTATGGTTATTAAATTATTCATGATTATTCACTTTTTTCTGATCAGTGATCTCTATCAGTCTGCATTATTATTTACATTATTCTTCTATGTCCACATTTTTGAAATCCCAATATTTGTTTTATATATAGACAAATAGTTTTGTGTTATTGTATATGACCATCATACGTTCGTGTCTTTATTATCAAGATTAGGTTTTATTCAATGATCATATAATGTGAGATTTCAAAAAATTTATTTTCAAAATTCAAACCATTATTCCCAAATAGAATTTTAAATTGAAAGTAACTAAATTATTTAATGAGATAAAAATGAGCACACCTATAATTTATTTTATAAATATTTTTAAATAAATTTAATCTCATCGATAGCTTGTGATACACAAAACCATAAATCTAAATGAACTTTAATATAGTATAAGGTTATAATATATCCATTATATTATATAATGAGAATATTAATAATTAAAATGTGAAGAATATAAAATTTAAACATGTATAAAATAAGTACAATTGTTTTAAATTATGAATTAATTTAATTAAAAATAAATTGAATGAAAAATAAATGAATTTTTAAAAAACGTATATCTTCTAAAATAAATGATTCATCACATTTTTTCAGATTTAAAATAAAATTAAATTATGCCATTAATATGTATTTAATTTTAAAAAATGGATTCTATATTTTGATTCATCATAATTTTGATTATATTATAAGGAAAACATAATTTATGGTCACAATTAATTGTAAAAATTGTAAAAAATAATTATTACAGTTACGGTATAGTTGGGATTACCATTGGGTTAAAGTAATAATATAATGGTAAAAATGACCAAAAAAATTTCAATTACTATTTAATGTGCATATTTATACTTAATATACACTAAGGTTTTTGAATGATCATCTTTAGAGCAACTGTCTTGTGAGAACATTTGTATAATTTATTCTTTTACAAATCCCATGAGTGTACATTCCCTTACTTATAAAAGGAACCACATATCCTATATTATTAATACTAACACAACACTTTTTATTGAAAAGTAATATAATAAATTCCTTATTAATATCCCTATGAATTATCTACACTACTTAGTTTGATCAGAAAACCAATCTTGTAAGGCATTAGGTATAAATCTAATGATGTTTCTTGAAGAAGAGGTATAGATCATAACCCTACATTATCATCTTATTTCATTCGTTAACTCTTTAAAATTTCCATAAAATATGATGAAGTAATAACACCATTATATACCATATACTGATATGTTGTTATGTTTATGAGATGACCTATATCTATCTCCATTACTATCAAATGGTAAACATAACTATTAATCCTACGTACAGAAAACTACTACCTTATAAACCATTATAATTAGATTTCCATCACCACCTACCAATTATTGATATAATTGATGATTTAATTAAATTTTATATATCATATTTATGAAATAATCATTTTTTTAAATAAAAAAAATCTCCTCTTCCATTTTTCATTTCTGTCCTTTGGAAAATGATAACATCACCCATGCGTAGATGAATATTTTACCTCCATGAATGATTGCGAAAGGGGTATCATTTAATTTTTAATGGATGGTAATAAGGATGTCTTTCCTGAATATATATTATATATATCATATAATATTTATTCTTAAAAGTAAAAAATATTATTGACCTTTGTTTTTCTCTATCTATCAAAAAATGGAAGCCACATTCATGTGTATGTACAACCTATTATTTCAACGAAAGGTGCAACCCATTTTTACACCTATAACTTTTATAAAATATAATGAAAAATTATATTGTGTATTAATATTATATTTTTATCTTGGGTAACATTATGGAGATGATGGAACCATGATCCAAGTATAATTTCCAAAACAACCAAACCAAAACATACTTGAAAAACAATTCATTTATCATACATATTAGCATTTTTTAATTATGATTTGTTAACAAATGGGAGATAAAAATTTATAATAAAACCATATATGGTATGATATATATTATTATCATTATTTTATATATTTTTTTTATTAATATATATTTATATACATGAGGTCAAATATGTAAAAATTATTTCAGACTTAATTTAAGGGTTTCTCGTCTCACATTTAATTTCATGAAACAAATGCCATATTAACCACATATTTCATTTGTTTGGTGTATATAAATACCAATTTATATTTTATCATGTATCAATTTCTCCTAATTTTATTTTCATTTTTAATTTTATTATTTTTACATGGGTCTTATAATTTATAGTTTAATTAAGTTGAAAGGGTTCTTTCCGCAATCTCGTCATTATTTAGTATTGTTCAGGTTTATTTTTATCATAGGGTAATAAATTTATATTTATATATTATAACCATTATAAATAATTCTCCTCTAAATATAAATTTTATTCTCATATAATTTAAAAAGTTTCCTCTCTTTGGTGCTTATAAGAATTCATATTTTTAAAAACAATAGCCATCTTTTTTCTGTCATTGGTAAAAAACCATATTACATCCCTTTACGTGTTTTCTATTAATATATAATTTTTTTAAATATTGATATATTATTATATAATAATTTATATATATTATTTCATTAGAAAAATTTAATATTAATCTTTCTATCGTTTTCTGTACAATGTACTTTTGAATTCTATTTCGAAAAATGTGAAATGAATCATTATTTTAACTCCATTTTCATGAAAATTACTTATCCAAATACATAACCACTCATTTATTTTAAGAATAATTTAATATTATCTAGGTTTCTTTATAATTTAATTTTTTTATAATGCTATAGAAATATTTAGTTTATAAAAATAATGTTCAAATTGAAAAAGGTTATTTTCCTAAATAATATTTTCTAAACATTTTATGTTATATATATATTTATAAGTGAAAATAAATATTATTTTAGTTATGATATACTCGGGGTATGTTTTGAGGATACCGTACAAATTATTTCTCTATATGAGTTATGAATACTTTCACTATGGATATACTATTTTGATTAAATTACCAATATTTTTCTAAATTGTTTATGATTGTGTTTATTGATTGGGGAAAATATTACAATTTTGTAATCAAATTTTCAATAAAAATTAATACAGTGATTTTGATTGACACCGTTCATATGAGGAATTAATTGGAATTAAAAAGATAAATGCATAACCCTCTATATCCATTCAATGCATCATTAGTTCTAATGAGTCAATCTTTTTTTGGTTTTTGGATGATACTATACCCATTTATGTAATATGTGAGGGGAAAAATGATTTTTTGATATGGTGATGATATCTCAAATTAAAGATTCCATCTCTATAATATTTTTTATTAATTGAAATGTGATTGTTTGATTAGTTATAATTTCCATGTATAAGTTTCAAGCTCATGTGATTATTTATATTATTTTATTTTATTCACCATATATTCCCACCATATTATTATCCATGTTCGTGTTTTTGATTAAATAGATTGTTTTTCAGTTATTTTTAATTTCATATTGATTACACATGATTTTCATTGATATATTTTATTTATTAATACCCAAACTATGAATCAAATCTCAAACCATTCTTATTATTCCTTTTATGAGTATTTCATGAAGTGTATTAGGATTAATATGTTGGGATATTCAAATTATAATAATGGTGATATCAAACTAAATTATATATTTTATTTCAAATTTTCCACATTAATATGATATTCAAGTATATATCTACTCCCCCAAGCTTACATAACTATTTTACCCTTTGGGATATAACTACTTATATCCAATGAAAATTTAATAAAGTAACAATATACACTTGGATACTAGGTTTAGAGAATATTCAATTCTTTAGTAAAATGGTTTATATCTCCATCAATAAAATAATTAATCACAAAACATTAACCATGTTGGAATAAATAGGTTGACTCAATGATAGGGAGGAGAAATATGTGTTTGGAAATGTTAATAGTGGAATAAAGAGTTCAATTCTCCTAAATGAGGTTCAATTTCACTTATAAACGAAGAGGATAGAATGTAGAGATAGTCCCTCTAGTACTGATAAAGGAAATAATAGTGATGGTGAAATATATTATCAACGAAAGAAAAATGGGAATGTGTTAGGTAACAGTAACCATAAAAAAATATATCATGATGTGAGGAGATAATAAGGACATGACCAAGTCTTGGTTGTTTAATTTAAAAAATTATGTGCATGACTTCAAGTACATTATAAAAAAACGGTGAGAGAATAATGAGTATGTGATACTAATACAAGATAACAAAAACATGCTGGAAATTTCAATAGATGATTGTTGGGATAAAATATTTGTGTATTTGGAGGTTTTTTCTTATTTTTTCTCCTCATAATACTATTTGGGATTCCCCAAGTCAAGTGCATTGACACTAAGATTATCGGAGGATAAAACATCCTAGTTATGACCATATTATCGAGCCAATGAATAGTATATATTTAGTCATATAAGCAACAGATGCACCCTGATAAAATTATTTGTTTGTTTTAAATCATAGAATTCCTTACCATGATAAACATTTATGAATTATGGTTGGATAAATATTTTGAATTCGAAGGGACACTACAAGGATATAAATTTTCTTATTTCCATAACATATTGAATCCCATATTTTTCATGTTAAAGTGTGCATGATGGATCTGCACATAAAATCCACGTATGATGAAACTCTATAATTTAACATCATCCATTACTTTGGGGGGTGGGATTTACCAAAAAAAAATATAATCTCCCATGGATTGTACATATTGAAGATTCCTTAATATAGGTATATACCAAAAATCTTTACACGGATGTTTAGTTTCATCTATGAATAATTTGGATGTTTATATTGATGCTTAACGTTTCCTAGGAATATTTAAAGGGTTTATACTTAATTTTTTTGCATCCTAAGAGGATATATATATGTGGGTATGTATGGTCTCCTTGTAATAATAATTGTTTGTGATGATGTTTTGGGAATATAAGGAGGACTTAAGGATTTACATTATGGTTTAATGACTACTAGATGGACTTATAGAGTTTATGTGGGATTTTATGTCCATATTGAAGTACTTAAATTTCCAACGCTAATACTTAAGGACACCTAAGAGGACATTTATGGTGTTTGATGTCGTTTAAGGTCCCTCTATAATCCATAAATGATATATATTTGGGATTAATGTCTCTAAGAATGGAATAAAGTGTTTACATTTGGGATGAAGCTCACGTAAAGAAATCATAATGATACCTTTGAATTTTATATTGTTCAAGATGTAAAAATGGAATATATTACATCTCATTGTTATATGAAAAATAAAACAGGGGTTTTTCTCATGGGATACCCATGATATATGATTCTTATTCATATGTTCTTTATTGGTGGCAGAATAATTAGTCATATGTTCAATTTCTATCGAGTATGAAAAAATGGGCTCAATAATCAGGAATGATGATCATAAAAACCATTTTAGGGACTCAAACATGTGTATGTGGGGAGTAATTACATTTGGGTTCCTAAATTTTAAGTATATCAACCAGTTCAAAAAGGTTCACATCGTAAGGGACTCATGTTGAGAAAATTACCATGAACATTGAAATTTTCTCTAGGTGCTTGAGTATCACTTATTCATGGATAAGTATGAAAATGTAAGATATAGGGTCTAAAATATTTATTTACTTTAGAATCCATGAAGACATGATAATGTATAGACCATGAAATCAATTACATTCCTATAATGAAAGGTTTTTAATAGATCAATAGTGTTTCATTACTTTATAGAATGTTAAGGAATTTCTCTCCTTTAATTTTTACTCATCCATGGATTTTATAGGAATTTTGGGCCCTTCTCACAAAATAGTATCTGTAATACTACTAAAAACACATTTTATATAAAAAGAAGATGAAAATCACATGGATTTTGTTAAAACACTTAGTTAATGGGGAATTTTTGAATGTGAAAAGGTTACACTTCATTATGTATGTTGTGGAACATATACTAGGGGAAACCCTTCAAATGTAATTCGTACACTAATGTTATTATGTGGTGTTGGAATTTTTTTTCAAACATTCAAATCCATTACATCATTAAAACATGGTTGTAATGTTTTTGAATCATTCTAAATCATATCTATTCTTGATTAATCACACATACATTAAGAATACTATATGGATATTATATAAAATTAATTAACATTCAAAAGGCATTGGAGGAATACTAAACTGAATATAGAGTGATGAATATTATAATTTCATAATGTATAAAATTAATTCAAACTGTATTCATACTATAAAAGAAACAACAATATAATGTATTCAAACTGTATGCATTATATAATTTCTCATATATTTAATATGAATGACGAAAGTGAGTATGAAATTAAATATTTCATCGAATATACTTTATGTACATAGGTGAATGAACTTTTAAAAAATTTATGTATATTTTTTGATAATTGGTGTTTTTAATTATTAATTGTTTTTATACAGTATGAATTATGTATGATTAATTTGTACACACACACACACACATATATATATATATATATATATGGACAATATATAGTTTCTTCATTCTGTAATTTCACACATTATGAATCTAGAAGAGGCATGAGAGCCATGATATTTTGAAAATAAAAAATATATACAATATATTATTTGTGTATTGGTGTATATAATTTTTAAAAAAATAATCATACTGAATTCATACAATTCTTTTAATTCAATAAATATATGTATACAATATACATAATTTACTCATATAAGATTTTGAAAATTGAGGTTTTTTATTTTTTTATTGTATGTATAATTTTTTCATAAATGTATAATAAAATAAAACTTTTTTAAATGGGAATATATGCATTCTGTATACATACATGTTTTTTAAAGAATTTTAATTTTGTCATACATCATGAATATATGTGTATGAATATTTGTTTTTTAATATAATATTGTTGTGCGTGATTTTCAATGTCAAATTATGTTAGTGTATAAATGTTTTACACATATATATGTTTTTTTAAAAAATTGATAATAATTTTGAATAATATTAAAATAATGTATGAATACAGATAAAATATTGAATATATAAGGATTGAGTAAAATATACTATATATAGTATATGTAAATAACAATACAATGTGAAATTGATTTCCCTTAGTTTTTTTTTGGTAAATTATGAACGGTGAAAAAGGAGACAACTCACATGGTTTTTATTTGAAAATTATTCCATAGATTATATAATGTTATAGATATGAAAAATGATAATTATATTATTATAAATATATTTATTTAATAATTAAAATGATGAATAATAGACAATGAAATAAATGTTTTTCTATTGTAATATTTTATAATATTGTAGTGGAAGTATTAATATTTAATATTATTTGGTAAAAATTATAACGACCACTTAAATTAGATATAGATATTTTTATTGTATAATGGTTTCAGAAAAAAAAATTTAAATTTATTTATTCTGGTGGATGTTGGTGTTAAGTTTCAAAAATTACACACAATGTTATCACTTATGCATTGAAATATATTACTATAGGACATTCACAATTTATAAAAGAACAAAATTTCATTTTATTATTATCATTGATTCGACGGTGGAACAACTACAATTCTAGTAAAATATTTGTAATAATAACATATTAAAACAATTATAATAGAAATATTAAGTCATTTTTAAAATATTTTCTATGGCCGTTTTTTATTTTTATTTTTAATAGTTTAATATACATTTAGTGGAGTTTTTGATGATCATAGAATTGTTATAGATTCCTCAAGAAAAGGTATTATATTTTATTATTGATAAATCATTCTTATAAGTCATTAATATTTTTTATATACTTCCACTTTCTATATAAATATTTCTTGGTAGCCATAAAATAAGGAACCCGAGTTGATAATTTTAGAGAAATGTGTTAATATGATGAATGATGATTGAAGAGATGATTCTAAAAGGAATTATAGACAACTGTTTCTGGATGAAAATGAAATGCCAACAAATTTTTTTAGTTGATTTGATGTAATATAAAATAGTTGGAAGATAGTTTATGAGGTTCTATGTTAATATTATATGAATATAGAATATACTAGATTCATATAAATGTTTTGAGAATATATAAATTTTTACACATCCAAATGATAAACTTATAGGAACTTTCCATGTCTTCAAATCTATGATGTATAATAGTGTAGATACATGTAGCCTAATCATAAAAATGAATATTATACATAAGTATTTTTTGGACAAGATAACATTGTCGATGTGAGGTTTGTATTAAATTGATATGCAGTGGATGAAAACCATTACGCCGATTGTGACATATCTTCTTTATATTACGTAGCTGATGAACACCATGTAGTCAATTGAGACAAAGGTAAATTCAAACATGTAGAGGACTATGATGTAGATCATTGTTGTGACATAGCCAATTTCATGATTTCATGGAAATAACATGGTTTTTTAAGAAAAATTTTAGAAAATAACTGATATAATTTATATTTATATATCTCATCAAATAATGTTTCCTATGTTTTCTAGGTAGTTAAATGTATATGTTTATAGTAATTTGAATATGTTTAAATGAGAGATAAGTAAAGAATAAATTGACCAGTTTGAATGAGATGATCATACTACTGAAGATCATGGGGTTCAAATAAATCATATATGTTAACTATTACAATGATACTATGAGAGTATTTTTTACAATAATTTTTTTATATAATTTTGTTTTGAAGGATTAAATTAAATAAATATGAAAATTTATCAATATTTTTCTCAAAAAGATGTTATCTAAGATATATGTACATTAAAAAAATGTAATGAAAAAGGTGAACCAATGTTAGGAGTATATAATAGATACACACTAGATTATTCAATAAATCTAAAGAGAATTCTGATTTAACAAGATTTAGAAGAAGTTTCAAGAATATAATACTTGATATAAGTAGTTGTTTAATATCATGAAGTGGTATATGTGTACACCAATATATTCATATTTTCATAGAGTAAGACCTTTTTTCAATGTTGCGATGAATACACTGAAGAGGATTGGGTATCCATTCATTTTTTGATCCTCATTGAATAGAATAATTGTAAATTACATTGGGTGATGGAAGAGGAGGAACATATTGGGAATCTTTATTGATAAAATTTATTTTTTTGTGTGGTTATAATAACTTATTATAGTTAATAATCTATTTTTTGGGGACAAACCAACATAGCAAGAACAAAATTGTGTGGAAGCTTATAAAAACTCTATATTCCACTCTCTGATATTACTAATTCACATGATGTTATATTAATAGGAACGTTTTAGTGGTTCCAGAACCAGAACGGGTTTAATTGGTTTAATTAGAATAAGATAATTCATAAAAGAGACTACTGATTCACCTCCAGTCAATCATCTATCCAGCCTGGGACCATTCAATGTGTTTTAGAGAGAAGGTCCCCCATTGAGATACAAGTATAATTATGAGACACGGATTATATTAACATAGGTAGTAGTTGAGTTGTCCCTATATTCAATGGAAAAAATTATCATTTGCAGATGAATAGTATGATATATAATATCCCATCACATTTCCTAGATGTGATAGATATGTATTTTTCGGTTTTACACATATTTTTAGGATTCTTGATTGGCACTAGATAATAAGAGAAATTTATAGTTAGACAGAAACACTGAAAATTCATATTGATGTGTCAATACAAAAAGGACCAAACAAAGAACATGGGATTCCACAATCTAAATGAAATATTAGACATGTTAAGAAGAAACACTGATGATAATTTCAAAGTCATGGAAACAAAACATAAATTTCAGAGGAACTAATTTGATGATATAAATATTACTGATGATGATATAATCATTGAATACATTACAAGGGTAAATAAAATTGTTAACAATATCTAAAGACTTTGGGTTAATCTAAAGGATACCATCATTACCAAAAAAATTATGAGTAACTTTCAAGATTATATTTATTCAAAAATATCATCACTAAAAGAAATATAATTCTTGAAAATTGGCGAGGAACACAAAATACTCATATATTAAGGGATAAGAAAGGAAATGAAATTATATAATGATGGATGTTAGTGGAAATAAAATTTGAATCCACCGAAATAAGAAATACCATAGAATAGTATGGTGGATAATATAAAAAAATCGATCATTAGAATAATGAAGAATTCAATCAAATTGTTTCTATTATATAAAACTGATAAAGAGAGGTAAATTTAATGGAGAGGGAGGGAATAACTAATTTCTTTCAACTATCAAGAAATTATTTAATTTTGAATAAAAATTCCATAGAAAAATATTTAAAAATTTGAATCTAATTCATATGATTAGAGATATCACAATAAAAAATGTGGTATGAAGAAGAATAAGAACCTTAACAACAAGAATGGGAATATTATTATATGGATAAAAAAAGATTCATAATAAATGATTACATCATATAATGGTGTTTTTTATTTGATCATCAAAAATATGAAATTTATTCATAAATGTTTTGTGATTATATAGAATAACTAATATAATTTGCATGGGATTCTGATGAAAAAATAAGAATTCATCATTCGAAAGAGACAATCCTCAAGAGAATAAATAATAAAAATGATAAATACAATAAAATAGTTCTTTGAAAATGAAGGTCTTTGAAATAAGTAAGTATACAATGTTGATAAGATCATAAAACATGGGTATAGAGAATATGAACATGAAAATATTATATTAGATCTCAGGAAAGAAATCTCTTTAATTTAAGAACAGCTGGATGAGACACAATTCATATTTCCCTGAGTACATCATGAATTAAATAAGGTTATTGAAGACATTAATAACGATGTAAAGGTTTTTATAGACTCATCTTAGAAAAATTTGAATAATAGGACACATTACAATTGAAAATATTTACTAAATATAACTATTTTATTAAATTAGGAATATGTAAAAAATGAAGATATTTTTACTAAGAAAACTAAGAGTAAATGTTCCACATCAAAAGAAGGTATTAACCAAACAAGGTGGTATATACCACTATCAAAAGTATAGTGTGGTTTTTAATATGATAATAAAAACACAAATAATGAATGATCTGTAGGCAATGTAAAAGAAAAAAAATTTGAAGGTCTTTTTCATTGTTTAGGTAGTCATTGAAAAATAGGATATTATTAATGGTTTAAAATGTATTTACAAGGAAATAAGAAATAATTATTTGGTGTTATTTAATATAAGAAGTAAAAATATAAATGGAAAGAACATATTACAGTATATTAAACAAAAACACATATGAAAAAATAAATATCAAATTTTGGAAGAAGTATAGTCATGTATGGTTTAGAAGGTCATAGGACTAAGGTATGAAAGGAATGATTAGATATAGGGTTTAACAATTTATCAAATGGAATAATTATAAAAGGAAATATATTATTAAGTAATGTTATGATTCATTGAAGACTGATAAAGGTAATATATATTCCATGTTGTTTGTTAAAGTCAACCGAAATTGGCTAATCAATTACAGGAAGATTAATAAATTATAATAGAAAATGGTAAACTGGTGGTTATCGAATATAAGATAAATGTTGATGAGATTATAACCCCAAATGGAAATATAAAGATTCAAAATACTACTATAGGGAATAATATTCCATATAAATAAGATGTTCAAGGGATGAGTCCAAATAAAACCTCACATACTGATATTAGAAGATTGAAATTGACTAGGTTGAGAGGAATATATCATCTTGATTCTTTTTCTAATAAAACAATAGCACATTGTTTATACATATTAATTTTCATTTTTTAGAAGGATAATTTGTGGAATTAAAGGAGGATGCATAATTATCTCACTTTTGGGAATCGTGCAGGATTTATACTTTATGGAGTATAATAATTTATAAGAAATATAATAATAAGAATAATTCTATTAAAGTAGAAAATTTTCTAGGAGGTACTATAATTATTAAAAATTCTAATTATTCTTGAAATTTGGGAAAATTTATATCCTAAAAGTAGATGTATGATAATCACACTTACAACCCATTAAAATTATTGAATAAAATACACTTATTATAGGGGGGGGGGGGGGGTTGGTTTCATAACATGAGGAAAGAGGGGAGTTTCATTAAATAAAAATTATCTATTTTTATTTTCTGTTAATATGTGACTAGGTTATATATTTTTTTTTTGAAAAATATATATTTTTACACATCCTCTATTTGAGATATAAGAAATTATAAGTGTGATATAACATGAATGGTACTATATGGATATCATTGACCACATTGATATTATCCTCTCATGTTTTCTATAAAATGTAACATAATATTGAATTTTAGTACCCCAATTAAATTCTATTTTCGAAGTGTACTATGTGGTTTCATCATTCTTGAGAGAAAGGAGAAGGAGCAGGAGAGATTCATAAAATGAAAATGAAGAGATGAGAATCCCCGAAAATTAAACATTATATTTAATTTTTAACAATGTGTATGAAGAGATTGTAACCAAAATAACACATATTAATATAGAGGATTGATGTTGATAAAATATTATAATGGGGATATTTTTTATACCATATAAGTATTAAATATGTTGTAAGTATTTCAATAGAGCTTCAGCGGAGTAGATGGTGAAGGGATAATTGATAAGGAATCTTGAGGAATAGTCGTTGAATTTCATTCTTGATAATGTTTTCCATATATGTATATATATCCAAATCACATAATATATTATGATATGTTGTAATTTTTTGATGGAATGACAGAGATGTTCGAGATGTAGATAATTTCAATATAGTGGAGGAAATCCCCCAATCCATTTGTGATGTAGCTAATATAACCATGTTGATGATTGTAATGTTGAAAATTTCAATGATGTAGATGGATTTATGAAGTCATATAAATCTCAAAATATTTTAATAAGTGATATGTTAGGAAATTACCGAGGTAAAAAATATTTATATATCTCATGGAAGAATGATCCCTAAGTCTTCCGCAGATTTAAATAAATATTTAAATGGGAATTCGAATACATTTAAATAAAAGATAAATTATAAACCAGTTCATTAAATTTAATGAGATAATCCGAATTTATAAGATCATTGAGTTTCTATAATTGAAATATAGAATCATTTAAAATGTTATTTTTAAGAATAATACATTTGATTATATTGTGTAAATAAATTTGTAGTATAGGCATCGATAAATGACCGATGAAATTTGATAGCCCAAATTATCATTTCAATATCATATGATTGATTGATACTGTTATTATGAAGGAGAAGAAAAAGGTGATCCAAAGAAAGTAGTCCCCAAAAGTGATATTACTTAGTATTCTAAGAAGCTAAAGGGAATCTATATCACACTTTATCATAATTTTGTTTCAAAATAAACTAACATGTTCAAAAGAGCTGTTGATGATACTGAAGAGGTACACATAAAAACCCACGAATCCATCATCTCTTATAGGAATATCCAAATTCATTTTGGATTATAAGAAATATAATAGATAAAGGAACTATTTCAATGTTTTATCATCGTTAAAGAACACAATTAAATCCTTTAGTTGGATATTGGAGATGGATAAAATAGTGGGACTCTATTAATATAATGTTGTGATATTATGTAATGGCAATGAATAGTTTAATAGTGAAAAATCTATGTTAAGGTTACTAAATGAACCAAAAGTGATTAGTCCATTTTTGTATAACCATGTAGATGTTATATACGTCCCACTCTTGTATTACTATTTCATGTGAGGCGGTATTTTACAATAATATTGAGTTGATTGGGAACTACAACACATTTGAGATGCTTGATTGAAATTAGGGGGTTCATAAGAATATACCTCTAATTAACCCCCATTTAAATTTTCTATCCATAATCGGTTACTTAGATGTTTATTAAAAAATTAATTTTATGAATAAATAACTAACCACTTTACAATTCTATAATGTCAAATAAAATTTTCATAATATTATATAATATAACATGTTTTGTTTGTAATATGATAATTTTCATTGTTAATATATAACTACTAATCTCGAATGATTGGAGATTTTTATCCCTAATTGCTACAAATATTAAAAAATAGGTAGAAGAAAAATAATTATGTAATATAATTTTATTTGTTAAAAATGTGTCAAAATGGTTAGTAGAAATATAAATTTTAAAATTATGAATATAAAAAAATCTGATTGGATAATAAAATACTTTAACAAAAATCTGTAATATATTATGCACTTTAAATATTATTTCATAGATTTCTATAGGTTTTGAAAAAATAAACAATATAAATATTAATATGTAGTAAAAGGCAGGAATCACTATTATTCCATATAATGAGTAAATATATCTTTTATCAAAGTGAATATTAAAACTTTTTAACAAATAGAAACAAATTTATGAAAATAATGTACAATTACATAAATCTATTCTTCAAAAACATTATTCACAGGGATCTCTTAAAATTAAATAAATAATGACCTAATTGTGTAAAATTTCTCTAAAAAAATTATTTTCTTGATACAATTAATAAAATTATGTTAAAAATATTATAAGGAAATAAGATGAATATATGATAAAAAATTTATTTTCATAGAAATGTAGTTATATATATAATAATATGTAATATTACTAAAGAATGAACAAACATATATGTAATATGTATGTAATATTACTTCTAAAACATATATTGTAATATTATTTTTTTATTGTAATATGAGAACTAATATTTTTTTTCTTATATGTATATGTTAATAAAATATTTTTATTTTCATTTGTTATATAAAAATTAACTTTTATATATATTATGTCCAATTTTTTTAAATTAATTTTTTTGATGAAAATGTATAAATGGCCTTATCTTTAATATGTATTAACCAAAATACACATTTTCCAGGACAATACTAGTTTTGATAATATGTTTTATTCTAACTAATATTATGTGAAAAAAATATAATTCTATTAAATACAAATCATTTATTAATATTACAAATAATATCTGAACTTAAATCCATATATATGATATGTCATATTTATTTATCATGATATTATATTTTCACTGAAAAAAATACATGTTATAATATTTATTTTGATCATAAAATATTTATTTTTTCAATAAAAATATTGTTTTTCATATATTTTATATTACAATATTTGTTCTAAACTAAAATATATTGATCAGAATACCGAAATAATCTCATATATGATACGTATCGATAAAAATACATTTTTTTGAATTGATTTGATTTCAAAGGAAAATATTGTTACCAACATATAATATTTAATATCATTACATATTATTTCTATACTATTTTTCTATTATTTTGAGCTCTATGGGATAGATGAAAGGGTTATAAAATT
Source organism: Viscum album (assembly GCA_963277665.1). Classification (NCBI taxonomy): domain Eukaryota; kingdom Viridiplantae; phylum Streptophyta; class Magnoliopsida; order Santalales; family Viscaceae; genus Viscum; species Viscum album. The sequence continues at coordinate 712,495,729 of OY728163.1, read as the reverse complement.
ATTACAAGGAATTTTTTTTATTTCACACACCTTAATTAAGCACAAGATTAAGAATATTCATATATATATTAATATTTTAATTATTATTTTAACCCTTGTGGGATAATAATATTAGATGGAATATTGAAATATATTTATGATCAAATTTTTTGTTTGAAAAAAGATCACTTTTTTTTAAAATACCAAATTTTTTACAAAACAATACTCCATATAATACGTATATTAAGAAATATTCCTAACATATAGACTCTTAAAAATAGATAAAATAATATATATATATATATATTTAAATTTTTAAATAATAAATTAAAAAGAAATAATAATTTTATATTTTTTGGTATTAATCTCAATGATATAGTGAATTTTAGTAGGGGTTAGGAGAGTATAACTGAAGAGTTCGGTGAATAAAACACTTTGGAAGGAGAAAATTATCACCGTCCCACCCATTCCACTAGAAATTGAAATAATATTATACACTACCTCACTCTTCCCCATAATTGATTTAATATACATATGGGATAATACACTAAAATCTAATTTAGGAGGACTACATAAAGTTGTTAGATTACCCGCTAATACCTTTTACCCCTCTTAGGATATAACTTCTTAGGGATATAGGTATCACTTGCGTTACAATTATACTCATTTAGGAAATCAGCATTATCCTCGTGATTGATTGAAGTATACTATTTAAAATTATATATTCATATTCCCAATTTTATTTCTTTATAGGAAATCCATTTAGCTAAATCTGCAATTGGGGGGATACCACATCATCTTCTAATTGCTTTAATTTTACGACAATGCCTTTGGGTCTTCCACCTATATAGATTCCTCTTCCACTCTTATTTTTAGAATTGAATCATAAATATGATTCCAATTTTTATTGAGTTTGGATGCATAAAAAAAAGATGTATTCATGATTATTGGAAAAAATAATTTAAATAATCCTTGAGGTTGTTTGGATAACCATATAAAATGTTTATTCAAACTTATGGATATGTTTTATTAAATAAATTGAGAGATATTTTTTTCGATGGGTCGGGATTTTATATAGAATTCCCCCATAAGAAATGAATCATATATTTAGTGATATGCATCATGTTGTTTCATGTAATTTGGGTCATGATCCAAATAAAGTGTATATTGTTCATGATCCATTTAAATATTGATGAAATATGCTAACACATCCTCTACATATACCTCAATGGGAAAAAATGTAATTATTGTTAGAGATGTTTTCACATAAAACACCTAAAATAGTGTGGAGTAAATAGTTTCATGCCCAGGGATTTTTGTGAAATAAATCATTCCAATGTAACCAAAAAGAATACTCTATTTTTTCTCACCATATTTACTTCTAATATAGGTCTACAAGATTCAGGTTACCAAATATATCTTTCCATTTATTTAAATATTATAGTTAGATCTCATTTTCATTTCCATTAACTATAACATGAAAAAATATATCCAAAAAAATGAATAATAAATAGTGGATCAAGATACATAAGAATTGGTTTTGGGGTGTTTTGGAGCCTTAAAACCACCCTTATAAAATCACCAGCTTCCCCATTAGATATAAAGGGGTCTTTCATTGAAAAAATTTAAATATTTATAGAGTATAACCCCAACCAATTAAAGCCCATAATAATTTTTTAAAAAAACATTAATAAAATTTTAATACATGTCCACTCATATTTACCAATGACTTTTTAATGGTAAAAATATAATTTTTAGAGTGTGAGTGGATTATTTACTAATAGGGTAAGTCTGAAACTATTTAAAATAGAATCATATTTCTCAGAAAATTCTAACTCAATGTAAAGATTCATCTAACTACCCATATATGTGATTATATCAAAAATGGGACCAAGGGGAGACATATAAAACTCTACCAATATATGTGGTGTTGGATGAGGTTGGGATCAATATTCATCTTTTGTATGATCGTGTATATTTCACAGAAGAAAACATTTTCCCCCACATTATCACTGAACAATTTTGATGACCCTTTGAAGTAATGTATCATCCCATACAAAATCTATTAAATCACATGAATGTTTCCACATTAGAGATTACTAGAATAACCAAAATTATATCATGTCCCCCTTTTATGGGAGTGTATGTATGGCTATTTTATCACAATTTAGTTTTTATTTAACTTCAATGTGATACCCCATTAGCTTTTCACTATAACATTATTGATATGTAGTGTTAATACATTATTTTATAAAAAAATCTGACATTAAAATGAGAATATATGATTAATCATCGAATGATTAAGTAGGGTCATGAGTATTGATTTAGAAAAAAAATGATATAAATTCATTATAATATAATGTCTTGGGAAAATTTAAATTGGATAATTAATTTTTAAAGAATGAAATGGGTTTATTTTAATCCATGATAAAATATCCAACACATAATATTTAATAATTAGTTTGTAGTTTAAATATTTTTAAGGAATCAAGCATGTTGTGGATGGGGGATATTTTGATCACAAATTTTAGATTTTAAAATTGTTATTCAAATTATTTTGTCTAATGTAAACAATCATTAACAATAATAACTTTTTGGACATGGGAAATTATTTAGTACTTTGATAACCTTTCCATTATATCCTATGAGGTCGATAAATATTTGAACCCCTTTAACAAAAATGTATTATTGGTAGTCTAGTATTTATTATATATTTCTATTATTTATATAAATATTAATAGTTATTATTGCATTGAAATGAATTCAATTACAATCTAGGGAAATATACGGTGATTTTTATTGTTTTATAACTTGTTTCCTTTTAGAAATTGTTTGAAAAATTTTAGATACAAAAGAAGATGTACAAACCACAAACTATAAACATTTATATAAATTAAAAAATAAGCACAACTTAATGTAGTTTTTTATGAAATATGTTATTCATTGTAACATGGATAACAAAAGCTACATTGGCATAAGAATAGGGAGTAAAAAATATACTAATGGCTATTATGTGTCTCGAAGGAATTCTTATCTACATTACCTTCTTTTATTCATTTGTGATGGTATACAAATATTATATTCTAAATTAGAAAAATAGTTTCCCCATTAAATTCATACAGTAAATAATTCCTACTTAAATTAGAAACTTATATATAATAATGAAATTTAGAAGTGTTTAGTAGTTGAAAAAAATCTACCACATTTCATTTTTACTAACAAAATTTGGATGGATTTGGCACTTATATTAGATTGGATGGTACCTGATTAAATCATCTATGTGATATTTATTTCATTATCATTATCTTAGAACACATATTCCTATAAGAAATTATTGAAATAACAATTTTCCTTATTGATAAATTATTTTTTGATCATTGTGTTTCCATATATTTCATCCCCTATGTTGTGTGAATATGTTTTGTAGTGTTATGAATAGTCCATAAATTTGTTAATATTTTCGGTGATGTAAAAATATGTCGATGTTTCATAGTTATTATACTTCCAAAAAATGATTTCTTACACTCCAATTGTGTATATGGTAATCCCATGAAGTGAGGAGTGTATTTGTCCTTCATTAATTTCTCCATGAAGGGGATTCGTATTTCTCTATACATTTACATCATAGTCACATTATGCAAATTAGTTTGGAAATCCAAGAGTGTTTGAAGTAGTGAAATTCAAAAATATTTTTTATAATAATCCAATTTTTAAAACATGATCACCAATCATGTAATAACACTCTCCCATATATAACCCTAGTTGCTAGAATAGTTCACATGACATTATCTGGTGCCTATCTCCATGAATGAAACCTTTTTTTTTGTTTTTAATAGCCATTTAATCAAGTAATGTAGTCATAATGGGTGATATAAAAATGTTGATGTATCCAATAGCTAGTATGAGTAAAATATTTTATAAACACACATTTCTTTCAACATTTTTAGAACCCTAGTCTCTCATTTTGTTTGTTGTATAATGATATTTTATAAATGATATTCATAATTTTTTATGAATAAAATAATTATGAAGTAATAATGTAATACAAAACACATACACTACATTGGTTGTTTAGTAATTTTACATAATTTCAGATATAAAAGACCATTAATCTCCGTTAACATTAATAATATATCAATTGAATAATTATTTTTTTAATAGTATATTTTAAGGGTAATTTTAAAGTCCAATTGACGTAAAAGAATGAAGTGATGTACTAGACTAGTACGATCGTACAACATGAATCCCATTTATGATACCTTAAAAGGGAGGTATTATCCTTGGGTTATACCTTGTTCATGAAAAATGCATGATTAAGCAACTAAATATTGAAAAAAATATGGTATATTTATATTATCATATAGATCACACCCCAAACCATGTGTGTTAAACCACCCCACAAAATCACATCATCACATTGGTTACCCCTTGGAAATTAACTCGCTCAATAAAGGGATATGTATATATACCCAAAAAGTTTCAGATTATTTACATTCATTATATTTAAAAATTAATATATTTATCACTTTTTAATATTACTTTTTAGATTATTGTATAAATGTTTTTAAAAAAGTTATTTTTGATACAATGAAACTCAATGTTTTTTTGTTAGGAAATATAAAGATTCATTCCAAACTATATTTTTAGGGAATTTATTAATTTTTTAACAACTATATTTAAAAAAATAATTTTAACAAATTATATTAATTATATATAAATTATGATATAATTTTATGAAGTTTAATTTAATTTTAATTATTGTTAGAATACTATTATTTTAAAATAAACTATATTTTTCAATTAATTAATACATTGATTTGAAAATATGAATTATAGTATTTAAATAATGATTTCTAAATAATAAATATTATTTTTGAAATAATAATGGTAAAATGACCCAATAATGATTTATTCATAATTTTTTAGATAATCGAATTATCGATTAATAATTAAATAAGGTATAAATATACATTATGCATTATGAAATCATAGTGACATAAATCATTTATAATATATTAAGTACAATTTATACATATTTACACATTAAAATAATTTTTCTTCATATTATTTGATTAATTTTGTAAAAAAAGTATTAAAACATCCAAACCTATAATATATATTATGCTTTTAAAATCAATTATATGTATACATGTCTCAACTACACATAACTAAGGAAATTACTATGATTATATCGGTACATATATTTGTAAAATGATGACATCAAATTCAATTTTGGTGAATGAAAAAAATAGTGAAAAGGTTTGAGATTATGATTAATTTTTCATATAGAATTCAAAACCTATGTCATGAAATTAATAAATATTTTCCCTCGTATACTATATAAACCCACCATAAATTCAATTCATATTAACTAAAAAAATTGGATATGCAAATTAATATTTCCTTACCTATATTTCTTACTCCCTAGGTGCCACCATGTACTTAAGAATCAACTCCTAAGATTTAAGAATAACCTTTGTTGGAAAGGGATCCTCTCTGTCTCTTCATTTTTTAACTATCTATGTTAAATTAGTCCTTTTATTTTCAAATTATTCATGTTGTAATATTTCTATATATATATACCTCTTACTTCACATATTATTTCCAAACGTTTAGAGGCCCCTAGAACTCTCACAATTCCCTTCTATTAATCATTAGGTACTACAACTATGATGATGAAATTAACAGATGATTTTTCATGGAGAACAATTATGTAGTTAATACCCATCATTGTTAATATTCTGAGGTATTCAAATAGACACAACTATATTTCAATTATTTTGGAATTTTATGCATATAACTCATAATTATTAATAGTGGGACAAAATGTTATGAAACATTTCCTTATATTGAATGATCTATGTGTTACACTTGAGTTTGTACATATTATGATGGATGTACCGAGAAGGTGATCCAATGAGTTGGGTATTTTTGTCCAATAAGACATCATGTATACAGTTAGTGTGTAATCCTAATTCATTATTATACATTTCCACCATTTTTTATGTCTTTTCTGTTTTTATTTACCTAATCTAATTATTACATGATTAATGTGGTCTCCATATTCTAATGATTTATTTATTCTACCATTTTATATCGTTCCTTATTATTGAAGATAATGATTCTCACCCCTATTATATAACCTTGACATGAAACATGGATCACATGTAATGCTTTACCAGATTATATGATTTTTTTATTCATTTACTAAGATTTATAGCTAACCCCTTTCTTAGGTAAATTCTAAGGTTATCTTCTATTGTTATTTTAATAAAAATTCGATTTCTGGAGCATGTTAATGAATTTTTCAGTATTTTTGTATCTATGTTTCAAGAAAAATTACTATCAAACTATTTTCTAGGAAATCATATATTTATTAACTTTTTATATTTCTTTATATGATTTGTTAGGTCATAAATTGGGAAATAATGTATATTTAAAATATGGGTTGTCACAATGGATATGAGAGGAAATTATAGGTTTTTGGATTATGATTAGAAATATTTAGTAAAATAATTCAGTAAGTGAATGAACATATGAGACCATCACTAAATTTTGGTAATGTATAGAGTTTTTGGTTTCCAATAAAAACATACATGTATGGATAATACAAGTTGATGTTGATCTATCAAAGATTTACATTGGGGTAATAACTATGAAAAAGGTTCACATAGTTGTACTTGATCATTACACAGTGCACAACAATGGGCCTTGCTGGAAACCATGTTTAAAACTCCCATGTGATAAGCTTTAATAAATTCACATGCTCCATACAAACTGTTATTATGGGAATAAAATTCTTTTAGATCCCATATGGATCATACAGGGACACTAAGGGGTGAATCCATGTACCCAACATTTTAAAGGATATTAATTTCTTCAAAATAAACCATCAAATTTTAAAATTCTACTATGGCTAAGAGTAATGGATCTATTATGTTCTATTTAAAATCAAATACACATTAAATTCATAAAATAATGTGGAAAATCATAGATTTTGTTTCACGATTAAATGCAAATATATACTCATTTCCATGATCAACCTATGGTGGTTTCACCAATTACCTTATCACAGTAAATATTAAATGATTAAAAATTACTAGAATTGGTACATAATATTTATGCAGGAACTGATCAATATTCCTGAGTTTTTTTTGTTCTTCATACCTATACTACTAGTTTTCCATGAGATTTTTTATACTTTTACCCCATGTTATTCAACGATATTCAAAAAAAACACTAAAAAATACATCTACTATTCAGAATGGATTTTCATTAACATGATAATCGGGTTCCTATATTAACTGTATTCTAATGTTACTGAATCAATAATGTAACACCCCAAGATTTCATAGTGTGTTATTTCTTCAAAATAATTCATTAACTTGCACTACACGCAACACCGAGTTAAAGCGCAATATGACTTACCAAACAAGCCGTTCAAAAGAGGTTATGAATAGTATTAACTGAATTTTAGACTTTATATAATTTTTATAATTTTAGAAACCATATTATGAGTTTCTTATACATAATGTAAGAACAAATTCCTTTTTTCACATAAAAGAAGAAATTTTCAAAAATGCACTTTTACCAACTTTAATAGTGAACACTTTTTAAATCCAATATATTAAACTTTTATATATTCAATTTTACTAAATAAATTTATTCTTTAGAAAGGGGACATAAAAAAAATTTACAATGTAACACCCCAAGCTTCCACGGTACACTTCTCTTTGAATAATGCAATAGTGTGTGTTGTATGCAACATCGAGTTCTAACACACACCACAACCGATCAAACTAGCCGTTATGAATAGTAATTACTAATGTTTCAAATTTTAGAAATTTTATCTCTCAAAATGGACATCATTTTTGGATTCGGAGTATCAAATTTTCCTAAGGTGAAATTTTGGTACTTTTCAGATAACTTTCATATTTTGATGAATAGTGAAAATTAAAAAAATTTAATTAAAAACAACTTTTTTATCAAAATAATTAATAGTGATAAATTATTAATTTGAGTGTTTTTAAAGAATATTTAGAAAATATTTTTACCATTTAATACAATTTTGGTCATTGGACATAATTTCACAATTAAACCGAACATAAACAAGTATCAATCTTTTGATAGTTATTATATCTTAAAAACATACTTTTTGTTTTGACAACAGGAATTAATTTTAAATTAATTTCTGCTACTTCTGTGTTTTGAATTTAGAAAAATGGATTCCATATTTGGAATCAGGATGTTCAAAATGTGTAAATAGGTAACTTTTATTTTTATACATTTTGAATTATTACTTCGGTAAATATTTTATTTTCCATGGATAAAGGGTAAATCCGATAAATAAGGGTTAAGAAATAATATTATAATAATAAAAAATTACCCTAAAACGTGTCCTAACCTTATTGGTTGATACAGGTTCGACCATGGTCATCATTGGGTCAATTTTTCGACCCCATGGTGCCACTTGTAAGTGATAGGGACACTTTATTTTAATTAAGTTAAAATGAATACAAAAAATGACACAAGCATATATCTTTTAGTAAAACAATTTTTACATAGGATTATATATGTTGGATTTTAGACTATAAATATTAATTAGAAAGATAAACATATTTCTAACATAATTATATTTATTTATAATTTTTATATATTAAATAAGTTAATTTATTTATGACACAATGATGATACGGTAATTACCATAATACTGAAAAATTAAAATAATTGATTTTATAAATACCCAAATAAATATAATTTGAAGCTTATAATGAATTAAACTAATTTTCTAGGATAATATGACATATTAGGATTTATTTAACTGAATTTTTTATAATTAATAATTCTGTTATGATTTTCACAAAAATCAATTATTTAATAGTGTCAAAATTGACATAAAATAGTTTTTAAAAAAAATATTATAATATTAATTGATATTGACTTCCTAAAAATCTAAGGTTCAAGAGTTATATCATGATAGGTGTATCCTTAATGGACCACTTTGGTGTCTCTTGGAGGTATATAATAAGTTTATTAACTATATAATATAAAAATACAAAGTGACAAGGTAAGTGTCAAACTAATTAACTAAGAGTTAAAACTAAAAGATAAGGTTAACATAGTAACCCAAACCTGCTTAAATTCTATTGGATGAGTGGTTTGCCACCTATAACCATATTAAAATTTAAATAATCCACTTTAGAGCCATTATAAACCGAATATGAATTTATTATAAAATAATATTCCTAGCTTTTCCGAAGGTACCCCTCACCCCTCTTATAAAAGGGAACTCTCCCTTCACATTAACTCACACCTTCAAAGCCTTTTGGCTCATCCAAACTCTCCCGCAATACTCTCTCAACATCCCTCACTTCATCCTAGAGGAATTCCTTTAGTCAGAAAGCCAACCTAAGAGCCCTTTTGATCAAATCAAAAGGAAGAACCCAAAGACGAGGTAATGATTTCACCACCCTTTTTCAAGTTCCTTTCTTCTTCCACTTCTTCATTATTTTTTATTACCATTATAAAATATTAACTCCAGTATCTTATATATACTGTGATGTTATTATAAATATGGTACAACCATATTCATTATTCTATCCATCATTTGAATAACATGTCACCATACGTGCGTACGTAAGGCTTACCGTCTCCACGTCGTGGTGTAATTGTTATTCAATAAATTATTATTTGGATGGGTATAATAATGATGTGTCACTCATGTAAATAATAAATATAACATGATAATTATTCTGTATATATGTTATACCATCCAATTATATATTATTTTAATATCAAAATAATGATATTCTCGCTCGTACGTACGTACGGACTACCGTCTCCACGAACGTGATGAGATTCATTCTCCATCGTATCCATTCAATTATAATTATCATTTGATGATTTAAAAATAATGTTTAAGGAATTTATATCATTCTGTATATGAATAATATACAACCTATCCATGACAAACATGGCTAATGTAATAAAACATATAAAATAAAACGATTAAATTAACACCCAAAACAACGATAATACTAAGATATTATTAACAAATCAATGTTAAAAGATCATATATGATATAATATTAATATATATGATTCTTCTATAATTTAATAACAATTATTTCACCATTATACAAGAGGTTAACCTACCCCCAACCAAGTAAAAGTACAAGGTAAAGGTTTATTTCGCAATCTCTTCATTATCCGAGGTTGTTTATACGTAATAATCTACTGGGATCTCTTTATCATCCACATCCATGTTTCTTAAAAATGAATTTCAAATATTTTTTTACTATTTACAATAATATGGGTTAATGTCATTTATACACTTGTTTGAATTTTTATAAGTGGTTTATAAAGGAATCATTCCGTCATTTTCCAAACAAGGTGCTTTTAACCTTTTTGACAGAATTAAGGTAAGAATGTTTTTTTAACATATACGGCGGCTGCGGCTATTTTCCGCCGTTATAAAAACGTCGAAGCATCCCTTAAAATCTTATAAGAATATTTTCAAATAAAATGTTTTATTCTATAAATATATGACTCTTACATGATTTCAAAATAGAAAGAGATATTTCTCTAAAAATAGTTTTGATTTCATCTATGTCAACTTCCTTTGATGGATTTTACGCTTATTTGAAGTTGATTTATTATGATACAAACTTCTATGTTTTATTGAACGTTTTGTGATATGTTTGACTGTGGATGTTCTATTTTTATACCATTCATGGTTTATGGTGAAAGTATTGACATTTCATATGCTAGTTTTAATACGAATGTTTATGTTATGTTTAAACCTTTTCATATGGGAATGCATTGGACTTAATATGTGACGGGTGGAGCCTTCTATAGCTCCACGATGAATCGGTAGGTCTCATGAGACAATCTAGTGTCTTGGAAGAAGTCCTTGAAAAAATATTATTTGTAGTCGTGGCATGAGGCCTTGGCTATGTGGTTATGATAGTCTGGCATTATGCATTCCATCATTATGAAAGCAGTTATTAATATTGCAAGTGATTATTCGATTAGTAGAATATCCATGTGAATATGTAAATGGAATTATTTCATTTTAATTTGCCATACTATGTTGAAGATCAAGTTTAAAAGACTTTTGTTTTACCTATACACTGACTTAAATGTTTATTCTTATTTATGAATGTTTTTTCTATATTTTTATCCTTAATGGGAATTTGATCTCACCCCTTTTCTATGTTTTATTTTTCCCAGGATGTGAAAAGTAAATTTTGAATGACCTGTAGGGATATTATTAGGGTATTATAGTGTGGATTATAGAGACAATATATTGTTGTAGTAGTTTTTCACTACATGATGTAATGTAAATCATTATGAATATATCTAGTATTTCCAAGGCTACTAAACCAATTGGTCTTTCGAGATTTGATCTTTCTTGTGATCATGCCAATGTTATGTAATAATGCACTAACTCTAGGTCCCTGGGTTCGGGGAGTTATAAATAAGATAATATTCATAATGACCTCATTCACTTTAAATGGTGGAAGATGCACCATCAACATCAACACTCTTTTATTTAAGAATGTACAACAATTGAATTTATCAACACACTTCATGTTCATTTCTTTTTTACTTAATCAAGTGCTCAGATAGTTAAATTATTAGTCAATGATATTCTTAGGCTCAATCTCAAACATGTATGTTTCATAATCTTATTATGAAAAAACCCGAGAAAAAAATATCGTCTTTCCTATTTTTTTTATATATGGAATAAAAAATTATGTTTTGGTTATTTCATTAAAGTGATACTTTACGTTTTCATTTTATCATCAATGGTTAACTCTCTTCCATCAATGTTCTAAAATCACCACATATGCATGTTATCATATTCAATCATATACCGTGAAATTCCTTCATGTAAGGGTTATACCACACATTCCACCTTGAGTTAAACCTTGTGTGCTCACACACACTGTCTACCTTCTTATGTGAAACAGATAATGTGAACTAACTAATCAAGCGTGTGGGATGTTTAAACTAATATTATTCGTTCAATGGTGTGTGTGTGTATTCATTTTATCATAATAATACTCACTCTATCCAAATAATATATGAGAGACTCATGTTCTCATTGATCATAGAATTTCTTCTCATTCGCGATGCCAACTTAGGATCATAGGAGTTTCTATTCATGCAATTAGAGGGATACATGGGTCATTCTCATGAAGCACAAGATACACATATTGATCTATCCAATTTCCTTTTTGGAATAAGTTTCCTGTTCTTTAAAATTAATTAATGTAAAAAACCATTTGAAGGCCCGTGATATTCTTCTCTTTCTCAAACTATATAGAAAATCGTCTTCCCAATAAAAAGGTTTATGGAAAATATGTTTTTAGAAAATATTATCTCACTCAAATTATATGAAATATTTTTATCATTAGAACATTGGTATTTAAATAAGTTTACATAAATCGATATCTGAGAGTAGTGGGGAGCCAAGGTCAAATTCAAATCTCTCGATGAAAATAGCTGCGTCACGACTCCATTAAATATTCAATGTATTTCATGATATATTTAACCATACACAAAAAAATGGAATTCTTACATCATATTTTCCATCTTCTTCATTCACTGAGATCATATGCACCTTGTGATAGAATGAATTTGATATTCAAAGGACCTGTAACATAATTTTTGGTTCGTATGTAGGCACTTCCGTTGATTAATTGAAAGCCTACATTATATAATTGAATGAATGATCTCATTGTGATCAGATGACCACATAATCTATATATATTGATCATAGAATGATTATGGTGGTCATGATTCAGTGTAAGGTGAATTAAAATTTCTCTCCGATATAATAGAGATCCTCAGGTGGTTGTAGTTAGGGGATGGAATATGTCTTATTCGGACGATTGAGATTAAATCATCTGATGGTGTGCATTTTTTTTATTTTTTATGACAGGGGAATAATTCACATGTTTCTTTCATCCCACATTCAATTTTCCGTTAATCATGGTCATATTATATCAATAAAGGATGATGGATATCAGTCCTAAAATCTCTTCTCCATCATGGTACTTCCCCATTCCAATGTCCCTGCCACCTTGGCACCATGTACAGTGTTTCATCCACTCCTACACCTTATACACAGTTCCCATGGCCTTCTTCCCACCTCATTCCACTTATGGGTAGTTCTAGGGTGGTCTCCCGTAGTGTGGTCAATGTTGTTTCCATGATGGGCTAAGGTCAAGTCTGTCTAAGGATTTCATGAACATTGGTGTAATTTTTTGATTATAGATCAATTGTATACATAAAAAATTATAATTAAAAAGATGAAATATAATTTAATATAAAAATATAATGCTAAGAAAAACACAAACACATTTATCTTATTAATATTTTCTTCATGAAAAATATATTTATTTATTTCATATAATATATTTTATTATAGAAATTTGAAATCCCCTTCCTATCATTATTCAAATGCATTCTTCATGTTAGTTCATTTTTTATGACCTTCCATCAAAAATAAATTCATTACGCAAATTAATAATTTCATGGTCTTTATCAAATATAAATTCCTCATGTATTACTTAAATTCTATATGTGGGAGATCTTTTTTGACAAAAAAATTATCACTAAAATTTATATTTTCATGGACATAACTTAATTAAATGTAACATTCAATGTTCACTTCCATATTACATGATACATATTATTTTTAAATAAATAATAGTTCATTAATCATCTGATGTGTCAACAATTTTAATTTTTCAAACATGAAATCCAATTATATGAATCCATAATAATTCTTAAGGAATCACCACCAAACATCATGAATATTTATTATACTCTTTACAAAAATCACATTCCATGATTAACCATGAATCAAAAAGGACTTCTTTATAAATTTAATTTTTATTCCCTCACAGATATTGACAAAAAACCCAACTATATTCATATACTATTCAGATGGGATTCAAATTTTTCCCTTTGGATTTTTTGACAATAAAATTTCCTTAAAGTAAATATAAATTCTCTTAATTATTGAATATAAATGAAAAGTGGTATCTCTTGCCCTTCATGTCATTCAAACAATATCGTATAGTTTTTATCATAATGGAATAGTACCACATGTTACACTTGGAAATGGGACATTATTTTGATTAATCTAAGTCTACATAGGCTAAATCTATATATAAAATAAGAGATATATAACCAAGCCTTTCTATTAAATTGATTAAAAATAAAAAATGTGATATCATGATACTAAAATATTTATTCCTAAATGATTGGGGTCTGTATAAGACATATTAATCAACTAATATATTCTCCAACACACTGAAAACAAAACAAGAAATTTCATGTGCGAGAATATATTAATACCCCCTTTAAATGAGCATTCACATCAACCAACCCCCCCCCCAATGATGGACATCGTTGATTCAATAAAGATAATGATAATAGAGTGTAACTAGTTCACCATTGTCTTCAACTTCTCTATAGATTATATTAATTTGTAGATGTTCATTAAACAACACTTGATATCATATCATTAAGGATTATCCCCCTCAAGGGATGAACTCCCTTCCAATATTTTTGGGGGAGATTTTCATCATTTAATATTCAATATGTTATAATTGATGATCCATCATTGTGGAACAATTCACATTTTTATCCAATAATTAATTATTATTCGATCTTTTCAACTTCAACTTTTTCACCATGTTCTCTCATTGGTAGTGAAAATCACCCTAAATTTTATTCAATTCAAAATAAAATAATATATAAGATTAAGTGGATAATATGGAACACTTTTGAGCTTCTTAATAAGTGAAATATGGCATAGAATTTCTTCTCAAAAAATAATATAATTTCATCATAACTCTAATGTTCCATTAACTCTTAGTTATTATGTCACTATTACATTTTGTATTTTGATAATTCTTTGATATCATGGAATATTTAATTCCATTAATTTTAATATTATGTGGATTATTTTTCCTCACATATGAAATTTGTGATGTAGCTTCCCCTTGTTTTGGTTTTTCTATCTTCAACATCTATCTTTGAGCTGGTATAACTATTATACAATAATTTTATTACCCCAAAACTACTTGAACGTTCCAAATTGTTTTTCAAATTAACATGATTTTTCATGAGTTCATAAACTCTTTTGAAATTAATGATTTTTATGTAGAACAACCTATCATTCTTTTTTCCTTTTCTCTCTAAATTACATGATCTTAAGATTTTTACATTTATCTGAGAAAAAATTTGATCATGGAAGATGATTAATAACTCTTTATCAACATTTTTTTCAAGGATTTTCCATAGATCTTATTTAACTACTTTTATTTACATTTCTCATGTAACTTATAAAGATATTCATTTGGAATTCCTTTAATTAATCATATATTATAGTTTCTCTCCTATATTGACTCTCTTATTAATTTCAGATTATTTCTAATCATTTGTGTGGACTAATTGTAGTGGTACATTGTATGACCTCTCTTTCTATAGTAGAGGAATTTTTTATTTGCTGAAATTACATTCTTTTATTCTGAAAACTAATCATTTTTAGAGTATCTTATTTCAAATATTTCTTAACTACTGTCTTGTGCTTAATCCCAAATGAATATTTTTCATCTTTTGTTTTCATCTAATGAATTTTTGTTGTATTTTCTACTCATTAACATATAAATAGTGAATCATTGGAATACACCATATCTAATCTTATCTTGGACCACTTATGTTGCAATAATTATAAAATTCTACAAGATAACTAAATGTATTTTCTTAGATATATTTTTCAATATTTGTGTATTTTGATTCAATTTTATAGGTTTCATAATTTCATAACATGGAATATCCATCGGTCCAGGCCTTATATAATTTTTATATGCTCACACATTATGCCAAAAATAAATGTCCTGATGCCCATATTTTTTGAATCACTGACATTAGAAATAAATCAACATATTTTTTTATCATTTTAGCCAGATTTAGTGCATTTTTGTTTATCGGTTTGTCTTTCCCATTTTGGAGCATCCATTTAGGAGTTATTTTTCATGATATTTTTATTTTCCACCATTGATATATTTATTAGCCATTTTATCAACCCTCATATTCCCATATTTTATCATTAAACCGCCTATAGAATATGAGACTATATATTAAGAAATTGAATTAACAGGGTTATGAGAACTTTTTTCAATGATCTAGTTGAAGTTTGAAAAAGTGATGATATTGAATTATTCTTATCATAAATATGAGTCACATTAGAGATACGAGTCTGGCCAATAGTTTTTAAGGAATCACCCTTTATTATATATTGGCCCTCTTCATATATTTAGGTTGTAGAATTCATCTTCTCAATAACATAGGATATTTCAGAATGTGTCTCCAATCAATTTTTCAATTCACGACAATGTCCAAGACACCTCAAGATGATGTCAGAGATTTATTTGTCAACTTATTCTACTCTTACTTCCCTTTGAATATTAATATTAATAATTTTATCTTCAGGTTATTTTATACCATTATTCCTATAATGGTTTTAAATTGTATTGGATTTAAATTTGAAATGGTCTTCTTTGGAAAAGCGATGTATATTTATGGTATCCATGAAGAGAATATATCTTACATATATAATCATCATGAAACTTTATTTTCATCCACTACCTTGTCAGTATCCTTAACCTTAAATATTTTTCATTATGTTGAGCATTTTGAAAAATCGTGGAAACATTGAACAATGTTTGAAATGCATGGATTACTTCAACAAAAAAAAACAATTTATCTCACAATTCCATAATTCTCATGAAATTTACATCATTATTCAATGATTGAAATATTTTTATCCGAAAGAGTAACAAATTCTATTATTTCATTACCAATGTCTGAATGAACAATTCAACATTTAAATTTCATTTCATGTGCATCCTCAGTTTTATTAATTTATTCATAAATATTTGACCTTTCATGAAAAATATCATTGCATGAACAAACTATATATGAAATAAATACCTCTAAAAATTATTAATTTATCTTTCAATTTGATGTCTTATTACTTTAGTTTTTTTGATATATTCAACTTCCTCATACTTTCAACAACCTGAATTAGTTTCTTCATGAGAATAGTTGTCAACATATTCTATGAGAGGCAAATGATCCTTATCTTCCTTCTTTGATATTTGCCTTTTTCACTTCGCTTCCTTATTCTTCCAATTTGTAAGAGAAATCATTTATACATTAATGTATTATTAAAAATGAGTGTTTATTTAATTTCCCACATAAAGTGATTAATAATCAACATCAAATATTCACTTTATAAAAACCTTTTAAAAATATAACTGAATGAAAATATGATCCAAATATAATAACACCTACACTCGAATACATTTTATAGAGCCTTGATGGATAGTGTAGTGAAACTGAGAAGGGGGTGGGTGAATGTGTGTGCCCAAATTTTATTGGATTTTACTTTAAATCAATAACCCCTTTACTCATTAACATATTCCCCTATGAAGAGGAATTGACATGTTTTGTTCTATTAACTATCACATACACATGAAATAAAGATAATAATGCAAATAGTAAGACAATTTTTTTAAACGATTCGTTAATAATACATACTCTATTCCATGATCAACCTATGGTTGTTTCACAGAATTTTTAGTCACAATAAATTTGAAATTATTAAATACATCGACAATTGGTGTAAAATGTATATACAATAACTAATAAATATTCTTTTGTGTGGGATTTGTGTACTAGTACCATCAGTATTCAATGCTATTGTTTATACTGGAACAACCTTCTATTTTATGATATTCAATACCATAATTGAAAAATATATTTCTATTGTACTAGATTATTTTTCATCAACTACATAATCTTTTTCCACTACTGATGGTCTTTGAATTCCACTGAATCAAAATAATCATATGCATTTAATATTTATACTCATTAATATGTGGAAGATTCAAATTTCACTACAACTCATTGATTTTTATGAATGATCATCAAATAATTTTTTCAAAAAACTTCGAGTTGGATTATCCCTAGTTTTATCAATTGAACAGATCGATACTTTATAAATCAATGAAGTTATTGACCTCAATATCAAACAAGGATGTTGCATGAACTTCTTATGAAAATATCATAGCACAAAACTATCATCATTCTTATTAATTTATGGGCGCACTACCAACTTATTATGGGGTTATTCATTTTATGTGATTATTTATGGGTACATGTTTGCATGCATAGTCTACTCTCTCCCCTCACGGTTTGTAAATCACCTCATATATTTGATATCATTTTCATTCATATACCATGAAATTTCATTGGGGAAGGGGTGTACCACACAAACCAGCTTGTGTTACATCGTGAATGAGAAAACATAATTTCCACCTTCATGTGGGAAAAAATAAGTAATTATAACAAACCAAGTATGCATTTTTTTTATGATCTTCTTCATGAGATAATGTGTAGTTATATACTGTATGAAAATAAGCCTCACGTTATACAGTGATAAAATGACATCATCATGAAAAATCGATCTTCAACATCAGGATTCCATCTTATTCTTTAATGTGTTTCTCTTCAGGGAAGAAGAGGGATGTTTGAGATTTATTAGTGAAACTCGGGAGATGGATATCACATTTCCCCATTTTATCAAGCAATAACATTCTTATTGAAGAAACTTTTATAGTGTAAACCACTTTTCTAAGGTTTGCATTATTATTTTTCATCTCTCATTGTGCAGAAACAGCTCTTCATGAATTAAGATTTCATTGAAACTCTATTTTAATAAAAAAAAGATCTCTCTCACGTTATCGTTAAAATTCATACACTTAGACCATATGTATATATCGGCAGAGTCCATCCACTCATCTCTAATAGTCAAGCCAAACTGAGTCCATATAAAATGCTCTTAAAAATCAGCCACATCCTAAATCCTTAAATGGTTCTATGCTGTGTGAGATATATTCCAACGTATGTCTGAAAATATGGATATCATCCTTTGTGAGTTCCCTTAAGTGTATGAAATGGGATCAAGTGATCCTCAAGATAAACACATTCAATATTCTAATGACTCGCAAGATCATTTTTATTTTATCATTAACATATTCCTTCAACTAATTTTATGTATGCAATATTTAATTGCATTCATGATCTCTTGAAAATCATATTACCTAATCATATCTATATCTTGATGAAATAAAGATCATTGTGGTATCAGTTCGATGGTAGTTTCTCCAACCTTGAACTTTATCAAAAATGAAATTATCTTGTGGTGGAAGGTTGGGGAAAAATATTCAATTGATTAGATATTCAAGGTCAAATATTCCAACAGTGAATGTTATATCAAATTTTTTAGATATGGGACCAATACCCACATTTTATTCATACCACATAATATTAACCATATAATAGGTCCACAATATATGATTCATAGAATACATTTATGGGTCCATAAATCTCCCCTCACTCTTGGTACCACCCTATACTGTTCTCCATAACATTTTGTCACCCAACACAGTGTCATTTCAACTCTTGCACCTTATACATAGGTATCAAGAGATTATACCCACCAATTGACAATTTTTTTTAGGCTTAGGATGAGCTCCCTTAGTATTGTTGACCTTGTGTCCCACATGGGATATGGTCAAGTCTGTCTAAGTCTTGCTTACTGGAATGCAAAATTTTATGAAAATGGACCGACTGTACACTTATAAAAATTCTAAGTAACATAAAGAAATATAATGTATACTTAAAATAAAATTCAAAAACCAACTAAAACCAACATATCATATTCCTATATTCTTGATGAATATTATATATATATATTAGTCAAGGAATATGTATTTTTCTTAAAAATCAAAAACCCAATTTTTATCTTCATTCAAATGTCTTATTCATGCATGTGAATTTTTCATGCATATAATTGAATATTAACCACATCATGAAAATGAATATATTATTGCTCTAAAACTAATTTAATATTTATGAAAACATGAAATTTCCTAGTATAATAATTTCATGTCTTGAAATAAAGATTAGTAATAAAATTCCATGTTTTTAATATAAATAATTTCTTAAGCGTGACATCCTATGACATGAATACATAACAATTCACAAGGAATAATCAACAACCTTCTTGAATATTTCCCAAATAATTTATGACTTTCACATTCAAAGATTAATCACTAATCATATATGACTTAATTATTCATTTTATTTTCATGTATTCCCATATATTGAAAATAAAACAACTGTACTTATAATCCATCTACATGGTGTTTTCAATGCCCATAATATATATTAATTGGAAACCAATCATGGATAATGTAGAATGAAACATAGAAATTATTTTTTTAAATATTCCATATCATTTAGGATTCATCAATTTAATGTTAAAGGTTTTCTTTATTTGGTTTTAATAGTTAAAAAATACACTTACATAATTTTTCACTATATCCTAGTTAATAACAAAAAATAGGAGGAATCAAGTAAACAACCATTGTTATTTTAAATACGATGACTTCATAAATGAGATGGCTAACATGATGCGAGATAAATTGATAAATCTACTGACTATGGAAATCAAATTATCCCAAATCATAATCCATATTTTCATATAGTATTACATTAAAGAATGTTAATGAATAGGAGGAAATCACTTCAAATATGTTTATATAAAAAATGTGATAAAGGAATGGAAATTTCATTTTCAATGTGTTAAAAATGTGGAAAGGTTCTCTATGGAAAATGTGACAATGGAACTCGAATATGTTTTATGTATGAAAAAATTGGGTAGTAAGTAGCAAATATACATGATAAAAATTTACTGTTTATTTTTCATAATGGATTGGAATAAATTTCTATCAATGGTAACATTAATAGATTTATGTTGTAAATTATGAGAAGGTGGGAACTATCAGATTAGAATATTTATTCCAAGGGAAAAATTAAGATGAATACCAACAATCCCCCATATGAGGGGAACAAGGAAAGTCATATGCTAAGATAGATCATGATGACTGACATGCATGTAAAATTTATTATAGATTTATTTGTCGGGTTTTATTTTAATAAATGAAGTATAATGATAACTTGTATATTTTTTTATGAAACTGGATTGATGAACCCAAATGATTTGATATCATGGAGAAAAATACCATTGATAATTTTATCACAAGTTTAGGTTCATGGGAATGA
Organism: Viscum album; assembly: GCA_963277665.1. Taxonomy (NCBI): domain Eukaryota; kingdom Viridiplantae; phylum Streptophyta; class Magnoliopsida; order Santalales; family Viscaceae; genus Viscum; species Viscum album. The sequence continues at coordinate 712,474,535 of OY728163.1, read as the reverse complement.
TACATTTACTTTAATTCATCAATATCCTTGGTTTGGATTGGTTTTCATTGTATAGAGCCAACATAAATTAGTGGGAAAATTAATTCAACCTTGATATCATGAATCTTCATTTTATTATATATAGGTTAAAGGAGGATAATGAATATATTTTTTAATTTTCATCTCAATCATTGAAATTATTTCCTTTTGAGAAAGTGTATCTAGCTCTAATTGTTGTGACTCATGAAAATATAATCCTTGATCACATGACCATTGTAAGGGAATTCATAAATTTGTTTCCTAAATAATTAGATGATCATACTACTATAAAAAGGGTAGAGTTATCAATTGGTCATATACATGGATCAACTAATTATTTTGGGGAATGTTTTCACCTCCAATTTGATATATGTGGATCATTAGAAAACTAAAAAAATATAAAGATAACCAGTGCCAAAACAATTGATGGGAATATAATGATTACATAGATTATCATGAAACTATAATCAATTTGTGGGGAAATTCTAATTATTTTCAATCTTAATAACAAAGAGTACATAAAGTAGAGTAATGTTTTTCTGTAATGATGAATATAAATAATGTTTTATGGAGAAGAATAATAGGCTTATCATTTCACTTATACTCAAATTATTCACCAGTTGGGTTTGATTTGTGGTATAAATTAATTAATTAAATTGTATTGGGTTGTGTTCTCATGCATGATAATAAAGTGACATCATATTCCATGTGCCTTTTACCGATATCTGAGAATTATTACCAAAAAATTGATCTGGAATTGGCTCTGGTGATCTTCATACTAATGAATTGGAGATAATATCATTAATGGGAGATGTGTGACATATATAAAGATCATCGAACACACATCTATAGATTCACTAAAAAGGATCTCAATATGCACCAATAGAGGTGGTAAGAACTGATAAAGGATTATGAATATTCCATCCATTACCATTGTGGGAAAGAAAACATAGTGGAAGATTCTCTAAGTATAAAGGACCTGAAAACCCTATCCATGAAGCGGATTGCAAGGGATCCAATATTCATGGACATGAAAAGGATAGAAATGGATATCATATAATTTTTATATGACTAAATTTTCCAAAAAACTACTCAACCATAAAATCCTAAGAGGATCAAGGAGGACCATAAAGATGACGTGGTTCTACAAAAAAGTAGAAAATATTATAGAGTTCAACTTTTTTGAAGATAATGATTATGGTTTGGAAACTGTAAATGTGCACCCTTAATAAATATCTAAAGAGGTACCTTTGAGACAATGTGATTAACTAAACCTTATATATTAATTGAGGAATCACTATGATTTATAGAATTTTTATTCTAAAATAATAGAGGGATAAAATGAAATTTTAGATTTTTGTGTTTTTATCATGATGATTGGCATGAAAAAAAGTAAATGTAAAAGGAAAAAAGTCTATATATATTATGTAACTATTTCACATACCTTTCTGAAAATAGGAAATTCCGTCCATGGTTTTTTTTCAAAGAAATACCTAGGGAACATAAAGTCAATAATGTTATCTAGGTGTTTGTTGGACGCCTTACCATGCTAGTGAATTTAATTATTATAATGGAATATAAATATTTTAACCAACACAAAATTATATACACAAGGTAAATGGTAAGTAAGAATGGAGTTTGACACTATTATTTCTGATTGAGAATTAGTTTTTACATAGAGGATCTAGAGAATCCCTCAGTAATAATTGGATATGTGACTAAGCTTCAACACTAATTATCACCTTCAAATGGATGGTCTGTCTGAAAGGACCATTCAATATCTAGTGGAAAACATGGGATATTATTAAATGGATTTTCATTGTTTTTTGATCAACACCTCTACCTAGTAGAGTATCATATATCAACAGTTCTATTCTGGCATTGAAATGCTGCCTAATGAGGATCTGTATTGGAATGGGATTCAATCTCTGATATTTTGGAAGGATCTTGGAGAGAGAAAGATTATGGGATCCAATATTGTCAATGAGATGATAGAGACTGTTCGAACCATTTAGTGACTTATGAAATCCAAAAAATTAAAATGTAAATGTATGTGGAAGAACATCAATTATTCTTATAGATTGAAGATGCGGAAGAATTATTATGTCAAATATTTCCATGAAATAATTTAATTATTTTTGGGAAGAAGGGAATTTTTAGACAAGATACATCAACCCCTTTTATGTCCTTGATTGCATTGGAGTGGTGGCTCGTCTACTAGAACTCCGACCTAACATATCTCATGTAGATGATGTCTTCTATACATCCCTTTTGTGTATGTAAATACAAAAACCATCACATATACAGGATATAGAGGTGGTACCATTGAATAATTATCTTTCATTCAATTAGAATTCAGTGAAGAGATTAGATCATAGCGATAATGTTATATGAAACAAGAAACTAAAATGTTGAAAGTGTTTTGGAGGAACAAAAATATTACGAAAATAACTTGGGAACTAGAAGTGGCGATGAAATAGAATTAACATCATCTTTGTTAACGTATTAAATAAAAATATCAAGGGAATAATTTCCTATGGGGAATAATGTAACAAAATGAATTTTTATAAATGAAATTCCCACTTTTTGAATGAATAAATGAATTATCATGTAAGGAAGTTATCGAAAACACATGAAATACATTGGATATTTTGGACTGTTATATCCCATAAAATTTAAAAACCATTAAGAATCATAATTTTTGAATATATAGATATTTAAAAATATTCTTATTAGTGATATATATATTGGGTTATGATAAATTTTAATTGAAAAAGATGGAGGAAGCGATGGCCTCAACAAGTAGGATAATACCATATAAATAAAATTTATCAGAACTTATGAGGGATACAACACCACTATGATTTTTATCGATCATTCACCATATGTGATTTAATTAATAATGATTGAATGAAACCATTTATGTGAGAATTTAATGCTCATTCAGAACATGTCCCATATCATGTATGTCGAACCACCCGAATAAAATCTCCCCATAGTACTCTTTACCCATTTGTAATTAAATTGTGTAATAATGTTAGATGTATCTGTAACCAAATAGCATTATTTTTTAATTTTATTTAAAAAATTATTACATTTATACATTTTTATTATTAATTTTTAATTGATTGATAAATGAGTTTGTTAAAAATAATTTTTTATACGATGAACTATAATATGAATTTCATGGAATTGTGTAGTTTAAATGATGATAATTTTGGACGAAATAGGTTTTGTTGTTATAAACTATATTTTTATAAAATATTACAATTTAATAATATTTTTGAAATATAATTGATTATATAATATTACGAAGAAAAATGTAATTGTAATAAGGGTCAGAAAAATGTTATTGTAAAAAAAATAGTATTTCAAATAAATGATTTTTTACTCAAAAGTTTAGATTATCGTAATTTAAAATTATTATAATAAAATAAATATTATTTTTTAATTCATCTCATCAAAATTACCTAGAATATATTTTTCATAATTTTATGATTGATTCGAATTTTTTGATTAAAATTAAATATGATATAAATATATTGTATGTATTATGAAATCATAATGTCACAATTATGATGTAATATATTACATAAATGCGAGCCATGAAGAAATAAATATATCTCATTTAAATGAACATGTTCTTGAAATTGTTTTATTTGTTTTATGAACACATAACTAATACTCCAAATCCTTTATGAGATTTTTATTGTTTTAAAATCAATTCATGGTAAACTTGACTCACTTATACTTCACCAATGATATTATTTTATTGATATGGGTTTGTAGCCATGTAAAATAAATAATAACCTCCACATTAACATAATCCTTTAGAAAAAAGAATAGGATGGTTTACTATTTTGATAATATTATCATATAAATTCCAAAACCTATGTTTGAAAATAACTAAAAAAATCATATCTTTTTCTACAAAATCCCACCAATTCTCACATTCCACTCAACTCAAAACTATTATATCATGAAATTAATCCACCCTTTAAAATATATATATTTAAAAAGGTTCTCCAAAAGTATTAATAATCCCCTATTATGGTTTAATATGCACCTCTCAAGGTAAGGGATCCTCTCCTTCAATATATTCAAGAATCTCATTTTGTTTTTCAATTATTCAAGTTGGAATAGAATTTAATTTATCCAAATTACATTTCGTATGAATTAAAATTAATTATATATTTATTATTGTCTGATTAATCTTTTTTATGAGACTTTATGTATCATTGTTGTGGTTTTGATGTTTGTTGATGATTTCTCAGGACAAATAATTGTGTAGTGAATACCGATAACCATTTCTTCTTATCGGGATTCACCTCGATATAACCCGAATTCATTGAATTAAGAAAAAAATTAATTTACAACACACTCATTAATATTGTGATTAAATGATATTACATAATCTATTATTTTGAATGATTTATGTCAAAAAATCATCATGTACATATAATGATCGGTATTCCCAAATATCACACCAATAGTTTGGTTAATATTTATGTCTCAAGAGATGTCATAAATGATATTTGGGAGTAAACTTAATATATTATACGAATTTTTCCATGATTTTATAACATCTATGTGGTTATCCATGACCTTTATTTAAGATGTTAACATTAATGTCTTCACCACATTACCTTATTTCCTTTATGTTATCATGTTATATCATTCCATATTGTTCGATAATATGATTCTCAACCCCTTGTGTTACCCCAATATTCTTCTTGGGTAACATTTACTACATTTCATTATGCCATGTCTTTTTATTAGCTCAATAGGATTTATATTTCACCCTTTTTATATTTATTTTTCATTTTTACCTCTTGTTGTTTTAGATTAGAAATGGAATTTTATGATAAAGTTAAGAATGAATTAAATAATGTTGTTTTGTCCATGCCTCAATATAGTGTGAAATTTACCTAATTCCCCAATTACTGTAGTATTCATGATCCTTATGGATGGTTTTATGTGAAAAATTATATAATAATTCTTTAATTAATGTTTATTAAAAATATGGGTGGCTATTCTTTTTTTCTGGTAGTAAGTTCTTTAGTTTTAATATTCGATAGTATACCTTCCATATCATTTATTAATTATCACACACATTAATAAATTTCCTAATACCCCACCCATTATCATTAATCATTTTACAAATTGAAACAACATGACATTAACACTATTACAATTAAATTAGGTTTTTTATTCATTGATATATAAGGAATCCCACAAAGAATGTAGGTCCCATTATTCCTTATCTTCTCCCACTCTTGATTACAGAGGTGTGGAGCCCCTATAAATCCAAGATTCCCATTAATATATTCAAAATTAATTATATTTTGAATTATTCTATAATATTTTTATATCTTGATGGTACTTCCCGATAATCAAACAACACGGAAAAAAATTTAGTTTTAATACCACAATTTATAAGAACAAATCCTATAATTATTGGAAAAATATATATTTAATCACATGAAATTGATTGTCATTAAGGAGGATTTTTTTAATAATCAAACTAATTCTTATAAAAGTAATTCTTTTACATGATTATATTGATTATTACAATGTACCCTAAATAGTAAACTTATTCCTTTGTTAGATAACATTATCTACATCTGAAGTGGGGTTACCTGATGCAAGTATATCTTATATGATATTTAACTCTATTTACCTCTACTTATATTTAATTTAAAAAAAACCTATCATAAAATCATTCATATACACATATCATTGAAAAACTATCCCATTAATTATATGTTTAAATATTTCACATATCTCCACATATCTTACATATACAATGTTTCATCTATTTCTTCTTGGGAATCAGTTCACTATAGAAAATATATTATTGGATACTTAAAATATGATATGTTTAAATGGTTTTATTCTATTTTCATCCAAAATTCACTATCACTAACTAGAATAACTATTATTTATGATGTAAAATTTCAAATATTGAAATTTTTGAGAACTCCAATAATATATAATGAATCTCTAAATATATTATTATTTTAGGGTTTTTTATTTTTTACCCCCAAAATAATAGACATCAAAATGTGATTTTATACCCAAGAACATGTCCTAAATAAATCTTTTATATATAATATAAATACTCCTTCTCCAAGAATTATACTAATTCCACAGCCATATGAGGCTTATTAAATAATCAAATCCAATCTAGACTAGCCATCACTCTTCAAGAATATATTTATTAATTATTATCAATGGGTTTAGTGATGGAAAATAAACCCAACAATAAAAATATTTTTCATTCCAATGGTAATAAATAAAATTCTTCTTTACCTCTCCCCAAAACAAGTTTAACAAAATAATGTATTCTAAAAATTATAAATATATCACTATTATTGACAATTTATGCCTCAAGAATACAATATTCTATAATGGTAGATAGTTGAGATGTACCACTTAATCCCAATATCTTCATATATTTATCCAATCGTAATGAAATTGAACTCCATTCCTTGATCAATGTTAATGAACATAATTGTTATTTCCATTACATTTGTATTTATATTAATTTTTTTAATAATATATTTAAATTTCTGTTTCCTTGTACTTGAGAACCTCATTCCATATAATACTTCTATGATCGTTAATGATAATAAAATGAACATTTACTTCAATAGGTTTCTAATATGATCATAGAATAGTTATCACGATAGAGAATATAAGTACCACTCTATGATCTCCTAATTTTTGGAATTTCACACATAAACATATATTTGTATCTTATATTATATGAATCAAGGAGTTTTTTCTAATAAATAAATAACATTAAATATATATAGACTGAAATATTGTTTTCCTATTTAGTTGAATTCCTCACACATTTCCTTCCATGTGATGAAAATGTGAGTCCAACTTCTCACTATAAACTTATATATATTGAAAAATTATACACCTAAAAAATCATAGTATTTGATGAAAAGTGATATTAGTTATTTATTAAAAATATCTCAGATAATTATTGATGTTAATGGTACACAAAATGAATTCATAATAAACATTGTGTGTCTAAAAAATTAATTTACCTACATTATCATCATTTTTCCAAATTTTATAACAGGTTAATTTAAGAATACTGATAGAAAAATTGATTCCCCCATGTGAATCAAAAAATAAATATTCACCTACTATAATGAGTTACTTGACTATAATTATTTTGGATATCCCCCAGAGACTATAGATAGTAAATTAAAATTATTATTTCTAATTATATAATATTCAAAATATATGAATAAATAAATCCATAATATGCTCCCTTTACTAACAACAGTCATTTTCATAAACATTGGGACCACATATGGTTCCTATCTCTAAAATCAAAAATGTATTCTTATTCCCAAGAATTAAATTCAAATAAATATAATCAACATGGGGGTTATAAAATTGTTAGTGGGTCTATATTCATGTAAAACTAATATCAAAATAAGTTCTCCCTACCTTCCACCTTCACCAATGTCATGATATATCCTCTTTGATATTGGTAGTTTTAATTGAGCCTTGATAGTGAATCACCAGACATTCAGATTCATTTTTTAACTCCCTCTATGAATATTCATTACTATCAGAAACCAATGGTTCTATGTCTTATTCGAAAAAATTATATTAACTTAATTTTTTGACTTTTATCATCATATACAGACATATTTTAATCGGGATATGAGGAATCCCACATCTAATGTATAGAACCTATTTTTATATCCTTCTACTTTTTTCTAGTAAGATGGTTTTCTCCATTAACTCATAAAGAGAATTTTTGTGGTGTACTCTAACCACACCCTAAAAAAGGTCCTAATCATATATTTAGATAATATGTTTACATGTTTTGTTATTATGATCTAGTGTACTGAGTATTATTCCACACACTACACCCATGTATAGTATGATCTTTAATCCCTCCAATGGATGGGAAAAACCTACCATTTCCTTATTTATAGAAAAATATATCTATTTAGTCCCAATTATTATAACTATTTTTAAGAATTATTTATTAAAATTATGTTTGGAATATTAAATTTTAAACACCCAAATGAAGTAAACTTTTTATTGTAGATCATGTTAATATGGTAGTAGAGAATATAAGTATTCAAATTAATCCACATAGTCCTCCCCAGTTCCTATTTATTATATGTTGTCTATCACCCAAAATGGATTTTTAATCTATTTATTTTCTCTATTAGCTATTATTGGAACAATGAACATGTCAATATTGGGAGATCATATCTGATGATTGGAAACCCAATTCTCATTTTTGATAACATTCTAATCTATATGAGTAATACCTACTAATATATTATAGTATTCATGATATTTAAGAACAACTCATATTTTATAATATAGGATCTTGGGTATATTTTATCAACCCTAAATAGTTTTACCCATCATATTATCTCATGTCGATTTGATGTAGTTTTGGTGTGGTTTTTTGCTATTCCAAGGCCCCATCATTTCTGAATGAATTTCTCATTATCCAACAATTAAAATATATATAACACCATCACAATCGATGGATAGTCCCAATTGTTTTGTTGCGGTATTCTATAAGCAACACTCTAATCTTTCATTATTTTTGTAAAATTACATACGTTGTTTTCATAAATTAAACGAACCTATTCTTTTCATATTCTTAGTTATGTTGATTCATTCTTACCATCTCCATTACAATTTCTAAATTATAGAGTGATGATTTGAACCCCCATTAACTTATATAATATCCTTCCACATGGTCCAATTATCTCACATCCATCATCATTATATTCCTCCCATTGACTCCCCATTATAGTTTTTTAAAGATTAGAACAATTTATTGAGTATTCAACTTAGATAAATTAGTTTAGTATTATATATCTAAAAGTATTAGTGAAAAAATATATTTGTACAAGGCAAATAGATATTTAATTTATTAAATCAAAATAGAATAAATGATGCCAATATTTATATAGGAAATATAGATATTTAATTTCTCAAAAAATGACTATAGTGTATGAATTTAGTGTGATGGGTAATGGATGTTTGAAAATAGATAATCGGGAAAAAAATTACCTATAAGATCAATACAATAGTCATAGTATGATGGTTGGTGGGAATTATAATCACATGTAACAAATTAATAAAAAAATTGAAATGAATTTTTGTTAACATGAATTCATAAGAGAACATTAATATTTTGTAACTCATCATCTATACAATATAAAATTTTAAATTTAAAAATTATTAATATTTCTAAAATATAGATTTTCAAATAAGAACTTATAAGGAAAAAGTAAATGGAAATATGAATGTTTGTGTAGAAAACATCTAAATTAATTACTATTCATTTTTAACTAATATATAATAATTATTATAATCATATTAAACAGGTGAAGATAAATATAAATAACAATCCTATTATAGATTAGTAAAAATATTGGACAAAAAATGGCATAATTGACATAATTTTTTAATGAGGAATAAACTGATAGGGATAAAACTCACGAAAAAGTAATCAATGATGGAAAATAGTACATAAAAATGGGTTTTATTAATGATAATAGGCTCAATAAAATATTAAATGTCCTAACATAAAATATTAAATGCTTCCATTAATCTATAATTTATTAAAATTTATATATGTGAAATATGAATTATATATAGTTAAAATGATGAATAGTAATGACTTAAATCCAAGAAAGGAAATCAAATAAAAGGGATGGGTCTAATTAAACCAAAAAAGGTATTTGTAACATTAATATTAAAATTTAGTGTATTAAAACCATGAATATAGAAATTAATTCAACAAAATCTAAATGACGTGGTGGGGAAATCCGAATTATAATAATTAAAATGATACAGTAAATAAAAAAACTTGATTGAACTTCAGTTCTCAACATACATCCCGTAGGAGAATCCAAAAATTTAATTAATGAAAACAACTTTTGACAATGGGTCCACTAAATGATATGTGTTCTATTAAACATTAATAATCTTAATATTGTGTTTGAAATTTTTCATTATAATGGAAAATATTATAATTGATACATTTGAAATATAAAAATTTAACACATATATATATTTATATAAAACATATACTATTTATAAAATTTAACAAAATTGAAAATGTTAACACATATAAATGGTATTGAAACATATAATATGAAAATTAATGTTTATCCAAACAACAAATATAACAATTCTTTCAAAAAAAGAATTAGAATAAAGGATGTATAAAGATAACATCACATTTTTGAGTAAATTTTTTTAATTTGATGACATAATGTAGAAAGCATTTTATAAAGGTTTCGTCAAATTGGGATATTCGATTTATTATTTATTAAATAAAAAATGAATAGATCAACGAAACAAAAATATTTTATATGATGTGGATATAACTTCTATTGATGTATTAATAAAAAATTGAGATATACCTCCAGATTTATTGGATGTAAAAACCCTCTTTATCATCATCACCAAGGAATGTTTGATTACATCGACATAAATTTAACTAAAATTCCCATAATCCAACAATCTCAAGGGGGTTTCTCTCTTCCTAACCTCTAGTAATCCTAATAGTGTAATCTACTGTTAAAAATAATATGAAAAATAAAATTAATATTATTATACATAGAATACCATATTCATAAATGTCTATGGAATTAGTGAATCAAATTTGGAAAAAGATTATATAGTCACCTAAAAATTTCAAATATGTTTTATTTATATGGTATAAAAACATTTAAGAGTTTAGTTAATACATATAATTTTGATGATATGGATATTACTTTTATTACAATAGTCTCTTTAAATAGTGTTGCATCCATGGTCATGCAATACACCCCACAGGGTACATGACAAGACATTAACTGTATAAATCTTTGTTGGGAAAGAAACTCAATCCCGGATGAGGCTCATCCAGGGAGCTAAACAACTCGAGTACCACAATGTGTATAGGGGAGTCTCAGGTTTGGAATATAAGTTGTGTAAGTTTCTCCCACTAACGCAACAACTTCTATAGGATGGTGGAATTCCCAGGAAAAAAATACTATAGGTGGAACCATAAAGTATTCAACATCGTGATCATTATGGTTAAGAATAGATCTTAATTTGGTATCAAATAATAAACACATGTTCATCATCCCTCAGGTAACATAGTGTTCAACATTGTTTTTCCTATGATTTTTCAACACCCCTAGGTTAATATGGAATGGTTTTAACTAACATCTTAAATTTTTTATGGTATACTTAATATTGAATAAGAAAAAGTTGTGGAAATACACATATGCAGTTACATAAGGGTTAGAGGTGTGTCTTATTTGTGGTATATAAGTCCTATGAATTTTTACCCCTAGCACATGGAATTTTATAGATGTTTGGGAGGCCAATGAAAAATATATCCAATTAGGTGGAAGACTATAATAGACACTATCCTGGATATGTTTTTTGGAAACAATTACTTATATGGTATCATAACATAGGTGTTTATTTATCAACATTGATGTTAGGCTATGGGAAAAATTATTATGGCAAGGGTTGTGTAGCGGTTCCCTTGAGTGTCATGATATTACCTTAACCAACCTAATATATTTTAGGAACAATGATAATCCCAAGTTAATGTAAAAACCCATGGTTTCATTTATCCTGAGATCAACATAGGGCATAAAATATTGTCATGCATATTATATAAGTACATTGAGTTTCTTCTTGAGCATGAGGCCTTTTCAATTAAGGTGGGATTCCTTGATAAAATAAAAAAAAATTGTTGTATTATAGAGAATATAATATAACATCTATTAGGGGTGGAAACAGATCCTATATAACACAATTATAGTGGTCCCACATGAATCATATGAAAATCACTACATCAATGTATCATTTCATCCACCCAACTCTTGTGACTCCATTATTTATAAAGGTACTAATTGGTCCCAAAAATTTCCACCATATACCAATGTAATGTATTCAACCATTTAAGGAGGATCAGAAAAAGTATATTCATGTTAGCCTTATTCTTCAGTGGAACTCACTACAATCCAGAATCCAAATGATTCTCACACTTCTTGAGTATAAATTAAAATTATAAATAAAACAAAAAACATATATCTCTTCTCATGAACCTCAACCTCCTAATTTTTTTGATAAGAAATCAATTATAGTTATTATATAATGGATAAATTAAACATTGACAGTCATGATTTTTACAAACAAGGTTCATATATCACTTTTTATTTCTTATTTTATCAATATGGTAGACTTTTTTTCTTATTTAATGTACCATTTTATGTCTTATCTTTTTCATACTCTCACTATCATCATCACATGATTTTTGACATCAACATAAGAGAAAATAAACTTTATTAATTTTCTTTTATTTGACTTATTGAATAAGAAATAAACCAATATGAGTGAACCCACTTTTAATTCATTATGAATCTCTTAAATATTCAGAGTAATGAATAAATATGTTTCTCAAATTAAATAAATTTAAAATCCGTGAAATCTAATTATGTAAAATTAATTGGTTATAAATATCTATACTTTGAATAGATCGAAAGAGTCATATCATCAAAATCATTAATATAATCATTATATTTCCTAACATGATCATGAATACACTAGAGGAATTTATATTTACACAACAACTAGAATACATTTATGGAACACCATTTTTATGTTCACATAGAACCTATATGATGTTTAAAAATCACCAGCATGATGATTACACTATACAATTTTTATGAATGCAATTCTTTTACCACTTAACACTTTCAAAAACCACAAACATAATAGTAGCTGCATTTTCAAAAATGAAATAGTCAATTAAATTAAATTAAATGATAAATCATTATAACATCAATAAAAATTAAAATAATAATAATAATAAATTACTGAAATCATTATTTTGTCATCAAACTCATGCTCCAACAAAATTATTATATAGAAAATAATAATTTCAAATTTAAAAACGTATTGTGAAAATATAAGGATAAATAGGAAAAGTTGATAATATATTATATATGTAATAAAATAAAATAAAAACATTCATCTTATATATTTTAATTATTTTATCATAGAATTATTCTTTACTGACATCTATGGTACCAAGGGAAATTTCAAGAAATCTATTACTCAAAAGAACAAAAAAATAAATAATGGTATAAAATCTATGAACTAGAATATTTTGATCAAAATATAAATTATAAAACATCCAGATATTCTTGGAAAAAATCATTGAGTGTTAGTAAAGTAATCCACCAAGACTCAATAGATTAATACAAGGCATTATTTTAGCATTGTATCCATATTCTCTATATGACCCAACAAAATAAAAAAATTTATTGACTCATAACATAGTGAAAAAAAGTTTACTCTCTGAAAATAAATATTTATTTAAAATATGTTAAATATTGATGCGACCTAAAATATGATTCTAATATACATATTTACAAAATACAATATTAAAATTATATGGGAGAGAAGATGTGCTATAGAAAATTTTTAGAAAATCAACCGAACAATCATTGGTGGAAAATGTCAATATCTCTATTACCTGAATTAATAATATGGTATGTCACAACTCAATATTTGATAAAATTAAAATAATTTCTAACAAAACATTTCACTAACCTATGAACCCAGGATTTTCCATTCCTAGAGTAATAATGTATGACTGAGTCATATTTACATTGAACAACTCCAAACTATAATATTTAAAAATTTGAAAAATAACCATCATGGATATAGCCTCATTAGGAAGAGGGTTCCATTCACAATTGGAATAATTGAATACAAAGATGATAAATCCATATGAATTGCATATACGAACACTAAATCATAATATTTAATAATAATTTGAGACCATTAATCACATCCTTTGACACCACTAAGAGGCCATACACCCCTCGAGCATCAAACTGTAGTAGTGGAAAATCAAGAAAATATAGGGTATAGAAGAAAGGGTAAAATAGGTAATCAATATTTCACATGCTAAGATAAATAAATAATTACTGAAATTTTACTCTGAAACATAAATTTTCCACTCATGTTCCCCAGTTCCTTTCCCCATTCATTAATTCCCAAAGGTGCAATAACTAAGTAGAATAATAAAACTATGGGATCACACTGTATGGTGATATAGTCTATAATAATGTTTTAAGAGATAATACAATGATAATAAAGTATCATTTTATAAATTTATTCAGTTATTACCACAATGAAATTTTCCTATGAAAAAACCTAGATGATCTCTTTAAAATGATGATCATTGGGTTCATATATCGAATTACTGCAACAATAAAATTTTGATGAAAAAAATAAACCATTATGTTAAGTAATTTATTTAGTGTTGATGGTGTTATACCCGGGGAACCAAAATTATCTATAATATCAAATGTTTTGGAAGATATGACATTTCTAACGAAATTTGAGCTTTTCATATGGCGGTTGAATTTTGTATTAAACAATGCTTCAGGATGTAATAACGATAGTTGGAACAAATTAATTTGAGGTTTCTATATGTGTTTTATGGGTTATTCGGTATTTTAAAGTCCCAACATTATTTTTAAATAATTGGGCATTGTAAGAAAATTTTTAGGAGAGATATCTTTTGGTGTACAGTTGGCACATAGTTAGTATCAACCATGATTCTAAACAGTGTGTATTTTCATGGAAAGGGACACAATTTTTATAATCCATGTGACATATCCAAGGAAACCATATGAACTTATTAGGTTGGTTAATGTGTATTGAAATCATTCACCCATGTCTGAATGACCATGCAATGAGTGTGTAGAAAACATCATTGGGGAACTGCATTGGCTATAAATAGATCCTCAAACCATGAATTGAGACTCTCTAGGGGGTGGGGTGTCCCTATACTCCCTATCATCACATAGTTTTATCACCATTTTCCAATCCACAGGGAACATTAAATTGGTAGGAAATTATTATTTTTATCTAGACTCCTTTATAATTTATCTGCTTTCTTCTTCCCTCTTTTCCCCACAGTAGGAAACTTCTCTTTATCATATATTCTCCTCCTCTATATTTGAATAGATAAAATTCATATGATGTATTATTTTACCCTTGTTTGTTAAATTTGATATCCAATGTTATGTCTATGACTCAACTTATTTCGCTTCTCATTTCTCTTCCCATATCAGAAGCTACATCCAAATGAGCTAATATACCCAATTCTCAAGGAGGACATCTGATTTTTTGATTCCCCTCATTTTAGATTAAATTAATGCTTAATATTGGATGAAAATTAATTCTACAAATAAATTATTAGGTACATTCCATTTTCTCATAATGTAATATTGATTATAATGTGAACCATTATGTTTCACACATGACTTTATATATTTCACCTCTTACAAATGAATTTAATTGAATAGATTTTTAATCCCTTGAATGGAATGTTCCTCATGAACCAATGCACATTTTTTAATGTGGGAGGCCTCAAATCCAATTACCCCCTTTGGGACATATTTATTACATATACATAACTAATATTTCATAGTGTTAAATTGATCCAACATTGAGGTGTAATTTTTATCCCTTACTAATAGGACTATCAAATTGTTTTTACTGAGATGATAAATTGAAGGAAATGAATTATTGGGTTGGTTGGATAAACCCACTTGATACATTAACATTACGCTGGACTAAAAAAATTAGTATGTCGAAATTCAATATGGTATGTATAATTATATGGACACCCTTACATTTACATGAATTTGACTAACAGAATGATAATGATGAATCATAATTTTTTCATCGATACTTCCAATAGCCATACCGTTTTGTTTATAAGTGAAATTTTTTAGTTATATAATTTGAATAGATAACCGGATTGGATACCCACCTTGTACCATGTTTAAATATTTAATTCAACATTATTTTTTCATATATTATACCATGAGTGACACTTGGATTCTGTTGTGGAATTCCTTGGACACTCTCATATGGAACTCTGAGATAAATGAGATATGAATGATTAAGAAAGAATGAAAATGATGATCCTAATAATTTATTAATAAATTTTAAATATCATTATTTATTAAAATACATGGAATTACTTATTATTTATTGATCTTCTGGATGCGATGTTCCATATTATTTATTAATCTATTGGACATTGAATTAATTATTATTAGACATGGACTTACCTACTATTTGACATGGACATCCTTATAATTATTGAAATCATTGGTCATGGAGATCCTTATTATTTTTCATGGAGTTACACACTATGATATATGTTTATCATTATTGTAATTTATTTATAATCATCGGGCATGAAGTTTCATTCACCCTTAATTTATATGCATGGATTTATTCCCTTACAAAAATGTAGAATGTTATATGATCATCTGTATATATATGTATACATTGGTATCACCTTAGGTCTAACCTTATTAATGATTCATATGGACTCTTGAGATGATAGTCATGGGTCACCATTTCCCTTTAACTATTCAAATGTATAAAGACATCTAGTATAGTTCAAAATAGGTATAGTCATACATGTATTACATGAGGCACCTGAGCATGAAATGGTTTATATTTACATACTTCTTCACATATAATATACCTACACAGAACATCCTTTTATATTCACAGAATATATATTCATTTGAAACTACTGGTGGTGGCTTATTATGTATTACACAAACCCTGTTCTCTCAACCTTTGGCTAACTGACTAGACCATAAAGTAATATGTTAGGTAAAATAGAATATATCTGTCAAGGATGATTGATTTCATTGGATGATAGAAAAGGAACTGAGCCAAGTGATCATGATGCTCAGGGGTCTAGCCTATTGGTACATTTTATTTCCTTGTCATATTTTAATATATTTATTCCTACTTCGATGTATGTATGTTATTTTTATTTATCATCCTTAAATAACTAGTAAGGGGCAATGGTTGTAGGTTTTTATAATTTATAATTATTATTGGGATTATCTATATCTAATGTATTCAATTTATTTATACTTCCACTTTATTTATTGCTGATTTAGATGGTATAATCTCTCCACTATAACATATTTATACCATGGATTCTAGTCGACATCCTTTATAATACATAGAGGTACACTAGAGGCCATGTCTCAAACCTTCTCGGAGAACCATTTTAGTGGATCAAAGGTCAAGATATGAAATTATCCACCATAAACTATATGATCTCTAAATATTATAGGTTCTATAGTTAATATGAAATAGTATAATAGTTTTAATAACCCTTAGAATATATTGAATTTTCATTTTATTTTATATGGTTATAAAAATAACTAAATTTTTATTGAACATATATCTATGAAATCTCCTACACATTTTAATTATTATAATAGTCTGGTTTTAATAACCAAATCATTTAACAAAAAACATAAATACAACAATAAAATTAGAATCACTATCTCAAAATAATCACATATTAGTAATAAATGAAAATAATTACATATCATCCCGCAACAATGAATATAATCATATAAGAAAAAATAAAAAAAAACAAAATCATGAAAAATATTATTCTGATCTAGGTTATGTCCATGTTTGATATAATATTTAGCTTTATATATTATATGACATTAAATGGAAACATACTCTTTAGAAACATATTTCAATTATAAAATTTAAAATAATTAATAGTATAATTATTTTCGATCAATAGAAATAGTGGATCACTAAGATCAATATCAATTATTTAAAATATGAATAAGGTTTTGTAATATTAAAATATATTATAGTAATTCATAATAAGGTCTATTAGATCAATCCTTGATAATTAGTTGTGACACTCCCCCTGTCAATTGATTTGGTTCATTGAATGTGTCAATGTTACCTTTGGGGTGTACGTGCTAAAATAAAGTGGATGGGTGGTCATGTCAGCTCACTAGAGAGTTTTTTACCTATTTTTGGATTCTGTTATAAATGTTATTATATGTTCATGAAGTAAATTTTTTTTGTAAAATTTGAAACATAATGTTCATTATTTTTTACCTTAGAAGGTTGAAGACATATTAAAACGATTGAATGAATATTATACATTTTGTAGAGACATTGAAAACAAACAAACAACTCCTTATTTACAATAAGCAGTGGTATTTTTCTTTACACATGGGGTTTTTGGTGATCGACAATATATTAAATCTATATAGGAAGTCACATTGGAGTTCATTCCAACCTAGGAAGTTTTGAGAAGATGAGTAGGTGTATGGGTTTAGTATTCACATAAAGATATGGATTTTCTATGTTGTTACCATCAGATTGGTCTATTGGAACATCCCCATAATTTTTATAAGTTTTTGGCTTGGAATAAACTATTTGGACTTTTGAATCACCACACTAAATATATGGTTGTTTTTACACATCATAAGTTAAATTTTCTACTAAATCGTCACCAATATAGAAATTGGTTTTTTGGTTCATCAGACCAATATTATTTATTGCCTCAAGACAAATAGTGATATGGGTTTATTTTGTCAACACATGTGGATTAGTCTTTTGGATTGTCATTAATAATAATATAATCTCACTAGCTTAAACCAATGTATTTTTTTCTCATTGTATCATTACACATGAGTTTATTTATTCATATAGGGTATCTATTTTAGAATAAATATTATATGAATGGTATCATTAGAGTTTAATTCCATCCAAGAAAGCTTTAGGTTTACACTAATGTATATGGTCTCCATTGAGGGGATTCAATTTTAATAGATATTCATACTACATGAAAACGGTTGATGGTTATGATTAGGGTTATGGTTTCCTAGGAGGAATTATCACCATTTTAGAGTTTCGTACAATCCTTGAAGTATTAAATGATATATTTGGTTTTTTGGACTCTAATGAGGACTTATGGTTTCACTATAATTTTATAAAGTCTCTGAATTAATAATTGTGTCAATATAATATATGGTATCATATGAGTACATAAGGTATTTAAATATTATGAAATTTTATATAGGAATTATATAGAATCCCGGAAGGATTTTTGTTTCTATTAGGGTTTATGGTCTCCTTGGAGGATATATGGTTACATGAATTAGAAAATTATATGGATTTTGGAATTGGGTGCAAGAAAATGTATTCCAAAGTATCCTTATATAGAGGATTAAAATAGTTATATTTTTAATACAATGTTTTATTTCTAAGTGATAGAAAATTTCATACCCTATATGGTTTTGTGAAAAAACTAATGGCCTTATTTATTTATTATATATCTAAGCCCATGGTTTTTTTAGGTTTATTGTAATATGACTAGCACCATTAGGTGAAATATTATTAAAAATGTTTTCATTAGGTATTTAAGAAGAATTTTTATTATAGCTTAATCTATTATATGATTCAGGTGAATGTATTTATGTTATATCTAATTGTTGGCCCTAAAATATAATATTCATTAATAAATAATGTAAAGGTTTACATGTGTTACTGTAGAATATTAATCCATATTTAATGATTCACTAAGAATCCACTAAGTGATAAATTAAATGAAGGTTGATAGGACCCATAACAACTGTCATGTAGTGGGAGAAAATTTGATCTTTTCCATGATTCTGGTCAATTAGTAGAAGATCATAGTGACTAGGGTTATAATTTATGGTGTTTAATGAGGGTAGATACTCTAATATATTGAAATATTAGGTGTTTTGCCAATGAAGGTACAAAAACATTCTTATCGATGATGTATTATCATGTGTGATACAAGGAAATGTGTGGGGTCTAATCAAGTTTCATATTATTAAAATGTATTAGGTTGCCTTAATATGCATAACATAATGTGAGATGATATCGAATGAAATAACACATAAAGACGGTGAATTAATATTATTATTATCAAGGTGATATTTTATTCACTATTCTATAGAACTATATTAGAAGATGATGAATTAGATGGGGGGCCTTCTATAGGATGTGGGATATCCTTTGTAAGGAAAATGTGAAATATTATTTAGATTTTGTACTAAATGAGTTTCATATATATTTAAGGGGGATGTAAAGTTGGTACACATGTTCAGAGATGAACACAACTAGGTGTATTTTGGTAAATGTTGACTGAAAACAATTTAAGTTTAATTGTTTCATGTGTGACAATATAATTAAATGTTATATGGTGCATGGTCAATAATGAGACCACTATTTAATGAGTAACCATCAATGGCCACATATATTATATCATGGAAATATAAATGGCACTATTATGGTATGTATTCATGGACTCAATAAGATTATGATTATGATTGAATGAGATTGAATTTGGACTTAAATAATTATACAATCAACTAACAATAAGGGAATCAATTTTGATTATTTTTATTTATCCCTAAAAATGGTTTTTATTGTGATTACAGTTTATATTTTTGTTATCCATTTACAGGTAACTATATGGACTCAACATAAGGGCCACCCTTGGAGATATATGGATTTAGGATACATTTTGTAACATTCTGAATCTGGATGCCACTAAAAGATGCCTCGTACCTAGTCGGCCACATGGCCTCATGTGCATTTCTCGAAATACCAGATGATGTTGACTTGTAGCAAAGGGCTTGGGTGTAATAATGGGGAAACTATGCCCTCATTAGCAGAGTATAACCTAGCAGAATATAATAACAATAAAGTTGTGGAGCCAGTAAACAATAAACGACCGAAAAAAACTGCAGAAGTGTGATAGGTAAATATCCAGGTTTCAAACAATACAAATTATTATGCAACATGTTATATGTTTATAAAAATTAGCCCAATTAGGATACACTGGAATCACATACAAATAAAATACATGTATGGAAATGGAAATGAAACTCAGAAGCATCCCATGACTCTGCTTGGTCCCATGCTCTCCTTCTCTGAAATAGCTATCATGTACTTGTATAAGGGAACATTCATTTGTCTACACCTGTAATCAAATAATCTATTTGGGGCCAACAGTTTGCGACCGAATATATGTACCTAACAGTCATTTAATATATGAAATAACAGTAAAAGAAATCATCTACTAGGAAGTACTCAAGTAAAATATACATTTATTCTATTTATGTTCTTTAGAATCTCAATTTCATTTAAAATACAACTATCTCGAGATTTTTCCTTAGCCTGAAAATCCCCCGTATAGAAGTAAACATAGTAGATGTCTCAGAATATCATCTTGATAAATAAGTAAATATCAAATACAAGCTCGTTCTTTGTCTTGGAAGATGCATCATTAGTCGTTCCATTTCATTTAACATGTTTTGTGAACATTACAAAGGTCTATATGTCCATTCCAGGATCATATACCCCCTGTAAAAAAGTAATCATCAACTCGTGATGTAACGATTTTTCATTTCTGCTTACTAGTATTTCAATATTTAATCATTTTTTATGTTTCTAATAGATCCTGTCCTAGATATCTTTTAATGGACCAACGATTCGCTAGACATTTACAAATAATACTTGTTAAGCACGACCACCAAAATTATGGCTCACTCAAAGACCTTATGTAATTAACCTTTTGAGTCCATACAATTCCTTATAACCAAGAAAATGGTTCGCCAAAGGTAATCAAGGTGTAATTAGTCACATTATCATGACCTTATATTTTAACTGATTCTATGGCTCTCCCATGGATAATTACCTCTTTTAATCATATATCATTTAATTTCAAAATCAACACATGTGAATTAATCTATCACAAGTCTTAAAACACAAAACATCATATGGGAAATGCACATAGCTAATACCACCTGAGAATTAATCTATTGGATGGATTTAATCCTAAAAAATCATGTTGGAATTTCATTTAATAATGTTACATTTTAATCAACCCCAAAAAGGGAAAACATTCATATTCCTCAAAATACTTTTTTCTAAATGGCTAAATATGGAGAAAGAACAAATGGGGTTCCCATAAATCAATCAATTAACAACCACACACTTCAATTTTGTATAACCAAATACCTATACATCATTATGTATCAGTGAGTTTCAATTGTATAGAAAAATAATTCCCAAAAAATGTTCTCTTACCAGTTTGGCACAAATAATCAACTCGACATTTAAAAAAAAGAGAAAAACCACCTACCATGATGTCGTATAACTGATATAATCTGATGTCGTCCCTTGAATCAGCCAAGAATGTTGTAGATTTATGAAAAGAGGTAAATAATTAAACCTAGAATAACATTCTCAGGATTATAAATAAACAATAACATCTCATGAATAATAAATATTTTAATGATATGAATCCAATGAAAAAAAGAAACCTGAATCAAATTCTAGATGATAAAATAGGAGAAAGAAACATCCTCGCAGCTCCTTCATCTTCACCCGGCAGATCTTCTATCCAGAAAAAGATTAAATGAAGCTACTTCTCATTTTATGAAGAAATATAGTATTACACCGTGTTTAATATATTATACATGGAGTGTATATCGTTATACTCTATAAACTCACCTAATTTATTTATATGTCATGCACCGACCATGACGACATGGATACATAGTGTGTACTAGGAAGCACACAACATGTAGTGAATTTTCTTCTCTTCCAGGCCACCAAAAGCACACATCATGTATCCCCATCCTACATGGCCAGACTAAATGGTGTGTACATGGGATTACATGACATGTTCTACTAAACCTAAAAAAATTATGTATCTCATGTGTTCTCAAAAACAACTCAATGGGAAAGTAAAAGAAGAAATCTATACACCAATAGAATGATCGGTTTCATTAAAACCTCCACCCTTAAAGTAATTTTTCCTCGAAATGTCCTTCTAAGGGTGGTGAAGAAATATTTGAGAATAATTCCGCCCATTAAGAACTAAAGTCAGCCTCCCTCTCCTATGCCTCTTCCTATACTCGACCATGCTTTCATAGCACCGGTACAAGAGGATCTAACCGGTCGTGGAGAACATTAATGATCCTATCAACTATATGAATTTAATTCTCCTCAAAGGATGCATAAAACTAAAGCTCAAATACCTCAGGCTGAAAAATGTGAGACGTGTCTGAGTGATAGCGGCACAGCTGTGATATGTGGAAGATGTCATGCATGGATCAGTACATCTAAGGAAACTACAACTAATAGGAAACTAACCCTACTTGTTCCAAAATCTCAAACAGTCTAACATATTGCAGAAAAAGATTTCCCTATCTTTTAATCTTCTTATCTATCAGTCATGGTGTGATGTGTTGGATAACTCAATCCCCAACCTCGAACTCTAAAGGTCATCTACATGGACCACCATAAAATTTCTGAGGATCCTGCATAGTATCGAAAAATTTCTAAATAAAGTGAACATGATCAGTAGTCTCTTGAACAAGACGAGGTCCCAACATATCTTCCTATCCTACCACTATCCAACACAAAAATGATCAGCATTTCCTACATTAAAAATACTCATATGTAACCATATAATTAGTTTCTTGAAAACTATTATTATATGCGTACTCAACCAGGGGAATATGATTCTCCCAATATCACCCAATGTCTAGGAAACATGCACAAAACATGTTATCTAGAACCCATATTGTACACTTTGACTTCCCATCAGTCTGAGGATGGTATGATTTGCTCAGAAGCAACTGTATACCCAGCACCCTCTGAAAACTATGCCAAAAACAACATTTAAAGAGGGAATACCTATCTAAAATGATAGAACATGTAACCACTTGAAGTCATAACAACTCTCGGATATACTGAGTCACGAGCTCATCAACACCAAAGGTATCCTTGATTGGTAAGAAGTGAGGGACTTTTTTAAGATTTTCAACAACTACCCACACAATGCCATTGCCTCTAGTTGACGTTGGTAACTTCATCATGAAATACCTCACGAAATCATTCCACTTCCACTTATAAATAGATAGCTACTATAAAGTTCTATCTGGCCACTGATATTCCACCTTCACCTGCTGATAGGTAGAACACCTTATGGTACATCATGTATACTTGGCCACTAGTATTGACGGTGCAAGTCATGGTACATCATGATGACTTTGGGATACACTACCCATGATGAATCATGAACCTCCCAAATCATATCCCAGTTTATATCTCATAGAACCAACACACATACGTGGACACACAGAATATCATCCTTTCCTATCGTCTATCAGGGAGGAGGATCCTCACCTGCCACACTCTCTCATAGAACTAGGCCCTTGGAATCTAATAACTACCTCAACCTCACTATGTCTAGTAGGGTTGGGGTAATAGCCAAAGATGAAAAAAATTATATCATTGAATATTATTTAACTCTAAATTAATCTCAGAGAACAAAGCCATAAGCTTCTACTCAACACTGGCCTCTTTCACTACCTATATCGGAGTCCTCCTGCTCCATGTTTCAGCCACTACAAAACCTTTTCTAGGCATATATCCATGCTCAAAGTCAAAAGACTATAGTTATTATATCCACCGTCTCTATATCAAATTTAAATAATGATGAGTGAAGATATACATGATTATTTTGAGGCTAGTGTATAAAAAAAATGCTTTCCAAAAAGATTGTGTCTCCAACCGCGCAAGGC
Organism: Viscum album; assembly: GCA_963277665.1. Lineage (NCBI taxonomy): Eukaryota > Viridiplantae > Streptophyta > Magnoliopsida > Santalales > Viscaceae > Viscum > Viscum album. The sequence continues at coordinate 712,449,990 of OY728163.1, read as the reverse complement.
ATGATCAACAACATCCAACATGAGATCACACGTCAAGTAATTCCATTCATGTGGCCTCAACTACTGAGACCCGTTCACAAAAAATAGATCCCCCTACATAAGCAGTACTCCCAGCCCAATACTAGATGCATCACAGTAAACAATGTAACACTTTCCCTGCTCTGGAGATATCAGTATCAGTGATGAATTCAAGCGACCCTTCAACTCCTGAAAGTCTACATCATATGAATATAACCATTCAGACATCACACCTCTCTTATTAAATCATGTAATTAGCACTACTAAGTGTTAAAAGTCTGTTCTAAAATTCATGTAGTAACCATCAATCACCATGAATCTCCACACCTCAAAATATTTCTTGGGATGTTCCCAGGTAACAACTACTCTCACCATCTCTAAGATCACTAATACTCTAGTATTAGAGATGATGTGACCCAAGAAGTGAATATGATCCATCATGAAGTGGAATTTTTAAAGATTAGCATATTACTGGTGCCATTTCAGTGTATTAAAAAATATCTCAAGGTGTTTGTCATGATTGTGTTGGTTGTAAGAATATACAAAGATATCATCCACAAAAACCAACACAAATAAAATATAGTTAAGGATAGAAACCTCAGCTCATCAGCACCATGAAAACTGATGACACATTCATGAGACAAAATGGCATAAAAATGTACTCATTGAAAATATACCTAATATGAAAGAAAATATGATGTATGTCTGGTAGTTGAACACATACCTGGTGATATACTAACCTTAAGTCAATCTATAATGACACCCAAGATACTCGATGTTGATCAAATAATTTTTCAATCCGTGGTAAGGGATATCAATTTTTAACCATCAAATGGTTAAATTTCGGATAGTCACTACATAGCATGTGAGTTCTGTCTGCCTTTTTTTCGAAATGGACTGGAGAAACTGAAGGTGATGTACTGTGTTGGATAAAACCCTTAACATCAAGATCTTCCATCTATCTCTTGACCACGTGAAACTCCATCGTAGCCATCTTGTAAGGAGGAATTGATAACAGTGTATCTCCTTTAACTATCTCGATAGTGAACTCCACCTCTCAAACTAGAGATAAGCCTGAGATGATGTCCAGGAAAACATCTTTGAAATGTTCAACCATTGGAAGAAAGTCTACAAAACATGTTCTCTGAACATCCAGATGTAAACTAGAAATTTAGACTATCATCCCACCCAAAACACGATGCTCCAGTCTAGCTCAATTCTGTTGGACGTCACAAACACCCTTGTATAGAAAGGACCCTCCCTTGGGTGACGTGAAACTCATCATACAAAGATAGTAGTCAAATAAGGAAAAAAAAGAAACCAACAAGTCAATTCTAAGAATGACATGAAATCTTGTCATCTCTAAGACATAGAGGATCCATAGTAAGTGACGCCAACCAATCTCATGGGGGCACTCCTTTCAGTAATGCACACTTTGTGTTCCATTTATTAACGAAGTTTCTAGAATCATAACATGTTCAGAAGTATAAACATAGTGACCAATTCTCTCCATAATGTGGAAATATGTAAAACTATGAGATTCACTAGTATCAAAAAGTAAATAAGATAAAACAGAGGTTAATAGAATAATAGCTTTGATAGTAGAAGGTATGTGATCCTTCCCTTGTTGGGTTTGATGCACTACATATGTATGACCTATACCATGACCCCATGACATAACCTGGCTACCCTGTGCTGACCCTCCCTTCTATTTATTAGATCTTGGGGTTTAGCTACCCTAACCACGACCACTAGTATTAATGTCCTGCAGAAACAATATATATGGAATATTTTTCCCCAAGCTTGGAACTCAACTAGGTCCTTCAAGCACTATAGTTTGGTATGCCCACCTCTTCCACACTGGTATCACCTCACCAAGATACCATAAAATACATTCCAACAGCTCATATTCGCACAGGAAAACAACATTTGATGCTTCTTGATTCTGGTCAAGAAAGATCTGGATCTCGGTGCGGAACCACCTTAGCTCGCACACCGAGATTCTTGTAGGTTGTGCTTGGTAATTTGAATCAGATTCACTATAGAAAACATGGAAGCAACCTGAAAATGTTCACTTGACCTCAAATGTCATCCTAAAGACCATCATCAAAGTTTCTAGCTCTTAACACCTCATCAACCACAAGAATAGGTTTGAATCATTGAAGCTCTTTAAAGAGGGGAGATTAGTCCATCATTAACATTGTACCCTATTCCAGAGTCATGAACATCCCAGTTCAATTGTCCCTCAGGGCCTTAAAAATGATGTAATAGTAGAAGACTATCTGTATGTATCCCCATGACACATCCTGATGGTGCTATATCGGCGTGATAACATCCCACCACCTCTTGGGCGAAACTCCTAGAATATAAGTTGAAATCTTGACACTCCACTAAGGAGGCGTCTCAAGATGCTCAATGATTTGTCAGAATTGATTCCAGCCATGATTCTGCAGCCTATGGTCAACCATACCCTGAAAAATTCGGATGATGCTGCTGCTAGAATATACCCGTCTACTTTTCAATAGATGTGGAAGCCTATGGTTCTCCCTGGATGGTCTGCATGAACCTCAAAAAACCGTCTCAGAACTATGCGTCTACACCTGCGTCCAGAATAATAGCTGGTACTACAACTGGCACAATTTGAAGATCCATCGGTATCCCATGGACAACCATATCTAGGATACAATCATCCCTGCTCTCCTGGATGATAGCTTGTAGTCTTCACGAGGAGTCCACTGAGTGTATTACCCCATACACGTTGTGTCCTCCTAGGACTTTACATTGGTGTGTACGTCTACCCAGCATGTCCATGTAACACCCCATGTACACGACATGGTCACCAAGAGACCCGGTGAGTACTTGAGTTTCCTTTCATCCCATGTACATCTACACGGCCAGAACTACACGGTTCTTCCAGCATACGACTACACACAATCTTTACAATAGACACGGTGTGCACATCAAAATTTTCATCCACCCATTCCATTAGTCGAATGGCCGGATACACGTTAGATCTATAACCAGAGTGTACTTAGAGTACACGACATGTCCTACTAATTGATTGACAACTCGAACTCCCTCTTACATGTCATGTTACACGGTCAAGGAAAACATGACATGTACATGGGATACATGGTGTGTTCTTATTATATTACTGAAAAACATTCTTCCCCCAACAATATGACCACACAGTGTGTTAGGCATGACTACACATCACATATACTAGTTCATTCAAGATAGAAACTTCCGATTTCCCAGAAAACCCAAGTTTTGTAGAAAAAAACTCACGAGATGCCAAATTATGATCTGTGAGGGCCCATACTCTCCACGAATCAATGTTTGTCACATGAGAATAACATATAATTATACAATTATAGATAAAAACTGAATCACTATCCATCAAATTTTGGTCCATGAGGGACCATACACCTCATGACAAATTTTGGCATCCATTCCATCCAAACCATAGAACGTACAAATACACCTATCAGAACATAGGTAATATCTATCAAATTATCTACCACAACAACATGAGTTAAATAATGCATTCAAGATGTCATGGAATAATTCATGGAATGCGATTCTAACATGTTCATATATGATGAATGAGATGGAATACCCTCATCTCATCAGGTTGAAACTAAAATGGAACCCAAAATTTCATCAATCATAATAGTAGAAATTATTTGCATCAACCGATGGTGAATTCGAATCAACTGCAATAGTTCGAAATCAAACAATCACAAGTAAATTTGAAGATATTTGAATTTTTTCGTATACACAGTGTAACTACTCTCGAGAAAAACTAATTACCAATTACCCATTCCTTACTATCACTGTATATAGGCTCCAAACAGTAAGACAACAATCGATAGAATCCCTCTGATACCACTTTGTAACTTCATGAATCTGTATGTCACAAAAATGTTCCCATACCCGGTTGGCCAAATCACTTGAAACTCATTTCCCCAAATGCAAGAAGCTGTCGTCTAGCAGCGAGGGCCTTGGGTGCGATTGTGGGGAAAATATTTCCTCATTGTAAGAGTATAACATAGTAGAATTCAATAATAATAATGTAGTGAAGGGATTTAATAGTACACGACTCAAACAAAATAGCAAATGTCTGACAGATAAATATCAAAGTCTCAAACCCTAAAATTGATGATGCATCATGTTATATTCATTAATAAATAATCCAAAACAAGATACACTAAAATTTGATAGAGATACAATACATGAATAGAAAGAGAATGGAAACTCAAGAAGCATCACAAGCCTAAGCTTGGTCCCATGCTCTCCTGCTCCTAATCAGCTATCATGTACCTGTATAAGGGCACATTCCCTTATCTACACCTGCAATCATATAATCTTTTTGGGAAGAAAAGAATGAACCAACTAGGTAGTGTGACTAATCTTAGTAGGAAACCACCAATGATATGTGCCTAACAGTATTTCAATATATGCAATAACAGTAAATGAAAAAAAATCTATGAAGTACTCTAGTATACTATCCATTTATTCTATTTATGTTCAATATTAGCAAAATTTCATTCAAAATAAAACTATCTCAAGAATCGGCCTTAGCCTGACAATCCCACATATAGATGAAAACACAACAGTGTCTCAGAAGATAATATAGATAAATAAGTGAAGACTGAATACCAGCTTGTTCTTTGTCATGGGAGACGCATCATAAGTCATTCCATTTCATTTAACAAGTTCTGTGAACATTACAATTGTCTCGAAGTCCAGCCTAGGCACATTGACCCTCCGTAACAAAGTAATAGTCAACTCATGACATAACCATTTCACATTTATGCTTATCATTATTTCATCATTTACTCATTTGTTCATTTTCCAATAGGGACCATCGTAGGTATCCCTCAATGGAAAAAGGATTCACTCGAAATTTAAAAATAAGACTCTATTACACGACCACCAAAACCCTGGCTCGCTCAAATACCTTATGTAATTAACCTCTCAAGTCTATCCATTACCTTTTAACCAATTTAATGGTTCAACCAAGGTAAGAGAGGTGTAATTAGTCACATGAGACCGACCATGTCATTTACCTGATAGTATGGTTCACCAATGGAAAATTACCACTTTTAATATTTTATCATTTCATTTCAAAACAATCACATGTGAATTAAAATATCAAATGTCTTTAAACATAAAAACTCATGTGGGACATTCACATAGCTATAGCGACATGTAAATTAAAATATTACATGCTTCTAATTATGACAACTCATGTGGGAATTTCATATGACAATATATCATTTTATTCAATCACAAAAGGGAAATAATTCACAAGACACAACAGTGTTCTTTCCAAATGGATAACAATGGGGAACATAACCATGGGGTGTCCCTATATAAAAAATTCATCAACCAAATGCTTCAATTTATTATAACCAAATACCTAAACATAATTAGGTATCAACAGGTTTCAATTCATGTGAAAAACATTACCCAAAAATGGTTTCCTACAATTTTGGCACATATAACGAAATCAACATCTAATAAAAGGCACATGACCACCAACCAAGATGACTTATAACTGATATAATCTAACGTTGGCCCTCGATTCATCCTAGAATGGCGTAGATCTAAGAAAAGTGATAAATTATTCAACATTGAATAACTTTATCATGATCGAAAATCAACAAGAATAGCTCAGGGATAAGAAATATCTTACCAAGTGAAATCCAACAAAACCTACGACACTTGAATCAGGTTCCAGACAATGAAATGGGAGAATAAAACGTCTTTGCAGCTCATTCGTCTTCACCCAAGGGATCTTTTGTCAAGTAAAAGAGAAAATGATGCTACTTCATGTGTTAAGCCGAAATATAGTATTACACAGTGTGTATATCATTTTTCTGTTCATAAATTTTCCAACATAATTTAATAGTCATGCACCGACCTTGTCGACATGACTACACAGATTGTACTAGGATGTACATGGTGTGCACTAGGATGTACTTGGTGTGTAGTGGATCTTTCTTCTCTACCTAACAACAAAATCACACACATTGTGTCCACATCCTACATAGCCAGACTAAATGGTGTGTACATGGGATTATACGGCGTGTTCCACTAACACATAACATTTTTCAAATTTTCCTTGTTTTCTCAAAGACAACACAAAGGAAAAGAAAAAGAAGAAACCCACACCTCATGAAAAGAGTGATGTTCTTACAATATGCCCGAAAGGGGGCACATGAATGATAAAGCTATCACAATTTCCATTTAAAGAAATGTAGAAGGACAAACAAGATCCCATGGATTTATGATATATATATATATATATATTTAATGTCACTGTATTTACACTCTAAAATTCTTTGATTCTTAAAATATTAAGATTATTTTGGTATTTTCATAAATTTATTGGAAGTCATATAATTTTTAAATTCCATTAGGGGTTCAATGGTTTACATATTTCAATCCAAGATTCAACATTCTACCCATGTTTCTTTATCAAAAATGAATATTGATTCATTAATTTTTAGTAATATATAGTTGTCTATATCTATGAAAGGATTTATAATGAATTCCTTCTCATTTACAATATAAACCCACTCAATATCCCATTCATTTTTACTAAAAACCATTGGAGCTCAACCAAACTCTTCCATACACTCTCATGAATCCTCCCAAAGAGACCCCGGCTCCCAATAAGCCCCTAACAATACTCTCTTGAGCCATTGGGATCACACTTCAATGTAAGGGATTTATTCCTTTATCTTTTTTTACATGATTTATATGTTTTTATACCCTTTTATTATCAATTAAAAATTTTGGGGTAAGATTTTTAACCTTTCCAATACTACCATTTTTATGTTTGAATGATGATATACCCCTTTCTCTCTCATTAATGCCTCCCATGTACACTCTTTACCAAGCTAGAATTTCGTAAGGGATTTCTCTCTCCTCATTTATATTCAAGAAATTCATTTATATTATGAATCTATATTCAATTACATATTTTGGGAAATGTATATATATGACCCCCTTGATGTATATATCATGTACATATGATGAGATAACACTTTCTCTCTAGTCAACAATTTTTTATGAATTATTAAGTCACGTTGTTATGATATCGAATTTGCACCACGATTTTCCAAGCCATAGTCATTATATAGTGAATACCATGCCCATTTATCTATCATGGATATTAACCTTTATACACATATACATATCTATTATATAGTTTCATGTATGTATTCCATATTACTTTATCATGGAATAAAATATGATGTTGAATGATTCCATGTGGTATGATCCATGTGGAACACTTATCCATGAAATGAAATGATTAAGAAGGGTGATCCTTAATAGCGCCCAAATGAATTGGGTAGATATTAGTATCATGATACATTAAGTACCACTAGGTTTTACTCATGTTAATTCATGTTTAATGAGGGTGTACTCAATCTATATGTGTAATTATCCATGGATCATGCTAATATCATGTTAAATGTTGTTGCCACATTTCCATTTTGTGATAATCATGCTATATCATGACATTATGTTCATGTTTCTCTTGTGATCCATTGATATGCCTATTTTATAACACGTACTATATTGATCATGTTATGCCTTATTTAATCCCTTAATATGAATTATATCTCACCCTTTTCATATAAATTTCCTCAGGTTATCCCATACAGTTCTAAGAAAGAAGGAATGTTGTGGTCATGTAAAATATGTTTTCAATAAAGATGTTGTGTTTTATGTTCTATGTTGTCAAGTAATATTCTGAATTTCCCATGAAAATATACCTTATGATCCACATAGTTTTCTTAAGTGAATGTTAATGTAATAAATCATGTTTATCTGTGTAATAAATTGTAGGGTTTTTATATGTTAACTTTTTTTATATTATTGAACACAAAATTGATATCATGTTCTTTTTTATGGAGTTAGTGAAAAAATTTGGGAATAGGAATGATTAGGGGTTTCAGTGTCCTTATTCGCAATCAATAGATAAAGATGAGTGAGTATGGTATTTTATCCTTCTATATCTTGATCAATTTGGTGTCTTCGTTGACATTTATTTTCTTATTTTCCATCTTGATGAGGAATAATTTTATTATATTCATGTATTATTTCTTATGGTCTATAGGAGATCAGTGTGTCTCATGTAGAGTGGGTTACGAGGTGTAATTGTGGAGGAATGTTCCACCTAAATATTTTGACTTTGTTGTATTCAGTTAAATTTGAGCATAATGATGCCAATTTTTTCGTTGACCTTTTATTTATATTTTATGATGTTTCTGACATTTTCCCTGATAAATTTTATATTGTTCTTAAAAATAGGGATTTCGAGTTTACAATTGATTTGGTTCTAGGTATGTATCCAGTTTTGATAACTTCTTACCATATGGCACCAGTGGAGATGATAGTGCTCAACATTTTGTTGGATTATATAATAGATAAAGCTGTTTATATCCCTATTTTTTCTCATTCAGAATACACTATAATATTTTACATGAAAAAAGATGGTTCACTCCGATTGTGTGTGTTTTGGGACTCCCAGGGATGGAGATAATTTTCTAGGGAAAATAACCCAATTTTCAGGGACATATTTTATTTGAATAAATGGTGTATGGGTATAATTTTGTTAAAAGGACTTATAAGGATGTCCATGATTTTGGAGAATTAAAGTGTTGGTGTAGTTTTTATGCTAAATTGGGGTTTTCACTGTATGATGGGGAAATACATGTTGTGTAATGTGTTTAAAAATTGTGTATTAGTCACCGAGAATATTTCAGGTGTTTGGTTCATAGTCTTAAACTCTTCCCCAACACGAGTAGTTTACACACTATGTAAAGTGATTATGCATTGCATATAGGGTAACAAGAAGATATAATGAAGTTAGTATAATGTATGATGATTTCACATTGTGAATTTAAATTAAACTCTATGTAATGGTTAAAATATGTATTTTTAACCCATGGTGATTGGGGTTTTCAGAATATTTGGGTTTCAAGGATTACACTATGTGAAAAAAGAATTAAACATTATATAATCTTGAGAGGTTTAGTTTTTAGGGTGTTGTAATGATGATTGTTTTTCATTTGGTTGTAGTATTCTACCCTCTTCACCTATGAGCAATCCCTTTGGATTTTGGAAACCTCCAATCTTTATTGATCAGTTTGTTCCTTGATTAATCATTAGGATTATTGTTTTACATATCTATGGTTAAGTGTTATACCTATCCCTTCATTTACAATGAGAGGAGAAGTACTATTGAATTACATTTATAGTTTCTTTGGTCTGTGGTGATGATTCTTCAGGACACTTTCAAGGTCCTTCATTTATTCTTCCTCTAGAGAATAACCCTTATTTTTGTTTCTATTGTTGAATGAATGTATCATGAGGTATGTATTTTTTCTGATTTTATGTACAATATGATTATTGAATCAATTCATAATTTTTGGGATTGATTCATGTTCCTTTTTTTCTTCCTTGTAGGTGGATCCCATAGCTGGTCTGTGCGACATAAGTTTGTGGTAGTCAGGTCTATCTCTAGACTATGTTGGATGAAATTAAATTCTACAGTGTTAAAAATTGTTTTATCAATGAAATGTAACGATTAATTGATTTATTTGAGTGTATTTGTAAATATTTATTTGTGGAAACAAGGGTTTTCCCATGTTTTGTTAAAGGGAAATGGTATTTTTAAAGCATTAAGAAATGGATTTATGAAATGGTTTTCAAAGAATGTTTTGGAAGATTTTTTTAAAAAAATATAGTACATATGAAGCATTGCGTACTTAGTCAGAATGTGAATCATATCCAAATATACCATGTATTATTTGGTTTGTTCACATATAGGGTGTTTCGATATTTCTGAGGCCCATTTATAAAGGAACTATTATTGAATTTTTTGGATGATTTACTAATATAGTGGTTCTCTCTACCTTAGTATTGTGTTATTTGGACTTGATGATGAAGTAGTCATTGATGGTGGTACAAGTAGTCTTATAGCCTAACCGATAGTGATCTACGGAAGGAAATAAACTTTTATTTTTTCCATGAATATTTTATCTTTTAATTCTAGTATTTGATATTATATTTGATTCATCATTTATTTTGAGTTGATAATTCTTCTTTATTTGTGTGAAATTATTTGAATCATTTTACCTGGATTATGTTGGAAATGTGTAAAAAGGTAAAATTAATGGGGTTTCCAGGATTTTTATTCAAAATATGTTAAAAATTATATCATCCGTTTTCATTTAATGGTGATCATGTCCAGATTACTATATAGTGACTCTTTATGGAATTATTTTGGGGGATCCAACTGGTTATGATAGTCCACACTATACACACCTCTATAGTGGGGAATAGTCATTTTTATATCAGTCAATTCATGGAAATGAATGGTGAAACATTAATGTGAAGTGGTTTTAATTAGCTATGTCTGGGTTGAGGGTTGTATGATCATGAGAGATTTCCCACATTATCAAATGATGTATGGAGTTATCTATTTTATTTTCCCTTTGATTTTTGGCATGTAACGTTGTATTCTATGACTGCTTTTGGGTTTTATTGCTTCCGCTGAATTCTTTTAGTTATGAAATATATTATCTCTTATATTGTTTCACTCTATAATATATATATATATATATATATATTAATATTTCATGTTGTTGCTTCATGCTGGGAGAAATCATTCCCTCTAGTTGTTGTTTGATTCTCGGGTGCTAGTCTCCTTCTTATGGGGGTCGATAATTCTCTACTGGTATGTGGAATTTCGGGTTTGGTTCTACTTTGAGAGAATTCCCATGTTGGGTTCGTCACATCATAAGCTAAATGAAATTAAACTATGCATGATTAAGATTTGTGGACCTGGAGGCCCATGGTTTGGTTTGATATATTCATAGAGAATGGTGATGATATCCATGAGGGACACCTGATATACTCCTTAGAGTTGGTGAGGATGTACCACTACTATATTGTCAATATTTCAATAGTGAGTCCTAGTTTCCTAATATAAAATCCTTTTGATGGGATTATAGGGAAAATGAGAATATTTTATTTCTTGAGTGACACTTGGATTGCTAATAAAAACATACTTTCATTGGATCATAAGCCAGAATAAATTATCTTATGCCTTAACTGATACATGGATTCCTAATACAAAATTCCTTTGATTGGGTCATTTATAAATGAAATTATAATTTTAGGGTTATGAATAGGAGAAAATTCATTCCACATATGTTGTGGAGATGCTAGAATGAGTCACTGTGTATGAGTAAAAGATCATATTAATTCGTCACTGGATTGGTGCTCCATGATAAATTTAAAAATTCATGGGTTTGGTTTGAGAATAAAAAATCTAGGTACTAGGTAAGAGTTAATGAGTTAAATTTTGCGGTTTGTTTGGGGATTCAATGGATGTGGATCCCATCAGTTATTTATATGAATTAACATCTTGATTATATACACTGGTTCCTAGTTTTATTTATAGAGAATATAGTTTTCAAATATATTTTGGAGTTAGTAAATGTATGTATGGTTGATTTGGATTACAAACCCAAGGATCAATTTTTTCTTTATTTTATTTTCCTTATTCTCTATGTTTTAACTAGAATGAGCATATATCCTGGTCATTCACTTAATGAAGTATATTATAGGTTTGCTTTGGAGCATCCTACTCATATTAATTTCTCACACCATGAATTTGAACCTTAGTGTGTTTGTAGACTATATGTCTACTTCTTGGTTGTTCATTGATACATGAGTATAAGGTGACTCCAACAGTAGTATGATCGAACAAAGCCACTCACGATGACATTTATGACTATGCTGGAGTATCATAATAATATCATAGAGGTTGTGTATGTTTTTTGGGACATAGTTAGTAGTTGATCTATCTACATTTATTTTAAATTTTTCTATGTACTCAAATATATGTAATTTTCCTAGTGAATAATAAGTGTATTATGTATTTCATAGTTATTCGGGCATTTGATATATTATATTTTAGGATTTCATTGTTTATATTAATTTCTTCCGCAATTTTTTTATTTATATATATGGAAAATGATATTAATTTATATATCTTCACTTACTTTGATATGATTGGATTATATATATGCAGAAAAACCATAGTCCATAGCTTCAAGTTGGAAGCATTTTTCATACGTGGAGGTGTTCTTGAGGCATAGTCGCCAACAGGCATGACCACTATTTATGGAGTGAACTGGGATGGGATGTAACAAAAAACATTCTAAGAAAATCATATATTTTATTACATATTTTATTATGGATCTATAGTATATTTATAATAAGACTATATTTGTTATAATGAATATTTGAGAAAGTACTATCGATATTGACACTTGAGGTAATGGATTTTCAACATACTTTTACTTTCATGGGAGACAAGTCATATTCACAACATATTTCTTTTAATTGGTGTATATACTTTTAAGGATTATTTTTTGTGATTATTAATTTTAAAATTATGTGATAAGTATATCCATTTATGTTTTATTCATTAATGGGTGATATTATTCCAAATTTACCTGTGTGGTATGGATTGTTTTTCATAATCTAATTGTTTATCTAAATTTTTATGATTATTTTTACGAATATAATATCTTATGACATATCTCTCATAAGTCTCATAAAATATTTTATCTTCTCCTTAAATACAAAAATTATATGTTTTCCTTTAATTTCCCTCTTTTATATAAAAAAGATTCCAAAAGAATGGTTTAAAAGAAAATTGAAATTAATTTTCTCTTTAACAAAAAATCTATTTTCTTTCATGTACTGGATTTAAAAAAATTGAAAATGTTTTTTCTATTTTGTAATGATTTTAAAAAGATAATTTTTTCCTTATTTTAATTAATTATAATATGGTTTTAAAGGAAACATCGTATAATTTTTTAAACATATTCCTTTTTGATATTAACCAAAATTTTAATGGAATATTTTTTTAAGATGCATGACAGAACTGTAATTTTTCACCTTCATGAACACTAAATTATTTCATGATCATTTACAATGTTCTAATGTTATTTTCAATGAAATTTTTTTACTATTTCATATATTTATATATTTTAAATAACTCTCTTCTATATGAAAAATATATATTCCTAATGAATGTTTTTAGTGATATTATATTTTTATTTCTAGTCAAAAATGACAACAACCCTTCATTCTACTTATTATATATTAATTATATGATACAATGATGCCATCCATATTATATTTCAACATTTTTATTATTATAAGGACTAGTTGTTTGTTAATGTTATTCCTTTTCCTCTAGTTATGCTATGAAAAATTGATGAAATCATTATAAAACCCCCTTTTCCATAGGTTATTCTATGATGAAATAATTATGAAACCAATTTCATTTTTACGTGATATATTATGATGTATGTTTTATGATTTTATGGAACTCATTTTTATGTTTCTAAATATGTTATTATTTGGACCAGAATTATATATCCCAACAATTGATTGTGTAAATATTGATATCTCATTAGATACATAGGATTTGAAATGTGTGTGAAACCAGTTTAGGATCAAGGAATATATTCATTATGATATTCATAGGAGTGAACCTTGGTTAGAATGGTGGTTTATGTAGTAGACCCATACATCTATGATAGACTTGGAAATGTTCCTTGACTACTAAGGATATGATCTTACATGTTTGTGTTTATGAAAAAAAATATCCTATAATAATATTATAATCTCTAGATTTATGGTCATTTATTCCATTATAATTCATATCATATAGAATTTCATGATAGATTCCATGAATCATGTTTATGAGACATGAAATACAAGGTACTGTTTTAAGATGTTATTCCCTTGTTCTCATAACCATATGACCATGATATATTTATATCTCCCATGATTACCCCTATGGATCATCTAAGCTCATCCTTTCTCAATTTTTTATCCTTTGGTTATGAAGAATGTTATTTTGTTCTAAATTTTATTAAGGATTATAGTTATAAAGAACATATTGGTAGATTATGTAGTTCACTTATATACTAGTATTTAATGTATCTTTGAATCCATTTTCATGAAATATTTGAATAATTAATGGATAATTATGTTATAAAATGAATATTGATCTGTTACTATGTGATATATTTTTATAGAAATTGTAGACACCAATATTAAATAACATTCATGGAAGTAAGGAGAAATGGTAAGGGTTTCTTTTTTATTATCCCTTTGAAATTGGCACTGTTTATGATTAATTTGTACTGGGAAAAAATATAACATTTTTTTCAATAAAACACCATTTATTTTCTTATCAATTTATTGTTTTGGGTTTATATGTGCATTCTAACTATTTATCCTCCCATTCATTCACAGTTCAAACAAAATCAACCACATAGGTAGAGTTATACCTATATATTCTTCTCAGTTGAGAACATTTATCAAATATGTAATTGTCATTCATATTGTTCTATGAATGTTTTTATTATCACATACATGATTTCTTATGGATAATATTAACTAAAATTTATCTTTTTATAGGTTCAGAAAAAAATATTATACTCACTTATTTAATAAATTACATAAGAGTAATTTATTTTATTTTTTTTCTTATATATTCTTTAATAATATTCCATTTAAGGTTTCCCTAGTCACTTGTGTTATAAAAATATTTTAATCATTATTTTTTTATACTATGTCCCCATAATCATTTGTTTTAATAGAAATTTTTTTACGATTTAATGTATTATTACATTCTAATCATTATAAATTTCTTGTCATTATCAAATTACATCTCATTAATATACATTCTAGTCATTTAATTGATATCAAGACTCACTTGGGATATATTTTGATGATACTATCCGAAATTTTCATTATAATATATATTATTATGTGTTAATGAAATTTTAACGAAACCTGCTTATTTTTCATTACTCATTTATTCTATGGTTGTCTTATAACTATTTTATTATTCATGAGGAACATAAATATATGGTTACCGTAAGGTTATATGTGGGGTACAAATTATATATCCCTCCAATAAATTTTGAAATGCATTATATATCATGAAATTTATTATAATGAACTATTGGGTGAACATAATCCACTATGTTTATAGGAATGAGTATTTAACCCAAACTATTATGTTATGGGAGCCTATTTACACTATGATGATGGAATTGGATGTGAGAATTGACTAAATGAATAATTTATTATCCATATGTGCATGTGATATTTCTATGTTATTCCAAATTTTAATATAAAGATTCCATGGATTATGATAATTGTCACATGATTACACTATTCAGAAGCTTTATTATTTTGTTTCCATATCAAAATAATAATCGTATTCTCAGTAATTATATTTTAAACATAAATTTATGTTTTAATGATTGGTATATCTCATTTTACCCTTATTGAGTGTTAGATCTCAGTTAATTTACATATTATAATTCTAACTATAATGAAAAATATAGTTTTGTATTATATTCTTAAAATAGGGGTTAAGAGTATAAAAATTATAGAGGAATTATCAGTGGGTTTAATAAAAAAATTTATATGGGAAATATTTTATTACACCACGCATATATGTTTTTTCTTTGAGACTTATAATGATATGTATCGAATTTGCTTCTATAATAATGTATTATATATGTTTGTTTTGGTCATGTTTCCTATGTTTCTATTTTAAAATGTGCACTGAATTTAGGGGAGTATGTTATAATGAATAAGATTATAAAAACTAATATAAGCATGGATATACCATATGTGTTATAGAATGGACTAAAATGTTCATATGTTGAACTAAATATTGTAATTTTTGAAATAAACGTTTCAATGTTCATGACATTGTAGGATTGATTTTAAGAGTATCACTTTGTATTTGGAGAACACATAGAGGGAAGAAGAATATTTGACATATGTCTTAATACCAATTGAAAGTTTATGCTTTTTTGTCAATATATGTCTTCAGTAAATGGATATTTTTCACATCCGTCCTATTTTTTAATGTTAATTATAAATAAGAATGCCCACAGTGAAGGAAACAAGGAGGGTTAATGATGATAACATCTAAGATGGATAACTGCATCCTTTGTGTATAGTGGTTATTATCCCACATGTATATTTAACTTTTATTATTATCATTTAAATATTTTAAAATTAAATATTTTAGGACCTATACTCCAAGAATAAGCTAGATATAATTTTAGAGTCAATATACAATTAACATGAGACAAGTATTGACTACAATTTCCATTTTGTAAGGACAAAAAATAGGTTTTTCTCCCTCCAATAAAATATGTATATGATCATCCTCCTAAAACTGTAGATATCATAATATCTACATAGAAGTGCTTGTGACCATATGATATATGGGTATTGTTGGATAATATTCTTAGTTGGATGTTATTATTTGAGGATATCAAATGCATATCATTTTATATTTTCTTCCATATCCAAAATGGTAATAAACATGAGTAATGGTGGTATATTATTAATATTATTCATATTATTGATTTTTATATTAATAAAATAGAATGATTAATATTTATGTTTAATTTTTGAATATGTTAAATCATTGAAATAAAAATTAGGAACATTATTCATACAGTCAGTTCTCTATCTATCTCTATGACATTCACCATATGGGAAAATATATGGTATCATCAAACTTTCTACTTAACTATCCTCAACTCCATGATCTATAATAATTACATATTTATCAAGATCGTTTAAATTACCTTCAAATCCTTTAAAAATATAGGTAATAACTTCAAAAAATCATTCACTATATTTTTCATTATTGAATACAGAAATATCCTTGAGTTCTTGGAGTCTATATCATGGTTATATCACATTTAATTACCATTAAAATTATCTAATGAAATTATGTATTTAAATAACCATGTGATTCTCAAAAAATATAATATCTATATTTTTTAAAATTATTAATTATTTCTAATTATCTTTTTACATCTACATTAAATCATGTATATATTTCTATCATAATGATTCACTTTCCCACTGCTCCTATAGAACTATAGTGTAAAATCCAATATCATAACAAGACTTCTTATCTACATAATAAGTTTTATCTTTCTCTTTATCACAACACAAATTGTGAAATATTTTTCAGTGATTAAACAATGAATGAATATATCAATTATTATCTTCATTGATGTTTTCTTTAAGAAATTATTATGTAAATCTAGCAAGTTTAATTCTTTTAAAGACTCATATTTTTAAAAATTATAGAATCATATATGAGATTAACTATATTTTACTATTATATATGTGATTTCTAATAAAATAATATATGAATCTAACAAATTTATGTATTAAAATATTTTATTACAAACTAAATATTACAATCCATTTCCACATTTCAATTTGACTCATACATTAGAATATGTTCTTATTATGAACATATGTAATATTATAATAGTTTCATTTTCTTACTAATTTACTCACCAAAAATCTTATTTATCCATATGAATATTTCATATACTCCCAAAACATCCTTTTTAATATATTAATATTTGAATAATTCTACCTTATTTTTTATAAATATCACACCTATCTCAAATAACATCATTACCATGATTCCTTTTTAGAATACCATAATATAAGATGTTGTACTTCCTCATATCAATAAAAATATTTTATTTCCATTTTCTCTCACTCACTTCCATAGAACATCATATGTATTCCAAAATAATCTTATGTATAATAAATAAATTTTTTTCCATTATATATTTTCAGAATGATCCTATATTAATTTCCTACATATAACAATTATGTTATGTATTCCAGCACTAAAAGTGACCATGTTATCTTTTTAACCAAATATATATTATGAATCTTAGTATAGTTCAATATTTATCCAAATTTTGGATAATAGGAAATTTATTAATTAGGATTTTTGTTCTCATTTTTCCAATGATCTTCATTTCCACAAGTTTCAAAAATCAATTCCAATTAAGATTAAAATAATTACATAGATTAATGTTGCCTATAAATATCCTTCATAATATTACAATTACTCCTCCATTACCATAGATATAATTTAAATCATCTATATGTATCATCCATGTATATTTTAAAAAAAATTATTTCATTCATCACAATTCTTAAATATACAGATGTAATGTCATAGCTATCAAGAAGTACTCTCTTAAAGAGATAAATTATTATCAATATTCTAAATCCATAAAATTTTTAAACAATTTAAATATTTAAAAATATTATTTAATAAGGTTTTAAAATTAAATTTCATGCAACACTACCCTTAAACATAAACTATCATGGAGAAAAAAAAATTCACATATTTTAATTATTTGAATCAACTCCTACACTCTTTCATTCTTTCCATATGTGAATGGATATAAAACCAAGTTAAATGAAAATATTATATATTCACTATCAAAAGTGTGTCTAGATTTATATTTTATGAACAAAAGTCATCATGAAATAAAACCATTCCCTGGAACTTAATTCTATCCTCTCATCAACTTTCTTGGGTTGTAAATATTCCTTCCACAAAAATCATCTCACTAAATATTTGAATCATGATTATTTTCATCATCTATATTAATAATAAATAAAATATTCATAAATTGGGATAAATAATCTCCCAATTTGTAATATTTAAATACCAATTATTGAAAATAAACATCAATTTTTTCATTATTCTATTTCACTTCTTTTTTCATTCACCCTTAATTTTAATAAAGATAGATACATTAAGATAGGGTAAAATCAATATAGATAACACAATGAATCATCAATTAGTCCACACTATGTCAAAATGATCCATGTTCAGTATAGAAAACTAGATTTTCTATCCTAGAGTACAAATTATACCCATAAGAAATAGTATATTATTTAAACACTGAAGTCCAGTTTTAGGTTCTTATTAAATGTTTTATGGGTAATAATAAAAACAAATAAAATATCATGTTAGTTTTTCAACCCTAAATTATTCTATTCATATGAACACATAATATATAAATGTTTAATAAAAATATTACATTAAGGTAAAAAATAGTCAAATTATTTTCTCATTTTAAAGACAATGATTAAATAGTCTTTTACCACATAATGTCATGATTTATTTGTAAAATATAATAATATGTGAGTATAAAATTAATCATTCTCATTAGATGAAATCAATTAATTTCAAAAAATTATTAATTTAAATGAAATGAACTAATTTAGAAGATTATTAATTTTTTGATTAGTTACCCCCATTAAAGACAAACTCCAAAAACATATTCAAATTGGATGATCTTATAACCAATTATGGCTCAAGATACCAAAATGTAAGATCTTTAAATATGATGGATACATCTAAATGACTGGAATAATTTTTCTAGAATTCTCTAGTTATTTTTAAAATATTAAAACATGTTATTCTTCATCAATTATACCTCTTATGTTAAGAATAACAATTTTTTCAGTTTATATTACATTAAATACAACACATTGAATAAGGAGAAAATTATATTCTCTTTAATAAGAGTTGGGATGTTGAGAATTTTTTCTCAAACATGTCATTTTATTATTTATAGATATATGTCTATATTAAATCTTCCCACTGGATCCTATGGATTTATTACTTTTAATATTCATCAGTTTTATGGAATATTTTTATCTCTCCAAAACTCCTTTGTATAAAATCTACTTCATTATTTTAAACTTATTTGTGTATGAATACCTTGGATAAAAATACATTTTCATCACACTTTTCTATATATATAATAAGTTGACTAAAAAATGAATTTAAATATTACCATATAGAATTTACCATCCATATAGATCCTTATACGCTCTTGTATTATCATCCCTTTCAATCCTCTACTAAAATTCAATTTCATCATGTGGATTTACATCTTTCACATTTTAAATTTTATTTAATTATTCTTCATCTATATTCCAATAAGGTTAAAAAAATTGTTGGAAAAAATATCATTTAGTCATTATAGGTTTTCTTATATCATTTATAACAATAAAAATACTTCTATTGAATGAATTTCACAAAAAAACCCCATTAATATTTTTTCATGGACTGATTTCCTATGATGATCCAACTTTCATCAACTAAAACCAACACTCTTTGAATTATTGTAAAATTCCATGGTTTTTTTTAATTTTATCTAAATATATTCATCTTCATTTTGGCATGGAAATATTATTGTAAATAATTATATTTCCATGAATCCAATTCATACATTTTTTAAAAAAAATGTTTCAACAAACGAGTGTAATGTTAACCATTTTTCTTAACTAACTTATTGTGATTTATTTATTTAGAATATTTAATATATAGTTTTACGATAATGGATTTACATATTTTTACATTTCCTATTATTTATCTCTTTTTGTCATCTATCATATGAATTAGTTTACTAATTTTTGGTTGATTTACAAACATCTTTTTTAATATGTAATTTTTTCCCGATCATGTTTTCTAATAAAATTATTCCTTAACCATTGTTGACATTGTGATACTTTTTTCCATTACTAACTGTTTAAGAACAACCTTTGTATATGTATCCATTCCCCCTATTATGATGATGGGTATAACAAATGATAATTAGTTAATGAATATAATGAAGCTTAATTACTGAGAAATGATGAAATCTTTTTTAGAATTAATGTTTTATATATTTAGTTCTAAAATAAATTAAACCATATATTCATAAAATTGTGATTTTAATTTTTGAATTAAAAATCTAAAATTATTTAAAGGTTGTAAAATGAATATATTCTTAGACCAAATCAGTGTATCAAATGTTTCAAATATTAAATATATGTATAAGATGTTATCCATTAAAAGAATTTAAGGATATCTCCACCGAACATCATTAATATACAAAAACATCATACATATAGTCATAAATCATCATATTTTATTAATATATTATCTAGAACACAAATTAATTTAATTGAAATAAGTTATATATCTCAATAATCAAGATCCTTTTATCACATTTCTATATAAGTCATACATAAGATATT
The DNA here is from genome assembly GCA_963277665.1 of Viscum album. Taxonomy (NCBI): domain Eukaryota; kingdom Viridiplantae; phylum Streptophyta; class Magnoliopsida; order Santalales; family Viscaceae; genus Viscum; species Viscum album. The sequence goes on along the minus strand of OY728163.1, from coordinate 712,428,954 downwards.
GTACTTCTTATGTATCAATGTAATAAGTTTTCATTTAATATTTTTCATTTTTCAACTAGATAAAATAATACATATTCTTTTAAAATCATAGATATATAATTAAGATATATTCCTCTAAATATTTTAAATGAAATAAATATTTTACTTATTATGTATCAATAATATATTAATTACTCTTTTCCTCTCAGGGAAATAATAAAATTATTTAAACATAGATATATTATGATTCTTTGAATGCTTCTATAAATTTCAATATTTTTAAAAATAGTAAATATATTATCTATCATTTCCTGTGAAAATTTTTAAATTACTCTCTTATTTGAGGAATTTTTACACATAATGTCAAATAGAAATGATATAATTCATAAATTATAACAGAACATACGAATATTTCATAAAATATTACTATCATGTAACCAATACCTTAACTTTATATAAAATATTCCACTGTAATCATCCATGTATATTTCAACATGGTATAAGAGACTTGAATATTGATAAATAAAATCATAGAACATCATATATATCATCAACTATTTATTTATAGAGATAAAGTGATAAAAATGTCTCTTACTACATAGTACACTTCACCTCATAAATTTATTCAAATCTTAATTAATTAACTTTTTTGAAAAAATATCACGAAAATTCATCAATTAACTATAATCATATTTTACAAAAAATATATATTCCCCATGTAATATAAATGTTAGTAATAATATAGACACACTTATTACCATGTCAATATGTGAATGTATTTCCATGAATATGCAATTTTTATAATCAACATCCAAGATCAAATATGTCTATTTTTCTCTCATGATTGAAATAATACCTTATTTGAACAAAAAATTCTAGGGAACTATATTTCATCTTTATATTTACATTTTTGGGTACCATATTATCCATTATAATGAATCATATTTGAGTATATTGAAATCATACTAATTTTATTCATCTTCATTTATATAAAACAAAAACACAATGTGGGATCAATAATGTTTTCTTATAATATGATCTATTAAAAAGATTTTTATTTATAATAAATCACATTATCCTTTTTGGTATATTAATTATCTTAAACCAATAAAATCTTAGTGAACATTGAATGTGATGGAAAATACAATGGTTTTTCTAATGAGATACCAGGGTGGATGGGAGATGGATTAAAAAATATAATTTATATTATAAAAAATTTCTCAATGTATTAAAAATAATTCTAAAATTTTGAAATTGTAAAATAAACCAATGTAAAAACAAATATCTATTATGTCATTCCTGGTAAATGAAAGAAACATTTTTGTGGCTTCTATGTTCTAAAAATTAATGAGCATTGGATTAACACAACAGAAAATTCATTTTTATACATTACTTCATTGAGGATGGAAATGTTATTTTAGATGTATTATGTTTGAATAATGAGGTAGATAAATAATAGAATGTCATAAAAAACCAAGGTAGATTACAATATTAACTAAATGGAATTGTAAGTGTTTAAGAATATGTTCTTCATTATTTTTTTTCAAACACAATATATACATTTAGTGAGAGACATCATTGATTTGACTTAATAGAAAGAAAAATCCTTTATAATCGTTAAGTAAATTTTTTGAATACTTAAAAGTGAAAATTTTATTTAAATCATTGAAATGAAATGAAATATTTTTTATTTTTGTATGTATATTTAAAAAACAAAAAAAATAATTATATGTAACCTTGGTAGATATTATGAAAATTTACAATTTGATCTCAATTTGGTAATTGATACTGGAGACCCTAGTTATTTTCGTGGTTCTAAGTATACAAGTTTTAAAATAACGTTTCAAGGAAAAAAAATTATAAGACCCATAGAAGAATGAAGATTCATCATCCAACATAAAAAGTATATATTTAATAATGGTTTCAATTACATTTATGGAATAGTGAAATGCATCAAGTGAGGTAATTATGTTTATGTTTCATATGAATCCAAAACATATATATAGAGTCCAACCAACATAATAGAATATATAGAATTATGACATAGTATACCATCGACTATTAAATGCATTATTTTTTTCTAAAAATGTTCATTTTTCAATGATTTTCATCAACCCTTTTTATATTATGGATAACAAACAATTGAACCCATAAAATACAATGATGAATTGGAAATATTATTCTATGAAAACTGATGATTTGGGTCATTAAAAATATGTTTTCTTATGGTATAATTACTATACACTACAAAACCAAAAATATTTTATTTTAATATAAATATAGTCATTTTCACATATATCTATATATATAATATATTATAATTAATTAATTCACTATCATAGTGATTAGATTTTAAAATATCAATAACAACACATAGTGTTCTTATAATTAAACATCATGTATAAATAAATTATCATATTTTTTGTGAGAATGTTCATCCTACTAATCATTTTTATTATTTCTATTGATTAATTTGATGTGATTTTAGTCATGGATTGGGTATCTATATATAGAGACCATATGAATTTTTAAAATAGGTATTTCTCATTTAATATCCCAAATAATCTTATAATAAAATAGCAGTAAAAGGATTTCTTTAAATTTCCTAAATATTTCACATCCCATTTAATGTTATTGACGCCTAAAAATAATAGATATTTATCAAAAATAGTTAGTGAGAAACTTAATTTTTAGTATATTCTAATTTTTAATTAGTATGTTGATGTATACATTAATTATGTATGAGTTCCTCACTAATAATGTGTGTTTGATTTCTCCCTTTGAACATATATGTTCAAATAGTAACAAATCAAAGTATCCTTATTAACTTTACCCAATTGAATTATAATAATTAAAGAGTAAACTTTAATAAAATGAAGATTAGAATATTGTACACCCATATTCTGTAGAATGGGAAGAATCTATTCATTTGTTAACATTATGTATGGATCAATGAGTCTTTTAATTGATTATCATGAACATAAAACTATCATGCTAATGAAAAAGTATCATATACTTCATATTTATGATTTTTTTGATCAACTACCAGGATCTTAGTAGATCTCAATGATTTATTTCCAGTTAAGATGTCATCAGTTATGGTTTAAATTTATGGATAGGAAAAATAAGACATTTTATTCAAGGAAAAAAATTAATTAATTCATATTGATTACTTTTAGACATTAAAAACCACTATTATTTTACTAGATTAATTACTAGTCAATAGATATTACCAAGATAATTTTTCTTTTTTGTCAATAGAGATGGTATTATCATATATAGTAATATAAATAAATAACTTGAAGCAAATATGAGGATTTTACTATATACTATAATAAATAAGAAATAATAAGATACATTGAGTAATGGTGAATCCTATAGTTTTTAAGTGTCATTATTGGGACATTTAATAATAAAAGAGGTATACTTGTGGATCCATTAGAGAAAAATATTATTATAGATTGTTTTAGGTTGACCAATGTAATATAAATACTTTTTTTTCTTGGATTAGAATAATTATATCAATTCATGTGTAAAATTTTGAATATTTTCAAATCCATGAGTCATGTTAACTATAATGGTAGAATGATTCCTCTTGATAGTTAAATGTGAACATAATACCATGGATATTAAGAAACCACAATTCACTAGAGCTATACTCAAACTACAATATATGGGAGAATGATTTTCACATAATGTAAGGAATCAATATATGGACTAGTATGTGTCCTAATTCATTATATATAAGTATTAGCTTATGACATGCGTTAATAAATGGTATATGGGAAATATTACACAATGAAAGTTCTAGAGAATATACTAGTAATATTTTAATTAATAATATATAGGCATTGTATTTATAAACAATGTTTGATATTTACAATGACGATGGGATCACCATATATATTCAAAAATATGGAGATGAAAATGTGAAAATAAATATTTATGGAGATGATTAAGGACTAGGAATAATCAAAATCTTACCACCATGGGATGTTGAAGAAGATATCTGATGCATTTAGTAAGAAGGATTGCACTACATTATCCATGGTGAGGATTGAGAGAGACTCAAAACTCAAAAGATGCAATGTATGTTCCTTAAGATCATAATAAATTAATAGTAATAATTTCATTGAAAAATGTAATCTAAATAATAACTACATATTAAAATAAATGTCGAATTTAAAGGGGTATTGATATATATAATAATGTAAGGAATATTTCACAGTTCAGTATTGATAACTGAGGAATTAAATGATTTATTTCTTGAATATGTATAATTTAAATACCATTATAGAATAACAATATTTTGTATCATTTGTTGTGGGAAAACACAATCAGGGATATTTCAAACTATATAACTCATTTCATGGTTAGATAAAATGTTAAGAAAGAACTTTAAGAAAAATGGAATGTGAATTTATTACCCATAACCATATAAAAATATTATTACATCTCCATTAATTTATTTAGTTCTTCTAAATATTTCTAATGATTATAATGCCAGTTCAGTTTATGGGGGATCATCCTATGATGTTAGGCCATTTAATTTCATGTTTATAATATTTTATTCTTGTCTATATATCCATGATATATATATATATATGATGTGGTATGACTATATATATAACCTCCTTTAATTTTAACTGATAATGAACCAATGTTCAAATATATGCATTAGAGAATTATGTAATAGGAAATGGATATAGATATTGTATTTATCATAGATTTTCACTTTAAAACTGATACTAATTATAAAATGATCATTTATACCTTGTAGATATAGTATGATATAGCTGAATATATTATAATGGATGTTGGGTTAGATATCCTTCTTTCGTCAACTTGTCATTGAATAAAAAGATTCACTCTTCAACTCAAATGGTTCAATTTTTTTATTTGTATGGGAAGTGTTACAAAACTTTGACATATTTGAATGAATTTTGGATGTGTATTCCACTGGGACTATTTCTTTTCTAATAGAATTCAGAGAGGATTTAAACTATCAGCTAGGACGATATTTCTATAAACAAACTAATAAGTGTTATGTTTATAAAAATTAATTTAATTTATTCTATGAAGTTATAAATTTGATATACCTTTTAATATCACCAAGGAAAAGGATTATGAGATTAAAGATTTATGAAAATTTATCCAAAAATTCCTTGTCCACATTTTTTTACTCAATCAATTTGGGATTTTAGATTATTAGTTATCACTTCCATCAAACCACTAACTCTTGAATTATGTGTTCCAGGTATCACTTTTCAGTAATTTCATGTCTTATCTATCACATTTAATGGCAATAGAAGTTAAATAACATGATAAATAACATTATTATGGGGAATAATTAATAGTGATATTGGTTTATATATTTACATAATTCCATAGAATAAATCATATTAAGGGGATATAATGTATCCCCCCATTTTTTAGAATGTAATTATATTTAAATAAATCTTCTATTATCAAGTGCATTTGATATACAGATCAAAAAAACTAATATGAGAAACGCCTTATTATGGAAGAATGTTATAATAAAAATTTGAATACATTAATTCATAACTAAATGAAACGCATTTAAGAAAAATATAAGATGAATTAATCCACACATAAATAAAAAAATACATGGTTGAAATTTTAATCATCATTATCTTCTATAAATTTAATACCATCGATGATAATAATATAATTGATTAAAATAATTAGAAATATTATGAGTATCTTGTGATGTAAATTTATAAATACGATGAATGATATTAATAATGTATGTAATGTTATATAATTCTGTTAAATGGATGTTTTTTATGTGGAAGTTGTCAATATAGCTGATGTTTGTATGTGTCTACACTATAAAAAAATAAAAATGGTTAAATTTTAATAAATAAGTGTTTTTGAGATTTTTAAATTTTAAAATTCATATATATTAATTAATTAATTAAGGAATGAAATAAATTACAAAAATCATTCGTAAAAATATATTTTTTTACATAAAATATGTATCTATCTATTATTAATGTTTTATATCAAATATTGAGAACAATAATAATACTAATGGACTGATAATTTTTAGAAAATTGATTGAAAAAAAATTAAAATGAAAAAATACATTTAATGATTTAATGATATATTTCTTAATGAATAAAAATTTTCAAGGTAATTTTTTATGCTGATAAATTAATAGGACCATTTTCATAGATATTATAATAAAAGTTATTACCTATATACTACCACTAATATGATTTTTATTGACTAAAAATTAATAATAATAAGAGAACATCATTTTTTAAAATTCAATTGTTAGCAAAATACATTTTCTATTAATATATATTTTTTCATTCATAAATTATAATTATAATATATTGATTAATAAATAGAATAAATGGAGACATAATTTGGAATAAAAACATAAAAATTAATTAATATGGGTAATATTATATTCTTGGGAAAAACTATTTTCCATTATAATTAATTAAATGAAGTAAAAAGAGGTAAACAGGGAGTGAATTAATAAGGAATAGAACTAAAGTATTTAATTTGATAATTTGAAATTCTAGAATTTTATTTTATATATAGTTTTAAATCATAATATTAGGACTAAAATGTACTTATGTAACACACCTAACACCCATTTGATTCAATCTTTATCATTCAACAATATTATAATTTCAATGAAATGAATCCCTTTTCACCTATAAAATGAGCTATATTAAAACCACAAAAAACAAATTCTATCCTTAAATTTCATTTTATATTCCCAAAAATATACTATGTCCAAAATTATTAATACACATTTGGTATCATCTAGTCCAAATATGGATTCCTTGTTTTTCCATTCTATTAGAACCTTCTATGATGAGGGGTAACTCCATTAAACTATTTATCACTTTTCTTTAATTTTCAATTACTCTATCATCTAAAAAATTAACACATATCTGTATTTTACTAAATTATGTAGAATAAAAATAAGTATTCCTTTCAAAAAATTATATTATATTTATATAATTGTATACTCTTACTCATTTAAGAGTATAAAATGTTGTATCTTTGGCCAGTTCAACCACCTACATGAAAGAATCCATTCCTAGTCCATAACTGTCATCATTAAGTGTATAAATAAACTGATAATGGTTTTAAAACGTATCAATGCGTACATTATGAAATGGTCATGATTCTCTAAGATTCACATAGAATTGAATGATAATTATAATGATAGAAGTTTTTATAAGAAACATTAGTTGAATTGTGCCCATCTTAAATGAAATTCATATAAACTACATCTATATATTCCATAAAATAAAAATTGGACAATAAAAAAAGAAAATACACTTATTAAAATATCGCATCTATTATTAATTTGATGAACCTTTAACAATATAATATGGATCAAAAAATATATAATGAAATATGAATGAGACAATAAAATCTACTAACATTTGATGATTATAATGAACTAAAAATAAATAAAATTTATATAAAAAATGAGAACAACTAAATATATCTAAAAGGTTATATATGATAAAATATATTTTAAATATGACATTATGTTGGTCATATTTATTATATGTATGATTATTAACATTCATGGATGTTGGGAAAAAAACATAAGTGTTTCTCTAACAATACCTTTTCAAAATAAAGATTCTATATGAATGAATTTAAATTGGTATATGTTTTTTAATTTTCTAACTAATTATAGAGTATTTTTCATCAATTATTTTTTATTTTTAGTGTTTTCATGGATTCTCACCATTTTTTCAACCTTCAGTTCACAATTCAATAGAACTAAAGGTTTTATGTCAAGACAAAAAAAATCATTATTTTCAATCAAAAATATTTATTCTCATGGACCATGACGTTTTTATTTTTTAAATAAGTAATTTTCTACGCATATACTATTTTATATAGTAACTTTATACTGAATTAGATATTTATTTTACTAATGTGAGAATTTATTTTAAAATCACTTCATTACAAATTTTCACATAGATATTATTTTCCACTACATTCTTATATATTAATTATAAATCATCTCTTTAAAATTTTCTTATGTTAGTGATTTTTTAAATTTTATCCATCATCATTTTATTCAATATTTTACTAATATTTAATATTTATTTAAAAAAATAACCAATATGGAAAGGATTTTTTATTTATAATCCTTAATATTTTTTACATCACATTGTTTTTCATGGATATAATTTATTAATATTGTACATAAAATAATAAATAAATAGTTATATGTTTTGATCATAAAATACACCTTTTATCAGTATTTTTTATGTTTTTTTCTTGTGGAAATATTAAAGATTGAATTTTATTACAAATGAATTATTTTTGATATAGTGAATTTGTAAATATATTCTTACCCATGTGGAACACATATATATGGTTTTAATAAGTAAATTGGTGGGAGAAGAATTATATATCCCTCCAATTCATTGGTTAATGCTTTATATGTCAATATATTTCAATAAAACACACATTCTGAAGGGGTTGAATAGATGTGTTTAAATTTTTTTTATATATTATATTTAGATTTTGTTTGGTTATTATAAAAATTCTACCATAAATCATGTTTAACATATCATTATTAATTAAAAATTCACCAAAGAAAAAAACATATATATAGGAATGTAAATAAAATGTTAAAAAACATATTTAAATTTTATTATCAATAAATGATTTTCCATAGAGAATACACATAAATTTGTTAGAGTGTAGCAAAATACACTATGCTTCACTAGTTCTAGGGGTAAAATGTATTAGTCAATTCTACTCCATGACTTGATTAATACCATTATTTTATTTTTGGATCGGTCAAGCCTCACCAATGATATGATCCATATTTTAATTTATTTTTAGCTATATCAATTATGGATCCTCAAATGTTTATATAATTAAAATAAATTCAATTGATAATTTATTAGTTGGTTAATCTCTAATAATAATGAGAATCATATTACATTATATCCCAAAATGATGTTCTCTTTTGCACTCATATGTGATACACATACCACCGTAATTATCATATTGGACCAACTAAATGATGTGAGTTTTGATTCTTTCTATCCCACATTATTTGTATGAAACATAATTCTATTCATTTGGGGATATATTGACCCTGAGCTTATCCTTTATCATTCCTCCTCTTCAACATCCATATATGGCACTCAAAATCAACTTTCGATTGCACTTCTTCATCCTATAAAACTGATTTCCTCTTGATATGAAAATATAATTCTTGATCTCTATAATACCACCATTCAATATTTATATTAAATACATGTCAATATTTGTATTATGTAATGTAACTATATAGAACTTTTACACCATGTAGTAATATTATCGGACACATACTGCCCTTTTAGACCATGCATTATGATTCATAGAGTGTCTTTACACTCTATATTGGACTAATTCAGCTTCATAATAAATATTCACATATTACATTCCTCCAACAACCCTCTAAATCATTTCTAACTTCATTTATAAAAATTCCATCCTCATCATCTAACTTCGAGATATAATCCCATTATAGTGGTTTTTTGGATTGATTCTTGTGAGATTCCATTTCAAGAACCTCTATTATCCACTGATATCATTAACTAGGATTTTGGACTATTACTCATGTAATCACTCATCATATCCTTTATCATACACAACCATTTCCTTTAGTAATATTATAATCTTCATTAACTTTTTATTGGTAATTAATGAACTGGTTAATGCCGTAATTATTTTCAAAAACATTTGAGAAATATTATAACCACTAGAATTTATATTCAAAAAATTTCTGAATAACATTTATATACTCCCTTTATTGTATTCCCATTGTATAACTCCTTTAGGAAACTTATTTCATTTCTAATGTAAAGACCCCGACCCTAGTTACCCAGAGATAGTGCCTAAATATTTTACATTGGTATGATTGCAAGGAATCACATCCTAAATGACTGAATAGTTTAGTATCATTGGAAATACAGATACAGTCATAATTTTTATAATAAAACATGAAATATAAAATAATATACCATCAATTGGAAACATCCATAAATATAAGATAAACCATGCAACTCATTCATAATATTTATCTTCTCATCAGAGGGAAAATTAAAACCTAATAAAGTTGTGTTCTCAGATGCTCAATAAGGGTAAGTAATACAGTGTAAGTTATGATAAGCATAAACATTAGGTATGGTAAATAACAAAATCACAACCCTTTAAAAATATACCTGAGCATAATATGGTAGGATTGAAATATGAGTAAATAAAGTCTTATAACTGATCATAATATTATGAACCTTGGTTTGGGATATTATAATAGTAAAATATCACATGTTTTATAAATTTATAAAATCATAATTAGTGAATGAATAATGTCATAAATAGTAAACATATATTCAAGTCCTCTAACAAGATTTCTGAAAATACTAGGGTAAGGCCTCATCCAAAACCCAATTCTGTTTTGTCTCATGAGACCTACAGATTCATCATGGGTCTATAAAAGGACCCAACCATCAATTTATAATTCTTATGAATTTCAAATATGAATAGGGACGAACATAATCAACATGAACATATTAAATATAAAAAAGATTCCTAATCTGTATTCATAATCACTAACCAATCTGAGTAGCATTGTGAATGGTATGAAGATAGCATATCCACGGTCAAATTGGTCATAAACCATTTTAAAACATATGGTAGATACAAATAATAATATTTAAATCTCAATAGTGCATAAATTCAATAGATGTGTTGAAATAGGTGAAAATAATCTAATAAAATCTTCGAGAAATTCTTGAGAGAAATACCCCTTTCACTTTGAAAAGAAGTGTTCTTTTTGGAAAAATCTTTTATTTTTCATGATTTCTTTTATTAAACCAGAAATTAAAGAATATATTTTTTGATAAAATAATATTAATTTTTAAAAAATAATGGTTTCTGAAAATATACTATAGATGGTACTTGAACATGGGTAATAAATCGAGGTGTTCCCAATAATCGGGCTTTTGTATCAGGAAGGATTGAGAAAGATCTGTATAAAACATTTAAATCCCCATAAAATAAAAAAGGATTATGATTTGTAAACATATATATAACATTAAAATAGAATTTATGAAGAGTAAATAAGAATAATTAATTATTTCAATGGTGTAAATAGAGATAAAGAGTAATCCTGAAAGAAAAATGATGGTTTTGGGAGAAACCCTTACATTATGTCTGAATGTGTTCTCCAATTGACCATAATATCTTATATAATAAAATTTAACCCATGAATTAAATTAATAAGAACCTTTTATACTTTTATTTTATTTTATATAATTTTATTATGTTCATTTAAGTCTATTTTTAAAAGTTATAAGATACAATTTTATTGTTCTAAAGCATTCATTTCTAGGGATTTCACGATCTATATATTTTTATATGAGTATAAAAGTTCATGTTGAATGTGTATAGTACTAAAAAATTAGATTTATATGATATGAATGAAAAAATAATTGTAAATGGTTATGTATATCATTTTATAATATAGTATGAGGATTATTTAGTTAAAATGACACTTAGTAGTAATTGTTCACTTTATTAAGGTGGTTATTGATCATAATGAACTCGTTTTGTATTATCATTTAGTATTATGAAAATATGTTACATCTAGAACCTGATAATTTTTTTAATACATATATTATAGTATTATTGAACTATTAAAATGGGGTCATTATCATCCATTAAGGATAAATTGAAGAACTCAAATCCATTGTCCACAAAGGTAGTAAATTATCACCTCAAAGACGATGATTTCTTTTAAAAAAAGAGATAGAGAAAAAAATTGATGCAGGATATTCCATTAATAAGATATCATCCTAGTATATAGATGATGCTGTATTTATCAAGATAATTTTCATAGAGGAGGTGAAAATATAATAATAAATGAAAATAACATGAAAATATATTAAAAGGAAAAGGAACATGATTTTATATCTTGAATAATCCTTCTTCAAAACATAATTAACGGTATATGATTTAGTTTTTTAATGAGACAAAGATCTAAAAGGCATTGAGAAGAGTCTTCGGAAGAGTTTTGGGAAGTAATTTTGGAACTCTCAATGTTTGGAATGTGTGAGGAGAGGTGGTGGTGAGGGGTGGTATTTAATGTAGAGGAGAGGGGGTGATTTCTCATTATTATAGTCTTTATTTTTTTATTTTTCTCAAGACACCCAATAGTATTGATTATTGTGACTATATAAATCAATAACATTATGTGAGATTGATAAGAGGTATCATATAGCATCCAAAAATCACATATGATCCAATAAAACACCAACTTATCATTTTTCATAAATTATCGTATTTTACTATTCACCAAAAAATCAAGTATTTTAGAAAAATACCAAAAATTAACCTTATACATAATTGGATGTTTATAATTCAAAAATGAAATCCATTTTATGAGAATATTTTTCTAAATATGAGAAACATAATTTGAAATTGAAATCATCATTCACTAGAAAATATAAATTTTAAATCAATAACTGATTTTATAACACTTTCTCAAAATTAACTACGGTCAACGAAAATTATCCTAAAATCATAAGGAAAAAATGTTAATTTATGAATATATTTAATATAAATATATATTATTTTAAATAATTTTATAAATTATAAATACTTTTATTAAATCTTTTTGACTTACAAAAAATACCAACACATAATTTTAAAATATTTAAAATATTCATTTACTTTAACTATTATACAATTGAATGATAATTTAATTTATAATGTGAATAAATTTTAATTATATTTTCTTAGGTTATGTTACTATTTATTATTCTTATTTACTAATAATATGGTTCATATTTGTATTTCTAATTTCAATTTACTTATTCGTTGGTATATGCTTCGTAATGTCTATAAAAACCACTTATTTAGTTAATTCTTTATTTATAATGTCTTTATTGTGTTCTATAAGTTATTTTATGTGATCTATACGATATTAAATAAAAATAAAATGGAAAATTTTTATTTATAATGTTATGGATTGTTACATTCACCCCTCCTATAAAAATTGCATCCTCAAAATTTTCAGATTGTCACCCACAATAAGATTTTGGTATTTATTCATCATATGCTCTCTAGGTTCCCATGTCACCTCTTGGATTTTATTATTCTTCCAAAGTACCTATACCATCCATGTCATTAGATTTATGATCACCTATTCTTTAGAGGGAAAAATCTATATAGTCTCTTCATAGTAACATAAGTCAAGTTCTAATTATATTCCTCCATTAGTGAGTACATGACTTGGGTATGGCATATACATCCATAACAAGGACATGTGGAACACATTGTGTACATTATAAATGCAAGGCGGTATTTCAAAATGATAAGACACAACACCAATTTTCTCTAGAATTTCAAAAGGACAAATATAGTTGGGGCTTAGTTTTCCTTTCTTCCGGAGTCTTATTACATCCTTCCATGGATATACTTTTAGGAAAGCATGATCTTCCACATTAAATTCCAAATCCTTCCTTTGATTTTCAGCATAGATCTTTTTCCCACATTGAGATACTTTGATATGGTCTTGAATAGTATTTACCATTTCAGTTATTTCTTCTACATTTTCTAGACCGACAATATTTATTTCTCTATCTTCATCAGATCAGGTTTTTTGTAAGACATCTCTGTCTTAACAATGATTAATATGGTGCCATCTGAATACTCTAATAAAAAGAATTATTGTAGGAAAACTATACTAAATGAATATAATAATCCCACATACATTCAATGTTAGAAGATAATGATATCAACTTGTCTTATAATGTTGTAATGAACCATTCATACTACCCATCAGTTTGAGAGTGTAAAATGTACTTAGATGAAGCTCAAGAACTAATGATTTCTGATGAATTTTTAGAATTTTTATGCAAATCATGGATCCAGACCAAACACAATACACAGAGGTTCTCCATTAACTCTTATACATTAAATAATATAAATTAATGCAAGGCTCTCTTGTGTAAAATCCACTCTTATATCATTGAAATGTGTATATTTGGTAAGTCTATTAATAATAACCTATATTGAATCTTTCTTTTTTTGGAGTTTTTGGTAATCCAGTGACAAAATATATATTTATGTCATCTCATTTCTATGTAGTAATAGTCTTTGGTTTCATGATACATCTAGGATATTTTCTTCCAAAAATCACATGTGGACAAACTAAACATTTTGATATATAATCATTAATTTACGGCCTCATATTATCTTACCATAAATGATCCTTTAGATCTATATACATCTTAGTGTTACTTGGGTGTAAAGATAAATTTGAACTATGAGAATCATCCAATAACTCCCTTTTTAGCATGGGTATAGAGGGAACCCAAAGCCTCAGCCCACATTTCATAATTCCATCCTCCCACAAGAAGTTTGGGAACTTCCCATCATTCACTGCATTAATTTTCATTTGAATATTCTCATAATCACACTGAGAACATTTAATTCGGTATAATAAATATGATTAGGAAACCAGTAAAAAAATTAATGACATATCACATTCATTGATAATTCCCAAACCCCTCTTTTTTGGATCCATGTACACTCGGTCCTTGTCAATCCTCATTTTATTCAGAAATCCTTGATCATTCCTTCTCATTGCATATGTAACCTTATTCTCCATGCTATGGTGCTACTATTTTGAAAAATCATAATTCATGCGTAGCTCTGGCCATCTCCTTTGCCTCGTGTTGAGATATTTTTTTGGGAATATATATTTCAAACATCAGTGTTCTGTATATATTTCATATCATCCACAATAAAGACAATGTATCTATATATTCAGAGAAGATATTACATCTAATACCACTAGATCATGATTTGGAATGTTTTGTTCAATAGTATTTAATTACATTGATGAATAGGCAATAACTCTATCAGTCAACATACGGATAAAAACCACATTATTTGATGAACAACTTTAAATCACAAATCCACCATTTTTTGTTAGTAATTTCATGATTAGATCATTTAGTAACCTCTTCATATATTATTCAAATCATTATTCACATTATTTTATCCATATGAACTTAACCTGTATACGAATAATATTGTCTAATGGGTTAGATAATCAGGAGATGTTCTAAATTAAACAGTTATAATTACCTAATTTACCAATAAAAATACATACCTTGATTACATTCATTGATGTAGTCCATTCCTAGACAACCTTTTCCTTTGAAATTTGCACTAAGATTCCATCCATTGAGACAATATGTCCATGAAAAGGAACTTTTTCAAACCAAAATTCACACATGTTAAACTTACCATATAATTCATTTCTTCTAAGAGTCGTAAGAGCAATCCACAATTCATTCCCATGGATTTTTTATATTTTGGAGAATACCAAGATATCATCAATAAATACAAACACAAATTAATGAAGATATTACTTGAAAACATTATTGATTAGATCTATGAAAATGGAGGGTGCATTAGTCATTCCAAATGAAATTACAGTAAACTCGTAATTCCCATTCTTATTCTAAAATTCTTTCTCTGGAATATCTTCCTTCCTCACATGCAACTGATGATATCCAATTTAGAGGTCAATCTTTGAAAATTATTGTGTTCCATGATGGTGATCGAATAAATCACCAATACGAGGCCATGGGTTTATGTTCATTATCGTAATAACATTGATTTGTCTATTTTCAATGCATAACCTCATGGATTAATCTCTATTCTTGATAAAGATAACATGGGCTCCACACAAAGAAACATTATTTCACATAAGTCCTTTGTCACTCAATTCCTATAGTTGTTTCTTTAGTTATACTAATTAGACTATGGACATTATACTAGGAGTATTTGATATATATCTTGAACTAGGAAGTAAATAAATAGAGAAGCCCACTTCCCACTCTGGAGGATGTCTAGGTAAAACCTCTGGAAATTCATCAATGCATTTATTCACAATAGGTTCATCCTCAATTTGAATATTTTTTCCTCACTCCTAGATATTGCATTCTCTTCCTCCACAAGAATTGTTTTTATTAGATATACTGGGGGCAGTTCTAGATAAGAATCATATGGTGATGTTTCTTATTTATAGATAAGTGATTAAAAACCTTCACTTATAGTCATTATTTACTTCTCCGTGAAATATATTTTCACATCACTTTTTGAAATCCAATCCATGTTGAGTATCATTTCAATTTCGGCCATAGGTATGATCATATAATTAATAGATAAATTATTTTTATATGCCATATTGGGAGAATCCTGAAAATCATTATTATAATGAGACATCCCTTAGGGGTTTTCACTAACAAGTCCCTTATTAATGAGAATTTAAAATATATAATTTTTCATGAAAACATGGGGGATATAAAAAAATGTGATGATCTAAAATAAAATAAATCATTGGATATGTTTGAGTAAATATTTAATGTACTTACAACTATATCATTAGGAACGTCAACCTCATTAATTTTGATATAATAATCTTGTCCATGATACCATGTCCATTTATAAGGAATTTATCCGTAAATTCTTTAGACAATCATTATCATAGAGTCACATCTCCCTAAAATTGAAGCATTGAACATTGGTAGATTTTTTAATTCCCTTACATTCAAGGGAATAGTTGAATTTTTCTCCACACATGTAATAGAATCATTTTCCTTTAAAATAGTTTGTGATGTGTTTCCTTCCAAAACTATCACAAGTTGGAAAACTGCCTTTTTCATTTATCACTTTCTCCATTCATTCCTCTACCACCCTAGTCTTCTCTATCAATACCTTAAATTCATAATACATATAGAATTATTCATTTATCTTGAGAGCACATGAATCTATATCTTCACATAATTAGAATTTTTGGGAGACTAGTGCCCTTTGGAGGAATGGTTTTAATCCATCAAATAATTGATCAATCATTATCAATGGATTACATATGTAGACCAAAAAAATCATTACTAACCTTGTGAAGTTGGCTTCATACATAGAAATGTTTTCTTTTTAGTATTTCCTCAAATTAATGAATTTTATATCTGTATCTTCTCATTTTTTGTATGGAAAATATTTTTCATGAAAACATTCATTAATATCCATCCATTATATATTTCTAATTTCTTAATTATCCTTTGTGTTTTGAGTTAGTGGCAACCATTGTTCCACATCTCCTGATATATGATAAAATTCAATAACAACCTTCTCCCTTTCATTTCTTCCCATGGTGAGAAACATATTCTCAAAATTACTTATAGACTACTCCGCTAAAAATGGGTTTATAGTCCTATTTAATGATGGAGGTTGATGTCATGTAAAGTGGTCTAACATAATTCAAACACATTGTTGATAAGGAATCTCCAAACAGGTATGGTTAATATTCATAACCTGAGTCGGATTTCCTAGTGTAGTTATCATTTTCTCACCACCAATATTATCCTTAGTACTAATATCATTATCATGAATAAGAGAGAATCATCTATATGGAATATGTTCATTGATATGGTTTCAATTCCTTCAATTGTGCACCATTTTTGAATATTAGAATACACCAGATTATGTTATGAATTATAATGTATAATCTCAAACTAGACAAAAACATGACATCCCATTATGTTTTATGTATAGATAATAAATTTTTAATTTACATGTTTTCATTGTGGGACATATTTATGTTTAAATCCCTCATAAAGGGTCGTTATGAAAATGGGACTTATCCTATGTATATCCCCTGGGTGTGTCGAACGAGGTGCATAGTATGTCATGTTGTCGTGTACAAGGTTACGCCAAATCATGCCTGGAAAACCATGTCGAGGTGTAACAAATAGGTATATTTGTGATAGAACCACATCCACTTATAGTATCTAGTGGATGTGGTTGTATTTCTACGAAGATGAAAATAATATCTACTTTGCAAAAAATATTAGATGTTCTTCTATTCATATCCTCAAATATATCATAGTGTTATGCTCACAAATCTATTTTCACTAAATGTTGTTTCCATGGTTTCTACTAAATTTTTTTTAATACTCACTATAAGGAACTCGACCCCAATAGCCTAAAGTTGGTGCCCATATTTATTAAATTTTTATGATTTCAATGAATCAAATCCAGAAAGAACCAAATAGTTTAGTAGGATAATAATATATGATACACACATAATTGTTAGATTATATCATGAAATCAAAAACAATAGAGATTCCAATGGGAATATCGATAAATCCAAGATTAACCCTACAAGATATTTATAATATTCATCTTTGCATCCTCAAAATGAATATAACATAATACATGGGTGATCTCAGATACTTAGTATGATTATATAAAACAATGAAAGGTATCATAGTAATTAACATTAGGAATGGTGAATAAAAAAATTAATGCTTATGAAAAATGATCATTATATGGAAAGAATTAAATATGAGTAAATAAATCCTTATAACTTATCATAAAAGAATGAACCATAGTAATGGATATTATACTAGTCAAATATCACATGTTATATCAATTTATAATACTAGAATGAGGGAATTAATAATGTCGTACATAAGAAACATATCATCAAGGAATCTTGTATGACATTTGATAATAGTTGGGTAAAGCCTCAGCTATAACCCGGTTTAGTTTTGTCTTATCAGACCTACCAATACATCGAGGGGATATAGATCCACCCTCACTTGTCACATGGTTTGTCTAATTCATTCTTAATATGAATTTAGATAAACATAAAAACATGAACATGTTAAATTTTAATTAACTTTCTTTTATCTTTAATCATAATCACTGACCAAGAAGAGTAGTATGGTGAATTGTATCAAGATAGAAAATCCACAATAAAACTAGTAATAAACTGTTAAATAACATATAGAAGATGAAATTAAAAATATATTAATATCAATGAATCATTAAATTTAACATAAGTGTTGAAATTGATGAAAATACTCTAATAAAATCACCAAGTATTTTTGAGAGAAATAACCCTTTTACTTTGAAAAGTAGCATTCTATTGGAAAATTAATTTTTATTTCAAATAATTATCATTATAAAACTATTAATGTAAAAAAAATATTTTTTATGAAAAATGTAGTAATTTTAAAAAAAAGAAATGGTTTTGGTCAAATTATGACACTCATGGGGGGTCGGGGGAATTATGTTCTAAATAAAATTCATGTATAAAATGATTATTAAAAAATCCCTTAATTTAAAATCACATACATGAAGTTAACCATAGTATAAGATTTATAGAAGACTTGACCTTTGGAAGTATTTACCAAATATTGATTAAGTCTTAGTTATGATAATATGAATTGCTATTTTAACTTTTCAAAATAGTCTAAAAAATCAAATTTTAATAAAAACAGTATCTAAGATAAACTATGGGAGTGAAGTGATGATTTATGGTTTGAATACAAAAAAAAGATAAGTTGATTTAAAATTAAAAAATAATAGTGGATTAAATGAAGTGGTTAACTATCAAGAATATATTTAGTCCTCTCAACTTGTGTATCACCTACCACAATGAAATTTATATAAACATAAATGATGTACACCATGGATCGAGGTACACAAGAGCATAAAAATTTTATAGGTCAATAGTCCCCTTCCATAGTAGTCACTGGACTAATAATCATATAAATAGGCCACACAGGGACTACTTCCACTATTTTCTATGGGAGTTTAAGGTGTAAAAAGTTAGGTTGGAGAATATATCTTTGTTACTTCTAGTTTAACATAGGATTCATTGTGTTTTATAAAACATAGACACCCACTAGTCTAATTTGTAATAATGAACAAAATCATCTCAATATAATGAGTATTGTGTTTAGAAATATATATGTGATGTGCTGTGTAGCATCTTGACTCCTTAACGATGGTAAAAGTGAAGCTGGAGTCGACTTATAGAAACAGACATAAAAAGTGAGTCTTATTTTTTCTTTTTTCGTTTATTTTTATGATGGTAGATTCTTCCTCAAAGTGTTATTCTCTTATAAGTTTGTTGTTGAAAATGTTTATGGAATCTTGGTTCTTAGTAATGTCTTTGTATATGAATTGTAGGATACAATTGTGTTTTTCTCTAACATGCTAGAGCTCTCTTCTTCACTTCTATTTTTTTTATATCCATATTATTGATCAAGTATTCTATTTATACATACGAGACGAAAAAAGAAAGCTCAAAATCATGTAATGGTACCTCGTACATCATATTATTATCTAACAATTTCATTAATTTTGTCCTTATAGAATCATTAATAGAATAATTATAATTAAATAACATTAATATGACTGTTATAAATAATTTTAAATTTAAGAGACATTTCATTGGTGTCTCTGTCTATCGAGATCTCAGACTATTGGAATCTCAAACTATTAGTGCATCATGTTGTAGGTGTATCATGCTATTGGTGACTCATAATGACGGTGACTCATGTTTTCTATGTCTGAGGCTATCAGTTTGTCGTTCTATCAACATATCATTCTATCAGTAGACCACAACTGCATCAGTAACTAAAGATCAATCAGTTAAGATGTTGGTATGAGATGTGTTAGTAGGACAAGATGTCAGAAACTCAGCATTCACTGACTCATGTAATGTTATATCATACATAGAAAAACTCTGATTCATTTATGTCAGTCATTCTCTATATCAGTATCTCTTATTGTTGGTATCTTATACATCTATTATAACTTTATGTATCGGTGAGTCAGGTATCAGTGACTCAACTATTGGTTGAAAACGTATCGAGCAATTATACTTATCCAAAATATATTCACCAGTATTATGGTGGAAACACTAACACCAGTGGTTTAGGATTATATGTAAGCATGGTTAAACACAATGTAACTTGTTATATCATAATTAATCATTATTTGATAGCATTAAAACTAGTGAATTCCAAAAATATGCTTTTTTTGGCTGATTACAATACATGAAATTATATTCCACAATAGTTAATTTTTTATTATCAATGTAAAATATTATTAACATATTACACAAATAATAATAGAGAACATTATCATAAGAGTTAAAAATTTTAAGACAGACATAAATATATTTATATATCCCTTCTTTAATATTTATTTTTAAGATAATTGTTTTTTTATTTTAGGTTCCATTATATCTCCCACTAATATGTAATCCATATAAATTCTCCCCCATTTGTGATTACCAAAAAGAAAACATATAATTAAAAGAAATAACACAAAATTAGATGAAAACATATTCAAGATATTACGTTTGTCAAATAGTACATGGGATTTTTTTGGATTATCAAAAAGGAAACAAATAATGAAATGAAAGAACACAAAATGATATGCAAATAGATCCAAGATAACACATTAGTCAAACAGTACATGATATTACAAAATCTAATAACATATACCTATTGAAGAGATATCCATCTACTTTTTTGTCATATCTAAGTCCATCACTTCCTTACCCTTAGGAGAAACATAGGAGGTAGGAAAAGATTGTGTAGAAGTAGTAGTGTTGGAAGGTACAGTGAGGGTACTGAAGGATGGAAGAGTAAATCCAAGTAAAATAGATGGATCAAGGCATGGAATAGAAGTGGAATGAGGACATGTATGTTCATGATGGATTGTAACATCTTGGATTTGGGTACCGCCCAATAGTTCCCTATTCCCAGTTGGTCACATGACCTCATGTGCATTTCCCCAATCACCAGAGTCTACCGAATAGATGTTAGGTCCAAGGTCTGATAATGGGGAAATTATTCCATCATTGAGAGATTATAGACAAGAGAAAGAAAATACTAAACTCTATCATAAAAAGTAATACCATGCATAATATGTAAAAATAGGGGAAATATATTAATAAAACAACTATAGCATATATATTTATATAAATAAAAATGGAATATGTATGTAAGAAAGTAACCAAACAATTCACAATGCTGAAAATCAATACAAAAACCAAGTACAAAAGAAACAAGAAAACTCCAGCTGCATCACATGCCTAAGCTTGGTCCCATTCTGTCCACCACCAACAACAATAAAATGACTGTTGAAGAATGGTAACTTGACCGTATCTATACCTGAAACCTTATAATCTGTTTGTGTCCAACACATAACCCAAAAAGGTCTTGAAAAGAATCCAAGTATGAATCCACCAAAATATCTATGCCTCACTATCAATGAATATATATATATATAATAGGTAATATACATAATGAAAGCAATAAATTAGAAAGTAATCAAAAGTAATCAATCCTACAGTTTTCAATTCCATTTATTCAAATTTTTTATTTGATCTGTTGAATAATGATAACCTTGAATCTATCCTATGATGTGTTTCCCATGTGTACATTTCAGAACATATGCCTCCTAAGACCATTTAAACATTCTTATAAGACTGATTCCATGCTTTTTCTTTGTCTTGGAAGAATCTTTACAATCATTAATTCATTCATAAACAACCCTCTGAGAATTCTCTCACGATCTAGCCCCTTGGGTTTTACATATTACCAATCATTTACAAACGACCACCTAGGAAACTATCATGGTCAGTATAACGACCCATACTTTACATACATTGTTATTACTTCATAATTGAAGCACACTTATTACAACATATAACAAAACCAAGAAAGGACCGTATAGGTATAGTGTCTTTAGAAACTGGGAAACATAAACAAATGGTTCATAAAGAATCTACTTTGACTCCCATTTATTTCATCATATCTAGAGCCCCTTTTTGGAATATTCTACTTAATAACCTTCTTCCTGACCTGGGGAAATAAAACATACAAAAGGGTGGGCTTAAATGCTCAGTAAGAGTAAGCAAAATAAATATCAATCACATCATATACATAAGAACATAACTTTTGGAAATCTTATCCTGCAAAAGAGATCATAATATTATAACATGGAATAAATCAAGGCAGTGAAATGTAATCATAATAATCATAACATAGAACATGAAACTTTGTGGCATACACACATAATCATAGAGAATCATTTCTTGTTAGTCAAGACTCATTACCAAGACTATCTTAGTGGACAAAGTCCCTTTCTGTACCGAGTCACCCTCGTTTCAGTCCTATTTCACTGAACCAGTATAACCTACCGTTCCATCCATGTCTATCTCATGAGATATATAATATTTACCCAATTCATTGGAGGGAGATATAGGTCCCACCCATCTCATAATGATACCATTCTTATGTGTGCCACAAAATAAAAAATCATACATCATTGCATAACCCATGTAATAAAAATGGGAATCTTAAACATCATGACAACATAAAACGATTCATATAAGATAAAGGAATTCATAAAAATAATTCCATCCCAACATAATCAAATAAATTTAGTAATAGGGATAAAATCAGAACCCTTTTATTATCTTAGATGGAAAATAATTTTGATAAAACACTTGAACTCCATTCTTGAGGAAAATATCCTTTCTACTTCAAAAACACTTTTCCTTTCTTAACATGTCGTACAATTATAAACTAAAAGTAGTTGATTAAAAATAAACATTAAAACTTGTAAAGGATGCTTCTTGGAAATAATTTTTTAAAAATCCGTTCATGCCATATAAGTTAAAAAACACATTCTTCGTACTTTTGTCGAAAAAGTCATAAAGTACCTCGTATGAAAAACGACAAAAGATTTCTTTCATATCTTTTACAAAAAACTCACCGAAGGGTAAAATTGGATATAAACTATTGTATAAGGATATAAATATTACATATTGAGGAAACATTGATGTGGATGATAAAATACACCCCAGTAAATACCAAAGTATAAACAATCTCGGATAAAAATGAGATTGTGATATTTCCCTTACCTTAGGTCCGACTTGATTTGTAAGTGTCCAAACCTCCTGTATAATGATTTAAATAATGTTATTGACTTATTCCATAATCATAATTATTTTTATGATATCATAGATGGTCATATTCTTAGCTTCTTAGTAGTAATATTTCATTGCTACTTGTTATTCGGGTGTTTATAACTTTTTGTTCTTATGCATGTTTTGTTGAATAAATTCTTATTATTTTCTTTAGGATATAGATACCTTATTTCCAGAATGGTATTATTGTAATATATATCATATTCATTCATTCAATTCATTTATATAATCATTATGAAATGAAGATCATGTAGAAAGAGTCGCATCACATCATGGAGACGGTACTCCGTACGTACGCACGAGTGATGATATCGTTTCTATGATCGTGGAATTGTATTGGAGTATATGTATACTATTTCAGAATAAATATCACTTTATAATAGTCATATATAGTCTTTATTTACACCATTCTACCCATCCAAGTAAGGTGGTGGTGGAAAATAGATTTCACCATGGTGTGGAGACGGTATTCCGTACGTACGCACGCGCGGTGATTTCTTTTTCCGTAGGATGGATAGATGGTGAAATAGGGTTGTTTCATACTTATAATAACATATCAGTATATGAGTGATACTGATGTTATTACTTCACAATGAAACAAATAAATAAGAAGAAGTGGAAGAAGAAATTAAGATGAAAGAATCGGTAACGGACATTTCCTCTTCTTTGAAGTGCTTCTTTGTGACCTTATTTTAGGGCACTAAAATTGGTCTTTGAAGAAGACCAGGACCTCTAGGATGTCTCTAGGAAAGTGGAGAGGAGAAAGTGGCAGGGTTTGGCTGAGCTTGAAGGCTCAAAGTGGTGTGAGGAAGAGGGGGAGGAGGTGTCCTTTTATAAGGGAGGAGAGGGGCACCTTTGGAATAACTAAAACTACTATTTTATTATAAAGTCACGTTCGGATTTAAATAGCTCCAAATTGATATATTTCGAAGATAAGGTGGGGATGGGTCGAAATTCTCTCATCCAATAGAATTTAGACAAGTTTATGTTCCTATTTTAACATTATCATTTAGATTTAACATTAAGTTAAATAAGTTTACCTTTACCGTGTCTTCTTGTGTTCTTATACTATAAGGTTAATAAACATAGTATAAGAAGACAAACGAACCCCAAATTGTTTATTATTAATATATATAACCTTATATAAGTCATTTTACCGAACCTTAGATTTTTAGGAATAAAATAACAATTAATAATATAATATATTTTTTTTAAAATCTATATTATGTCAATTTTGACAATATTTAGTAATTGATTTTTGTGAAAATCATAACAGAATTTTAAGTTCTAAAAAAGTTAATTAAATCAATACTAACATGTCATATTAACCTAGAAAATTAGTGAAATTCATAAAAAGTCTCAAATTATATTTATTTGGGTATTTATAACATCAATTATGTCAATATTTCATTGATAAGATAATTATTGCATCATCGTTGTGTCATAACTAAATTAAATTATTTAATGTCTAAAAATTACAAATAAAATACCATTATGTATGAAATCTTTTTATCTTTCCAATGAATATTTATAGTTGAATTTATCTTATGTATAACCCTATATTAAAAATGTTTTATTAAATAAACGTTGATTTTAACTCTTTTAACCCTTCTTTAAATTAATAAATAATAAATGTCATAATCTAATCCAAGTGGGCCTAAATGGTCATATTTTATTCCTAAGTTTGTTTTTGGTCGAATTACACTTATACAATATAATTAGGACATGTGTTAGGGTAATAATAATATCATTTTTACCCTTAATTACCCTATTTACTTTTAACCGTGGTAATAAAAGTAAAAAGTTACTATTCACCAAACATTATTTTCATCTCATTGAACCACATTTTACTTACTGACATCAACCGTGTCTCTCGTATTTTTGAAATTCCTTTCACAGAAGCGGTAAAATTAATTTTTATGAACAATTCATTTTTTTTAACTACCACTTAGTGGTTTCACTTTTCATCAAAAATTGAAAGTTTTCAAAAAATACCAAAAATTAGGCCTAAGCTATATTTGATATTATGAACTCAAAAATTATTTCTATATTACCAAATTCAAAACATATCAGTTGCATTAATTAATTTGAAAATTAATTCACGTCGTCAAAACAAAAGGCGTGTTTTTAAGAGATAATAACTATCAAAAGATTGACATTTGTTTATAACTGGTTTAAATGTTAAATTACATCCAATGACCAAAATTGTATTAAATTGTAAAAATATATTCTAAATATACTTTAAAACCACTAAAATTAATAATTTATCACTATTAATTATTTCAATTGAAAAAGTTGTTTTTAATTAAAATTTAGTAATTTTCACTATTCATCAGAATATGAAAGTTATCCGAAAAGTACCAAAATTTCACCTTAGGCTAAATTCGATACTCCGAATCCAAAAATGATGTCCATTTTGAGAGATAAAATTTTTAAAATTTTAAAAGGTGGTTCTTACTATTCATAACAGCTAGTTTTAATAATATTTTAATAGAATATCGTTGTTTAGTGAAACTCGGTATTGCATACTACACACGCTATCGAGGAAGGTCGCGATTGGATGTAATGCAAAACAAGTCAAGGATGCGTGTTGAGCAAGATCCTTTTGGTGTAGCATACAACACAAGAAATTAATGAAATTAAAAAGAATATTTTTCATAAAATCTCGGGGTGTTACATTCTACCCCCTTAAAATGAATTTCACCCTCGAAATTCGTCGGGGTTATAAATGGTTAACTATTAGAAAGTTTCTTTAATCGAAACCCACATCATAAAAAGGAATACCAAAACCAATCTTTAAAAACAAAAGTATGAAACGTAACGATTACCCAAATAAACTAATCACTGGGTTTCCACATAGGTTAAAATATGGATATGGAAGAGAAATCTAACCATCATGTTCTGATGGAGAGTGGTAGAGAACATGGCTATGGAAAAGATAGAAATCAAAAGCCATAAATTTTTGATGATCTAAGGTACCATCTGATTCATCAGATATAAGGGCACTAGGACAACATTTTTGGTTTTCAAGATCATTTCCTTAAAGTTGAAGAATTTGAATTAGAATAAATACTTACTTTATTTTGGTACAATCTCACTGTTGTTCGTGCCTTGAACAATTTCCACTTCATCTCTTAAATAAATGATGTTGAATTTGTTATTCGTGAAGTGTTAGCAGATCATGTGATAGAATGACAGGTCATTGCATCTGTCTCAAACAAAAGGTTATCAAAAGTTATTAAATATAAGTCATTCTATAGTGATATTAATCATATATGGTTCCTAAAATGAAATTCTACTTCATATATCATACCGCTTAATAAAATAAAACTAGTTTCTACTAACCAGGGACTTTCTGTAGGCTAGTAGTAGGTGATAAAGGCCAGTCGCACTTCGGTTGTCGGTTCGATTCCCACAGCCTTGTCCGACGCGATGGGCTGTCGCCTGTCCTGAAGGTTGTCTTTTTTTAAAGCTATATTACTATAACATCCCATAAAAAATATCGAAAAACGTTTTATCCTAACTTATGTCCAACATAATCCATTATAATCTTTAGGATTATCCAAAATACTTCGGTCCAAGCTCATAGTATAGAGAAAATGATCACGTGAATGCAATTATTTATCCCTCATATATCTTGTTCGTCACATTCCAGTCATGTGAATACCATAATCATGTAATCTCTTGAAAAATGAATACCCATTGAATCTTAGTAAAAACATGAGTGCTGTCAAAAGTTAACGCATTCCACATACCAAATACCCCAAATTCTATATACTCAAACAATGATATAACTATTTCCTTATATTAGTCATGACCTCATGAATACTATCAAACATTTAATTTTCTCTTTATCCCTTCATTATGCGCATATCATCTACATTCCAAAAATATCTGAATAACCTTTCATGGATACTGGTACCATTAATCATACACTTTCAAAACTCATGGAAAGACAATAGTTTAACAATCCTTAGATGTCTCTTTATTCCATAGTACCATGAGATTTCTTATACAACATTACACATGATAAACATGTAATCATTCCACTACATTCATAAACCATTGACCGAGCTTCAACAATTCATTCATCTCACATATCATTTGTAGTCTCTTCATCATCATCAACATAAATACTACCCATACGACCATACTGATTCTCTTCATGAAACATTCCCTTAGGGAATTGGTTTTCATAATGCCCCTACATTCCACATTTAAAACATTTAACCATTTTTGATGTCGTATCAATACCATAATCCTCATCCATGGTGTTAACTGAACCTTTTCCATTGCACTTACTGGATTTGTGTCTTTCTTTTCCACACCCAAAGCATCTTCCAGTCCCTTTGAAACATTCTCCTTGATGCCTTTTTTCACATGATTTACATAGGAGAAATTGAACTTTCATTCCTCTATGATCATCATGAAACTCCATCTTTCTCTTATTAGCCGAGTCAGGAAACTTACCAAATTTTACTTTATTTATCATATTATGAGATTTCTAATTCGGCATAATAATGATGTTTGGACCTCCAAATCCCATTTCATTTGGTTTCTCATGAAGAATATCATTCCATTTTCCATCATATCCTCCATTATCGAGAATCATCTTGTTTCCAGCCATTTTCTAAAACCCAAAAAGAATAGTGTGAGAGGAATAAATCATGCTAGGGAAAACAACATAATAAAGGGGGAGTACCCTCAATATCTAACATCTTAGGATAAATTCTAAGATCGTTAGCGCAATTCTAAGACTATAACCTATATGTATACTTAACCTTAGAGACATCCCTATACATACCTTAGAAATATCTCTAGGGATCTCACTAAAGTTCTCGCATCCTAGTTTCCAAAGGTTGACTAAACCATTCCTCTGATACCAACTATGACGACCCATAATTTACATACATTGTTATTACTTCAGAATTTAAGCACACTTATTGCAACATATAACAAAACCAAGAAAGGACCTTATAGGTATAGTGTCTTTAGAAACTGGGAAACAAAAACAACTTGTTCATAAAGAATCTACTTTGCCTCCCATTTATTTATTCATATCTAGAGCCCCTTTTGTCATAATCTACTTAATAACCTTCTTCCTGACCTGGGGAAATAAAACATACAAAAGGGTGAGCTCAAATGCTCAGTAAGGGTAAACAAAATAAATATCAATCACATCATATACATAAGAACATAACTTTTGGAAATCTTATCCTGCAAAAGAGATCATAATATTATAAAATGGAATAAATCATGGTAGTGAAATGTAATCACAATAATCATAACGTAGAACATGAAACTTTGTGGTATACACACATAATCATATAGAATCATTTTTTGTTAGTCAAGACTCATTGCCAAGACTATCTTAGTGGACAAAGTCCCTTTCTGAACCGAGTCACCCTCGTTTCAGTCTTGTTTCACTGAACCGGTATAACCTACTGTTCCAGCCATGTCTATCTTATGAGATATAAAATCTTTACCCAATGCATTGGAGGGAGATATAGGTCCCACCCATCTCATAATGATACCATTCTTCTGTGTGCCACAAAATAAAAAATCATACATCATTGCATAACCCATGTAATAAAAATGGGAATCTTAATTATCATGACATCATAAAACAATTCATATAAGATAAAGGAATTCATAAAAATAATTCCATCCCAACATAGTCAAATCAATGTAATAATAGGGATTAAATCAGAACCCTTTTATTATCTTAGACGGAAAATAATTTTGATAAAACACTTGAACTCCATTCTTGAGGAAAATATCCTTTCTACTTCAAAAACACTTTTCCTTTCTTAACATGTCATACAATTATAAACTAAAAGAAGTTGATTAAAAATAAACTTTAAAACATGTAAAGGAAGCTTCTTGAAAATAATTTTTTTAAAATCCATTCATGCCATATAAGTTAAAAAAACATTCTTCGTACTTTGGTCGGAAAAGTCAAAAAGTACCTCGTACGAAAAATGACAAAAGATTCCATTCATATCATCTACAAAAAACTCACCGAAGGGTAAAATTGGATATTAACTATTGTAAAAGTATATAAATATTACATATTGAGGAAACATAGATGTGGATGATAAAATACACCCCAGTAAATACCAAAGTATAAACAATCTCGGATAAAAATGAGATTGTGATATTTCCCTTACATTAGGTCTGACTTGCATTGTAAGTGTCTGAACCTCCTGGATAATGATTTAAATAATGTTATTGACTTACTCCAGAATCATACGTATTTTTATGATATCATATATGGTCATATTCATAGCTTCATAGTAGTAATATTTCATTGCTACTTATTATTCGGGTGTTTATAACTTTTTGTTCTTATGCGTATTTTGTCAAATAAATTCTTATTATTTTCTTTAGTTTATAGATACCTTATTTAAAGAATGGTATTAGTGTAATATATATCAAATTCATTCATTAAATTCATTTATATAATCATTATGAAATGAAGATCATGTAGAACGAGTCGCATCACATCGTGGAGACGGTATTCCGTACGTACGCACGAGTGATGATATCGTTCCTATGATCGTGTAATTGTATTGGAGTATATGTATAATTTTTTAGAATCAATATCACTTTATAATAGTCATATATAGTCATTATTTACACCATTATACCCATCCAATTAAGGTGGTGGTGGAAAATAGATTTCACCACGGCGTGGATACGGTATTCCGTACGTACGCACGCGCGGTGATTTCTTTTTCTGTAGGATGGATAGATGGTGAAATAGGGTTCTTTTATACTTATAATAACATATCAGTATATGAGTGATACAGATGTTATTACTTCATAATGAAAAAACTAAATAAGAAGAAGTGGAAGAAGAAATAAAGATGAAAGAATCGGTAACAGACATTACCTCTTCTTTGAAGTGATTTTTTGGGACCTTCTTTTAGGGCACTAAAATTGGTCTTTGAAGAAGACCAGGACCTCTAGGATGTCTCTAGGGAAGTGGAGAGGAGAAAGTGGCAGGGGTTGGCCGAGCATGAAGGCTTAATGTGGTGTGAGGAAGAGGGGGAGGAGGTGTCCTTTTATAAGGGAGGAGAGAGGCACCTTTGGAATAACTAAAACTATTATTTTATTATAAAGTCAAGTTCGGTTTTAAATAGCTTAAAATTGATAAATTTCGAAGCTAAGGTGGGTATGGGTCGAAATCCCCTCATCCAATAGAATTTAGACAAATTTAGGTTCCTATTTTAACCTTATCATTTAGATTTAACATTAACTTAAATAAGTTTACTTTTACCGTGTCTTCTTGTGTTCTTATACAATAAGGTTAATAAACTTACTATAAGAATCCAAAAGAACCCCAAATTGTTTATTATTAATATATATAACCTTATCTAAGTCATTTTGCCGAACCTTAGATTTTTAGGAATAAAATAACAATTAATAATATAATATTTGTTTTAAAAACTATTTTATGTCAATTTTGACACTATTTAGTAATTGTTTTTTGTGAAAATCATTATAGAATGATAAGTTCGAAAAAAGTTAATTAAATCAATAATAACATGTCATATTAACCTATAAGAGTATTTAAATTCATATAAAGTCTCAAATTATATTTATTTTGGTATTTATAACATCACTTTTGTCAATATTTCATTAATAAGATAATTACTGCATCATAATTGTGTCATCAATAAATTAAATTATATAATGTCTAAAAATTAAAAATAAAATACCATTATGTAGGAAAGATTTGTATCTTTCTAATGAATATTTATAGTAGAATTTATCTTATGTATAACCCTATATTAAAAATGTTTTATTAAATATACTTTGATTTTAACTCTTTTAACCCTTCTTTAAATTGATAAATAATAAATGTCCTAATCTAATCCAAGTGGGCCTAAATGGTCATATTTTATTCCTAAGTTTGTTTTTGGTCGAATTACACTTATCCAATATAATTAGGACATGTGTTATGGTAATAATAATATCATTTTTACCCTTAATTACCCTATTTACTTTTAACCGTGGTAAATAAAAGTAAAAAGTTACTATTCACCAAAAATTATTTTCATCTCATTGAACCACATTTTACGTACTGAAATCAACCGTGTCTCTCGTAGTTTTGAAATTCTAATCACAGAAGCGGTAAAATTAAGTTTTATGAACAATTCAGTTTTTTTAACTACCACTTAGTGGTTTCACTATTCATCAAAAATTGAAGGTTTTCAGAAAAATACCAAAAATTAGGCCTAAGCAATATTTGATATTATGAACTCAAAAATGATTTCTATTTTACCAAATTAAAAACATATCAGTTGCATTAATTAATTTAAAAATTAATTCCCGTCGTCAAAACAAAAGGCGTGTTTTTAAGATATATGAAGTATCAAAAGATTGACACTTGTTTACAACTGGTTTAAATGTGAAATTACATCCAATGACCAATATTGTATTAAATTGTAAAAATATATTCTAAATATACTTTAAAACCACTAAAATTAATAATTTATAACTATTAATTATTTCGATTGAAAAAGTTGTTTTTAATTAAAATTTAGTAATTTTCACTATTCATCAGATTATGAAAGTTATCCGAAAAGTACCAAAATTTCACCTTAGGCTAAATTCGATACTCCGAATCCAAAAATGATGTCCATTTTGGGAGATAAAATTTTTAAAATTTTAAAAGGTGGTTAATACTATTCATAATAGCTAGTTTTAATAATATTTTAATAGCATATCGTTGTTTAGTGAAACTCGGTATTGCGTACTACACACGCTATCGAGGAACGTCGCGATTGCGTGTAATGCAAAGCAAGTCAAGGATGCGTGTTGAGCAAGCTCCTTTTGGTGTAGCGTACAACACAATACATTAATGAAATTAAAAATAATATTTTTAATAAAATCTCGGTGTGTTACATTCTACCCCCCTTAAAATGAATTTCGCCCTTGAAATTCATCGGAGTTATAAATGGTTTACTATTCGAAAGTTTCTTTAATCGAAACCCACATCATTAAAAGGAATACCAAAACTAATCTTTAAAAACAAAAGTATGAAATGTAACAGTTACCCAAATAAACTAATCATTGGGTTTCCACATAGGTGAAAATATGGATATGGAAGAGAAATCTAACCATCATGTTCTGATGGAGAGTGGTAGAGAACATGGCTATGGAAAAGCTAGAAATCACAAAGACATAAATTTGTGATGATATAAGGTACCATCTGATTCATCACATATAAGGGCTCTAGGACAACATTTTTGGTTTTCAAGATCATTTCCCTAAAGTTGAAAATTTTGAATTAGAATAAATACTTACTTTATTTTGGTACAGTCTCACAGTTGTTCGTGCCTTGAACAATTTCCACTTCATCTCTTAAATAAATGATGTGGAATTGGTTATTCGTGAAGTGTTAGCAGATCATGTGATAGAATGACATGTGATTCCATCTGTCTCAAACAAAATGTTATCAAAAGTTATTAAATATAAGTCATTCTATAGTGAGATTAATCATATATGGTTCCTAAAATGGACTTCTACTTCATATATCATACCGATTAATAAAATAAAACTAGTTTCTACTAACCAGGGACTTTCTGTAGGCTAGTGGTAGGTGATAAAGGCCAGTCGCATTTCGGTTGTGGGTTCGATTCCCAAAGCCTTGTCCGACGCGATGGGCTATCGCCTGTCCTGCAGGTTGTCCTTTTTCTAAAGCTATATTACTATAACATCCCATCAATAATATCGAAAAACGTTTTATCCTAACTTATGTCCAACATAATCCATTCTAATCTTTAGGCTTATCCAAAATACTTCGGTCCAAGCTCATAGTATAGAGAAAATGATCATGTGAATGCCATTATTTATCCCTCATATATCTTGTTCGTCACATTCCAGTCATGTGAATACCATAATCATGTAATCTCTTGAAAAATGAATACCCATTGAATCTTAGTAAAAACATGAGTGCTATCAAAAGTTAACGCATTCCACATACCAAAAACCCCAAATTCTATATACTCAAACCATGATATAACTATTTCCTTATATCAGTCGTGACCTCATGAATACTATCAAACATTTAATTTTCTCCTTATCCCTTCATTATGCGCATATCATCTACATTCCAAAAATATCTGAATAACCTTTCATGGATACTGGTACCATTAATCATACACTTTCAAAACTCAAGGAAAGACAATAGTGTATCAATCCTTAGATGTCTCTTTATTCCATAGTACCATGAGATTACTTATACAACATTACACATGATAAACATGTAATCATTCCACTACATTCATAAACCATTGATCGAGCTTCAACAATTCATTCATCTTACATATCATTTGTAGTCTCTTCATAATCATCAACATAAATACTACCCATACGACCATACTGATTCTCTTCAGGATACTTTCCCTTAGGGCATTGGTTTGCATAATGCCCGTACATTCCACATTTAAAACATTTAACCATTTTTGATGTCGTATCAATACCATTATCCTCATCCATGGTGTTAAGTGAACCTTTTCCTTTTCACTTACTGGATTTGTGTCCTTCTTTTCCACACCCATAGCATCTTCCAGTTCCTTTGAAACATTCTCCTTTATGCCTCTTTCCACATGATTTACATAGGGGAAATTGAACTTTCTTTCCTCTATGATCATCATGAAACTCCATCTTTCTCTTATTAGCCGAGTCAGGAAACTTACCAAATTTTACTTTATTTATCATATTATGAGATTGCTGATTCGGCATAATAATTATGTTTGGACCTCAAAATCCCATTTCATTTGGTTGCTCATGAAGAATATCATTCCATTGTCCATCATATCCTCCATTATCGTGAATCATCTTGTTTCCAGCCATTTTCTAAAACCCAAAAAGAATAGTGTGAGAGGAATAAATCATGCTAGGGAAAACAACATAATAAAGAGGGAGTACCGTCAATATCTAACATCTTAGGTTAAATTCTATGATCGTTAGAGCAATTCTAGGACTATAACCTATATGTATAATTAACATTAGAGACATCCCTAGACATACCTTAGAAATATCTCTAGGGATCTCACTAAAGTTCTCGCATCCTAGTTTCCAAAGGTTGACTAAACCTTTCCTCTGATACCAACTATAACGACCCATACTTTACATACATTGTTATTAATTCAGAATTGAAACACACTTATTACAACATATAACAAAACCAAGAAAGGACCATATAGGTATAGTGTCTTTAGAAACTGGGAAACATAAACAACTGGTTCATAAATCATCTACCTTGCCTCCCATTTATTACATCATATCTAGAGCCCCTTTTTGGCATAATCTACATAATAACCTTCTTCCTGACTAGGGGAAATAAAACATAAAAAAGGGTGAGCTCAAATGCTCAGTAAGGGTAAACAAAAGAAATATCAATCACATCATATACATAAGAACATAACTTTTGGAAATCTTATCCTGCAAAAGAGATCATAATATTATAATATGGAATAAATCATGGCAGTGAAATGTAATCACAATAATCATAACATAGAACATTAAACTTTTTGGCATACACACATAATCATAGAGAATCATTTCTTTATGTCAAGACTCATTTCCAAGACTATCTTAGTGGACAAAGTACCTTTCTGAACAGAGTCACCCTCGTTTCAGTCCTGTTTCACTGAACCGGTATAACCTACTGTTCCAGACATGTCTATCTCATGAGATATAAAATCTTTACCCAATTTATTGGAGGGAGATATAGGTCCCACCCATCTCATAATGATACCATTCTTATGTGTGCCACAAAATAATAAATCATACATCATTGTATAACCCATGTAATAAAAATGTGAATCTTAAACATCATGACATCATAAAACAATTCATATAAGATAAAGTAATTCATAAAAATAATTCCGTCCCAACATAATCAAATCAATGTAATAATAGGGATAAAATCAGAACCCTTTTATTATCTTAGATGGAAAATAATTTTGATAAAACACTTGAACTCCATTCTTTAGGAAAATATCCTTTCTACTTCAAAAACATTTTTCCTTTCTTAACATGTCTTACAATTATAAACTAAAAGAAGTTGATTAAAAATAAACTTTAAAACTTGTAAAGGAAGCTTCTTGGAAATAATTTTTTTTAAAATCCATTCATGTCGTATAGTTAAAAAAACATTCTTCGTACTTTTGTCGGAAAAGTCAAAAGTACATCGTATGAAAAACGATAAAAGATTCCTTTCATATCATCTACAAAAAACTCACCGAAGGGTAATATTGGATATAAACTATTGTATAAGGATATAAATATTACATATTGAGGAAACATGGATGTGGATGATAAAATACACCCCAGTAAATACCAAATTATAAACAATCTCATATAAAAATGAGATTGTGATATTTCCCTTACCTTAGGTCTGACTTGCTTTGTAAGTGTCCGAACCTCCTGGAAAATGATTTAAATAATGTTATTGAATTATTCCAGAATCATACATATTTTTATGATATCATATATGGTCATATTCTTATCTTTTTCGTAGTAATATTTCATTGCTACTTGTTATTCAGGTGTTTATAACTTTTTGTTCTTATGCGTGTTTTGTCGAATAAATTCTTATTATTTTCTTTAGGTTATAGATACCTTATTTACAGAATGGTATTAGTGTAATATATATCATATTCATTAATTAAATTCATTTATATAATCATTATTAAATGAAGATCATTTAGAGCGAGTCACATCACATCGTGGAGACGGTATTCCTTACGTACGCACGAGTGATGATATCGTTCCTATGACCGTGGAATTGTATTGGAGTATATGTATAATATTTCAGAATCAATATCACTTTATAATAGTCATATATAGTCATTATTTTCACCATTATACCCATCCAAGTAAGGTGGTGGTGGAAAATAGATTTCACTACGGCGTGGATACGGTATGTCGTACATACGCACGTGCGGTGATTTCTTTTTCTATAGGATGGATAGATGGTGAAATAGGGTTGTTTTATACTTATAATAACATATAAGTATATGGGTGATACTGATGTTATTACTTCATAATGAAACAACTAAATAAGAAGAAGTGGAAGAAGAAATAAAGATGAAAGAATCGGTAACAGACATTACCAATTCTTTGAAGTGCTTCTTTGGGACCTTCTTTTAGGGCACTAAAATTGGACTTTGAAGAATACCAGGACATCTAGGATGTCTCTAGGGAAGTGGAGAGGAGAAAGTTTCAGGTTTGTGCCGAGATTGAAGGCTCAAAGTGGTGTGAGGAAGAGGGGGAGGATGTGTCCTTTTATAAGGGAGGAGAGGGGCACCATTGGAATAACTAAAACTATTATTTTATTATAAAGTCAAGCTCGGTTTTAAATAGCTGCAAATTGATATATTTCGAAGATAAGGTGGGGATGGGTCTAAATAATCTCATCCAATAGAATTTAGACAAGTTTAGGTTCCTATTTTAACCTTATCATTTAGATTTAACATTAACTTAAATAAGTTTACTTTTACCGTGTCTTCTTGTGTTCTTATAGTATAAGGTTAATAAACGTACTATAAGAAGCCAAACGAACCCCAAATTGTTTATTATTAATATATATACCCTTATCTAAGTCATTTGTCCGACCCTTATATTTTTAGGAATAATATAACAATTAATAATATAATATTTGTTTTAAAAATTATTTTATGTCAATTTTGACACTATTT
The DNA here is from genome assembly GCA_963277665.1 of Viscum album. Classification (NCBI taxonomy): domain Eukaryota; kingdom Viridiplantae; phylum Streptophyta; class Magnoliopsida; order Santalales; family Viscaceae; genus Viscum; species Viscum album. Next base: position 712,391,367 of record OY728163.1, on the reverse strand, counting down.
AGTAATTGATTTTTGTGAAAATCATAACAGAATGATAGGTTCTAAAAAAGTTAATTAAATCAATAATAACATGTCATATTAACCTAGAAATTTAGTGAAATTCATAAAAAGTCTCATATTATATTTATTTGGGTATTTATAACATCAATTATGTCAATATTTCATTAATAAGATAATTACTGCATCATCGTTGTGTCATAAATAAATTAAATTATATAATGTCTAAAAATTACAAATAAAATACCATTATGTAGGAAATCTTTTTATCTTCCTAATTAATATTTATAGTGGAATTTATCTTATGTATAACCCTATATTAAAAATGTTTTATTAAATAAACTTTGATTTCAACTCTTTTAACCCTTCTTTAAATTAATAAATACAAAATGTCCTAATCTAATCCAAGTGGGCCTAAATGGTCATATTTTATTCCTAAGTTTGTTTTTGGTCGAATTACACTTATCCAATAGAATTAATACATGTGTTAGGGTAATAATAATATCATTTTTACCCTTAATTTCCCAATTTACTTATAACCGTGGTTAATAAAAGTAAAAAGTTACAATTCACCAAAAATTCTTTTCATCTCATTGAACCACATTTTACTTACTGACATCAACCGTGTCTCTAGGAGTTTTGAAATTCTAGTCACAGAAGCGGTAAAATTACGTTTTATGAAGAATTCAGTTTTTTTAACTACCACTTAGTGGTTTCACTATTCATCAAAAATTGATAGTTTTCAGAAAAATACCAAAATTTAGGCCTAAGGTATATTTGATATTATGAACTCAAAAATGATTTCTATTTTACCAAATTCAAAACATATCAGTTGCATTAATTAATTTAAAATTTAATTCCCGTCGTCAAAACAAAAGGCGTGTTTTTAAGAGATAATAACTCTCAAAAGATTGACACTTGTTTATAACTGGTTTAAATGTGAAATTACATCCAATGACCAACATTGTATTAAATTGTAAAAATATATTCTAAATATACTTTAAAACCACTAAAATTAATAATTTATCACTATTAATTATTTCGATTGAAAAAGTTGTTTTTAATTAAAATTTAGTAATTTTCACTATTCATCAGAATATGAAAGTTATCCGAAAAGTAACAAAATTTAACCTTAGGTTAAATTCGATACTCCGAATCCAAAAATGAAGTCCATTTTGAGAGATAAAATTTCTAAAATTTTAAAAGGTGGTTATTACTATTCATAACGGCTAGTTTTAATAATATTTTAATAGCATATCGTTGTTTAGTGAAACTCGATATTTCATACTACACACGCTATCGAGGAAAGTCGTGATTGTGTGTAATGAAAAGCAAGTAAAGGATGCGTGTTGAGCAAGCTCCTTTTGGTTTAGCATACAACACAATACATTAAGGAAATTAAAAAGAATATTTTTCATAAAATCTCGGGGTGTTACAGTCAGTACCCCTGGGCCAATATGGAATCAATAAAATATAAATAACCTCCTCGGTAGCTCTCAAAGTCAATACACCTAGGTCAACATAACATCAATAAATTATAAACGATGTACTGGGAAGCTCTCATTATCTATACCCCTAGTTCAACTTGTACACCAAGGATCTTATGGCCTTGTGTAAGTAATATGGAAGCCCTCACAGTTTTCCTTTTCCTAGTCTCTCACAGTCCATTGGAAAATATATCCCACATAATTTTACCAGGAAGCACATGTAATCTATAACTACTGCATGGATAACATTCACAAGAATATCACACGCATTTCTTAAAATCAATCAAACTCCATCCTATGAAATTCAAGGCATATAAAACTACATAATCCTCAAAAGAAACCAAGAAAAAATGGGCGTAAATATTCAATCAATGGAAACACACCCATGGGGTGAACCATAACAAGGTACATAGCCTTACTCATAAGAAATAACCCTTAATCAATCAAAAAAACCAAAATAGGTAATAAATATGGTAATATTTCAAAACACGCAATACCCAAAAGTGGGTATACAACACTTTTATCATATATAATCCAAACAAGAACAAAGAAAGGCACAAACCACCTAACTCAATGTCTCGCAATTGATATACGTTATTGTTGTCCCTTCAATTAGACTAGATATTCATAGGTCTACAAAAATGTGAACAAATCCCAACCTTCAATAACTCACAAGAGAGGAATAATCATGAAGAAAGGATCCAGGGGTTTCTAAAAGTCACTGGTTGGAATCCAAAGCAACCAGAGGTGTCTCAATCAGAGCTTATATGGATAATTAGAAGGGAATTGGTGTTTTTAGGTCATTACATCTCTCCCCTGTATGAACCAATGGGAGAAGAAGACGTATCTAGACATAAGACATGACCCTGCATCGATATATCAAATAAAAAAAGTACACGACATTTCCATTAAATTTACAGGCCATTTATTAGCCTCAACTAGGCCTGAATTATACGGTCAACTAGGTAATCACACAGCCATATACTTGGTTGTTACATGACTAGTAAATGGTTTTCCACAACAATTGGGTGCATGGAAGGTGCTCAGGATTTCACGTAGTGTACGTAGATAACCCCCATTTTGTTCTTTTACATAAAAAACCCTAAATCAAGATCCATACCTAAAATGATGATCTTGGTTCGTACGAACATCCCCCTTATAGCAATTTATCCCCAAATTTCATTTCTAAGTGTGGTGAAGGAGAATCTACTAATAGGTATGGCCACTGTGATCATACGTCGACCTCCCTCTGCGAAGTCTCATCTTGTACTCGCTCTTGTAGCTATAGTAGTCATAACGTAGAAATATACCGCCATAGAGAACCTTCGTGCTATGATCCACAATCTAAATAGGGTTATACATGAAGTATACATCCACCTATAACTAATCCTACTTGGTGAAAAAAACTATGATACATGTATGAGAAGTAACTCCATAGCTAATAATCATGAAAGAATTTGTGCGAAGCCTGATTCCTCCGAGGTAACTACAATTGATTGGAAATAGGCCTGACTCTCTCCAAAACCCCAAATAGTCTAACATATCCCGGTGAAATCTTATCATGTATCATAATCATCATGTTTCCAAACCATTGTGTGACATAAAGGAAAACATGATCTTCGACCTCGAACTCCGATAGTCATCTCCGTTGTACAACATGAGATTTCTCCTGAGACTATGAAGTAGCCATCCTCTTGTGAATCAACTCCACCTGCTCTATGGTCTCACATACATGAGAAGGTCCTAGAATATCTAGATATCCTACCTCTGGCCAACATAGGTGTGATTGATATGGACTACCATAAAAATACTCATAAGGTTCCATCTGAATCATTTCCTGACAGCTATTATTATAGGTATACTCCACCAAGTTTATGTGTCTCTCCTATGATCCCCCAAAATACAGAATGCTTTCTCGAATAATGGCCTCCAAAACATAAATTGTACGCTCGGACTGGCCATCTGTCTGGGGATGGTACATTGTACTCAGATGTTCCTCTGTACCCAACACCCTCTATAGTCCCTGTCAGGAACATAAATTAAATCGTGTGTCTATATTGGAAACGATAGAGTGTAGAACCCCAGGAAAACATGAAATCTCTAAGATGTACAACATTCCATGATCATCCACACTGAAGGTTTCCTTGATCGGCAGTAAATGTTACACTTGTGTCAGTTTATCAACAACAACCCATATACCATAATTTCCTCTGGGTGAACATGGTAAACCCATCAAGAAATCCATAGCAACATAATTCTACAACTTCTCAGGAATGAGTAACTGCTGTAATAGCCATGTATGTTAATCATGCTCCGCCTTTACCTACTGACAGGTGGAACATATTATAACAAAACTTGCGACATCCCTCTTCAGGATTGGCCACCAATAGATATTATGAAGACCTTGATATATCATAGTGACACCTAGATGAACTACCCATACGGTGGTATGAAAATCATGAAAGAGATTCTTGTATGTCTGTTGACACCCATACATTCCATTTAAATTGTTAAACCTCATCCTCTCCTATGGTCTATCCCATAAGAGGGTCCCCACCTAACACACTCTACCTTATGACTAGGATTTAGAAATCAGATAGCTACCTTTTCCACACTCAATCCTTTAGATTATAAGTAACTGTTATAGAAGAATGGAACGTCTTCCCCTATTTTTCGTGCACCTCCAATGCATCTTAGATAATAGAGCCTTAACTTTCTACTCACCACTAGCCCCCAAAACTTCATGTATCTAAGTCCTCTCACTCAATGCAACATCCACTATGCTTCCTTTCCCAAGAATGTAAGCATGCTCAAAGTCAGATGACTGATGGTACTCAACCCACCATTGTTGTCCCAAATTTATATCTCAATGAGTGAATATATAATTATAGATATTTTAGCACAGTATATCACAATATGCTCTCCTAGAAGATAATGTCTCCAACATTGCAAGGCATGTACAACTATAGCATACTTGAGATCGTGTGTCGCGTAATTCCTCTCTTGTGGCCTCAACTTCAAAGACCAGTATGCAATGACTCTTTCCCCCTAAATAAGAAATGGTCCCAACCTGATACCAGTTGCATAATAGAAAATTGTGTACCTATTACCTCGCAACAGAAATATAAGTATTGTTGATGAAGTAATTCTCATTTTTAGCTTCTGAAAGGCTAAATCGTATGAATATATCCACAAGTACATATCATCTTTCATAGTCAGTCCTATCAGGGGATCTACTAAGCGTAAAAAGTCATAAATAAAGTTCTTGTAGTAATTAGAATGCCCTAGAAAACGTTGTACCTCAAATACTTTCTTCAGATACTCCCAGTAAACTACTACTCTCACATTCTCTAGGTCTACTGATACTCCAATATTTAAGATGAAATGACCCAAGAAGTGAATCTAGTCTTTCCAACAGTAGGATTTTTTAGAGAATCACATATAATTGATATTCTCTCAGTGTACATGAAATGATATCATGATGGGTGGCATGGCCTTGTCGAGTGTGAGATTGCACCATGATATCTTCCACAAAAACTACATCAAAAAATCCAAGTAAGGATGGAACACTTGGTTCATAAGTGCCATGAAAACAGTCGATGCGTTCGTGAGACCGAACAGCATAACCAAGTACACTTATACACCATAAGTACTCTGAATGTCTGTAAGAGGTATATATGATGGTCTAACATGAAAATGATGATAATATGATCTCAATATAGTCTTCGAAAACACTCGTTATCCTCAAAGCTGATCAAATAGATCATTAATCCTTGGCAAGAGATATCAGATCTTGATCGTCACATACTTTAGCTTCTGATAATCCACACAATGTCAAAGGGTACCATCCTCCCTCTTCATGTCAGTGATAGGTGAAACCCATGGAGAAGTACGAGGTTGGATGAATCCCTTTCCATGTAACTCCTCCATCTGCTTCAATAGTTTTTATAACTCGAGTGTAGTAATCCTATAAAGAGGAATGGACATCAGTGCCGCTATTGGCACACGACCAGTGGAGAAATATAACTATATCAAGAGGTAAACATGAAAATTCATTTGGAAAGACATCTCTAAAATGATACACCACTGGGGGAATGTCAAAATGTGAAGTCCCCTAGTCATCTAGTTAAAAACTGGCAATTTTGATTGTAATTCCTCTCAACCCACGATGCTTGGGTCTCGCTCTGCTCACCTGGACATCCCATTTTCCCATGTATTGAAAAGACCTACCCTCCGGTGACATGAATCTCACCCTGTAGTGATAGCAGTCTACAATGGACTTAAAGGAGACCAACCAATACATTCCAAGAATGACATCGAATCATGTCATCTCTAACACATAGAGGTCCCATATGAAGTGACACCCACCAACCACAAAAGATAACTCCTTTCACTGACGTACACTAGACATCCTAATCCCCTACAGACTGTCTAGCATCATAACATTATCATATTTAAAAAAAAGGTCAAATAACACTCCAAAACGACAAAAAATATGAAAATATTGGAAGCCCATATATCAAAAAGGGTAGAATCCAAAATTAAGGAAACTCAAATTGTACCTGTAACTGTAGAAGGACTAAGATCCATCTCTTGATGGGTCTATTCCATCACAAATTTCTATCATGTATCGTGGTCCTATGACTCATCCTAGCTACCCTATGCTGATCCACCCTATTGTCGCTGAAATCCTGACATCTATCTTCAACGGCCACAACTACCTCCTTTACCTGAATGACCTAACGAACTCCAATTCCCTTACAAATGTGGAACTGATGGCCCCACTCATGTACGTGGAGTCATAACGAATACCCACTCACGAGGTTCTAGTGAGAAACAAATTGAAAAAACACTGAAGATGTCTCATTATTCTCCATGTTCAATACTCAACTAGGTCTCTCTGGAACTGAGGTCTTGTGGGCCCACTCCTCCCACACAAGTAGCACCTCACCTAGCTACATCAAGAAAAATCGCATGAAATCTCAATGTATCGCTTCCTGCTATCAGTCAAAGGAATACCAACCAAAGATTCAGAACCACCCTGTATCATAGCTCCTAACTCCCTCAGATTTTACTTGATAATCAGTTCTTTATTTACTATAGCATTTACCCAAGTCATCATGAAAACATTTACATGCGATTATATGTTGTGCCTGGGACCAACCTCAAACTACCTAGACAGTGGTAAATTTTCCCATCCCAAAACATCTGCTATGTGAAAATGCTCTGTGAATCGAGATGAGTAATATATCACTGAAAGAGTGCCCTACTCTGGATGCATAGTCTCTGAGGCTCGGTCGGCCCTCAATGTCTCAGGGTAGAAATAATCATAGAAGGTCCTATAAAAATCTTCCCAAGCCATATCCTGATGATGTCCCACCTGTGTGATAACATCTCACTATATCTTGGTTGAATCATGCAGCATGTAAGTTATGATAATCACCCTCTTATTAAGAGGCATCTCCAAATTCTCAAAGTTAGAATGTAAGGCATCCAACCATGACTCTACAGCCTGTGGTCCCCAATCCCCAAAAAAGTTGGAGGATGCTAATTCTGGAACACCCGTGTCAACTCTTCCAATTTAGTGGTAGGATGTGGTACTCCCTAAAAATTTGGTGTCATCCTCATGAAGCCTTCACATTAATTTGCATCAGTACATTTGTTCAGTATAAAATCTAGTACCAAAATGGGTATGGAGAGAGTATCTGCTGGTAGTCCGAGGTCTAACATTTATGGTATCTGAACATATCCCTACACCTGGCATACAATAGGAGGGCGTCTTGGTGGCATTATTTTTCATGTTCAAGAACACACCTCATTTCAAGATTATCAAGGATAGAGAATTAGAATCCAACGAGCCTGTACCCTAGTGGTAAATGCTTCTTCGTGGCATCTAAAAGACCCAGGATCAAATCAGGGCAGGGGAGAATTTCCCAGGTACTGTAGCAGTACTGTAGTTGGTACTATTGCAGGGGCGACACTGTAGCAGTGGCATCACTGTAGCGGTGGAGGGACTAAAGAAGATTCGGTAGCGGTGGCGGTAATGTAGGAGGCACTATTGCATCAGGGGTGCTGTAGCAATACTATTCATCGAGGGGTCCTTTGGGCCAAAAAATTGCGGTTTCAGGCCTTGTATTCAGGCCACTTGGCCTTGGGCCTTCGGGATATGTAATGGGACTCCCTCTACCCAGTCTAAAAATAGGTCTTTGCTTTCAAATAATAAATTGAGGCTTCGGAACCAACCTTAAAAAAGGATAGAAAATTAGAAGTGAAATAATGGAACAATATAAATAAATCATTCATGTTTTACAAAATAGTGTTACACAACATGTATAACCACTACCAAAAATTTTTCCTTTAATAATTAACATTGCTGTGTACCTCTTCCATCACGGTCATTTAAAACCCCATACACAGGGCATGTTCATCCTGAGACATGGTGTCGACATGAATATTTAATCTAGCCCAAATTCGTTTACATGTCAAGAACTTCACGGTTCTCCCCAAGTTTAAAACTGCATGGCGTACACACTTTACACACGACATGGACCACATAAACTCCATCCACCAGTGTCATTAGTCACATGGTCGGATACCTGGTTGATTAATAAATGATGTATAAAATTTAGACATGGTGTGTACATCCCATGTTTCATCCACATGTGTCATTAGTCACATGGTCAAACAAACAGATGAATACGGCATGACGTGTACTCCAAGTACATGTCGTGTTCTATGAAAAGTTTACAAAACCATTTTCTCTACTCACATGTTCGATCATATGGTCAAAAACTACATGGAGTTTACATACATTACACTTGGTGTACTTACGAAATGTTAGTTCTTCCAATTCAAGAGAACGCATGGCGTGTGTTCATCACGTCACACATCGTATTGATTGGGTTTATGGATAATAATCCTCTGAAACATCTCTAAAAACCATAAAAACATAAAATTTATCCAAATAATGAAATATTTTGACCTTTGAGATCCCATAATCCCCAATAATCAATGTTTTTCATCCATTTTCACATCATAACATTACAGAATTGAGTTAAATTTCAAACATGATTAAAAATATTCCAATCTAAGAGGGCCCATAACACCTCAGGGACCAAATCATGGAATCCATCTGAATAAAGATTTATATATACCAATACCCAATCAATATATTTGGTATTTCAATCATGTAATCTATCAACCCCACATGGATATATAGCACAACATCAATCACAACAACATGAATTCATTAATGTATCTCAAATGGAATGATAAGAATGCCTGACATGTGATCTCTATAAAATGCCTATATGATGAATGAGATGGAATACCCTCATTTAATTGGGTTGAAATAGAAATAAAACCACAATGATATCAATAATAATAGTAAAAAACAAGTGTGTCACCCAATGGAGTTATCAAATCAACTACAACAATTGAAAACAAAAAAAAATTCATTATTTTAGGTAACATGGATTTTCCATATACATGGGATAGCTTTTCCCGAGAACATATTATTACCAAAAACATTTTTGTTTAATATCCCAGACAATAGGCTCTAAATATTAAGGCAATGAACAAAAGAACCCACGTGATACCACATTCTAACACCCCGGATCTGGGTGCCGCCCATTATTACCTCATGCTAGGTTGTTCACATGACCACAGTCAAATTTCCCCAAATTCTAGATGCTGGAGACTAGCAGTGAGGGAAAATGTCTGATAATGAGGAAAATATTCCCTTGTCGGCAGGGTAAACATTGCAGAAAAATAATTATAAACGGTTGCAGAAACAGTAATACCATACAATAGATGTAAACGGAGGAAGACTAATATTAATAAAACAACAAGATCATATATATATATATATATGACGCTGGGAATATGAATCTAAGAAAATATCCAAAGAGGTCACAATGCTGGAAAGCAATACAGAAACCTAGTGAAAAAGAAAAAATTAAACACTAGTTGCATCGCAAGCCTCATATAGGTCCCATGCTATCTAACTCCAACAACACTCAAGTACCTGATGAAGAAGGGTTCTTGCCCTTATCTATACATGAACCCATATAATCTTTTTAGGTCCAATGCTTAACACAAATTGGGTGTGAGAAAAATCTCAGTAGTAAACCACCAAATTATTTGAGCCTAACTATCCATGAATATATATATATATATATAATAGGTAATATGAAGAAAAAAAGAAATAAAATATGTAGTAAGAAAAAGAAAACACTCATATAGTTTTAAATTACATTCAATCACATTTATCATTTAATTTGTTGATTCATGTAATACTTGGGATTTACCCTAGTCTCTGTATCCTATGTGTGTGTATCAAAATAGATGTCTTAGAAAACCATCTAAACATTCATGTCAGACCGAGTCTTTTCTTGTTCTTTGGCTCATAAGACTACTAAAAATCATCAAATCTCTATTAAACAACCCTCTGGGAAATCTCTCATGGAATTACCCCTTTGGTTTAACATAGTACCAATCAATTGAAAATTACCACCTGGGCAGCTCTCATGGTCAATACCATGGGGTCAACATGGAATCAATTAAATATAAATGACCTCCTAGTTGGCTCCCATGGTCAATACCACTGGGTCAACATAACATCAATAAATTATAAACAACCTCCAGGGTAGCTCTCATGGTCAATACCCTTGGATCAACATCTACACCAATAATCTCATGATCATATGTAAATAATAAGGAAACCCACATAGTTTTCGTATTCAATGGCTCGCACCGTCCATTGGATAATATAACTCACATAACATAAAAAGGATGCACATGTAATCTATAACTACTACATGGATAACAATAACAATCATATCACATAAATTTCATATAATCAATTGAACTCAATACTATGAAATTCAAGACAAGTAAAACTAGGTACTCCTCATACGAACCCGAGCCCAAATGGTCGTAGGTAGTCAATCAAGGGAAACACACCCATGGGGTGTCCCATAAAATGGTACCTAGCCTTAAACATACGAAACAACACTTAATAAATCAACCAAACCATAATAGGTTATAAAATGGGTCAAATATCAAAACACACAATACCCCAAACAAGGGTATATTGGAATTTAAGAATATTTTATCCAAATATGAACAATGAGAGGAACAAACCACATACCTCGATGTCTCATGATTGATATACTTGAACTTTGGCCCCAGAATATTCATAGATCGGTGTAAATCTATAAATGGAGAATAATTACTAACCTTTAATAACTTAAGATAGAGTAATTATCAAGAATAAAGGCTATTGGGGTTTTGAGAACTCACTGGTGGGATTCCAACACACTTGACCGTGTATCAATTAGAGCTCAGACGGAGAATCGGGAGGGGTTCAGAGTTCATCAGTCATTTTGTCACTATCCTGTCTTAACCAAGGGGCGAAGAAGAAATATCAAGACATAATACATGACTCACACTGATATATAAATTAAAAAGTAAAGTACACAGTGTGTTCATTATATGTACACACCGTATATTAGCCTCAACCGACCCCTGAATTCAATCAGTCAGCCAGGTCATCACACATTCATTTACTCGGACAGTACACCACTAGTACGTGACTCTAAGCGGAAATTAGGTACACTAAATTTAATCATGAATACATGACATGTACATAGAAAACCCTTATTTCTTTCTAATAATCATAAATAACCTATAAGCCAGATCGATATATGAAATGAAGAATAGGGTTCTTACATTGATGATAGGTCGAATTTGGATAAGTTCCTGAGTAGGGGTTATAGTCAAAGAGGAAGATGAAGAAGTAGATGGGTGAAGGAAAATTTTGAGAGGAGTATCTACTGTAGAAAAAATGGTAGTACTATGATGATGCAAATAGGGATTCAATGGATTGAATAAGTCCTTGATGATCTCCCCACCAATCTTCTTTTCCTTTTCAAATTATTCCCTATTCAATATGAACTTTTCAATGGTATGATTGAAGTCCTTAATTTTCATGACTTGATCCTTAAAGGATTTATTGATTGGAGGTAGCCTCAAATTTTACACCAAATACTTCAAATTATTGGATTGCTGAATCTTGGTGTAAATCCACTTAAAATTGAATTGTACCTTCTTTTTATTTCCTCTTGAGAAGAAGTTTATTCATTTCAGTATAATCTCACCATATCATTCACATGGTCACTATTCTTCATAATCATACTAATTATATCATGATAAGTTCCAACCACCAGAGTATGATGTTCCTCTCAAATGAAAAATATAATCATCTCAATATCTGGAGAATGAACAACAAGAGTAGCTGAAGAAGATGCACCTTACAATATATCTCAGATATGTAATCATAGTTGTTTCCCATCTAGAGTAGTTGATTGAGTATGAGTATTATCACTCCTAAAAGTTTCATCCTCAAAATATATTACCACTTTAATTAATGATGTCCTAAAATCAATAGTGAGATCGTTAATGGCTAAATCTTTAGAATCCTTTCAGTCATCATTTTATGATTGTCTGAGACAATTGCTTATATCAATAATATCAACATAGGTTCAACCTGAGGCACAACAATTTATGTGATCAGTTATACATCTATTTCACTATGTCATTGAACTGAAGTAGTTGAATGTGAAGTGGTAGATCTAACTACAGCCAACAGTTCTTCTTTGAAAGAAACAAAATAAGCATTGGTTATATATTCAAAATATTCCGAAGTACCCATAGATATGGATGTAGGAGTGGGAGATTTCTTCTTATCCTCTAAATCATGATACTCCAAACCAAATGTCGCATATCCTTGATATCTCCTCTATACAATAAAATCTTCATCTAATGAATCAAGTAAATCAACCATGCTCTCTTAGTCTGTCTCACCCCCTCATCTTATTCCCTCTTTATGGAATAGATTAACTCTATTACTGGAGTCACTAAGGCTTCCCTTATTTCCAGAACCTCAAAATGAACATCGACATTTTGATCCCTTTCCTCAACCACATATGCTTCAACAGGTTTATGGAATTTATCAACCAATTTCTATTCATGTTCCACTATAGGTGCATCAACATAAATTTTATTCTAAGAAATCTATAATGTAAGATAAATTATTTCAGCATCATGTATTTAATCATCAGAAAGATGATCTGATTCATTTCTAGATCCACCACTTCCTCCATATTCCCTTTTAATTTCATCATCGTCTTCATCATTTTCTCCCTCATCGCTATCACAATATTATTATTATTCTTCACTTACACTTTCTCCATCTTCACCATCAGATTACTCTTCACTACAAGGAGTAATTTCATTCCCATCATCCTCTGAATATTCAGTCTCATAACAATCATCATTATATAGATGAGTTTCTTTAGAGGGTAGAGGTATAACTGGACTAGTAGGAATATAATTCATCCTCTCTGGAAATTCAGCAATTTCCAGATCACTCCTATCATCTATTAGTGATTCAACTCCTTGAACTTCCTCAGCTAGCTCTTCATTTGAATATACACCCACGTCATATGGTTTTATACTAGGGAATACCATGTTCATGGGCCTCATGGGATTCTCAACAAGATTGAAATATTTATACAAATTATCATTATTCTCAACACACATATTTTATTATGGTTTCTATTTAATTTTCATCCTCTTGTAGATATCCTTATTTATAAAGAAACCAAAACAATCTAAAATTGTCGCTTCACCTTTATTCATCAACCCCTTAGCTTTTATCATTTCAGAGATAATCCTTTGAGAAAAAAATAATTTTTTCTTAATGTAGGGTTTGATCATATCTCAAATATGAACCAAAAAAAACCTTCACAAATTAATCATATGACCTTTATTTAAACTAAATAAACATAAAGGTACCCATGGCCGGAAAAGTCCTCTTTCCTAGGACAGAATTGTTACAGTATGAATTTGAATAATAGCCTACACTCACCTTCAGGATCCTTAGAAAATGACCTTTTGGATCTCTATTTCCAATATGCTTGTCTTATGATTCCTAAAAACTAACAAGGTTAATAGTTTGAGGTACGCTTCCCTAATGATCATCACACATACCCTCATGTGGAATATTAAAGATTTTTTTCCAATACTTGGATGAAAAAGTCATTATTTTTCCATCTATCATCATATTTATCCAAAAAATTACCTAGAATTCAAGAAAAAACATAGCATACAGGTAGGACTCATCCACCATTTTCTAATAGTATGGTTATTCATTTTTATAGAACCACTCAATCAGTCTTTGAGTTTAAAACACATTCAATAGGATAGACTTACCTGATAACATCCATTCACATTGCACTTACTTCTCAGGTGTCACATTTCTATTTTCTAGTTCCGAATGAACTTGATTAGTTTAAGGTTGGCTAGATTCAATTATTTTCCTCTTGAATAGATGAAAATAATCATTGGATCCTTGTAGGATGTGCTTGACATGATCCATGGGATAGGTTCAATGTTTTAATTTTGGGAGAGAAAGGTAGAAGGTCAGGAAAGAAGGGTTTGAGGGTAAGATTGTGAGAGTAAGAGTATGTGGTTAAAATGTATTACAGTGACCCTTATTATAACATTTAGCAATTAAAAAACATAAAATAAAAAATTCGGGCTAAAATAAAATAAATCAAATAAAAAAACACCCTTAAATTTCAATATAGGTAAATAATTAAGTATCAGTCGGTGAGACACTATAGTGACACATGTCGGTGAGTCACCATCAGTAGTTCCTATGGGTGGGTCATCAAATGTAGGACCAATCAGTGAGTCACGAAATGTAGGTCCTAAAAACATAATCATCCCGAACTCATGTCTGATGTATCTCATCCTATCATAATTTAAAGGCTTTGTTAAAGTATCTAAATGATTAGGTTCCGTGATAGTGAATTTGAAAGTTATATCAACTTTTTGAAAATGATCTCTCCAAAAGTGATATCTGACATCAATATGTTTTTTTTGTAGAGTGAGGAAATGGATTCTTATACACGTTAATAACACTACTATTTCTATATTTTATAAAGACATGCTTTAAATGATATACATAATCTAGTAATGTGTGTTTTATCCACAAAACATGAGCAGAAAAACACTAAGAATATATGTATTCAACATATGTAAAATATAATGAAAAAAAAAATTTATTTTTACTACACCATGATGATAGCATGTTTCCAAAAAAGCGACATGTTTCAGAGGTTTTTTTCTATCTAACTTACAACCAACAAATTCATCATCAAAATAACTATCAAAATCAAATGATTTCTCACTTGGATATAATATTCCTATGTTGGTAGTATATTTGAGATATTTAGAAGTACTATTAAAAGAAAGAGAATGTGACTCTTTTGGATTTTCATTATAATTTTCAAACATAAACACACTAATAATAATATTAGTTCATCTAGAAGATAAGTAAAGAAGAATTTCAATCATACCCTTGTAATTGGTTTGATCAACAGACATTCCATTTTCAACATGATCACATTTATATGAGGTACTCATATGTTTATCACTACTTGTCATGATATCTAAGTCAAAAATTATTAACATATATTTAGTGTATTCAATTTTATTTAAAATAATACCTTATTTATTTTGGATGATTTGAAATATAAGAAATAATTTTAGTTCAGCCATTAAACTCATCACAAAATCATTTCGCATCATTTTTGAAAAATCAATGAATAAGTATTATTTTCTTAAGATCCATAAATAATATCATAAACATATATTTTAACAAATAAAACAAATTTATAAATTATTTTTATGAAAATAGTAGAATAAAAAACATATTTAGTTAAACCTTTAAATATATGAAAAGTTTTGAGCCCATTATAAAAATCTCTTGGAGTATTTTTTCAACCATAAAAATAAATGTTTATTTTAAAAACATGATTTGGAAAATGAAAATTTGTAAAAATAAGATTTGTTCAATAAAAACACCCTCAACTATATACCCATTTTGGAATTCACTTTTAACATTAATCTAATCGAGTAGGAAATGTAGATACTATGTATTAGCTTGCAGTATTCGAATGGATTTATTTGTGGTAATTGGTTCAATGGTTTCTTCATGGTAAATTCCTTCTTCTTGACTATAACCATGTCTAACTAATCTATCCTTATTCCTTACTAAAGTTATATATTCACACACATTGTTTCTAAACACCCACATAGTGCCTATTTTCAATGTGTCTTTTGGTTTATCAACATATTTTAATATATTATCTCTTTCCAATTGATTCTATTATTTATTCTTGTCCATTACCCAAAATTAATCATTGATATCATCATTTATATTTATATGTTTAGGATGTGAAAAAAAGGGTTGATGTTCAACATGGTTCCTTATTGAAGATCTAGTCTCAATACCTTTATCTATGTATCCAACTAAAACATCTAAAGAATGGTTATTATGGTTTTTAATAGATCTAGAAAAAAAGGCATAGATATTTCAGGTTCTTCTATAGGTTTTGGTTCACTATGATCAATTTCGTGAAATTTTCTAGATCTAGAAGATTTTTCTTCTTGCATCACAATAGAGTCACACAGATTATAATTCATGTCATGATTTGAAAAATCACCCGAAATAATATCTATAGAGGTATTAAGTTCATGTGGATTTGTTTCATCAAATTTGACTTGTACAGATTCTACCACACACTTATTCATCTTTTTAAATACTATATAATCTTTTCTAGAAGATGAATACGCTATGAATATTACATCATCACTCTTGGAATAAAATGTATATAGATTATATTTTTTATTAAGGATATATACTTCTAAAAAACATTAAATTAATTAACATAAGCCATCAAATTATTCTATAACTCATATGGGTTTTTGTAAGGATAATACTAATTAGAACTCTATTGATTATGTAACTGGTTGTATGCACAGCTTTTGCCCAAAAATACACAGTTTAATACTATTCACTAAGAAATTTTTTGGATAGTAAATTAATTTTCAATTTATTCTTTCTAGAACTGCATTTTTCTAGGGAGTCCTAGCAGTAGATAAGTTAGTAAAATAGCTATTTGTGAGAAAAGAATTCAATTTATTTATTTTGAAACTCTTGTTCATGATCACTTAATAAGGCATTGATCCTATATCAACATTAGATTTCGACTAACCAAGTATAATTGTTGAAATAAGAACATGATTCGTTCATGTGAGATAACATAAAGTCCAATTATACATAGAAAATTCATCTACTAGAACAAAGACATATTTCTTTCCATTTAAACGAGAAAATGTAGAAGTTAAAAACAAATCCATGTGAACCAACTCAAGAGGTTGTGAAATTGAATCATATTTCTTTGGTTTAAATGATATTTTATGTTGTTTTTTCTTTTGATAAATAATTATAAGGGATTGAATATTACAGGGGAAAAATCATATATACCAGATCCACGACACATTGTGAAAGTCACCCAAGAATGAATCATTCAAAAAAATACAACATCAAAATTCATATCATGAACATCTTCATATATAAAATAAAATAACACTAAATCATTATTATACTTGAAAATGTTATAAGAAATATTTTCAAATTTAACATCAAATCCATCATCACATTACTATGAGATGCTATGTATATTATTCTTAATACCATAAAAAAATAAATTTTGAAATTAATATTGATTTAGTGTTACCGATTGGGACAGGGCAAATAGTATTGGATTTTTCATTACTGCCAATGGTGACATAGCCAAAATCATTTTTAAGATGGTTCTTGAGATCGAATAGTCACCAATAATATGTCTTGAACATCCACTATCCATGATCCTTAAGATCTTACAAGAACTCATCAAATAACTTTCACAAGAAAACAATTCAAACAAGAAATTATTTTTGTACCCATAATTCTTTAGGTCCAATAATATTAGTAATTAAAGCTTTGAGATCCCACATATTCTTTATGGGATTCATATAAGAAATTTGTAATGTATTATAAAAAAAATCATTATTTGGTCCTGAAAATCTAGAAGATGTAAAGTAATTTCCACTACTCAAACTTGTAGCAGTTGTTTAGATTTAGGCATAAGACCATATTTTCTAGATTTGGATAAAAAATTGGTTTTTACAAAATTTCATTTTCCAAGTTGATAAAAAATACCATTACTATATATGGGATACAAATTTTTTCCTTGAATTTTAACTAAGGTATCTCAATATGTTTTTAACTTCACAAGATCCTTCTTTAATTTTTCATGAGACAGTTTGAGTTCATTATTCTCATAGAGAAGTTGGTAATTTTCTCCTAGTAAATAGTAATTATGATTTTAATTGAATTGTACGAGGATGTTGTTTCTTGATAGAGTTATAGTTATTAGTTAGTTCATTTCATGTATCCTCAAGAATTCTACAACATTAAAACATTATTTTCTTTTTAATATTTTCAATATCAGATTAATCTCATAAATAATAATAATTTTTTGAAGTAGATTTTAGAGTTACCTCTGATGTATTTTTCATGAAGCACATTTTAGCATTTTCATCCTTCTCATCATGTGAAGATTTATATTCACTAGATTTATACGCATTGGAACTTTAGGTGGCCTTCATTTATTTCTTATATTTTTTACCTTTGTCTGCTTACGTTTTTACATACTATAAATTAAGACAGTCCACCTTTACAATTCCTATCTACGTTTATTCATATCAGACTATCTCATTAGTGTTTTCATTTCACTTCCATTCATTTTCACACTTTCCCTTGTTGTCATACTTTCATTTATATCTTGGGTTTCTAAATATATTCTTATTTCTATTGACCGTCATGAATTTTCTAGATAAATGATCCATTTCCTCATCACTTTCACTTTATGATTCCTCATTTCTGGAACATTCAACATGAACTAGCACTTTCTCTTTTAGTTTGGAGGTAGTAGTTTTGAAAGCCAATGAATTATTGTTTGGTTCATCATCTTTTTCTCTGTTAATCTTATTCTCTTACTCCCACATCACCATTTTACCTATCATATCCATTAATAGTAGAGTTTGATGTCATAGGTTTCCCTTATTTAGACACAGCTTCCTCTCCATATTTCTGGTAAACATATGAGAATTTTCATTACTCTTTATTTAGATATGGTTGTCTTACCCAGAGAGACCATCATATTTACATTATTAATGACCCTAATATACTTGTTAGAGATAAGTTCATCATGCTTCATTATAATGTTATAATATTTGATAGTATATGTATTTTGTATCATTTCATTGGCATAAGTGGTTCCTTAATGTGAAACATCCAATGTATCCCAAATTTCAAATTCTTTTTTACATGTTAAATCCTATAAAATTATTCATCCTTTAAATATTAGTATAAAGAATTCATATATTTATAGTTATTATTTTACAATTCCATAGTGGCATCATCCCAAGTGTTCTTAGAATTCATTGGAATTTTATGTTCATCAAAAATTGAAGACCAAACTTCAAAACCCATACCTAACAAATGCATTTGATTTAAATTTTCCACTGAGAAATTTTTTTCCATTAATTTAGAGACGTTTGTAAGTATAATCACATTAATATCTATTTTCCATTTAAAATTTATTTCAAAAAAATTATAGAAAAATAAATTTTGAATTCCTAGAAATTTATAGATCATTAAAACAATACAGAAATCACAACTGTAAAGAGTTCAAAACAATGAACAATTTGAGAGTAAGAAAACCTCTAATACCCAATGTTTGTCGGAATAGGACACTCAAGAGTGGTGAATAGAGTTCCTATAAAAATTTCTTCCTAAAATGATTATTTAATAATCCATCAATTTATAATCAAAATTATAACAGCTAACCAATGTAGTATATTTATAAAAGAATTTATTATTTGATAGATTTCTTTAAGATTGATTAGTTGTCAATTAAGATAATATGAATTACTTTATTAACATTCTAAAGTAGTATGCAAAATAAAATTATAATACAAACACTATATAATATTAATTATTATATTGAAGTGATGTTTTGGGTTTTTATAAAAATAATTGATAGGAAAATATATGCTCGAAAATGCATAGAAGATTACAACAAGAGGTTCGGTCTCAAGAAGGTAATTTTTTATCTCCACTTGGTGATCACCATCACGAAAGAAATTTATATAAAAAAATTTGATCCACATGATGGATCGGGGTACGGAACAACATAAAACTGTTCCAGGTCAACAGACCTCATCCACAGTATTCGTGGGTGTGTAAATAAACATACAAGAAATGCATGGACCTCTTACACTATTATTTGTGGAAGTGTAAGGTTAAAAAATGTAGGTTAGTGAACATATCAACGTATCTTC
This sequence comes from Viscum album, assembly GCA_963277665.1. NCBI lineage: Eukaryota > Viridiplantae > Streptophyta > Magnoliopsida > Santalales > Viscaceae > Viscum > Viscum album. Next base: position 712,371,580 of record OY728163.1, on the reverse strand, counting down.
TAGTTTAGAACAACTGTTAGTATTGTTTTTATAAAATGGCGACACACACTACAAGAATTGTAAATAATATATACCAGAAGTGAAATATAATGAGAATAGGGTTTATAAATCTCTATTCGGGGTTCTGTGTAGATTTCGGACTCCTTAAAGTGGGTTGAAGTGAAGCTAGAGTCGACATCCAAAAATTGACTCAAACAATAGTGTGTTGTTTTTGTATCTCCCTTTTATTTCTACGAAGGTAGATACATCCTTGATGTTTTCTTCTCTTTTTTGATTATTGCTAAAAAAAATTAGTGTTTCTGTTCTGAGTAATGTCTTCATATATGCACTACATGAATCTGTTGTGTTTTTATCTCATATTCATGACCACTATTATTCACTTATTGTATATTTTTTATCTATAATATTGATAAGTTATTCTATTTATTCATGTAAGCCAATAATAATCATATTCTTGATCATGTTCAATTACATCAAACCTCATATTATTATCCGAAATTGTAATTAATGTTTTCTGAAAAAAATCATTAATAAAATAAACAACATTAAATAGAAAAAATATGATTCTTAGTAATAATTATGATTTAAAGAGACATATCATTGGTGTCTCATTCCATTGGAATCTAATAATATTAGTATCTCATACTATCGGTGTCTTGTGATGTTGGTGTCTCATATTGTCGGTGACTCATGTAGTTAGTGTCCAATTCTATCAGTGACTCATGTTGTTGGTGTCTCAATATATTGTTATGTCATTCTACTGGTAGACCATCCTATCATTATATCACCTTGCATTGGATACTCAGGATTAGTTGGCCGATCTATCCCTAAGTGATGCATTGGTAGGTCATGTTATTGGTATCTCAACTATTAGTGACTCACAAATCAGTATCTCATATATAGGAAAACTATGAGTTATTATATCAATTAGTCTCTCTATCAGAATCTCATGTCATCATTATATTAGAATTATATCAGTATCATATGTATTGGGGGTAGGGTTTTCATGACTCAAATATTGGTAGGACAATTATCAGTGACATATACTTAGCCAAAATGTGTTAACCTGTCATATGATGTAAATGATTAACACAGAGGTTTAAGATTATAAGTAAACAAGATTAAACACAGTGTAACATAGTAAATAATAATTAATCATGATTATTGAGCCTTAAAACTAGAGGAGTACATCATCTGGTTTATTAAAACATATTTTACATCGTTCTTTAAAATGGGTATGAAATCGAGATGTTTGATTTAATTAAGCCATTGTATCGGGAAGGATTGAAAAAGATACTTATAGAACATGTAACTCCACATAAAATAAAACGGTTTCTAATTGGTGAAAATAAATTGAACATTCACAAATAATTTATGAGGATTAAATAAGAATAACTAATAATTCCATTTGGGTAAATAGAGAGAAATATTAATCCTGAATGAAAACTAGACGTTCGGGGAGAAACCCTTTCCCTATTTTGATTTTGTTATACACATTACCTTAAGGTTCTTTATAATAAAATTAAGTAAATTAATTAAATAATTAATATATTTTTATAAATTAATATTATTTATTATAATATTATTGTATCTATTTATGACCTTTTTTATGAGTTATATGATAAAATTTTAATGCTTATGAGCATTCATTTCACTGGTTTTCACGATCACTATACTTTTATATGAGTATGGAAGTTCATGTGGAATAGGTATAATTATCCCAAAATAAATTTATATGATATTTATAGACAACCAAACAATTTAATGGTCTTATATTCCCTTTTATTGTATGGTATGAGGATGAATCATTCCATAAGACACTTAGTGACAACCCTTTACATTATTAATGTAGTTATTGATCATAATGAACTCATTTTGTTTTACTATATGGTATTATGTAAATATTTTACCTCCATAACATAAGAAAGAATGAAATAATAATATTATATATTTTTTAACCAAAAAAAATTGTTTCATTACCAGCCTTGAAGGAGAAATGAAGCAATGAAAGTTTGTTGTCCATGAATTTTATAAATCGGCACCTCATGGATGATGATTTAATTTTTAAATAAAAGTGAGAGAGAAAGGAGTTTGATCACTGATATTAAATTATAATGATATAATTATATCATGTAAATGATAATTGAGTTATAATGATCATTTTAGAGAGGAGTTTAGGAGGTAAAAATTATATAATAGAACATGAATAAAAATTAAAAGGAAATGGAAGGGGATTTTACCTCTTGAATACTATTCCTTAAGAACCTCCTTCAGGGGAATGGTTTTCTTCTTTTTATGAGACCTAGATAAACTAGATGTTCGAGAGAGGATTTAAAAGTTTAGTAGGTAGAAATTGGACCAGGATTAATGCTTCGAAGGGGTGAGGATAAGTGGTGGTATTTGTAGTGGAAGAGAGGGGTGATTTCAAAGTGTTTTATTCATTATTTTATTATTTTTCTCATGACAGCCAATAGTGTTGATTATTGTAACTATATAAAGTAAAATCTAGTTGTATTTCGAACGAAGCATTCATAAATCAACCAAACATCACATATAAATAAATAAATCATTCATTTATTATTTTTCATAAATTATCATATTTTACTATTCGTTAAAAATTCTTGTATTTTTTATAAATCCAACAAAATCACCCTATATTTGTTTAAACATGAATAATTCAAAAATGAAATAATTTTTATGAAAATATTATTCTATATATAAAAAATTTAATTTTTAATTTAAAACAACATCTATTCAAAAATAAATATTTTAAATCCAGAACTAATTTTATAACACTTTTAAAAATTAACTAAAGTCTCGTAAAATTATCCTAAAATCATTGGGAAAAATTATAATTTATCAGTACATTTTATGTGAATATATTTTCTCTTAAATAATTATAGTAAATATTAAATTGTAAATATAGATTTAATTCTTACAAAAATACTGTCCCATAATTTAAGAAATTTTAAACTATTCATTTACTAATACTATGATACAATTGAATTATACTTTTATTTATAAGGTGCTTCAATTATATTTAAGCTTTCATTGTTGGTTTTAGTATTCTTTATGCCTATTTAATATTTATAAGTTTAATATTACTATTCCTATGTTTATGTAACTATTCCATTGGTATAGATTAGTTAACTTCTAGAAATTCAACTTATTTCACTCATTGTTCATTCATAATTTTTTATTGTAATCTATTTGTGATTTTAAGTTACCTATAAAATATCAAATATACATTAGAAGTAAAATTTCATTGATAATTTCTTATTTCATTATTTATAACCCAAGTGAACTAGGCACATATTTTATGGTCAACTAAAAATAGTCATTTGGAGTCCATTAACCATTCCATGGAAACTACATACTCACATTGTGCTTCACTAGAAAACATTATTCTGACATCTTGTTATGTTCTCATTATCATATAATCCTTATAATATCATGATACAATGTACTTCTATTTATGGAACCCCTGACTTGTACCTCCACCATGAATCAACCTTTAAGCATGGAAAAATCCACTACGTAGGTCGTGTTTTTAACATACAGACCACCTTTCTTTAACCCGAAAGATTAACATAACTTATTTCAAAACTCTATGTGTATTATTATAATTTATGGAATTATTAAAACATAAAATTCTAAAAAAAACTAATTGTTTTGTGTGTCATCTAAATATAAACACGTAAAAAATCAAAACATTCAAAAATTCAATTGACATAACTTTTTATATATGATCAAATTTTCAAATACATTTAAACACAACTAAAATAATCTATATATATATAAATATCTAATAAGAGTTTTTCTCATGAAAATAAATATTTCATTGGTATTGGGAGATATCAATTTAATCATTATTAATTTTCCCCAACAGCATTGATATATGAACCACTTCATCCAATCATTAATGAATATCTCTCCATCATACTATCTTCAATATCCACAAAAAAACATGAACCATTTTCAAATAATACAAAACAAAACTTTTTTGTTTCCACATCATCACTCGTTATATTTTATTACCTATACTAAAAAATTCCACTCATACATTTGATACCAATACCCATGAATATTATCTAGATTTATGTGGTATTAATCTAACTTCTAACTTTCTATTAAAATAAAAAGGGAACCTGCTATATCTAGGTAACCATAAAGCTCTCTCCCAATAAAGGCATCATCCAGGTCAATTTTAACTCCCAATTAATTATCTAATTAAAATGGGTAACTCCTTTTATCTCCATTACCCGTCATGTGATATATTAGTACTGAACCAACATGATAAGAAATATGGATTTTTCCTCCCACTATGTTTTTGAATGTTACTAAAATCACATTTTCGTTTAATTTCATTGAGTCCTTCTTCTCTTTCTATAACACTTTATATCTTTCTAATTTGTCAATCAGTTCTAAAAAATAGAAAAATCATCTCATTTTTGACTACCCGTACATTAGATTCTCCCATCAACTTATAGATTCATACAAAAAATAATACAAACCATTTTTGTAACGCCCTGACCCTAGTTACCCAAAGATAGTTCAATATTACAAAACAATGGAATGATCACAAGGAATCAAATCCCAAAATACCAATTAGTTTTTTAGCCTTAGATGTACTAGATACATACATATGTTTCACATTACATAATGAAATAAAATCAAAAACAACATTTTTTCCAATTTGAACACACTTATATCTCTTTTCCAATCCCTACAGTCAAATATAAAATAGTTCATCACATACTTTGAAAATTAAAACATAGAAAGGGGTGAGATCAGATGCTTAGTATGGATAACAATATAGGGGAAACATTCATAAATAAGAATAATCATTTAAGGAAATGTATAAGAATAACATAGAAGCCTTTTTAAACATAATCTTCAACATAATATGTATAATATAAATCAAAATAATTCCATTTTCTTATTCACATGGATATTCTACTTGTCAAATAATCACATGTAATATCAATATCCAATTTCATAATGATGGAATGCATAATTCTGGACATCATAACCATATAGTCAAGACCTCGTGTCAAGACTAAAAATAAGAATTTTTCATTACCTTATTCTAAGAAACTAATTTGCCTCATGATACCAATCGATTCATTGAGGATCTATAGCTCACTCCACCCATCACTTACTAAGTCCTATGCATTCCTCAAATGAAACGGTTGAAACATTACATAAATATTCGTATTAATACAAGCATACTAAATGTTAATAATTTAACCATAAACCATGACTGTTATAAAAATAACACATCGACATTCAAACATATCACAAAATCTTCAATACAATGTGGAATATTGAATCATAATAAATCAACTTTAGTCAAGTGAAGAATCCCTCAACGGATGTTGACATATATGAAATAAAAACTATTTGAGATAAATATATCTTTCTATTTTGAAATCATTTAAAAGTCACGTAATTATAAAAGAAAACATTTATTTTTAAAATATTCTTATAAGACTGTAAGGGAAGCTTTTAAGGTGTTATGATGGAGGAAAATAGCTGTGCTCACTGTATAAGTTAAAAAAACATTCATTCCATAATTTTGTTGAAAATTCGTAAATGATTTTTTTTTGGAAAATGACAGAAATATTCCCTTATAACAATTTTATAAAAAGTCAAAAAAATGGATATAAATGACTTTAACCCCTTGTCTAGGAAATATTAAAAATGTTTTGAAATACATTTTTAAGAAACATGGATGTGGAAGATAATGAGCTCCCAGTAGATACTCACGTATAAACAACCACATAAAATGAAGAGATTGTAGAATTAACCCTTACCTTGTACTTTTCCATTGTCAATGGTACATTAACCACCTATATAATATTTAAATCATTTTTATTAAATTATAAAATAACCACATGCATAAATATGATATCATATTTGATCTTCTAATATTGTTTTGTTAACAATATTTCAGTTGTATCATTATTTCACGTGTTAAATTATTCATTTTACTTTATATGCGTGGTTACGTAAGACATATTTTTTTATGGATACAATGTATTTGATTAATTTTTATAATTATATTATGTTCTTAGAAATTATTTTTTATCTAAAAAATATAATTATTCATGAATGGTTACGATGAGGAATGAATCTCATCGTTTTTGTGGAGATTGTTATCCGTACATACACACAAGCGACAGTACCATTCTATTACTGGTGAAATAGTAAGAAATTGGATCGTATAAAATTTATACTAAATCCTTAACATGTTATATTAATTATTTACATCAGTTATTCTCATTGTTATACCCATCCAAATATTGAAGTGTTTGAATAACAAACTATTCCAAGACGTGGAGACAGTATGCCGTACTTACGAACATTTGGTGATTTATCATTCATAGGATTGATAAAATAAATATTATGGTTGTAAAATATTTATATTAACATTACAGTATGAATAATATATGGGATATATTATTTTGGTAAGGAAACTACAATGAAATAGGAAGTGGAAGAATAAAATAACTTTGAAAGAGGTGGTGAAATTATTACCTCTTCTTCTGGTGTTTCCTTTTGATTTGATCAAAAGGGCTCCATAGGTCGGCTTTATGATAAAATTAAGGCCTATAGGTATAATTTTGGGCAGTTGGTAGGATATTTGAGCAGGGTTTGTCCAGGAAAAAGGGCTTTGGAGGTGTGATTTTGAGTGAAGGGGAAGTACCCTTTTATTAGAGTGTTGAGGGTCACTTTAGGAAAAGCCTGAATTATTATTTTATTATACAATAATATTCAGTTTAAGATGGCCCCAAAATGATTTATTTTGAGGATAATGTAGGTATGGTCCAAAAACTCTCAACCAATAGGTTTCAGATACGTTTAGGTCACTATATTAACCATATGTTTTAGATTTAACTCTTAGTTAAATAGTTTAACTATTACCATATATTCTTGAATTATTATAATAAATGGTTAATAAACATACTATAAAAATCCAAGAGAAGCACAAGTGATTCATTGTTGAATTATATAACCTTATCTATGTCCATTGGCTGGAACTTAGATATTTAGGAATATTATATCAATTAATAATATAGTATTTTCCCTAAAAACATATTTATTTCAATTTTGACACTATTTGGTATTTTGTTTTTTTGAAAGTCATAAAAACATTATCACTAAGAAAAAAATTTATTTAACTGACCCTACCATGTCATATTAACCTAAAAAATTAGTGTAATTCATCAAAAGATTCAATTTACATTTTTTGGGTATTTATAATATCATTTATTTTAATCATTCATTAATACGGTATATATTAAATCATCAATGTGTCATTAAAAATTTAATTATATAATGTCTAAAAATAATAAATAAAATACCGTTATGTATTAAATATTTTACCATTCTAATTAATATTTATATTATAATTTATTGTACATATAACCCTATATTAAAAATTGATTTGTTATTAAAATTTGAGATTAATACTTTTAACTCTTCTTTAAATCAAATAATAATAAATGTCCTAATCTAATCCAAGTAGACCAAAATGAACATAATATATTCCTAATTTTTATTTTAGATAATGTAAAATTATTCAATATATTTACAACATGTGTTAGGATAATTCTAATATCATTTTTTACCTTTAATTACTCTATTTACTTTTAATCGTGGTAAATAAAAGCCAAAAGTTACTAATCACGAAAAATTATTTTCATTTTATTGAACCAAATTTAACTTAATGAGGTGAATCATGTCTCTCGTATTTTTTAAATTCAATTCCAATATGTGGTAAAATTACGTTTTATGCAAATTTGCAAATGCGCCTCGAAGGTGGGTAAAAGATGGTAAAAAGTTCAATAAAATTATTTATATATATTAAGAAAATACTCCAATGAATTAAAATGAACATATATAGGTATTATTTCTCTGTTTTTACCTAAATTAAATTAAAATAAAATAATTAATTTTTTAAATAAAAAGTCATTTTTAAACAATTACGCAGTTTTTTCACTATTCATTAAAAAATGATTGTTTTTAGAAAAATACCTAAAATTCACTCAAATCTAATTTTGATAATCCGAATCAAAAAATGATTTCCATTTGGGAAAATAAAATTTTAAAAATTTCAAAATGTGGGTATTACTATTCATCATGGATAGTTTAATTGGATGTGGTGTGTTAGAACTCGAAGTTGTGTACAAGCTATTGTATTATTTAAAGAGAAGCATACTGTGGAATATTGGGATGTTAAATTCTTCCCTAGATCATATAATTTTGTCCTCGAAATTTCTTGAATACTAATACATAAAAAGATTCGGGTGGTTCTTCATTATAAGTTCCTCGGGTTCCCATGTTGCCTCTTCCATCTTATGGTTTCTCCATAGAACTTTTACTAGATGAGTCATCTGATTTCTCAGCACTTGTTCTCTGGTATCAAAATTTTTATAGGCTCTTCTCAATAAGACAGAGCGGGTTCCTGTTCTATTTCTTCATAGGTGAGTACATGAATTGGTTTAGACATTTATTTTCTCAATAGTGATATATGGAACACATCTTGAACTTTGGGGAGACTTTGCGACATTGGAAAACGATAACCTACAACTCCAATGTTTTTTAGAATTTTAAATGTTTTGATGTACCTGGGACTCACTTTACCCTTCTTTCTGATATTTATAACTCCATTCCATGGAGATACCTTCAATAAAACATGATCTCCTTCTTGAAATTCTAAATCCTTCCTTCGGTTATCGGCACCGTTATTTTTTATACATTGAGCAGCTTTGATATGGGTTTGGATTACCCTGACCTTTTCCATTGTTTCCTCAACATGTTCTGGGACTATGGGTATTATTTCAACAACATCATCCCAACAAGTTGGTGTACGGCATTTCATTCTATATAACCCTTCATATGGTTCCATCCGAATACTTGAATGGAATCTATTGTTATAGGAAAATTCTAACAGAGGTAAATATTGATCCCAAATAAATTGAATGTCACGTGGGCAAGATCTCATCCTATCTTCTAAAGTTTGAATAGTCTATTCTGATTTTCCATCAGTTAGAGGCTGGTAGGAAGTTCTCAAATGATGTTCAGTATCCAAGGCCATCAAAAGTCTTTTCCTGATGTGAAACGAGGATCACGATCAGAAAAAATAAATATGGGAACTCCATGATGTATTAAAACTTCATTAATATATAGTCTTGATAGACCTTCAAGTGGTAAATCTTCTCTTATAGCAAGAAAATGTGTTGACCTGATATGAATATAAACAATGACCCATATTGCATCATTCCTTCAAGGATTCATTCATAGTACTCTGACAATGTCCATCGTAACATCATCCCATTTCTACTCAGGTATGGTAAGAGGTTGCATGACTCCTATAAGATGTTTTCTTCCATCTTTTACTTGTTGAAAAACCATACATCATGACTAAAAATCATCAATCCCTCCCTTCATGTAGTCCCAACAATAATGTTCCTTTAAATATCAATACATCTTAGTGCTACCAAGGTGTATAGAGAAATAGGATATATGAGTATTATCCAAGAATTTCCTTATTAAATTATTTATATCATGAACAAAAATCTCTTACCAAATTTCAAAATTCGATCATCATATATAATGTCAATCAATCATCCATCATTCATAACTTTAATTTTCTTTTGAAACTCCTAATCATCAGTCTGAGAAGTTTTTATCCTTTCTAATAAATATGGTTTGGAAAGAATTTGAAAACATATCGACGTTTCAACTTTGATGATTAGTCACATATCCATAATTACTAGATCCATGAACATTGGATCCCTTTCAACTCTCATCATGTTTAAAACTCCATTATCCTTTCTGTTCAAAGCAGCTACCACCTTATTTTCCTTCCTCCGGTGGTAGCATATAGTGAAATCATAATCCTTGAGTAGTTCAAGCCATCGTCTTTTCCTCATGTTGAGTTCTTTCTGTGTGAAAATATATTTCAAACTCTTGTGATCGGTATATATCTCACATTTTTTACTATAGATATAGTGTCTCTATATCATCTAATAAAATATTGTAGCTGCTACCTCAAGATCATAAGTGCGATAGTGTTGTTCTGGAATTTTTAGATGTGGTGATGCATAGGTAATCACTCTATCATTCTGCAAAAGGACAAAACCAAGTACTTTCTTCGAAGCATCGCTATAAATAACATAATCTTTATTCCCCAATGGTAGAGTCATTATTGGATCATTGACTAATCTTCTCTTTAGTTCATCAAAAGATTCTTTACACTCATTTTTCCTAATAAATTTAACCCCTTTATGTGTGTGCTTGGTTAATGGGTTTTCCAACATGGAAACATTCTGGACAAAACCCCGATAATAACCTCCTAAACCAATAAAATTGCATACCTCAGTTATACTCGTCGGTGTTGGGCATTCTTGTATTGATCTTTTATTTGTATGATAAACATAGAATATATCCATATAGAAAATATGGCCACGAATAGAAATTTATTGATTCCAAAATTCACACTTGCTAAACATCCCATATAATTATATTATTGTAAGGGTTTTCTGAATAGTGCGCAAGTGATTTTTAGGATCTTCATAAATTTTTGAGTATACCAAGATATATTCAATAAATACTACTAAGAGGCCGTCCATATATTCCTTGAAAACTCTATTCATTAGATCTATGAAAATAGAGGGTGCATTAGTCAGTCCAAAAGGAATTATTGTAAACTCATAATGCCCGTACCTGGTTCGAAATGTTGTTTTTGGAATCACATCCTTCTTGAAACACAACTAATGATATCCAGATAGAAGTTAAATGTTTGAAAAATATTGATCTCTATGAAGTTGATCAAATAGATCATCAATGTGTGGTAGGGAATACTTGTTCATTGTTGTTATAGAATTTATCTCCCTTTAGTCAATGCACAACCTCATAGATTCATCTTTCTTCTTAACAAAAAGAATAGGGGCTCCCCATGGAGAAAAACTAGGGCGAATAAATCCTTTATTACTCAATTATTCAAGTTCTTTATTTAGTTACACTAATTCCATAGTGGTCATTCTATATGGGGATATTGACATCGGCCTTAATCAAATAATTATATCAGTAGATAACTCAATATCTCATTCGAGAGGATTTCTATGTAAATCTTTTGGAAACACATCAGCATATTCATGCACTAGAGGTACGTCCTATATTTTAACATTCTTTTCCTCACGAATTTTTATTTCACTCTCTTCCTACCCAATAATTGAATTTTGTAGAGCTACTGGGGTTGGATTTATATATAAATCTGGTGGAAATGTTTATGATCTAAATACAAGGAAATCATTGTCATCATTGAGAATTGTATCCCACTTCTTCTTACAATAATGTTTTACATCATGGTCTGAAATCCAATCTATATAGAGGAATATATCAAATTCGATCATAAGTATGATGATGAGATCAGCAGAGAAATAAAATTTATTTTTCCTAATGGGGACAGATTCACAAAACATTATTTCAATGATACTTCCATGAAGAGTTTTCACTGACGACACTCTTGTTAAATAAAATTTAAAATAACTAATTTTCTTAGAAAACTGGGAATATATGAAACAATTCAATTATCCGGAATCAAATAAATCATTTTCTAAACTTGAGGATACCCTTAAATTACATGCCACCACATCTTTCAGAGGTTCAACCTTAGTAGTAGTGATCACATAAACTTTCCCTTGATACATTGTCTTTTTCATAGGAATATTTCCTTGGCACTTTGGACATTCATTTTAATAATGACCCATTTGTCAACACTTGTATAATTAAACATTGACAACAACTTTCTTTCCCTTGCAATGAAGAGATTTGTGTCCTTTTCCACTACACTTATAACAAAATCTCATTCCCTTGATGCAAGTACTGGGGTGACTTTTTCCACAATTACTATAGGATGGATATTCAACTTTTCCCTTCTTCCCTTTATTTCCATTTTTAGATTGTTCAGAAGATCTCTTCTTCTCTTGATTTTTTTTAAAGTCGTAAGAAACAAATAATTCATTTTCTGTCTTGATAGAACATGAGACAATATATTTGCATGATGAGAAGGATTTTGAGAATAATTCTTGATGGAGAAATGGTTTAACCCACCGAAGAATCAATCAATATTACTCCTTCTGTTACGTATATAATCAGCTGCATGCCTTCCTAACCTTGTAATGTTATCCTAGTATTATGTAACATTATCATCCTCCTTTTGCCTCAGACTCAAAAATTGTCTTTCCATATCTTCTCGATGGTCACGAGGAAAGTATTTTTCTTATAAAATATCTTTACCCTCCCTCAATTCCATATTTTACACTTCATCATCTTCCATTGTGTTTTGAATTAATGAACACCATTGATCTGAATCTCCTGTGAGGCAATAAGATTCCATGAAAACTTTTTCCCTTTCACTACTCCCTTGTGTATGATATGTTTTCTCTAATGATCATATTCATGGATGAGCTACAAATGAATTTTTAGACCCATTTAATGTTGTTAGTTGTTGCGCCATGAAGTGGTCTAAAATATATCCTCTTCATTTTGGATCATGGTGCTCCATACGGCTAAGGTTATTATTCATAACCATAGTGAGTTGTCCCAATATGGTGATAAGATGATCAGTACCAGTTTCATGTCCAACTCCACTACAATTGTCTACAGTATGAGGGAAATCACTACATGGATTACGTGCACTAATATAGTTTACAATCCTTCAACAACGCACCATTTCTAACAATGGCATACACTAGATTACTTTATGAATTACAATACATAATTCATAACTTGTAAAACACTAAACATAAATTGGACAGTTTATGGATATAATCCACAATCATAAAAATGTATTATTTGAGGATGTATATACTCATAAATCCTTCATAATGGTTTGTAAGGAAATTGAAAATTATCTTAAGCATACCCCCTGGGAGTGTCGTAACCAAGAGTGCAGAAAGGCCCACTGTTGTGTTCCAGGGTACCCCAGGTCAATCCCAAAACTCATTGGCAGAGTTTTCACTCCTAGGTACGTCTGTGCCAGAGCCGCCTCTACTTTCTTGTATACAGACATGGATATATTGCATGGAAAAATCATAAAAACCCTTCATTACCAAAATTATAGAAATTTCTTCTTTACTAATCCTCAAATACTATCATAGTATAATGTTCTCTAATCATAATTTTTCTAAATCTAGCTTCCATGGTTTGTCCAAAACTTTTTATGATACCAACTGTAACACCATGAACACAATTTCCTAGAGTCGGAGCATTATTACATAACATTGGAATGATTACAAGTGATCAAATCCCTAAAGAATGATTAGTTTAGTATCCTTGGATGTACTAGATACGTACATAAGTTTTAAATGACATCATGAAATAAAAACAACAACAACATTTTTGTACCCTTTGAACACAATTATATCCCTTAGACTATACCTACATTTCAACTATAAAATACTTTTTCACATCATGGGAAAAATATAACATACAATGGGATGAGATCAAATGATCAGTAAGTATAACAATATAGAGGAAACTTTCATAAATATGCATAATAATTTAGGGCAATGTATAAGACTAAACAAAATATTATTTAAACTTAAACATCATCATATTATAAAAAATATAAATCAAAATAATTCCATTTACTTATTCACATGGATATTATACTAGTCGAATAATCACATGTAATATCAATAGCCAATTTTATAATGATGGAATGCATAATGCTGGACATCATAACCACATAGTCAAGGCCTTGTGTCAAGGCTAAAAATACGATTTTGTCAAGATCTTGTTCCAAGACACTAGTTTGTATCATGAGACCAACCTATGCATAGAGGAACCATAGTGGGCTCCACCCACCACTTACTAAGTCCAATGCATTTCTTATTTGAAAAGGTCGGAACATAACATAAATTTTCACATTAAATCTAGCATACGAAATGATAATACTTTAACCATAAACCATTAATGGTATAAAAATAACACATCCACAGTAAAAAATATCACAATACCTTCAATAAAATATGGAATATTTTGTTATAATAATTCAACTTAAACAAGTGTAAAATTCATCAATGGATGTTGACATAGATGAAATCAGAACTATTTTTTATAAATATCTCTTTCTATTTTGAAATCATTCAAAATTCCCATAATTATTAAAGAAAAGTCTTATTTTGAAAATATTATTATAATCTTGTAATGTATTCTTCAAATGTTTAATAACAAAGGAAACTATCCTCTCTCGCCGTATAAGTTAAAAAACCTTCTTTCCTTAATTTTTTTGAAAAGGTCATAAAGAACCTTGTTTGGAAAATGAAAGAAAGATTCCATTATAAAAATTTAAAAAAAATGGTATAAATTAAATTAACCAATATTCTAGGAAATAGTAAAAATTTCATGAAATTAATTTTTAAGAAACATGGATGTAGATGATAAAGAGGTCCTAGTAGATACTCACGTATAAACATAATCCTATAATAAAGAGAATTTAGAAATAACTCTTGAATTAAAATTTTTTTGTCAACGGTACGTTAACCTCATTTATAATAGTAAAATAATTTTTACTCAGTTATTCAAGAACCACATACATAAATATGATATCATATGTGATATTATAATATTGTTTTCTTAATAATATTTCAATATTAACATTGTTTGAAGGGTTAACTGATTCATTTTCTTTTATATGATTGGTTATATAAGCCATTTGATTATGGATAGGATCTATTTGATTCATATATAGAATTATATTAAATTCCAAAACATTATTTTTAATCAAAAAATGAAAATTATTCTTGAATGGTTACGATGGGGAATCAATCTCATCACGTTTGTGGAGACGGTAATCCATACGTACGCATGAGGGACAATACCATTCTATTGATGGTGAAATCCAAAGTAATTTGATGGTATATCATATATACAGAATCATCAACATGTTATATTTATTATTTATATCATTTATAGTCATTATTATACCCATCCTAATAATGAACTCGTGGAATAACAAACTACACCTTGACGTGGAGATGATAAGCTGTACGTACGCATTTGTGGTGATTCGTCATTCATAGGATGGATAGAAGAATGAATATGGATGTAAATTTTTTATAATAACATCATAATATGTGTATGGTACTGGATTTATTATTTTTGTATGGAAACAACAAAGAAAGAGGAAGTGTAAGAAGAATAGAACTTTGAAAGAGGTGGTGAAATTATTACCCTTCTTCGGGTAATTCCTTTTGAGTAGAGAAATAAGGCTCCGTAGGTGGGATTTCTGATCAAATTAAGTAAACTAGGTCTACGTGAGGGTAGTTATGAGGTTATATGAGCTGGTTTCCACAATACCAAATTTAATTGGAGGTGTTATTTTTAGTAAAGGGTAAGTACCCTTTTATAAGAGAGGTGAGGGTCACTTTAGGAAAGTCTTGAAATATTATTTTAT
Source organism: Viscum album (assembly GCA_963277665.1). Taxonomy (NCBI): domain Eukaryota; kingdom Viridiplantae; phylum Streptophyta; class Magnoliopsida; order Santalales; family Viscaceae; genus Viscum; species Viscum album. The sequence goes on along the minus strand of OY728163.1, from coordinate 712,356,108 downwards.
TATACAATCATATTCTGTTTATAATGGCCCCAAAACGATTTATTTCGAGGTAAAGGACATGATGGGTTTAAAAAAACTCAACCAATGGTATTTATATAGATTTGGGTCACCATATCAACCAAATTTTTTTATATTTAACTCTTAGTTAAATAGTTTAACGTTTACCATGTATTATTGAATTATTATAATACATGGTTAATAAACACACTATCAAATGCCAAGTGAACCCCAAGTTGTTCATTATTGATAAATAAATCCTTATATATATTTTTTGGGAGATCCTTATATTTTTGTGATTATTATATCAATTAATAATATAGTATTTGTTTTAAAAACAAATAATTGACAATTGTTTTCACTATTTGGTAATTTTTTAAACTTATAAAAACATTATCACTTTGAAAAAAATTTATTTAATCAACCATAACATGTCATATTAACCTATAAAAGTATTTTAATTCATCAAAAGTGTCAATTTACATTTATTTCAATATTTATAATATCAATTATTTTAATTTTTCATTAATAAGGTAATTATTGCATCATCATTGTGTCATAAATAAATTTAATTATTTTATTCCTAAAAATAATAAATAAAATACCATTGTGTATAAAATATTTTTATATTTATAATTAATATTTATAGTCTAATTTATCTTATGGATAACCATATATTAAAATTGGATTAATGGTTATACTTTAAATTTAATACTTATAACTCTTCATTAAATAAAACAATAATAAACGTCCTAATATTATCCATGTGGACCAAAAGGATCATATTTTATTCCTAAGGTTGATATGGTCGTAATAAAATTATCCAATAGAATTAGGTAATGTGTTATGGTGATAATAATATCATTTTTGCCGTTAATTACGATATTTACTTTTAACTGTGGTAAATATAATTCAACAGTTACTATTCACAAAAAATAATATTCATCCTATTGAACCACATTTTACTTATTGATTTCAAACATGTCTCTAGAATTTTTGAAATTCATTTCACATTAGTGGTAAAATTACATTTTATGCAACTTTGAAAATGCGCCTAGAAGGTGGGTAGAAGGCGGTAAACAGTTCAATAAAATTATATATATATATATATATATATTATAAAATTACTCCAATGAATTAAAATGAACATATATAGTTATTATGTATCTATTTTTAAATAAAATAAATTAATATAACACAACTAACTACTTGAATTGTAAAGTTAGTTTTAAAAAGAATGCAATTTCTTTTACTATTCATCAAAAAATGAATGTTTTCAGAAAAATACCATAAATTCACCTTAATCTAATTTCGATATTACAAATCCAAAAATGATGTCCATTTTATGAAATAAAATTTCTAAAATTTTAAAAAGTGAGTATTACTCTTCATAACGGCTAGTTTTATTGGTCGTGGTGTGTTAGAACTCGAAGTTTCGTACAACACAAGCTATTTTATTATTCAAATAGAAGCGTATCATGGAATCTTTCAGTGTTACATTCTTTCCCCCATATAATTTCATCCCCAAAATTTCTAGAATATTACAACATAAAAATATTCAAGTGTTTCTTCATCATATGTTCCTCGGGTTCCCACATTGCCTCTTTTATATTATGGATTCTCCATAGAACATTTACCAGACATGTCATCTGTTTTCATAGAACCTGGTCAATGGTATCAAAAATATTGAGAAGATCTTCATAATAAGACATATCAGGTTCCATTTTTGTTTCATCATAGGTGAGTACATGCGTTGGGTCAGGCATGTATTTTCTCAACAGTGATATTTGGAACACATCATGAACTTTGGAGAGACTTGACGGTATTTCCAAACGAGAAGCTACAACTCCAATTCTTTCTAGAAATTTGAAATGTCTGATGTACATGGGTCTCAATTTACCCTTCATACTAACACGTATAACACCCTCCCATAGAGATACATTCTTTAAAACATGATCTCCTACTTGAAATTACAAATCATTGCTTCAGTTATCGACATAACTCTTTTTCCTACATTGAACATCTTTGATGTGGGTTTGGATAACCCTAACCTTTTCCATTGTTTCCTCAATATGTTCTGGTCTTACTAGTTTCATTTCACCAACATCATCCCAACAAGTTAGTGTGAGAAATCGCATCCCATATAACACTTCATATGGTGCCATCTGAATACTTCAATGGAAGCTCTTGTTATAGAAAAATTCTAGGAGACGTAAATAATGATCCAACATACCTGAAAAGTCAAGTGAAAATGATCTCAACATGTCTTTTAAGGTTTAATAGTCCGTTCTGATTGTCCATTAGTTTTAGAGTGGTAGTTAGTGCTCATACTTAGTTTAATATCCAAGGCCTTTTGACGACTTTCCTAGAATCATGATGTAAAATGGGGATCATGATCAGAAACAATCGATTGTGGTACTCCATGAAGTCTTAAAACTTCATTAATATATACTATTTCTAGCCATTCAAGTGGTAAATCTTCTCTTATAGCATAAAAATGTGTTTACTTGGTACGACAGTTAACAATGACCCATATTGCATCATTCTTTCTAGGTGTCCTTGGTAGTCCCATGTCAATGTCCATCATAATATCATCCCATTTCCAATCAGGTATGGGAAGCGGTTTCATGAATCCTCTAGGATCTTGTCTTCTATATTTCTCTTTTTGATAAACTATATATTTTGACACATAATCAACAATCTCTCTCTTCATGTTGTCCCACCAAAAATGTTCCTTCAAATCTATATACATCGTAGTTCTACCAAGATGTATAGAGAAATTGGATATATGAGAATCATTCAAAAATTTCCTTTTTAGATCAGGTATATCAGGAATACAAAGTCTCTTCCAAAATTTCAAATTTCAATCTTCATATATGAAGTCAATAAATCTCCCATCATTCACAATATTAATTTTCTTTTCAATATCCTCATCATCAGTCTAAGAACAATTTATCCTTTCTAGTAAAGTGGATTTTGAAACCATTTGAAAAAACATTGATGTTTCACCTTCCATCATTATTCCCATGTCCATCTTTACTAGATCCATGAACATAGGATCCCTTTCAACCCTCATCACTTTCAAAACTCCATGATCCATTCTTCTCAAAACATCTGACACCTTATTTTCCTTCCTTTGGTGGTCGTGTATAATGAAATCAAAATCCTTGAGAGTTCAATACATCATCATTTCCTCGTGTTGAGTTCTTTCTCTGGAAAATATTCTTCAAACACTTTTGATCGGTATATATCTCAGATTTTCATCATAGAGATAGTGTCTTCATATCTTCAAAGGAAATATTGCAGCAGCTACCTAAAGATAATGAGTGTGAATTGTTTTGTTCATTAATTTTTAGTTGTAATCTTTCATTGTTAATAACTATATCATTATGCTTAAGGACACAACCAAGTCCTTTCCTTGAAGCATAAATATACATAACAATACCATCATTCCCTGATGGTAGAGTCAATATAAGAGCATTGACTAATCTTATCTTCAATTCTTTAAACATTTCATCACACTCTTTTGTCCAAATAAATTTAACCCATTTACGTGTGAGCTCTGTAACGCCCCGACCCATGTTACCCAGAGTCAGTGAATTATTACATAACATTGCCATGATCACAAATGATCATGTCTCTAAAGACCGATAAGTTTAGTAGCCTTGGAAATACTAGATACATTCATATGTTTTACATCAGATTATAAAATGAAAAACTACAACAACATAGTCTCCATATGCCTCACTCATATCCGTTAGGCTATCCCTGAAGGTCATTCATAATATAATTCTTCACATCCTGGAAAAAATAAATCATATAAAGGGGTGAGGACAGATGCCCATTAAGGATATCAATATAGCAGAAACATTCATAAATAATCATAAAAATTTAAGGCAATGTATAAGACTAAAACTAAAGTCTTTCAGGAATGAACTTCAGCATAATATGGAAAAAATCAAATCAAAAAATTCCATTTACTTATTCACATTGATATTCTACTAGTCCAATAATCACATGCAATATCAATATCCACTTTCATATGATGGAATGCATAATGCTAGACTTCATAACCACATAGTCAAGGTGTTGTGCCAAGACTAAATGAATATTTTGTCAAGGACTTGTTCCAAGACACTAGTCTCTCTCATGAGACTGACTGATGCATCAAGGAGATATAGTGGGCTCCACCCGTCACTTACGATGTCCAATGCATTCCTCATATGAAAAAGTTTAAATATAACATTAACCTTCATATTAAAACTAGCATACAAAATGTCAATACATTATCCATAAACCATTAATGTTGTAAAAATTACACATCCATAGTCAAACATATCACAAAACCTTCAATACAATATGTATGTATTGTATCCTAATAAATCAACTTCAAATAAGCTTAAAATCCATCAATGGATATTGACATAGATGAAATGAAAACTTTTTTTAGAGAAATATCTCTTCCTATTTTGTAATAATTTAATTGTCATATAATTATAAAAGAAAACATTTTTTTAAAATATTCTTATAATCTTGTAAGGGATGCTTCAACGATGTTATACGGGAGAAATAGCCGCACCCACTGTATGTGTTAAGAAAAACATTCTTACCTTCAATTTGTCAAAAATGTAGTAAAGTACAGTGTTCCAAAAACAACAGAATGATTACTTTCAAAAAAAATTTAAATTCAAATAAGGGAATTAATGAATTTAACCCATTTTTTATTAAATACAAATTTTTTTTAAATACATTTTAAAGAAAAACGGATGTGGATGATAATGAGGTCCTAGTAGATACTCATGTTTAAAACAACCTCGGATAATAAAGAGATTGTGAAATTAAAACATACCTTGTACTTTTACTTGGTTGGGGGTAGGTTAAAACCTATATAATGGTGAAATAATAATTATTAAATTATAAAAGAACCATATACATTAATATGATATCATATATGATCTTCTAATATTTCTTTGTTAATGTTATTTCAGTAGTATCATCGTTTTGGGTGTTATCTGATTTTCTTCCATTACATACTTTGTAATGTATGTAATATTTATTATGGATAAGATGTATATTATTCATATACAGAATTATATTATGTCTTTATACATTATTTCTCATCATCAAATGAAAATTATTCTGGAATGGATATGATAGGGAATGAATCTCGTCGTGTTCGTGGAGACGGTAATCTGTATATACGCATGAGCGATAATATCATTTTTCTGATATTAAAATCGTATATAATTGTATTATATATCATATATATAAAATAATTGTCATTTTATATTTATTATTTACATCATTTATAATCATTATTATACCCATCCAAATGATGTAGTTTTTGAATAAAAAACTACACCACGACGTGGAGACAGTAATCTGTACGTATGCACATGTCGTGACTTTTTCATTTATAGGATGGATAAAATAATGAATTTGGTTTTACCATTTTTCTAATAACATTAATGTTTATAGAAGATACTGGATTTATTATTTTTAAATGGAAAAAACAAATGAATGAGGAAGTGGATGAAAAAAAGAACTTGAAAGAGGTGATGAAATATTTACCTCTTCTCCGGGTTCTTCCTTTTGATTTGATCAATAGGATTCCATAGATTGGGTTTTTGACTAAATTAATGCCTCTATGATGAATGGAGGACATTTATGTGGATATTTGGGTAGGGGTAGGCATAGCCAAATGGCTTTGAATCTGTGAATTTGAGAGAAGGGGAAGTCCCTTTTATAACAGGGGTGAGGGACACCATAGAAAAAGATTGAAATATTATTTTATAATAAAATCGTTTTTTATTTATAATTGAACAAAAATGATTTATTTCGAGGGTAAGGTGGTTATGGGTCTAAAAACCCTCAACCAATAGGATTTAGAAATGGTTTGGTCACAATATTAATCTTATATATTAGATTTAACTCTTAGTTATATAGTTTGACATTTACCATATCTCTTTGTATTTTTATGTTATATTGTTAATAAATATACTATAAACATCTAAGAGAACTTCAATTGGTTCATTAATGACATATATAATATTATTTTAGCCATTTTTCCTAACCATAAATTTTTTTAATAGAATATCAATTAATAATATAATATTTTTTTAAACACATTTATGTCAATTTTGACACTTTTTGATATTTTGTTTTTGTAAAAGTCATAATAACATTATTAATTAGAAAAAAATTCATTTAATCACCCTTAAAATGTCATATTAACCTAGAAAATTAGTGGAAATAATTAAAAGTCTCTAATTATATTTATTTGGATATTTTCAATATCAATAATTCTAATTATTCTTTAATAATGTAATTTCTGCATCATCATTGTGTCATAAATAAATTTAATTATTTAATGTCTAAAAATTATAAATAAAATACCATTATGTATGATTTATTTTAAACTTTTAATGAATATTTATATCTGAATTTATATTATTTATAACCCTATATTAAAATGGTTTAGTAATTAATCATTGATTTTAACACTTTTAACTCTTCTTTAAATAAAATAATAATAAATTTCCTATTCTAATTCCAGTGGACCAAAGGGGATCATATGTTATTACTAAGTTTGTTTTTGGACTATTTAAACTTTTCCAATATAATTATAACATATGATAGTGTAATTATGATATCAATTTTTACCTTAATCACCCTATTTACTTTTAGCCGTGGTAAATAAAAGTCAAATGTTACTATTAATCAAAAAAATTATATTCATCTTATTGAACCAGATTTTACTTACTTATATTTACCGTGTCTCTCGGATATTTTAAATTTAACTCATATAAGTGGTAAAATTACGTTTCATACAAATTTCCAAATTCTCATGGGAGGTGGGTAAAAGACGATAAAAAGATCAATAGAATTTTATATATCTAAACTTTTATAAGATGACTACAATCAATTATGGTGAACATATATTATTATTATGTATCTATTTTGACCTAAAATAAAATAAATTAAAATAACTAATTATTTAAATAAAATGTCGGTTTTAACCAATAACATTGTGTTTTTTCACTATTCATCAAATATTGAAAGTTTTCAAAAAAATACCAAAAATTCACCCTAATCTAAATTCAATCTTCAGAATCCAAAAATAAAGTCCATTTTGAAAGATAAAATTTATAAATTTTCAAAAAGTGGGTATTACAATTCATAACGGCTAGTTTGATTGGTCGTCGTGTGTTAAAACTCCATGTTGCACTGAACGCAAGCTATTGCATTATTCAATGGGAAAAGTACTGTGGAATATTGGGGTGTTACATTATCCTCTACCTCAAATAATTTCATTATCAAAATTTCTAAAATATTACTACATAAAAATATTTGAGTGGTTCTTCATCATTAGTTCCTCAGGTTCCTATATTACCTCTTCCATCTTACGGTTTCTCCATAAAACTTTTACCAGATGAGTCGTCTGGTTTCTCACCACTCGGTCTCTTGTATCAAGAATCTTGATAGGATCTTCGCAATAACATAGATCAATTTCAATTTTTAATTCCTCATAGGTGAGTAAATTCATTGGTTCAGGCATGTATTTTTTCCAAAGTGATACTTGGAACTAATCATGAACAATGGAGAGACTTGGCGACATTTCCAAACGGTAAGCTACAACCACAATTAATTCTAGAATTTTGAAATGTCTGATTTACATGGGACTCAATTTACCCTTCTTACCGAAATGTATAATTCCCTTCCATGGAGATACATTCAAAAAAAAACAGGGTCTTTTACTTGAAATTACAAATCATTCCTCCGGCTATCGTCATAGATCTTTTGCCTATTTTGGGATGCGTTGATGTGGGTTTGGATAACATTCACCTTTTCCATTTTTTCCTCAACATGTTCTGGACCGATGAGTTTTCTTTCACCAACATCATCCCAACAAGTTGGTGTGCGATATATGTTTTCATATAATGCTTCATATGGTGCCTTCAGAATACTTGAATGGAAGTTATTGTTATAAGGAAATTATACCAGAGGTAAATAATGATCCCACGTACCATGATAGGCAAGTGAGAAAGATCTCAACATGTATTCTAAGGGTTGAATAGTTTTTTCTACTTGTCCATCCATTTGAGGGTGGTAAGAAGTTCTCCAATGAAGTTCATTATATAGAGATTTCTAAAGACTTTTCCAAAATCATGATGTAAAACATGGATCACAACAAGAAACAATCGGTAGGGGTAGTCCATGAAGTCTTAAAACATTATTAATATACAGTCTTGCTAAATGTTCAAGTGGTAAATCTTCTCGAATAGCATGAAAATGTACTGACATGGTAAGACGATAATCAATGACCCATATTAAATCATTCCTTCTAGGAGTCTTTGGAAGTCCCATGAGAAAGTCCATTATAATATTATCCCATTTCCACCTAGGTATGGGAATAGTTTACACGACTCCTCAACGCTTTTTCCTTCCAGCTTTCAATTGTTGACAAACCGTACATCATGACACAAGATCAATAATCTTACTCTTCATGTTGTCCCACCAAAAAGGTTCTTTAAAATATCTATACATCTTAGTGCTACCATTGTGTATAGAGAAATTGGAGCTATGAGCATCATCTTATAATTCCATTTTCAGATCAGGTATATCGGGAACGCAAAGTCTCTTCCAAAATTTCAAAATCCCGTATTCATATATGAAGTCGATCAATCTCACATCGTTCATAGCTTTAATTTTCTTTTGATACTCCTCATCATCAGCCTAATAACTTTTTATCCATTATTGTAAATATGTTTTCAAAACCATTTGAAAATGTGTTGATGTTTCACCTTCCAGGATTATTCCCATATCCATTTTCACTAGATCCATGAAAATCGGATCCCTTTCAACTCTCATCTTGTTCAAAACACCATGATCCTTTCTTCTCAAATAATATACAACCTTATTTTCCTTCGCTGGGTGGTAGTGTATTGTGAAATCATAATCATTGAGTAGTTCATGCCTTCTCTTTTGCCTCATGACGAGTTATTTCTGTGATAAAATATACTTCCAACTCTTGTGATCGGTATATATCTCAAATTTTTCATAGTATAGATAACATATCCATATCATCAAAGAAAATATTACAGCTTCTAACTGAATATAATGAGTATGATAGTTTTTCTCATGAATATTTAGCTGTCATGATGCATAGGCAATAACCATATCATTCTGTATAAGGACACAAGAAAGTCATTTCTTTGATGTGTCACTGTAAATAACAGACCAATCATTCCCTGATGGTAGATTCAAGATATAGGCATTTACTAATCTTCTATTCAATAATTCAAAACATTCTTCACATTCTTTTTTCCAAAAAAATTATCCCCATTACGTGGGATAATGGTTAATGGGTTATCAAATTAGGAAAAATTATGGATGAAACGATGATTATAACATGATAAATCAACAAAACTACATACCTTAATTTTACTCATCTATGCAACCCATTCTTGGATTCATCTTGTATTAAAAGGATCAATGAAGATTCTGTCCTTAGAGACAATATGGCCAGAAAAAAAACCTCCTTATGACAGAATTCACACCCGCTAAACATCCCGTATAATTCATTTCTACTAATGATTTTTAGAATGGTGTGAAATTGATTTAGATGATATTCATTGATTTTGGAGTATAATAGGATATCATCAATAAATACCACTATATAGTCATCATGATATTCCTTAAAAACTCTATTAATTAAATCCATGCTAATAGACAGTGCATTAGTCAGCCCAAAAGGAAATATTGTAAACTCGTAATGCCCGTACCTGGTTCAAAATGTGGTTTTCCGAATGTCTTTCTTCTTCATACACAATCGATGATATCTATATCGTAGGTCAATCTTTGAAAAATATTGAGCTTCATGAAGTTGGTTAAATAAATCATCAATGCGAGGTAGGGGATACTTGTTATTTATTGTTATAGCATTGATCTCCCTGTAGTCAACACACAACCTCATAGATTCATCTTTATTTTTAACAAAATGGACATGGGCTCCCCATGGAGAAACACTAGGGTTAATAAATCCCTTGTTACTCAAATTCTCCAACTGTTTCTTTAAATCCAATAATTTTATAGTGGCCATTCTAGAAGGGGTCTTCGATATGAGCTTTGAACAAGGAATTAAATAAATGGAAACCTAAATTTCTTCTTATGGAGGATTTCTAGTGAAATCCTCTGGAAACACATCATCATATTCTTGCACAATAGGTACGTCCTCTATTTGAGCATTATTTTCCTCACCCATAGTTATTACATTCTCTTTTTCACGAATAATTGAATTTAGTAGAGCTACTGGGTGGGTATCTTGATAAGAATCTGGTGATGACGTTTCTTCTCTAAATATGAGCCATTTCTTATCATCATAGAGAATTGTAACCTCTTTCTTCTTACAATAAATTTTTCCATCATGGTATGGAAGCCAATCCATACCAATTATTATAACATATTCATTCATGGGTATGATAACGAGATTAGTAGATGAAGAAAATTTATATTCCCTAATGGGAACTAATTCACAAAACATTGTTGCAATGATACTCCTCTTATGAGTTTTGACTGAAAACACCCTTGTTATGTCGAATTGAAAATATCTAATTTTCTTAGAAAACTGAGAATAAATGAAAAAATCCGATGATCCAAAGTCAAATAAAGAATTGGCTAAACATGAGGAAACAATTAAAATACCTTCCACTACATCTTTCGGAGCTTCAACCTCAGTAGTAGTGATCACATAATCATGGAAATTCTCACATGGCCTTTTTGAGGTATGTTACCTTGGTTCTTATGGCATTCATTTTCATAATTCCCCCTTTTCCCAACAATTTTATCATTCAACAGTGATATCCTCTTTCTTCCCCTTACAATCATGAGCTTGGTGGCCTTTTTCACAACACTTGTAACATAATCTCACTCCTTACAGGAAAGTAACATGGTGTTTCATTCCACATTTACCATAGGATGGATATTAAACTTTTCCACTCTTCCATTTATCTCCATTTCTAGACTATTCGACAAAACAATTTTTCTCTTTCTTTTATTTAAAGTCGTAAGACATAGAGAATTCTTTTTATGTCTTGATAACACATGAGATAATGACTTCGTACGATGGGAAGGATTGTGAGAATAATGCTATAAGTAGAAATGTTATTATCCCATAAAATAATTGATCAATATTTCTCCTTGGGTTACATATATAATCTGTTACATGCCTTGAAAACCTGTTAATTTTAGCCTCATATTTTGGAACATTCTCATCCTACTTTTTCCTCAGACTCAGAAATTTTCATTCCAAATCTGCTCGATGGTCATGAGGAAAGTATATTTCTATAAAAATGTATTTAAACTCCCTCTATTCCATATTTGATACAACATCATCTTCCATTCTGTTTTAAATAAATGACCATCATTGATCTGTATCTCCCATGAGTTGATATACTACAATGGAAATTTTTCCATTTTTCTACGCCCCAAAACGTGAAATATTTTCTCTAAGGAATCATTACATTGCATAGCTACTAATGGATTTGTACTCCAATTTGATGTTGGTGTTTTTTTCCTCATAAAGCTGTCTTACATTGATCCTCCACATTGTGTATTCGGGTGCTCCATACAGGTAAGGTTGTTTTTCATAACCTGAGTGAGTTGTCCCAATATGGTGATTAGCTGATTAGTACCAGTTGCATCACCAGCTCCACTTTAATTATCTTGAGAAGGAGGAGAATACCTACATGGATTACATGCGTTGATATGGTTTCCATTCCTTCCACTAGGATCCATTTTTAAACAACATCATCCAGTAGATTAGTTTATGAATTGCAATGCATAATTCCAAACTTGTAAAAAACATAACATAAATTGAAAAGTTTATGGATATAGTCCATAATCATAATACCTTTTTCATTGAAGATGTATATAATCATAAACCCTTCATAATGGTTTGTAAATAAAATGAGAATTATCCTATGCTTATCCCCCGGGAGTGTCGTAACCAAGAGTGCATCAAGGCCCGTTGTCGTGCACCGGTTCCCGTTCGAGTCTAGCTCAATGTGTTGTTTTCGGGTTTTACCCATAGGTACCTCAATGCTAAATCCACCTCTAACTTCTCGTATCCAGACAGGGATGTATTTTTTGGAAAATACACAAAATATCTATATTAACAAAATATTAGGATTTTCTTCAATACTAATCCTCAAATTCTATCATAGGGTAATGTTCTATAATCAGAGTTTATTTAAATCTAGTTTTCAAGGATTTTGCTAAACATCCATTGATTCAAACTGTAATTCCTTGACCCTAGTTACCCAGATTCAGTGCATTATTACATAACATTGGCATGATCACAAAAGATCGAGTCTCAAAAGACTCATTAGATTAGTAGCCTTGGAAATACTACATACATTTAGTAGTTTTACATTAAATTATAATATGAAAGACTAAAACAACATAGTCTCCATATACCACACTCATATCTCTTAGAATATCCCAACAGGTCAGTCATAATACACTTCTTCGTATCCTAGGAAAATTAAAACATAGAAAGGGGAGAGGTAAGATTCTCAGTAAGGATAACAATTTAGTGGAAACATTCAAAAATAAGAATAATCATTTAAGGAAATGTATAAAACTAAAACAAAATCCTTTTAAATATGAACGTCAACATAATATGGCAATGATAAAATCAAATAATTCCATTTACTTATTCACATGGATATTTTAGAAGTCGAATAACACATACAATATCAATAGAAACTTTTATAAATATGGAATGCATAATGCTAGACTTCAAAACCACATAGTCAAGGCCTTGTACCAAGACTAAAAATATGATTTTTTTTCAAGGCCTTCTTCCAAGACACTAGTTTCTCTCATGAGACCTACCGATGCATCAAGGAGCTATAGTGGGCTTCACCCATCATTTACTAAGTCCAATTCATTCCTCATATGAAAAGGTTTAAACATAACATAATCATTCGTATTAAAAATAGCATAAGAAATGTCAATAATTTATCTATAAACCATGAATGGTTTAAAAATAACACCTCCATAAGGAACATATCATAAAAATTTCAATACAATATTGAAGTTTTGTATCATAATAAATGAACTTCAAATATGCTTAAAATCCATCAAAGGATGTTGACATAGATGAAATCAAGGATTTTTTAGAGAAATATCTATTTCTATTTTTAAATCATTTCAAAGTAATATAATTATAAAATAAAACATTAATTTTTAAAATATTCTTATAATCTTGTAAGGGAAGCTTCGACGATGTTATTACGGCAGATAAAAGCCGCACCATCCGTATAAGGTAAGAAAACATTCTTACCTTAATTTTGTCCAAAAGGTTATAAAGAACATTATTTTGAAAATGAAGGAAAGATACAATACAAAACAAATATAAGGTCAAATAAGGTTAAAAATTACATTAACCCATTTTTTATGAAATATTAAAAATGTTTTTAAATTCATTTTAAAGAATCACGGATGTGGATGATAAATAGGTCCCAGTAGATACTCACGTATAAAAAAACCTCGGATAATAAAGAGATTGTAAAATTAACACATACCTTGTACTTTTCCTTGGTAGAGGGTAGTTCAAACTCCAGTATAATGTTGAAATGATTGTTATTAAATTATACAAGAACCATATACATTAATATGATATCATATATGATATTTTAATATTTCTTTCTTAATGACATTTCAGTAGTTTCATCGTTTCAGTTGCTAACTGATTCGTTTTCGTTTATATGCTTTGTTACGTAAGTAATGATTTTTTTTATAAGTTGTATCTTAATTATATTCAAAATGAAATTAAGTATTTAAACATTTTTTTAATCATAAAATGAAAATTAATAATGAATGAATACGGTGAGGAATTAATCTCATCGCGTTCATGGATCCTGTAATCTGTACATACGCACGAGCGACAATATCATTCTGTTGATATTAAAATCGTATATAATTGGATGGTATATAATATATAAAAAATAATTATCATGTTATATTTTTTATTTAAATCATTTATACTCATTATTATAACAATCCAAATGATGAAGTGTCTGATTAACAAACTACACCACGAAATGGAGACTGTAATCTGTACGTTCTCACGTATGGTGACTTTTGTCATTTATAGGATAGATAAAATAATGAATTTGGTTGTACCATTTTAATAATAACATCACATTATATAAAAGATACTGTATTTATTATTTTAGAATGGAATCAATAATGAAAGGGGATGTGGATGAAGAAAAGAACCTGAAAGTGGTGATGAAATATTTACATGTTCTTCGGGTTCTTCCTTTTGATTTGATCAAAAGGGATCATTAGGATGAATTTATGACCAAAGGAAGGCATATAATATGAAGGGAGAACAGTTGATAGGATATTTTGGCTGGGGATGCCTAAGCCAAATGGCTTTGATGGTGTGAATTTGAGAAAAGGTGAAGTGCCCTTTTATAGGAGGGGTGGCGGGGCACCTTAGGAAATGATTGAAATATTATTTTATAGTAAATTAATTTTCGGTTCCTAATAGATTTAAAATGGTTTATTTCGAGTATAAGGTGTGTATGGGTCGAAACACACTCATCCAATATGTTTTAGATAGGTTTGGGTCACTATATTAATATTATCTTTTTGATTTAACTCTTCGTTAAATAGTTTGACATTTACCATGTCTCTTTGTATTTTTATATTATATGGCTAATAAAATACTATCAACATCCAAGACACCCTCCAGTGGTTAATTAATGACATATATAATATTATTTTAGCACTTTGGACATACCATATATTTTTAGGAATAGAATATCAATTAATAATATAATATTTGTTTTAAAAACCATTTTATGTCAATTTTGAGACTATTTTGTATTTTGTTTTTGTTAAATTGATAACAGCATTATTAATTAATCATAATTTTTTTAATCAACCCTAACATGTAATATTATCCTATAAAATTAGTGTAATTCATTACAAGTCTCAAATTATATTTATTTGGATTTTTATAATATCAACTATTTTAATATTTTATTAATAAGGTAATTTCTGCATCATCATTGAATCATAGATAATTTTAATTATATAATGTCTAAAAATTATAAATAAAATAAAATTATGTAGGAAATATATTTATCTTTCTAATTAATTTTTATAGTCGAATTTATCTTATTTATATCCATATATTAAAAAAGTTTTAGTTATTAAACTTTTATTTTAACTTATTTATCTCTTCTTTAAATAAAATAATAATAAATGTACTAATCTAATCCAAGTGGACTAAAGGGGATCATATTTTATTCTTGAGGTAGTTTTTGGTAGAATCGTACTTATCCAATATAATTAGGACATGTGGAAGGGTAATTATGATATCATTTTTACCCTTAATTACCCAATTTACTTTTAACCATGGTAAATAAAATGAAAAAGTCACTATTCACCAAAAAATTATTTTCATCTTATTGAATCGCATTTTACATAATGATATTAACTGTGTCTCTCATATTTTTGAAATTTAACTCACAGAGGCGGTAAAATTACATTTTCTACAAATTTGTAAATGCCCCTAGGAGGTGGGTAAAATACGGTAAAAAGTTCATTAAAATTATATATATCAATACATATTATAAAATGACTCCAATGAATTATGAAGAAAATATAGTCTAATTATGTAGATTTTTTGAACTATAAAAAATTTAAATAAAATAACTAATTATTGAAAAAAAATCAGTTTTAACCAATAAACCATTGTTTTTTACTACTCGTCAAAAATTGAATGTTTTCAGAAAAATAAAAAATAAATCACTCTATGCTAAATTCGATATTCCAAATCCAAAAATAAAATCCATCTTGTAAGATAAAATTTATAAAATTTCAAAAGGTGGGTATTACTATTCATAATGTCTAGTTTGATTGGTCCCGGTGTGTTAAAACTCCAAGTTGCGTACAACACAAGTTATTGAATTATTCAAAGGGAAACATACCGTGGAAGCTTGGGGTGTTACAAGCTTGGTTAATGGGTATTCAAATTGGAAAAAACTCTGGATGAAATTATGATAATAACCTACTAAACCAATAAAACTATATACTACAGTTATAGTCTTCAGTGTTGTCCATTCTTGTATTTCTCTTATATTAGAAGGATCAATAGTGAATCTATCCTTAGAGACAATATGGCCAAGAAAATGAATTTCCTAAAGCCATAATTCATAATTTCTAAACATCCCATATAATTCAATTCTTCTAAGGAATTTCTGTATAGTGCTCAAGTGATTTTCAGAAACTTCATAGCTTTTTTTGTATACCAAGATATCATCAATAAATACTACTAAAAATTCATCAAAATATTCCTTGAAACCCATATTCATTAGAACCATGAAAATAGAGGGTGCATTAGTCAATTCAAAAGGCATTACTGTAAACTTGTAATTATCATACCTCGTTCGAAATGATTTTTTCATAATGTATTCCTTCTTCACACACAACTGATGTCTAAATTGAAGGTTAATCTTTGAAAAATATTGTGCTCTTTGATGTTGATCGAAATAAATCATCTATGAGAGGTAGTGGATACATTTTCTTTATGGTAAAGGCATTGATCTCTCTATAGTCAATGCAAAACATCAAAGATCCATCTTTCTTCTAAACAAAAAGAATAGGGGCTCCCCATGGAGGAACACTGGGGTGAATAATTACTTTATGACTCAATTTATCTAGTTGTTTCATTACTTCCACTAATTACACAGTGTCCATTCAATATAGGTTCTTCGATATGGGCCATGAACCATGAATAAAATCAAAGGAAAACTCAACTTTTTATTTTGGAGGATATCCAGGTAAATCGTTTAGAAACACATAAGCTTATTCTTGCACAGTAGGTACATCCTATATTTTAACATTCCATTCCTCACCCATTGTTATTTCACTCTCTTCCTCCACAATAATTGAATTTAGTATAGCTATTGGGGGTGGATATAGATATGAATCAGGTGGTAATGTTTCTACTCTATAGATATGGTAATCCTTATCATCATATAAAATTGTAACCTCATTCTTTTTGAAATACATTTTTGCATCATGGTCTGAAAGCCAGTCCATATCAAAGATTATATCAAATTCAATCATAGTTATGATGATGAGATCATCAGATAAAGACCATTTATATTCCCTAATGTGAAGTGATTCACAAAAAAATTTTTTGCAATGATACTTCCCTTAGGAGTTTGGACTGACATATCCCTTTTTAAATCAACTTGGAAATATCTAAATTTCATAGAAAACTAGGGAGATATGAAATAATGTGATGATACAGAATCAAATAAATCATTGGATAAACATGAAGAAACTATTAAATAACCTACCACCACATCTTTTAGAGCTTCAACCTCAGCATTATTGATCGCATAATCTTTGACTTTTCCCTTGGCCTTGTCTGAGGTAATATTCCTCGGTGATTAGGAAATTAATTTGAATAATACGCTATTTCTCTTCAACTATAGCATTCAACGTTGACAGCCTCTTTCTTTCCCTTGCTATCATGAGCTTGGTGGACTTTTTCACGACACCTGTTATAGACTCTCATTCCCTTAGAGAAAGTACCAGGGTGTTTTCCCAAAATTTATCACAGGATGGATATTCCACTTTTCAATTATTCCATTTATTTCCATTTACATAGTGTTCTGCAGATCTCTTCTTCTATTTTGTTGATTTAATGTTGAAAGACATAGATAATTCTTTTTCTATCATGATAGCACATGACATAATATCTTCGTATGATAAGAAGGATTGTAAGACTATTGCTCGACTGATAGATTGTATTAACCCATTTAAGAATCGACCAATATTACTCATTGGGTTACGTATATAATCTGCTGTATGACTTTCTAACCATGTAATGTTAGCCACATACTTTGCTACAATCTCATCCTTCTTTTTCCCCAGACTCCGAAATTGCCTTTCCAAATCCGCTCGATGGTCACAAGGAATGCATTTCTATTATAAAATCACTTTAAACTCAATCCAATCCATATTTGAAACTTCTTCATCTTCCTTTGTGTTTTCAATTAATGACCACCATTGATCTGCATCTCTGGTGAGGCCATAAACTGCCCTGACTAATTTTTCCCTTTCCCTACTACCCGAAGCATGAAATATTTTCTCTAAATAACTTATCCATTGCTTAGTTACAAATGTATTTTTAGTCCCATTAAATGTTGTTGGTTGTTGCCTCATGAAGTGGTCTAACATTGATCCTTTGTATTGTGGTTCATGGTGCTCCATACAGGTAATCATATTATTCATAACCTGAGGGAGTTGTCCCAATATAGTGATAATATAATTAGCACCAGTTGCATCACCAACTCCACTATAATTATCTAGAGTAGGATGGAAATCCCTATATGGATTATGTGACTTGATAATGATTCCATTCCTTCCACTAGGCGCTATTTCTATCAATGGAAACCACTAAATTACTTTTTGAATCGCATTACATAATTCCAAACTTATAAAACAGTAATCAAAAATTGAATAGTTTATAGTTATAATCCATAAAAATAAAAATATTTTCTTTACGGAGGTATATACTCATAAATCGTTCTATATGATTTTTAATGAAAATGTGAATTATCCTAAGCTTATCCCCCAGAAGTGTCGTAACCAAAATTGTAGTAAGGCTCATTGTCGTGTACCGGGATCCCCTGGGTCAAGCTCAAAACTCTTTTTCGAAGTTTTCACTCTTAGGTACATCTATGAAAAATTCAACTCTACCTATTCACATCCAGACATGGGTTTATTGCTTATAAATCTTACAAAATCTCTACATTACCAAAAAATATAGGAATATATTCTATACTAATCCACAATCTATATTTTAGGGTAATGTTTTCAAATCAGAGTTTTTCAAAATCTAACTTCCATGGTTTGTACTAAATTTCATCTGAAACCAACTGTAATGCCCCGTACCCAGTTACCCAGAGTCAGTGCATTATTATAAAACATTGGCCAGATCACAAGGGATCAAATTCAGAAAGACTGATTAGTTTAGTAGCCTTGGAAGTACAAGATGCATACACAAGTTTTACAAGACATCATGAAATAAAAACATGAACATCATTTGTGTACCCTTTGAACATACTTAAATCCCATAGAAAATCCCTTCATGTCAACCATAAAATACTTTTCATATCCTGTGAAAAATGAAACATAGAAAGGGGTGATCTCAGATTCATAGTAAGGATAACAATATAGAAGAAACATTCATAAATAAGCATAATCATTTAAGGAAATGTATTAAACTCAAACAAAATTCTTTTTAAACATAAACTTAAGAATAATATGGAAAATTTAAATCAAAATAATTCTATTTACTTGCTCACATGGATATTCTACTAGTCGAATAATCACAAGTAATTTCAATAGCCAATTTCAAAATAATGGAATGCATAATGTCGGACATCATAACCACATAGTCAAGGCCTTGTGTCATGCCTACAAATATGATTTTTCCAACACCTTGTTCCATGACACAAGTTTGTATACTGACACCTAACCGATGCATCGACGAGCTATAGAAGGCTACCCCTATCACTTAATACATCCAATGTATTCCTCATATGAAAAGGTTGAATCATAACATAAACATTCATAATAAAAATTGAATACGAAATGTAAATAATTTATCAATAAACCATGAATGGTATAAAAACAACACATCCATTTTCAAACATATCAGAAAACCATAAATACAATATGGAAGATTGTATCATAATAAATTAACTTAAACAAGTGTAAAATCCATCTATGTATGTTGAAATAGATGAAATCAAAACTATTTGAGAGAACTATCTCTTTTATTTTAAAATAATTTAAAAGTAAAGTAATTATAAAATAAAACATTTATTTTTAAAAAAATTTATAATCTTTTAAGGGAAGTTTCTAATTTATTATAATGGCAGAAAATAGTCATACTTTTTGTATAAGTTAAAAAACATTGTTTCCTTAATTTTGTTGAAAAGGTCGTAAATGACCTTGTTTGGAAAATGATGCAAAGATTACTTTATAAAAAATTTATAAAAAGGAAAAAGGGTATAAATAACATTATCACATTGTATAGGAAATAATAAAAATGTTTTGAAATTCATTTTTATGAAACATGGATGTGGATGATAAAGATGTCCCAGTAGATACTCACGTATACAAAACCTCAGATAATAAAGTGCTTGTAGAATTAACCCTTACCATTTACTTTTCATTGGTCAAGGGTACATTAACCTCTATTATCATAGTCAAATCATTGTTATTAAATTATAAAATAACAACATACATAAATCTGATATCATATATGATCTTATAATATTGCTTTGGTAATAATATTTCAGTAGTATCATTTTTTCCGGTGTTAACTGATTTGTTTTTCTTTATATGAAAGGCTACGTAATCCATGTTTGTTATGGATAGGATGTACATGATTCATATCCAGAATTATATTATGTTCTTAAGAATTATTTATAATCATGAAATACAAATTATTCTTGAATTGTTATGATGGGGAATGAATCTCATCGCTTTCGTGGAGACGGTAATCTATATGTACGCACACGTGACAATACCATTCTATTGATGGTCCAATAGTAAGTAAATGAATGGTATATCATATATACATAATCCTTAAAATTTTTATATTTATTATTTACATTAGTTTTAATCATTATTATACCCATCATAAAAATGAAGTGTTTGAATAAAAAACTACACCACGACGTGGAGACGATACGTTGTACATATGCACATATGGTGATTCTTCATTCATAAGATTGATAGAATAATGAATATGGTTGTAAAATATTTATAATAACATCAGAATATGTATAAGGTATTGGAGTTATTATTTTTATATGAAAACAACAATGAAATACGAAGTGGAAAAGGGAAATATATTTAAAGAGGTGGTGAAATTATTACATATTCTTCGAGTGTTTCCCTTTTAGTTGATAAAAAGGGCTCTATAGGATGCCTTTTTGATCCAATTATGGACTCTAGGACAATTTGAGTGTAGTTTGTAGGATATTTTAGTATATTTTGGCTGCACCAAATGGATTTGGATGTGTGAGTTTTTGTTAAGGTGAAGTACCTTTTTATAAGAGAGGTGAGGGCCACTTTAGAGAAATCCTGAAATATTATTTTATTATACAATAATATTCGATTTATAATGGCCCCAAAATGATTTATTTTATGTATAAGGTGAGTCTTGGTCTAAAAACCCTCAACCAATAGGTTTTAGATAGGTTTAGGTCACCATATTAACCTTTTCATTTAGATTTAACTCTCTGTTAAATAGTTTAACTTTTACCATGTATTCTTGTATTATTATAATAAAAAGTTAATAAACATACTATAAAAAGCCAAGAGAACACCAATTTTGATCATTATTATTATATATAATGTTATATAAGTCATTTCGCTGAATGTTAGATTTTTAGAAATATTATATAAATTAATAATATATTATTTTTTTTAAAAACCTATTTATGTCAATTTTGACACAATTATGTATTTTGTTTTTGTGAAAGTCATAAAAAAATTATCACTTCAAAAAAAATTATTTAATATAACCTAACATGTCATATTAACCTACAAAATCAATGGAACTCATCATAAGTTTAAATTTACATTTATTAGGATATTTTTGTATCAATAATTCAAATCCTTGATTAATAAGGTAATTTTTGTATCATCATTGTGTCATAAATAAATTTATTTATTTATTTTATAAATATTATAAATAACATAACATTATTTATGAAATATTTTTATATTTATAATGAATATTTGTATCCTAATTTATCTTCTGTATGACCCTATATTAAAAATGGGTTAATTATTAAACATTTAATTTAACACTTTTAACTTTTCTTTAATTAAAATAATAATAAATGCCCTAATCTAAAAAAAGATCATATTGTATTCCTTAGGATGATTTTGGTCGAAATAAACTTATCAAATACTATTAGGACATGTGTTAGGATAATTATAATGTCAATTTTTACCGTCAATTACTCTATTTAATTTTATCTGTGGTAAATAATAGTTAATAATTACTATTAAACAAAAATAATTTTTTATCATATTGAACCCCATTTTACCTTATTATGTCAACTATGTCTCTCGGATTTTTGAAATTCAAATCATAGATGTGGTAAAATTACATTTTATGCAAATTTTCAAATTCACCTAGAAAGTGGGTAAAGGATGGTAAGAAGTTCAATAAAATTATATATATATATATATATATATATATTATAAAATTAATCCCAATAATTAAATTGAACATATATAGGTATTGTTGACGCCGAAAAAAGATCGTAACTTTTGGAGAAAGTTTCAAAATGACGAAGCGAAGTCATATTCGGAATCAGAGGCCCAATCCGGAGGCTCGGGATGTGGTGCACAAAATAAAGGAGGATCCGCGGGAAAAATTGTTCTGTGCATGTAGAGCCACCGGGTTTCATGGAATTGAGCCGATGAGGCGCACAATCTTTGCACGCCCCGGTTCTGCGCGGCGGTTTTTTGTGCGCTGGCTGCGCTCAGCGTGAAGAATTTCGAGTGCTGCCCGGATTCCGCGCCGGAGGTCACCTATAAATAGAGGGTGACCTCGAATGGTTTGGGGGTGGAGGAATCCGAAGTGACTCTCGTGCGCGCAATTCAGCTCCCCCCGCACGCAAGATGACTTCCAGGTAATCCCTCATTTCGCGCAACCTTGCCCCGGAGTTCACCTTTGCGGGCAACTCCACCGGCTTCAGTGAATTTTACCCCTGCCCAAGGTTCTAGCCTTGCGCGCAATCCGTGTCTCATGCGCGAAATACCCTGCCATATGCACAAAACCCTGCACGTAGTTCCCTCTCCGAGCACAATTCCCTTGCTCCAATTGCGCGTCGTCCCGGTGTTTTGCGCGCAAACCTTCTTTTTTTCGCGCAAAGCCCATGACCCTTCACCATGACGCCCCTTGGCTGCCCCCCTGCACCAGCACCGGATGTCTCCCCTGCCGGGCGGGCGCGCCAAGCGTGGTTTTCCCGTACGGCCTTCCAGGCTCGTGCGAAGTAACCTCAAGGTCCCTTGGGCCATGTTTTCCATTGCGTTGCTTTTCCTTATGCTTTTCCGCATAGGCACGCTAACGGCTATTGCTTCTTCGCATAGCCACGCTAACGTGGACCCCCCGGTGGTTTGCCCTGCGGCCCCCCTTCACTATGGCCTTGCCGATTCCTTCCCTCCCACAATGGGTAGAGGGAATTGGGCATGTAATCCCTAGGGGTGTGGAGCGAACCCACCTCGTCCAAGCTGCAGGACGTTAAACTGCTAAGCACCTTGTCCTTAACACATAACGTTAAACTATGGTCCGACCCCGTGCTTCGCACGGAGGGTCCCCCCATCTCGGACATTTTTTACGCCTCTCGTCTCCATAGGAATGGACTCTTCCTCGCATGGATGAGATCCTCCTTGTTGAAGTGGCATTTTTCCACGGGGGAATGGCTGCCTCAGAGCTTAAGCCCCTAGCCTTTCTTACGGATGATTGCACCCATGCATCTCCGTACGTCCCCCCTGCCAAGGCGAGTGGAGTCCTTTTCCAACTACGCTTTGTCGCACCAAGGGCCTCCACCCTGGAGTAAGCCCCGGCACCAAGGGCCGCTAACCACGTGTAAGCCCCTGTTTCCTCTTTGGGTTGCTCAACGCGTAAGCCCCATTCCGCTTCTCACGGACGCACCCTTCGCGACTTGATCGTCTGGTCCCTACTGCCACTTGTTTTCCACACCGAGCATTACTCACGTGGGCTAAGAGCATGCATCGACCATGACATTCTCTTATGGGCCGCCCCAGAGCGTAAGCCCCATCCCAGCAAACTACGTGGACTTTGATCCGTGATAACGCATGGTATGTAGGAAGCCTCCATGAGGTTCAAGCCCACCATCTGGTCGTCCCGACCTCTCCATGTCGGTTCCCTGACCACCTTGGGCCGCCCCAGAGTGTAAGCCCCAAACCCCTTGTCCCGCACGATGTTAAACTATATCTCGTCCCGCATGACGTTAAACTGTATCCCGTCCCGCATGACGTTAAACTGTATCCTGTCCCACATGACGTTAAACTGTATCCCATCCCGCATGATGTTAAATTATATCTCGTCCCGCATGACGTTGAACTGTATCCCGTCCTGCATGACGTTAAACTATATTCCCCCTATTGGTCCATCTCAGAATGTAAGCCCTATGTCTCACTCCACCATCCATCCTAATCCATACCTGGGCCACCATATCCCGGTGAGGTCATGCCACCCCATCCCACTCCATGGCATCTGGGAAGCCGCCCACGTACTGGCCCCAACATCGGTGTTCCCCCTAGGGGTCCTTCAACCCGATTCGTCTCCGCAAGATGTTAAACTCGCGACATAACCCGTGTTAAACATGGGAAGGTGAGGAAAACCTTAGATGGTACACATTCCCCACGTTTGATTTGGGATCCCTCGGGCTTCCGTGCCCTCGAGAAGCCCTGTGATGAGGGACCAAAGACAGACATGCCAACGGTGCCCCAACGTGACCATTCTCCTCACCGAAGGTTGCTGCCCTGACAAGACCCCCTGGAGGGTCTCGACGGAAGCAGTGTAATTAACTGGCATCCATTTAGATATGGCACAGGGAATGGCCTTCATGAACCTGTCTTAAATCTTTGAGGGAGACCCGGACTAGGTGATGAGCTTCGATAAGGAATCCACGGAAGGAAGAACCAAAATCCCATCATCCCGGTTTCGATCATCGAGCAGACGTCCCAGAACAAGGAACGGATGCCGCCCACCTTTGTAAAGCGGGAATGCGGGGTAACGAGCAGCGCGTCCTCCCCACAGACGGATGTGCGCGCCCCGACGAAAGCATCGGAGGACAGAAAATGGTGAACCCGACATGAAGCTCTTCTCTTCAATACGGAAAATGGTAGTCGTTGGGGCGTCATAAGAATAGCATGTCACCAGGTCCGGGTAACCCTCACTAGAACGTGAACCCGCCAGGGGTCGAGGCCGTCAGGACGTTGACTACTCCGTTCTGTGACATCGTCAGCGTGGATCCCTCTTGCCGATGAGGGAAGACGGAATAACGTTGGGCCTTGGTTTTTGATCTCCTTTTCTGTTGATACTAATGGGTTCATCTCCCTGCTTCTAGGAATCAGATCACTGATTTCGGAGCTCGATCGCGACCTACCCACCGGCGCAGGGGCAGGGGCTGTACCGACGCGGCTACCCCGCGCAGTCCCACCTATTCCACGGTCTCTCTAACTTTGACCGCTGTAGCAGTCGGGGGCTTGCACCCCCTCTCCCCATCAGAAATCATCCAGCGGAGGGTGGTCAATGACCTGGTTCATAGGTATGATGAGGAAGGGGTCATCCCCACCAGGGGAATGGCCCATTTGGATCTAGAAGCGGCTGCGCCTCACCACCATCGCCACCCTTGAGGGCCACGTAGGGAGCCGCCACTCCTCACGCCGATGTTCAACTGCTTCGGGAGCCTATCCCCGGAGCGCCTTGACACATACCTCCCCTACGCCAAGGAGGTGGGGGATGTCCGGGTCCACCCGATCGGCGATCCATCCCAGGGGTTAACGGAAAGAACCCCCGCCAGGCTGCGTCGACGACGCCACCCGACTCCCCGAGCCGAGGAGTAGGCAATCTTCATGCCCGCACCGCCGGTTCCGGCCCATCTGACTCGACGCCAGCGTCGGGCACAAGCGGGAGATAATTCCCGTCCTGGGGCACCAACATTAGCAACCATTGTGGCCAGAGCCACTCCTAACTCCTATTACCAGATCCCCGCACACGTTGAGTAGGTGCAACCATGTGCCCAACTGGGATCGAAACCCCGACCGCCCTGCAAGCATGATGGGTCGAATCTCCCGGTCGCGGACACTGGCAATGGCCACTATGGACCAACCCGCGGTAGTGCCTCTCACCATGAAGGCTCATTCCGTGCCACCGATTTTGAAAGCCGAAATCATCTTCGCGACAGCTATGCTCAGGGTATGATTCCTTCCAGCGCCCACTGCATGGTGTATGAGGTCACTCCCCCTACTTTCGGCCGTGATCATGGAGTCGTTCTGTATCCAGTCGCTCACTCACATGGAGGCCCTCCCCATGTCCCTTTCGACATCTGTCCCGGTACTTCTCGCACCCCGGCCTCCAGTCCCCTCTGCCCCAGCTCTATTGTGGTCAGGGGAACCCATGACAGAAATCGTCTTTACCATGAGGAGCTACCCCGGGGCAGGAAGGCCGGGCATCGTCACCGTAGGAGGAATGTCAGGGGAGTCCGGAGGGAAATTAGACCAGTCCGTTTCTCGGATTCTGAGGCAGAGTACAACTCGATGATGGAACCTCCCCCCAACCCATCGAGTTAAGGGAAGGGATGGGGACGCGGCGTGTCAGTCTCGTACTCCCCGAATGCAAGATCTGTATGATTCCCTTCTTCCTTCGAAGGTATATCCAGGAGGACGAGTACTTGGCGTACCTCCAAGGATCAAGCTCACAGTTTCCACTGGCCTCATCGGAAGAACCTCCCTCCCCTGTTAGGGAGGGTGAGGAACTTTTCTAGGGAACGATGGAAGAATCGTGAGGTGATACACCCTCGGCGAGCACCGACGCTATGACAGGAGGCCTATTCGCCGGCCCATCCTATCGCGACGTGGCAGCCAGGGCACTGCAACCCCTGGAGGATGACCCAGGGATCGGCGGCCAATCGGCCTGTTTGCTGTATTCCCCACCGGCTAGCCCACCACCCCGACGGCCTGCCTCGGCACCATTGTCAATTCCCCGAATTTCCTTGGTGGACGAGCAGGGGTGGAAAATTCTGGACCCCGAACCGGAGCCGTGGGGCTTCTGGACCGTTCTTGCAGTGGGCCACATCCTTGATAAGTTTTGGCCAGTCGTAGAATCGGATTTTGATGTTCCAGAGTCACTCACCCCGGGAGAGTTTGAATGCTTCTACCAGATTCTTCGGGTGACTCACTCCCGCCTCTGCCATCAGTTAGCACCTTATCCCGGGAGCCAAGCGCATCTCAAGGAGATCGGTGAGTAGTGTCGTTGGGTCGACCTAGCAGCACTCCCCAAGGTTCGGCACCCCGAGTCTCTGGACTACCACGAGGCCCTCCAGAAACAATGCATCCAGAGTTTTCAAGTACTCTGCAGATTTATTGAGGAAGCCAACCCCCACGCGCACGTCCGCGGATGGGGGCAGCACGCTGCTCTCCTCTTCTGTGCGATCCGCCGATAGCCCGATCCACTGGGCGGCCCTGCTGGAACGTCGCCAAGGGAAGTGGCAGTAAACATGGGTGACCTTTCATATGAGGGAAACACTGTGGAGCCCATCGACGGGGAATCACCCCCTAAGGACAGGCCGCTGCTGGGCCCATCTGGGAGGATTACTCGCCAACAGATGAGCCTCCTAGGTCTTCCTGTAACCACGGAGGCACTGACACTAGTCCTAAACATCGGCAAGGGTAAAGAGCCTGCTGGGTCTGTCAAACTCGCCGACCCATCTTCCACAGTGCAGAAGGTAGTGGAAGATCCCAAGAAGCCAATGTTGCACCAACAGCTAGCTGAGCAAAATAGGCTGGTTGATGAGCTCTTGGCCGAATGCATTGCAGAGCAGCGGCCTAACTACGGTGACCCTAGACCAGGACAACATGTGTAGGAGCATATACCCCTTGCTGAGATCCCCCCGGGAAACCATGACCGTTTCGTGTTTACTGACATGGGAGACACTAGAACCCATGGAAAGAGGGCACGATATGTTTCGTCGAACCCTCCTGAGCGGTGAGACCACCTGGGGGACCCTGCTCGGTTTCCTCCCGCCACCCCAAGAGTCGCTCCGCTAGTTGCCCCGCGAGCCGCTGAGCGTGACTACCATATCAAAGAGCCTGAAAACTCTCTTGTGGTTAGAGATCCCCATCAGGACAGGAATCCACATCTGGATGATCTGATGGAAGTACTCATCGCCCCCTTGGAGGCCCTGGAAACTCGGCAGGTGGCAATCCCACTAGATGGAAAGCCGTACCCAACATGGGTCGATGACATGCCGGCTCTGCCATGATTTGGGAACCACAATTTTTCCCCCTTTAACGGGACCATAGACCCGCCACAACACTTGGCCCACTTTAACTTGAGATGCGGGCCTATGTTAGGGACTCCGGCGCAGTAGGAGGCTGCCAAGCTCCAGTGCTTCATTCAGACGCGGGAAGGACCAGCATTCGTCTCGTACAACCAACTCCCTGTTGGATCTCTGACTAGCTGGGAGGAACTTCAGTGGAAATTCCTCTACCAGTTCGATTCCACAACCCAGAAGACGAACATTGCAGACCTCTTCAGGTGCAAGCAAAGGCCCGATGAGCGAGTCGCGGACTTCGTCACCCAGTGGAAGGGGATCACGTACTCCCTTGACATGCCACTGACTCAGGAGAAACTACGGATGATGTGTGTAGGTAATGTCAAGGCAGTGTTGGTTCCTTCTCTGATAACGCAGAATTACCCTGGAGGGTTCCGGGACTTCTCGGACAAGGCTCAGCGCCTCAAAGAAGCCCTGCAACAGGCCGGTCAGGCACGCCCGCTGCCTCCTGTAATCTCTGCAAGGAGAGCCGCTAGAGCCGAGCCCACTGTTGTGGCCCAAATAGAGGCCCCAAGATATCTAGAGTTGCTGCCGGTGAGGCTAGCTCAGCAGGCGCATATGGTTCCACCCCCATGGGCACAGCCTCTGGCCCAGCAGCGACTGCCTCAAAATTGGCAGGCGCCTCCGCGTAACGCACCGCACCACCTAGGCGAGGTAATCCGGCTCCGCCTCCTCGGCCTGCTCCTATGGGCCCTATCCACGGTCAGCCCCCAGGATTCCCCTTTCCAGATAGAAGGAATCGAGATTACTCGTTTGGCGAGGCCCAGATCCCCGGTTATTTCCATAGCTCCTTGGAGTAGAGGATCGTGCGACTGCCTGAGTGCCGGATGCCAGAAGAGGTGTGTCTCACTAATCACCCTAACTACAGCCTTTATCACCGGATCCTTGGACACACCATCCCGCAATGCTATGTGTTCAAGGACTGGCTCCAAGACTAGATTGACAACAATATTTTCAGGTTGGGCCCAGCCCCGGCACAGGTGGCAGGTGTCTTCGTGGGATCAGATGGCAGTAGTGACAACTGGGATGGGTGGGAACAGGTTTCCGACCGTGGGTCCCGGAATTATAATCACTGGATGGCCCGCAGGACGGTCGCCCGTGCCCATGGTATCATCCGTGCCCGCCTGAATCTGCCAGAGCCGTCGAAGTCTGCGAGCGCCGCTCTGGCTTCGTCATCCCAGCCTACTTCTTCCCAGAAGAGCAGGAGGCGGTGCAAGAAGAGAGAACACGCCCTTCCATTTCCGTCATCTTCTCGCACGCTTGGCGATTTCATGACCCCGGAAATGGGGATCCCTCCGAGACCCCGTCCGGTAGTGGATGACTCCTCGAGTGGAAGCCTGGGGTATGCTTCGGTTAACACTGTAGAGTTGGTAGATCCCTTTTTGGCTCCCGACGATGAGGAGCGCCAGGTGGACCTCCCTGAGAGCCCGAGGTACGCTTTGGTTAACACCGTAGAGTTGGTAAATCCCTTTTTGGCTCCCGACGATGAGGAGCGCCAGGTGGACCTCCACGAGAGCCTGGGGTACGCTTCGGTTAACATTGTAGAGTTGGTAAATCCCTTTTTGGCTCCCGACGATGAGGAGCGCTAGGTGGACCTCCCCAAGAGCCTGGGGTACGATTCGGCTAACACTGTAGAGTTGAGAAATCCCTTTTTAGCTCCCGACGATGAGGAGTGCCAGGTGGACCTCCCCAATGTCCCCAGCCGTCGCCAACGTCAACAGAGCCGTGGCTACAAGAATCGCCGGGGCACGACAGCCGTCACCTCCAGTCAGGTCGTGCATGCTACCGAGACCAAGCAGCAGGCCCGGTACAGAGAGCAGCACTCACGGCTCCCTCACCCAGTGACAACACGTTCGCATCCACCACCGTTTGTGTTGCTGGATCGGGCAGAACCACCTTGCCCGCATCACAACCAGCCCAGCCCTTCCACTGGACGACTACGGCCTTCCGGTTCAAGCATGAAAGCCACCTCCTGGGCTCCAGCTAGTGAACAGCGGGACGTGCCTAGTACCATCCAGTCACTTGTCCCGCCAGCAGGGCCTGTCATGCCCCCAATCGCAGAGCGACCTCCGGTAAGCAGAAGCTCACCTTTGGCACAAAGGTATGATGTCCGGAAGCATCTGGCCGGCATTTCGGAAATGATTTCCATCCTTGAGGCCCTTCGCCTGTCGTCCGAAATGTGTGAGGCACTCGCCGAGGCTCTAAGGATCCCCCTTCAGTTTGAAACGGAGGTAGCGGCCGTAGAAGCCTTCCACACCGAGGTGATTGACAACGATGAATGTCAGGCGGTTATCTCATTTTCTAGTGAATATGAAGACCTTCCCATATAGGGGCACATCCACCCGTTGTACATCACCGGACAGTTCCATGGCGTGGAAGTCCATCGCTGTCTTGTCGACAAGGGTTCTGGGATTAACATGATCCCAACTCGGACATTGCGAAAACTGGGGTTGTCTGAGGATTATTTAACTCCCTGCAACCTCAGAATCCAGGGGTATGATAGGACCGAGAAAACTCCACTCGGCAAGATTGGTCTGAAGACCCAGTTCGGCGGCTTAATTTCTAATATTAATTCCTGGTTGTCTCTCAGGACACCGCCTACAACGCGTTGATGGGCAGGCCGTGGCTCCACCTTCACGTAGCGGTTTCCTCATCATACCATCAGTGCCTCAAATACTCCCTTAAGGGTCGAGTGGGTGTGCTCCAAGGAGATGTGTCTCCGTTTGCCTCTTGTGAATCTCGTTACCGGGACGCTGACTATTACAAGAGCAAGTACAAGCAAATCCTGGCAGGTGAGGTTGAGCCTGCCGCTGTCACGATTGATCCATGGGTAGGTTTGGATGACGCATATGTCTTCTCAATCCATCGGTTGGAGGCCATGACCCCCGATATGGGAGAGTGCTTTGTTGTCTCGGGTACCAGAGGAAGGCATATTTCTAGGTCTAAGAGACGGCGGGAAATCACCTCGTACTCTTACACCAACCAGGCTCAGGTGATCCCCGAGCCTCCTACCCCTGTACGATATCAGGACGTTGGGCTCATGGTAAAGGAAGTATATCATACGTTTCTGTTTAGCCAGGCCGGAATCGACCGGATCAAGCCAACGCGTCACCACTACTTTGATGTCGTAAAGCGTGGCCCCTTGGGCCGAAGGCCGGATGGGATTGGATCAACCGCCTTCGTCGCCATGTTCCCCGCGGTGCATGAGTCTCCCATCGTGACGACCTCTGCCACCCAACCTGGTGCCAGCTCCCCATCAGGGTCGAGTAGCCCCGAAACGGCTCCCCCCATGGATGATCCTTCCACAAGAGGAGAAGAAGACATGAAAGATGCTCCTCCTTCTTTTGAGGAGGGCGTCTCCCCCACGGTTGACGAACTAGTACAGGTGAACCTCGGTAGTGAGGCGGACCTGAGACCCACCTAAGTCAGCGCCGCTATGCCTCCCGAGGAAAGACAACAGTACATAGACTTCCTTAGACAGAACCGTGATGTGTTAGCCTGGAGTTATGATGAGAAACCGGGACTAGATCCCTAGGTAGCTGTCCACCGCCTTGGCCTCCCAGCCAACCATCGCGGGTTCAAGCAGCCTCCTAGGAAAATGAACCCCTTTCATGGTTCCATGGTTGCGGCCGAAGTTGATAATCTCATTAAGGCCAACGTTGTCAAGGATGTCCAGTACCCCATGTGGCTAGCCAACATTGTGCCCGTCAGGAAGAAGAACAGGCAGATTATGGTCTGCATCGACTTCCGCGATCTTAATCGCCACTGTCCGAAGGATGAAATTCCCCTTCCCGTGATAGTGTTGTTGATCGATGAAAAGGCCGGGTTCCAATCCCTCTCCTTCATGGATGGGTAATCAAGGTACAAACAGATCCGGATGGCCCTCGAGGATGAAGAGTTCACTACCTTCAGGGCCCCCAGGGCACTTTCTGCTATCGGGTTATGCCCTTCGGCCTGAAGAATGCGGGTGCCACTTATCAACGGGCTATGCACCGCATATTCAAGCCGATCCTCAGGACACTGGCGGAGTGCTACGTAGATGACCTAGTTGTTAAATCTCGTCAGCGCTAGGACCATCTCAAAGACCTTGAGAAATTGTTCGGTTTCCTCCTTTCTCGCCACATGAAGATGAACTCGTTGAAGTTTTCCTTCAGGGTCGCCTCCAGAGAGTTTCTTGGTTTCATTGTTAGGTATTGAGGTATTGAGATCGACCTCGAGAAGATCAAGGCCATCAGTCAGATGCATCCCCCAAATAATATTCGGGAGCTTCGAGGCCTCCAAGGCCACTTAGCCTATATACGTCGATTCATTGTGAATCTGGCCGGAAAGTGTAAGCCCTTTTCTCGACTCATGAATAAAGGCACCGCTTATGGGTGGGACGAAGATTTTCAGACCGCTTTTGAGGAAATCAAGCAGTATCTGCTTCAACCTCCGGTCCTGATGCCACCCGTTCCTGGAAAGCCGCTGGTCTGTTATGTGACAACACTGGAGCGATCCCTCGGCGCCCTTCTCACCCATAAGAACAACGAGGGAACAGAGAATATCCTTTACTACCTTAGTCTCATGCTCCTTGACACGAAAATTAGATATTCTCCCATCAAGAAGAGCTACCTGGCGCTCGTATTTTCCATACAGAAATTGTGGCACTACTTGCAGCACCACGAGGTATAGCTGGTCTCTTGGGTAGACCAGTTGAAATACATCCTGAGCTGGCCTATGTTGACCGGCCAATTGGCACGGTGGGCAGTGATCCTCCAGAAGTTCGACATTAGGTTCGTACCTCAGAAGGCCGTCAAAGGACAGGTGTTGGCAGACTTCTTAGCGGCCCACCCAACTTCTGCGGACCAGCCACTGGATTTGGGCTTTCCTGATGAGGCAATCCTCTCAATAGATCACGCCACCCCATGCTGACAGATGCACTTTGACGGCTCCTCCCGAAGCCCTACCGGTAGAAGGCTTAACGATCCGAGGCTTAACAGAGTGGGCCTGGGTATCGTCTTCATCACCCCGAAGAAAGCCGTTCTTCCATATTCTTTCTTGTTGTCAGAAGGCTGCACCAACAATGAGGGATAATATCATGCCCTCATCACTGGCCTTGAGTTGGCTCTGGAGGTTAACTTACCCCACCTGTATGTAAAAGGGGACTCTGAGCTAGTCATCAAGTAGGTTAATGGTGACTATGCTGTCAGGAAGCCAGAACTCATGTCGTTGTTGGAGTCCAACCTCCATCTAATGGCTATGTTCCCCTCCCGACCAGATGTCGTTCACGTTCCCCGGTCGCAGAACAGTTGAGAAGATGCTTTGGCCAGCCTGGACGCATCACTCGCAGAGCCCAAACAGGATGACCCAATCATCCATGTGGTGCACCGAAGATTCATTTATCATGTTATCCGAGAGGGCGATCGTGGCCCGCGAGTGAACCATCTCACCGTTGTTGCCCCTACGTCAGGACCCCCCGAGGCTTCAAGCATGGTGATCGAGATAGTTCCTGACTGGAGGACAGCCTTGGTTGAATATCTCCGGCATGGAAATCTTCCGATGGACCAAGCAGAGAAGGAATGAATCCGGCACCGCACGCCGCAGTTCACCCTTCAAAGCGGTCCCAACCGTGACTAGCTCCTTTATAGGTGCGGGTTTGACGGTGTTCTCCTCTGTTGTCTTCATGGATTTGAGATCCCACAGGTCATGCAGGAAGTGCACTCTGGTTTCTGTGGCGCCCACCAGGCTGGGTCGAAGTAGTCCCACCAGATTCGGAGGCTGGGATACTTCTGGCCCACCATGATCCATGACTGCATAGAGTTCGCCAAGAGGTGTCATGCATGCCAAGTTCATGCTAACTTTGTGCATTGGCCACCGGAGCCTCTCCATACTACTAAGTATTCTTGGCCCTTTGTAGTCTGGGGGTTGGATGTCGTAGGGCCTTACCCACCGGCGATGGCCCGCCAGTGCCGGTTCATCTTAACCGCCACAGATTTCGTCTCAAAGTGGGCATAGGCAGCCCCGCTCAGGTAAGTCAAGCCTGGTTCTATCACCGACTTCGTGAGATCCAATATCATCCACTGGTTTGGAATACCTCACGCTATCCTCACGGATAACAGAACCAACTTCCGAGCGGCCGATCAGAAAACATTGTACGCCAAGTACAACATTCGCTCTAACCACACCTCCCGCTATCATGCGCAGGAGAATGGACAGATTGAGGCATTTAACAAAACCCTCTCTAACATTCTACAAAAAATGGTTGGTCAGAATAAGAAAAGTTGGCCGGACAAGCTCCCCAACACCCTCTGGGCTTATAGGATGACGACTTGCAATTCCACCCAGGTGACTCTATATTCCCTGGTATACGGAGCTGAGGTCGTCCTTCCCATCGAGGTCCAGCTGCCATCATTGCGCACGGAGGTCTACGACCAGCAAGCACCAGATAGAGTTTTCGAGATCTGTCTAGCCGAATTGGAAGCGTTGGGCGGAAGTAGGCTTCGCGCTTTACATAACTTGGAAAGGCCTCAGAGCAGGATGGCTCGAGCTTTCGATAAAAAGGTTCACCTCCGCTCCTTCCTGCAAGGTGACTTGGTGTTGGCTCTTAGAGAGCCAATGATTCCTCGCAGGAAACCACCAATGTTGGAGCCCAAGTGGGAGGGGCCTTGATTGTCTACAAGTTTTATCCCAATGGCGTGTATTCCCTGGTGACTATGGATGGTGAGCGTATCACTCCTCCCACCAATGCCAGGTTCCTCAAGAAGTACTTTTCCTAACCACTGTGGTCCTGCATGACCTTAAACTGTATGGTCCTGCATGACCTTAAACTGTATGAACCTGCATGACCTTAAACTGTATGGTCCTGTATGACCTTAAACTGTATGGTCCTGCATGAACATAAACTGTATGGTCCAGCACGACCATAAACTACACTCTTCCCTACATCTGGGCTCCATGGTTCGAGATCTAAGACCTAAAACTAAGATCCTCTTTTGGTTCTGCCCTTTTCATGGTCCGAGTTCTAAGACCTAAAACTAAGATCCTTTTGGTCCGAGTCTTAAGATCTAAAACTAAGATCCTCTTGGTCATAGTTCTAAGACCTAAAACTAAGATCATTTTGGTCCTAGTTCGAAGACCTAAAACTAAGATCCTCTTGGTCTGAGTTCTAAGAGCTATAACTAAGATCCTTTTGGTTCGAGTTCTAAGACCTAAAACTAAGATCCTTTTGGTCCGAGTTCTAATACCTAAAACTAAGATCCTTTTGGTCTGAGTTCTAAGACCTAAAACTAAGATCCTCTTGGTCCGACCTCTAAGACCTAAAACTATGATCATTTTGGTTTGAGTTCTAAGACCTAAAACAAAGATCCTGTTGTTCTGAGTTCTAAGACCCAAAACTAAGATCCTCTTTGTCCGAGTTCTAAGACCTAAAACTAAGATCCTTTTGGTCCGAGTTCTTAGACCTAAAACTAAGATCCTTTTGGTCCGAGTTCTAAGAGATAAAACTAAGATCCTTTTGGTCCGATTTCTAATACCTAAAACTAGGATCCTCTTGGTCCGAGTTCTAAGACCTAAGACTAAGATCCTTTTGGTCCGAGTTCTAAGACCTAAAACTAAGATCTTATTGGTCCGAGCTCTAAGACCTAAAACTAAGATCCTTTTTGACCGAGTTCTAAGACCTAAAACTAAGATCCTCTTGGTTCGAGTTCTAATACCTAAAACTAAGATCCTTTTGGTCTGATTTCTAAGACCTAAAACTAAGATCCTCTTGGTCCGAGCTCTATGACCTAAAACTAAGATTTATATTTCGTCCAACATGATGTTAAACTGTATTTCCAGAACTATGTCTAGCTTGATTTCCATCCTAATGGGATACGTAGGAACACCCAGACCATTCATCTTTGGGTCCAGCATGAGGTCTGCTGTCACGTCTGTTTCGCCTTTGGGACCTTGACCACAGGATCGCGTGGCATGGTGTGAGATTATGTCCCCATTCACGTCGGGTTTGAAATAGCTTCACCAGACACACCATGTCCTCAGGATTTATCCCTCCTCTGTCCAATGGCATTTAAAGACGCTTTCAAGAACTATGTGGGGCTTGATTCCCATCCTTATGGGATACGAAGGACCGCCTGAACACCTAGATGTCAGGTCCAGCCCCATCTCTTAGGAGATTCCACGATCTCCCGGTTCCCAGGGTGTTTGGCATTACGCCCCCTCTTTTGCCCGGGGATCCCCCATCTTTTGGCCGCTCTCTAACTAAGCCCTATGACCCTTTACAGTGGTCTGCTGGTGTGCTCAAGGCACTCTGGTCTAGAACATGGAGTTCCAGATTCGACTTAGGCAAGTTAAATCCACATTCCAAGCTTCGTGTTCCCCTTCATTCGGGCCCCTGTCATCCTTCACACCTGGAGGGACCCCCGAGAACGGCCTGGATACAACGCCCAATGGCTCTCCTACCGTCATGGGCCAACGTCGTCGAGGGTGTCAGACAAGAAATTGATACAAATCCTGCGTTGCGAACATGGTCAGCGGTTGATGCTCATTTTTTGGTCCCCAAGGCTGACACGACATGATGCTGTGTTGCGAACATGGTCAACAGTAGTCCTCAGTCGTCACGCTATTTTCCCCGGGCCCTGACTATTGGTGGCATGGTTCATGTCATGTTCCACCCCGCTGTGTAAAGGTGGAATCTCGACACTCCATGTACTAACCCTCAGTACACCCCCGCACATCAGACAGACCGAGCTACGTAACGGTGTCTCTCGGGGCTCCCGCAATCTGAGCGCTAGAGTATGTGCTTGGGTCTCTTATTTACAGGTTGCGTGAAGCTTGACCCTCATACCCATGGGGAACAAGGAGTCGCCTAGACATTGTGTTTCGGGCCCATCATAGCTGGGAGTTGGCATCTCCTATCCCCCCTTATTGTTGAACTCTCGTAGGCCCCTTTGGCCCGAGGCTCCTCTCTCGGACGGTCCAAACCTTACGACCTTAAACTGTGTGCGTGTCCAAACCATACGACCATGAACAGTGTGTCCGTCCAAACCAAATGACCTTAAACTGTGTTGTTGGTCCAAACCATAGGATCTTAAACTGTGTTGTTGTTCCAAACCTTACGACCTTAAACTGTGTTGTTGGTCCAAACCATACGACCTTAAACTGTATTGTTGGTCCAAACCATACGACCTTAAACTGTGTTGTTGGTCCAAACCATATGACCATAAACTATGTTGCTGGTCCAAACCATACGACCTTAAACTGTGTTGTTGGTCCAAACCATATGACCTTAAACTATGTTGCTAGTCCAAACCATATGACCTTAAACTGTGTTGTTGGTCTAAAACTTACAACCATAAACTATGTTGTCGGTCCAAACCTTACGACCGTGAACTGTGTGCCGGTCAAAACCGTACGACCTTAAACTATGTTGTTGGTCCAAAACATATGACCTTAAACTGTGTTGCTGGTCCAAACCTTATGACCTTAAACTGTGTGCTGGTCCAACCCATACGACCTTAAACAGTGTTTCTGGTCCTATCACACGACCCTAAACTGTGACATTTTTGTCGTGGCCGCAAGACGAAAAATGGCACTACATTGTGATGACCTCGTTGTAGAGGACATCACGCTGCGTATTGGTCTTGTTCCATTCCATTTTTCAACACCTATCACGGCTTGATGCTTGTGGTGACACCATGGCCTACTACACTAGGCCTTTCACTTCACAAAAAAAACCCACTCACCTTAAAGGACACACAAGATTTATCAAATTCCGCTTCTTTTAGTGCAAGGGCCTCACCCGCACTCCCCTTTCCACTGGCACTTGTATCTTACCATGTCACCTTCAAGAACTACGTATGGCTTGATTCTCATCCTTATGAGATACACAGGAGCGCCTGGGGAACTTCCCTGCAGGCCCAGCCTACCTTCGTGTTCGGTCCCTCGACTCGAGCATTTCCCCAGAGAGCACATGGTAAGTAGGGCTTAGGTCCTCATTCACGTCGGGTTTGGTAACCGACTTGCCATGTGTCCGTTTCTCCCT
The DNA here is from genome assembly GCA_963277665.1 of Viscum album. Taxonomy (NCBI): domain Eukaryota; kingdom Viridiplantae; phylum Streptophyta; class Magnoliopsida; order Santalales; family Viscaceae; genus Viscum; species Viscum album. Next base: position 712,317,879 of record OY728163.1, on the reverse strand, counting down.
TTTCCCATTCGTGGTCCGAGTTATATAACCTAAAACTAAGATCCTCTTGGTCCGAGTTCTAAGACCTAAAACTAAGATCATCGTGGTCCGAGCTCTAAGACCTAAAACTAAGATCCATGTTCTGTCCAACTTGCCGTTAAACTGTATTTCGTCCAACATGACGTTAAACTGTATTACATCCCGCATGACGTTAAACTGTCTTCCGTCCCGCATGACGTTAAACTGTATTCCATCCCGCATGACGTTAAACGGTATTTCTTCTAACATGACGTTAAACTTTGTTTCAAGAACTACGTGTGGCTTGATTATCATCCTAATGAGATACTTAGGACCACCCGAACATTTCGTCTTGGGTCCAGCCCCAAGGATTACAGAACCCCGTCCATCCTTATTGTCGGCCCCTTGCCCCGACATCATGAGAGGTGGTGTAATCAGGACATCTACCCCGAGAAAGTTCGGGATGCACCATAGTAATAATGGGAAGCGACAGTTCTCTCGCCAAAGAGGTCCTGCCTGGAAATTGGGACGACCCATGATCAGGTCGATATGTCCGCCTAATGCGCCTTCACCATGGTGGCACAATTTCGGGAGTGTTGGACTCTGTTCGAACAAACCACCACTCCGCCTTCCACGCTTTGCGTCCCCCATTATTCGGATCCTCATTTCCTTTTATGTTTGACGGGACCCCCTAACAGTATGGATGCTCAACCTATGGTCCACCTACTGTCATGGGCCAACGTTCCGAAGGACTGGTCATGTTTAATGGGACCCCCTAGAATTATGGATGCTTGACCTATGGTCCGTCTACTGTCCTGGGCCAACGTTCTGGAGGACTGGTCATGTTTGACAAGACCCCCTAACAGAATGGATGACAGACCTATGGTCCTCATATTGTCCTGGGCCAGCATTCCGGAAAACTGACCGATGATATTTGAGATAGGCCTCGTGTTGCGAACATGGTCAGCGGTCAGCCCTCATTTATTGTCCCCATTCCAGGCCAACATGATATGGGTGATGTGTTTCCTCCACGGTTGACAGTTATCCTCCATGGTTGTGCCCCATTGGGTGCCGAATTTGGGCAGCGTGATTCACCCTTCCTCTCCATCCCCCTATGTTCGGATGGATTTCAATGCCCCCAGCATCGCCCCGCTCGTGTGTTAGAGCACATTGAGGAGTCGAAACATCAATCGGCCCGAGGTCTCCTCAGAAGTCCTGGCCCAATTTTGGATTCCTGAAGCTTGGTCAAAGCCCCACAGTTGAACGAAATGATGGTACGAGCATCTTCTGCTTTTGTGTTGGGAACGACCCACGGGAGCCTAGGGATGAGTTGTCATTCGTTTCAAAACTATGGTTGAGTGCATTAAACCAAGGGTACAAATGAATGGATTTGGCCACATATTGGATTGAGACGATGAGCAGTATAGGCAGAAAGTTCATGAGATGGAAAAAACAAAGCCCTTTGGGATCAGCGTGCTGAAGCGATCTTTCCAGCACTGCTACCTTTGGCTGGTAGCCTCCAGGACCGCTTCTAACTCTTTGAAAGCTCTCTCCTCATCGGCCACCATAGAGCGCAGCTCGCCAGCCCTAGCTTGTGCCTGCACCCACTCAGTTTGAAGTACATTCGTCTGGGGATTCGCCTCCACCAGTTGTTCTTGAGGATCAGCTAGCTGGGTCATTAGTTGCTCCACGAGCTCAGAGTATGTTTCAATGAAGGCCTCCTTATCTGCCGCCTTCCCTTCGAGGTGCCGGACTTCTTGCTCCGCACTCACCAGCGCTTGAGCGCTCTCCGATCCTTCCCGGAACTGGGAAATATCAGTGCGCCGGCTGCTCTCGTGTATCTTCTTGGCCATGTAATCACGTACCATCAGATGAAGACGCTGAGCGTCAGCCCCTATGGCGCATAGGAAGCGCATCCTGGTCTGATGTGATCCCATCTACCTCATCCAATCTGACTGGGGCTTCCTGAGGAAGCACTGGATACACTTCCACCCTTTGCACTATGTCATCTGGCTCTCCTCGGCTACCTCTGAGTCTAAGTCATCTATCTCCTCAGGGTCAGTGGGTCGGTATATGGGAAAGGCCACCAATAGATCGGCAGCAGAATCTGCCACTGGGATTCCTTCGTGAGGAATAGAATCCTCGATGTCCGGGCGACCTTCCTCTCTCGCCCCAGTAGCAATGATGCATCCACCAGTTTCCAACCTCGTCTCAAGAACATCACCGCTGATATCCGCCACCCCCTATTCATCAATTGTCGGGGCCGACTCAATGTAGAGAGCATGTTCCGAACAAGGTGGTATGTCCACCGCTAGTCAACTCACGGACGGCCCGGGCTCCGCAGCTTGACGTGCCTCCAGTGTTGAGATCACTGCGCAAGGCATATGGTGGTCAGACAGGATCTTTTTCCACCAAGCACTAGTAGTGAAGCGTGAGACTTACAGGAATCCAGAACGTCGGTCCCCAATGTTTCGGTCGCTAAAGGATCCGCCGTAAGGGGAGACCCCTCCGCGCTTGTTAATTCAATGATGGGTGTCGGATCCCCATCATGTCCCACTGGTTCCTCTCCTCCCTCCTCTGGTGGGGATTCTTGTCCAACGCTCAACTGATCCTGAGTAGGATGGGGAAGTGAGTTAGAAGTTGGAAAGCAGAATGGATGAGGTTATCGCACAGAAAAAAGCAGAAGTACGGATTTGGGACCCAACGCCCCTTTTTATAGGTGAGGCCAGGGTTCCGCACCGCGCAGAAAGAGGATTCCGCGCGCGTCCGTAGGATTTGCGTGCCCCATAGGAATTTTGCGCGAAACATGACAAGGAGACTCAGAACTTCGGCGTTTCCCTTAGAATCCGATCGTTGCGGCCTCTCGCCGATCCAATTCCAAGGGGGGCATTTGATGACGCCGAAAAAAGCCCGTAAATTTCGGAGGAAGTTTCGAAATGAAATAGCGAAGTCATATTCGGAATCAGAGGCCCGATCCAGAGGCCCGGGATGCAGTGCGCAAAATATAGGAGGATCCGTGTGAAAAATTGTTCTGCGCGCGTAGAATCATTGGATTTCGTGGAATTGAGCTGATGAGACATGCAATCTTTGGGCGCCCCGGTTTTGCGCGGCAATTTTTTGCGCGCCACCTGCGCTCGGCGCGAAGAATTTCACGCGTTGCCTGGGTTCTGCGCTGGAGTTCGCCTATAAATAGAGGGTGACCTCAAACAGTATGGGGGTTGAGGAATCCGAAGCGACTCTTGTGCGTGCAATTCGTCTCCCCCCGTACACAAGATGACATCCAGGTAATCCCACATTTCGCGCATCCTTGCCCCGGAGTTCGCCTTTACGCGCAACTCCACCGGCTTCAGTGAATTTTCCCCCTCCCCAGGGTTCCAGTATTGCGTGCAATCCGTGTCTCGTGCGCGCAATACCCTACCATGCGCGCAAAACCCTGCGCGTAGTTCCCTCTCTGTGCCCAATTCCCTTGCTCCAATTGCGCGTCGTCCCGGTGTTTTGTGTGCAAAGCTTATTTTTTGCGTGCAAAGCCCAGGACCCTTCACATTGACGCCCATTGGCTGCCACCCCTGCACCAGCACCTGATGTCTCCCCTGCCGGGAGTGCGCGCCAAGCATGGTTTTCCCGTACGGCCTTCCAGGCTCGTGCGAAGTAACCTCAAGGTCCCTTGGGCCATGTTTCTTGTTGCGTTGCTTTGCCTTATGCTTCTCCGCATAGGCACGCTAACTGCTAATGATTTTTCGCATAGCCACGCTAACGTGGACCCCCTGGTGGTTTTCCCTACGGCCCCCCTTCACTATGTCCTTGCCGATGCCTTCCCTCCCCCAAGGGGGTAGAGGGCATTGGGCATGTAAGCCCTAGGGGTGTGGAGCGAACCCACCTCGTCCAAGCTGTAGTACGTTAAACTGCTAACCACCTCGTCCTTAACACCTGACGGTAAACTGTGGTCCGACCCCATGCTTCGCACGCAGGCCCCCCCCAACTCGGACATTTTTTACGCCTCTCATCTCCATGAGAATGGAATCTTCCTCACATGGAATGAGATCCTCCTTTTCAGAGTGGCGTTTTTCCGCAGGGGAAGGGCTGCCTCAGAGCGTAAGCCCTTAGCCTTTCTTACGGATGATTGCACCCATGCATCTCTGTACTTCCCCCCAGCCATGGCCAGTGGAGTCCTTTTCCCACTACGCTTTGTCGCACCACGGGCCTCCACCCTGGAGTAAGCCTCGACACCATGGGCCACTGACCACACGTAATCCCCTGGTTCCTCTTTGGGCCGCTCAACGCATAAGACCCATTCCGCTTCTCATGGACGCACCCTTCGCGACGTTATCGTCTGGTCCCTACTGCCTCTTGTTTCCCACACCGAGCATGAATCACGTGGGCTTAGAGTGCGCATCAACCATGACATCCTCTTATGGGCCGCCCCAGAGCGTAAGCCCCATCCTAGCGAACTATGTGGACTTTGATCCATGCTAACGCGTGGTACATAGGAAATCTCCATGAGGTTCAAGCCCACCACCCGGTCGTCCCGACCTCTCCATGTCGGTTCCCCGACCACCTTGGGCCACCTCCGAGCATAAGCCCCGAACCCCTCATCCCGCATGACATTAAACTGTATCCCATCCCGCATGACGTTAAACTATATCCCATCCCACATGACGTTAAACTGTATCTCGTCCCCCATGACATTAAACTATATCCCGTCCTGCATGACATTAAACTGTATCTCATACCGCATGACGTTAAACTGTATTCCCCCTCTTGGGCCATCTCAGAACATAAGCCCCATGTCTCACTCCACCATCCATCCTGATCCTTACCCGGGACGCCACATCCCGGTGAGGTCATGCCACCCCATTCCACTCCATAGAATCCGAGAAGTTGCCTATGTGCTGGCCCCAACATCGGTGCTCCCCCCTAGGGGTCCTTCAACCCGATCCGTCTCCACAAAATGTTAAACTCACGACATACCATGTGTTAAACATTGGAAGCTGAGGAAAACCTCAGATGGTACACATTCCCCGCGTTTGTTGTGGGATGTCTCGGGCTTCCGCGCCCTCGAGAAGCAATGTGATGAGGGACCAAAGACAGACATGCCAAAGACGCCCCAACATGACCATTCTCCTCACCGAAGGTTGCTGCCCTGACAAGACCCCTTGGAGCGTCTCGACGGAAGGAGCGTAATTAATTGGCGTCCATGTAGATATGGCACAGGGAATGGGCTTCACGAACCCGTCTTAAATCAATGAGGGAGACCCGGACTAGGTGATGAGCTCTGAGGAGGAATCCACGGAAGGAAGAAACGGCATCCCATCATCCTGGTTTCGGTCAAGGAGAAGACGTCCCTGAACAAGGAACGGATGTCACCCGCCTTTGGAAAGCGGGAATGCGGGGTAACGAGCAGCGCGTCCTCCCCACAGACGGATGTGCGTGCCCCGATGAAAGCATCGGAGCAACATGTATTATGTATTTATTTTTACCTAAACTAAATCAAAATAAATTTACTAATTATTTAAATAAAAAGTTAGTTTTAAACAATAACATAGTGTTTTTCACTGTTCATCAAAACATGAATGTTTTCTGAAAAATACAAAAAAATCACCATAATATAATTTTAATATTCCCAATCCAAAAAATGATGTCCATTATGAAAAAAAATATTAATAAAATTTTAAAAAGTGGGTATTACTATTCATAATGGCTAGATTGATTAGTCTTGGTGTGTTATAACTCAAATTTGTGTACAACACAAGCTATTGTATTTTTTAAATGGAAGAGTTCCATGGATGCTTGGGGTGTTACAATTTCCCAATGAATCTATATATACCCAACAGTAATATATTTTAAATTATATAATTTTGCACTTGGAATTTCATCCATGAACAGAATCCTATAAGACTAATAATATTGAACATGATGTAAAAAAAAGAGTTTGAGTTAAAATTAAAAAATTATATTTCATTCCACTAAATAACATAAATATATTCCAGTACCTTGATAATTATAATACTCCACAACAAACGATGTTATCAATTAATCTAATAAAAAATAATGAAATAATAATTTATAAATCATTATTAGAAATAATAATTTAGGGATCATCAAATAATAATTCATAAATAATTATTACATGACTCATACCACATATAGGATTAATTGATACCACTAATATGTTTTATAAATTCATTTTAACACATAATGAACAAGTAAATTCTGTATAGGGAAATCTATTTTATTTAGACTAGTCTAAATATATATTATGTAACAAAAAAATACTCACAATAAATTCCATTATATATTTTTTGTATTTATATGAAAATTTATGCATTGGAATTCCGATGATAGATACAAAAAATTCATCAAATAAATTCTAGAAATTCTAGAATTTCTAAAATCAATAATATAATACAACATCACTATAACATATAAAATAAATAAGTAATCAAAGGGCTATTGTGTCATCTCAGTTTTTTCTTCTCCCTCTTATTGTTGAACATTACCAATTTTAATTTGATATCCCCTCACTTCGTTATTAATTGATTTATGATTGAAATATTGGTTACTACTTATGGGTAGTTCAAATCACAATACATAAAATGAAATTTTACATCATTCAACCTTCATCCATTGAATAATATTATTTTAGAGTTTTCATTAAAAAACTAGTTATTATACAACAGTTGTGGATTCACATTGAACATTGAAAGAATTTTATCTTTATTGATTCTAATTTATTTTCTTGAAAATTCATATAATAATTAATAACTAAATTCATTCTAGATACTCTATGTTATTCGATATGACTCTGCATAATCATGTATTCATTTTCACACACATCTACACATTTTTTCACATACATCTCTTAATGTTTCTCTTATACACCAATGGATTGTATCTCCTCTTAATAATATTCTATGTCTTATAAATGTTATAAAAAACTAACACTTACCAGATTGGGTAGCACAAAAATCATCAAGTGATGGATTATGGTCATTGTTGTTAGACATACCATTGGTATCAATTTCTCATCAGAGACTTCACTATTGTAATTTTTTAAAGGAAAAAATAGTTAATATTTATATATATTTATAAAATCTCACATTAATTGGTTTAATTTTATTCATAATTGTATGTATCAAATTTTATTTCACCTATTCCAGTCACATATTCTTATCTAATTCAATAAAATCATACATATGATTAAAAAATATTTTAAAAATTTCCCAAAAATATTTTTGTATATGGATCCCATTGAAAATGTTTTATTCTCATTCTTCCTCCTCCAATATATTGATATTCCAATTTCAATCATTTTTTACCATGTTTAATTACATGAGAAAAAAAATAAATCTTTATTAATTTCTCTTTTAATTTATATAATAATAATATCATCCTTTCACTCATATTGTGATTTTTTATTATGGTTCATATCATTTTTGTCACAAACTGTGAAGTTAATATCATTTCCCAATAGATCTTCCATAGTTCCTTCCAAGAGGGATGATGTTATTATAAAATATTAGTTTTTTTATACAATTTTTATCTTTATTATCTTCCTCTAAAATGGTGAACATATTTTCTAGTGAAACATGACATTTTTTAGGATAAGATCATCGCTTTTCTCCCATTAGGGTTGATAATCTCCATACTTAATATTTTTTTCGTAACATTTTTCACCCTAATACAATTCCTTTTCCTATAAATAGGGATATATTATAAAATTAATTTTTCCTAAATAACATATATCATGTAACCACTATTAATTTGAGGTTTTTATATAGCCTCTTCTCTTTTAGTATCAAACCCTTAGGCTTCTTAACACATAAAAATAATGTGATACATTATTCCAAAAAAGTTACACCATGATTCCTGTATCAATTTAGGATTATTTACATGGACTCTAATATATGTTTTTTATTCATTTAATATTTTTAAATTTTGATCCTTACATATTCTAGATGCATGACTAGAAGAGATTTTCTACATAACAGTCTTCCAAATACAATAATATCATTATCTCATGATCCCTAGAATATCATCATTCTTAATTATCTTGTCTAATGTCTCTTTTAAATTTGAGGTAGGTTTCCTTACATATTCTATCCTCTCTTGATTATGAGTCTTAAGTTGGAGGATAATATTTTTTAAATCCATTCATATTTCTATCGATATTCTAATATCTTTTGAGTTATTTTTTAATTTTGATCACATTTTTATTTAATTTTTTAACCCATAATAATTGTCTCAATTTTCATGAACACATAATTAATTTTATTCATTAGTTATATATGGTAGGAATATACATTATTGAATAAAATATATCATAGATGATATCATATTGATCAAACCATTTGTTTAGAGAATGTATCTTTCCTTGAATATTGAATGAACATCCCACATATTAAATAGTATATGTCAATGTCAATTATTCTTTAAAATATATAATTCCATCTAGCTCCAATGGTGATATTGTTTTTTCAAAATTTCAAAGAATATTTAAAATATTATCACGTTCAAATTTATTAATAGAATATGAAATTTTCATCTATATCGGACATTGTATATTCATAAGAAAATACCACTTATTTGTATTTTTATTCACTACATTATAAAATAGAGAGTATTGAACAATTTTTTATACATGTTTTCTCATCCAGTTTAGTTTTGTTAACTACTTTTTATATCATATCCTGGTCCATATTTATTTCCATACATTTCTAAAATAAAAAATTTAATGTTTCCAATTCATCAAAGGAAATATCAAAGTATGTTTCATTCTAATATCCTCTTTAATTTATCATCCTGGGGATATATTTTCATTCCTAGAATTTATAATTCATTCATTTTTCTTAGTCGTATATTCAATACAAAGATGTATCCCCCAACCTCCATGTTATATGCCTTTAGGAAAATCATCATATCATTATACAAACAATAAAAATTTATTTTTCTAAAAATCAGACAAATCATCCTAGAATCCATTATCATCACTAATGAAATATAGATTACAAGGTTGGAAACTATGTTATAACCATTATGCATTTATACTACTTGTTACATCCCAATACACCAACAGAGTAGTGCAGGCGAATCATTATGTTTAATATTCCCACATAAATATTTTTAACATTCATTGGAATTTTATTCCAACATTTTTAGTAACTATAGTTAAAATACCACTATTAATCGTTAATTAACCAAAAACAACACAAATATTGAAGTAATTATGTTAGGAATAGAACCTTTTGATTTTAGTTGATTGACCACTATAAGTTTTCCCATGGAGAATACAGAAGAAATTATTCTAGTATACTAGGATCCACTAATAATCACTAGTTATGTGGATACATTTTTTCATTCATGGTCATTCCATGCAAAGAGCACTCCCCGTTTAAGATTATAGGTTCGATTTCTCCCAAACCAAGGGGAACACTATCTTGTTCCCTTTTTGTCCATACTATTTGATGTATCATTCAAAAAATTTAGATGTGTAGGTATATTAAATGGATAATTGATATTTTATAACATATATGATAATAATGAGACACCGCTAGAATTTTAGATATGAATTTGATTTAATTTTGTACTAAATATTAAAGAACTCTTCTTCTTATGTTTCAGTTGAAACCAACAACATTGTGCGTGAGTCATTTCCATTTCATTAACAATATTTTGAGAAAAAAAAATCCTATCTCTATATGAGGTTAATTTTGAAATGATATTATCTCATCCCTTTATATAATGTCAACTAATATATGTCACACTTAATTTTTTGTGTTTCCCCTATTCTTCTTCCTCTAAAATAAATTTTCCCCAGATTCTCAAATTTATATCATGGTTTAAATGATTACCTTAAAGATATTTCTCTAAAAATATACTCTTGAATCCTCACTATTTGATGAAACTATATATAAAAATATTTTTAATGTTATAATATTAGGGTTTTCACACCAAACCTAACAGACCCCAAAATATGATTCACTAATCACCATCATGTGTTTCCTTCCAAATTGTCAACATGATGGACTATTTGTGTAGACAACTCTTCATGAAACAAACTCATGGAATTCCCAAACATTATTTACAGTACTGCGTACTTATTGATCAAAATTTATATCCCAATAAACGTTTATTGGATTCAGTAATTTCAAAAGACAATATTCCATTGCACATAGGTCCTCCATGTTTTTCCCTTCTGAACTAAATTCAATGTAAGGTCTATAGGTAGTCACTTTTTTTATATTTTGTTAAGGATTCATTCCCTAATTTTTCATGAGATTAATAAAAATTTAGGATCAAAACATTATTAGTGGTTTAAAATTTATTTTATTGGAAAATCCCTTTGATAATAGCATTAATAAATATTATTATTGTTCACCGATTTTCTAAATACCCTTCAATTAAACACTTCATTGTATTCCATCCATGATCCTTTATCAAGAACTATCATTTGCAGAAGAACTATATAACATTTATACTTCCATCACCGTCATCCAAAATTAACCATTACCAGATAACGAACATTATATTTTAAACAATATAATCCCTTCATGATTGAAAAAAAACTCCATTCTGATATCTCAAGGTCTTATCAGAATCATTGACTCTAAACATGTCCAAGATATATTGCATTCACTTCATGGAAAACCTTATTTAAAACCTCTATCTTGAATTATCCTTCACTATCCATAATTTACACTTCATGAGATATTTACTCAATATATGAAACAATTTCATGAACCTTAAAAACATCATTGATGTTTTATAAATACCCTATTATTCACAACCAATAATTGAGTAAAATCTTTAATGAAATGATCTTTTAATGTTTCATTAATTTTTTTATTCAAGAATGTGAATTCTCTAAAACGTGAAATTATCTACAATCCTTTAGTATTACATATCATTGATATATAAAAACCTATAACACCACATATTTTAAATATTTTCTAGATCGTCACTTATTTTTAGAATTGGATTTTTCTAATACTATCTTATAGACCTCATATGAGTCTGATATCCAAATAACTAAACGTTTAATTATCAATAAAGGATAAGCCATGTGTTTAAATATTAAGATCTCAAGGTATATCATTTAATTTTTTCCACCAACACGTACTAGTGAACATCATAAAAATATCTTAAATAAACAACATTACATTACCAGTTCATAAATTTATATACCTTTCTCAGCCACAATGTGTACTAATCGAACAGACAACCTATTTTCTATCATCGTAAGGGATTATAGAGTTTACCCAAATCCTTTGTATTATAGAAATGAAGAGTGAAACTAATCTTCTAATTTAGGGGAAGAAACACTATCTATTCATAGTGTGTTATGGTTTATATTATATTATTTTTTTAGATACTCTTTTAGGTTTCGAATATGTATCATCATGAAATATTAAATATTCAGAGTTCTATTCTATTGAACATATATGGTACCACATTTTGGAAAAACTATGTGAAGTCCATTAACTATCTCCATGTAACAATTACAGGGAGTTCATTTTGAAAATCCTCGGGTTGAGTTTCCCATGAAGCGAATAACTATAATCAGTCACAACAGTTCATTGGATACTATGCGGGTTACATGCGGTTATAGAGTGCTAGTGTAAGGTTTTTTCTTGGATTGGTAAACCATGAGACCATCATGATAATCTGTTCTACAATTTTATAGTATTTTTAGGCATGGTAGGTGCACAATTTCTCTAATCATGACAAAAACTAATGAATCGTGCACATGGTTTTGTCTAGGTTTTGGGCCTAACATGGTTAGAGTTATATATTGGAAAACGATATGTTAAAACAATGTGACCTACCCATAATCATTAAAATATATATTTAAAATATTTCCCTTAGTCAATTAAAACCCTTAAACCCATAATTGTTTCTCCATTTCATTCATATAAAAAGCATTACACTATTATTAGAGTCTCATCCTACACTCATTGCATTTTGGTGGTACCATTAATAGTTTCATGTAGATTTATCTATACTATGTCTCTCTAAACAACATTATCTCTTATATTCCCTATTTTCATATTTTTATAGTGACTTCCACAAAAAATAATGTTATTATTAACAATTTTATGGGAATAATTGGTATTAATAATGGGGTAATTACCATATAGAGATTTTTGATAGAATTTCATGTAATTTGTATACGATTATTATAATCTTAAATCCTTTTTTTGTTTATTAGTTGTATTTTTTTCATTGTTTTCACTTTTAATTAAAATCCATAAAAAATCATGATGGGTTTAGACTATTTTTTTTATTAATTTCATGGATATTTGATTGGAATATCAGGATATTATTTATTATAAAATGTTTTAATCTATGGAAAATAATGAGACTCCATGTAATGTGCTTGTGAAAAACACCGAATTGGAATTTAATGTTAGATTTTTTTTAAAGCGATGTTAATCAATGAATAGAGGTTTTTAAATGTTCTATTTGATCCAATTTATTTTAAAATTTATTTTTCCAGTTTTTAATGCATTTATTATAATTGTAATGGGTTTTTTATTTTAATGTGGATGTGTTTACCATTTTGTATTAGTTATGAAACCATTTTAGAACCTTGAATGAATCCTAATGTCATTATAAAGGATATTCGTGTTACCATTTGTGTTTTAAATCAAATTATTGAACATTAATCCCAAAAAAAAGTTTGAGAAAAGAATGGAATAGTTTGGGTTGGCACTATATTCGAGAAATATTTAAAAAAACTGTTTTTAAAATGTATGATAAAAGTATTTTAGTGAAAATGTGTGAGTCCCAATGTTATACCTACGTGATTGTTTATGGCTACAGTTTATCTTGATCCCTTGGGGGTGATGTATTATTTTGTTTCACCAGTATAATATATTTTAGAATAATGGGTAATCGGTATAATTTTGTAAAGGGTGTAAAAAGTTATTTTTGTGTTATATCAAATGATTTATAGAAGGTTTTTTAAAATTTTCATTTGTTCCCATCATAGTTTGACGTGTCATAGGAGAACTTATAGATCAGTGATTGTAACCTAGGTGGTTAAATACTTCATATAATATGTTCATTTTGTAGGGATTATTATCTATGAGACTATGATAACCCATAATTTGAGGATTCTACAATTAACAAAGAGAAACTAATGGAGGTGTATACTCCCTTTGACAATGATAGATAATGGATTATTAGGAATGAGATAACCGGGGGATTTTTGAGAGGGAATCAAAATCATTTTTTGAACCATTATTGTTATAGAAGAAATATATATTTAATTCTTAATAATAACCATTAATTACAAACCATTGGTAAAAGTTCATGACACTGGGATAATATTTATGATCATTTTAAGGAACTTATCCTTTTATTTTTATTCCATCCCCAAATTCGTATATGATTTCATGGAAGCCATGTATTTGTTGTTTATTTATCCCTATCATGTCACTCTATATTGCGATATTTGTTCATATTATTCCATCATTCTGTACATTATGGACTACTTTTCAAATTTTTTAAAAAGGGATTTATAAATGGTTTTTGAGGAATAGACTGGAATGTTATTCTATAGTGTTATGACACACTATTTTGGTAATGAGTTAGAAATCCATTATTGTTTCAGGTAAAAAAGAATTTTAAAATGTGTTTTTGGATTGATTTATTGAAAATATTTGAATTCTAATTTTTTAATAATTAGTGTGTGTGGGATTTAAAAATGTGTCATATAATAGAGATGCATAGTTTTACATATAAATTTTTTTTCAAAAAATTTAATAAATCCATTTAAATTTAGGAATGTTTTTTTTTGAAATTGGTATTCTAATACTCATTATTATTAAATGTTTCTATATAAATTATTTAAAACGGTAGTTTTTAAAGTTTTATTTGAATGGGATAAATATTTTTCCAATTAAATGTTTTCATTAAATGAAAATAATGCAAGATACATTGACCATAATCATCATATGTTACATGTTTCGTTATGTAAGTTCATATTAAAAAAATATTTTTTCTACAATATTTCAAAATATAATTTCTATGATGTAATTTGAATGAAAATTATAAGGTGTGTGGGTGGATATCTACATGTTTTTTTTAGTTTACACTAATATTTTTATAGGCATTAGTTTCTTCTAGTATTATTTTTACTTGACAGGGTTCCAGACCGAGATGATTTATTCGGATATTGATGGTGGGTCCTACTTAGGAATAAAAGAGAGGCATAAGATTTCATTATATTTTAATTTTTTTTGGTCATTTTATCTAGTGTATAATTATGCATTTTAATTATTTAAATTTTATCTAACTATTGATTTTTTTTCTATATTTGTTAAATATTTTTGATTTGGTAGTCAATTATTCTAATGTCATGTTTTTTTTAATTATTTCTTTTGATTCCTCGATATTTTTTTATTTATGTAAGAAGAAATCATCATTAAAATTTTATTTTTTGTTATCTTCATGGACTAGTTTTCATCTAGTGGAAATCAATAATGCCCTTCTGGAATTTTGAATGATTGAGTTGGGGGCCAGGTTAGATGAAACCCTGGGACATGTCACTAATAATGTAATAATTTATTTTGGTCATAGTGGGAACATTTTTTTGAAGTTGTATTTTATTTTATAAGGTTGTTTAGAAAGGATATAAGGATGTATGGACTTTGATGGAATGTGTATGGTGATTTTTGTAAGCTCTTTCTCCTACTGACCATTAGGTTACCATGTGTTATAAGAACGCATCCAAAAAATTAATATAATATTTAGTTTTTATTTAGGAATTCACCTTTTAAATTTCCAAGGATCCTTTCATTTTAGGGTTTTAGAGAAATAATTCATACTCTTACATAAAAACCCATATATGACAAATTATCTACTTCAACTTAGTATCCATTTGTTTATAATTTGAAACATTCATAATGAATTGTGTTTTATTTTAATTGAATGTTATCATGAGAATGAACCTGAACTATTCTTCGTTATAACTCATCCTTAATCCTAATTATTTTATTAAAACATAGGATAAACACAAATTTCATAGTGTGGGAAATATAACACGAAAAAAGAAACTTGTTTGTCCATTTCCAAACCAATAGTTCCAAGATGATATTATTTCCTTAACAAAATAAACATTGAACTCAAATAATATCTTACAACCACATCAAACCAAATTTACTCTATAATGTTTTTCATAAAACACTATTCAAAAAACCATAAATGAAAAATCAAAATAATGAAGATTTCATAGAAAACATGGATAGAAATGATAATTATTTTTCTTAAAAGTATAAGTTTTTCTCTATAATTGGATAATATTTCCTTAAAAAATATCATTATTTGACATTTTGAAATAAAATGATTACAATGAAAACTCTTAAAATATTATTTAAATGCATTATAGGAAAATTTGGGAATCATATTCATGAAACCATTACCAGAACCATTATAGGTGGAATAACCTATATTATCCAATTTAAACATTTTTATTGGGAGAACATATTCTTTTCACAATGCATTGGAAACCTATGATTGAATTAAACATCATCAAGCTATATCAGGCACACCTATCATTAATAAAAAATGTATAATGACCCAAAAATGCATGAGATGTATATGATCAAGAATTTTCATCATTAAAAATATAAAAATATGATTAATTCTTTTTTCCAATCTTTTAATCTAACTTGACATCAAAGTCCGAAATATGACGATGGAATTTGAATATAATTTATTTAATGTATCTCATTTGTAATATATAAAAACTTTATTGGAATTATAAATTATCCAATAAATAAAATTTTAGCATCTTTAAAATATTTTACATGATTTTGTCTACTTCATTCAAAACATTTATATATGCATTGAATACATGTTTAATGAAATTAGTTCATCACTGAAAATTAATAATAATCTACCATAATGAGAATAAATTAATTAATTCATGAGAAATACATATATTATTTCAATATGTAAATTTAACTATGTCTATTTCATGAATTTTTTTAATATATTAATTTTCACAATCCTTGTCTTGTGCAAGAATTGTATGAGAAGTTTGAAGAATTAAATATTATATTACTACAAAATTACTATAAATAAATAAAAAACCTCAAAATTAAATTATATATATATATAACGTTTATAAAATAAATCTTTGTCCTCAAATACTATCTTTAGGATGGAAAATTTACATTTCCATTTATTTGAATGTGTTGCATTGACACAAGAAATAGTTTTCATACATAACACAAAATAAATTTTAATTTATAATTTGTTTGAATTTTTATGAAATTATACATATATATAATTTTATATTATTAATACCATAAGTTTAATATATTTTATATCATATTTATATCCTCATGATACTATAACTGAAATCATATTTCATAAAAAGATATTTTTTACTATTCACCTAGAAATTAACTTTTTTAAAATACCACAAAAATGCATATTAGGATAAATTCGAATTAGTGAATCTAAAAATTAATTAAATTTAATAAAAATGAATTTATATAAGTGAAAAAAAACACATTTAATATATTTTCTTAAAATACAATGACAATGATTTTTAAGAAAAATGTTTTTTAAGGCCCAAATTTAACCTATATTCAAATAAAGGATAACGATGATTCCAATGTTATCAATTATATTTTATCTAATTATATAAAACATATGTCAATTTATGATCGAATGAAAATAATAATAGCAATTTATAATGAAATGAAATAAAATCATTAAAAAAATTATATTTTAATATTTATTAAAAAAACACTTTTTAGAAGAATCAAAAAATCCACTTGAGGATATTTTGATATGATAATTTAAAATATTAAAAACATTTCATAAATTGAACCATCAAATAGATCCAAATATTAATTATACTATTATATCACAAATTTTTTTGAAAACCCATTTTTTTAATAAAATGTGTTTTTGAAGCATAAAATGGAATAACATAAATTTAAGTGCTTAATTCCGAAGAATTAATAAAAATTTATTAAAAACAAAAACACACATAGACACACAATATATATATATATATATTTATTTAAAAAACTCAATTACTAATATTAACATTCTCTAATTCAATGGAGGGGTTATATCAGTTACAATTAAATAATAATATTTTATTGTTCATTTATGCTAAATGTTTGATTTTATATTCACTATTTAACATTGTGTTCATTTAGAATATCATAGTGTTACACTCCCCAACATTAATTACTTATATTTAACCAATTTTAATTTTATATCATTGATCACTTTTTTTACATTGTAAAATACAATTTTTGAAAAACCATATCGTGAAAAGGGTTAGAAAATGTTATTATAAATTGTATTGAGGGAATTTGAAAGTAATATTGACCAAATCTTCTCTAGGATTCCAAGTTGGAGAACATTAGTGAATACTAAAAATGGATAAATATGAAAATTTAAAATAAAAATAACAAAGGAAAGTTACATATAACATTAATCCAAATAAAGTGATTGTTCATCTAAAAATTAATGACCATAAAACCATAAACCAAAGAGGTTAAAAATTCCATAAATTCATTAGAAATGGATTTGATTGGAAATTTTTCAAATATTTCATTTTATAGAGTTTAATATTTCCTATACTATCCAGACATATAATATAATTAAATATACTTAAATAAAATATATAATTTCATACTATAAACAATTTCAACCATAATATCATCTTTTTCATCAAATAATGAATATTTGAGTTGAATTTATCATTCCTGGTGCACTAAAATAATCATATAACATAACATAAAAATTAGTGAATAGTATAATTTGATAATCCAAATGTCTTTACAAATTTATAAAAACCAAAATGGTTAGAATAAGGTATGATAATTTCCAAATTTATTAAACCTCCAATCGATGAACAAAATTAATCTGTAAATTCATAAAAATAACTCCCAATGTTATCCACGGATCATTTCATTAAAAACCATAAAATTATTCAAATATTCTTGAGCATGTTAAAAAAATCAGAAGGATATAATCACATAATCCTCTAATATTTATTTAAAATCTATCTAAATTAAACATTATTCAATCATACTATCATAAACCCAAAAAAACATATTCCATGATTATATAAACGACAAAATAAGAAAATAATTTCTATAATTAACAAGAATCATGATAAAGACACATTAAAATCATATATTCTTCCAAATATAATTTAACCATTATTATATAAATAAATTCTCATATTATCTAATAATATTCTATTCACCATAATAATATAATGTTCCCAAAAAATATATTTATCATTCCCATAATTAACTTCAATCACTTAATATCGAAATCAAATTTATATTACTTATATATATATATGATAAAAATATGTTCCCAAATTATAGTAACCCATAAATAACTCAATATAAATGATCATATAAACCTTAAAAGGTATCAATACCACTAAATGTATTTTAAAAAATGTAAATTAATTCATCTCAAATATCTTTTTCAATTTTTTATGCCAATGTGAATCTATTCCATAAACAAATAAAATTTATAGTATACAGAGAGATATTTCATTTCTAATAAATCAGAAAATTTATTATTTCCCAACACAAAATGATGTTATCCATATATTAGGATTGTTGTTAAACTTATCACTAATTTTTTATAATCACAATCACAAAAGTTATCTAAGATATTTTCCAGAATCCAACTATATAGACCCATCTTAAAATCAATTTATAATTTTTTGATTTATATAAATATTTCATTTTAATTCAATCCTGAAGATCGTTTTAGGCTTATCGTTTCAGAGATCTATTTAATAAATGTTTTATAAAAAAATATATATATTACAAGTTGGTTACCTCCACTCAGTATCCATTTTTTCCATGATATAAAACTCTTAAAAATGAAACAATTTTTCATTACATTAAAAATCATCATGACTATCAACATGATTTATTCTTTTTATTCATACTCATATTTAATACATTCTGATTTTTTTCAAAAATGTGTGATGATTATAAAAATTTCAGATGAAAAAAGATTAATGGAAAATAGAAACCTGGTAGTCAATATTAAAAACATTAGGTCATAAAATATATTTTTCCATTAATATAATAGACATTGATCACAAATAATAACTTACTTAATCATGAAATTATTTTTACAAACAAATGTTTTTATTAAGACACTTTTTAAGAAAACATTAATTCAAAATCATAATCTTGAGGATTTCATAGAAAATATGATACCCCATGAAAAAAATTAAGAACATATATTTTTACGCTAAAAGTGAATAATCACTAAATAAAAAAAATGAGAATTAGCTTACTTTTCAAATTTAATGAATTCCATGAATGCTCATTATAAATCCTTGAAAATCCATTTAGCTTTAATGGGACATATTCTTTATAGAAACCTTATAATAACTCTTATAATAACTATTACATGTGGAATAATCAACCTGATCAACATCAAACATAATTCTCTAGAAGACATAATAGTTACCAAAAGTATAATAGAGATATATGATGTTCAACAATAATAAAATCTATATTGGGCTCAAGCATCATTCATAATAAAATTATGGAATATAACATCCATTAAATACATAATATAATTTTTTTGCATCATTAAACTCATAAAAGTATCATTAATGTCATATTCGTACCTATCCATTTTATTTGACATAAAAAGAAACAAGATAACAATGGAATTGGAATATAATTTTTTTTTAAAAATTAATAACATTTTTAATCTATCTATACAATAATAGGAATACATTAAAACCCTATAATAGATAATACCTTTTTAACATAATTTACCGAATATTCATCTACATTCAAATGCATTGTTTCGTTGTTGTGTTGTCATTTATGGTATTTATTTAATTACTGAAATTTAAAAATAAATTTAAATTAAATAAATAAATAAATTATTTTCATGTGAATCTTTTATTTTCATTATATATGTATATTTACTCAAATAAATTTCATTAAAACATATTTATAATTTTATTTTGACTTTTTTAGCCTTCTATTTTCGTTGCACAAGATTTTGGATATATAATTTGTTATATAACTCCAAAAAATATTTATATCATTTAAAATAAAAAATAAAAGTTTATATTTACTGAAGAAAATTAATTTATTTTCTACCTCTCAAATCATATTTTTAGGGGACCAAATTTAACTTTTTAATGTTGTGCATGTGGTGCTTTAAAATTTAAAATAATTTTCATATTTATGATGAAATATATTATAATTTATATGTTTTAAATTATTTTAATTGATATTTTAATATATTGTTATAAATTATTATTCCAATAAGTTGTATATACTTTTTCTAAAAAAATATATCATAGAGATATGATAAAATATAATGTATTTCATAAAAACATCATTTTTAAAATATTAACCCAAAAATTGACATGCTGAAGAAAAATATAAAAAAATAATACTAGGAAAAATATTACATATTGAAGAAATAATTTAGGAAAAAATTTAAAGAAACTTATACCCCATAAATGGTATAAATTAATTTTTATACGAATATGTAAAATGTTACAAAACCATTGTTTAGAAAAAATGTGTTATTTTTCCAAAAAGTGATCTTTTACCCAAATAAGGGTTAACTATGATTAAAATGTAATTAATAAGATTATATTTAAATAACTATTACTTAAATTAATTTTATAAAAAATAAAATTTATAACGAAACATTTTAATTAAATGAAATTAATACTTTCCAAAAATTGTTAAATTTCACTATTTATGAAAAACAATCTTTTGATAAAAAAGTAGAAATTTCACACTATGTTAATTATTATCTATTGAATTATAAAATAGTATAACTTTAAATAAATAAAATATAATATTTTTGTATAAATTAATTATAATATTCACTATCAAAAATAATAAAATACCATTTTTGAAGAATACATATGTTTGAAACGTGAAATTGGTTTCCTAAAATTTATGTGCTTATTTCCAAGAAATTAATATATTTTTATTTAGTATAACCTATACATATAAATTTCATAATTTTTTTATTCGTATTCACATCAACAAATTCAACAATAATTTTATATTTCTCATATCTAAATAGTAATAATTCATTGTTTATTTATGCTCGATTATGTATGTTTTATATGATATAAAACATTAGGTATTTTTTAAATAATACCGTCTAAAATGGGTTTGAGGGGTTTATGAATTGATTTTATATTTCCATTAAATTTAATTATTTCATTATGGTTTATTCCACTAAATAATATGGTGTGAAATGGGTTGGAGGGGTTTATGAAATGAATTTATATTTATATTAAATTTATTTTTTTATTATGGTTTATTCCTATAATGGTGGTTCTATTATCCTTAATTTCATGGAATGAGATTCTTTGGGGGATCATGTATGATATTTTGTTATGTTTACATAAACGAGGATTAAATCATGATAAATCTTTATAGGTCCTAAAATCACAAGAAAAAACCAAAAACATAAAATATGATATGATGTATGAACCATTTCTCTATAGTAATGTGGTTATCAACAATGTTCCCAGGTCCGGCAAGACATTGTATCCCACATAGTTTTTCAATTACATCTTATAATCGGTAGATTACTTATTGTGTTAATAGAATGGTAAAATAGTCAAAATTTTCCTTAGGATATAATGACATCGTCGGATTGGGTTTTGGTTAAGGATTTTGTATTCCTTTATTAATGTGATTTCATGAAATATAAAAAATCATTTATATTTTTTAGACAACATTATTTTGTGAGAAAAAGTTTTGTAATTTTATAAATGCCCTTTTTTATTTTTTGAAATATGTATGTTGATTTATGAGTTTTTTTTATAGTTGGTTTCTTTTTCAAATTTGGGATGTATTTTAGATGTTATCGATTAATTAATGAAAAACAAAAGAGAATTAAAATGGTATTTTTCATTTTTAAATGGATTGTGTGGGTGTCCTAATTGAATCTCGTGTATTTTTTTGGTTTTCTATTTATCATTTTTTTATATAGGTGTTATTGATTTGGAATTTTTTCAAATTTAAATTATTTATTTTTATCATTAATAATGGAATGGGTTTTTTTATCATAAAAGTGATTAGGATTTTGT
Organism: Viscum album; assembly: GCA_963277665.1. NCBI lineage: Eukaryota > Viridiplantae > Streptophyta > Magnoliopsida > Santalales > Viscaceae > Viscum > Viscum album. The sequence continues at coordinate 712,295,783 of OY728163.1, read as the reverse complement.
TTTTAAAATAAATATTGATTGAATTTTAAATTTACCTTGTGAAGATATGGATTGAGGTTGGAATTCTGAATTAGATTTTGTTTGATTTTTTTTAAAATGGAAATATTTTAATGGTGAGTTATTTTTCATAATGATAATTTTCAATTGTAGTTGTGGGAACTATCATTTTAAAACTGGTTTGTTTTCTATGAACATTTATTTATTTTAAAAAAATGTTTTATTTGATTCTTACAATTTATAATTTGGTGACCGCTTGATTTTCATTAGGTGACATGAATAGGTTGAGCTCATGTCACATGTTTTTTAGTATAATCCTCAAAAAAGGACTAATATGAAAGTATATTTATTGACATTGGGGTTATTTCCACCTTATTTTCATAAAACAATAAAATCTATGAATATAGAGTAATTTTATGTCTTCTCAGTATTAATTGTTTCTCTGATGTTATTCAAGGATATGTGGGATAATTATGTTTTCTTTCCAATAGTGAAATCCATTTTTATTGGGATATAATCCTTAGTTAAGTTGTTGGACTTGTTATGTTTGGTTTTCATGGAGAATATTATGTGATCTATAGTTTAGGGTTATTATATGATTGATAATTATTATAATTAAATTATAATTATTATAGATATTTTGGATTATAATTTGGGTTCCTGGTTATGTTTCTATTAAATAAAGAATCTTTTTTTTGGATTTATGCTCATGGATTTTGTGGAAATTGTGGCATGATAAAATTAATAATGATTTTTTAGTGGGTTGATAATTATTAGTGTAGGTCCTTGGGGAGTGTTCATTCACTGTTAATTTGTTTAGTTTTTACCTTTTTTTGTTTACACATTATATTGATTGTGATAATTCGTTTAGATTTGGAAATTATAGGGTGAATGAATAGTTTTCTCAGGGTGCATCATTGTTTTTTGTTAGATGGTTGGTGTTATTGAATTGTGTTTTTTATTGGAATCACCAATTTATGGTATTTAGTGGATCTGAATTTAAACACCACTGTATAATAGTTTTTATAGTGATAGGGAAATATCGTTTTAAAATGAGGTATGTTACCAATTGATCTCTCATTTTATTTGGGATTCTTTCGGAAAGTTTATTTGGAATTGTGGTCCTTTAGCATGTTTCAATGGTGTGTATCATTCAATGATATCATTGATCTACTATATTTTTCATGTATTTGTCCTATAAAGTTTTTTAAATTACTTTTAAGGATTCCATGAATGTGGTTACTCAGTTAAGTCCTCTTGTTTTCTAAAAAAATCATTTTTCGTTGTCCAACCAATTGATATTCGACATATATTTTCGGGAAACCTGTACTAGTTATCTGCCTTCCTAAATCATCACTTTTATTTGTTGTTGATTAGTTTTTCATGAAGTATGTTTTATTTTTTCTAGGGATATGTCTATTTATTCAAGGTATTTCTTTTTCTAATAGGTTTTGTGTATATTTCTTCAGTGGTTGTCCACTACATCAACTAGGAACATTTTGAGAGAAGAAGGAAGTATGGTGTGGATATTTTTGGAACACTCTATGTAGCCTTATTGTTTTATTTATATTTGTTTTTACGTTTGGGATTCCTTTTATTTACCTATAATTTTTATCCTGAAGCAAAATAAATTTTATGTCTTTCTCTAACATATTTGTACATATCACAATTATATAAAACATTACATGAACTCTTTCATTTCCCTAGGAAACCCTTATATGTGGATCATTTTGTGTATTCATGGTATGGTAATCATAAAAAGTGTATATATTAGTTCCACTAGTGTAAGTTAATGATGAAATTACCAGGGTTCTATGGTTTCCTTCGGTGGTAGGTAATTAATTGACTATATTTTTTTAAATCACACTCCCTTACTTCGAATTAGCAATTCGGTTTCTCAATTCCATTTGGAACACTTAGAACACAGTTGTTCAAACCCTATATAATTTAGGATGAATCATTCATTTTTGTTTTTTCTATGTAGTGTCCGGTTAATTTTTTTTTGAAAAGTTTAGAAACAATTGTAGACAAACCATTAAAATAGTCCAAAATAATAAAATGTTGAAATTTTACTATTTACCAAGCATGATTTTAACAATCCAACTACTTATTAAATCATTTACACATTTTAATTTACCAATAACCAATCTTTTTAAAGTTTCACCCCTTCCTCTATCCATGTTGGTATTCTCCTCATTGATTTTGAGTGGATTTCTCATGAGTATGTTCCACTAAACCCCTTTCCATTCTTCTATTTTCTATTTAAAATGATATATAGCTTAATAAATTATATATATTGTTGGGGTTGATAAATATTAGGTAACATATTTTTCCAAATCATGTAGTATTTCTTATGTAAGGGTTCTATAGGGAATTGTATGTCTTTTTTTAGTGTTCTTCTACATAAGAAATGACTACTAGCATGTCAATTATAAAAAATGAGGTAGTTAATTATTTTTTATGACATTATATTGAATTACATTAAGTGGTTGATGTATTTAGGATAATTTTTCAATCTTATAATGCATAAATTCATTACCCATGTTGGGATATGATCGATTTAAAAAAATTTGGCCTTTGGTATAGAATACAATTTCATGAAAATTGTATGTTTAAATTCCAAATTAGAATATAAAGTATATAGTTGGTTTTTAAAGTAGTGATGAGAATTATCTTGAGGTATATAAAACTATTCCTTACAATAAATTATTTTAAAATTGAGTATTTTATGAATTTAAGGTTTTTTAAATAATATAAATTGATTAATTCATTTTAAAGTGTCTGTGTTAACCCTTTTATAAGATTATTGAAACTTATTCCAAACAGGATAAAATTCAAAGGTTTTTTTATAGAATTGTGACTTCAAATTCAGGTTTCAAAATAATTTATTTAGGTATATTCAAAATAATTTGATCATATGAGCATGGAATAGTGTGGGTTGACAAAAATTCCAAGAATATTTGGAAGATTAATTTTTTCACATTGCATGAAATGATATTTCATGAAAATATGTGAAAACCTCTTTGATAACCTTATGTTTATTGTTATTACCACGGTGTTTAATGATCCCATAAATGGATATTTACAGTTGATGATAATTTTTATGAAATTCTAATGTATATGTGACTGCAATAATGGTTATTAATGTGTATTATGTGGGATGTGAGTTATTTCAATTGTATTATGTCTGAATTATGAAATGGTTTAATTTATTTGAACATCCTATGGATTTTCATTGGAGATCAAGTGGATTGGGGTTGGTGACACGTGTTGTTGAAGCCTTCAAAATGGTTTTAATTTTTTTAGTGTAATTTCTCAAGGGACTTAGAGATCTCATTGGTAGAATGTTCTTGAGGGTACCATGTAATACATGGTAATAGTGTTTTTACGGGACTAAGTGATATTAAGAGAGGATGGATATAGATACATAAAGGGACTAAGGGATCTCAATGATTAGATGAGAGTGATTAAAAAACATCTTAAAAAATTATATCAGTGCATAATATTGATTTATTTAAGTTATGCTAGAGCCCATTTATTATGACCCATTGGACTATTTAAATGACTCTAGGATCATATAAATGTTCATTTTATAGGATTTATTATTTCTATTTCTATTTTACCTTATAATTATTATCTGATTCATTAACAACTATATAGCTATTTTTAAATAATTATATTCCTGTAATTTGATAAAGTAGTTCATTTTTGGTTTCATTCCATTATTCTGGGTATTGTGTATTTATTTTTTACTGTTTGGGAATTGGATTGGTAGTCATTTATAAATAAGTAATTTTAATGTGTAATTTTTTATTAATTAAAACATTTTTAGAAATAATATTTAACAGTAATTTATTTAAATTATAAAAGATCTTTTCCATGGTGTTTTTGGAATATGTTGATGGGAATTTGGGAAATTATTTTTTTAATTCCAATTTTGTTTTTGTTTTGATAATTTTTTTGTCTAATTTTTATATTTTTTTTAAAAACAATTTGGTATTCGAATTTTTTTTGTAAATACATAATAATGGTATAGGTTTCATTGAGTTATAAAATGTGTATTTTAGAAGTGGTGTTTGTGAGATGTTACTAAAGCGTGTCTTTAATATTCTTGTGTAGAAATTTTTTCCATAGGCAAGAAAAATTAGTTTCAATGTCAATTTTTTATTTACATATATGAAATAAAAATCTTTTTAAGACCATTTCGATGAGTTCCATGTTTCTTCATGATAAGTTATTTAAAAATTTCATATTTTTCTATTGTATTTCAAACAATATTTTTTTTAAATTTATCATCAATATGATTAAATTATTTTCATCGGTGGTTTCACATTGGGAAATTTGGCTTATACATATATTTTGATTGGTATATGTTTGTTCTGGTTTGATTCATTCATTCTTGGGTTCCTAATGGATGTGTTTCATTTGGAGGGTGATAATGGGTTATGAAGAGTCATATAGAAGAAGTTGGTCTTTTCATTTTAATTTTTTTATTAGTCAATTTTAATTTTTAGTTATTATGATTTATCATTATTTGTATCTTCCCCTAATATTTATTTATTTATATGGGGATTTTTATTAATTTTTTAATATATATTTATTCATACCTCAAATATATTACGTTTAATGATTTTTTATCCTATATTATTATTTTTTCATAAGAGGGATACATTTATTAGGATGTGTACAACTATTCCCTTGCACAATTTTTCACCTCATGGGGGTCATGAATTCCCATTATGTATTTTGAAGGACTAGTTTAGATGAACCCCATGCACATAAAAAAATGGTATCAATGCTTATGTTCATAATAGAAAATTTGTTCTGGATGAAACCACTTTGGTTATGTTGGTTCTTGTGGTTGTGAGATGAGGATATCCGGACACATGATTTATGTTTGAAGAGAGTATTATGGGACCCTTCATTTCCCCATCCATGAGTTTCAATGGGATTTTGTAACAAATATTCATTTGTTCTAGCTTGTTTTTAATGGAATTTTTTAATAATAGTTTAATGATCATTATTATGGTTATTTAATCCTCAATTTCATGGATTTAATAACATTTGGGGTGTAATGATCTTATGTATGGAAACTAAAAAAGTCGCCCGAGAGGGTCCATGAAAAGGTGATGTGAATCAGAACATTATAAGTGTAGTGTATTATGAATGAGAGAACATGGTACAAAGAATAATAATATTACATAACCATGTGACATTAAACGTCAATCTTAAAGGGATAAACATTAAAGAAAAATAAGACAATCCATAATATTAATCCCCATGTGATCATTCATTTCTTGAAAACAGACCACTATGAAGATTACAATAACCTAGAAGAGTAGAAAATCTAAAATACTCCATTCCCTTTACTTCAGTCTAGAAAAAAACATCAAAAAATAACAAAAAGAAAAATTTGGGTGTGAGAAAAAAATTTGTAGGATTACACCAACTAATTTATAAAAATCCAAATTCCTTTAAAACTAACGCTCTATATTTTAATAAAATATAATTATTTAGAAAAATTGATAGAGAACCCTTTTTATAAAAAATCCACTCATTTTTCATGAAATTCGTTCATATTCACACAAACATGGAATATGTAATGAAAATGTTTTAGTATGAAAGAATAAGAATGTCAATCCATGGATACACCAATAGTTAAAAAAGAGGGCAATGATCCCTGAAATATAAAATCATGTGTAAATCTTGGAATGATTAAAAATAAAAATTATTTGGGATCAATCCTATTGGAATATAGTCTCAGAAATTTAATGAAATCAATAAGTAAGGAATCAAGTTAATCTAATTGAAATTGAGACATGTTGGTGTTTTTTGATATCAAAAAACCACTAGTGGTGTTATAAAAATTTAAGTGAAATTTTCATTTCCCAATAAATCCATGGTTCTAGATGTTCTATGTTTACCAAAAACCATTGGGAAAATATGCCCACCATTTATAAATTACCCCCTAGTGAAGAATTAAGAAATCCTTGCATTAGAAAACATTATGTTATAAAAAAATAAAATATCATTGACACATAGTGTGAAAAAATCTAATTTTAAATTAATATTCATTTCAAAAATTATTTCATTATTAAAATTCACCATGATACCAAATACATCATTTTCATTATAAAATATAAGGATTTTGAAATGAATATTCAGTACTTCATTAATTAGATGTTCTATAGAGGAAACCCAACATTAAGAATATAGGGAAGGTGCTATGAAATGAATACTAAAGTTCAAGGTAGTTTGGTAATGAAAAGTGAAAAAATATAATCTTTGGGATTTACTTCATTCACTAATGAATATATAAGAATTACATTCAAGAGATTAGTTTCAATGGGGATTTTGGGTTTTATATACTATGTAGATTTATGAAGACTATGGATCACCCCACAACACTATTCTACAAAAATACAGAAAAATGACTGGAATAGAGTGCAATGTAAGGGACCATGCCAAAACCTATCCAGTCAAAGAACATATGAGAAAACCAATGTTGTCCATAATGTAAAAGCAATTTTCCCCAAGACAAGAGTATGATACAACTGAAACTACCACACCATAAATCCCTACAATAAAAATAGTAATGTCTCCTGAACTAATACCCAGGGTTATGTTTCCCCATAGTTTAATGAACCACCCACCATACCAATTAGAGAACTACAAAACAACATGCTTCTCCACTTTACAACACATTGTCTAACACAAACATGCCCCATGGTTCACGCATGCTGAAAATTACAGTGGCACCAATATCCCCATTCATAGACTCCATTTTAGATCCTCTTTCTCTATGTGATAAAGAAAAATAAAAAAGATTTATTATGCTAAAACCCATAATCTATGACACAACCATTACCAAATTTGATGAATCCCTAAAATTGAACCCTGGGGAACATTATATAATTGGAATATCCAATCCATAGCTATCCACTCAACTCTTTAACAATTCTCTTTAAGTATTAGTCCCTGAATCTTGGAGGGGTTCATCATTCACCATAGCATGACTTATTTTTATTACCATAAAGGGATCATGATTTTGTACACTTAATAATATAGTCACACTAATTTGGTATTTACCATTCAAAATTTCATTTACTAAGGCTATCCAATCTACAGTACAACACTAAATAGAGAAAATAAATTAATTTACTCAATATTAACTTATCAGGGGGATCCATAATCTGAATCAGTTTCTCACCAAAAGTATTTTCAAGATTAAGATCAACAGAATCCCTTTAAATCCCATTTCTAGGGTCTAGTTGAAACCTCATCAACTCGAAAACTTGAAACACATCAGGAATCATGTCAAATGATAATATTATTCTAATTTATATGCCACCTCTCCAAATTTATCATTAATCTTAAAGGTTCCAACAAACCTCAATGCTATCTTACCCTAAATACCAAAATGACAATTTCCAAAATGAGGTGATATTTTAGGAAATACCCAATCACCAACCTTAATCTCTTGCAGCCACTGAAGAAGGCACAGATTATATTTTAGAATAATTTCTATAATGAAAAATCTATTATCAATTCACTACACCTTTCCCATATTCATTTGAAGTAGTATCAACCTTGCAAATGAATTCCCTTCCATTACAAACAAGTATATAAAAAATCATTATGGTGTCCCATAATACACTTCAATGGGATTTATCTTCATCGAATCATAATAACCATTGTTATATTAAAATTAATCCCAACTAAGATGATTTCACCAAGAAATAACAAAATCTTCCACACATGCTTAGAGCATATCCTCTAGATTTTGGATATATTTATCAGTTTCTGCATCCATATTAGTATCATATGATATGGTCATTTTTAGTTGGGAACCTATCTCAGCTTAAAAAATATCAAATATATAGATATGAACTACATATCCCTATCAGAAATATCATTAGAGGGATCCTTTGGAAGTCTCACAACCTCTCAGACAGACATTTACATATTCTAGTTTATCTTATATATCCCTATAATAGATGGGAAATGTTATTATTTCATAATCCAATCGATGATCAACAAAATCACATCCTTCCCACTAAAAGTCCATGACAATCCAAAAATGATGTCAATAGAAATGGTGTCTCACTTCGACACCAAAATAGGAAAATGTTAGAAGAGAATAGTAAGTATCTAGTGCTCCACAATAATCCTCTAAAACACCACCCTGATCCAAAATAAGAAATTTAAAAAATCATCACATACCACCAATACCAATATCTTAAGTTATATTATATATTATTACTCCCACATTATTTGAATCAATTATCTTAGTATAGATTGTCCATTAAATCCCACATCAAACATATAGAAACAAATTTCCTTATATGGAAAAAAATTAATGTATATTATAAGTAAACTATATACCAAAGATCTCCCAACTATTAAAGATTTTACTAAAATAATAGAAATTCGTTTTTTACATGTTTATGGAAAATCCTATAATCAAATGATGAGTTGTAATTTAGGGAATCTAAGAACACATTCCAAATAGCCTCCCCACTCCCAATCAATATTTAGTGAAAAATTCATTATAGAAAAATCCTATATTGATTCTATCAATGATTGAGCTAGTAATATCCTTCACAAATCATCTGCGACCATGATCCATTTATTATGTGGATAATAAATGTCAAAATTGAAAAATTGATGATCCAAAAACAACTTCCACTTCCCCAAATTTAGGTACCTATTAGTAAAAATGTAATTTATACTCTTTTGAACAAAATATTCAACGAATTTATCTGCAAATAGGTAGTGACACAAAGTTTTGAGTGCATTCGCAATTGATGAAAACTCAAAAATGCTGGTAGGGTAGCAACTCCCATGAGGTCGTAATTACCGATAGAGATCAACCAACACCTTTTTCATATCATCAATACACACCCCAATCCCATCCCAAAAGTATCACAAAAGATATCGTAAATAGAAAACTGTTCTAAAATATTCATAACTAGAGTTGAGGTCAACATTACCATCAGTTCCACAAATTAATTCATCCAATTTTAATTCTAGTCATGCATTACACTCTTATGGGTAAAACCTATCATCTAATATATTAGCATGGAATGGTCCTGAATAGACTGCATGTAATAACTAGCCAATAAAAAGAAACTCTATATCATCATTATACACTTATTCTAATACCAAGAACTTTCCATACTAATATTGTTATGATAAACTGATATTTCACTCTTAGACATGACATAACCCATATACATGAGTTCTTGGATATATAATATATATTTACAAATCCTACCAAATAAGTGATGTTCTCTAAATATTAAAATGATTATATACTAATTATCTTGATTCAACTCATATGACCTCTTGTAAACAAAAATATCATCCATAACATGAATATTAATGATTCTATGAGTTCATAAATGATCTAGTTCTTCAACCCTATAAAAACTATAGGAGTATTAGTGGGATTTAATGGAATAACGAGAAAAAAATAATTCCAAAACAATCACATAAATGCTATCTTAGTTATATATTCTTATCTGACTGTCAACTGGTCATTCTCAAACAAAAGTTAATACTGTAAAAATATCAAACCCCTACTAATATGATCAAAGAGACCATCATTTCATAGAAAGGGAAACTTGTTTGTAATGGTCACTTCATTTTCTCCATATCCATATCATTATTTTCAAAAGGATGATTAAAGTTTTTTGGAAACTGTAAATTCAATATTCCAAAAAGAGATAAATCATATTTAACAATTCAAAATTCAAAACAGCTGACAACAAAAACACCCAAAATCCAATTCCACATTCTACAAAACTATTCAAAATTCATCTGGATGTAAAAAATGATCGATCCTAACAACATCACTCTGACACTACAAAAGGTAACACTGAGCCACCCACATAATATGGCCTGAATTCCATTATGATTCCATCATTGATGCAATGTCGGCGAGTGTAGCATCATCGGAATCGAACTACAACCCAAGAGAGAAAAAAGAAAAACCATTTCACAGCAGCTGAACTGAACACCAAAACCTGAAGAATGATTCTTTCATGGAACTGACACCATTGTGTAATAAAAAAAAGGAGAGTTCCATTACTGAAATGAGATAACCAGTAATAAGAAAAAGCCACATCACCATGCATCGCAACCACTTGGATCACCGTCAACCACTAAAACCCACATACCATGACACTTTTGAAAGCACAATGCATATCTAACTGGGAGGATATTGGTGGAATAGGTGAATTCCCCCATTAAATATATAGGTTCCCTAGGATTATATGATATAGAAATAGGAATCATACTATGAAAAATTAACAGTTAAATTGACATATCTCTATGGAAGGTAACCCATTTAAATAAGTATGAAACGTCTTAGTTTACACACACTCTAATAGATAATGTGGGATAATTAAGAGTGTGTTAATGACATGAGGGACCATCTATGACATTTAGAATGAGATTACTCCAATATAAGGAATATTAGGCCATGCTCTCTTGGATCTTGAATCCTAATCACCATATCAAATGTGAGTAACTCCATCAGTGGATAAAAATTAAACTCAATGAAGCTAATTTTCGAAATTTGACATAACCTATATCATCTAATACATACCAATAGTAATGATATGGATGTTAGGATCAAGAACCAAAAATTCGACACCAATTCGATGTTGGATATCATTACTTGACATAGGTGTCATTTAAAAACGTTTTCAAACATATTTCCCATGGATGAAGGAAAATCCAACAAGAAGGAAAAATTATCTAAAAAAATATTGACATGTCTCTTTACATTTACATTTTAAATGAATAAGTAGAAGATATATCATATAAAGCTATTAATATAGAAGGAAAAATAAATATTATTCATATAATATTAGTCAACCCCTCCTCATATTCCTTAGGTGTATACTCTTATTCATAAAGGTATTTAATCTATGCCTCTCCCTAAAAATTCATTTCTATATGTACATCCCCACGTTGCATGAGGAAAAGTTCCACCGCCTCTAGAATCATCAAGAAAACCTATAAACTATTAGTAAGTGAGGATATAGACTTACAACCTTGGTAAATCCAACCACAAAATGCCTTAAATGATTAGATTTTTCACAACTGTGACATGTCTGAGGAATATCCATAAAATTAGGCTTTAAATGAATATTTATTCCTCACTACTAGAAAATAACTAGGTGATATCCTAATAAAGCCCCAAAAAATTGTCCTAAAGAAAATCAGGTTCCCTTCTCCATAAACTTCTATCTAGAAGACACACCCTGGATATCAAATATAAAAACTGATTCCCAACCTAGACATATTTACCAATATATTTCTACCTTATCCATAAAAATTTTATCAACCACCGACACAAAGGTAATAATGAATAATAGAATCATTATTGACTATATATCATGCATAATCCCTATATGAAACCTGTATTATTTATGGTTTTCATTAGTAAAAAAATGGGTCACTATAGGTTCTAACTGATTGAAATAGGTGGAATCATACAAAACCATATAGTGTCATTTCTCTATGACTATAAATTCAAGGGCATTTACCAAATTAAATTACATTTATACGACCATATGTTGAAAATTTTCTCTAATATAATTACTGGTAATTTCATCACTCTACAGAGCTTATATGATAGAGTCCCATAATCTTCTACGAGTGCTTCGAGAATTAATTTTAATATTCCCATGATCGACCCCTCTAGAGTATCATAAAAAAATTACAATTCGTTTATCCGTTAAAGATATTATTCAAATATATGGGGAAAATTTCATTACACAAGATAGATTACTTCTTATTATTAAATTCTAATCTATGATCCACCACACATCCATCTTATCCAGTACCCAACTAGCCCTGAATCTGAATAATTTTTATTAACACATTCGCCAGAGAAAATACCACTTTATGATTCACCTCATGAACATTCCTTATAGATTCCTTTCTCTGAATTAGAATATATCCTTTAGGAGTCATTATCTATAGAACATAAAGGAAAATAACAAATCATTTTAATAGAAAATTTCAAACTAACATGACAATATTGAGGGATATATATATATATATTTAAACAGAACAAGTTCAATGAAATTATCGATCCTATGAATGAATGAAAACAATTTAAGAAGGTGAAAAACCACATGAATTCATATAAATATGAATCAAAAACTATCTCAAAATTTATGTATATGTAAAATAATTATAGATAAAAGTATCTATATATAATACCAAAAGAAAATATTCCGCAAAGACATAGAAATAGTTCCAATGCCTGTGCTCAAAATGTATAACATTGTCCATGATTTCCTAAAAATTTGAAAAATAATTTTATATACATATAGTTGAAATGAAGTGATAATCATTTGTAAAATACCATGGTCTCTCACTAAAAGGTTATAGAATATTACAAATTCACCTGTGATAAATCAACAGAACTAGAAACAACTAAATGGTCAATTAATAAATCACATCCTCACAGTGGTAAAATAACTAAATAATACATCCAAGTGTAATAACATAATAAGAATGGTATCAATTAAATGCTACCACGCATTTCATTCCAACTATTTTTTAATTATCACAGCCTAACATTGTGTGTTTCCCACTCCCATATATTCTAAACAAATCGTCTTACTTATAACCCCGCGTTCAATAAGACACCACACCACATATCACGCAAAAACACCTAGTCCATCACGTAACATCACGCCAAAAGATTCATGGGACGTCACATCACATATCACCATATGACACATGGTCTATAATATCACATCACAACCATTACTATAATAGTATTGTTTTACGATCATTAAGGACATTGACCTCATTCCCTCAACCTATCATGCATGAACCCCACCCTAAGTCATCTCATCAAATCTCATATGATCACAAATCCCCAAAAATACATCCAGTAAATCCCATCACATCATGTCTTTGTGGGTCCCTTTTTACATCAGACCATAATATTCCATTCATGTCAACATAGTCTGGAAGGGATAGTAGGGAAGTGTGGGAAACCATTCATCTATACTCACAATATAGATGTTCTGAAAACACCCCCAAACAAATATCTGGTTTATTGCATAACGATTTCAAAAAGTTTGGGTAAATTCTAGAAATCATAAAGATATAAAATGTACATGTCTAAAATGACACACATTTTCAACTGTATGGGGTCATCAAAAAAATTATTAACTAAATCAAAAATATAACCTCCCAACCATAGAACACCTCCACATTTACTAAAAATACTAAATTCATAACACCAAACTTTTAGGCAAGAAATGTAAGAAACATTCCCTCATTTCTTTAAGAAATAATATAATTTTAATATTTCACATTACCAACCAATTTCATTATCCATCAAAATAATTTCATTATTCATCCTATTTAGTTAAATATTAAACATAAAGCATTTAAACCATGAAACCAATTTAACTCATCCATTCACAATCTATAAAACCCTTGTTATTGCTAAAAATTATTAACAAATTAATTTTGATACTACCTATGAATCTTGAATAACAGAATTCCACATGGAAAAAATTATGATGTCATCCCCATGCCAACCATCTTTTAGTTCCACCATCATAGCCACACCCACCTCCTCATCACAATATCCACATCACAACTATTTCATATATCATTCACCACATAACAAAATAAAAAATCATCTCATAACCACACCACATCAGAACATCACAACACTACCCCATAGAACGGCCATACCACAACACTTTTCACATCACAATAACATAATTCCATCAAAAAATTCATGTGGAGCTTCCTCATAATCTACATACTTATTTAGAGTAATTCTCAAACAATATGTATATCTACCAAGGAATCTATTTCATTAACTAAATATAAGTGGTGATCCAATCAACTTTTATCATTCATAAATACAATATCCAATGAAGGTTACATCCTCAAAACAACCACAAGGAAAAAATGGCCCATCAACCATAATTTTCATTGGGGAATTTTTCTAATATAATCATAATATCAATAATAATAGCATAGTTGTAATAACATAAGATTAAAAACTCATGCCTCATGATTTCAATTTTATTGGTTAATTATCTCTATTAATATAGTTTAAAAATATCGGGAAGTTATGAAAAAGATTAACACAGCCCACAACATACACAAGATAATAAATTATTGATCCCTTAACAGATATGATTCCTTATAATTATGTGTGAAATGCAGGAAGAAGAAGAAACTATTGAACACAACAACAATGAATAAAAATTGAACAAGCATTGATGCCAATAACCACATCATCCTATTACCAAAACATCATTAATACAGAAGGTTCCCCTTCACAGAACTCGTCCCAAGATAAGAACTGGGGAGTAAAATAGAGGAAGAAATGAAGGAACTAACCAAAAACTCAATAGATTGATCATCCAAGAATGGGGTAAAAATCCACTGAGAGGGGACTGAATGAACCTCTTGGGATGCAGGTTGGTTTCCCATGAAATGATAGAAATATAATAAAAGCGATCAGGTCTGAGGGGTTTTATGAATTTAGTTGTGGTATATAAAATAACAGACCACAACATAGACCATCGGACCACCTCATAGAACCACTAAAACTAAAGGGACATTGATTCATCACTTCATCCTTTATGTCACATCCCTATTTATTAATGGCCGCTATGAAAACTGGTTATATATTTACCTTAGATATAATAATACTTGTGTGAGACAATGAAATTTCCCAGGATACTATTATATAGTTCCATATTAGTCATGAAGAGGATAGGACACATCCCAATATCGAAAATGAAACCATGCCAGAATTGGTAGTGGCGCCCAACTCCACTCAATACCCCCAATGCTACATGCATTTCACTACACCATATCTACCACCTTACAAGAAGAGGCTATTCCTCATCCAAGTCTCCCTAGTGTATCTACAACTTAAGAAGGAATTTGATCCAAAACACCTCAAACCTCACACAATTCTATATCTAACGAACCTATGATGTAGATACTACCAAAATGGTATAGTATAAGGCCTCATAAAATAGAACTCTCTAGTTTTCATATCAATAAAAATACTCAATTTCCCCCCCAATCACCATGGAACCTCCTCCAGACACCATTGCTACTAAAATTCCCACAAACTAATGGGTTTATATGTCTGAGCTATTAATCCAAATACCAATCAAAGTATTAGTTAGCTTTAGAATAAAAAATAAACCCAAAAATGGAAAAATAACATAAATGGTTCTAAGAAACTATCCCATGAGACACCTTTCAAAGATCCTATTAAACTAAACATGACTTCATTCTAAACCCACAAATCACATCCAAGAATGTTATCCAAATTTCTCACACAACAACATTACAATATTAAATTAATATCCACTCCATGATGAATAAACCACATACATTACACAAAATAACTTGAACCAACATCTCCTCTTCCACACCTCTCAAAACCATCTACCATAACCAAACCAAAAAAGTACCCCAAGAAGCCAAATTAATTTATTCTCCCCCCCCCGTTTTAATATATTATCTTCTATGAGTGACACTGAGTCCCCCACCTGAATTTAATCATCTTATAATATATCATGTTTTGATTAGGGATCAATAATTCTACTCATAATATTTTTAAATTTTTTGTTACACATCACATATAAAACTGGAAAAATTCAATCATCACATCATTAGTTGTATAAACAAACAAAGAAATGACAGATATAAAAATAGATTATGTTATTAAGAATGTATTGAAATTTATCATTTCCAATTACTCACCTCTAGGACACCATTCCTTTTCATTACATGAACAAGAGGAACAAACCACCCTCATAACACCTTATCATAACATTCTTGGATCTCCACTTTCCACTCCATCAATGTCATGTCATTATCAATAACAAACTATCCCTAGGAAATGTAATGAGACAAATCATGAATATACTATCATATCATAGAGACGTGGAAGATTACGTGAACCTAGTCAAGTACATATGGAATTTATAACTGACAATATAGTTCTCCAATGCACCTTATCACATGAAATGGGAAAAAACAATGATAATATCATAATTCACCTTCAAAAACTCCTCTCCACATGTAAAATAGAAATCTTTAATAAAACATAGTCATTAACATCAATCTAGAAAGGCCTCCTCTTACGATTGAAAAAAAAGTATTTTAATGGCCCCACATGACTATCATCATCTCATGAACAACTTGATAATTCTATGTCATCTTTCTCACTACATAATTTATTTGATCTGAAATTTTTTTTAAAGGTGGAGCCTCAGTCAAAGAAAAATTCACAATTTATTGAATAAACAATGAAGTAGTTACAAAAGTCTAAAAGATAGAATCTTATTACAATCCTTTTCATATAATGGGTGCAGATCACTAGGAAAATCATCAAGCCAGGCAATATACTGATTGATCCCCTTATTGGAAAGACTATCAACAACCATTTTCGCTTCTCGAAAAGCATGAGTATCATTGTAGTTGAGTTACGTGAGTAAAGCAAGACAATTCATCCATCTAGAAGTAAGCGGCCAGGCAAGGTGCACCACCCCCATTCAGATAGCTCAGACAATAGTGGTTGAATCACTTTCAACACACAACGTGGTCCAACCCTTTTTATTGGCAGAATTCATAGCATGAATCACTCCCAAAATTTCCACTTCGAAGGATGATGTCGTACAACAACTGCCGAAGAAGAAACCATGGAACCTAACATTATGGTCTCTAAAAATTGCTCTACAACCTACTGGACTTGGGTTCCCTCTCAAGGCACCATCAACATTCACCTTGATCCATCCTGAAAGTGGAGCTTTCCAAAAATCATCAAGGGAGCGTCTAGGCTGCCTGTAAGAACCCGCAATCCTAAGACGGTGAGGGATCTCAAAATCTCCAACAGAATTAGCACAGTGAGATTTCTGGAGAGAGGTAGTGTCCTTGATGGCAATGAGAATATGTGTCCTACCTGCAGTGAGACTGAATTAGAAATTATTATGAATAAAATTCTTTATATCATACCAGATCACATGCAGGAGTTCCGCCACTACAGTCAAAAAAAGATTCTTGATCTGCAGGGAGAAATCCCAATTAACACAACGCTACAATTGAGAGTTAATAGTATCAAGAAGTGACCATCTGCAATGAAAAATGTCAAGAGTGTAATTCCAAATATATGCACCTATAGCACATGAAAAAAATGATTAGTATCCTCTCGGTGTTGATTGCACATGTGACATCTAGAGCAATGAGTTATCTTAAAAGATTGTAGGAACACTCCAGTGGGGACACTATTATGGGAAATACGCCAAATAATAGTAAGTCTTGAGTGCTTGATCCAAGGCTTGATAAAAGATTTCAACCAACCAGGGCTGGAGTCAGAATTGAAGAAATTATTTTTATAGAAACTTTTGGATTCAAATACTCTATTAAAATCAGGATCACAAATGAGGAAATAATCGGTGTTGGAGAAAGGATAGTTTTCAATGATATGACTGATGAGATTATATAGGGTAATATAATGGGATAGAATAACATCCCCTAGAGTAGAATTGGTGTTGTCATGAGGAGTGTCAGAAGTCAGCATGGAAATTAAAGGGTCACCTATCCAATTATCCAGCCTGAAATTCATAGAGGAATTAGCCCTAACCATCCATCTAGAGTTATGCATGATGCTAATGAAGGATTGTCTAATGGACAGACAGATGGAAGATGTAATGTAATTCCTTTTACCATTCTTAATCTTGGTGATGAAATGATTCTTGAGAAATGCAGTGGAATCAGAATTGTTATGAATCAACATCCAAGTCATCATGTCTTGGAGAGAATAATTAAAAAGCTTAAGGGTTTTAATTCATAGACCACCATTGTCTAGAGGATTACAACAAGTGACCCAAGGTATGGTTACAAGATTTATTTCAATCGTACTACCAGTCCAAACAAAATTTTTAATGAATGCATTGATTTTATTAAGAACAACAGCATGCCAATTGTAAACCATCATCGAGTAAACCATTTTGGAGACACTTTTAGATTAAACCAGACAAATTCTACCAGCCATAGGCAAATATTTACCCTTCCAAGATGAAATTTTTTTGGTAATTTGATCAAAAATTATATGTGAGTAAATGGATTTGGGACTTCCCCAAAAGATAGGAACACCAAGATAAGTGAAATGGAAAGAGCCTTACTTAATACCTAAGTAATTGTTTACGCAACTTTTTCTGTTAGGGGAAAAATTCATCCCATAGAAGATAGAGGATTTACACCAACTAATAGCTTGACCCAAAATTTCTTCATAATGAGACAAGGCACTTTTATGATATTTGATGTTCCTTTTATCACCTTTTAAAAACAAAATAATATCCTCGGAATATAAAATATGGGTAGGAACATTTATGTTTCTAGAATCCTGGATGGGGTGAATCTTATTTTGATCCACAAGGCTCATGAGTAGCCTACTAAAGTAATCCTCGACAATGGAAAAAAGGATTGCAGATAGAGGATCACCTTTCCTAACACCCTTGGTGCATTTAAAATATCTTTTAGGATCCCCGTTGACCAGCACAAATATAGAGGCCGAATTGAATAAGGTGCTTATCCTATCAGCAAAAGAATCATTAAATCCTAATATTTTGAGAACTTTTAAGATATATCCCCAATCCATGCTGTCAAAATCCTTCCTTATATCAATATTAATGGCCTCACTACCACCCCTAGTGACTTTATTAAACATATTACTGCAATCTGAGGTATGGCAGATGCAATCCTGAATAGACCTTCCTTTAATGAAGGCATATTGGATCGAAAAAACTAATTTATTGTAGATGGAGGAATGTCTGATAGAAAGGAGTTTGTAAATGATTTTATAAATGGTGTTGATAAGTGAAATAGGCCGAAAAAAGTGAATCCCAGTGGCATTTTCAACTTTAGGAATACGAGTAAGGAATTGAGCATTAATATCGTGTGGTAGGATACCAGTGGAAAAGAAGGATTTGACCAGGTTACAAATATCCAAATGAATTATATCCCAGTAATGTTGGAAGAAACCATTGTTGAAACCATCAGGTCCCGGGGAACTATCAGGCTTTAGGCTTAGAACTGAGTCCCTGATTTCATGATCTAGAGGTATGCTTAAGAGGTGAACATTGTCTTCAACAGTAACCATGTTTGGATTGATATCAGAAAGAAGATATGTGGAAATCTTCGGACCATTAAACAGATTATGAAAATAATCCACAACATTATTGGAAATAGCATCCTCTGTGTCAAGAAGGGTGTCATCAATTTAAAGACAGTCAGGGGTCCTATTTAATTTTTTAATTATTTGTAGAGAATTGTAGAATATAGTATTCATTTCTCCATCTAAAATACATTTGTCTTTGAAAATTTTCTTTCTCATGTTATATTTGTGTTTTAGAAGAGAGATGAGCTTCAAGGAAACACTAATTTCAGCATGGGGATCAAGAGAAAAATCTGATCAGGTGTTGGAATTTTGAATGCAAGTAAGGTCTTCCTCCAGAGAGGTTATGTCCTTGTCAATCTGAATTGTTTTAGAGCTGCACCAACACTTAAGACTCTTCTTTAGTAACATTAATTTGGTAGTGCAAGAAAACTCATCATTTTGATGCCTCATCACATCCCAAATATCTTTTATCATTCTAGTACATTCCAGATCCGCAACCCAAGCATTGTTAAATTTAAAAGGGGTAGGAGACTTAAATCCATTACTGTAGAGACTAACTATAATGCGGTGATGATCAGAGCTTGTCTTGGGTAAGGTAATACTAGATATGAAATCCCATTTATCAAGGGAAACAGAATTACTGAATGCTCTATCAAGATTCCTATCCACAACCCTATTAAGACACTTTATGTACCATGTATACTTAGCACCAGTGAGGTTTATTTCTATAAGTTCACAATCCTCAATTGCAGATTAAAGTCTCTTGAGGAAATAGAGGAGTGTGACAGTCCAATTTTTTCACTCTATGAATTAATGGCATTAAAATTCTTGATCACCAACAAGGGGTCCTGGATAACTCTAGAGAGGTAAAGAAGGTCGTTCCAAAGGGCTCTTCGCCCTTGATATCTATTTTTCGCATAAATCATAGTGAAAAATACATGAACACCATCAGAGGAAAAATCACAAGTAAACATTTGATCAGAAAACATGACAATGGAAATAAACTGCAAGGATGAATGATAAAAAAACCAAAGAGTTTAAGTAGTAGTGCCAACCTTGCAATCACCAAGGAAATTATAACCAAAAGATCATAAATGAAAATTTTTCAAAGAAAATTTGATTTTAAACCCAAAAATAGCAAATAATTTTAGATTATGAGTCAGAAGAAGTCTCTTAAGCACAATATAGGTGTCCGAGATTTCAATAACATGACAATTCCAAAATAAACAATTTATTTAGACCTACATTTTGAGTTAGAACTCCCTTTTTTGCACCCCTTGAGACCCTCTTCCTTGTTGATCTTCTTGGCTCATGCGAAGAGGTAGGGCTGGATTTATTTTCCTATTTACTCATAGAAGAGGCAGTAGATAAATTAATAGCACTTTTAATATAAGCACCTAGATTTATTTCGAAAGAAATTGTAGATACATTTGGAGTCTTTGGGAAATATCTTGGAGTTAGAGAGTCAGATTTATTAGCATCTGGTGTGCCTGAGGAGACAACGGCAGTGGCCATGGAGCCCACTATTATAATCTGATCATTTGAGACTAAGACCATGGAGTCATTATTAGGTAAGACCTGAACTATAGTATCAAGATGAAATTTACCATATTTAACATCTGAAGTCTTAGCCATAGCTGGGTCCCTTTAAAAAAATTCAGTATGATCAGGTTGTGTAAGAGAAACATTTTAAGGTTCAACATGCATAACCGTGGGTTTTAATCCCACTGTAACTATAGAAACATTATCAACACAGATGTTCGCGGAGTTACCTGCAACATCACCCTTAATTTTCATATCTGCATCACCCCCATTAGAGATGAGGAACTGCCCATTCGAGACCACCAAAGTAGTGAGGGCCTTGCCACCAGTCAAGTGCACATGAGACTCAACATGTTGACCATCAACCAACATACATCGGCCTTAATCATTGTTATCAATCAAATCTAAAGGCTGCTCTAGCATGTCCCACACCATAATCTCTGCCCTTGACATAGCATCAACATCCTCGTACTCTTCTTCCTCTACCAAATCAAACCACTTATCACCAGAGGTCTCCCCCACATGAGGTAATTTATTCACCCATCTTTCCACCTTTTTCATGGTAGTCTCCTACATCCTAGAGGATACGGGTTGATCCTTCTTCTTCTCTCTAACTTGAGTCCACCCATTCTACTTGTGCTGATCATCCCGACTCTTCACATGGCTCTTCATTATGCGGCAGTTCCTAAGGGAGTGACCTATTATCTTACAAATCTTGCAGAAGGGTTGCCGGCGTTAATATTCTATATGAACCTATAAAAGGCTTCAAATAGGCCTATGATGATGGAATATATATATCATTTATTATATGAAAATTAGAAAAATGAAATTTATTTTTACCATGACCCATTATTTTTGAGATTTATGCCCACAACATATCCTCTATCATCTATATAATCCACACCATATACCCATCCTTTTGACTATTGAATGTAGTTATGAGGAAACAATCAATACCAAAATCATGTTGAAATTCCCTTCAAACTCATGAAAAAACACATGAATATTGATATATTAAAATGGACCTCATAACTCCATGAATCCACACCACCTCAAACACATACCTAATCTAAAAAATATACATGCCACCTTACTCTCTGATCGCTGCTATGTGTGTAAATTTCATTGACCAATCCATGATTAAAAATATAGAACCACAACCTTCAAAATATCAGAGTAACACTTTGATGAATACCATTTATATATATTCTCTCTTCCACTTGGGAATATCCATGTGCTTAAAATAAAACCCATGAAAATGATGCTCGGAAGCTACCTTCTGAAAATAAATACATAGAGCCACAAATCTTCAACAACCTGTTTTTTCATTGTCCACCAAGAATACAACATCAGGACATGTTAGACCTAACAAACTACCCTTTATATGATAAAAGGTGATCATTTAACCTCCTGATGGTCTCCATCATGCATCGATTCTAGACAAACTGCCTCTACAGAAACAACATAGAGTTTAGAACATCCTCTAACCATCACTCTAGTGAATCACCATGGTGAAAATGATCATGCATCACATATTTCTCTAAGTCTTCCCAATGATAATACTACACATACTACATCATAGTACACAACACTATCATCAGAATTAATCACCCTCTATGATGAACCAATCATGTGTTAAGGTGGTGGGATGTCAAATCCTTTATATCCCTATAAAAATCACCACATTCCAAAAGAACAACATTCCATAAAACATTGATGAAAGAATTCTAATTAACATTTACATTTACTGAGATTTAGGAGAGATCAAATTCATAGATGTAATGAAACTAAATTAACCTATACTATTTTTGATTTAGATAACACTACTAAAATATATATCTCAAACTCATGTTATTTGTGAAGACCACAAATATCTCCCTACTCAGGTAACGATTTCACTACTTCTTCCCAAAAACAATAATTTATATCTCTATATCCTCGGAAAAAAATTTATTATTTTGGGGATTCAACTGAAGATACAAAAAATAGATCACGTCCTTATTCCTCATCAAGAAACATCCCAAACCAAGATGAGAAGTACCAAAAAAAGAATCAAATTCCACCCCCTCTACAGAAAGCTTAGAAAATATTTCAATTTCCCATTCATGAACACAAAAAATTATTGGAATTAATGTTTCATGGTAAAATAATGGTTCTTCATATTCAAATTTGTCAAATATGTCTCAATCAATGTGAATTTGGATATAAACCTCATGTAATATATTTATAGGGTAAAGAAGCTACAAACATCCACCACATTCCTGGTTATTTACATTGAAAAAACATCCTTGACCTATAAGAGTAACATACTAATCTATATTCCACTAAAATAGTGCTCTATGCCATTTTTTATGAGGCCAAAAGTGCACCTCCTCATATGCCCAAGTCTACTGACAAGTGCTGAGGACCTATGGTGTGAATGCGGGGAGACAATTCCCTCATATTAGTGTTAGAAAAAATTGGAATTAAATATGTATCATAATCATTAATATATAAATACAGCGTGAAAGTACAAAATAAACTAAAATAAAACATGAATTAACAATCAATGAAAAATCTATAAATGCTTGAATAGATATGTCGTACATACAACATTTTTAATCATCTATGTCGTCCATACCGATGAAGGAGTACAAAAGAAACCTAATTAAATTTACAGGGCTCTTCTACTAATTCTATGCCATACAATATATCTAGTCATTATACACTATTGAACTACACTATAATGATCAAAATAACCCACATGAGAATCTCCAATCAATCCGGAATATTGAAGCCTATACCCCATAAAGCATGCGACTATGATCAACCTAAAAAGCATACATAAGGTCTACATGCACACTAAGGTGCATGTGAAGGGTTTAAAAATATTCTCAATATTACCCCACACAAAGAGCCTTTAAAATATGCTGCTCTAAGTGTATTAAAAATCAAAACAGATTATCCATGAAGAGATTTCACTGAAAAGATAAGTAAAAAAAATAACGTGAAACCATAGTGAAACCTAGGGTCTGTAACCCCAGTAACTAGATTCATGCCACTATTTATGTCCATATATTTATATATATACATTTAAATTCTTATACCTATATATATGTGAATAAATATGAATATTCATAACTAATGTAAATTAAATATTATAACAACAAATAACAGTTGATCCATTGGTCTATAATTCAAATCTCCAAGACATCACGTGTAAGGGAATTGTGTGGGACATCATGCCACTAATGTTTTGAGTAATTAATTAAATAATTGGATCTTTAATATGAATCTAAATATACATACTTTATCCAAAAACAAAAATGTATCTTAGTAGTCTTTGTCATAATAGGGGGATACCCATGCTAATACTATTTTCACCTGTACTCACCACTAATTTCTATGAAAAAGAATTTTTTGGGAGTAAATTTATGAATACTATAACTTTTAACAAAGATATATTCCATACTACCCATGATATATATAATATATTCCAATCTCTATGTCTAGGGTCCCAATCCATATGCAGTTATGACATTCCAAAATGGATAATCCGTACGGGTATGACACTTAGCCAATATAATGGAGAAATCACTCTTGAGATTCCAGTCCAACCCCTAGGGTCTCTAATAAGGGAGAGAATAACCATACCTGCCATCCAAGGGAGAATAATAATTTCAGCTATAAAATGATGTGAGACTCCATGACCAACCCCACACTCATTTAATAGATCAGGGAGAGTGTAATCATCCCTATTACAAGCCACGGGTCGAGTAGACCATAATCATCTTTTATATACGATAAGTCGGGGAGATAGTAATCCTCCTTTATCAACCAAAACTATTAGAGAGAGTAATCATCCTCTTCCCATCTTAATCAGAGGATAAAAAAATCATCCTCGTCACTCAATAGATAGGAATCACACATGAGTACCATTACTATGGATGTTATGCATTTGTATCATATTCATAGGATCAATAAAAAGATATCAAAAAAGACATCATGAAATATGAATAATACAATAATAAAATATACCGTCTCAACATTCTCATCATAGGTAGTGCCTCTTGGTATATGAAATAACATAAGAAATAACACAGATCAGTAACCTATTCCAAGGAATGAACATCTGAGTATCCAATTTAATGAATAAGATGAATCCTGAGAAGAATGTCTAGGAATTCCCAAGGGAAATAAATACATGTCACATCAGGCTCAACATCCAAAGAATAAAAATAATCTCTAGAAATCATCGATGAATGATAAATAAATATGTGAAGGATAAACATACAGTGAGGGTGGTCGAATGCATAATCCCAACACTACAACAATAGCCCCATGGGATTAGAAGTTCGACTTGGGTTCTAATGTGACACATACTACTATATATATAAAAAAACTTACTAAATAAAGGTTAGACACACATCAGGGAACCCATTGGGTCCCTCAGGTCAAACACATGAGAGGCATCCTACATCAGATCATCAATGCATACAAATAAGAAAATTCAGCCTACTCAGGGTCCTTATCCATCAAGGTAACTTTGGAATCCTACATGGTATACTTAGTAGAGAAACTATAGGATGATTCCTACAATGGAACTTAAAAATATAAAGGAAAGGTTTAATCCTATGGAGGATTCTTAAAAAATAATTTCAAGGAGGAATCCTATATGAGATCCTCAACAAATGATTTGAATTAGGAATAATACATGGGATCCTTAAATGGTCAATGGGAAAAGGAATCCGATAAGGGATACCCTATATCGGCATGTAGGTAATGAAATCCTACTTGGGTTTCTTAGTAATTATTTAGAAGATAGATTCATCCTACATGGGATCCTCTTAGTCGAAATTCAATTAGGGGAATCCTTAAGGGGATCCTCATATTTGACCTGGTTAACGGTCTATTTGAACATAAGAGACAAACTATCAAGGGATAAGTCCTCAACGGAATATATACAGTGGAATCATTCTAGAGAGATATATCACGACTTATCTTAGATCAGGGTCTCACGCCCAAGTGAAACTAAAAATTATTTCTAGAGGGAGAACCACTCCATTTATTAGTAGTCTAAAATTCTACATAAGAGTCCTTAGAACACCTCATGAGTCTTATCATCACAATCTATGTCGAAAAATACTAAAAAGGAGTAACCATTGACCGAAATATGACTCTTGGGTGATAATATACATAAAAATCAAAGAGTGTTGGAGAAGGGGAAGTACATAGTGTGTCTCCCTGATCACATAGTGTGTACTCCCAAAGACCCACCTGGGAATGTACTACAATTGGAAAAGGAGTCTATATCCCCATTTACACAACATGTAAGATAGTTATATAATGTGTAACCTACACAGGGTATCTTCCCATATCCCTCACCGGGAATGGACATGTATTTGGCATGGGTATGTATATAAACACAGCATGTGACCCACACTAGGTCTGGCCGTGTAAACTACATGAAATGTTACCCTTACATGTAAAACCTGGTTGGGTACATGGGTACACAACTGGCTACCATTACACAATGTGCATAACCCATACACTGTGTGTTTAGACCATACACTGTGTTTACTTCATAAATCACATCCTACCCAAAATGAATGAACACACTGCATGTGTTCCCTAAAACACACACTATGTAGATGGGTTTTCCTGAACAAACCCCTCTAATAACTCGGAAACCCCCAGTTTCAACCCAAAATATGTAGGTAAAACCTCAACAGTGCCTAAAAATTCATAATGGGTCTTCAAAAATTGAAAATAATTAAAATATAATGATTATGGTGAAACTAAAAAATGGCCTACCATTGGGTGGAATCCAACAAAACCTCACCCATTTCCAGAGTCTGTGGTTTCCGCACAATAATCCTGAGTGTCTTGCGCTCTACAGCGTTAACTTTTTTCTCTTACTCTATCTCTATTTATCTTTCTTCAAATCCCTCTCCTATCTCTATTTCACACGAACGTGAAGCTGTATGGGCATGCGCATGAATCCAAGGAATGAAAATAAAAAAAATGACAATAAATGAATAGAAAAATAAAATGGGGTCCCGACTAAGCCCCAACATCGAACTCATGTTTTTGTATTTCTCACACAAAACTCACCATTTTTTAATTAATTGTGTATAGAAAATCTCAATCTAAAGATCTGTTTAAATTTTATGACCAAGAAAATCTGGCTAAATAATTTTATATTTAATTTATTAATTATGAAATATTAATTATTGTACAAAAATTCAAATGCCTTATATATCTACCAATAGTTTAACTAGTGTAAAAAAATATTCTATGACCAATAGAGGCGATAGAAAAATTATCCAAGATCATCTATAAAATTAAAAAGATCTTTTTACCCCTTATAATATTCTCAATGTATAAATTCAACATTATCCTAAACATTTTTTTCCAAAAAAATAATGGTCCTAACAATATCCTCACAATAAACCATAGCATCCTAGAGAAGAAATGTGGTAAGAATACAATCATTCTATCAACACTAGTACCATCTCAAAAAAGATATATTAATTGTCCAATGACCAGTCTCATAAAATTAACATCTATCTCCTACACTAGAGACATTAACTATGACCAATCTAGAACTCCCCACTATAGGAATACTATTTTAATCAACTCCAAACCAAAATCTAAGATCAATGATTCATGGAAATTTAAAAATTTAAATTGAAATGAGCGGCACACCCTCATTAGGGGAATGGAGTGCTCCCAACCATAATAATTACCTTATACCATTCCTCGATCTGAAATTCCACATTCTCATTTTATAAACTAGGGAATACATTAGAGATTAATAGATTATTAATATAAGTACACCACGCTCTATTCGTACTCAACATGACATCAAGAAAGATAATGATAAACTCTAACATGGGTACACAAATCTTCTAAAAAAATGGAGGGTACATCCCCTTTGGTAAATTCTCACAAAAAAACATGCAAACTTACCTTTTTCCAACACCTGGACGCACATCTCTTGACAATGAATGTCCATGTTCAACATGGGTCAACCTCCTTCTAGTACCTAATTTTTTACAATGTGACCCATACTATAGAAGAACATTAACCACTTAACAAAAACTCTCAGAAAACCATACATATAGAATTTCTTCAAACCATCTGTCCTTAACTCACACCAGACCACTAATCAATTTAAAACTAAACGGTACCAATTGAAATCTGTGTATACCATATCACCTGACTCGTTATCTAGTGAGTCGTATATTATAGGACTATAATAACTCTTATACATGGAATATTAGTCTCCGTATTCTAGAATCTCCCTTATAACTCCTCTTCAAAATTAGGCCCCTCACCTGTACCATGATTTTATTCCATGACTGGTTGTTACATATCATCTTTCTAGTCACGATCATCTACCTGCACACTGACTACATTAGAAATAATGGAAACATCGGTCTACCTGGCCAAGAACATGAAAATCATTCCCATTAAAGCAATTCATGATACTAAATAGTCTTATGTGCTTACCAAATTTCGATGGTGTCAACATGGATATTTCAAATAACATAAGAACCTACCATGCCTAGATCTCAAAATGGGAATATAACCAATACCACTACCAAAAATGAATCATAAAATTCAGGACAACATTTTATGCATGTATCCATGGAACAAATGTTTTATCATTATAAATGGTTCTGATTCAAAAATAAGGATCTCAAGGTTTCTTACCTGGCCTTACTGATCAATTCTAACAACTAGGTCACAAGGTCTAACCATCTAGCCCAAAATATATACCTCTATAAAAAAGGTGAAGATCATAACAAACTATGAGGTTCAAACAAAAACACAAACATGGTTTTGATCCTCAATGAGCATTTCCAAAATGAATTTCTACTTGTAGGTCACGATACCGATGATGAAAAAGGGAATGAACGAAAACTCGCTTGGAATTAATATATGGTAATACCCTTGTAGGTCTATCTCTAAAAATGGCATGCTACCTTTCGACACCATACTCAACAATCCAACTATATAATAATAACATGAGAAACAACACTCTCTAAGGGGTACAATAAAGGGGAATCACATTCCATATCAACCTAGTAGGGTCATTGCGCCTCCCATGCTTGAGGACCGAGTCATCAACCTCAAAACAAAATACCTCAACGTAGATCCACATAACCTACCATTAAAATGATATATATATATATATACCCAATATAATATTACACCATCGTCAGTCAAATAACACTATATGAAGCCTATATGCTGTGAATTATATTCTTCAAATATGATTCTTGTGACACCTCTTTCTTATGCCGACCAAGAGTCAAAATCAATCATTGGCCTATTTATAATTGAAAATATCCATAGATCCACAAAAAGTCATAAAAACCACACAAAATATACATCAATAAAGTCTAAAATAATATAAACCTATAACATCAGATATTAGAATAGAAATACCATAACCATGGAAAACAAGACTTCATACTGGAACTAGTGTTCTCAACGCACCATTCTTATATCCATCATAGGTTAAGACACTATCCTAATAATATTTTCTACCATGTCTCAAAGAGTAAATACTAGGAAATAATACATATAGTACCATTTTGTAACATCACAACCTATATTCCACTATAATGATTCTATGAGATGATTGGTTATGAGGAATCAAGCATGACTCCCTGTACGCCAGTGTTTTCCGACTAGTAGTAGGGGGATAGGGTGTAAAAGTGGGAAGACTATGCCCTCTTATTAGATTGAGAAAATAGTGGAAATGTCTATGTATAATATGTGGTAGTAAATAAATAGATAGAATAATTATTAAATAAATTTCAATAGAATATGATTTATAAATTAATAAAAATCCTAGAAAATCCCGGACATCTATGTCAAACATACAACACTATTCACCCATATGGTTGACCATACGGATAATGGAGTAAATAAGAAACTGAAATAAAATCCTAGGTCTCTACTAATAACTCTGAGATAAACCACATACGTACTCTCCAGAAACTATCGAATTGCACTAGGTTGATTGGAATAACCCACATGAGCGACTCTGGTTGATCATGCAACTCATGGCCTTTGTCATATTCCCCATGTAATAGTGATCAAACGCTAAAGTATAAATAATATATTCACATACACCTAGATTCATGTTTATGGGTGATAAATAATTCATGTATGAAATCCCTATGATGATCCTATAATATATAATTAAATAAGTTCATCAAAAAGATAAATAAAAATCCTAAACAAGACTCAACTGAAAAGATAAGTAATTCGAATATTGTGAAGCCAGGATTGGACCTCGGGTATGTAATAATAATAAACTAGCTATGTTCATCCATGAATTTACATATCTATATATATATACATGTATAGTTCTATAACTAAATATACAAACATTGATATGAATATTCATGAGTAAGGTGAATCAAATAACATAAGACCAATCAATAGTCAATACATGGGTCTGTAATCCTGATTGCATTGATATATTGTGCAAGGGAAATGAGTTGGACATCATTAAAATCAATCCATGTATCTTTGATGTTATCTATGATTATATAATCCTAATTGACATATATCTACTTCTTCCAATACTACAAATGTATCTGAGCAAGCTACGAAACCATAGGGGGACACTCATCCAAACCCATGGTTCACCCATATTCACCTCTAATCATTATTTATAATTATTCTTGGGTAGTACATTCAAAAATCCTATAAATGTACATTGAGAATGATTCCATGATTCTCATTCCATGTATTTACAGTCCATTGAATGATCCCTAGGTCCCAGTCTGTTATGGTTCACGACAATATGAATTCAGATAATCCCCCAGGGTCTGAGCCTCAGGTGGTCTAAAGGAGAACTCACTGGTGACATGTCAGCCTACCCCTAGAGTCTCTAATAAAGGATATTATAATCACAAGATCCATCCAGATGAGCATAATCTTTCTTTGTATGCAATTATTTGAGATACCATGCCCAACACCATGGTCACGTAACCAATCAGTGAGAGTTTAATCATTCTTATCATAAGTCATAGGACAATGAGAGAGTAATAATCCTCCAGAGACAAAAAGTTGAGGAGAAAATAATCATCCTCTAAAGAACCCAATTTTAGGTGATAGTAATCATCATCTTCACTTCTCATATAGAGTGGTACAGAATCATCCTCATCGCATGGTGTAGGGGAATCATCCTTGAGTTTTATTACTATGGAAACCATGCATGTGTATCGAATTCACAGTCTTAATATATAGATACCTAGAAACACCTCTAAAAATCCCATTATTACAATAATCAAATATAAAGGATCAATAACCAGGTCCTAGAAGTACTCTTTTGTATACCAATAAACATATGAAATAACATGGGTTTGAATCTTGATCCCATGAAATCACGTATGGGAATCCCAATAAATAAGTAAGACGGTTCCCAAGAAGAAAACAGAGGAGTAACAAAGGTAAAGAAATATTCCTCGTGTCTTAATTAATATCCCCAAACCAGAAATCCCTTCTGGTAATAATCACTGCATCAACAGTACCCATGTGGAGTGTAAATAATGAGTGTGGGTGGATGAATACCTAAAACTAATGTTACATCCACAACCCTAAGGGATAAAAGGTTTGATATGGGTTATAATGTGAAACCCACTACTATGTATACCAAAGCCTTACTAATTATCTCAGGGTTAGTCACACATTGTGGCATATGTTGGGCCCCACAATTAAAAAATAAGAGAGGCATTCTACTTGGGATACTCGAGGTATACATATTAGAGAAATAATCTTACTCGGGATCAATATCCAAAATGTTAAATGATGAATACTACATTGGATCCATAGAAATAAATATAATGGTTGAATCCTAAATGGGATCCTCTGCTGACAAATGTAAAGGAGGAATCCTTCATCGATTAATCAATAGATAATGTAAAGGAGGAATACTACATTAGATCCTCAACAGATAAGTTAGAGGGGGAATCATACATCGGATCCTCAAAAGGTCAAAAGGTAAATGAATCCTATAAGGGACTACCTAAGTCCAAATGAAAGGAAAGGCATCTCTCAAGGGATCCATGGTAACCTGTAAGAATATAGGTGCATATTACTTTGGATCCTCATTGTCAAAACATAAAAAGGGGAATGCTACAGGGGATCTGTGGAAGAAACTAGTATCCCAGCCTCTTAGTCCATAAGGGAACACCTCTCAATTGATATAAACTCAATGGAAGAGATATAGACAAATAAAATAATAGATATAGCTCATAGATCATCTGATATTATGGTTTCAGTCTAAGGGGACACTGGATATAATTATTGGAGGGAGAACCTCTCCAGTTATGAATAGTTTGGAATGCATCCAAGGAGTCTTCAAAAGTCATCATTGGTCTTAACATTGTTATCTATAAGGAGAGATACTCATAAATGACTAATAATGGGTCCAAAATTGATTCATTTCTTAAATGTTATAGAAAAAACCAAAAATGATTAAATAAGGTGAACTACACGGAAAGTCTTTAATTGAAAATGACATTTACTCGCAAATCCCAACCTAGGCATGTACTTTAGTAAGAGAATTATGAAAATACCCAATTACAAGGCATGTAAGCTAGGTACATGACGAGGACCCTACATAGGTGTATCTTTTCATGTTCCCCACATAGCCTGGCCATGTAATTCTATACAGTGGGAGACACAGACATTGCCTGGCCATGTACTCAACACGACATGTGCACCTTACATAGGAATCCTGGCCATGTACTTGTATACATGGATATGTGAAAGTACATGGAATTTTTACCCCATTCAATTCATTTTCTTCTAAATGGGAATCATCCCAAAAACAAAAAAAACCCATATTTGTTTGTTCCCTGAACATCTGGTTGTGTAGATAGGTTCTCTTAAATAGAAACCCCTAAAATCACCATGAAACCCCCATTTTCCCACAAAAAATAGTATATTGATCTTAAAGGGTACCATATAAAGAAAAATTGGTATTTATAACAATAAAATGATTAAAATATGTGTTATTATTGAGAATCCAAAAAATAACCAACCTTTGGGAAGAATCCACTAATGCTTCACTTGCTTCCATGGTCTATGTTTGCTGCACAATGATATGGTTTATCCTTAGTTCCATAGTGGTACCTCTTTCTCTCTCTATCAGATTATATTTCTCCCTAACCCTCTCACAGATCTTGTTTATTTAATGGGGAATCCACATGGGTGCACATAATATGGAAATGAAGATAATGAAAATAAAGTGATGAAAGAAAAGAAAACATAATGAATATAAAAAAGAAAAGGGGCCCCAACGTGATCCTCACATCCAACTGAAGTTATGGTTTGACTAGAAAAAATTCTCATACTGAATACAGTGATAATGACTGAATATTAATTTAAAACAAAATACAAAATATTTGACTTAAGGAAACCACATGAATAATTTTATATTTAATTTATTAAATATTAATTATTAATTATTCCACTACAATTTGAACAACTCTAATATCATCCAAAATCCATTCATAGGGAAAAAATAATCTTTTGGGATCAAAGATTGGTAAGAAGAATTATCCAATATCATATTATAGGATAAAAATACCATTTTACCCAATACAATCATTTGACAAAAAAAAATTTAAATTTATGATCCGAATTGTAGTCTGAAAAATACTGGTCCATACATCGATGATTTCATGGATACATTAATGACCCATTCTTTTACATCACATAAATTTGAGTTAAGTTAATAATTTTAATTTATTTAAAAATGATGATCCTTTAATGTTTATTAATATAGTGAAAAAGGCCATAACTCAAATATAATAACTCAAAATATTAGAATGTGCGCACTTCTACACTATATCTATTTCTTATAAAAAACTTTAAAAAAGAAACATGGTTTAATTTCATGTTTTAACATCAAAACATTTCCTTGATTCCATAATTGACATGGTTCACCTATAAATTCTATGAATTTTTTTTGGAAAAAATTGGATGAGCATAGAAATATCAGTAAGTAATATAAAATATGTAATGAAACCGTTAGTCCATGAATACATTAAACTCTAGAAAACATTTAAAAAAATTATATTTTTCGCCCATAAAATATAATCTCATTAACATTCCTCATTAAATCATAAAATTAATGAATAAACTAATTACGATATTGAATATTTAAGGTAACTTGTGTCATTAAAATCATACATTCATTATAGCTTTCACATCTCCCTAGGGAGTAATCTTCATGGTTACATTTGAAAAACACATTATAGTATATTCCCTAAATATCATAGGAGAAAACGTATAGATTAGTGCTACATCAATACCTAATGATTTGGAGAGCATTCACGGGATTAGTTCCCCTCATATTATCATAGAACCACTTTTATACTTAAATAATTCTGAAGAAACATATCATAAACATAACACATAAATCAAACGTAAAAGAAAAAATAACATTTCCACATTAAAATCACATAAATTATTTACAAGATGAACAATGTTAAATTATAACACATTATTTTAAAATAAATTGATAATCATGAAAAGAAAACTTCAATACATAACAACGACATGAAATACTGAAATTCCATTCCTGGATGATTTGTAGAAAAATATTCTATGTAATTGAGATAATCAATCAATTTTAAATCAGAATAAAAAAATTTTAAAAATGATTTTTGAATCAATGTTCTCCATGCGAATTTAAAGCTTTTGAATGGAATAAAATTTCTAAAACATTCATTTACATTTAAATAAATCTATAAATCCATTTTTAAAACATTTAAAATAATAAGAATGATTTAGAATAATAAATTATTAAAACATTTAAAATGATGTTTTAGTTAGAGTCCTTTACCACATAAGAAACACATGATTAAAAAAAATTAAAGAATAACAATTAAAAAAAATTAAATATAATGATATTATAATAATTCCTGATATGACGTGTCAAAATAGTTTTATATACAACAGATATGATAATCAAGGTTCATAACATCAAGATATTAATTAATAAAAGTATTTTGATACAAAGTCCCTTACATTTAGTTTAATTTGTTATGAATATTCCTTGTTATTCAAGAATAATAAAATAAGGTAAATTTATACTTGCTTCAAAACCATTAAATATTTATTATTCCTTTAATTTAAATAATTACAATGTTATAATAAATATTTAATTATTTGAGTTCATGTTAGATGATTTTTCGATATTCAGTACTTGAGCCAAAAATAAACAAGGTATGATGTCAATAGTCCATGTGCTCAGAGGTCCAATATCTACAAAATAATAATCATGAAAAAAATATTGATTATATATCAATTATATTTTTAAATACATTCATTAAATATATATATATGAATAATTAACTGTGTTACAACTATGGAGATGGTTAGCCATACATGCACATGAGTAATGTCTCCATTTTTCATTTATCATTATGGAAGTAAAGTAATTATTATTTTATAATTTTCAAATGATCACAATATTATTAACATCATAGTAATAATATAAATATACATTTATATTGATCATACATGTGATGTGGCGAATAAATAATATTCGAATCGCTTTGTCGAGGTGATAGTTTACATATACGAACAAACGACATAATCTTTTTTATGATCATGGAAAGTAAGAGAATAATTGATGTACTATCCAATTATTATAATAAATATGTCATGAATATAATATATAATCATTAATTATTGTACTATTGTAACACACCATGATTTCATAGTAAGTTGTTTTCATTAAAGTAATTCAATAGCTTGAGCTACACACAACACCGAGTTCCAGTGCACCATGACTTACCAAACTAACCGTTCAAAAGTGGTTATGAATAGTATTAACAAAATTTTAAATTTTATATACTCCATATAATTTTACAATCCATATTATGTGTTTCTTAGACAAAATATAAGAAGAAATTCAATTTTTTCAGATAAAAGAAGTATTTTTAAAAAAAATTCAATTTTACCACCTTTTAATGGACAACACATTTTAAAGCCAATATTAAAAATCTTTTATATATTTAATTTAATTAAATTAAATTCTTCTTTAGAATTGGGACATAAAAATTTATTTTGGATAATTTTTTTGTACTTTTCTAATAACTTTTATATTTTGATGAATACTGAAAAATACTAATTTTAAATTGAAAACATCTTTTTTAATCGAAATAACTTATAGTGTTAAATTACGTTTTTGAATGGTATGGAAGTATAATTTGATTATATTTTTATCATTTAATACAATTTTGGTGATTATATGATATTTCACATTTACAGTTGACATAAACACATGTCAATCTTTTGATTGTTTAAACTTTTTAAAAGCTCTCTTTTTGGTTTTGATAGCGGGAAATAATTTTAAATTAATTAATGAAACTTCTATGATTTGAATTTGGTAAAATAGAATTCATTTTTTAATTTATAATATCAAAGTTATCTTAGGGTAAATATTTTTTATTTTTCTGAAAACATTCAGTTTATGATAAATAGTGAAAAACAATGCATTATAGTTGAAAACCGACTTTTTATTAAAATAATTATTTATTTTCATTAAATTTATATTATGTAAAAATATATGTATAATACCTGTTACAGTTCAATGTAATTCATTGATGTCATTTTATATTAAAATTAGATGTATAAATTTTTATTGAACTTTTTACCTTCTTTTACCCACCTCCTATGAGCATTTGCAAATTCACATAAAACACAATTTTACTGCATCTATGATTGGAATTTCAAAAATTCAAGAGATTTGGTTCATATCAGTAATAAAAATGGGGTTCAATAAGATGAAAATAATTTTTTATGAATAGTAATTTTTTTCTTTTATTTTCCATGGTTAAAAGTAAACATGGTAATTAAGGGGAAAAATTTTATCATAATTACCCCCAACACATGTACTAATTCTATTGGATAAGTGTAATTAGACTTAAAAAAACATTAGAAATAAAATATGATCCTTTAGGTCCACATGGATTAGATTAGGACAATTATTATTATTTTACTTAAAGAAGAGTTAAAAGAGTTAAAATCAATGTTTAATAACTAAAACATTTATAATATTAGGTTATACATAATATAAATTCTACTATAAATATTTAATAGAAATATAAAATTATTTCCATCAGAATGGTATTTTATGTATAATTTTTAGAAATTAAATAATTTAATTTATTAATGACACAATGATGATGCATTAATTATCTAATTAATGAAATATTAAAATAATTGATATTATAAATATCCAAATAAATGTAATATGATATTTTTTATGAATTATAATAATTATATAGGTTAATATGGCATGTTAAGGTTGGTTGGATGAATTTTTTTCGAATTAATAATGTTGTAATGAATTTAGAAAAACCAAAATACCAAATAGTGTCAAAAGTGACATAAAAGAGTTTTTAAACAAAATATTATATTATTAATTGATATTTTATTCCTAAAAAAATTTGTTTTGGCCAAAAGACTTATATAATGATAGGTGTATCACTAAAGAAACACTTGATGATCATATGGATGTATATAGATTGTTCATTAACCATATAATATAAATATACAAAAAGACGTGGTAAATGTCAAACTATTTAACTAAGAGTTAAATCAAAAAGATAAATTTATTATAGTGACCAAAACGTGTATAAAACCTATAGGGAGAGTGTTGTTTCGACCCATCCCCACCTTAGATTTTAAATAATTCATTTTTTAGCCACTAGAAACCGAAAATAATTTTATTATAAAATAGTATTTAAATCTTTTCCTAAGGTACCCTTCACCCATCTTATAAAAGGGAACTTCCTCTTCTCTCACATTCACACCATCAAAGCCATTTGGTTCGGCCAACCCATACCCAACTATCCTCTCAACTATCCTCCCTTAATCATAGAAGCTTTCCTTTAGATAGAAATCCAACTTATGGAGACCTTTTGATCAAATCAATAGGAAGAACCCGAAAAAGAGGTAAATATTTCATCACCTCTTTCATGTTCCTTTCTTCTTCCACTTCGTATTTCATTGTTTATTCCAATATAAAATAATAAATTAAGTATATTCTATATACTACGATGTTATTATATATATGGTAAAACCATATTCATTATTCTATCCATCCTTTGAATAATATTTTACCATAGGTGCGTACGTACGACTTACCGTCTCCAGGTCATGGTGTAGTTGTTATTCAATACATTATTTTTTGGATGGGTATAATAATGAGATTTAATTAAGGTAAATAATAAATATAATATCATAATTATTCAGTATATAAGATATAACATCCAATTATATGTTATTTAAATATAAAAAGTATGATATTGTCTCTCGTGAGTACATACAAATTACCGTCTCCATGAACGCGATAAGATTCATTCCCCGTCGTATCCATTCAAGAGTCATTTTCAATAGATTATTACAAATAATTTTAAAAGAATTAATATCATTCTCAATATGAATAATATATATCTTAACCATAAAAAACATTACTTACGTAACAAAGCATATAATGGAAAATGATTCAGTTAACACCCAAAAAGACGATAATACTAAAATATTACTAAGAATGAAATATTAAAAGATTATATATGATATCATATTAATGTATACATGTCGGCGCCGAAAAAAAAGTCCGTAACTCTCGGAGGAATTTTCAGAATGACGAAGCGAAGTCATATTCGGAATCAGAGGCCCGATCCGGAGGCCCGGGATGTGGTGCGCGAAATAAAGGAGGCTCCGCGCAGAAAATTGTTTTTTGTGCATAGAATCACTGGGATTCGCGCAATTGAGACGTTGAGGCGCACAATCCTTGCGCGCCCCTGTTCAGCGCGGCGAGCTTTTGCGCGCCGGCTGCGCTTGCGTGCAAATAATTTCGCGCGCCGCCTTGATTCCGCGCCGGAGGTCGCCTATAAATAGAAGGTGACCCCGAACGGTTTGGGGGTTGCGGAATCCGAAGCGACTCTCATGCGCACAATTCAGCTCCCCCCGCGCGCAAGATGACTTCCAGGTAAAAAACCTCATTTCGCGCAACCTTGCCCCGGAGTTCGCCTTTGCGTGCTACTCAACCGGCTTCATTGAATTTTCCCCCTCCCCAGTGTTCCAGCCTTGCGCGCAATGTGTGTCTCGTGCGCGCAATAGGCTGCCGTGCACGCAAAACCCTACACATATTTCCCTCTCCATGCGCAATTCCATTGCTCCAATTGCGCGCCGTCCTGGAGTTTTGCGCACAAACCTTCCCTTTTGCGTGCAAATCCCGGGACTCCTCACCTTGACACACCTTGGCTGCCCCTGCACCGGCACCTGATGTCTCCCCTACCGGGCATGCACACCATGCGTTGTTTTCCCGTACGGCCTCCCAGGCTCGTGCGAAGTAACCTCAAGGTCCCTTGGGCTGTGTTTCCCGTTGCGTTGATTTTCCTTGTGCTTCTCTGCATAGGCACGCTAACGGTTATTGCTTCTTTAAATAGCCACGCTAATGTGGACCCCCTGGTGGTTCGTTCTGCGGACCCCTTCACCATGGCCTTGCGGATGCCTTCCCTCCCACAAGGGGTAAAGGGCGTTGGGCATGTAAGACCTAGGGGTGTGGAGAAAACCCACCTCGTCCAGGCTACAGGATGTTAAACAACTAGGCACCTCGTCCTTAACACAAGACGTTAAACTGTGATCCGACCCCGTTCTTCGCACGATGGGTCCCCCAAGCTCAGACATTCATTATGCCCGCTCGTCTCCACGGGAATGAAATCTTCCTCACATGGAATGAGATCCTCCTTGTCGGAGCGACGTTTGTCCGCGGGGGAAGGGCGGCCTCAGAGTGTAAGCCCCTAGCCTTTCTTGCGGATGATTGCACCTGTGCATCTATGTACTTCCCCCCGTCCAAGGCCAGTGGAGTCCTTTTCCCACTTCACTTTGTCGCACCACGAGCCTCCACCCTGGAGTAAGTCCCGACGCCAAGGGCCGCTAACCACGCGTAAGCCCATGTTTCCTCTTTGGGCCGCTCAACGCCGAAGCCCCATTGCACTTCTCATGGATGCACCCTTTGCGACGTGATCGTCTGGTCCCTACTGCCTCTTGTTTCTCACACCGAGCATTACTCACATGGGCTTAAAATGTGCATCGACCATGACATCCTCTTATGGGCCACCCCAGAGCGTAAGCCCCATCCCAGCGAACTACGTGGACTTTGATCTTTGCTAACGCATGGTATGTAGGAAGCCTCCATGAGGTTCAAGACCACTACCTGGTCATCCCGACCTCTCCATGTCGGTTCCCCGACCACCTTGGGCTACCTCAGAGCGTAAGCCCCAAATATTCCATCTCGCATGACGTTAAACTATATTCCGCCCCGCATGACGTTAAACTGTATTGCGTCCCTCATGACGTTGAACTGTATTTCGTACCGCATGATGTTAAACTGTATCGCGTCCCACATGACGTTAAACTGTATTCCCTCCCGCATGACGTTAAATTATATCGTGTCCCCCATGATGTTAAACTGTATTTCATCCCACATGATGTTAAAATGTATCGCATCCCACATGACGTTAAACTGTATTCCATCTCGCATGAAGTTAAACTGTATTCCCCATCTTGGGCCGTCTCAGAACGTAAGCCCCATGTCTCACTCCACCATCCATCCTGATCCTTACCCGGGCCGCCACATCACGGTGAGGTCATGCTACCCCATCCCATTCCATGACACCTGGGAAGATGCCCACGTGCGGGACCCAACATCGTTGTTCCCTCCTAGGGATCCTTCAACCCGATCCGTCTCCACAAGACGTTAAACTCGCGACATACCCCGTGTTAAACATGGGAAGCTGAGGAAAACCTCAGATGGTACATATTCCCCGCGTTTGATGTGGGATGCCTCGGGCTTCTGCACCCTCGAGAAGTAAAGTGATGAGGGACCAAAGACAGACATGCTGAAGATGCTCCAACGTGACCATTCTCCCCACCGAAGGTTGCTGCCCCGACAAGACCCCTTGGAGCGTCCTGACGGAAGCAGCGTAATTAAATGGCGTCCATGTAGATATGGAATCGGGAATGAGCTTCACGA
This sequence comes from Viscum album, assembly GCA_963277665.1. Lineage (NCBI taxonomy): Eukaryota > Viridiplantae > Streptophyta > Magnoliopsida > Santalales > Viscaceae > Viscum > Viscum album. The sequence goes on along the minus strand of OY728163.1, from coordinate 712,254,969 downwards.
ACCCGTATTAAATCTATTAGGGAGACCCGGACTAGGTGACGAGTTCCTAGGAGGAATCCACAGAAGGAAGAACCGACATCCCATCATCCCGGTTTCGATCAAGGAGCAGACGTCCCTGAACAAGGAACGGATGATGCCCGCCTTTGGAAAGCGGGAATGCGGGGCAACAAACAGCGTGTCCTCCCCACAGACGGATGTGTGCGCCCCAGCAAAAGCGTCGGAAAGAGAAATGGTGAACCCAACGTGAAGCTATTCTCCTCAACACGAGGAATGGTAGCCGTTGGGGCGTCGGATCCACAGAAATGGTGAACCCGACTGTTTTCGACACTTTCGCCGGGGCGCGCGCCCGTCCGTCCGTGGAGGAGGACGCGCGGCGCTTTGTTGCCCCGCATTCCCGCTTTCCAAAGGCGGGCGGCATTCACTCCTTATTCAGGGACGTCTGCTCCTTAACCGAAACGGGATGATGGGATGTCCGTTCTTCCTCCTGTGGATTCCTCCTCAGAACTCGTCACCTAGTCCAGGTCTCCCTCATAGATTTAATACGTAGTTCGTGAAACTCTTCCCAATGCCATGTTTCCATGGACGTCGGTTAATTACACTGCTTCTGTCGGGACATTCCAAAGGGTCCGGTCAGGACAGCAACCTTCAGTCAGGGGAGTAGTCACGTTGAGGCATCAGTAGCGTGTCTGGATGCTGGGGAACCTGGCATGTCTATCTGTTATCTCTGATCACAAGGCTTCTCAAGGGCGTGGAAGCCCGAGGCATCCCACATCGAACACGGGGAATTATATTCCATAGACACATATCTGAGGTTTTCCTCATATTCCCGTGTTTAACACAGGGTATGCCGCGAGTTTAACATCTAGCAGAGACGGATCAACCCAACCAGAGCATTAGCTAGGATAGATCGGATTGAGGGATTCTCCTTGAAGGGATGTCGATACCGGGGCCAGCCAACGGGCGGTTGTGAAGAAGAGCATACTGACATGGTTTCACCGAGATATGATGGTCCGGACGAGAATCAGGATGGACGGTAGATGGATGAATGGAGTGGAGATGGAGTGAAATGGGACCATCGCAGGGGCGATGGTGAAGTTGGGCTTGATCCTTGAGGAGGCTTCCTACGTATCCCCATGGCAGGGAATCAAAGTCCACGTAGTTTGGGATGGTGCCGGTAAACCAATGTGAAGGTGGACCTTGGCCCGATGAATGTCGTCAGCGAACCAACGTGAAGGTGGACCTTGGCCCAATGAATGTCGTCAGCGAACCAACGTGAAGGTGGACCTTGGTCTGATGGGAATCGTCAGCGTGCCGACGTGAGGGTGGACCATGGTCCGATGAGTGGTGGGATTGAGCCTCTGGAAGGCTTCCTACATACCATGCCTTGACATGGATCAAAGACCTCGTAGTTCAAAGGGTTTCATTGGTGAATTGTCGTGAAAGTAGACCCGTGGGTCCACTAGTGGTGGGATTAAACCTTGGGAAGGTTTCCCACGTACCATGCCTTGACATGGATCAAATTCCTCGTAGTTCAAAGGATTGATGGAATACAGTTTGACGTCATGCGGGACGGTAGTGAACCGACGTGAATGAACGACGGGCAGTGGGTGTCGGAGAACCAACGTATATGATGGACCTTGATCCAACGGGAGATGGGATTGAACCTCTAGGAGGATTCCTACGTACCATGCCTTGACACGGATCAAAGTCCTCATAGTTCGGGTTAAAAATGGGGGGGGGGGGGCTTGGTACACCGACAAGGAGACGGTTTGGGCCAATGATAGTTGGGCTTGAACCTCAGGGAGGCTTCCTATGTACCATGTCTTGACACGGATCAAAGTCCTCGTAGTTCAAATGGGGAATGCAGTTTAACGTCGTGCTGGACGTAGGTAGAACTTGACGTGAATTGGATGATGGGTGGGCTTGAACCTCGTGGAGGCTTCCTACGTACCACGCCTTGACATGGATCAAAGACCTCGTAGTTCAAATGGGGCTTTGTCAGCGAACCAACGTGAAAGTGGACCTTGGTCCAATGAGTGGTGGGCTTGAACCTCTGGAAGACTTCCTACGTACCATGCCTTGACATGGATCAAAGACCTCATAGTTCAGGTGGGGTTTTGTCGGCGAACCGACGTGAAAGTGGACCTTGGTCCAATGGGTGGTGGGCTTGAACCTTTGGAAGGATTCCAATGTACCATGCCTTGACATGGATCAAAGACCTCGTAGTTCAGGTGGGAATGGGTGTGTAGTTTAATGTCATGCAGGACAAAGGGAGGGGTATATAGTTTAACGTCATGCTGGACGATGGCATGCAGTTTAACGTCATGCGGGACGGGGCGAAACTCAACGTGAATGAATGACCAAGCAATGTGGCTTAAACCACATGGAGGATTCCAACGTACCATGCCTTGACACGGATCAATGGCCCCGTAGTTCAAATGGGGAATGCATTTTAACGTCGTGCTGGACGTAGGTAGAACTCGACGTGAATTGGATGATGGGTGGGCTTGAACCTCATGAAGGCTTCCTACGTACCACACCTTGACATGGATCAAAGACCTCGTAGTTCAAATGGTGCTTTGTCGGAGAACCGGCGTGAAAGTGGACCTTGGTCCAATGAGTGGTGGGCTTGAGCCTCTGGAAGGCTTCCTACGTACCATGCCTTGACATGGATCAAAGACCTCGTAGTTCAGGTGGGGTTTTGTCGACGAACCGACGTGAAAGTGGACCTTGGTCCAATGGGTGGTGGGCTTGAACCTTTGGAAGGATTCCTACGTACCATGCCTTGACATGGATCAAAGACCTCATAGTTCAGGTGGGAATGGGTGTGCAGTTTAATGTCATGCAAGAAAAAGGGAGGGGCATATAGTTTAACGTCATGCTGGACGAGGGCATGCAGTTTAACGTCATGCGGGACGGGGCGAAACTTGACGTGAATGAACGAATAAGCAACGTGGCTTGAACCTCATGGATGCTTCCTACGTACCATGACATGACATGGATCAAAGTCCTCGTAGTTCGCTATGGGTGGAGGTCAGTGTCGGTGCTCACTCTAAGCCCACATGAGTCATGCTCAGTGTGAGAAACAAGAGTTTGCAAGGACCTGACGATCACTTCGCAAAGGGTGCGTCCGTGAGAAGCGAAGAGGGGCTTACGCGTTAGGTGGCCCATGGTGCTGGGACTTACTCTAGGATGGAGGCCCATCGTGCGAGAAAGCACGGGAAAGATGGACCTTGGTCCAATGATGGGAGGTGCCTCGTTCACTATCACACTCTCCACTGACCTTGGTAGTGTGGAAGTACGGAGATGTAGGCGTGCAACCATCCGTTGGGGAACTAGGGTCGCACATCTCCAATGAACATACGCCACTCCAATAAAGAGGATATCATCCCTTGTGGGTGGGTGATTCCATTCCCGTGGAGATGAGTGGTGTAAAAAATGTTCGAGCTGGGGGGACCCTTCGTGAGGGGCACGAGGTCGGGTCACAGTTTAACGTCATGTGTTGAGGACGTGGTGCTTGGCAGTTTAACGTCCTGTAGCTCGGACGAGGTGGGTTCACTCCAAACCCCTAGGACTTACATAACCGGTACCCTCTGGTCCTTGGGGAAGGTAAGGTACCAGTAAGGCCATGGATAAGGGGGGTTGTGGAACAAACCATCAAGGGGTCCACGTTAGCATGGCTATGCGAAGAAGCAATAGCCGTTAGCGTGCCTATGCGAAGAAGCATTAGGTGAAGCAACGCTACGGGTGGTATTGTCCATGGGACTTTGAAATCACATCGTGAAAACCTGGAGGGTCGCACGGGAAGAGGAATATCTAAGGAAAGGAGTGTGCTTCGCGAAGTGGAGTGCCTTGGACTTATCATGGGGCATAGGTGTGAGTGGAAGGTGCTTCGCGAAGTGGAACAGTGTTCGCGGAGCACTGCCTCGCGAAGAAGGGGTGCCTCGCGGAGCAGGGTCTTGCGAAGCAGTGTGCTTCGCGATGTGTAGCGATCCTGCCTTAGCATAGAGATCACTAGCAATGGTTGGGTGTTTCGCGAAGCATAAATGCTCAGTGGCTGCCCGGGTTCCCTTGGGAATCCCCTTCCTTCGCGAATGCCCTTGAGCTTCGCGAAGGGCATCCCTCTCGGAAGAGGGGCACAAAACGAGACAATTCAGAGGCGTCTCGCGAAGTAGAAGTACCTCGCAAAGTTCATGATTCCAGGGAAAAGAGTGCTTCGCGATTCGGAAGAGGAGAAGCCGAAAGGTCGGATTGCCCATCCTCGGGACTCAGAGGGAGTCCAGTACTTATAGGCAAGGGGCGCCGCGAAGCAGAACTCACGCGCCGCCTCTGGTGCTTCGCGGCGTACTTGCGAACGTCAACGTCATACAGGGAGGGTACCGCCTCTGGAGCTTCGTGGCGGCTCGAGAACGTCAAATGCGTTCGCGGAGGATTACCGCCTCTAGAGCTTCGCGGTGGCTCGCGAACGTCAAATGATTTCGCGGAGGATTACCGCCTCTGGAGCTTCGCGGCGGCTCACGAACGTCAAATGCGTTCGCGAAGGATTACCACCTCTGGATCTTCATGGGGCCACGATGATCAAGGCCCTTCGCGTCAGTTCTTTTTGGCGGTACTTCGCGGTGGTGCTTCGCGAGGCAGTGTGCCAGCCTTCTTTTTCGTTCCAACCATTCATGAAATATTTTGGCGCCAGCAAATTCCCCCCCTCAGACTTGGAGCCGCGGAGGGCGAAGGGTCTAAGTTTGAGGGGAAATCGCCAAAATTTTCGGTGGTTCGCGATGCGGCTACGCGAAGGGGCCCCGCGGTGCTCACTGGGGCCACCGATCCGGGAGCGCAGCGATGCTCCGCGCGGGTGAGGCGCGACGCGATGCTCCGGGGCCACCGCCTATAAATAGGGGGTTCGACCTCTTTTGTCTTCACGCGCCATCCTTGTATTTTTGTGCTCTCGACTTCGCGAAGCTCCGTGTACTCCGTGACTGCCCTCCGCGAATCGAGATTCGCAGCGCACCGCGGGTCTCCGACTCCGCGTCCGCGCCAAGTGAGCCTCTGTTTGTTGGCCTTGGCCAGACTTCGCGGCTTGGTCTCGCAACCGATCTTTGCGATCAGGCTTCGCGATTCAGCTTCACGGTCGAGCTTCGCAATTCAGCTGAAAAAATTCTTTTCTGAGGGCCAGAGTTAAAATGGCCCATCAAGAGGCTGTATTGGGGGTGCTTGCAGATGCTGCTCGTCGGGATGAGATGGCCAACTGTCCAGGCCTGGGGGAGATGGTTCGAAGCCACTCGGACCACACTTCTTTGACAGATATGATTTTGGAGGGTCATAAGGATTATCCGAAGTGCATGAAACTGCCATTGTATGGCTTCGGGCTGAGGGATGACGTTTTTATCCCTGAGGCGAGTAGGGACGAACCAGCTTGCTGGTTCAGGAGCATACCATGCCAGCACAAATGGTTCAGGGCTGCCGATGGTCACGAACAAGAGAACTTCACACCCGTTACCGCTGACTATCTCTACAACCATGTGAACGACATTGACGGGAAGCCACTGCAGCCGGAGACTTCCCCTCCCCTCTACCGTACCATGTTGAAGGAGGCTTTGCAGGATTCGAAGAAGGGATGGTCCGATGAGTGGGACATGTGCTAGGGCGGAAACTTTACTAATGACTGGGCCTGGTCTTACTGGGTAGGCGCCTCATGCGAGGAGTTTGGTGCCGAGCTGAGGAGAGTGGGGTTGTATGAGGCGGCATGGGCCTCCCAATTCCACATTTACCAACTTAAGGAGCTAATGCCAGAATTGCTGAGTAGATGGTCATCTAGGACCAACACTTTTCACCTACATCATGGGGAGGTGGGCATCAGCCTATGGGATGTCCACCAGATTTCTGGGGTTCCGATATTGGGGGTCATGTATGACGAATTCCTCCCCATTGTCAGTGCATGGGGGGATACGGAGCAAATTCCACGACTGGCGTCGGCGCTGATGGCACTTGTCCCTAGAGAGGACAAGGAGGCAGTGAGGGACGTTCATTTTAGAAGATGGTTCAAATGCTTCCTGAATTTCCCAGAGAATCGAGAGTTCCCTCCGAGGCCTCGAACTTGTCCAAGGGTGGCCCAACGGGGCAAGGGGCTCTTGTATTGGCGGGTCTTGGAGGACAACCAATAGAAGACTTGGGGTTTCAGTGTCAACACTGAACAACAGCCGATAATCAGGTTGGCGTCATTCATCGCGGCTCTCATCTGTGGTTGGATCCTACCGGTGAGAGATACAAGCATGGGGGTACGGCCCAGCTCATTTATCATGGCGTCGATGCTGGACATGGGGCAGCGGATCAACCTAGGGATTCCGATGCTCACCAAACTGTATAGAATGCTGCAGCATATTAGCGAGGGAAAGAAACAGCCAAGGATATGCAGGCCCTTCCACCTCCTGTATGGGAGGATCGCAACGCATATCAGGGGGATTTACGAGTATCCAAACCCCATTTCGCCGTCAGGATCGAACTTCCGCCCCTCCATCATGAACGCGGTCGGGAGCTTCCCGTTCAAACTGGCCATTCTGATGGTGCTGAATCGGGTGTGGAGGGCGGATGAGTTTAACTTCCACCCCTTCTCATTGCCGATGGGGATGCTTACTGATGATTGACGGGGAACATAAGAACATCGGGCTTACCTCCTGGACTTCCAAGGTGGAGTTTTGGTGGCACGAATAGATCGTGAGCCGCTCTGTGGACCGTACACCCCGCATCGGTTTGTGAGGCAGTTCTGGTGCCTCCAGCAGCTAACCCCGCAGGTCTACTGGGACGTGCATCACGAGGTGCACCCGTGTGTGATGAGGTAGTTGTGGCTTATGTTCACATGGGAAGATGGAAAGATGCGGATTGCATTGCCTCCATCCACCACCGCTTTTGGATTGGTGAAGGAGTACGCCATCAGTTGGGAGGCTGCTTACCCAGGGGAGATGCTGAAGCAACCAACTATTCGGGTCGGTGACGGTGGGCCTCCTCTATCTCGAGGTCAGGGTCAGAGGGCAGCTAGGGCCGCTCTCGGTAGCGGGTCTTCCATGGCGGCGAGACCCGCACCGGCCGAGGGTATGGCAGGAGCGGTGGATCCGGTGATTCCGGAAGAGCAGGGTCATCCGGAGGGGCGGCCACCAAGGGGATTTCGTAGGATATCCACTCAGGCTCCGGGGAAGTGCATGCGTCATATTGACATGGAAGAGGATGCTGTCTTCCCGGAAGCTTGGGACATTTGGGATATCAACCGGCAATTCCTCAGCCCACCCGAGATATGGGCCCACCTGAATCGCCTCGGGATGGAATTACCGGTCATAGGCCCAGTTCAGGCTGGATTCATGGCGTCTCCGGCGGAGGCAACACAGTACCTGGACGAGTTGGAGGATTACGTTCACTCCAGTGGTGTCCCTCGCCCAATAAAAGACCGGGTGAGGGTACTGTTGAATCAGACGGTCCCCCCATAGTTATCATCTTCCAATCCGAGGGAGCGCTTCCCCTTGCCGGAAGAATCAGAGGACTCCTCTCTGGAGGATGAGGCTGGAGGAGGGATTCCGTTAGAGGAGGGCGAGGCCGAAGACCGAGGCTCAGAATCCGAAGATTACGCGGAGGCTCTCGAGGTAGCATTCTGAACTTCTTTCCCTATGATCTGTTCTTGGGTCACTATGGACTTCTCACCAATGTTTGAGCCATGCAGGAAGAACTTGTTCGCAAGCCTCATTCTCGCTCCTTGGCGGGTGATGACTCGAGACCATCAGAACCTGCGCCTATGGCTACGTCCAGTTCCGCATCTGGTGGGAACAGAGCACCCGAGGTGGCTCCTCCGGAATCTCCAGACCATCCAACAGTATACGAGGGGCCTCGTCTCGGGGTCCCGTCAGTACCGGCTCAAGAGCATCTCCAGGAGGTCGATCTCTGTGAGTCTCCTCTACCGGTATCCTCATTTTCATATATATACCAAGCCCACCAACTAACATTTATGTCCCTCTCTATCATGCAGTTCTTCGACTGGCGTGGGCCGCTGCGGCAAGACTGGACGGGATGTCTGGTGGCGTCCCTCCTAGGGGAATGCCAGTGATGGTGGCGATAGTCCTACCATCTCCTCATGCTTCGATGCACATCATCACTGGCGGGACCACCAGCAGGGTCGTTCCCAAAGTCATTGAGGTGGACTCCGAGGAGGAGGATCAACTGGTCGGTCCCAGTCTTGTCACGCCTGCTTCGGTGCCAGGTGTCGTACTAGATTCAACACCAGACGTTGATCCTGCCAAGGATTTCCTGCGGGTGTATCCCGCGTACGAGCCTGCCAACCGTGCAGACTGGGACAAAACAGCCTCCGACGAGGAAGCCAGTAGCATAGTCCACCGCCAGTCGTGGAAGCTGATCACGCGCTTTATCAAGGACACCCCCCAAGCGCAATGGCTGGCCGAAATGGATAGGCTCTGCTCGCGGTTGCACGAACTGTGTGTTTGGGGAGTGGATTCCCAACGTCCCCACGCACTCATCTGAGATCTTATAGATGAGATGATCTGGGAGCATGATCGTGGGCTCAGCGTGGGCTGGCAGCGGAGGAAGGCGACCAGTATCAAGAAGCTCTAGGAGGCTGAAGGCGAGGTTCAACAGATGCAGACCCGAGGAGACGAGCTTTAAGCCTCTCTTGATGCACAATCTGAGCTGGTCTCACGGTTGAAGGCCCAGCTGGCAGAGGAAGAAGAGCATATGAGGAAGACCTCTGGAGAGATGGCTGTCGTTCAAGCTTCCGTAGAGAGGGCCAGGGCCAGGACTGACGAACTGCGCCCTGCCGCTGCTGAGGAGGAGCGGGAGCTGATTCAGCGGCAGCAAGCATTGGATGCCGAAAGCCAACGGGTGGCAGAGCTGCAACCCTCTTTTGACGGGGTCAAACCGTCCATGGGGGGAGTCGACCCCCGAGTATTGTAACAAACCCATAAACCTTTTATTGGTACTTTCATGCTTTAAATTTTTTTCATTGTTTTGAATGTCGTAGCGTGCACGATTTCCACTATAGAATTGCCTTGTTACATCCCTACAATGTTTGTGGGACGTTTGGCGACAATTCCCCAAGCTCACGTGGGTCGAGCCCGATGTCCGGGATTCGGATTATCAGTCCAGATTTCTGAGAGACAGGAGAGGCTTGATTGGAGAAGGAACTTTCAGGATGGCCGAATCACCGTTCCCTCAGCGTGATCTTATGCACGAACGGGGCAACGCCAGGGGCGCTGAAATCGGTCCAAACAGATGAAGATGGGAAGCGTGAATCACAATACCCAAGATTCGGAATGCTGTGGGGATGGTGTGACAATAAGGGACAACCATTAACCTTGGAGGAGAAGTGGTATCCCTACTGCGTTAGCCTGTGACAGGGACAACAAATGGGGGTCGACTGTTGACCATGTTCGAAACACGGGACCATGTCACAAATGTTGTTGATCAATCCTTAGGGATGTTGGCCCAGGACAGTTGGTGGACCATAGGTCAAAAATCCATACTGTTAGGGGGTCCTTCTAGACATGACCCGTCTTCTGGAACGTTGGCCCAGGACGGTAGGTGAGCCGATGCGGCATGAGACCAGGCCATAAGGGGGTTCCTTCAGACATTGAAAGGGACGAGGGTCCGAATAAGGGGGCTCGCAAAGCGTGGAATATGGAGTGGTGGTCTGTCCGAACAGAATCCATCACATAGGTAGTTCCACCACCGTGGTGGGAGTACGCCAGATGGGCGCATCGGTTTGATCATGGATCATTCCTTCTTTCAGATAGGGCCTCTCTGGCGAGGGGATCTGTCACTTCCCAATGGGATCTTGGGGCATCCTGAACTTGTTCAGGGTAGAACCGCATCTTAGTGTCACGCGTTGAGGACACATAGACTCTAGTAGTTTAACGTCATACGATAGGACGTGGAATAAAAGAGAAGGAAGTGTGTGGTGCAGTAGATATGAAACTGACGTGAATGAGGACTTGGGATTCCAAATCATACCACATACCCCCTGAGGAAACGCTTCAGGTCGAGGGACCAAGAGTGAGGATTGGGCTGGGCCCGAAGTAGAGTGGTCGGGCATTCCTACGTACCCCATGAGGATGGTAGTCAAGCCATACGTAGTTCTGGAAGCGCATTTTAACGTCATGCAGGACGAGGAGCAGCCTGACCGTGTTGGTGCACATCCCGCCAAAACTACTAAGCCCACGTGAGTCGTGCTCGGTGTGGGAGACAAGTAGTAGTGATAGGAATTTCCCTACACAGAAAGGGGCAGGTTAGGGCAAAGGGACGCTCGGTGAATACCGGCCCTGTGACACTAACACGATCATTTAGCGCACCTAGATGCGCGAAGAGAAAGAGCCGAGTATGATGGAATTCCACTTGATCATGGGGAAGTGGAAACGTTTGAATCATGGTGCTCAAGATTCAGGTCACGATGAGGGCGGCGTGACGACGGAGGATAACTGGTGACCATATTCGCAACACAGCATCCTGTCGTGTTATCCTAGAATGGGGATAGACAAATGAGGGTCGACCGTTGACCATGTTCGAAACACGGGACCATGTCACAAATGTTGTCAAGTATCCGTAGGGATGTTGGCCTGAAACCATTGAAGGGCCCTTAGGTCCAGCATTCATGGAGAGACCTTAAGCCTAGTATCCATGTCGTCCGGGGGTCCTTTCGGATGTGGAAGAGGATGAGGATCCAAATAGCAATCTCACGAAGCTTGGTCTTGGGATGAAGGGAATGTCCGTATGAAAGTCCCACACTTCGGGTTCTTTGTCGAAACACATCTGAATACGACAACGAAACATATCAGAGAGAGGTAGTAGATTCCTTTCCCTTTGGGAGATCTTAGTTTAGGGTCATAGAATTCGGACCATGGATGGGAAGAGACATAAGAGGCACATGGTGGAGTAACTCAAACACCCGGCACGAATGGGAATAGGGGGTGTGTGTGGTGCGCTGAACAACCTGACGCGAATGAGGACGTATTCCCATATCACGCCACCCAACCCCCTTAGGAGAGGTCTTTGGTCAAGGGACCGAAAGTGAAAGTGAGGTTGGGCCCGCGGGGAAGTGCCCAGACGCTCGTACGTATCTCATAGGGATGAGAATCAAGCCTTACGTAGTTCTTGATGGAACTTAGACCATAAATCGGTAAAGGGAGTAGAGGACGCATGGCATCAAAACCCAATGTGAAGGAGGACCTAAGCCCTACTTACCATGCATTCTCTAGGGAAATGCTCGAGTCGAGGGACCGAACACAAAGGTTAGGCTGGGCCCGTGGGGAAGTGCCCGGGCGCTCCTATGTATCTCATAAGGATGAGAATCATGCCATACGTAGTTCTTGAAGGGTGACATGGTAGGATACCAGTGTCAGGGAAAAAGGGGAGTGCGGGCGTGGCCCTTGCACTAAAAGAGGCGGAATTTGATGTATCTTGTTTGTTCATTAAGGTGAATTGTTTTTTTTGTGAAGCGACAAGCCTAGAATAGTAGGACGGGATGTCACCACAAGGATCAAGCCGTGATGGGCGTTGACAAATGGCATGGCACGTGACCAATACCCAACGTGATGTCCTCTACAATGAGGTCACCACAATGCAGTGCCGTTTTTCGTCATGCGGCTAGGATGATAATGTCACAGTTTAGGGTCGTATGATAGGACAAGCATGAATTTTATCGTCATGCAGCGCAGACGTAGAAGAGACGATGCTAGGCGAGAAATGTGTGCAGTTTTATAAAACACAATTGACAGAGACATGATCCCACATCAAATTGTACGCCATTCGGAGAGGGAAACCTTAGGCCGAGGGGCCTATATAGGGGTAATAGGTGAAACCGGGGGAGAGACTGGATCCCTAATTGGGTTGTACCCGATGACAGGGCGTCCGGGCGGTCCTACATATCCCATGAGGATGGGAATCAATCCACATGTAGTTCTGAATGGATTTTAGTTTAGGGTCTTAGAGCTCGGACCATGGGAGCCCCGAAGGACGCCATATTGCAGCTTTGTCCCCCTAACATTCAAATGTGCACTGAGGGATAGCGCCAAAGGTGTCGAGATTCCACCTGGACATGATGGGGTGGAAAATGATGTGAATCATGCAACCAACATTCGAGGACTGAAGGGTCTGGAGTGACGACAGAGGATTACTGCTGACCATGTTCGCAACACAGCATCATGTCGCGTTAGCCTGTAATGGGGACAAACAAATGAGCATCGACCGCTGACCGTATTCGCAACATGGGATTTTATCGATTTGTTGTCCAAAACCCTCGGGGGCATTGGCCTGTAACAGTAGGAGAGCCCTTGGGCATTGTATCCAGGCTGTTCTTGGGGGTCCCTCCGGGTGTGAAAGGTGATGGAAGTCCGAACGGACGGGAACACGAAGCATGACAAGTGGAAAAAACTTGATCAAGTTGAATCTGACACTCTTGGTCCTAGACCAGAGTACTCTTAACACATGGGTGAACCACTGCAAGGGGTCAGGAGACTCAACTTGAGGGTAACCAAGAGATGGAGGGTTCCCGAGAAAAGGGGCATGTTTCCCAAAACCTTTTATCATACCTACATATCCCCCTCCTGGAGAGGGATAGACCAAGTGGCCTAGGTGACCGGGAGATCAGGAGATCACCAAGAGGTGGGGCTGGACCCGAATCCTAGACACTTAGGTGGTCCTACGTATCCCATGAGGATGGGAATCAAGCCACACGTAGTTCTGAAGGGTGCCTTTTAATGTCATGCGGGACAAGGAATAGGAGGGCTAACTTTGAGAACGGGGTGCGTGTGGTGAAGATATTGCAAACCCGCCGTGAATAAGGACATAGTCCTACACTACGCCACGCGGTCACGTGGTCGGGGTCCCAATGGCAGGACCCGAGAGGCGAATTAGCTGAACTCAAGCTGGACCCAAAGACAAGGGGTCTGGGCATTCCTACATATCCTATCAAGATAGGAATCAAGCCGAACGTAGTTCCAGATGAGAATCTTAGTTTATGGTCTTAGAGTTCGGACTGTGGAGGGTGACAACTCCCCGAGTAAGCACAGATGTCAACCCAATCCCTAAGCCCACGTGAGTTAAACTCTGTGTGGGAAACAAGGGGGGTATCCTCATCGCAATACTTGGGGCGTCCATCAAAGGGGAGTCGGCATAGAGTTCCAAAGGACACCTTTGATGCGGCTTGTTCCCCCAACGTGCGGACATGCACGGAGGAAAAGTACAAAGAGTTCCGAGACTCTACTTGGACATGATGAAGTGATGAAGGGTGTGAATCGTGTACCCGACATTTTGGGCTTAATGGGTTGGCGTGGTGATGGAGGAAAACTGTTAACCATGGTGGAAACACAGTGTCCATATCGCATTAGCCTGAGGTGGGAACAACAAACGAGCATCGGCCGCTGACCATATTCACAATGTGAGATTTTATCAATTCGCTGTCTAAAACTCTCGGGGGCGTTGGCCCGTAACGGTAGGAGAGCCGTTGGGCGTAGTATCCAGGCCATTCTTGGGGGTCCATCTGGGAGTGAAAGATAATGAAAGCCATGATGCAGGGATACACAAAGCCTGGAAAGCGGGTGCAGACGTGCCCGAGTAAAGCTTGGCGTTCCAGGTAATAAACCAGAGTACTCTTAGGCACATTGGTGAACCACCGAAAAGGGATTGCCGAAACAGCTCAGTAGGGGAGGTACATGGTGTGGTCATTATGGGACTGACGTGAATGAGGACATAGTCCCACACCACACTATATAATCCTCTCATGGAGGAAGGATAGGCCAAGGGGCCAAGATGGGATGAGGATTCCCGAGAGATGGGGCTAGATCCGAATCTTGGACATTCAGGTGGTCCTATGTATCCCATGTGGATGAGAATCAAGCCACACGTGGTTCTCCAAATGTAGTTTAACGTCATACGGGACGAGAAGGGGTGTAATATACCCCTAAACAAGGGAGGTATACGGTATGGCAAAGAAGCCGACGTGAATGAGGACGTAGTCCCATACCACACCGTACACTCCTAGAAGAGAGGACTTGGTTCGTGGCCCGGAAAGGCCAAGGGGACTGATGGTTAGGAATTGGTCAGGAAGTCGTGACCTGCTTGTATTTTAACGTCTTGCAATGAGGACGAGGGTCGGGGACCTGAGGAGGCCAAGGGGCCTGAGGCTGGGCCTCGTAAGGGAAGGCGTATGGCATGGTACATGATCCCGACGTGAATGAGGACGTAGTCCTACACCACACCGTACACCACGGGTAAGAGGTTGGGCGGAGGGGCCCGAGAAGGCCAGGGGTCCTAAAGTCAGGTATCAGTCTGGAAGGCCTGATGGGTCCGCAGTTTAACGTCTTACATGAGGAAGGGGGTCGGGGACCCATGGAGGCCAAGGGGCCTGAGGCTGGGCCTCATAAGGGGAGGCGTACGTCATGGTACATGATCCCGACGTGAATGAGGACGTAGTCCCACAACACACCATACACCACTATGAGAGATCGGGGTCGTGGGCCTGATCGCTAGCACCACCCGGGGGGATGTTTGTCACCTCGGGATGGGGCATAATGAATCACTGCACTTGATGTTTGGGACATCTCGGGGTGGACCCGAAGATCCAGGACACTGTTGACCATGTTCGAAACACAGCGTTCCTATGGAAACCTGATATGGGAGAAACAAATGAGCGTCGACCGCTGACCAAATTTGCAACGCGGGACTTGTATCAGCTTGTTGCTTGAAAACCCTCAGGGGCATTGGCCCGTATCGGTAGGAGAGCCCTTGGGAGAAGTATCCAGGCCGTTCTTGGGGATCCCTATGGGAGTGCAAAAATGATGGAATACCAGTCAAAGAGTGGGCGAAGCATAGCTGTATCCATCCATGAAAGAGGCAAACATCTCCAGGGGGATGTGCAGCCGGGTCGAGGCTTTCTCGATGTGAGTCAGGGCAAAAGTGTGCGCCCTGCCATGTCTTAACCTGAGGGGAAGATTCTGGCTTTTGGGATGGGCCAACGAACGAAATTTCTGGGTGTTCCTATGTATCTCATAAGGATGAGAATCAAGCCATACGTAGTTCTTGAAGGCCATGGATTTTAGCGTCATGCGGTGAGGACGTGGGAGGATAGAAGAACGTGAGTGGGCACATGGTGCGACCCTTACAATCCTTGTGCGAGCGGGGTTGCATGAGCAGGGCCAAGAAAGCCTACTCCCTGCTACCAAAGATCCTCCAAGGAAACTATTCCTAGGGGGAATAGTGGAAGAGATAAGCTTGGTGCTGGGATCAAGACGAGGCGTCCGAGCGTTCCTACCTATCCCATGAAGATGAGAATCTAGACACACGTAGTTCTAGAAATGCAGTTTAATGTCATGCGGGACGATGAGAAGCATCTCATTTGGGGATATGTACAGTATGACGAGTAATCCGACGTGAATGAGGACGTAGTCCTAGAGTATACCGTACAATCCCGCAAGAGGGTAGATCGGGGAAAACCGAGGTGCCTGGGGCCAGACCGCGGTCAAGAAGACCTGAACAGCTTGTCGTTTAATGTCTCGCGGTGAAGACGGGGTCCGGGGGCCCGAGGAGGCCAAGGGGCCTAAGGCTGAGGCTCGGTCAAAAAGCCCTGGCTGGCTTGTAGTTTAACGTCTTGCAGTGAGGATGGGGATGCAGTTTAAGGTCGTGCAGGACCATCTTGCAGTTTAGGGTCGTACAGGACCATCTTGCAGATTAGGGTCGTGCAAGACTTTATTGTTTAGAGTTATGTTGGACCATAATGTGTAGTTTAAGGTCATGCGGGACCGTTTCACAATTTATCGTCTTGTAGGACGAAGATGCAGTTTAAGGTCGTGTGGGACAATTTCGCAGTTTAGGGTCGTGCAGGACCCTTTTTCCCTAGGCAAAGTATCGTTTGAGGAATTTGGCATTGGTGGGAGGGGTTATACGCTCTCCATCTGTGGTCACCAAGAGGTATTCTCCATTGGGGTAATCCTTATGGATGATAGAAGGCCCTTCCCATTTGGGTTATAATTTGGGCAGTTTCCTACCGGGAATCATTGGCGCTCGAAGGGCCAGTACCAGGTCGCCCTGTAGAAAAGAGCGGAGACGAACCTTCTTGTCGAAGGCCCTTGCTATCTTATCCTGATGCCTTTCTAGATTGTGTAGGGCACGAAGCAGGTTCTCGTCCAGTGCTTCTAATTCGGCTAGACGGATCTCGGCTACCTAATCTAATGTCTAGTGGTCATAAAATGTAGTGCGTAACGACGGCAGCTGGATCTCAATGGGTAGGACGGCCTTAGCTCCATACACCAGGGAATATGGGGTCACCTAGGTAGAGTTTTGAGTCATCGTCCGGTAATCCCAGAGGGCGTTGGGGAGCTTGTCCGGCCAACTTTTCTTGTTCTGACCAACCATCTTCTACAGAATGTTAGAGAGGGTCTTGTTGAACGCCTCGATCTGTCCATTCTCCTGCGCGTGGTAGTGGGAGGTATGGTTCGTCCGGATGTCGTACATGGCGTACAATTTCTTCAATTCAGCTACTCGGAAGTTGGTGCCGTTATCGGTGAGGACGGCGTGAGGTACCCTAAACCGGTGGATAATGTTGGAGCTCACAAAGTCAACGATGGAATGGGCCTTGACCTCTTTGAGCGGAACTGCCTCTACCCACATGGAGAAGAAATCTGTAGCAGTCAGGATGAACCTACACTGGCGGGCTGTTGCCAGTGGATATGGTCCCACTACATCAAGTCCCCATACCGCAAATGGCCAAGAGTACTTGGTGGGGTGGAGGGGCTCCGGTGGCCGATGCAAGAAGTTGGCATGTACTTGGCACGCGTGGCATCTCCTGGCATATCCAATACAATCATGGATCATAGAGGGCCAAAATTACCCCAATCTCTAGATTTGATTGGATAGCTTCGGCCCAGCTTGATGGGCGCCACAAGAACCTGCGTGGACCTCTTGCATAACTTGAGGTATCTCCCCTCCTTGGATGCAACGGAGGAGGTCACCATCGAAACTCCACTTATAAAGGATTTTTTTTCAAGAATGGGGCCTCTCTGGAGGGTAAATTGCGGCGCGCGGCGTTGAATTCGCTCGCGCTGGGCCTGGTTGTCCGGGAGGCGACCATTTTGGAGATACTCGACAAAAGGTGCTATCCAGTCGGGGGTGGTTTCAACCACTGCGTCTGACGAACCCGGGACCCCTGATGTGGAGGGTCTGGTGGTGATATGACTTACCCGCAGGCCATCAGGGTCCTCTTGGGTGATGGGGGAAATGACTATCCGGTGGTCCACATGTATGATCAAATCATCTTGCTCGGGTTCTGCGAGCGACGCGGCTAAGCCAGCCAGGGCGTCTGCTTGGCCGTTCTGCGACTGTGGGACATGGGAAACCTCTGGTCGAGAAGGGAACTGGGCCATTAGGCGGAGGGTGTACTCCAGCAACGGTGCGAGCTCCGACTTCCTGACGACGTATTCTCCATTAACCTATTTGATTACCAGCTCAGAATCTCCCTTCACGTGTAGATGGGGAACATGGATCTCAAGGGCCAACTCGAGACCGGTGATGAGGGCTTGGTACTCTACCTCGTTGTTTGTACAGCCTTATGACAACAGGAATGAGTATGGTAGGATGGCTTGTGCCGGGGTAATGAAGAAAATACCCAGGCCCACTCTGTTGAGCATGGGATCATTGAGCCTCCTACCGGTGGGGCTCCGGGAGACCCGTCGAAATGCATTTTCCAACACGGGACATCATGATCGACTGAGAGGATCGTCTCATCAGGGAAATCCAGGTCCAGGGATTGATCCGCGGAGGTTGGATGGGCAGCTAAAAAGTCTTCCAATGCCTGTCCCTTAATGGCCTTCTGAGGTACAAACCTGATATCAAACTGCTGGAGGATCACTGCCCACCGTGCTAGTCGGCCAGTCAGCATAGGGCGGTTCAGGATGTACTTCAGTGGGTCTACCTGGGAGACCAATTTCACCTCATGGTGGTACAGTTAATGTCGCAACTTTTTCACGGTGAAGACGGGCGCAAGGCAGCTCTTTTCGATAGGGGAGTATCTAACCTCCGTATCGAGAAGCATGCAGCTGAGATAGTAGAGACTATTCTCAGTACCCTCGTTATTCTTCTGGGCGAGAAGCGCACTGAGGGACCTCTCCTGGGCGGTCACATAAAGGATCAGTGGATTTCTGGAGATGGGTGGCATCAAGACCAGAGGCTGGAGCAGATACTGCTTGATTTCCTCGAAGGAGGTCCGACACTCCTCATCCCATTCATAGGTTGTGCCCTTCTTCATGAGCCAGGAAAATGGCTTACACTTGCCGGACATATTCGTGATGAATCGGCGTATATAGGCTAAGTGGCCTTGAAGGCCTCTAAGCTCCCTAATGTTTCTCGATGGAGGCATTTGGATGATGGCCTTGATCTTCTCCGGGTCGATCTCGATACCTCGGTATCTGACAACAAAGCCCAGAAACTTCGCAGAGGTGACCCCGAAGGCACACTTCAATGGGTTCATCTTTAGGTGACGGGAATGAAGGAAACCAAACACTTTCTCAAGGTCTTTGAGATGGTCCTTGCGCTGACATGTTTTGACTATGAGGTCATCCACGTAGCATTCCACCAATGTCCTGAGAATCAGCTTGAATATGCGATGCATGGCCCTATGATAAGTGAAACCTGCATTTTTTAAACCGAATGGCATAACCTGGTAGCAAAAGGAACCTTGGGGAGCTCTGAAGGTAGTGGACTCCTCGTCTTCAAGGGCCATCCGGATCTGGTTGTACCCGGAATACCCATCCATAAAAGAGAGGGCTTGGAACCCGGTCGTGGTGTCAATCAACAACTCCGTCACCGGGAGTGGGAAGTCATCCTTTGGGCAGTGGCGATTAAGATCGCGGAAGTCGATGCAAACCATGATCTGCCCATTCTTCTTCCTAACTGGCACAATGTTGGCAAGCCACTTGGGGTACTAGACTTCCTTAATGAAGTTGGATTTGATAAGATTGTCAACTTCGGCTTCAACCATAGAACCATGATACGGGTGCATCTTCCTGGGAGGCTGCTTAAACCCATGATGTTTTGCCGGGAGGCCCAAACTGTGAACGGCTACCTGGGGATCTAGCCATGGCATCTCTTTGTAACTCTAGGCAAACACGTCACAGTGTTGTTTGAGGAAGTCTACGTACTGCTGCCGCTCCTCGGAGGACATGGGTGCACTTTTCAATGTGGGTTTCGGATCTTCCTTGCTTCCAAGGTTCACCTGTACTAGTTCATCAACAATGCTAGAGACGCCTTCTTAAAAGGCGGGGGAGCATCCTCTATCTCTTCCTCCCCACCCGTGGGGGAACATCCCGCGATGGAAGATACTTCTGGGCTATCAAAACCCGTGGGGCAGCTGGTGCCGACTTGGGCAGTAGCGGTCATCACATCGGGAGACTCGCTTGCCATCGAGACCATAGCAATGAAGGCAGTCGAACCTATCCCATCTGGCCTTCGGCCTAAAGGGCCACGTTTGATCATATCAATGTAGTGGTGACGTGTCGGCCTGAGTCGGTTAATTCCAGCCCGGCGGAAGAGACACGTATGGCGTACCGCCGTTGTCATAAGCTTGACACTCTGGTACGGTACAGGTGTAGGAGATTCCGGGATGACTTGAGCCTGGTTGATGTAGGAGTACGAGGTGAATTTCCATCGTCGCATGGACACGGGAACATGCCTTCCTTGCGTACCCGAAACAACAAAACATTGCCCCATGTCGAGGGTCGTGGCCTCCAACCGGTGGATCGTGAGGATGTAGGCGTCATCCATGCTTTCCCAGGGATCACTTGTGACCGGGGCGGGTTCATCCTCACTTACTAGGATTTGCTTATACTTACTTTTGTAATAAACCACATCCAGATAGCGGGCCTCACAAGAAGCGAAAGGGGAAGCATCTCCTTGGAGCACGCCTACTCGACCGTTGAGCGAGTATTTGAGGCACTGGTGATACGATGAAGGGACCGCTGCATGCAGATGGAGCCATGGCCTACCCATCAATGCGTTGAAGGCGGTGTCCTGAGAGACAACCATGAACTCGGTGCCGGAAATTAAGCCACCGAATTGAGTCTTCAGGTGGATCTTGCCGACTGGGGTTTGCTCTGTAATGTCGTACCCCTAGATCCTGAGGTCAGAGGGAGTCAAATCACCTTCCGACAAACCCAGCTTTTGCAACTTCCGGGTCGGAATTAGGTTGATTCCGGAACCCGTGTCTACGAGACAGCGGCGGACTTCCACGCCATTGAAGTGTCAAGTGATATACAACGGGTGAATGTGACCCTGTATAGGAGGGTCCTCATCTTCACCGGAGAACGAGATAACCGCATTACATTCAGCGTTTTCAATCGTCTCAGTATGGAAGTCTTATGCAGCTGCTACCTCCGTCTCAAACTGGAGGGGGCTCCTTAGGGCCTCGGCAAGTGCCTCACGAATTTTAGAAGACAGGAAAAGGGCCTCGAGGATAGAAATCCTCGCCAGAATGCTGGCCAGGTGCTTCAGGACATCATACTTTCGTTCTAAACGTGACCCTCTGCCTACAGGAGGTCGGTCGGCGTCTAGAGGCATAGCGGGTCCTGCTGGTTGAACTGGAGATCGACTAGTACAGGGTATATCTTGCTGCCTACTAGTAGAAGCCTGGAGAGTAGTCGCCGGACTAGGATCGGACAACGGAGGCTGTCCTATAGTCGGGCAAGACTGACTATGATAGGAATGAGGCAGCTCCCCCCGATCCAGTAGTACGAATGACGGTGGAGGTAGAGCTGAGGGCGTCAGATGGGGTTGCGCATGCTGAGATCTGCGCTGAGCCTGCTGCCTGGTCTCAGTAGCGTTCACGGCTTGGACAAAAGTGCATGCTGACGTACCTTGATGACCGGCGCGGTTGCAATGCCGCTGATGTTGACGTCAGCTGGAAACGTTGGGGAGGTCTTCCTAGCATTCCCCCTCGACGGGGGTCATATAGGGCTTTACCAACTCCACAGTGTTAACCGAAGCATACCCCTGGCTGTCGCTCGAGGAGTCATCCACCACTGGGCGGATTCTGGGAGGAATCCCCATTTCAGGGGGCATAAAGTCGTCGAGAGTGCGGAATGACGATGGCACCGGCGGTGCGCGTTGCTTCTTCTTACGTCGCCGCTGCTTTCCTTTTAGGGAAAAGGACGACTGTGAAGACGATGCAGAGGCACCAGCTACTTCTTCTAAAGGTTCCGACTACTTCAGGAGTGCCCGGATGATACCATGGTCACGGACGACGGTTTTTCGATCCATTCGGTCGTCGTATTTCTGGGATCCGCGGCTGGGGACCTGCTGCCACTCGCCTTCGCTGTCGCCGCCGATCTCTGATCCTGCAGAGATACCTTCCCCTTGCGCTGGTGCTAGGCCCAACTTGACTATGTTGTTTTTGACCTAGTCTTGAAGCCAGTCTTTAAACACATAGCATTGCTTGAGGGTGTGCCCCAGGATCCGATGATAAGGGCAGTAGTTGGGGTGATCGGTGAGATTCGCCTCTGCCGACCTTCTTCACTCAGGAAGACGCACAATCCCTTTTTCTAGAGCACTTCAGAAGTAGCCAGGGACCTAATTTTCATTGAACGAATAAGTCTGGTACCTTCTTTCTGGGTAGGGGGCCCTGGGGGCCTGGCCCTGACGAGGGGCCGGAGGGGCCAACTGAGGAGGCGGCGCCTGATTGTCTCACCTAGGTGGCGGTGGCACATTGTGCGGGGGAACCTGTCGGTTCTGAGGTGGTCACTGCTGGGCAGGAGCCTGTGCTTGAGGTGGAGGACCTCTATGGGGTTGCGGGGGTGATGCCACCGGCAGTAACTGCAGCTGCCTCGGGGCTTCTATTTGGGCCACCGCGGCGGGTTCGGCCCTGGCGGTCCTCCTGGCCTGGATCAGAGGGGGCAAGAAATGTGCCTGACTGGCCTGTTGCAGGGCTTAATCAAGGCGTTGAGCCTTATCTGAGAAATCTCTGAACCCTCCAGGGTAGTTCTGGGTAATCAAGGAGGGTACCAGCTCTGTCTTGACGTTCCCCACACACATCGTTAGTAGTTGCTCCTGAGTCAGTGGCATATCGAGGGAATACGTAAGTCCCTTCCACCGGGCGATGAAATCTGCAACCCGCTCATCAGGCCTTTGCTTTCACGTGAAGAGGTCTGCAATACTGGTCTTCTGCATGGTGGAGCTGAACTGGTATAAGAACTGCCGGCGAAGATCCTCCCAACCGTTCACCGATCCGATAGGGAGCTGGCTGTACCAGACGAATTCCGGACCTTCCAATGTCTGTACGAAACATCGGAGCTTGGCGGCTTCTTGCTGAGCCGGAGTCCCCAGCATGGGGCCAAACCTGGAAAGAAAATGAGCCAAGTGCTGCGGCGGGTCCCCTATCCCGTTAAAAGGTGAGAAAGTGGGGTTCCCAAAACCCGGAGGTGTGGGCATCTCATCCACCGACGCGGGATAAGGCTTTCCATCCGGTGGGACCGCCACCTGCCGCGTTTCCAATGCTTCGAGGTGGGCTGTGAGCACCGTGATAAGATCATCCGGGTGGGGTTCCCTATCTTGACGGGGATCCCTAACTACAGGAGAATTGCCAGGTTCTTCAACACGGTAGACGGCTTCGGCCGCTCGTGGGTCAACTGGCTGGACGACCCGCGGGGCGACTGGGGGAACCCAGACTGGATTCTTCAGATTGCCCCGTCGCTCGAGGGGATTTGGCGAGACGTATCGCGCCCTCTTGCCATACGTTCCGGCTTCTGCCCTGTCTGCGGCAGTAGCCTGATCAGGGTTTCCCAGAGGCATCTCGCCGGGGGAAATTGTTCCTGCCCCTGTTGCACCGGCCAGAGATTACCATAGTCGGGTCGTCGCTCTGCGGTGAGCTTATCCAAGAGTTCGTCAACAAGCCTCTTCTGCTCAGCAATCAGCTGGCGTAATGTGGCCTTCTCAGGATCTTCGTCCGTTTTCTGCACAGAGGCGGACTGGTCGGAGTGCTTGACTGTTCCGACGTGCTCCTTACCCTTGTCGGGGTTTCGACCGAGTACCAACGACTCGGTGGGTACGGGGAGGCCTAGCAGGTTTCTCTGCTGACGGGTAACTCTCCTTGATGGGTCCAGTAGTGGCGGTACACCCTCGGGGGGTAAGTCTCTATCAAATAAATTCAAGCTCATATTCCATGTCCACGACGTCAGCCATGTGGACCACGACCCCTCTCGAGGGCCTGTCCTCGATGTCACATAATGAATCGGGCTGCCGTCAGATAGGGTCGAAGAGGAGAGCGTCATAGTGTCCCCAACCACGAACTTGCACATGGGGGGTGGCTTCCCTGACGATTATACAGAGTGATTTAAAACTCTGAACGCATTTTCATTGAAGGGCGCTCTGGCGGCCTGGCGAATCAGGGTGCTGGGCCACAAGAAGTGCGGCTGCATCGACCAGGCGGCACTGCTATCCGATTTCTTCGAAGTGCTCTCGACTTTTGGGGTACACCACTCATTCGTAACGAAGGCGGATGTGTGTCACCCATAAGGTTAGACAAAAGAACCCCACTTATTCTGGGTTAAGAGACTCCGGTACGCGAAAATTCAACGCCGCCGTCGGCCAGAACTTTTCCAGGAAGTAATCCGCTCCGAGAATACTCCAGAAGCTCTGGGGCTCGGACTCAGGGTCTGACCCTATGTTGCCCCACTCGTCAACCGGGGGCGGCTGAGGGACCGGTAGCGGTACTGAGGCGGACCTCTAGGATAGTGAGCTCGGTGGTGGAGAATACGGCGAGCGAGCTGACTGGCCGCCGAATTCCGGGCCACCCTCCGAAGAGTGAGGTGACCTGGCCACAATGTCACGATACGACGGGCTGATAACCACAGCTTCCGGAACAGGATCCGCGGCTACCGGTGACAGGTCGTGTCGTCGCTCTACCGTTGTTGGCCCCCAAAATACCTCTCTGTGATCTCTGGTAGAGGTAGAGGGAGCTTCTGGTGACAAAGGCGGTGATTGCGCGGTCGAGACCTGCGGAATTCCCAAGATTTCTTCCTCTTGGATGTACCTGCGGAGAGAGATGGGAATCTGGTGGACCTCATATTCCGGGAGAATGAGGCTAACACGTCTGGTTCCTGCCCCAGTCCTTGATATTGATGAGTGGGGAGAAGGTTCCATCGCGGAGTCGCATTCCGCTTCAGAGTCGGAGAAGCCGGCATGTTTGATCTCCACCTGGACCTTCCCAGGATTCTTCTTGTGGAGGCGACGACCTGATCTCCTACCCCGGGGTGGCTCTTCGGGATAGGGTTGATCCCTACCAAGCAGTCTCGGGGTGGCGGTGGCGCCGTGGCGGAGAGGGCCCCCACTAGAGATAGCCGAGGTGCGAGGGGCGCCAAGGCAAATGTCGAAGGTTACATGGGGAGGACTTCCATGAACACCACCCATGTAGGCGGAGCCTCTGTTGGAATCGACAGGAGCATGGGGAGGACCTCCATGGTCGATGCGAGTGGAGCGATGCTGACCTTCACTCCTTGAGTTGTTGGGGCAAGGAGGACCTTCGCCGATTGCAGAGAGGATGTAGGGAGGTCCCCCACGTTGGAGAAGGACCGAATGGACAGTTCCTTCAGATCGGAGGTCGGGGGAAGGAAGATGGACTCCATACCCTGTATAGTGGGCGTGGGAAAGGTTTTCGCACTGAACATCACTGCCGCGGGGTAGGTCTTCTTCGGGATGGGGGTAGCACGAGGCATACCTCCATGAAAAACTTCGGAGCAGGGAAGGACCATGCTCTGTGAAGTAGTGGCACAGGGAGGACCTCTGTACGGGGTGAAATCACTGCGGGTCAGTTCGCGGCGATCACCACCCAGGCCCGCAACCCGGAGAGTCAACCCAGCCTGCCCGTGGGGCGGTTGGGGTCTCGATCCTGGTTGGGTGAAGGAGTGCCCCTGCTCAGTGTATGCAGGGGCTTCACGATGCACGTCGGCGGTGGCTCGGGCCACTGTAGCTTTCGACGTTGATGCACCAGGGCGAGCGTCCTCAGCCCGGGCCCGGCGCTGACGTCGGGTCAGGCGAGCTAGTGCAGGTGGTGCAGGGACGTAGCCTGCCTGCTCTTCCTGCGGGGCCGGACGGCGACGCTGATGTGGCCAGGCGGGAGCTCTCGCCTGGAGCCCTCGGGTTGGGACCCTGAGCGGGATGAGCCGTACGGCGCCCACCTATTCAGTGTAAGGCGAGGAGTCGTCAAGGCATTCCAGAGACAGGCTCCCGAAACGGTTGAATGTTGGGGTGGGGAGCAGGGGCTCCCTGAACGGCCTATTAGGGTGGCGTTGATGGCGGGGCCTGGAGGCCTCCAGGTCCAGGCGGTCCATATCCCGAGTTGGGATGACCCCTTCTTCCTCGTACCTGCGCACGAGGTTGTTGATCACCCTTCGTTGGATGACCTCTGATGGGGAAAGGGGACGTGGGCGCCCCGTATTCCGTGATGTGGCGGTCGTCGTGGCGGTAGCGGCGCTACGTGGGGTGGCCGTGGCGGTGTTTCCCCTTCCCCTGCGTGGGCGAGGAGGGGACGGTGATCGCGTCTCTGTAACAGTAACCCGATTCCTGAGAAACAAAGTGATCAACTCATCAGTACCGAGAGGAAAAGGATTGACAGCCGGTGCCACAGCGTACTTCCATTCTCCACGTCTGTAAGAAGGATCCACGCCAACATGCTGCAGAACGGAGTGCCCCACGTTCTACTACCCCGACTTCTGGTGAGTTTCACGAAAGGCCCGCTATTTGCTTGGCGGGACCAGGCACCAGATATCTGGATCCGGTGACACGTCAATCTACTGGTGTCTCGAACGCTACTAATCTCCATATTGAGGAGAAGAATTTCACGTCGGGTTCACCATTTCTTCTTCCGACGCTTTTGCTGGGGCGCGCGCCCATCCGTCTGTGGAGGAGGACGCGCGGCGCTTTGTTGCCCCGCATTCCCACTTTCCAAAGGCGGGCGGCATTCACTCCTTATTCAGGGACGTCTGCTCCTTGATTGAAACGGGATGATGGGATGTCAGTTCTTCCTCCTGTGGATTCTTCCTCAGAACTCGTCACCTAGTATGGGTCTCCCTCATAGATTTAATACGTAGTTCGTGAAACTCTTCCCAGTGCCATGTTTCCATGGATGCCGGTTAATTACACTGCTTCTGTCGGGACATTCCATAGGGTCCGGTCAGGACAGAAACCTTCAGTCGGGGGATTAGTCACGTTGAGGCATCAGTAGCGTGTCTGGATGCAGGGGAACCTGGCATGTCTGTCTGTTATCCCTGATCACAAGTCTTCTCGAGGGCGTGGAAGCCCGAGGCATCCCACATCGAACGCGGGGAATTATATTCCATAGACACATATCTGAGGTTTTCCTCAGCTTCCCGTGTTTAACACAGGGTATGCCGCGAGTTTAACGTCTAGAGGAGACGGATCAACCCAACCAGAGAATTAGCTAGGATAGATCGGATTGAGGGATTCTCCTTGAAGGGATGTCGATACCGGGGCCTGCCCATGGGTGGCTCTGAAGAAGAGCATACCGACATGGTGTCACCGAGATATGATGGTCCGGGCGAGAATCAGTATGGACGATAGATGGATGAATGGAGTGGAGATGGAGTGAAATGGGACCATCGCAGGGGCTATGGTGAAGTTGGGATTGAGCCTTGAGGAGGCTTCCTATGTATCCCCGTGGCAGGGAATCAAAGTCTGCGTAGTTCGGGACGGTGCCGGTAAACCAACGTGAAGGTGGACCTTGGCCCGATGAATGTCGTCAGTGAACCAACATGAAGGTGGACCTTGGCCCGATGAATGTCGTCAGTGAACCAACGTGAAGGTGGACCTTGGTCCGATGGGCATCGTCAGCGTGCCGACGTGAGGGTGGACCATGGTCCGATGAGTGGTGGGCCTGCGCCTCTGGAAGGCTTCTTACGTACCATGCCTTGACATTGATCAAAGACCCCATAGTTCAAAGGGTTTCATCGATGAACCATCGTGAATGTAGACCCGTGGGTCCACTAGTGGTGGGCTTGAACCATGGGAAGGTTTCCTACGTACCATGCATTGACATGGATCATAGTCCTCGTAGTTCAAAGGATTGATGGAATACAGTTTAACGTCATGCGGGACGGTAGTGAACCGACGTGAATGAATGACGGGCAGTGGGTGTCGGCGAACCAACGTAAATGAGGGACCTTGATCAAACGGGAGATGGTCTTTAACCTCTAGGAGGATTCCTACTTACCATGCCTTGACACGGATCAAAGTCATCGTAGTTTGGGTTGAAAATGGGGGGGGGGCTTGGCACACCGACAAGGAGACGGATTGGGCCAATGATTGTTGGGCTTGTACCTCAGGGAGGCTTCCTACGTACCATGCCTTGACACGGATAAAAGTCCTCATAGTTTAAATGGGGAATGCAGTTTAACATCGTGCTGGACGTAGGTAGAACTCGACGTGAATTGGATGATGGGTGGGCTTGAACCTCGTGGAGGGTTCCTACGTACCACGCCTTGACATGGATCAATGACCTCGTCATTCAAATGGGGCTTTGTCGGAGAACTGACGTGAAAGTGGAACTTGGTCCAATGAGTGGTGGGCTTGAACCTCTAGAAGGCTTCCTACGTACCATGCCTTGACATGGATCAAAGACCTCGTAGTTCAGGTGGGGTTTTGTCGGAGAACCGACGTGAAAGTGGAACTTGGTCCAATGGGTGGTGGGATTGAACCTTTGGAAGGATTCCTACGTACCATTCCTTTACATGGATCAAAGACCTCTTAGTTCAGGTGGGAATGGGTGTGCAGTTTAATGTCATGCAGGACAAAGGGAGGTGCATACAGTTTAACGTCATGCTGGATGAGGGAATGCAGTTTAACGTCATGCGGGACGGGGTGAAACTCGACGTGAATGAACGACCGACCAATGTGGCTTGAACCTCATGGAGGCTTCCTACGTACCATGCCTTGATAGGGATCAAAGTCCTCGTAGTTCAAATGGGGAATGCAATTTAACGTCGTGCTAGATGTAGGTAGAACTTGACATGAATTGGATGATGGGTGGGCTTGAACCTCGTGGAGGCTTCCTACGTACCACGCCTTGACATGGATCAAAGACCTCGTAGTTCAAATGGGTATTTGTCGGCGAACCTACGTGAAAGTGGACCTTGGTCCAATGAGTGGTGGGCTTTAACCTCTGGAAGGCTTCCTATGTACCATGCCTTGACATGGATCAAAGACCTCGTAGTTCAGGTGGGGTTTTGTCGGCGAACCGACGTGAAAGTGGACATTGGTCTAATGGGTGGTGGGCTTGAACCTTTGGGAGGCTTCCTACATACCATGCCATGACATGGATCAAAGACCTCGTAGTTCAGGTGGGAATGGGTGTGCAGTTTAATGTCATGCAGGACAAAGGGTGGGGAATACAGTTTAACGTTATGCTGGACGAGGGCATGCAGTTTAACGTCATGTGGGATAGGGCGAAACTCGACGTGAATGAACGACTGAGAAATGTGGCTTGAAACTCATGGAGGCTTCCTACGTACCATGCCTTGACATGGATCAAAGTCCTCATAGTTCACTATGGGTGGAGGTCAGGGTCGGTGCTCACTCTAATCCCACGTGAGTCATGCTCGGTGTGAGAAACAGGAGGTTGCAAGGACCTGACGATCACGTCGCAAAGGGTGCGTCCGTGAGAAGCGAAGAGGGGATTACACGTTAGGCGGCCCATGGTGCTGGGACTTACTCCAGGATGGAGGCCCATGGTGTGAAAAAGCGCGGGAAAGATGGACCTTGGTCCAATGATGGGAGGTGCTTTGTTCCCTATCACACTCTCCACTGACCTTGGTAGTGGGGAAGTACGGAGATGCAGGGGTGCAGCCATCCGTTGGGGAACTAGGGTCTCCCTTCTCCTATGAACATACGCCACTCCAATAAGGAGGATATCATCCCTTGTGGGTGGGTGATTCCATTCCCGTGGAGACGAGTGGTGTAAAAAATGTTTGAGCTGGGGGGAACCTTCGTGAGGGGCACGAGGTCGGGTCACAGTTTAACGTCATGTGTTGAGGACGTGGTGTTTGGCAGTTTAACGTCCTGTAGCTCGGATGAGTTGGGTTCACTCCACACCCCTAGGACATACATAACTGGTACCCTCTGGTCCTTGGGGAAGGGAAGGTACTAGTAAGGCCATGGCTAAGGGGGTTTGTGGAACGAACCATCAAGGGGTCCACGTTAGGATGGCTATGCAAAGAAGCAATAGCCGTTAGTGTGCCTATGCGAAGAAGCATTAGGTGATGCAACGCTACGGGTGGTATTGTCCATGAGACATTGAAATCACATCGTGCAAACCTAGAGGGTCTCACGGGAAGAGGAATTGCTAAGAAAAGGAGCGTGCTTCGCGAAGTGGAGTGCCTTGGCCTTAGCATGGGGGATTGGTGTGAGTGGAAGGTGCTTCGCGAAGTGGAACAGTGTTCGCGGAGCACTGCCTTGTGAAGAAGGGGTGCCTCGCGGAGCAGGGTCCTGTGAAGCAGTGTGCTTCACGATGTGTAGCGATCTTTCCTTGGCATAGGGATCACTAGCATGGGTTGGGTGTTTCGCGAAGCATAAACGCTCCGTGGCTGCCTGGGTTCCCTTGGGAATCCCCTTCCTTCGCGAATTCCCTTGAGGTTCGCAAAGGGCATCCCTCTCGGAAGAGGGTCTCAAAAACGAGACAATGCAGAGGTGTCTCGTGATGTAGAAGTACCTCGCGGAGATCATGATTCCCGGCGAAAATAGTGCTTTGCGATTCGGGAGAGGAGAAGCCGAAAGGTCGGATTGTCCGTCCTTGGGACTCAGGGGGAGTCCAGTATTTATAGGCAAGGGGTGCTGCGAAGCATAACTCGCGTGCCGCCTCCGGTGATTCGCGGCGCTCTCGCGAACGTCAACGTCATCCACGGAGGGTACCACCTCTGGATCATCATAGCTGCTCGCGAACGAAAAATGCGTTCGCCGAGGATTACCACCTCTGGTGCTTCGCGGCGGCTCGCAAACGTCAAAGGCGTTTGCGGAGGATTACCGCCTCTGGAGCTTCGCGGTGGCTCGTGAACATCAAATGCGTTCGCAGAGGATTACCGCCTCTAGAGCTTCACGGGGCAGCGATGATCAAGGCCCTTCGCGTCGGTTCTTCGCGGTGGTGCTTCGCGGCGGTGCTTCGCGAGGCTGCGTTCCAACCTTCTTTTTCGTTCCTTCCATTCGGGAAATATTTTGGCGCCAACACTGACGTGAAGCTATTCTCCTCAACACGAGGAATGATAGCTGTTGGGGTGTCGGATCCACAAAAATGGTGAACCCGACGTGAAGCTCTTCTCCTCAACATGAGGAATGGTAGCTGTTGGGGTGTCGGATCCACAAAAATGGTGAACCCGACGTGAAGCTCTTCTCCTCAACACGAGGAATGGTAGCCGTTGGGGCGTCGGATCCACAGAAATGGTGAACACGATGTGAAGCTCTTCTCCTCAACACAAGGAGTAGTAGCCATTGGGGTGTCAGATCGACAAAAATGGTGAACCCGACGTGAAGCTCTTCTCCTCTTCACGAGGAATGGTAGCCGTTGGGGTGTCGGATCCACAAAAATGGTGAACCCGACATGAAGCTCTTCTCCTCAACACGGGTAATGGTAGCCGTTGGGGCATCGGAATAACAGCATGTCACCGGGTCCGGGTAACCCTCACCAGGACGTGAACTCGCTTGGGGTCGAGGCCGTTAGGACATTGACTACTCCATTCTGTGACATCGCCAGCGTGGATCCCTCTCACCGACCATGGAAGACGGAATGAAGATGGGCCTTGGTTGTTGATCTCCTTTCCTATTGATACTAATGGGTTCATCTCCCTGTTTCCAGGAATCATATCACTGCATTCGGAGCTCAATCGCCACCTGCTCACCCACACAGGGGTAGGGGCAGTACCGACGCGGCTACCCCGCGTAGTCCCACCTATTCGGCGGTTGCTCCGGCTTAGACTGTGACGACCCGAAATTTTTTTAAATAAATTTTGTTTCCCAATTTTATGTGTTATTGTTATACTCAACAAAAACGTTTTATTTGATAAACATGATTATAATTAGAATGAGATCAGTGGGTTTTGACTATTATATAACCATCGGTCAATATGACCGCTGTGAACAAAATGTTTTGATATAAGTAATCTTGGTTAATTATTATAGAAAGAAGATTCGATGGCCTCACCTAGTATTCTTGGACCGATCGATGCCCATCTAACAGATCTTGGGAAGGATGTAGCACCACTGGGCTTTGCTCTGGATCAAAACCAAGCCGAACTTCATCATGTGAAGCTGGAACGGAATCGCCTTCGTGAGAAGTTCAAACTGATAGAAATTACTACTCGGGCAATGTTGACTGAGCCGCCCCAAGCTTCTATCACCCTAGCACACCTTACTCTTAGGTCCTATGCTGGTATTATAAGGGGTTATGTAACGAGACCGTAACTACCTTGTGTAATCCTTGTTTTAAATAAAAATTGGGATTTCTTCTTATGATGAAGTTTATGAATTTTGAAATTACCGGATAAATATAGTATGCATATTTTTGATGAATTTTAGAAAAAGGATATTTTAAATATGTTTATGTAAACCCTAAATAATTAAAAATGTGTAATGATTTTCAAAAAATGGTCTTCTACAATTATGTTCAGTACTAAATTTAGAGTCTAACAAGATCAACTTGATTTTTGATTAATAGTAAATTATGAATAGTGATTTTATGATTAGGATTTGTAATATGACCAAATGGATTAGTAATCTCACTTAAATAATGTTTTAAAATAATCTAGGCACCTTGATTAAGTAATGTGATTCAATAAAATAGTTAAATAACTGTTTCATTAATTATTATTCAAGTATTAGTTTTTTCGGGTGAATACAATTTTTTTATTTAAAAATTTAATAAAAAATAATTAGAAAATTATTTTTATAAAAATGACTTTATTTTTGAACTCAGAGAATCGATATTATGTTATGGTAATTTTTGGGGTTTTTTCTGAAAAAATGAACTTTCGATGAATAGTGTTTTTATTTAAAAATTAAATTAAAAATATTTAGAAAATTATTTTTATAAAATGGATTTCATTTTTGAAATCAGAGCATTGATATTTGGTTAATGTGAAATTTTGGGATTTTTCTGAGAAAGTTGAATTTTCAGTGAATAGTAAAAATACAGTTTTAGGGTTTTGGTATGTTTAATGACATCATAACGGTGTCATGATGATGTCATGAGATCTTTTGAGGGTTGGCCGGCCAAGGGTGATGAATTATTGTTTTGGGGGCCCCATGTGGCCTAACTCCATGATAAATGACAAGGGAGAGCACATGGGTTTGAGAAAAGCACATGTGAGGTGTCCCTTGGCCATTAATGCCTTGTCCCCTCACTTTCCCTATAAATACCAAGCCCTCCTCTCATCCATTCGACTCCCCACTAATTCCCAACGAATTTCTGGTCTCATTACCTCCCAAGGAGTCCTCCCAAGGTGCCCCCAAGCCCTCAAGGTCCCAACCTTTGAGGTTTAAGAGATACATTTTAAGGTAAGGATCCGACCCCTCTCTTTCTTTTCAAGTAATCTCTTTTATGTCATTTCTTTTATACTCCATGTTCTTATGTTGGAGGATGTTTTTTTATATTCATCTTACTGCCTATTTCATGTTCATATTATGAGATCCCCCCCCCTTTCTCTCATCAATTCATTTTAAGAATGTTTAAGTGGCGCCGTTAGGCTGCCGAATTTTTAAGGGATTCTTTCACCTTCCTCGTTTTCAAGTTCTATTCTCATTAAAGTCTTTCATGTTCCTTTTTATTATGTTGGGGTATGATCTCTAAATTATCATACTGATCTTTTATTATCATATGATGAGAGACCCCATTTGATCGCTTCAATTCTGTATTTTGAAATTTTAAGTGGCGCCGTTAGGCTGCCGAATTTTTAAGTGGTTCTTCACCCTTCTCGTTTTGAAGTTCTACTTTCATGTCAATTATTTAAAGTTCCTTTTTGTTATATTGGGTTATGATCTCTATATATATCATACTGGACTCTTATTTTCATATGATGAGAGACCCCATTTGATCACTTCAATTAAGTATTTTGATGTTTTAAGTGGCGCCGTTAGGCTGCCGAATTTTTAAGTGGTTCTTCACCCTTCTCGTTTTGAAGTTCTACTTTCATGTCAATTATTTCATGTTACTTTTTGTTATATTGGGGTATGATCTCTATATATATCATACTGGACTATTATGTTCATATGATGAGAGACCTCATTTGATCTCTTCAATTCAGTATTTTGATGTTTTAAGTGGCGCCGTTAGGCTGCCGAATTTTTAAGTGGTTCTTCACCCTTCTCGTTTTGAAGTTCTACTTTCATGTCAATTATTTCAAGTTCCTTTTTGTTATGTTGGGGAATTATCTCTATATCTATCATACTGATCTCTTATGATCATATGATGAGGGACCCTATTTGATCTTGTCAAATCATTTTCTTTTGAAGTTAAGTGACGCCATAAGGCTGCCGAATTTTCGTAAGAGAAATCTAATTTTTTTTCCTTCCATGTTTTTCATTTCAAATGGTATGTCCCTAAAATTTCATTACCATGTCCATATGTCCTTCTTATTATTTCACCCTACTGTTTTATGGATCATTTATGAGAGGGTGACCCATGTCCCCTCTCATTTAAATGTTTTCTAAAACCCCAAAACTTAGCCGTTATGCTGCAGAATTTTCCCCTCAAAATGCCTCTCTCTTTTCTCAAAAATTATTTTATGTTATAAAGTGAATACTCAAAGATCTTATTTCTAAAAGTGTATTCACATATATATCAAAATTTTCCATTTTAAATTCTGGGATTTACATACATGAGACCCGCTTTCCCTTTCTGTGGGTTTAAAGTGACATAAAGATCATGTCTTTAAAGCAGTTTTTAAAAAGTTATGATTATGAAATGAAACCCATTTCCTTTATGCTAAATGGGTTATTTATGAAATGTTTGATGATGATATATGTGGCTCACATGATAATAAAGGCAAATTTAAGGGTGCGCCCTGATAGCGCTCCAATGCATTGGGTAATGATGTAACCACTAGAGATTACAATTTTCACGATACCTTGGTGAATAACCTTGGTAATTTTAAAATGACACCTTGGGGATGGACCTTGGTGATATGTTCATTATTGTCTATGTTAAATGATGTAGCCACATCTTCACGTTATTAAAAAGTTTTATTTTTATTATGATATGCCTCATGATTTCATTTTCATGCCTTAAAGTTCTTTTCATGACTTTATTGATGTATCTCAAGTTCATATGTAAAATGTTTCACTTGTTTCCTTTGCTGGGCCTTCTGCTCACCCTTCCTTTTGATGTATGTCCCCAGGTTATGGGATGCAGTAATGAGCCTAGGGTGAACATGAGGAGAAGCCTTTCAAGTGTTTAAGAAGAATGTTTTTTTTTCATGTTTTATGTTCCTTGTTTCCAAGACACTAAACCTTAAAGATCCTCAGTTCCGTGTAATGGAATGAAAAGTTATGTTATAAAAAGGCGGGATGCTATAGTTGGTATCAAAGGATGGTTTAGTTATTTGTGGAAATTAGGACATGAAAACTCTAGGAGGAACCCTATAGAAAAGTTTAATATAGGAAATCTTCCTGGTATTTTGGTGAGTATTGAGTAAGGGGTTGCCAAGCAAATACATCCCTGTCTGGATACGAGCAGGTAGAGGTGGCTCTGGAACAGATGTACATAGGGGTAAAACCCGAAAACACCGCTTTGAGCTAGACTCGAACGGTAACTGGTACACGACAACGGGCCTTGCTGCACTCTTGGTTACGACACTCCCGGGGGATATGCTTTGGTTAATTCATAAGCTTGGTATGAACCATTGTTAAAGGAACAAAGATAAAATAAAATAAAGGTTCACATAAGAATATATGATCATTCATAACCTAGATGGGAACCTAGGAGATCACAAGTTAGGGTATACCTTTCATATACAAGTTATCCTTATATGCTTTCAGTTCCTTTTCATGATTACTAGCTAAGTACTTAAGCCCCTAATTATGCTTTCTCTTCTTAGTTAATGGTGGGAAATGGAAGAACATGTTCCGACAACCAATGTGATAGGAAATGCGACGATTTTCGTATTAATATGACAGGGATGATTAGGGGATTAAAATATGATTATTATTTTGGAAGACGTTCATTATTTTGGGAACCATATTTGATCGAGTTAAATAGATTACTACGGTATTTTCATTGAGGAGTAAGGTTGACTTATATTTTGAAGAATCGATGAATTTAAGGTGAACTTATAGTAATTTAGGTTACTTATGGGAATGACTAACCTATCTTGGGTAAAATATGTTTAGGTTAGCTACTTTTTTATAAGATGTTAGGAGTGGTTGATGTTGTCTGGAGATGAACAATGAAGTTGTTTTGGAAGACTATGTTATCAAATCCTTATTGTATTTGGGTTTCAATATTAGTTTAGTTTGTTTTGAGGAATTTTAAGGACCGTTATTTAGGGAATGGTCTATGATGAAATTTGGGTAGTACCATGGAACTTTGATGATTTAAAAGTAGTTTCCATTACTATGGGATTCTTTCTTTTTGAAGAGTTGTTTTACATTAACCTTTCTGTTTTTGGGATAATGTTTAAAGATAGAAGAAATAGATAGTTAATCTTTTGTATATTATGTGATTCTATAGAAGATGATTCTTGTGCTTTTATGAGACCATGTGTTTTTGAATTCTCATCATTTGGAGAAAAGATTAGTGTTGGTAGGGACTTGTTAAAGGATGGAACTCTACTTGAAGGTAGGTATATTTTCATATGTTTTTGTTCTATGTAGTAAATGAAATCCTCAAAATTATGAAAAGAAACGTAAAACAAAAATGTTGTTGGTTTACGTTTCCTACTAGGTAATCAAAGACCGTTTACACACATCATAAGTTTGGGATTTTCTCATGGTTAACTTTCTCCTAATCATGTTCTCTATCACTCTCCCTCAGAAATTGACCCTTTGTTTTCTCCTCCATGTCCAAGTTTTCCTACATGGAACCCTAGTGTGGGTTAACTCGGGTGACCTTTGTACTTCCCTTTCTTTATTTTAAAGTAATAGTTTTACTGACTCCTTTTCCGATGTGGGACTTTCAATGAAATTTCAAAACCCAATTTTAAAATTGCGAGGACGCAATTTCTTAAGGGGGGAAGATTGTAATGACCCGAAATTTTTTTAAATAAATTTTGTTTCCCAATTTTATGTGTTATTGTTATACTCAACAAAAACGTTTTATTTGATAAACATGATTATAATTAAAATGAGATCAGTGGGTTTTGACTATTATATAACCATCGGTCAATATGACCGCTGTGAACAAAATGTTTTGATATAAGTAATCTTGGTTAATTATTATAGAAAGAAGATTCGATGGCCTCACCTAGTAGTCTTGGACTGATCGAAGCCCATCTAACAGAGCTTGGGAAGAAGGTAGCACCACTGGGCTTTGCTCTGGATCAAATCCAAGCCGAACATCATCATGTGAAGCTGGAATAGAATCGCCTTCGTGAGAAGTTCAAACTGATAGAAATTACTACTCGGGCAATGTTGACTGAGCCGCCCCAAGCTTCTATCACCCTAGCACACCTTACTCTTAGGTCCTATGCTGGTATTATAAGGGGTTATATAACGAGACCGTAACTACCTTGTGTAATCCTTGTTTTAAATAAAAATTGGGATTTCTTCTTATGATGAAGTTTATGAATTTTGAAATGACCGGATAAATATAGTATGCATATTTTTGATGAATTTTAGAAAAAGGATATTTTAAATATGTTTATGTAAACCCTAAATAATTAAAAATGTGTAATGATTTTCAAAAAATGGTCTTCTACAATTATGTTCAGTACTAAATTTAGAGTCTAACAAGATCAACTTGATTTTTGATGAATAGTAAATTATGAATAGTGATTTTATGATTAGGATTTGTAATATGACCAAATGGATTAGTAATCTCACTTAAAGAAAGTTTTAAAATAGTCTAGGCACCTTGATTAAGTAATGTGATTCAATAAAATAGTTAAATAACGGTTTCATTAATTATTATTCAAGTATTAGTTTTTTCGGGTGAATAGTATTTTTTAATTAAAAATTTAATTAAAAATAATTAGAAAATTATTTTTATAAAAATGACTTTATTTTTGAACTCAGAGCATCGATATTATGTTATGGTAATTTTTGGGGTTTTTTCTGAAAAAATGAATTTTCAATGAATAGTGTATTTATTTAAAAATTAAATTAAAAATATTTAGAAAATTATTTTTATAAAATGGATTTCATTTTTGAAATCAGAGCATTGATATTTGGTTAATGTGAAATTTTGGGATTTTTCTGAGAAAGTTGAATTTTCAGTGAATAGTAAAAATATAGTTTTAGGGTTTCGGTATGTTTAATGACATCATAACGGTGTCATGATGATGTCATGAGATCTTTTGAGGTTTGGCCGGACAAGGGTGATGAATTATTGTTTTGGGGGGCCCATGTGGCCTAACTCCATGATAAATGACAAGGGAGAGCACATGGGTTTGAGAAAAGCACACGTGAGGTGTCCCTTGGCCATTAATGCCTTGTCCCCTCAATTTCCCTATAAATACCAAGCCCTCCTCTCATCCATTCGACTCCCCACTCATTCCCAACGAATTTCTGGTCTCATTACCTCCAAAGGAGTCCTCCCAAGGTGCCCCCAAGCCCTCAAGGTCCCAACCTTTGAGGTTTAAGAGTTACATTTTAAGGTAAGGGATCCGACCCCTCTCTTTCTTTTCAAGTAATCTCTTTTATGTCATTTCTTTTATACTCCATGTTCTTATGTTGGAGGATGTTCTTTTATATTCATCCTACTGCCTATTTCATGTTCATATGATGAGAGACCCCCCCTTGCTCTCATCAATTCGTTTTAAGAATGTTTAAGTGGCGCCGTTAGGCTGCCGAATTTTTAAGGGATTCTTTCACCTTCCTCGTTTTCAAGTTCTATTCTCATTCAAGTCTTTCATGTTCCTTTTTATTATGTTGGGGTATGATCTCTAAATTATCATACTGATCTTTTATGATCATATGATGAGAGACCCCATTTGATCGCTTCAATTCAGTATTTTGAAGTTTTAAGTGG
Source organism: Viscum album (assembly GCA_963277665.1). Lineage (NCBI taxonomy): Eukaryota > Viridiplantae > Streptophyta > Magnoliopsida > Santalales > Viscaceae > Viscum > Viscum album. The sequence goes on along the minus strand of OY728163.1, from coordinate 712,216,769 downwards.
CGCCGTTAGGCTGCCGAATTTTTAAGTGGTTCTTCACCCTTCTCGTTTTGAAGTTCTACTTTCATGTCAATTATTTCAAGTTCCTTTTTGTTATATTGGGGTATTATCTATATATATATCATACTGGACTCTTATGTTCATATGATGAGAGACCCCATTTGATCTCTTCAATTCAGTATTTTGATGTTTTAAGTGGCGCCGTTAGGCTGCCAAATTTTTAAGTGGTTCTTCACCCTTCTCGTTTTGAAGTTCTACTTTCATGTCAATTATTTCAAGTCCCTTTTTGTTATATTGGGGTATGATCTCTATATATATCATACTGGACTCTTATGTTCATATGATGAGAGACCCCATTTGATCTCTTCAATTCAGTATTTTGTTGTTTTAAGTGGCGCCGTTAGGCTGCCGAATTTTTAAGTGGTTCTTCACCCTTCTCGTTTTGAAGTTCTACTTTCATGTCAATTCTTTCAAGTTCCTTTTTGTTATGTTGGGGAATTATCACTATATCTATCATACTGATCTCTTATGATCATATGATGAGGGACCCTATTTGATCTTATCAAATCATTTTCTTTTGAAGTTAAGTGACGCCGTAAGGCTGCCGAATTTTCGTAAGAGAAATCTAATTTTTTTTCCTTCCATGTTTTTCATTTCAAATGGTATGTCCCTAAAATTTCATTACCATGTCCATATTTCCTTCTTATTCTTTCACCCTACTGTTTTATGGATCATTTATGAGATGGTGACCCATGTCCCCTCTCATTTCAATGTTTTCTAAAACCCCGAAACATAGCCGTTATGCTGCAGAATTTTCCCCTCAAAATATCTCTCTTTTCTCAAAAATTATTTTATGTTATAAAGTGAATACTCAAAGCTCTTATTTCTACAAGGGTATTCACATATATATCAAAATGATCCATTTTAAATTCTGGGATTTACATACATGAGACCCTCTTTCCCTTTCTGTGGGTTTAAAGTGACGTAAAGATCATGTCTTTAAAGCAGTTTTTAGAAAGTTATGATTATGAAATGAAACCCATTTCCTTTATGCTAAATGGGTTATTTATGAAATGTTTGATGATGATATATGTGGCTCACATGATAATAAAGGCAAATTTAAGGGTGCACCCTGATAGCGCTCCAATGCATTGGGTAATGATGTAACCACTAGAGATTACAATTTTCACGATACCTTGGTGAATAACCTTGGTAATTTTAAAATGACACCTTGGGGATGGAACTTGGTGATATGTTCATGATTGTCTATGTTAAATGATGTAGCCACATCTTCAAGTTATGAAAAAGTTTTATTTTTATTATGATTTGCCTCATGATTTCATTTTCATGCCTTAAAGTTCTTTTCATGACTTTATTGAAGTATCTCAAGTTCATATGTAAAATGTTTCACTTGTTTCCCTTGCTGGGCCTTATGCTCACCCTTCCTTTTGATGTATGTCCCCAGGTTATGGGATTCAGTAATGAGCCTAGGGTGAACATGAGGAGAAGCCTTTCAAGTGTTTAAGAAGAATGTTTTTTTTCATGTTTTATGTTCCTTGTTTCCAAGACACTAAACCTTAAAGATCCTCAGTTCCGTGTAATGGAATGAAAAGTTATGTTATAAAAAGGCGGGATGCTATATAGACCGTCGTAGTAGCCAGGCGCTTGCACCCCCTCTCCCCATCTGAAATCATCCAACGGAGGGTGATCAATAACCTGGTTCGTATGTATGACGAGGAAGGGTTCATCCCCACCAATGGCATGGCCCGCTTGGATCTAGAGGCGGTCGCGCCTCACCACCATCGCCGCCCTCGTGGGCCGCGCAGGGAGCCGCCGCTCCCCACGCTGACATTCAACCACTTCGGGAGCCTATCCCCGAAGCACTTTGACACATCCCCCCCCCTATGCCAATGAGGTGGAGGATGACCGGGGCCACCCGATCGGCGATCCATCCCAGGGGTTAACGGCAAGAACCCCCGCCAGGTCGCGTCGGCGCCGTCGCCCGACTCCCCAAGCCGAGGAGTAGGCAATCATCATGCCTGCACCGCCGGTTCCGGCCCATCTGACTCGATGCCAGCGTCGGGCGCGAGCGGGAGAGAATGCCCATCCTGGGGAACCAACATCAGCAACCACTGTGGCCCGAGCCACTACTGACTCCTGTTCCCAGATCCCTGCGCATGTTGAACAGGGGCAGCCGCATGCCCGACATGGATCGAAACCCCGACCGCCTTGCATGCAAGTTGGGTCGAATCTCCCGGTCGCGGACACTAGCAATGGCCACTGCGGACCAATCCGCGCTAGTGCCGCTCACCATGAGGGCTCATTCTGTGACACCGATCTGGGAATCCGAAAGCTTCTTCGTGACGGCTATGCTCCGGGTATGACTCCTTCCAGCGCCCACTGCATGGGGTATGAGGTCACTCCCCCTACTGCCGGCCACGAGCATGGAACCATTGTGCATCCAACCGCTCACTCACATGGAGGTCCTCCCCATGTCCCTTTCGACATCTGTCCCGGTGCTTCTCGCACCCCGGCCTTCGGTCACCCCTGCCCCATCTCTATTGTGGCCGGGGGACCCCATGACAGAAGTTGTCCTTAGCCTGAGAAGCTACCTAGGGGCGGGAAGGCCGGGCATCGTTGTCATAGGAGGAATGTCAGGGGAGTCTGGACGGGAATCAGACCAGTCTGTTTCTCAGATTCGGAGGTAGAGTACGACTCGACGATGGAACCTACCACCAACCCTTCGAGCTGAGGGCAGGGGTGGAGACGCGGCACATCAGTCTCGTACTCCCTGAATGTGAGATCCGTATGATACCATCCTCCCATTGAGGTATATCCAGGAGGATAAGAACTTGGCATACCGCCAGGGATCAAGCCCGCAGTCTCCGCTGACCTCCTCAGAAGAACCTCCCACCCCTGTTAGGGAGGGTGAGGGACTTTTTTGGGGACCAACGGAAGAATCGTGAGGCGACACACCCTCGGAAAGCACCGATGCTATGAAAGGAGTCCCATCCACTGGCCCATACTATCGCGACGTGGCAGCCAGGGCGCTGCAACCCCTGGAGGATGACACAGGGATTGGCGGCCAATCGGCCTGTTCGCCGTATTCCCCGCTGGCCAGCCCATCGGCCCGATGGCCTGCCTCAACGCCGTTGCCAATTCCCCGACATTACTTGGTGGACGAGCAGGGGCGGTAAGTACCGGACCCCGAACCGGAGCCATGGAGCTTCTGGGCCGTTCTTGCAACGAGCCACTTCCCTGAGAAGTTTTGGCCGGTCGTAGAACCAGGTTTCGATGTGCCAGAGTCACTCACCCCGGGAGTGTTTGAATGCTTCTGCCAGATTCTTCAGGTTACTCACTCCCGCCTCTTCCATCAGTTAGCACCTTATCCCGGGAGCCAGGTGCATCTTGAGGAGATTGGTGAGCAGTGCCGCCGGGTCGACCTAGCAGCACTCCCCAAGGTCCGGCACCCCGAGTTGACGGGCCACCACGAGGCCCCTCAACAACAATGTGTCCAGATTATTCACGTACTCTGCAGAGTTATTGAGGAGGCCACCCCCCATGTGCACGTCCGTGGGTGGGGGCAGTACACTGCTCTCCTCTTCTATGCGATCCGCCGGTAGCCCGATCCACTGGGCGGCCCTGATGGAGCGTCACCAAGGGCAGTAGCAGTCAACATGGCTGACCCTTCAGATGAGAGAAACATGGTGGAGCCCCTCGATGGGGACTCACCCCCTGAGGACAGGCCGCTACTGGACCCATTTGGGAGGATTACTCGCCAACAGAGGAGCCTCCTAGGCCTTCCTGTACCCACAGAGGCACTGGCGTTGGGCCGAAATATCGGCAAGGGTAAAGAGCCCGTCGGGTCTGTCAAACTCGCCGAACCATCTGCCTCAGTGCAGAAGGTAGAGGAAGATCCCGAGAAGGCCACGCTGCACCAATAGCTAGCCGAGCAAAAGAGGATGGTTGATGAGCTCCTGGCCGAACACATTGCAGAGCGGCGGCCTGACTATGGTAACCCTAGACCAGGACAGCAGAGGCAGGAGCATCTACTCCTTGTTGAGACCCCCCGAGCAACCGTGACCGTGTCGTGTTCGCCGACAGGGGTGACACTAGAGCCCATGGCAAGAGGGAGCGATATGTTTCACCGAACCCTCCCGAGCGGCGAGACAACCTGGGGGACCCTGCGCGATTTCCTCCCACCGCTCCGAGAGTCGCTCTGCCAGCTGCCCCCCGAGCCGCTGAGAGCGTCTATCATGTCGAAGAGCCTGGAAATGTGCTTGTGGTTAGAGATCCCCATCAGGATAGGAATCCGCATCCAGATGATCTGATGGAGTACTCATCGCTCGCTTGGAGGCCTTGGAAACTCGGCAGGTGGCGATCCCACTGGATGGCAAGCCGTACCCCGCATGGTTGGATGACATGCCGGCCCCGCCGGGATTTGGGAACCCCACTTTTTCCCCCTTTAACGGGACTGGAGACCATCCACAACACTTGTCCCACATCAACTCGAGCTGTGGGCCCATGTTCAGGACTCCGGCGCAGCAGGAGGATGCCAATCTCCGGTGCTTCATTTAGACACTAGAAGGACCAGCATTCGTCTGGTACAGCCAGCTCCCTGTTGGATCTGTGACTAGCTGGGAGGACCTTCTCCGGAAATTCCTCTACCAGTTCAGTTCCACAACCCGGAAGAAAAACATTACAGACCTCTTCAGGTGCATGCAAAGGCCCGATGAGCGAGTCGTAGACTTCGTCGCCCGGTGGAAGGGGCTCACGTACTCCCTTGACATGCCACTGACTCAGGAACAATTACTAACGATGTGTGTGGGGAACATCATGGCAGAGTTGTTTCTTTCCCTGATCATGCATAATTACCCTGGAGGGTTTTGGGACTTTTTGGATAAGGCTCAGCGCCTCGAAGAAGCCCTGAAACAGGGCAGTCAGGCACGCCCACTGCCTGCTGTGATCTCGGCAAGGAGAGCCGCCAGAGCCGAGCCCGATGCTGTGGCGCAGATAGAGGCCTCCAGACAGCTACAGTTGCTGCCAGTGAGGCCAGATCAGCAAGCTCATAGGGGCCACCCCCATGGGCATAGCATCCGGCCCAGCAGTGACCGCCTCAAAATCGGGAGGCGCCTCCGCGTAACGCACCGCCACCACCTAGGCGAGGTAATCCGGCTCCGCCTCCTCGCCCTTCTCCTCCGCCCCCTAGCCATGGTCAGCCCCCAAGAGCCCCATTTCCAGACATGAGGAATCAGGCTTACTCATTTGGTGAGGCCCAGGTCTTCGGTTATTTCCGTAGCGCCTTGGAGCAGAGGATCGTATGACTGCCTGAGTGCCGGAATCCAGAAGAGGCGTGTCTCACGGATCGCCCTAAGTACTGCCCTTATCACTGGTTCCTGGGAAACAACATCCAGCTATGCTATGTGTTCAAGGACTAGCTCTAAGACCAGATTGACAACAACATAGTTAGGTTGGTCCCAGCCCCGGCACAGGTGGCAGGTGTCTTCGTGGGATCAGATGGTAGTAGTGACTACGGGGATGGGTGGGAACAGATTTCCGACCTGTACCCATGGCATCATTCATGCCCGCTTGGATTAGCCAGATCCCTCGGAGTCTGCGAGCGCTGCTTTGTCATGGTCGTCCCAGCCTTCTTCCCAGAAGAGCAGGCGGCGACGCAAGAAGAAAGAATGTGCCCTGCCATTGTCGTCATCTTCTCGCACGCTTGGAGATTTCATGCCCCTGGAAATGGGGATCCCTCCGAGACCCCGACCGGTAATGGATGACTCCTCGACCGAGAGCCCGAGGTACGCTTCGGTTAATACCGTAGAGTTGGTAAATCCCTTTGTGGCTCCCGACGACGTGGAGCGCCAGGCGGACCACCCCGAGAGCCCGGGGTACGCTTCGGTTAATACCGTAGAGTTGGTAAATCCCTTTGTGGCTCCTGACGATGAGGAGCGCCAGGTGGACCTCCCCAATGTCCCCACCTGTCACCAACATCGACGGAGCCGTGGCTACATGAACCGCCGAGGCACGGCAGTCGTCACCTCCAGTCAGGCCGTGCACGATACTGAGACTAGGCAGCAGGCCCGGTATAGAGAGCAGCACTTGCGGCTCCCTCACCCGGTGATAGTAGGTTCACTTCCACCACTGTTTGTGTTGCTGGATCAGGTAGAACCACCTTGCACACATCTCAACCAGCCCAGACCTACCACTGGACGACTACGACCTTCTGGTCCTAGCATGGAGGCCACCTCCCGGGCTTCAGCCGGTGAATAGCGGGATGTGCCTAGTACCAGTCAGTCACCGGTCCCGCCAGCAGGGCTTGTCATGCCCCCAATCGCAGAGCGACCTCCTGTAAGCAGAAGCTCGTGTTTGGCACAAAAGTATGATGTCCTGAAACATTTTTCCGACATTTCGGCAAGGCTTTCCATCCTTGAGGCCCTCCGCCTGTCGTCTGAAATGCGTGAGGCATTTGCTGAGGCTCTAAGGAGCCCCCTTCAGTTTGAAACGGAGGTAGGGGCCGTAGAATCCTTCCACACTGAGGAGATTGAGGACGCTGAATGTCAGGCGGTTATCTCATTCTCCAGTGATGATGAAGATCCTCCCTTATAGGGGCACATCCGCCCTTTGTACATCACCGACCAATTTAATGGCATGGAAGTCCGTCATTGTCTTTTCGACATGGGTTCTGGGATTAACTTGATCCCAACTCGGACGCTACAAAAACTGGGGTTGTCCGAGGATGATTTAACTCCCTCCGACCTCAGAATCCAGGGGTATGATAGGACCGAGCAAACTCCACTCGGAAGGATTCGTCTGAAGACCCAGTTCAGCAGCTTAATTGCCAATACTGAATTAATGGTTGTCTCTCTGGACACTGCCTACAACGCATTGATGGGAAGGTCGTGGCTCCATCTTCACGCTGTGGTTCCCTCATCATTCCATTAGTTCCTCAAATACTCCCTTAAGGGTCGAGTGGGTGTGCTCCAAGGATATGCGTCTCCGTTTGCCTCTTGTGAAGATCGTTACGTGGACGTTGACTATTACAAGAGCAAGGACAAGCAAATTCTGGTAGGTGAGGTTGAGCCCGCCGCTGTCGCGAGTGATCCCTCGGCAGGTATGGATGACGCATATGTCTTCCCAATCCATCGGTTGGAGTCCACGACTCCCAATATGGGAGAGTGCTTTATTGTCTCGGGTACCAGAGGAATGCATATTTCCGGGTCTAAGCGACGATGGGAAATTACCTCGTACTCTTACACCAACCAGGCCCGGGTGATCCCCGAGCCTCCTACCCCCGTACGATATCAGAACGTTGGGCTCATGGCAACAGTAGTACGTCATACATGCTTGTTTCACTGAGCCGGGATCGACCGGCTCAAGTCAACGTCTCACCACTGCTTTGATGTCATAAAGCGTGGCCCCATGGGCCGCAGGCCGGATGGGATTGGATCAACCGCCTTTGTCGCTACGGTCTCTGTGGTTCTTGAGTCTCCTGTCGTGATGACCTCTACTGCCCAAGCCGGTGCTAGCTCCCCATTAGGGTCGAGCATCCCTGAAACGGCTCCCCCCGTGGACGATCCTTCCACAAGCGGAGAAGAAGAAATGGAAGATGATTCTCCTACCTTTGAGGAGGGCGTCTCTGCCACAGTCGACGAGCTCATACAGGTGAATCTCGGTAGTGAGGCGGACCCGAGACCCATGTTGGTCAGTGCCGCTATGCCTCCCGAGGAACGACAATGGTACATAGACATCATCAGACTGCACCGTGATGTGTTTTCCTAGAGTTATGACGAGATGTCGGGACTAGATCCCCATGTAGCCGTTCCCCGCCTTGACATCCCAGCAAACCATCGCGGGTTCAAGCAGCCTCCCAGAAAAATGCACCCCTTTCACGGTGCCATGGTTGAGGCCAAAGTTTATAAGCTCATTAAAGACAACATCGTCAGGGAAGTCCAGTACCCCAGGTGGCTAGCCAACATTGTTCCCGTCAGGAAGAAGAACAGGCAGATCAGGGTCTGCATCGACTTCTGCGATCTTAATCACCACTATCCGAAGGATGACTTTCCCCATCCTATGACAGAGCTGTTGATTGACACAACGATCGAGTTCTAAGCCCTCTCATTCATGGATGGGTACTTCGGGTACAACGAGATCCGGATGGACCCCGAGGATGAAGAGTTCACTACCTTCATGCCCCCCATGGCACTTTCTGCTACCGGGTTATGCCCTTCGGCCTGAAGAACGCGGGTGGCACCTATCAACGGGCTATGCACTGCATATTCAAGCCGATCCTCGGGACACTGGTGGAGTGCTATGTAGATGACCTGGTGGTTAAATCTCGTCAGCGCCAGGACCATCTCAACGACCTTGAGAAAGTGTTCTATATGCTCCATTCTCTCCACTTGAAGATGAACCCGTTGAAGTGTGCCTTCGGGGTCACCTCCGGAAAGTTTCTTGTCTTCATCGTCAGGTACCGAGGTGTCGAGATCGACCCTGAGAAGATCAAGGCCATCAGTCAGATGCCTCCCCCAAATAATATTCGGGAGCTTCGAGGCCTCCATGGCCACTTGGCCTATATACGCTGATTCATTGCGAATCTGGCCGGCAAGTGTAAGCCCTTTTCTCAGCTCATGAAGAAAGGCACCGTCTATGGGTGGGATGAAGAGTGTTAGGCCGCTTGTGAGGAAATCAATCCGTATCTACTTCAACCTCCGATCCTGATGCCTCCCGTTCCTAGAAGGCCGCTGGTCCTTTACATGACCGCCCTGGAGCAATCCCTTGGCGCCCTTCTCGCCTAGAAGAACAATGAGGGAATGGAGAACAGCCTCTACTACCTCAGTCACATGCTCCTCGACGTGGATGTTAGATAATACCCCATCGAGAAGAGATGCCTGGCACTCGTATTCGCCGTACAGAAATTGTGGCACTCCTTGCATCACCACGAGGTACATCTTGTCTCTCGGGTAGACCCGTCAAAATACATCCTGAGCCGACCTATGTTGACCGACCGATTGGCACACTGGGCGGTGATCCTCCAGCAGTTCGACATTTGGTTCGTACCTCCAAAGGCCGTCAAAGGACAGGCGTTGGCGGACTTCTTAGTTGCCCACCCAACCTCTGTGGACTAGCCACTGGATTTGGGCTTTCCTGATGAGGCAATCCTCTCAGTCGATCACGCCACCCCATGCTGGCGGATTCACTTTGATGGCACCTCTTGAAGCCCTACCGGTAGAAGGCTCAATGATCCTAGGCTTAACAGGGTGGGCCTGGGTATCGTCTTCATCACCCCGGAGCAAGCCGTTCTGCCATATTCTTTCTTGTTGTCAGAAGGCTGCACCAAAAATGGGGTAGAATATCATACCCTCATCACTGGCCTCGAGTTGGCCCTAGAGGTTGACGTACCCCACTTGTATGTAAAAGGGGACGCTGAGCTAGTCATTAAGCAGGTTAACGGTGACTACGCTGTCAGGAATCCAGAACTCATGCTGTTGCTGGAGTGCACCCTCCGTCTAATGGATAAGTTCCAATCCCGACCAGATGTCGTTCATGTTCCCCGGTCATAGGATAGTCGGGCAGATGCTTTGGCCAGCCTGGCCGCATCACTCGCGGAGCCCGAAAATGATTACCTAATAATTCACATGGCGCACCGAAGAGTCATTGCTCCTGTTATCCCGGAGGGTGATCGTGGCCCGCGAGAGAACCATATCACTGCTGGTGCCCCCACGTCAGGACCCCCCGAGGCCTCAGGTGCAGTGATCGAGACAGTTCCGGACTGGAGAACACCCTTGGTTGAATATCTCCGTCACGACAGTCTTCCGATGGACCGAGCAGAGCAGAAACGAATCCGGCACCACGCGTCGTAGTTCACCCTTCAAAGCGGTCCCAGTTGTGAGCATCTCCTTTTTAGGCGTGGGATTGACGGTGTTCTCCTCTGTTGTCTTCAAGGAGTTGAGATCCCACAGGTCATGCAGGAAGTGCACGCTGGATCCTGTGGCGCCCACCAGGCTGGGTCGAAGTTGTCCCACCATATTCGGAGACTGGGATACTTCTGACCCTCCATGATCCACGACTGCATCGAGTATGCCAAGAGGTGTCATTCATGCCATGTTGATGCTAAATTTGTGCATCGGCCACCAGAGCCTCTCCATAATACTATGTATTCTTGGACCTTTGCAGTCTGGGGGTTGGATGTCGTAGGGCCTTACCCGCCGGCGACGGCCCGCCTGTGCCGGTTCATCTTAACCGCCACGGATTTCTTCTCAAAGTGGGCAGAGGCAGACCCACTTAGGGAAGTCATGGTAGGTTCTATTGCCGACTTCGTGAGTTCCAATATCATTCACCGGTTTGGAATAACTCACGCTATCGTCACGGATAACGGAACCAACTTCCGAGCGGCCGAGCTGAAAAGATTGTACGCCAAGTACAACATTCCCTCTGACCACACCGCCCGCTATCATGCGTAGGCAAATGGACAGATTGAGGCATTTAAAAAAAACCTCTCTAATATTCTACAAAAAATTGTTGGTCAGAACAAGAAAAGTTGACCGGAAAAGCTCCCCAATGCCCTCTGGGCTTATAGGATGACGGCTCGCAATTCCTCCCAGGTGACCCCGTATTCCCTGCTATACGGAGCTGAGGCCATCCTTCCCATCGAGGCCTAGCTGCCCTCATTGCGAACGGCAGTCTACAACCAGCAAGCGCCAGACAGAGTTGACAAGATCCGTCTAGATGAATTGGAAGCGCTGGATGGAAGTAGGCTTCGCGCTTTACATAACTTGGAAAGGCATTAGAGCTGGATGGCTCAAGCTTTCGATAAGAAGGTTCACCTCCACTCCTTCCTGCAAGGTGACATGGTATTGGCTCTTAGAGCACCAATGATTCCCGGGAGGAAACCACCCAAGTTGGAACCCAAGTGGGAGTGACCTTTTATTGTCCACAAGGTCTATCCCAATGGAGCGTACTCCCTGGTGACTATGGATGGTGAGCGTATCACTCCTACCACCAACGCCAGGTTCCTCAAGAAGTACTTTTCCTAGCCTGTATGGTCTAGCATGACCTTAAACTACACTATGCCCTACATTTGGTCTCCAAGGTCCGAGATCTAAGACCTAAAACTAAGATCTATATTTCGTCCCGCATGACGTTAAACTGTATTCCATCCTGCATGACGTTAAACTGTATTTGAGGTCCGCTGTCGCATCTGTTTTTCCTTTGGGACTTTGACCACTGGGTCATGTGGCATGATGTGAGATTATGTCCCCATTCATGTCGGGTTTGCAATGGCTGCACCACGCCCACCCTGTTCTCAGGGTTTAGCCCTCCTCTATCCTATGGAATTTAAAGACACAACCCCATTTCAAGAACTACGTGTGGATTGATTCCCATCCTTATGGGATACGTAGGACCGCCTGATCACCTAGATGTCAGGTCCAGCCCCATATCTTATGAGATCCCACGATCTCTCGCTGCCCAGGGTGTTTGGAATTACACCCCCTCTTTTGCCCAGGGATCAGCCATCTTTTGGCCGCTCTCGGACTGAGCCCTCTGACCCATTACAGTGGTCTGCTAACGTGCTCAAGGCACTCTGGTATAGAACATGGAGTGCCAGATTCGACTTGGTCAAGTTCCATCCACTTTCCAAGCTACGTGTTCCCCTTCATTCAGGCCCCCGTCATCCTTCATACCCGGAGGGACCCCCAAGAACGGCCTGAAAACAATGCCCAAGGGCTCTCCTACCGTCATTGGCCAACCCCCCCCCCCCCCCCCCGAGGGTTTTAGACAACAAATTGATACAAATCCCGCGTTGCAAACATGTTCAGCGGTTGATGCTCATTTGTTTGTCCCTGGGGATAACACGACAGGATGTTGCGTTGCTAACATGGTCAACAACAATCCTCAGTCGTCACGCCGACTTCCCCGGGCCCTGAACGTTGGTGGCATGGTTCTTGTCATGTTCCTCCCCACCGAGTCAAGGTGGAATCTCGACACTCCTTGTACTAACCCTCAGTACACCCCCACACATCAGACAAACTGAGCTATGTAACGGTGTCTCTCGGGGCTCCCGCGATCTGCGCGCTAGAGTATGTGCTTGGGTCTATTTTTTTATGGGTTGCACGCGGCCTGACCTTCATCCCCTTGGGGAGTGAGGAGTCGCCCAGATATTGCATTTCGGGCCCAGCATAGCTGGGAGCTAGTATCTCCTTCCCCTTCCTGATTGTCGAACCCTCGTAGGCCTCTTTGCCTGAGGCTCCTCTCTCAGTTGGTCCAAACCATATGACCTTAAACTGTTGTTGACGCTCCTTTCCATCACAGAGTCTAACGACTGAAAAAAGGAAATACCTTAGTCCAAAGTGATTCATACTTTGAAGAAACATCAAAAATCGACAAAGGGATGAACAAGGAGAACATTGCCCATAGGTCGCGCATGTTCCCTCATGGTCGCGCAAGTACACTTGTGTGCCGCCTAGTGGTCGTGCAAGTCTACTTGCGCGATGCCTTATGGTCGTGCAAGTGACTTGCGCGACCTAAAGTGATAACCGCCCGGTAACCGCCCAGGGTCTTCTCCTGCCTATAAATAGACCCTGTGGTCCCCCCATTCGAGGATCTTTTTCCAGAAACTCGGATTGGAGCTCCCGATGCCCAAGTCTCTTCTCAAAGCTTCCGGAACACTCTTAAATGTAATTTATTACCTAGAACGGAAGATTTTAAGAGAAGAAGGAAGGCCTAAGTGTTGAAAATCATCAACACTTGCGCGCCGCCTTATTCCTTCAATAGAACTCGCGTGTCCCTTTTCTGGAAGAACCTCAAGAGGATTCTAAAGGGATTTATAAAGAGTCGCTCAAATATTCTAATGATGTTTGAGAATCGCGCAAGTACTCCTCATGTCGCGCAAGTATACTTATGTGACCAATACTTGTGCGCCGCCGCAATACTTGTGCGCCTTCCAAGACTTGCGTTCCCCTACCTTTTTGGGTGCCCGCCCATTTTTACCCCTCTTAAGCCATTACACCTTTCCTTTGCAAGATTCAGTCTTCAAGACACTCTTCAAAGCCATTTATGGCATGATTTCTTGATTTGACTTCCTTATCTGAAAGGAATTCTGTGGAATATCTCTCAAAACCTAGTGATTTAAATATCCTTATGTCACTAAATATGGAGAATTCATTCATTTAACCGCATCCTTTAACGATGAGAGAATCCTTAACTTGGGTCTCCTTTTTTAGGAATAATCCCTAGTTATAAGTCCTTTAATCTGGGAATCTTCCTTAGGAGTAAGCCCCAAATTCTTAAAGTTCCCAAACTTGGGCATCCTCCTCAGGAGTAAGCCCCAAACCATAGTCCCTTAATTTAAGCATCCTTCTTAGGAGTAACCCCCAACCTCAAATATGGGCATCCTTCTTAGGTGTAAGGCCCAACCTCAAATATGGGCATCCTCCTCAGGTGTAAGCCCCAAACCTTAATCCCTAACCTGGGTCTCGTTTTTCAAGTATAAAACCCAGTTATAATCTTGGGCATCCTTTTCAAGAATAAGCCCCAAGTCCCCTAATTTCTCTTTAACCAGTCCTAATTTACCCTTGATTTGGGTTTCCTTTTCAGGAGTAAAACCAAATCATAAGTCCCCTCCTAACTTGGGCATCCTCCTTAGGAGTAAGCCCCAATATTAGAGTATTCAAATCTCCATGAAGCACATATACCTTTATGGACCCTGTTAATGGATTTTCTCCCTAAAAGTGAATCCTAAATCTTCATCTATCTGGGACATCATACATACATAAGCCCGAAACCATTTCTTATGATTGCATCTTTCATGGCACAATTGTCTATGTTTTACTAATACCTCTTGTTTCTCACACCGAGCATGACTCACGTGATCTTAGAGTGTAAAAGTAATTGTGACATCCTTCTTTGAACCATCAATCATAAACATCATACCCTTATACTAACTACGTAGGTTCTGATTGCTTTTTCAAAACAAAGTATACGTAGGTAGCCCATCTATGGGTTCGATCCCAACTCTGAAGTAATTCATTGTCCTTCTGAATGACGATAAACTTCAAGTGCCCCACTGAGTGGCTTTATAACCAGCCTAGTCATCATAATGACCAAGAGACTTTTATATAAATGTTTTGAAGGATATCATTGACCAAGAATCTCTAAATAGATACAGATGATTCTCTATTGATGAAGAACCTCGAATACATATAAAAGATTCTCTAAATTTCTTACATATTTAATCATTGATTGTTAAACTAAAGGAAAGCTCATTTTATACTTGGTAATGTAATAAGGATTCACGAACATAACTTAAATCTATAAATAGAGTCCTGGAGTAGACAATAATTCCCCTCAAAAAGGTGTGATGAGTCCGACCTCCCATCCTCTCGACCAATGAAAATTCCTAACCCTCATTAGCCCACAAGCTAATGAGAACCTACCTTTGGAAAGTAGGTCCAAACGGATGTGGAATCATTGGATGTTTCCGGTTCTACGAACAAACCCGCTAGAAACTGATCGGAACGTTTGAATCTCCTATCCAGGAGGTCATCCCCAGATTCCGTGCGAAACAAAAAATGGTGAACCCGACGTGAATCCTTAACCAAGTTAAAGTGATGTTATTCTTATTTTTTAGGCCCCTTGGGCCAACAAAGAAATCATTGACATGTGCTCACCCAAAAGATGCAGTGGCCAGATTCATCTTGATTATGTCTGTTATATGGAACAGGCACTATTTTCTCAAGATCTTCTGCAAAATGGCTTTCCTTAAATTCACCCCTGTGAATACTACTGCTGTAAACACCTCTACTGTGAGGTCTACTGTTTTGAAAACTAATGCTGCTACTCCTGCTGGAACGTTGTCCGCTCTGAGGATGACATCACCAACTCAGCGTTTTCAATGCTGGGTTTCTAATACACTGGTTAAGGAGTACCATCGCAACGGTACTATCCCAACTCTGGAGGACGCTCGTCAAGCCCTCCAAGTTAACAACTCTACCTGGTCGTCCGGACAACGGCGGCGAGCGATCAAGAAGCAGACGGTGCTGACTACCGTCTCCAACCGTTTCGGGTCGTTATCCCCGGAACACAATTTCCATTCACTCCCTTACTCTGAGTAAGTGAATGAGCAGGTCCCGCAGGGCCTTAATTCAAAAAGACAGGAGTCCTTCCCGAGGGTTCCCATCAATAATCGCCGCCAGACTCATGCGGTAGTGCACCCTCAACATGATGAGGGTACCGACTCCAGGCATTCAGCTCAGGTTCCTCGAACCTGAGCCGGCAAGATGAACCGCCAGAGACGGAATCCGGTTAACAATAGGCAGGTTGTCATCCCTGCCATCTCCAGAGAAGTCCACCAACCTAACTTGGTGGAAAACAATGAGAAGGCACACACACCTGTCCGTTTTAATTCCGCTGTCCAGCAGACTCGTCTGGCAGCATCAAGCCAATCCCGCCAGGAAAATCCGGCGGAGTACTATAGGCAACAACATGCACCTGCTTATGCATCATCAGTTAGTCAGCAGGCTCACCTGACTACATATGAAGGATTCCACCAACCTAACTTGGTGGCAAATAATGAGCAGGCACACACACCTATCCGTTTTAATTCCGCTGTCCAGCAGACTCGTCTGGCAACATCAAGCCAATCCCGCCAGCCAAATCCGGCAGAGTACTATAGGCAGGAACATGCACCTGCTTATGCATCACCAGTTAGTCAGCAGGCTTGTCTGACTACATATGATGGATCTCGTCAACCACATTTGGCGAAGTGTAATCAGCAGGCACATACACCTGCTAATACTAATCAAGCCTACCAACAGTCTCGCTTGGTAGCGCACAGAGAAGTCAGTCGGAAAGCCCCGACGACAAACAGGAGGCAGACTCAACTATCTGCCTCCACACTTGAGTACTGTCAGGATTCACTGACAGGAAAAGGAGGAAAGGAGCAGGCACATACACCTACTCCAAACCCGGATTGGACGTATATCCCCGTTCCGGCGGCTGAAGTCACCAAACATATTTTATCAATGGTGAAAGAGTAGAAGAAAATTCATGTTCATATTCTGGATGCTTTCCAGGATATCATAACAGCTTCAACATCATCTCAGAGACAGACACATAAATCTATCCCTAGCAGTGGAGTGACACATCAATGATTCACTCCGGAACAAACAAACACATCTGTTACTGTCCAAGAGGGTTATGGGGCATACTCTCCCATATCATACGGACAACCAAGTCAGGCACATACACTTGATTTGAGTGAAGATCGTCAGCCTAACCTGACCATCTTTCCTGATCAGGCATATACACCTGCTCAGAGTAACCACTTTCGTCAACAAGTGGTTTCTAAAGTGAGTAAGAAGGCATCTAAGAAAAAGATCCGCCCAGCACAGTCAGGAGATCAAAGGCCAATCTATAACAAGGCCTTGCTCGATGCTGGAGTTCTTGAAGCCCTCAGACATTTATCTGTCGGAATTCAAGATTCTACTCCCTCAGTTCCCAATAACGAGAACATTAATTCTGAAGGTCTTCAACAGACACTTCCTCATGAATACTTGCTTCTTGAAAATTCGGTCAATCTTGAAGTTTCTTCTTCAGATGAGAGCCACAGGAACCCTCTGTGTGGTCAGAAGACCAAGGAGCAAGAGATCTCATCTTTTCTGTAACCAATTATGGTTGTCCTCCCCATGATGATAAATTTCACTGCGAATGTCCTCTCTACATTAGTGATTCACATTGCCTGGAAAATACTCCAGTGGACAATGTGGTGCTGAGAAAGCCCTCTTATCTTGAAGCACTTGCAAATGTGAAACTAGTCATGTCTGATGCTTTATCGCTAACAAGTGAAATACTTTCTCAATCAGAAGAGAGCCCAGGGTGTAGTTCATTCTCCGAACCACCCCTAAGTCATGTATCTTCTAGTTTTATCAATGATCTCTCTACCAATCTTGTTGAATCAGATGAAGCAACAAGGAAACACCAACTCTAGTCAAAACAAGTAGAAGAATCTTCATTTAATGATAAAGAGGAAATGCTGAACATGAGGAAAAAACTAGAAAAAAGGTGAAGTACCAATCATGTTTTGGCCTTAGGCTGACTCCCAATACGACATTCCAAAGATGTTAACGGATGATGGAATCCATGATATTAGTCTCAACATATGGAAAACACTTTGTCAATTAAAGAAGAAGGTATTATCTTATGATGAATATGAAAATAATCTTAAGATAATAGAAGGGCTACAACGTCATATTGATTTAGCATCTCTATCAGTCTCTCGGTATCCGAAGGCTGAAAAACAACAGAGAACCCTTCAACGTTCATGCCTTGGCGCTCTAAGAAAATTGCGTCAGTTAATTTCCAATGCTCCATCTGATGTTCATATCAGAGGATGGGGTGTTCACAGAGCACTACATTTCACAGTGCTTTCCAGTCAGCAAAGCCCACCGAAAATGGTCTCATGGAATGTTATTGCCCATGTACGGCCACAGTCAATGGGCTTTGTTAATAATCAAAAGCTTCCTCAAGAACATTCTTCAACTAGTTCCTCTCAAAATCAAGCATATAGAGAACAAGTTGTTGAATTTCTCCTACATCAAATAGGCGAGAATATTGCACAAGACTCTCGTATGGAGCAAACACGTCATCAAATGACAGAAGTCTCGGAAATCATTCAACAGTCTGTTGAACCAGGTGATAAAAGTGGATACAGGTTATTGCATCCGGCTAATTTCCGAACTAACATTCACAAGATCAAGAGATCTTTTAAGAAGATCTCAGACGTAGCATGTCAAGAGCCACCCCAGTTTGTCATACTGGGGATTTCTCTAACCCAACCCTCAGAGTCAACAAATGGGATTCGAGGAGTTGAGTGGAATCAGCAGGAACATCCCCAGTTCATGAGACTGGGGACTCTTTCAAATCATCAATCCCCTTCTCAAAGAATGTCGGTCTTTTCTCGATTGGGGAAGAAGCCCCAAGAGGAACGAAGAGACATATTATTAGTAGATTCCCTCCAAGTTATAGCTCGTTAAGAAGTTCCTAAAAGATTGAATCAACAAAAGGCAATGTCTCATCAAAGATATGAAAGAAGACAATATCACAGAAATGTTGATAGAATGGATGCGATGCATTATGCATCAATCAATGTCATCAATGACGTTGTTGTTAATCCACCAGAAGAGACTCACTCAAGGGACTCAGATGAAGAGCGTCCTGCTCAAGAAAATGTACGCACCGATACAATTGAAGAAGGTGTACGTACACGAAATCAAAGGATTAATCAGAACCTAGGTAATCAACTTCCCTCCCTCCAAAAGGTATCCAACAAAGGGAAGGGAAAGAATCAGGTTACATATCCTTCCTCTGGAGAAGGTCAATCGCTCTCATTAGAGAAAAGGTTTTCATAACAAGAGGAAGAAATGATAGAATTAAGAAGGTTGAAAGCAGAACTACTTCAGAGTAGTCTTCTTCTTAAGAATGCTGAAGTCCGACAGCTGAAGAAATTTGTTGCAGTTACTAAGATGGATCAAGAATATCCTCCTTTATCAGTACACCCTCAGAGTTATAATCCTACGGGTCAGGCGCAACAATGGTTGGCAGTGCTACCATCAATTGCAGAACAAACCACCACGTCTGTCCAAGCTCCATTCATTGCACCTACCCAAAACCAAGTTCAACCTGATGTTTCTCAAAAGTTAATAACTACTATTGAGTCATTAACAGCTCGATTAGATACTATGGAAGGGAAACGGGCGCAAGTTAAACCTGAAAAGAATGTTTAACCTGAATGGGTAGATTCAATTTCTCATCCATCCAGTTTTGGAAACCCTGTTTTCCCTACTTTCAATGGATCAGGTGACCCTGAACAACATTTGACGCATTACGTGTCTTGTTGTGATCCTATGATGGGAACTCCAGAGAAACAAGAAGCAGTGAAACTCAGATGCTTTGTGCGAACCTTGAAAGGACCGGCTTTTGTCTGGTATACAAGCTTGCAATCCCGGTCAATCATCGGATGGGAGGATCTTCGTCAAAAATTACTTCTTAAGTTCAGCTCAACTTTTCCAAAAAAGACAGTTTTCGATCTTACAAACTGAAAGCAAAGGGAGAATGAAATAGTCTCTGATTTCATTGCTCGCTGGAAGGGATTAACGTATTCCATGATTTTAGCACTCCCTCAGGAAGAGCTGTTGCCAATCTGTGTGGAAAATTTGCGTGACGAATTACGCACGCCATTGATTCCTGTGAAATACATAGGAGGGTTTCGAGACCTTACTTCAATCGCTCAGCAGATTGATGATTCCCTTATACAGGCTAAGGTTAAATCTCATGTAATTCCATCAGCTCCAGGAAGAAGAATGGGTAAAGAAGAAACTGCTACAGTTATGCTTAAACAAGCACATGTACCTATATCTACTTCAAAACCTTCATCTTTTTGAAGGACTCCACCTCCTGAACGCCAACAACAGAGGCTGTTTCGTCCAAATGATCAAAGAGATCAACGATGAAAACAATTTGAGGATATGAAGAGTAAAACATACTCTTTCCAAAATGAGCAAGTTCCTGGTTACTTCATTTCAGCTCTAGAAAATAATTTGGTTCAATTACCAGTGCCCAATAGGCAAAACAAGGAAGGAGATGAAGACTGTCCCAATTATTGTCCCTTTCATAAAATATTGGGGCATCCCATCAAGGAGTGTTTTGTCTTTAAAGACCTCCTGCAAAAGATGGTCGACTTAGGACAAGTCAAATTGAAGGGTTCTTCAGCTCATGTAGTGTGTGTTACCGCTACAGATCCAGAGGAAGGAGGCAAGTGGCAGGAAGTCAGAAGCAAAACTGCGCAAAAATATGATGATTGGATGGTCAGAAAGACAATCAATCGGACCCATTCCAATTTGCGAACACAATTGAAGAAGCCAGTTGTGTCTCCTACAAAATCTACAGTGAAGCCTCCATCAAAAGACAAATCCTCAAAAGGGCAGTGCAATTCAAAGAAGAAAGAGGAATCAGAAGAAGATGAGTATGTATCGAGGCCTAAGTTTTCTTTGACTCTGGAAGATTTCATGCCATCTACTTCAAAGCCACGGGCACCGCCCCATCAAACGGCACAGCCTAAACAGGCTAGTCAGGCAGGGTCTTTATCAGACGAAGAGTTAATATTCGGTTCTGTTAATATGATTCAATTAATAGATCCATATTTCAGTCTTGATGAGCCTGAATTCCCTGTGTCAAATATGGGGATCCGAGGAAGTTCCAGAGGTTCAGGATATAGAGGAATACGTGGATCTTTCTGAAGCCACTACTCCAATTCTACCCTTGCTAGCACTGTGTATGCAGCAGAAACTCGTGGTAGAGCCCTTCAGCGAGCTCAAAAAGAACAAGCAAGTTCTTCTGCCAATGGCCAACTCAGTTTTGGAGCAGTTATTTTGGAAGACCGATTAAAGGTTCCATCTTCATTATCTCAGCAAGTAAATGGATCTAATCAGTCTAATCTTCCAAAACGAAGGATGTTTCCAACTTCTATCCCAATACAAGAGGCATCAGCTTCCAAAGCATATGCTTCCAAGGTACCTGCTAAACCTCATATTCCTGTTGGGAAACGCAGACCTCTAGATCAAAAGTATGATATATTGAAACACTTGGCCCAAGTACCAGCCATGTTATCAATTTTGGATGCTTTGAATCTGTCAAAAGATCTTCGGGAAGCATTCATCGAAGTTTTGTCAAGTCCTCAGGAGTTTGAAGCTGAAATTGCTGCAACTGAAGTCTATCACATAGAGAATAATCCTGCAGAATGCCATGCAGTGATATCTTTTACTGATAAAGATGAAGATGATGTTGTGCATGGGAACATAAAACCTCTCTACTTATCTAGCAACGTCAATGGTGTAGATATCCGAAGAATTTTCATTGACAATGGTTCATGAGTCAGCCTCATGCCCATTCGTACACTTTGTCGATTGGGCCTCACGGAATCTGATTTATCTCCTTCTACCATGATGTTACAAGGATATGATAAAAATGAACAAGAACCACTGGGCGAAGTTACACTCAGAACCCAGTTTGGAGATCTTGTATCCAATTCGGATTTCATGATTGTTGATCAAGATTCAGTTTTCAACGTCTTGCTTGGAAGACCCTGGCTACATCAGCATGCAGCTATTCCTTCATCATACCATCAATGTCTCAAATACTGTTTCAATGGTCATGTTGGAACATTTTATGGTGATAAGGCCCCTTTCAAGACATGTGAGTCTCAATACATTGAGGCAGAATTTTATCACATGAAGGGAAGAGAAAAATCTACAATGAAGGAAATTACCAAAGTTAATGCTCCATATGGTTTGGAGAAAATTCCAATAAATCCATTTACACATGTGAGTACAGATTATGTGTTACCTATCAGTCAAATTGACAAAATAGGCCCAAATAAAAATACTCTTTTGGGAAGATCCATAATGTCAGTTACGGCAATCGAGCTAGACAACATGGGAGAAATTGCTAACCTACCAAACAATGATGAAAGCCTAAGTGGTGACGTTTTCATTTCATCTGTTGAAGTCCAACAAGTCTATAATTCTCCTATCAGTCCAGAAGAAGTTATAGCAACACCATAGGTGAATAATGATGTCGATTCTCAATCCATCATCTCCTCTTTATTTCCCAAAGAAGGCCCTTTATCATCAATAGGGTCGGAAATGGAAGCTTCTTCTTCAAAATGTGAAAATTTTGATATCTCTTATTATCATGAAAATTTCGTTTTGTCATCTACTATGCAAGTAGAAACGGAAGAAATAGCACATGATGAAGAGGAAGAGGAATATCTTAGAGATGCTCCTCCAGCATTTGAAAAGGGTATCTCTACCACTGTGGATGAACTCAGAGAAATAAATCTGGGTACCGAGAAAGATCCACGCCCCACTTTAATTAGTGCAGCCATGACCCTTGAAGAGCAAGAGATGTATATTTATTTTCTAAATAAAAATAAAGATATTTTTGCTTGGAATTATACAGAAATTCATGGGCTTGATCATGATATTGCTACTCATCATTTGGGTTTACCAAAAGAACATCGAGGATTTAAGCAAGCCGCGAGAAGAACACACCCAACCTGTGCTTCCAAAATTGAAGCTGAAGTGGATAAGATGATCAAAGCTAACTTCATCAGAGAAGTTAAATATACCAAGTGGTTGGCTAATATTGTCCCTGTAAAGAAAAAGAACTGACAAATTAGGGTTTGCATCGATTTCAAAGATCTTAATCGGTATTGTCCTAAAGATGATTTCCCAGTTCCGATTACAGAACTCTTAATTGATGCGACGACTGGTTATGAAGTAATTTCCTTCATGGATGGATATTCTGGATATAATCAGATCCGAATGGCCCCAGAAGATGAGGAATCTACAGCCTTCAGAGCCCCTCAAGGTGTGTTTTGTTACCGGGTGATTCCCTTTGGTTTAAAGAATGCAGGTGCAACATATCAACATGCCATGCATTGTATCTTCAAACCGTTCTTAGGGAAATTTGTTGAATACTATATAGAATATTTGGTGGTTAAATCCAAACAACGTTCTAATCACTTGGCTGATTTGGAAGTCATATTCCACAAGCTTCGACAACATAATTTGAAGATGAACCCCGTAAAATGTGCTTTTGGGGTAACCTCAGGAAAATTCATCGGATTTGTTGTACGCCATCGTGGTATTAAAGTCGATCCTGAGAAGAACAAATCAATCCTTGGTATGTCACCTCCCCAGAATTTGAAAGAATTAAGAGGACTTCAAGGACACTTAGCCTATATTCGGCGTTTCATCTCCAATTTGGCAGGAAAAAGTTTACCCTTTACCAAATTATTGAAAAAAGGAGTCACATACCAATGGACTGAAGAATGTCAGGAAGCATTTGATGTTATCAAGAAATACCTCTTGTGTCCACCAGTACTCATGCCACCTGTTGAAGTTAGACCATTTATCCTCTATGTGACAGCTCTAGAGTGATCATTGGGGGCCTTTCTTGCTCAAAAGAATGAAGCTGGGAATGAAAATAGCCTCTACTATCTCTGTAGAACTATGCTTGAAGTAGAAACCCGGTATTCAAGTATTGAGAAGTGCAGCCTGACATTAATCTTTGTAGTTCAGAAACTGAGACACTACTTGCAAAATCACGAGGTCCAATTGGTATCTCACAATAATCCGCTCAAATTCATCCTTAGTCGTCCAATGATTACAGGACGTCTAGCAAGGTGGGATGTTATTTTGCAACAGTTCGACATTCAGTATGTGTCTCAAAAGGCAATAAAGGGTCAAGCTCTGGCTGATTTCCTGGCTGAACAACCTTCCATGGAAGACACGTCTTCAGATATTGAACTCCCTGATGAGGATGTTTTCTCTATTCAAGATAATCCTCAAACATGGGAAATGTATTTTGACGGTGCTTCCAGAAGTCCAACAGGGAAGAAAATGGAAAATCCTAAATTCAACAAAGTTGGTTTAGGAATTGTACTCATTTCTCCAGATAAGGCATTGTTACCTTATTCCTTTCTATTGTGGGAAGGTGGTACTAATAATGAAGCCGAATACCAAGCTCTCATTACAGGCTTGGAGTTAGCGCTCCAAGCACAAGTGAATCACTTAAAGGTGAAAGGTGATTCAGACCTAGTAATCAAACAAGTCAATGGGGATTATGCCATCAGAAAAGAAGAATTAATCCCTTTGTATGATTATGTCAGAGAGTTAATGGTGGAATTCCATTGAGAACCAACATTTTCTTATGTCTCAAGATCACAAAATGCTCAAGCTGATGCACTGGCTAATATAGCCACAGCTCTAGCAGATCCAAATCGGGATGAGACAACACTTAGTATTGCCCACCGTCGTGCAATTTCAACTTATGTTCAAGCCAGAACATAGGAAATTAATGAAATTAGTCCCATTCCTGAACCGTATGGTCATACTACAGTATGGATGACACCTATCAGGGAATACCTTCAAAATGGAACACTTCCACCTCATAGAGCCAAGAAAGAACAAATCCGGCGACATGTGGTCAATTTTAATCTTTATGATAGCCCATACCACCTAGAGAAAATTCTCTACAAACGTGGTTTTGATGGAGTTATCTTCAGATGCATTGAGGGTGAAGAGACAATGGCTGTCATGAAAGAAGTGCATGCAGGAGTATGTGGTGCCCACCAGTCTGGACATAGATTTTCTGATCAAATTCGAAGGCTTAGATACTTTTGGCCTTCAATGATACAAGATTGTGTTGATTTCACAAAGAAGTTTCATTCATGTCAATTATATGCCAACTTCATTCATCAACCTCCAAAGTTGCTTCATACAGATAAATAATCATGGCCATTTGCCACATGGGGAATGGATGTGGTGGGACCTTACCCTTCAGCTACGGCCAAGAAGTTTAAGTACATTCTTACTGCAACTGATTTCTTTTCCAAATGGGCAGAAGCAATACCTCTCAAAGAAGTCATTTCTAAATGTATTGTTAGCTTCATCAAGTCTAACATTATTACTAGATTTGGTGTCCCTCATACCATATTGATGGACAACGACACCAACTTTTGTTCTTCTGAGGTGAAAAATTGTATCAAGAATACAACATTAAATCCAACCATTCATCTAGGTATCATGTGGCAGCCAATGGCCAAATAGAAGCCTTTAGCAAGACTCTTTCAAATATACTGCAAAAGATGGTGGATAAAGATAAGAGTTCATGGCCTGATAAACTCTTTCATGCTTTATGGGCTTATCGGACTACCACCCGCAATGCAATGCGGTCTACTCCATATTCGTTGGTATATGGAACAGAAGCAGTCTTTCCAATTGAAGTTCAATTTCCCTCACTCAGAGTAGCCATTTTTGATCATTTATCTACAGATGAGCAATCCCAAAAGCGATTGAATGAATTGGAACAGTTAGATGAGAAAATATTGTGCACTTTGCACCACTTGGAAATCTATCAGAATCGAATAACACGAGATTTTAACAAAAAAGTTCGTCTTCGTTCATTCATTTAGGGAGAATTGGTATTAGTTCTCAGAACTCTAATGATACCAAGAAAGAAACCTCCCAATCTTTAGCCAAAATGGGAAGGACCTTATTCAATACATAGGGTCTACTCCAATGGAGCTTATTCATAAATCTCAATGGATGGAGAACTCATCACGACTCCAACCAATGCCAGATTTCTGAAGAAATATTTTGTATAAACACAAAATATGGTCCCTAGAACCAAGACTCTTACAATTGGTTCATACATTAATAGTCCATCATGAGTTTAAACTGCATCATCATCCATGGTCCAGTATGACCTTAAACTGCAACTACATCCAATATGACGTTAAACTGTATAAAAGCACGAAGATGTCCCCGCAACATGACACTAAACTGTGCGGCACCAGTTCGTCCTTGCTTTATGACGTTAAACTATACAGCAATGGTCCAGTATGACCTTAAATTGCAACAACATCCAACATGACGTTAAACTGTAGGAAAGTCCCTTACGTTCGGAAAGACGTTAAACTACATAAGCACTCAATGGTCCAGTATGACCTTAAAACTGCAACTTTGTCCCACACAACGTTAAACTGTGAAAAAGTTCCCTAAACCGTCAAGCATGACCTTAAACTGCATCATCCTTGGTCCATGAATATGTCCTTAAACTATTCGCACTTTCGTCCAACATGACATAAATGGTGTGTTATTTTGTCCTTACTGCATGACATTAAACTGCACAGTCCCCCTTTCGTCCAATATGACGTTAAACTGTATTGTCCCCATCGTCCTAACTACATGACGCTAAACTATACAGAAAGTCCTTGATATGTCTTACATGACATTAAACTGTTATTTTGTCCCTGCTACATGACACTAAACTATGCAACACCAATAGTCCTAACTACAAGACTTTAAACTGCATAGTCCCTTGATATGTCCTACATGAAATTAAACTGTGCATCGTTAAGGTTGTTGTTATCTCTTGTTTCTCACACCGAGTATGACTCACGTGAGCTTAGAGCAAACCTCATCCATAACACTTTCTTTGGGCCGCTTACCATGTATAAGTCCCAACAAACAACATTTTTTATTAGATCATTGTCCCCAAGAACAACTTGATCATTAATTCATTCGTTAATTGAACTACACAGTCTTTGATCCTTGCCCTCCAGGCTGGGTATGTAGGCAACCTCCCAGGGTTCAAGCCCGAAAACAAACTCTTAACATCGGTTCACCACCATCTCATATGATGTTGATTCGTGAAACCGCACCTAGAATCAATATCTTTACATTGATTCAATTTCGTCCTTGTTATATGACGTTAAACTATGCAACACTTTTTGTCCGGTACGACAATAAACTACAATATTCTTTGATTTCCTCATTTGAGAGAGAACTATTATTGACAATGATTTTTCAATTATGGTTTTCATTTTCAAAAGTCTACGTGCATACATGGTAATGCCTAAACTTTTTATCTTAGGTTAAACCATCATTGCACTAAGGCCCCCTTTCACCCTTCACATGTACGAACCATATTTGTACAAAGGGTAGTTCTAGAACTACGTGGACTTGATTCCCATCCCTATGGGATACGTAGGAACATTGGAGTATCCCTCGAATCCAGTCCCAAGTCTTTTGGGCCTAACCCCAAATTTCACTTTCATTCCCTTGGCTGAAAAGTCCTAATGAAAACACACATTGTGTATTCATTATTATGGTGAGAATTATATGACCCTAAACTAAGATCACTCATACTTTCGTCCTACACGACGTTAAACTGCATTTCAAGAACTACGTATGGCTTGATTCTCATTTTTATGAGATACGTAGTGAAGTCCAAAATTTCAATTCAGGACCCAGCCACAACATGATTATGGTTATCATTGACCTATATATCTCTATATACATTAGACAATACCCATCTTTATGTGTTATAATCCTAACCTTAAATATTTTCAGATCTTCATAACCATTTTCATGACTTGTAGTCACAAAAATGTCAAACTTCTGAGAATTCTTTTGCCTAACTATGCAGCACGTTCCCATAGGTGGCCTTGCATAAATAGTCCACATAACAGACTTGTTAGCCAAAAGATACTATTTTATTTAACTATGCAGCCAATGCCCTTAGGTGGCCCTGCATAATTCAACCCCTAACAGGTTTTTTAAATAATGGTAACTTCATTCTTGGGAAGAATGCCTCTTTTTTCCTTATTTGTCTTAAACGACATTATGTAGGGTTCCGCAAAAAAAAATAGCCATCCTTAACATATTTGTCCCATATCCTTTTTCATGATCTGAATGTATTCAAGTCTACAGTTTATTCTTCTTCCCTACGTTTGGGTCAGACCTTCGTAAGAGTGATATTCATCAAGTTCTTCGATATTCTTGTTCGGAAATATCTTCTCCATATTCAAGTACCTCTTTCCATACAACAAACTCTATACTTTAGAAAATTTTAATCTCCATAAACTTTCACCGGCTTTTAGAACTAGGAAAGTAAATTTTTGAGAGTTCTTTTCGCCTGACTATGCAGCACATGCCCATAGGTGGCCTTGCATAAACAGTCCACATAACAGACTTGTCAGCCGAAAGATACTATTTATTTGACCATGCAGCCAATGCCCATAGGTGGCCCTGCATATTTTAACCCCCTAATGGGTTTTGTTAAATAATAGTAACTTCATTCTTGGAAACTACTTCTTCTAATGCCTTTTATCTATTTTTCATATCATTCCTCAGATTCAAATATTCTTAAGCCATAGTTTACAAATTTTCTCTCATACTTGAGTATGGTAATATGTTTTCAGATAAATTGTCAAGGAATTGAATCAATTTTAATCCATTTCGGTCAAAGCTATTTCGACCTTAAACATTAGCCTTTGTATGTCCGACATGCATGACTTTAAACTGCCAGATTTCTTGTTTTTCTTTTCACCTCAGAGTCAAATCCTATTTCTCTCCAGATCCAGCTCTGAGGGGGGACTTTTGTTGACGCTCCTTTCCGTCACAGAGTCTAACGACTGAAAAAAAGGAAATACCTTAGTCCAAAGTGATTCATCCTATGAAGAAACATCAAAAATCGACAAAGGGATGAATAAGCAGAACATTGCCCATAGGTCGCGCAAGTTCCCTCATGGTCGCGCAAGTACACTTGCGTGACGCCTATTGGTCTTGCATGTCTACATGCGCGATGCCTTATGGTTGTGCAAGTGACTTGCACGACCTAAAGTGATAACCGCTCGGTAACTGCCCAGGGTCTTCTCCTACCAATAAATAGACCCTGTGGGCCCCCCATTCGAGGATCTTTTTCCAGAAACTCGGATTGGAGCTCCCGATGCCCAAGTCTCTTCTCAAAGCTTCCGGAACACTTCTAAAGGTAATTTCTTACCTAGAACAGATGATTTAAAGAGAAGAAGGAATGCCTTAGTGTTGAAACTCATCAACACTTGCGCGCCGCCTTATTCCTTCAATAGAACTCGCGCGTCCCTTTTCTGGAAGAACCTCAAGAGGATTCTAAAGGGACTTATAAAGAGTCTCTCAAATATTCTAATGATGTTTGAGAATCGCGCAAGTACCCCTCATGTCGCGCAAGTATACCTGCGCGACCAATACTTGCGCGCCGCCGCAATACTTGCGCGCCTTCCAAGACTTGCACACCCCTACCTTTTTGGGAGCCCATATTGCCAATTTTTACCCCTCTTAAGCCATTACACCTTTCCTTTTCAAGATTCAGTCTTCAAGACACTCTTCAAAGCCATTTATGGCATGATTTCTTGATTTGACATCCTCATCTGAAAGGAATTCTATGGAATATCTCTCAAAACCTAGGGATTTAAATATCCTTATGTCACTAAATATGGAGAATTCATTCATTCAACCTCATCCTTTAATGATGATAGAATCCTTAACTTGGGTCCCCTTTTTTAGGAATAATCCCCAGTTATAAGTCCTTTAATCTGGGCATCTTCCTTAGGAGTAAGCCCCAAATTCTTAAAGTTCCCAAACATGGGCATCCTCCTCAGGAGTAAGCCCCAAACCTTAGTCCCTTAATTTGGGCATCCTTCTTAGGAGTAAGCCCCAACCTCAAATATGGGTATCCTTCTTAGGAGTAAGACCCAACCTCAAATATGGGAATCCTCCTCAGGAGTAAGCCCCAAACCTTAATCCCTAACCTGGGTCTCCTTTTTCATGTATAAAACCCAGTTATAATTTTGGGCTTCCTTTTCAGGAATAAGCCCCAAGTCCCCTAATTTCTCTTTAACCAGTCCTAATTTACCCTTGATTTGGGTTTCCTTTTCAGGAGTAAAACCCAATCATAATTCCCCTCCTAACTTGGGCATCCTCCTTAGGAGTAATCCCCAAGATTAGAGTATTCAAATCACTATGAAGCATATATACCATTATGGACCCTGTTCATGGATTTTCTCCCTAAAAGTGAATCCTAAATCTTCATCTATCTGGGCAGTCATACATAAATAAGCCCCAAACCATTTCTTATGATTGCATCTTTCATGGCACAATTGTCTAAGTTTTACTAATACCTCTTGTTTCTCACACCGAGCATGACTCACGTGAGCTTAGAGTGTAAAAGTAATTGTGACATCCTGCTTTGAACCATCAATCATAAACATCATACCCTTATACGAACTACGTGGGTTCTGATTCCTTTTTCAAAACAAAGGATACGTAGGTAGCCCATCTATGGGTTCGATCCCATCTCTGAAGTAATTCATTGTCCTTCTGAATGATGATAAACTTCAAGTGCCCCACTGAGTGGCTTTAAAACCATCCTGGTCATCATAATGACCAAGAGACTTTTATATAAATGTTTTGAAGGATATCATTGACCAAGAATCTCTAAATAGATACAGATGATTCTCTATTTATGAAGAACCTAGAATACATATACAAGATTCTCTAAATTTCTTACTTATTTAATCATTGATTGTTAAACTAAAGGAATGCTCATTTTATATTTGGTAATGTAATAAGGATTCACGAACATAACTTAAATCTATAAAGAGAGTCCCGGAGTAGACAATAATTCCCCTCAAAAAGGTGTGATGAGTCCGACCTCCCATCCTCTCGACCAATGCAAATTCCTAAGCCTCATTAGCCCACAAGATAATGAGCTCCTAA
Source organism: Viscum album (assembly GCA_963277665.1). NCBI lineage: Eukaryota > Viridiplantae > Streptophyta > Magnoliopsida > Santalales > Viscaceae > Viscum > Viscum album. The sequence continues at coordinate 712,186,611 of OY728163.1, read as the reverse complement.
CTTTGGAAAGTAGGTCCAAATGGATGTGGAATCATTGGATGTTTCCGGTTCTACGAACAAACCCGCTAGAAACCGATAAGAACGTTTGAATCTCCCATCCAGGAGGTCATCCCCGGATTCCGTGCGAAACAACTGTGTTGTTGGTCCAAACCATATGACCTTAAACTGTGTTGTTGGTCCAAACCATATGACCTTAAACTGTGTTTTTGGTCCAAGCCATATGACCTTAAACTGTTTTGTTGGTCAAAACCATATGACCATAAACTGTGTTGCTGGTCCTATTACACGACCCTAAATTGTGACATTATCGTCCTGGCCGCACGACGAAAAACAGCACTGCATTGTGGTGACCTCGTTGTAGAGTACATCAAGTTGTGTATTGGTCTTGTGCCATTCCATTTGTCAACGCCTATCATGGCTTGATGCTTGTGGCAACACCATGGCCTACTACTCTAGGTATGTCACTTCATAACAAAAAAAACCACTCACCTAAAAGGACAAACATGATTTATCAAATTCCGCTTCTTTTAGTGCAAGGGCCACGCCCGCACTCCCCTTTTCTCGTGGCACTGTTATCTTACCATTTAACCTTTTAGAACTACATATGGCTTGATTACCATCTTTATGAGATACGTAGGAGCGCCTAGGGAACTTCCCCATGGGCCCAACCATCCTAACTTCGTATTCGGTCCCTCGACTCGAGCATTTCCCCGGAAAGCACATGGTAATTAGGGCTTAGGTCCTCATTCACGTCGGATTTTGTAACTGCCATGCCATGTGTCTGTTTCTCCATTTTCCCACCTCACGGTCCGAGCTCTAAGACCTAAATCTATGATCCTCACGGTCTGAGCTCTAAGACCTAAAACTATGATCCTCATGGTCCGAGCTCTAAGATCTCAAACTAAGATCCTCAGGGTCCGAGCTCTAAGACCTAAAACTAAGATACTTACGGTCCGAGCTCTAAGACCTAAAACTAAGATCCATATTCCGTCCCGCATGACGTTAAACTATATTCCATCCCGCATGACGTTAAACTGTATTTCATCCCGCAAGACGTTAAACTGTATTTTCAAGAACTATGTTTGGCTTGATTCTCATCCTTATGAGATACGTAGGACCACTCGGACGTCTCGTCTTGGGTCCAGCCCCAGGGATTAATAAACCCCATCTCTCCTTATTGTCGGCCCCTTGGCCCGACTTCATGGGAAGTGGTGTAATCGAGATATCTACCCAGAGCATGTTCGGGATGCCCCATGGTAATAATGGGAAGCGGTAGTTCTCTCGCCAAAGAGGTCCTTCCTAGAAATTGGGACGACCCGTGATTAGGTTGGTACGTCCGCCTAATGCACCTTCACCATGGTGGCGCAATTTTGGGAGTGTTGGACTCTGTTCGAACAAACCAGCACTCCACCTTCCAGGCTTTCTGTCCCCCTTATTCTGATCCTCATTTCCTTTCGTGTTTGACAGGACCCCCTAACAGTATGGATGCTCGACCTATGGTCCGCCTACTATCCTGGGCCAACGTTCCGAAGAACTGGTCATGTTTGACGGGACCCCCTAACAGTATGGATGATCGACCTATGGTCCGCCGACTCTCCTGGGCCAACATTCCAGAAGACTAACCAACGATATTTGAGTTAGGCCCCGTGTTGCGAACATGGTCAGTGGTCAGCACTCATTTATTGTCCCCCCATTCCTGGACAACGTGATGTGGATGCTGTGTTTCCACCATAGTTGACAGTTATCCTCTATGGTTGCGCCCCATTGGATTCCGAATTTGGGCAGCGTGATTCAACCTTCATCTCCATTCCCCTATGTTCGGATGGATTTTATTGCCCCGGCATTTCCCCGCTTGTGTGTAAGAGAACATTGAAAAGTCAACACATCAATCGGCTTAGAGGTCTCCTCAGAAGTCCAGGCCCAATTTTGGATGCCTGAAGCTTGGTTAATGCCCCACAGTTGAACGAAATGATGGTACAAGCATCTTCTAATTCTTGCGTTGGGCATGACCCACAAGAGCTTAGGAATGAGTTGTTACTCGTTTCGGAACTATGGTTGATTGCATGAAACCGAAGGTACAAATTAGTGGATTTTACCACATATTGGATTAAGATAACGAGTAGTACAAGCAGAAAGTTCATGAGATGGAAAAACAAAAAGCCCATAGGGATTAACATGCTGAAGAGATCTTTCCAGCGCTGCTACCCTTTGGATGGTAGCCTCCATGACCTCTTCTCTCTCTTTGAAGACCCTCTCCTCATCGGCCACCATAGAGCGCAGCTCGCCATCCCTAGCTTGTGCCTGCCCCCGCTCGGTTTGAAGTACAGTCATCTGGTGACTCAACTCCACCAGTTGATCCTGTGCATTAACCAGCTGGGCCGTCAGTTGCTCCACGAGCTCAGAGCATGTTGCGATGAAGGCCTCTTTATTTGTCGCCTGCCCATCGAGGTGCCAGACATCCTATTCCGCCCTCAGCAGCGCTTGAGCGCTCGCCGATCCTTCTCGGCACTGGGCAATGTCAGTGCGCTGGCTGCTCTTGCGTATCTTCTCGGCCATGTAATCACAGACCGTCAGATGAAGGCGCTGAGCATTGGCCACTCTGGCGCACAGGAAGCGGAACCAGGTCTGATGTTATCCCATCCGCCTCAGCCAATCCGGCTGGGGCTGCCTGAGGAAGCGCTGGATACACTTCCACCCTTTGTGTCATGTCACCCGGCTCTCCTCGGCGGCCTCTAAGTCTGAGTCATCTATCTCCTTAGGGTCAGCGGGTCGGTATATGGGAAATACTGCCAACAGATCGGCAGTAGGATCCACCCCAGATATGTCTTCGTAAGGAATAGAATCCTCGACGTCCTGGTGACGTTCTCTCACCCCAGCATCAATGAAGCCTCCACCAGCATCCAACCGCGTATCAGGAACAGCGTTGCTGATGTCCACCGCCCCCTGTTCATCAATATTCGTGGCTGACTCAGTGCAGAAAGAATGTTCCGAGCGAGGTGGTATGTCCGTCGCTGGTCCACTCGCGTATGGCCCGAGCGCCGCAGCCTGACGTGCCTCCAGTGTTGAGATCACTGCACAGGGCATACACTGGTCACATGGGATCTTTTGACACCAAGAACCAGTAGTAAAGTGTGAGACTTACAGGAATCTGGAGCGTCGGTCCCCAGTGTTTCGGCCGCTGCAGGAGCCGCCATAAGGGGAGACCCCTCTGCGCTGGTTAATTTAATGATAGATGTCAGATACCCATCATGTACCACTGGTTCCTCTCCGCTCTCCTCTGGTGGGGACGCCCGTCCACTGCTCAAGTGCTCCTGAGTAGGATGTGAATGTGAGTTAGAAGTTGGAAAGTAGAATGAATGAATGAGGGAAATGAATGAATACAGAGACAAACCTAGAGAATCTCGGTTATGTCGAGATCAGAGTCGACAATCTCGCCACTCTCTCGGAGACTCCCTTGGTAGGTCGCCCCTTGCAACCCCTCACCTTCGAGCTCCTCTTCTTCGTCTTCTCCCTCGCCTTTGTCCTCTATGGTTTCCTCCTCCCCCTCTAGCTCCTCGTCACTGTCGCCTTCTCCCGGTGGCATCGCTTCCGGATCATGCTCCTGGCCGAGCATCACATTCACTAGGAAAGTTGGCTCCGCACGCCGCCCCCTTTGGCATGCGTATGCGTCCATGACCATCAGATAAGTATGCTGTCGATGGAAATTCACTCGGTCGGTAATTCGAACGAGCCCGTCCACTGGCAGTTGGATCCCGTTTTGCATTATCTTCTGCCAGATGGCATCAACGCTCAGCGATTGCCGCAGGGTCATCCAGGCCGACCACAGTGCCGGGAGAATTGTATCTTGGAAAGGTTCGAGTAGATATATTATCTGCTTCCCGGGCAGTTCCATGGTTGACTCATGTGACCCCCTTGTGGGTAACAAGGATGTGGCAACACCATGTGATGTTCCCGCTGCCGAAGTCCCGACCTGTGCAGGCCTCGCTGCCTGACACGCCCTTGATTCCCCCCTTCCGACGGCACCATGCCTTCTTTCCCGTCGCCCGGTTCCCACGCGAGTAACCTCGAGTTACCGGACATTCATGCGTAATATTCCCTCAGGGTACGCAATGGTCCAGTTTTCGGCATACTCGGTTGCTAGGCCGCCATCGACCCCAGTGGGAGGAAGAGCAATGACATCGCCAGAGCAGAAAGTGGTAAACATAAACCACATCTGGCGCATGACACATGGATTCTTCTCATGCCAGACATCCGTGAATACCTTTTTCGGCATTCTTTGGAGGCACCCGAATTTCCTGGCAAATTGGGATGGCACGTAAGGCTCGCAGATCACCTTCCTGTCGATCCGAGCCACGAGCACACCGCCCCGAATGCTCTGGAAGTATTCCTTCTGTTCCGGAGAGCCTCGACCATTGTCCACTAGTTGGACGACTGGGGTGGGGAATGGGCTGAAGTTGAAGTTGGCATGGTTGCCAATGCGGATCCTCACGCCCTCCTCATTTAGCGTCAATGGCGCCACCCCTGTGATGTTTAGCAAGGACGGTCGCAAGCCATTGCCCGGAGGACGGACGGAGTTTGGGAAAGTATACCCGTCGAGATGAGCTGCCACCCAGCCATGGAAGAACTGGAAAGGACAACATACTCTCTGAGGCGACCCCCCTCGTGAGATGCACCCCAGGATGGTATACTGCTTGGCCAGCATGGGGACGCCCAATTTGAACCATTTGTTGGCGGCCATGGAGCCCGCCATCACCAAAGTCGCTGGACGGATGCCCATCCTCGCATCACGCACTGGCAGGAGCCACCTGCTCAAGAAGGTGGCAAGGAACCTGGCATACCGGACGTTCGGGTCCCGGGCCTCGATGACGCGGTAGCCCCATGATTGGTATTGCCCCGCCTCTAGGGTCTTCCAGTACGACCCGTCCTTGCTCCTCTGAGTTGCGATTGGGCACAGTTTTCCCTGTCCCGTCTTCTTGACGAAGGGATCCTTCTCACGGAACAGGCAGAACGATCCCTTGTAGGCGATGTCCTTCATGAAGTCCTTGCCCCCCAGCCTCTCCTTGGCCAGCTGCAGCAGGTGCCACGTCATCATAGGTGTCTGTGACCTGTCTCCCCAGGTGTTCTTTGGAGGAACGAACTCGTCGTATTGGTAACCCTCCAGTGGGATACCTCTGATGCAGTTAACGTCCCAGAGACTAATGTCGACTTCCCCATGATAAAGGTGGAACGTGTTGGTGTTAGGAGACCACCATGTGAATAGCTCCTCTCCGAGTTCAGGCTGGCGGTGGAAATGGAACTGCGATGTCCATACCGCCTCGAACAGGCCGATATACCGTAGTTCATCCCCGAACTGGTCGCAGGTATGGCGAACCCAAAATTCCTAGGCCCATTCGTTGGTGAAGTTGCCCCCGGAACGCAGGTCCCAATCCTTCAGCCATCCCTTCGTGTAATCTGTGATGCTTTGACGGAACATGCTCCCGTAGAGGTCCGGAGAATCCTCTACCATAGGCTCCACCCCGGTAATGGTTCTAGTCCTCGGGTTCAGGACATAAACATCCATATTTCTAGTTTCACTGGCAGGATGGCGATTGTTGGTGATGTTGTAGCGAGGAATTTCGTCCTCTCGAGTCACCCAAGACCGCGACGTGTCCACTTCGAAGCCCGGAAGGGGCATCTCCTCTAGGATGCCAAAATTACCGAGTGGGAGGTTGTCCGACAAGGGATATGCCTTCTGGGCCGGAGTCAGTAGATTGAACAATGTTAGATTGTTGGAGACAATCACCTTGGTGCTGTAAACCTCCTCGGTTGCCGCCATTTCTGTCCTACGGGCAGCGGCTTCCCCCTCATCAACTCGGTTTGCAGCCATCTCAAATTTTTCGGGAGTTGAGCGAAATCAGGATGCAGTGCACAGAATTAGAGAGTTCGGCATGAAATCTGGATGAGTTGCGCGGAATCTTGGAGATGACCGCGCAGTCGGCACGCGAAGCACAAAAAATTTCGAAGAGGCGTGAGATCACGACCGAATTTCGGATGGAATTATGCGCTGCAAGTACGTGATTACGCGTAGTCATGGAAGCAATTTCGTGCAGGAGAGCGATAAGTTGATCACGAGGAAATAGCGGAAGTACGGATTTGGGACCCATCCCCCCTTTTTATTGGTGAGGACAGGGTTCCGCACCGCGCAGAAAGGGTATTTCACGCGCGCCCGTAGATTTAGCGCGCCCCATCGGAATTTTGCGCCCAGCTAGATCAGGAGACTTGGATGTACGGTGTTTCGGAGTTTCCCTTGGAATCCGATCGTTGCGACCTTTCGCTGATCCTATTCCAAGGGAGGGCATTTGTTGACGCTGAAAAAAAAGTCCGTAACTCTCGGAGGAAGTTTCTGAATGACGAAGCAAAGTCATATTCGGAATCAGAGGCCCGATCCAGAGGCCCGTGATGTGGTGCGCGAAATAAAGGAGGCTCCGCACTGAAAATTGTTCTATGGGCGTAGAATCACCGGGTTTCGCGCAATTGAGCCGTTGAGGCACACAATCCTTGCACGCCCCGGTTCTGCGTAGTGAGATTTTGCGCACCGGCTGCGCTCGCGCGCGAATAATTTCACGCGCCGCCTGGATTCCGCACTGGAGGTCACCTATAAATAGAAGGTGACACTGAACGGTTTGGGGGTTGAGGAATCAGAAGCGACTCCCATGCGCGCAATTTGGCTCCCCCTGCGCGCAAGATGACTTCCAGGTAAAAAACCTCATTTCGCGCAACTTTTCCCCAGAGTTCGCATTTGCGCGCAACTCCACCGGCTTCAGTGAATTTTCCCCCTCCCCAGTGTTCCAGCCTTGCGCACAATGCGTGTCTCGTGGGCGCAATAGGCTGCCGTGCGCGCAAAACCCTGCACGTAGTTCCCTCTCCGCGCGCAATTCCATTGCTCCAATTGTGCGCCGTCCTGGAGTTTTGTGCTCAAACCTTCACTTTTGCGCTCAAATCCCGGGACTCCTCACCTTGACGCCCCTTAGCTGACCCCTACACCAGTACCTGATGTCTCCCCTGCCGGGCATGCGGGCCATCCGTTGTTTTCCCGTACGGCCTCCCAGGCTCATGTGAAGTAACCTCAAGGCCCCTTGGGCAATGTTTCCCATTGCGTTTCTTTGCCTTATGCTTCTCCGCATAGGCACAATAACGGCTATTGCTTCTTTGCATAGCCACGCTAACGTGGACCCCCCGGTGGTTCGCCCTGTGGCCCCCCTTCACCATGGCCTTGCCGATGCCTTCCCTCCCACAAGGGGTAGAGGGCATTGGGCATGTAAGCCCTAGGGCTGTGGAGCAAACCCACCTCGTCCAAGCTGTAGGACGTTAAACTGCTTAGCACCTCGTCCTTAGCACAATACGTTAAACTGTGATCTGACCCCGTGCTTCGCACGCAGGGTCCCCCCAGCTCGGATATTCATTACTCCCACTTTTCTCCACGGGAATGGACTCTTCCTCACATGGAATGAGATCCTCCTTATCGGAGCAGTGTTTGTCCGCGGGGGAAGGGCATCCTTAGAGCGTAAGCCCCTAGCCTTTCTTGCGGATGATTGCACCCATGCATCTTCATACTTCCCCCCTGCCAAGGCCAGTGGAGTCCTTTTCCCACTGTGATATGTTGCACCATGGGCCACCACCCTGGAGTAATTCCCGACCCCAATGGCCACTAACCACGCGTAAGCCCCTGTTTCCTCTTTGGGCCGCTCAACGCGTAAGCCCCATTCCACTTCTCACGGACGCACCCTTCGCGACGTGATCATCTGGTCCCAGCTGCCTCTTGTTTCTCACACCGAGCATGCCTCACGTGGGCTTAGAGTGCGCATCGACCATGAAATCCTCTTATGGGACACCCCAGAGCGTAAGCCCCATCCCAGCGAACTACGTGGACTTTGATCCGTGCTAACGCACGGTACGTAGGAAGCCTCCACGAGGTTCAAGACCACCCCCCGGTCGTCCCGACCTCTCCATGTCGGTTCCCCGACCACCATGGGGTTCCTCAGAGCGTAATCCCCAAATATTCTATCCCGTATGACGTTAAACTGTATTCCGTCCCACATGACGTTAAACTGTATCGCGTCCCACATGATGTTAAACTATATTCCGTCTCGCATGATGTTAAACTATATCGCATCTCGCATGACGTTAAACTGTATTCCGTCCCGCATGACGTTAAACTGTATCGCGTCCCGCATGACGTTAAACTGTAGTCCGTCCCACATGAAGTTAAACTGTATCATGTCCCTCATGAAGTTAAACTGTATTCCGTCCCGCATGACGTTAAACTGTATTTCCCCGCTTGGGCCATCTCAGAACGTAAGCCCCATGTCTCACGCCACCATCCATCCTGATCCTTACCCGGGCCACCACATCCCGTTGTGGTCATGCCACACCATCCCATTCCATGACACCTGCGAAGCCGCCCACGTACTGGCCCCAAAATCGTTGTTCCCTCCTAGGGATCCTTCAACCTGATCTGTCTCTGCAAGACGTTAAACTCGCGAAATACCCCGTGTTAAACAAGGGAAGCTGAGGAAAACCTCATATGGTACATATTCCCCACGTTCGATGTGGGATGCCTCCGGCTTCCGCGCCCTTGAGAAGCCCAGTGATGAGGGACCAAAGACAGACATGCTGATGACGCCCCAACGTGACCATTCTCCCCACCGAAGGTTGCTGCCCCGACAAGACCCCTTGGAGCATCCTGACAGAAGGAGCATAATTAACTTGCATCCATGTAGATATGGCACCAGGAATGAGCTTCACGAACCCGTCTTAAATCTTTGAGGGAGACCCGGACTAGGTGACGAGTTCCGATGAAGAATCCACGAAAGGAAGAACCGACATCCCATCATCCCAGTTTTGATCAAGGAGCAGACGTCCCTGAACAAGGAACGGATGCCACCCGCCTTTGGAAAGTGTTAATGCAGGGCAACAAGCAGCGCGTCCTCCCCACAGACGGATGCACGCACCCCAGCGAAAGTGTTGGAAACAATACGATTCCTATAAAATTTAATAACAATTATTTCACCATTATACAGGAGGTTATCCTAACCTCGACCAAGGAAAAGTACAAGGTCAGGGGTTTCTTATCTCACCTTTAATTATGTCAGATTTCCATTGTTCGCCACTTATTTATTGGATGTGGTGTATTGTGTACTTCCATGTGATATTTTTTATCATGATTATCATTATATTCATGGTATTTTGGGATTAATTTGGTGGTTATTAACTTTTTCTCATATAAATCTATTGATTACAATGAAGTAAGGGGTTTTCATCTCAGTTTTTATTCTCGTGAGATTCATGCTATATTGGCCACTATTTCATTTTGTGTGGCATATGTACTGTGCATGATTGTATTCTTGGTTTAATATAATTTAATTTATTGGTATTTACATGTAAATTTTATGATCCTTCTTTCATGGGGTGTATGTTTCATAAGTTACCAAATCTGTAAAGGAATTTCAAATTTCAATTTCCACTCAGTGGGCTTTACGCATACTTCATTGATTATTTAACTCAAAGATTATGTATGGAATTACTATTTATTATTTATGTATTAATTTACACTCCCCATTGTGTGGATAGAATTTTTATACAAATAATCACTCTATTTATAATTTCTCAAGTCTTTGATATAATCTTGATCTTAACTCAATTTCGATTCATTGAGTTAAACATCCAAGTCATTGGAATTGTTTTTTACCAGAATTTGTGTGAATTTCATTTGATTTATTTATACTAAATATCCATTCATATTGAGTGTATTTATATTTTTCACACATAATTATGTCATTGAATTATACTTTACCTAAGGATACTATCTTTATAAGGGATTTCATCTCAATTTACATTCCTTTGGGACTTCTTTGATGTTATGCACCAATTCACTTTTATATGGTGTATATACTATTCTCTGAAATAGTAGATAATGAAATCATTTATTCTCAAGATATTATATGGTTTTGATTACCTCAATTATTTTTATTCAAGTATCTTTCATTTGGTTAGGAAATCTAACAAAAATATCATTTTAAATGTTTTAAAATTTTATTCTTCTAAATCATTCTCATTAATATCCATGTTTTAAAAATGGGTTTAAGGATTCATTTATATTGACATTAATGTTTTATAATTAAAATTATTTTTAAATTATTAAATTTGGTATGGGATAATTTGATTCAAAAATATATTTTTAAATGGCTTCTTGACAAATAGTGTGACTTTTAAATGTTTTCATGAGAAAGGGGGATATTTCTCTCAAATAGTTTGGATTATTATTTTCATCTATGTCAATATCCTTCATTATTCTCTATTGAGGTTAATATATTACAATAAAATCTTCTATATTGAATTTAATGAGTTATGATTGACTGTGGATGTGATATTTTTATACCATTCAAGTTTTTTGGATAATGTATTGACATTTCGTATGCTAGTTTTAATACGAATGTTTATGTTATGTTTCAAAATTTTCATATGAGGAATGCATTGGACATAGTAAGTGATGGGTGGAGCCCGCTATAGCTCCACGATGCATCAGTTGGGTCTCTTGAGACAAACTATTGTCTTGGCACAAGGCCTTGACAAAATCTTATTTGTAGTCTTGGCATAAGGCCTTGACTAGGTGGTTAGGATAGTCGGGAATTATGCATTCCATAATTATGAAAGTGGATATTGATATTGAATGTTATTATTATACTATTAGAATATCCATTTTTGTACGTAGATGGAATTATTTTGATTTATATTTGACATTTTATGATGATATTTATGTTGAAATGGTTTTTTTTTTAATTTTATACATTGCCTTAAATGTTTATGATTATTAATGAATGTTTACACTATAATGTTATCCTTACTGAGCATCTGAGCTCACCCCTTTCTATGTTTTATTTTTTTCCAGGATGCAAATAAGTATATTATGACTAACCTATAGGGATAGTTTAGGGGATCTCAGTGTTATCTATGGAATCAATTTTGTTGTAGTTTTCCATTTTTTGATGTAATGTAATCCTTATGAATATATCTTGAACTTCCAAGTCTCCTAAAATAATCGGTATTTTGAGACTTGATATTTTGTGATAATTCCAATGATACGTAATAATGCACCAACTCTGGGCTTCTAGGGTCGGGGCATTACAATTGGTAAAATAAAATTTTTAGTAAAAAGATTGGAACCTAGATCTAGATAAACTCTGATTAAGGCACATATCCCTAAGATATAGATTGAATATTAGTATAGAAGAACATCCTAGAATTTTGGTATTTTATATATTTTATGAGTTTTCCAAGAAATACATCCTTTTCTGGAAAGGAGTAGGTAGAGGCGGTTCTGGCATAGATGTACCTAGGTGTAAAACCCAGAAACACCACTTTGAGGTAAACTCAAACTGGAACTAGTGCACGACAATGAGCCTTGTTGCACTCTTGGTTAAGACACTCCTGGGGGATATGTATAGGATAATTCACATTTTCATTACAAAAAAATTTGATGAATTTTAATATAAGATTAGAATAAATAACCATCATTAATCCTAAGGTGTTTTATATTGAAAATAAGTGGTTTTGATATTCTTTAACTGATTTTATGACTCAAACTATGCTTTCTTGTGTTAGTCAATGGATGGGATCCAAGGAATTCATGGTAACATTGAACATGATGTACAAGGTGGGAACAACGGAGGAAATTAGCAAATGTAATGGAATGTTGATAGGTATAAAGGATATTGTTTTCATGTCGAAATAGTTTTCTGAAAATATGATCAACAACATATAAAATAACCAACTCCTAGACTCAAAAAAGAAGAGAAAGGAAGTGAATGAAAAGAGATCCAGCAGTGGGGACCATGGAGAAAAGAAAGCTCAATTTCCATCTTACTGGAAATGTGGAAGGAGACACCTAGGCAAGTGTCTCAATGGAACAAGTAAATACTTTATGTGTTGGAAATATGTACATAAAGTAAATAACTGCAGAGGAAAAATTATGAATACTATGGAAGAAAATAAAAATGATCCCTAGAATCCATTTACAGTCATTTTCTGTAAATGTAGGGGACCTGTGTATTTCCCGAGTGAATGCCCTATTCTATAGGACAACCCCTTGGTCATGGAAGAAACTGTGTGGAAATAAATGGATGGTTAAATGTTTAAAGGTTTTAGTTCTCTTTGTTGATGGGATTACATTGGAAGAATTTTCTCTTAAGTGTAACCCTGCAGTTTGTTATGTGAAAATTATATTTTAGGTAAAAATGTGTTTTCTATTGTCGATATAGTTATAAATAACCATTTGGGTTTATATGATCCATGAATTTGAGGTAATTACAGGTTAATAAAAATTTTGGATGAAAATGTGAGGTATGAGATAACATTTGGGGTAAAATTATGTTATAGGTATTTTGAGGAATTTCTCTCATTTTCAGAACGTTATAAAATACAGTTTTTTAAAAATTTCAACACGGAGATTGTGTAATAACCTGTCACATCGGACAAAGCTGCTTGAATCGAATCCACAACCATAGTACGATTGGGATTTATCGCCTACCACTGGACTATGGGAATTCCTTGGTTGGTGTGACTAATTATCTTTAGTTAAATGATTTTATTTATCAATAATAAGTTGAATTGGGATCTTATGTATTATCAAATGGATATTCTTAGTATAGGAAAATGATTTGGGGATTAAGTGATAAATGTTATTTTGGAAGACATTAACTCTGTTGGGAATACTATATGACTATGTAAAATAGAATACTGTGGGATTTCATTTGAGGTGTAATGGTGGATTTTTATCTATGTTTTTATTGTGGATTTATATCGATTTGGATAATTTATGAAAATTATTAACCTATCATAGAGAATATGTGAATAGGATAATTACTTTTAATTATGTGACATTAAGAGTAGTCATGTTTATTTGGAAATACAATTTAACATGGAAGACTGTGTAATCAAATTCTTCTATGTTTTGGGTTTCAATATTATTTTGGATTATATTTATGGATTCTATGGAGAATTTATTATTGAATCGTATTTATTTAACTTTGGGTATTTTTTCTATAATTTTAGAATTTAAGATAAGTATTTCTTTCTCTAAAGTATTATACTTTTTGGGGATCATCTGATCTTGTACTAACCATTTTGGATTTGGTTTATATCTAAAGAAAAGGTAAATATATATGGTTTATCCTTTGTGGATTATGTGATTCTATATTTGTTTATTCTACTGCTTCAGGTGTGACAAAGTCATCTTAAATACTCATCGTTTGAAAAAAAAGATGTGTTAGTGGTAGAAATTTAATAAAGGATGAAACTCTACTTAAAAAGTAATTATATCTCTTTATGTTCTTATCTACTCTCATAAATAAATTCCACAACTTTATGAAATGGAACTTAAAACAAAAAACTGTTATCCGTTTCATTTTGCTACTAGGAAACTAATGAATGTTTATCCCAACACAAGTTTGTCGATTTATTGTTGTTAACCTTCTCCTAATCTTGTTTTCAATCAGTCTCCACTAGAACATGACACTTTTTTTATCTTCCATATCCATGTTTTCTTACATGAAATCCTAGTGTGTGTTATCTCAGGTGACCTTTGTACCTCTCTTTCTTCCTTTAAAAGAAATAGTTTTATTGACACTTATTCTGATGTGGGACTTTCATTGAAGTTACCAGGCCCAATATTAAAATTGAAAGGATGCAATTTCCAAAAGTGGGGAAGAATGTAACACCCCAAGATGTCATAGTAAGTTATTTTCTTTAAAGTAATTCAATAACTTGTGCTACATGGAATACCGAGTTTGAGCGCACCACGACTTACCAAACTTGCAATTCAAAAGGGGTTATGAATAGTATTACCTACATTTTGAATTTATTATACTCCATATAATTTTAGAATCCATATTATGTGTTTCTTATACATAATATAAAAACTAATTCAATTATTTCAGATAAAAGAAGAATGTTTTTAAAAAAATTGAAATTTTAACACATTTTAATAGAATGTCCTTTTTAAAACCAATATTTGACACTTTTATATATTTAATTTAATTAAATTAAATTCCTCTTTAGAATCAGAACATAAAAATTTATATTGGTTAAATTTTTGTTACTTTTCTAATAACTTTTATATATTGATGAATACTGAAAAATATAAAATTTTAATTAAAAACCACTTTTTTAATCGAAATAATTTATAGTGATAACTTAGGTATTTTTATGGTTTGGAAGTATAATTCGATTATATTTTTCTCATTTAATACAATGTAGGTGATTATAAGAAATTTCACATTTAAATATTAAATAAACACATGTGAATCTTTTGATAGTATTTACTTTTTGAAAACATGCTTTTTTGTTTTGACAATGGAAATTAATTTTAAAATAATTAATTAAACTTGTACATTTTGAATTTGTTAAAATATAATTCATTTTTGAATTCAGAATATCAAAATTAGCATAGGGTAAATTTTTTATAATTTTTTGAAAACATTCAATTTTTGATGAATAGTGAAAAACACTACATTATATTTTAAAACCAACTTTTTATTTAAATAATTATTTATTTTATTAAAATTAATATTAAGTAAAAAAATATTTATAATACCTATATATGTTCAATGTAATTCATTTGTGTAATTTTATAATAAAATTATATATATAAAATTTTATTGAAATTTTTGCCGTCTTTTACCCACATCCTAGGAGCATTTGCCAATTCACATAAAACATAATTTTAACACTTCTGTGATTGGAATTTCCAAAATCCAAGAGACACAGTTGATATCAGTATGAAAAAAAGTGGTTCAAGAAGATGAAAATAATTTTTGGGGAATAATAACTTTTTACTTTTATTTACCACGGTTAAAAGTAAACAGGGCAATTAAGGATAAAAATGATATCATAATTATCTCAACACATGTCCTAATTCTATTGGATAAGAGTAATTCGACCAAAAACAACCTTAGGAATAAAATATGATCCTTTATGTCTACATGGACTAGATTAGGAAATTTATTATTATTTTATTTAAAGAAGTTTTAAAAGAGTTATAATCGAGGTTTAATAACTATTTTTTTTTAATATAGTCTTATACATAAGATAAATTCAACTATAATAATTCATTAGAAAGATAATACAATTTCCTACATAATTGAATTTTATTTATTATTTTTAGACAATAAATATGTTAGTTTATTTATATCACAATGATGATGTTGTAATTACCTAATTAGTAAAATATTAAAACAGTTGATATTCTAAATATCCAAATAAATATAATTTTAGAATTTTTATAAATTAAACTGTTTTTCTAGGTTAATCTGACATATTAGGGTAAGTTAGATGAATTTATTTCCATGTAATAATGTTTTTATGAATTTAGAAAAAACAAAATACCAAATACTGTCAAAGTTGACATAAAAGAGTTTTTAAAACAAATATTAAATTATTAATTGATATTCTATTCATAAAAATCTAAGGTTTGACCAAAATACTTATATAAAGATATGTGTATCATTAATGAACCACTTTGGGTTAACTTTGAAGTGTATAGAAAGTTTATTAACCATATAATATAAAAATACAAAGAGACTTGGTTAATGTCAAATTATTTAAGTAAGAGTTAATTCCAAAAGATAAATTTAATATTGTGTCCCAAACCTATCTAAAATTTATTGGTTGAGTGGTTTCCGACCCATATGAACCTTAGACTTTAAATAATGCGTTTTGGAGCCATTATAAACCGAAAATTCTTTTATTACTAAATAATATTTCAATAATTTCCTACGGTTCCCCTCACCCCTCTTATAAAAGGGAACTTCCCCTTCTCTCAAATTCACATCTTCAAAGCCATTTGGTTCAGAGAACCCATTCCTAAATATCCTCTCAACTCTGATCCATTAATCCATGTATCTTTCCTCTAGTAAGAAAGACATCTTAAGGATACCATTTGATCAAATCAAAAGGAAGAACCCGAAGATGAGGTAATTATTTCATCACCTCTTTCAAGTTCCTTTCTTCTTCCACTTCCTATTTATTTGTTGTTTCAATTCAAAAATAATAATTACAGTATCTTATATAAAATTTGATGTTATTATAAATATGGTACAAAAATATTCATTATTCTATCCATCCTTTGAATGACATGTCACCATACGTGCATACGTACGGCTCACCGTCTCCAGGTCGTGGTATAGTTGTTATTCAATAAATAATTATTTGGATGGGTATAATAATGATTTTTAATTGATGTAAATAATAAATATAACATGATAATGAATCCGTATATAAGATATATCATCCAATTATATATTATTTTAATATCTAAAAATGATATTATCACTCGTGTGTATATACGGATTACCGTCTACACAAACGAGATAAGATTCATTCTCCATCGTATCCATTCTAAACTAATTTTCATTAGATGATTAAAAATAATTTTTAATGAATTAATATAATTATTAATATAAATATGATCCATTGTATCAAAAAAAGCATTACTTATGTAACAAATCATATAATGGAAAATGAATCAGTTAACACCCAAAATGACAATAATACTAAAATATTATTAACAAAGCAATATTAATAGATCATATATGATATCATATTAATGTATAAAATTATTTTAAAATTAATTAACAATTATTTCACCATTATAGTGTATTTTAGCCTACCCTCTACCCTAGAAAAGTACAAGGTCATGGGTTTCTTATCTCACATTTAATTCGGCGAGATTTTCATTGTTCTCCACTTATTTATTGGATGTGGTGTATTGAGTAATACCATTGGATATAAATTATCATGATTATCTTTATATTTATGGTATTTTGTGATTCATTTGGTGGACATTAAATTTTTTCTATATGAATCGATTTATTACAACGAAGTCATGGTTTTTCATCTCAGTTTTTATTCCCGTGAGATTCATGCTATATTGGCCACTATTTACTTTTGTGTGGCATGTGTACTATACATGATTGAATTCTCAGTGTAATATAAATTAATTTATGGGCATTTACATCTTCATTGTATGATACTCCTTTAATGGGTTGTATGTTTCATAAGTTACCATATCAATAAGGGAATTTCAAATTTCAATTTCCACTCAGTGGGATTTACGCAAACATCATTGATAATTTTACTCCAAGATTATGTGTGGAATCAATATTTATCATTTATGTACTAATTTCCACTCCCCTTTGTGTGGATATACTATTGATACACATAAAACCTCCATTGATAATTTCTTAAGACGTTGATATAAGCTTGTTCTTAACTCAATTTCATTCATTGAGTTAAACATACAAGTCATTGGTATTGTTTTTTACAATAATATGTGTGAATGTACATTGATTTATTTAAATTTAATATCCAATAATATTGAGTGTATTTATATTTTTCACACATAATAATGTCATTGATTTATCATTTACCTACGAATACTATCTCTATAATGGATTTCATCTCAATTTACATTCCTTTGATACTTCTTTGTCGTTATGCATCAATATGCTTTTATATGGTGTATATATTGTCCTTTGACACTGTATATAATGAAATCCATTATTTTCAAGATATTATAAAGTTTTGATTTCCTCAATTATTGGTATTCAAGTGTCTCTCATTTTATTAGGAACTCTAACTAAAATATCATTTTAAATGTTTTAAAAATTTATTATTCTAAATCATTCTCATTAATTTCCATATTTTAAAATGGTTTTAAGGATTTATTTATATAGAAAATAATTTTTTAAAATTAAAAATAATTGTAATAGTTTCAAAGTGACATGGGGCACTTTGATTCGAAAAATATATTTTTAAAAGACTTCTTGACACATAGTGTGACTTTTAAATGTTTTCAAGAAAAAGGGGGATATTTCCCTCAAATTGTTTTGATGATTATTTCCTTCTATATCAATATCCTTCATTATTCTCGAATGAGGATAATTTATTACAATAAAATCTTCCCTAAATTATTGAATGAGTTATGTTTGACTATGGATGTGTTATTTTTATACCATTCATGGTTTTTGGATAATCTATTGACATTTCATATGCTTGTTTTAATACGGATGTTTATGTTATGTTTCAAAATTTTCATATGAGGAATGAATCAGACTTAGTAACTGAAGGGTAGAGCCTGATATAGCTCCTCGATGCATCAGTAGGTCTCATGAGACACAGTACTATCTTGGAAAAAGGCTTTGAAAAAATATTATTTATAGTCTTGGAACATTTCCTTGACTAGGTGGTTATGAAAGTCTGGAAATATGCATTCCATCCTTTTGAATGTGGCTTTTGATATTTCATGTGATTGTTCGACTAGTAGAATATCTATTGAGTAAGTAAATGGAATTATTTGGATTTATATTTTCCATTTTATGTTGATATTTATGTTCAAAATACATTTGTTTTAGTTTTATACATTTCCTTAAATGTTTATGCTTATTTATGAATGTTTCTACTATATTGATATCCTTACTTTGTATCTGAGATCACCCCTTTCTATGTTTTATTTGTCCCAGGATGTGAAGATGTATATTGCGACTGACCTGCAGGGATATTCAATGGTCTCTCAGTGTGTTCTATGGGAAAAATTTTGTAGTAGTTTTTCATTTTATGATGTAATGTAAACCTTATAAATATATCTAGTACCTCTAAGGCTACTCAACTAATCTTTCTTTTAAGACATGATCTTTTGTGATGATGCCAATGATTCATAATAATGCACCGACTCTGGGCTTCTGGGGTTGGGGCGTTATAATTGGTATCAGAGGAAGTTTAGTACAAACCTTGGAAACTATATTTAGATAAACTCTGAATAGAGCACATATCCCTAAGATAGATATTGAGTATTAGTATTGAATATCTTCCTAGAATTTAGGTATCGTAGAGATTTTGTGAGTTTTCCACGAAATACATCCATGTCTGGAAACAAACAGGTAGAGACGGCTCTAGCGCAGATATACTTAGGGGTAAAAACTGAAAACACCTCTTTGAGATAGACTTGAACAGGAACTAGTACATGACAACTGGCCTTACTTCACTCATGGTTATGACACTCTTGGGGGATATTCTTCGGATAATCAACATTTTATGTACAAAACAATTTTAAGGATTTTAATATAAGATTACAATAAATAATCTTCATTAAGCCTAAGGTGTTTTAGATTTAAAATAAGGTTATATGATATTATCTAAATGATTTTATGACTCACAAAATTATTTCTTGAGTTAGTCAATGGATGGATTCAAATGAAGTCATAGTTACATTTAACATGATGTACAAGGTGGGAACAATGGAGGAAATGGGCAATGTAATGGAATGTTGATAGGTGTAAAAGATATCATGTTACTGCTAAATCAGTTTTCCAAAAATATGATCAACAACATATATAATAACCAACTCTTATACACAACAAATAAGAGAAAGGTGGTGAATGATAAGAGCTCTAGCAGTGGAGACCATGGAGAAATGAAAGTTCAATTTCCATAATATAGGAAATGTGTAAGGAGACACCTAGGGAAGTGCCTCAATGGAACAAAGAATTTCCTTATGTGTTGGGAAGAATGACATAATGTAAATAATTTCATAGTAAAAATGAAGTGTTCTATGGAAGAAAATAAAAATGATCCCAATAATCCATTTACAGTCATTTTCCGTAAATGTAGGGGAACTGGGCATTACCTAAGTGCATTCCCTATTCTATAGGATAAACCCTTGGTCAAGGAAGAAGCTATGTGGAAATAAATGGATGGGGAAATGTTTAAAAGCATTAGTGCTCTTTTTTGAGGGGATTACTTTAGAATACTTTTCTCTTATGTGTAACCCTAGAGTTTATTATGTGAAAATGCTATTTTAGGAAGAATTGTGTTTTCTATTGATGATATATTTAAAAACAACCATTTATGTTTATTTGATCCATGAATTTGAAGCAATTACATGTTATTAAATTTTGCGATGAAAATGTGAGGAATGAGAAAACATTTTTGGTGAAATTATGTTTTAGTTATTTAGTGGAATTTATCTCATTTTGGGATCATTTTAAAATATATATTTTTTAAAAGGACAACACGTAGACTATGTGACAACCCGTCACGTCGAAAAAAGCTGAACGAATCGAACACACAACCATAGTGCGATTGGGATTTATCGTCTACCACTTGAATATGTGAAGTCCCTAGTTATTTTGACTAATTATTTTTAGTTTAATGATTATATTGATCAATAATAAATTGATTTGGGATACTATCTCTTATCAAATGGATATCCTTAGTATAGTAAAATGACTTGGGATTTAGTGATAAATATGTTTTTGGAAGATGTTTGCTCTGTTGCGAATATTATATGCCTAAAAAATAGAATATTCTGGGATTTCTGTTGAGCAGTAATGGTGGATTTGTATCTATGTTTTTATTGTGGATTTATATTGATTTATGTTATTTATGGAAATTATTAACCTATCATAGAGAATATGTTATTAAGTTAATTACTTTTAAGTATGTGACTTTAAGAGTAGTCGATGTTGTTTGGAAATGTAATTTAACGTGGAAGATTGTGTAATCAAATTATTCTATGTTTTGGGTTTAAATATTAGTTTGGATTATATTGATGGATTTTAAGGATAATTTTATATTTAATGGTATTTATTGATCTTTGGGAATTGTTGGTTTAATTTTAGAAATAATGATAAGTATTTATTTCTCTAAAGAATTATCCTTTTTGGGGATCACCTGATCTTGTACTAACTATTTGGTTTCGGTTAATATCTAATGACAACGTAAATTTATATAGTTTATCCTTTGTGGATTATGTGATTCTCTAAATGTTTTTTCTAGCTCTTCAGGTATGACCACGTCATCTTGAATACTCATCGTTTGAAAAATATATATGAGTTTTTCGTAGAAATTTATTAAAGGATAAAAATCTACTTAAAAGTTAAGTATATCTGTTTATGTTCTTAGTCAATCTCATAAATAAATTCGTCAACATTATGAAATGTAACTTAAAACAAAAAAATGTTATTTGTTTACTTTTTATACTAGGAAACTAAAGAACATTTATATCATCACAAGTTCGTAGTTTTATTGTTTGTAACCTTCTCCTAATCATGTTTTCTCTTACTCTACAGCAGAACATGACACTTATTTTATCTTCCATATCCATGTTTTCTTACATGGAATCCTAGTGTGGGTTATCTCGGGTGACCTTTGTAATTATCTGTTTCCTTTTAAAGAGATAGTTTTATTGACAATTTTTCTGATGTGGTACTTTCAATGATGTTCCCAAGCCAAATTTTAAAACCTCAATGACACTATTTACCAAAGTGGTGAAGAATGTAACACCCCATGATTTCATAGTAAGTTATTTTCTTTAATATAATTCAATATCTTGCACTACACGCAACACCGAGTTCGAGCGCACCACGACATACCAAAAAAGCCGTTCAAAAGTGGTTATGAATAGTATTAAATGAATTTTGATTTTTATATACTCTATATAATTCTAGAATCAATATTATGTGTTTCCTAGACATAATATAAGAACAAATTCAATTTTTTCAGATAAAAGAAGTATTTTTCAAAAAATTCAATTTTACCATCTTTTAATGGAAACCCCTTTTTAAAACCAATATATGGAAATTTTATATATTCAATTGAATGAAAATAAATTCTTCTTTATAATCGAGACATAAAAATTTATTTTGGATAAAATTGTGGTACTTTTCTAATAACTTTTATATTTTGATGAATACTTAAAAATACTGAATTTTAATTGAAAACAACTTTTTTAATCAAAATAATTTATAGTTTTAAATTATGTGTTTAAATGGTTTGAAAGTATAATTAGATTATATTTTTATCATTTAATATATTTTTTGTGATTATAATAAATTTCACATTTAAATATGACATAAACACATGTCAATCTTTTGATAGTTTTAACTTTTTAAAAACCTGTTTTTCGGTTTTGACAACGGAAATTAATTTCAAATTAAATAATTCGACTTCTATGTTTTTAATTTGTTAAAATAGAATAAATGTTTTAATTCGGAATATCAAAATTAGCATAGGGTAAATTTTTGGTATTTTTCTGAAAACATTTAATTTTTGATGAATAGTGAAAAACAGTACATTATAGTATAAAACCGACTTTTTATTTAAATAATTATTTATTTTATTTCAATTTATTTTAAATAAAAATAGATTTATGATACCTATATATGATCAATTCAATTCACTGGTGTCATTTTATAATAAAAGCAGATGTGTAAAATTTTATTTAACTTCTTACCGTCTTTTACCCACCTCCTATGAGCAATTGAAAATTAGTATAAAACATAATTTTAACACTTCTGTAATTGGAATTTAAAAAATTCGAGAGACACAGTTGATATGAGTAAGAAAAATTTGGTTAAATAAGATGCAAATTTTTTTGGTGAATAGTACCTTTTTTACTTTTATTTATCACGGTTAAAAGTAAACAGGTTAATTAAGGGTAAAAATGATACCATAATTACCCCAACACTTGTCCTAATTCTATTGGATAAATGTAATTCTGTCATGACCCACCTCTCATGGGTCTCATTTAATACCTTGGTTTCCTTCCTATCACAATATAGGCTATTACTCCCTAGGGTCACTTATCAGACTAATGACTGTCCCCACAGTCAAACAGATTTTCTTTTTGTGTGGTTTGTCCTCACTCACACACACCCTAGGAAACTTCCTAGAAGGTCACCCATCCTGATTACTACTCTAGGAGAAACATGCTTAACTGTGGAGTTCTAATCCAATCGGCTCCCAAAAAGAAAGGTGCACCTTGTTGACATAGGTAGTAACATTTATCCATTTAAGTCTCACTTTTCTAGGGGTGTTACATTATCCATCCCTTTAAAGGACAACTCCCTTGTTTTGGATAGAAAGCCTCAAACATAGGCAGTGCCTAAGAACTTCTATCTGGGTATTGGCTCTGATACCATTTGTCACGACCCGCCTCCCCGAGCAATGAACCTTGTCATATGAACCCATGGGTCTCCTATAGCACCTTGGTTTCCTTCCTAGCACACCATAGGTTATTACTCACTAAGGTCGCCTATCAGACTAATGACTGTCCCCACTGTCCAACACATGTTCTTTCCAGTGTGTTTTATCCTCATTCACACACATACTGGGAAACATTCCAGAAAGTCACACATTATCATCACTACTCTAGGCCAAACACGCTTAACTGTGGATTTCTAATCAGGTAGGATCCCGAAAAGGAAGGTTCACCTTGTTGACATGAGTCATATCATTCAGTCATTTTTCCTTTTATCATTTAGACCCCCCCCCCTTAGAGAACAACACCCTCGTTGCGGACCCTATATCTCAAACCCAGGTAGTGTCTAAGCACTTCCGGTAGGTTATTGGCTCTGATACCATTTGTCACGACCCGCCTCCCCGGGCCATGAACCTTATCATCTGACCCCATGGGTCTCCTGTAATACCTTGGTTGCCTTCCTAGCACACCATAGGCTATTACTCACTAGGGCCGCTTATCATACTAATGATTGTCCCCACATGCCAATAAATATTCTTTCTATGTGTTTGTCCTCACTCACACACACCCTAGGAAACATTCCATAAGGACACCCATCCTGATTACTACTCTAGAACAACCATGCTTAACTGTGGGGTTCTAATCAGATAAGCTCCCGAAAAAATGGTGCACCTTGTTGACATGGGTAGAAACTTTTAGTCATTTAAGTCTCACTTTTCTAGGGGTGTTACAAATTCTACCAAAAACAATCAAAGGAATAAAATATTACCCTTTAGGATCACATGGATTAGATTAGGTCATTTATTATTATTTTATTTAAAGAAGACTTAAAAAAGTTAACATCAGTGATTAATAACTAAACAGTTTTTAATATAGGGTTATAAATAAGATAAATACGGCTATAAATATTCTTTAGAAAGATAAAATTATTTCCTACATAATGGTAATTTATTTACAATTTTTAGACATTATATAAGCTATTTTATTTATGACATAATGATGATGCAGTAATTACCTAATTAAAGAAATATTAAAATAATTGATGTTATAAATATCCAAATAAATGTAATATGATACATCTTATAAATTAAACTAAATTTAAAAGTTAATATGACATCTTAGGGTTGGCTAGATAAATTTTTTTCGATGTAATAATGGTGGAATGAATTTAGAAAAAACATAAAACCAAATAGTGTCAGAATTTACACAATAGAGTTTTTAAAACAAATATTATATTATTAATTGATATCAATTCCTAAAAATATATGGATCAGCCATATAACTTATATAATGATATTTTTATCAATAATTTACCACCTAGGGTTCACTCTGAAGTATCTAGTATGTTTATTTACCATATAATATAAAAATATAAAGAGACATGGTAAATGTCAAACTATATAACTAAGAGTAAAATCTAAATGATGAAGTTAATTTAGTGACCCAAAACTGTCTAAAACCTATGGGTTGAATAGATTTAGACCCATACCCACCTTATACATTAAATAACTCATTTTGGATCCATTAGAAACCAAAAAAGATTTTATTATAAAATACTAATTCAACCGTTTCCTAATGTTTCCCTCACCCCTCTTATAAAAGTCCACACACCATTATCTCAAATTCACACCTTCAAAGCAATTTGTTTCGGCCAAACCTTGCCAAAATATCCTTTCAACTATCCTCCCTTCATCCTAGAAGCCTAAATTTAGTAAAAAATCTAACTTAAGGAGACCTTTGGATCAAATCAAAAGGAAGAACCCAACGAAGGTGTAATTATTTCATCACCACTTTTAAGTTCCATTCTTCTTCAACTTACTCTTTCTTTGTTGTTTCCAATATGAAATAATTACTCCAGTATCATCTATATACTGTACTATTATTATAAAAATGGTAAAACCATATTCATTATTCTATCCATCCTTTGAATGACATGTCACCATATGTGCGTACATAAGACTTACCATCTCCAGGCCGTGGTAGAGTTGTTATTCAATAAATTATTATATAGATGGTTATAATAATTATTTATAATTGATTTAAATAATAAATATAACATGATAATGATTCTGTATATAATATATAACATCAAATTATATATTATTTTAACTTCAAAAAATTATATTGTCGCTCGTGCGTACGAACGGATTACTGTCTCCATGAACGTGATAAGATTCATTCCCCATCATATCCATTGAAGACTAATTTTCATTAGATGATTAAAAATAATGTTTAAAGAATTAATATAATTCTAAATATTAATAAGATACATCATAACCATAATGAAAATTACTTACGTAATAAAGCATAAAAAGGAAAATGAATCAGTTAACACTCAAAATGACGATAATAATAAAATATTATTAAGAAAGAAATATTAATAGATCATATATGATATCATATTAAAGTATAATATTCTTGTAAAATTTACTAAAAATTATTTCACAATTATATAGGAGGTTAACCTACCCTCAACCAAGGAAAAGTACAAGGTAATTTGTTTCTTATATCACTTTTAATTCTATGAAATTCCTATTGTTCGCCACATATTTATTGGATGAGGTGTATTGTGTACTGAAATTTGATATATATTATCATGATTCTATTTATATTCGTGGTATATTTTGATTCATTTGGTGGTTATTAACTTTTTTTCATACGACTCGATTGATAACAATGAAGTAAGGGTTTTTCATCTCAATTTTTATTCCCTTGAGATTCATGCTATATTGGCCACAATTTCATTTTTTTTGGTGTATGTACTTTCCATGATTGAATTATTGATGTAATATAATTTAATATATGGGTATTTACATATTCATTGTATTATCCTCCTTTCATGGGTTGTATGTTTCATAAGTTACCAAATCGGTAAGTGAATTTCAAATTTAAATTTCCATTCAATGGGCTTTACGCATACTTCATTGATTATTTTAGTCCATGTTTATCTGCGGAATCACTATTTATTAGGTATGTAGTAATTTACACTCCCCTTTGGGTGGATATAATTTTGATACACATTATAACTCCATTGATATTTTCTCAAGTCATTTATATAAACATGATCTTAACTAAATTTCCATTCACTGAGTTAAACATCCATGTCAATGGTATTTTTTTTATAAGAATATCTGTGAATTTCCTCTAATTGATTTATTCTAAATATCCAATCATATTGAGTGTATTTATATTTGTCACACAAAATTATGTCATTGATTTATCCTTTACCTAAGAATACTGTCTTTGTAAGGGATTTCATCTCAATTTACATTCCTTTGAGACTTTTTGGTTGTTATGAACCAATTCACTTTTATATGCTATATATAATGTCTTTTGACATACTATATAATGAAATATTTTATTCTCAAGATATTATTAAGCTTTTATTACCTCAATTATTTGTATTCAAGTGTCTCTCATTTGGTTAATAACTAAAACAAAAATATCATTTTAAATGTTTTAAAATTTTATTCATCTAAATCTTTCACATTAATGTCCATGTTTTAAAAATGGTTTTAAGGATTTATTTATATGGAAATTAATGTTTTAAAATTAAAATTCATCTTAAAAGCTTCAATGAAGTATGAGACACTTTGAATCAAAAATCTATTTTTAACGGCTTCTTGACAACTAGTATGACTTTTAAATGTTTTCAATAAAAAGGGGATATTTCTCTCAAATAGTTTCGATGATTATTTTCATCTATGTAAATATCCTTCATTATTCATGATTGATGATAATATATTAAAATAAAATCTTCCATACAGTATTTAATGAGTTATGTTTGACTTTGGATGTGCTAATTTTATACGATAATAGTTTCTGGATAAATTATTGACATTTCGTATACTAGTTTTTATACGAATGTTTATGTTATGTTTCAATATTTTTATATGAAAAATTCATTGGACATAGTAAGTGGCAGGTGGAGACCGATATATCTCCTCTATGCATTGGTAGGTCTTAGGAGACAAACTAGTGTCTTGGAAAAAGGCCTTGACAAAATCTAATTTGTAGTCTTGGCACAAGGCCTCGACTAGGTGGTTATGAAAGTCTGACATTATGCATTCAATCATAATGAAAGTGGCTCTTGATACTATATGTTATTGTTATACTAGTATAATATCCATGTAAGTAAGTAAATGGAATTATTTTGATTTATATTTTCCATTTTATGTTGATATTTAGGTTGAAAAGGATTCTGTTTTAGTTTTATACATTGCCATAAATGTCTATGCTTATTTATGAAAGTTTCTGATCTCTTGTTATCCTTACTGAGAATCTGAGCTCACCCATTTCTATGTTTTATTTTTCCAAGGATGAAAATAAGTATATTATGAATGATATTTAGGTATAGTCTATGGGCTCTTAGTGTTTTCTATGGAAACAATGTTGTTGTAGTTTTCCATTTTATGATGTAATATAAAACATATGAATGTATCTAGTACTTCCAAGGCTACTAAACTAATCGTTATTTTGAGACTTGATCATTTCTGATCAGGCCAAAGATACGTAATAATGCACCGCCCTTGTGCTTCTGGGGTCGGGGCATTATAATTTTGATTATTCCTGAGTAACAGTAATGAAAAATGAACTATAATAGTTCGTGAGGCGGTGGTCCACGTACACACAAATGAAATGTTCATTTCCCATTAGAAGGAATTGTTGAAGGATTTAGGTGATTGAAATAACATAATAACATAATAGTATATTAATTATAATGGGGATTTAATATAATCATATTTTTAGGATAATTGATGGATGTGGATGAAATATTAAACAAAACTATTTAAAGAAAATGATAAATCATTTTCAGTCGATCACCCTTGAAGAACACCTTAACACCTCTAAAGAGGGTGTTCTACCTAGATTAAGGATTGAAGGATATGAAGAGGTAATCAATAACATTTTTTAGATATTGGAGGTACCAAACTTTTTTTGATGTGTGATTAATATATAGGAATGGGTTCCTTTTTGTAAGAGAGTGTAGAGGCACCCGTTGAATTATTAAAATATTTAAATAAATATAACATAAATTTCCATTCCAAATAGTCCCAAACCGATTTATTTACAATTTAAGACTATTATGGGTAAAACAACCATAATACAATTAAAATTAGACATGTTTTGTATATATTTAATCCTTAGGATTTTATTTTAACCCTTATTTTTACTTTTATTTATTTTTATCGTGATATCATGTTATTTACACATTGTGGGTTAATATAATTACCATAACATGTCAAACATCTAACAAAATAGTCATTTATAAAATAGTCGGAATTATCCTAACCATTTGGATTAATTTCATATTTTTAGGAATTTTATTACATTTAATAAACTATACAATATTTTAAAATACCAATAGTTTCAATTCTGATACTATTCTTTAGTTGACTTTTAAAAAATATCATAACAGCAAGATAAGTGTGAACAAAATACATCATATAATCAAAAACATGTAAAATATGTCCAATATTATCTTAATGGCATAAATTAAGTAAAATAATAATTATTTTCATATTTATAATATCATTTATTTTATCCATTCATTAATTATGAAATCATTATATCATCATTAGGTCAAAATTAAATTAAATTATTTATTTCTTAAAAATTATAAATAAATTACTATGATGTAGTTAATCATTTTATATTTTTAAAGACTATTTATAGTTTATGATATATCCTATATATCACTAAATTAATATAGTTTACTTTTTAATAACTAATGTTTACCAAAAATGTCTACTCATTAAATATAATATTATAAATGAATTAAAGTCACCAAATTGGTCCAAGTAGTCCTAAAATAGAACCAAGTATTCTAATGGTCAGAATACACTCATACAATTAAATTATTACAAGTGTTAGGATAGTTTTATATTAATATAATAAGGTATTACCTTTAAGTACATGATTCACCATTAACGGTTGTAATTATAATAATTACTAAAGAAACTATTCATAATGTCCAAAAATAAAAATCACCAATTTACATAATTTGGACCATATGATTCAAATTATTGTATCCATTTTTTTGAATTCAAAACACAGAAATGGAAAAAAATAATTGAAAATTTATCCCATTAACGGAATGAGAAAAGTGGTTTTTAACGTTAAGCATTCAAATGTTCATATACTTTTTCTATTTAATTTTAATTTGAAAAAGCATTATGGTGACTATAAATGTTTTAGAAACTATATTCAAATTGTGTTCACCTTCAAAAGGCATTAATTTTTTTTTGAAAAACACACATTCTATCCGTAAAATTGTATTTTTTAATATATTGTATAGAAAAAACAGAACATAAATTTTAAGAATTATATTGAATTAATATTTCATTAATATAATCCAAATACAGTTATATTATTATTTTATATACACAATTATTCATATTTAAATAGTTTTTCATAAAAATGCATTGTTTATATTCAATTGGTATTTATTTAATTTCTTAATTAACTTGGTATAGAACGAGTCATTATATAAACATGTGTAAACCATATCTTCCTAATTCGGTTAATCCTTTTCATTCCAACAATTCTTATGGATACATGATAACTATCATATCAAATAATAATATTAAGATGTTTATTTATGTTAAATTAGGCATATCATTTATGCTATTTAACATAGTCTTTTCTTTTAAACACTCAAGATGTAACATCCACCCCTTTAGAAATTATGTCATCAAAATAATAATTTGGGTTCCTCAAATATAGTCCGACTTTTCAAAATACCGTTTTTATTATCCCACATCAAAAAAAGAGTCAAGAAAACATCCACTTTAATTGAAAGAAAGTGAAGTACATTGTTCACCTGAGATATCACATACTTGGATTTCATATAGGAAATCATAGATATGGAAGAAAAACATACCATATTTTTTTTTGTGGAGAGTGATAGAAAACACAATTAAGAGATTGTTAACTATCAAAAAAACTCCTTCTTTTTATGGGTTGAAGGCTATTTGATTTCCTTTTATAAAAATTAAAAATGAGACTGATTTTTATTATATTTTTCATAAATATGAGGAATAATTTTTATATATAGAAAAATAAAATAATGAAATATACTTATAGTAAAGGTATATTTTTATACTTTTAGACAATTTACAACATAAAATTATATTTTCCTCTAATCAATAAGTATTTAAGATGAATCTTTGACGCCATAAGAACTATAATAAACTTCTTAAAACCTCACTTCTTCCAAAAATGTTTAACAATCCATTTCATATACCTTTAAAATTTATCCAAAACAAAATTGATAGGTCCAGATCTAATAATTCCACCAAAAAGAATAAATTGTCAATAAGAATAATGATTACTTTTAATCACTAAAATTCTACAGTAATACCCAAATATCAACATAGACCATTGAATAGATTAATGTCCTCAAAGTTACTAAAAATAATACATAATAAGATTGAAACCAAAAATTTACAAGTATTTGATGCATATTCATCCATGATAAATGTAAAACCCATAATTTCTAAGGAATTTTATTTAAAATTCTTTGAGATTTTACGAGTACACAGTTTCAGACAACGCTTTATTCTGAGCCTGGTGTGCCCGAAATAAATTTTCAATGTTTAGCTCGGGTACGTTCAGTGAACGAACAAGTGTGTTTTTCTAAATATTGAACCGGTGCTCGGAATTAAAATATGAGGGCACCGATGAATTCGCAGCACCGGGATTCGCTTAGGAGAAGTTTAACTTCGGCCAGTAAGGGCCGAGAGAAAAAGATATTATCCTGACCATTCGAAAATAAAATAAAATAATTTAAATGATTTATTTTATTTTTCCTTCACCCATTTTGGGTGGTGGGGAGGCGACAGGGCGATGATGATGCACATCAATGAGGCTCATTAATGGATCATTAAACTCATAGTGTAACAATGCTTTAATGACACCATTATGGAAAAGCTGTGACATGCTCCATTATATATTTTGGCACATCGAGATTATGTGGGAAAAGAAATTGGAGGATTCTCTGGAGAACCTCTGACGGACTTCGGCCCCATCGAAGAATGAAGAGCATCGACAAAACCTCTTCTTCTTTTATGCCTTTCGAATATCGGAGCCGGAAAGAGACATAGATGCCTTAAACACCCCTTGAGGACGAACGCGCGACAATGAACTACTAAGAGGTAGGGGTTTATTTTGAGAATGTTAATATTCCCATGTTTGTTTTTTTCCTCTAAGACAAGAACGCGGTTCAACTCATTATCATGTTGATCCGCAAACGACTATTATTTGTGGATTGGGGATTTTTATTAGTAGTGGAATTTTTGGGAGTTAAATTCAATGCTCACTAATTTTTGTACCTCGTTTTTCGTTGAACATTATTGTTGTTCGACCCTTTTGTTATCAACTAACACGGAGGGCGCATGCCTAACAAACACGGCCGGTGACCCTATGCAGTTTTTTTGTCTGTGTGTGTGTTGACGGGAAATAATGGAACGAGACCGTAATGACCTATGGAAGCCATCGCAGTAAAGAACAGGTCCCGGGAGCGCTACAGGCGCAGACGACGGGCAAGTCAGACCACGGGAGCGCGTCCGGTGGTCCGCAGAAGGCGCAGCCGGCACGCCGCGCCGGCGGGGCGGCGTCGACGGCTGAAGTCAGCTGCCGACACCGGCTTGCTCCCTAGAGGTGGCGGTGCCCCGGCGCGCCGCCGGCAAGAGCCACTGTAGCTGAAACCGAGGCGGAAGGCGGTCAGATCCCATGGCCGCACGGGATCCGAGGAAGGACGTGGCGCACACCGCGTCCGTAGAGCTCAAAGGGATGGGGGACCGAGTCCCGCCATGCTCAGCCACTAGCCGAGCCAGCGCACCCCACCCGGCCGGGTCGGGGCTGGTTGCGCAGACCAGGCCGGGCCGCGCCCAGTCGGGTCGGGCCGTGCCCAGCCGGGTCAGGCCGCGCCCAACCGGGTCGGGCCGTGCCCCACCAGGCCTAACCCAGACTCAGGTCGGGTCGACCCAGTTCGGGCCGACCCATGGGGGGGTTGGGCCGGGCCGGGCCGAGTCCAGACCCCCCACATTACTATTTTTAGTCATTTTCCCATAACATGGGAAACAAACCTCCGATCGACGCACTGTACGTTGTGTTGGGATCCTTGGATCGAGATGGTCATTTTGGTATATTACACTCAAGGTTTCAGAAAACATTGGGTATGGTCAGGTTTGTTCGAACTCGAAACCAACTGGGCCCTCAGAGCAGAAACGCTTATAAACCGAGCTCCGTATGTCCGATTGATGTGTAATCGACATTGTTGGTTTCCTCTTTGTGAGATGGTTCTTTTGGCTTGCTTCGCTTGATGTTTGGACGCAAATGGAGTATGGTTGGGTGGGTTTTAACTTAAAAACCAACCGGACCCTTGGGACAGAAAAACCAATATCTCTTAGACCGGGCGTCTGATTGACGCGTCTTCTGTCACGTTGAGATCCCATTGATGTGACTGAACATTGTGATACATCAACTTCGGACATCGTGACAGTTGATGTATCGACCCCCTTGGCTCATGGAGCAGACCCTCTTGGAATGGATCGTGCTGTGTGTGGGAACCCTTGAGCTGGCTCCGACTGCGACGATGACGACTGCACTTGGATCCTCCGTGGGTTCGGTAGTGAGGATGACTGTACTTGGATCCTCTATGGGATCGGCAGCGACGACGACTACACTAGGATCCTTCATGGGTTCGACGGCGATAAATACTGTTCATGTATCCTCTGTGGGTCTGGCGGTATTTGACTCTGTACTTGTATCCTATGTGGGTCTGGCAGAGTAGCTGGTCTTGTATCCTTTGTGGGTCCGAAAGCTTTGCTGGTGTTGTATCCTATGTGGGTCCGACAACATAGATGAATCAGTGGCTACATCTGATCATCTTTATCGCCTTATGACGTGTATACCTGTGTGAGCTCGGTTTTGATTCTCAACCATTATCATTGATGTGGTTTACTTTCATTTCCTGTGTGGATTGGGTTGTGCTTTCCTATGTGGACTGGGTTGTGCTTGGGCTCGGGAGCTGGAGCCAAACTGTAACTGATGACTTAGGTATATGTATGAGTATATACATAAGTAGTGTTATTGATACTTCATGATTGTATCTTTCCTTTGTGATTATCCTTTGTGGATTCTGAGAGACCTTCGGGGGGTTGCAGGGTCCCTACTGAGTATCGTATACTCACCCCTGCATGGGCTATGCATGCACTACGTTGTATTGGATGCAGACGACGGACATCACTGATCGAGGTGGAGGCTTGTGGAGCTCGACGATACCCGGAGGTGGACCACTTGGCAGAACGTACACGAAGCAGACGGTTGGACCGAGGAGCTAAAGAGACTATCTGTACCCACCCATTAGGTAGGATTTCTGGAGGACGACTCGGTGTTGCTGTTTTACTTTCTGCTGATGTAATTTCCTTTTAGTTGTACTATAATTTCAGTTGGGTTTGTATACTGGCCCATTTTCATTCAGCATTGACCTTGTACCCAGTTTTATTTAGTGTTTACTTCATGTGCGTACTCTATGGTGTTTGTTTAATCTTTAAAGGAAATGACATCCCTTCGTTTGGGTTTTTCTCTTTTGGTTCTAGTCACCAGCCCCTGGCATATGGAAGGCGGGCTTGGGGTAGTCACGACACGAGCCCCGAGGACTGGTCGTGACAAATTTGTATCAGAGGAGTCTGTTCTACCGTAGAACTCAGGACACTGATAATTTCTTCTCTCTCAGGGAATAATGTTTAGAATAATGAGTGTGGTTATCAGTCCAGGGAGTCCAGTGTTGGTGTCGTGGCCAACCTATCCATACACCAGGACCTTGACTTCTGATTTCTGACTCAGTACATGAAAACATTGATTGTATGTGTGTTTAAAAAGATTTCTTTGAGATTACTTTATGTCAGCTCACCAGGTATACTGTATTAACCGTGGCACACATGTTTCCCCTCAAGATGGCCCCACGACGGAAGCCAGCTAGGGTTCTGAGATTTGTGCGAGACGGAAGCCCACCGAGTGACGATGCCTCGGTGTATGGCCCCATTACAACAGAGGCACTGACGGTACCTTTACCCACCAATCTACTGATTCTACCTGCCCCAACAGTGGAGAGTTCACGCCGCCTTAGCAGATTCCACGAGTCTCCTACAGGCAACAGGTGGTAGATTATGGATCCTGATTCTCCAGATGCACGATGAGGCATCTCTTCTTTGGACAGAATTCGAGAGCCTCTTCTGCTCGGAGTTCATTCCGGCCACCCTCCATGCGGTGCACATCCAAGAGTTACTACAACTATGGCAGGGAAGCATGTCTGTAGCTCAGTACTTGGTGAGATTTACCGACCTCTCATGCTACTCCACGGACATGGTACAAGACCAATTCTTCTGCGCCCAGACCTTTGAGCAGGGGATGAATCATGAGATTAGAGCTTCCCTGATTCCACTCAGCATCCTGACTCAGGCAGGGGTGCTAGAGTGAGCCCTTCTAGTGGAGAGCTTTCTCGATGAGCATCCATCAGTAGTGAGACCCACCGCAAGACGGCAGGGAGTGGACTCTTCTGTAGCATGCAGTCAATAGACGATGCATGGGTCCAAGCAGACCAGGACGTCAGGTGGGCGACCTCAGGACATGGGTTTGGTTATGCAGGGCCCATGGTGCAGAGCAAGCCTTCCGAGGAGCAGACAGTGCTATGCATGCTGCGGGCAGGGTCACATGACTCGTGACTGCCCGACTCGTCATACAGATGGGAAACAGATAGGGGAGGGACCACCCACGAGAGGCAAAAGTTCGACTGTGGCGGTCTGTAGGGAGCAGGTGGACGAGGCAAAGGAGTTGGCTGAGTAGTGGGTGGTGGACGACGCTTCGAGGCTCTACCACCACCACCCCCAGGAGGTCCACCCCGACCATTGGGATTGGGTTGGAAGAGGCAGGCTCAACTCCAGGCAGCAGAGGAATACTACCATGGCACACCCGAGATTATTCGAGGAACTATCTGTGTCTACTCCACCATTGTTGCAGTTATTATAGACACAGGTGCGAGTCATTATTTTATTGCCGCTGCACTTGTTCGGAGCTCGGAGACTCCGATGGTGTCGTTGGCTTGATCCTTGCGGCTAGAGACTCCTAAGAGAGTATACTCGACGATTACGCACTGGTGCCGGCAGTGTGAGCTTACTCTAGGAGGTGATAGCTTCGGTTGGGATCTTCTTGTAGTGGCGTCGAGGCCTTACTACGTCATCTTGGGTATGGACTGGTTATCTACAGTCCATGCCCAGATCAACTGTATTAGGTGCAAGGTGCGGTGTGTCCACACGGATGGGACCATGTTCACCTTCACCAGTGAGAAGGGAACCTTCGCAGCACATGATGGACTCACACAGAGGAGAGGGCCGCTGATCACAAATCAGTTGGCTACTCCCATCGTCGGAGCAGTCGACGTACGGAGTCCGATTTTTCTTGTTGTGGTGGACCAGTATGCAGACGTTTTTCTTGAAGATTTTCCAGGACTACCTCCTCACAGGGAGGTAGATTTCTATATAGACCTGTACCCCGGGACGTCACTGATATCCACCCCAGTGTATCAGATGGCTCCCACAGAGCTTCGTGAGGTGTGGGTACACCTGGAGGACTTACAGGGGAAAGGTTTCATCCGACCCAGAGTTTCACCCTGGGCTTCTACGATCCTTTTTTCCAAGAAGGAAGATGGGGGTTTGCGACTGTGTGTCGATTACCATCTTCTGAACCAGGTGACCACGAGGAACACGTATCCACTTCCAAGGATTGAAAAACTCTTTGATCAGCTCAAGGGATCACGCTGGTTCTCGAAGATTGACCTCAGGTCAAGCTATCATCAGCTCCGAGTTCGGGACGAGGATGTGTAGAAGACGAACTTCAGCTGTTGGTATGA
The DNA here is from genome assembly GCA_963277665.1 of Viscum album. Classification (NCBI taxonomy): domain Eukaryota; kingdom Viridiplantae; phylum Streptophyta; class Magnoliopsida; order Santalales; family Viscaceae; genus Viscum; species Viscum album. Next base: position 712,150,627 of record OY728163.1, on the reverse strand, counting down.
CCACTATGAGTTCTTGGTCATGCCCTTCGATGTTACCAATGCTCCAGCAGTGTTCATGAGTCTCATGAATAGGATCTTCCAGCCCTACCTCGATCAGTTTGACGTAGTCTTCATTGGTGATATACTGAATTACTCGACGACTGAGGAGGAGCTCATATACCACTTACGGGTTGTACTGGATACACTCTGAGAGCTCCAGATTTATGGTAAGCTCTCGAAGTGCCAGTTCTGGCTTCGATAGGTCCACTTCTTGGGGCATGTCATCTCTGAGGTGGGATTTGTAGTGGATCCCGCGAAGGTCGAGGCGGTACATGCTTGGGAGCCACCCACGAGCGTGACAGAGGTGTGGAGTTTCCTAGGTATGGTTGGGTACTATCGGAGATTTGTGCCAGACTTCTCCAGAGTTTTAGCACTGCATTTAGCTTTGACGAAGAAGGGGAAACCCTTCGTGTGGTCAGATGGATGTCAGCAGAGCTTCCAGGAGCTGAGGCAGAGATTGAGCAGTGTGCCCATCTTGAGGCTACCAGAGGAGGGCGTAGGATACGTTGTTTACTGAGATGCATCAGGGACCAGAATCGGGTGTGTCCTGATGTATGAGCAAGAAATGATCTCTTAATATTCGCAACAGTTGAGGCCGCATGAGCAGAACATTGCCACACATGACCGGGAGATAGCAATAGTCATCTTCGCCCTGAAAATGTGGTGACACTATCTGATGGGCGAGCGCTATACAGTCTACTCTGACCACAAGTGTCTCAGATACATCTTCTCAGAGAAGGACCTAAACCTGAGAAAGTTGCGATGGCTCGAGTTCCTCCAGGATTATGACTTTGCGATTGTCTATACTCCTGGGAAGGGGAACATTGTGGCTGATGCTCTAAGCAGGAAATTGGGCATTGAGCTACTTAGAGAGATGACAGAGTAGTTAGCTTCATTACAAATATTATTCATGGATAGTGATGGGGAATCCTATCTTCAGTCCCTCACAGTAACTCTTCCACTACTTCAGCTGTTCAGAGCGACATAGCATGGGGACGTGTACTGTGAGACGCGACGTGCACAGATATTTTCAGGACGGGCACCTGATGGATTTTCTATAAGAAGAGAGCATGCCATATTTTTCAGGGAACGTACCATGGTACAAGATACACTACAGGAGGAGGTGACAAGGTAGTTCCAAACTTCCCCTCTAGTTGTACATTCTGGCGTAGCGATGATGTATCAGGACCTTAGATGATAGTACTGGTGGACGAGTATGAAGAAGGCTATGGTAGGATTCGTTTCTCGATGCCTCACTTGTCAGCAAGTGAAGGCAGAGCACCAGGTACCTGTAGGCTTGGTACAACCCTTAGCGGTCCTGGAGTGGAAGTGGGATGGGATATCCATGGATTTTGTGATGTGGATTCCACGTACTTCCATAGGACGTGACTCCATTTGGGTGATAGTAGACCGACTCGCCAATTCGGCCCACATCATACCTATTAGAGAGTAGGGATTAGTGGAGAGCATGGGATACCTCAATGTTCAGGACATCATATGGCTACATGGTGTTCCATCATCTATCATCTCCAATCGAGATGCACACTTTACTTCTCGTCATTGGAAGAGGTTTCAGGATGCCTTTGGGAGGCAGCTACACCTGAGCACTACCTTTCACCCGCAGACAGATGGCCAGACATAGTGGACCATTCATACACTCGAGGACATTCTCCGTGCATGTGTCCTTGACTTTGGTCACAGTTGGTAGGATCACCTACACTTGGTGGTGTTTTTGTAAAACAACAGCTACCACTCCACCATTGGGATGGCACCATACGAGTCCTTATAGGGCCGACCGTGTAGATCATCTCTGTGCTGGACAGTGCCTGGGGAATCAGCACTTGTAGGACCAGAGATGGTCTAGGACACAACATAGAAGTTATAGATCTTCCAGGAGCGGATGAGGACTTCTCAGAGCCGAAAATAGTCCTATGATGACAGGAGGCGGAGACCACTAGAGTTCGAGGATGGAGACCATGTTTTCTTAAAATTCTCACCTCAATGTGAATTACAGAGATTTGGCAGGGGTGACAAGTAATCTCCGCGCTTCATCAGACCGTTCCATGTTCTTAGCAGGATAGGTGAGGTGGCTTATCTCCTGGCTCTTCCACATCTGTTGCACCGGGTGAACGACGTCTTCCACATATCTCAAATGAGGAGATACGTACACGACCTGATGCATATCATCGAACATGGGGAGCTGGACATTGACGACAGGGTGACATTTGTGGAGGTCCCGGTGGAGATCGAGGATCGACAGGAGCAGGTCCTACGTGGATGGTCGATTCCTCTAGTGCGCATCAGGTGGCAGCACGAGAACCTCTAAAAGTGCATATGGGAGCAGGAAGCTTTGATGTGTGCTCAGTACACTCATTTGTTTTCCTAGTTTATGATGTAGCTTTACGGGGAAGTAAAGCCCTAAGGTGGGAGTAATGTATAGACCAGTAAATTCCAAGGAATTTTTTTTATTTTTTTTTTGAGATTTTACTATTAAGTAGTTTCTAAAGGCGCTTGATTATGAGACCCGGTGTTCCCGGAATCAATTTTTGATGTTTAGATCGAGTACATCCAGTGAACGAACGAGTGGATTTTTCTAACTTTTGAACCGGTGCTCGGAATTAAAATTTGAGGGCACCGATGAATTCATAGCTCCATGATTCACTAGGTGAAGCATAAATTTGGCAGGCAAGTGCCGAGAGAAAAAGTTATTTTCCCGACCTTTCGAAAAATAATAATAAAATAATTTAAATGAATTATTTTATTTTTCCTTCTCCCTTTTTGGGTGGCGGGGTGGTGACAGGGCGGTGATGATGTACATCAATGAGGCACATTATTGGATTATCAAACTCATAGGGTAACGACGCTATAACAAAACCATTATGGAAACACTGTGACATGCTCCTTTATATATTTTTTCCCATCGAGATTATGTGGGAAAATTAGTTGGAGGATTCTCTGGCGAACCTCTGATGGACGTCCGCCCCAGCGAAGAACGAAGAACGCTGATAAAACCTCTTCTTCTTCGACACCTTTCGAATATCAGATCCAGAAAGTGACACCAACGCCTTAACCCCCCCCCCCCTTGAGGACGAATGTGTGACAACTAACTACTAAGAGTTAGGGGTTTATTTTTTGAATGTTAATATTCCCATGTTTGTTTTTTTTCCTCTAAGACATGAACGCGGATCAACTCATTATAAAGTTGATCCGCGAACAATTATTATTTATGGATTGGGGATTTTTATTTTTAGGGGAATTTTTTGGAATTAAATTAAATACTAACTAATTTTTATGCCTCGTTTGTCATTGAAAATTATTGTTGTTCGACCCTTTTTCTCTTAACTAACACGGAGGGCGCGGGCCGAACAAAGATGGTCGCAGACCCTCCGCATTTTGATTGTCTGTGCGCCTATTGACGGGTGAAAATGGAATGGGACCGCAATGGCATTTGGAAGCCATCACATTGAAGAACAGGTCTCAGGAGAGCCACATGCGTAGATGGTGGGAAAATCGGACCACCGGAGCGCGCCCGGTGGTCCGCGGAAGGCGCTGCCGGCACGCCCGGAGGCGGCGGGGCCCTGGCGCGTTGACGGCAGGAGCCGCCGCAGCTGAAGCCGCGACGGCAGGCGGTCGGATCCCACGGTTGCATGAGATTCTAAGAAGGATGAGGCACCCACTACATCCGTGGATCACAAAAGGAGGGGGTACCTCATCCCCCCATGCTCGGCCGCTGGCCGAGCCAGCGCACCCCACCCGGCCGGGCTGGGGCAGGTCGTGCGGACCGGTCCGGGCTACAACCAGCCAGGCCAGGCCACGCCTAGCCGGGTCGGGCCATGCCCCACCGGGCCGGACCCATACCCGGGTCGGGACGACCCGGTTCGGGCTGCCCGGGGGGGGGGGGGGGGGTGGGCGGGCCGGGCCCAGACCCCCCCACTTTGGACTATTTTCAGTTATTTGCCCATATCATGGGATACAGACCTCTGATCGACGCACCGTCAGTTGCGTTGGGATCCTTGGATTGACACGGTCGTTTTAGTGTATTACACTCAATGTTTAGAGAACTTTGGGTACTTTCGGGGTGGTTTGAACTCGAAACCAACCGGGCCCTCGGAGCGGAAACGCTTATAACTCGAGCTCCGGACGTCCGATTGATGTGCTGTCGAATTTTTTGGTTTCCTATTTTTGAGACGGTTATTTTGGCTTACTTTACCTGGTGTTTGGACACAGCTGGAGTACGTTTGGGTTGGTTCTAACATAAACCCCAACTGGGCCCCTGAGACGGAAAAACCAATATCTCTTAGACTGGGCGTCCAATTGACACGTCGTCTGTCACGTTGAGTTCCCATTGACATGACGGAACATTGTGTTACATCAAAATTAGACTTCGTGACTGTTGATGTATCAACCCCCCTTGGCTCGTGGAGTGGACCCTCTTGGAATCGAGCGTGCTGTGTGTGGGAACCCTAGAGCTGGCCGCGACTGCGATGATGAAAACTGAACTTGGATCCTCTGTGGGTTCGGTAGCGAGGATGACTGTACATGGATACTTCATGGGTTTGGCAGTGACGACGACTGTATTAGGATCCTCCGTGAGTTCGACGAAGATGAATTTTGTTCTTGTATCCTCTGTGGGTCCGGCAGTATTTGACTATGTACTTGTATCCTATGTGGGTTCGGTAGACTAGCGGGTCTTGTATCTATTGTGGGTCCGACAGCTTAGCTGGTCTTGTATCCTATTTGGGTCCGATAGAATAGATGAATCATTGGCTACATCTGATCATCTCTATCACCTTATGAAGTGTATACCTGTTTGATCTGAGTCTAGATTCTCAATCATTATCATTGATGTGGTTGACTTGCTTTTCCTGTGTGGATTGGGTTGTGCTTTCCTATGTGGACTGGGTTGTGCTTGGGATCAGGAGCTGGAGCCAAACTGTAACTGATGAATTAGGTATATCTATGAGCAGATAACTATGTAGTATTATTGATACTTCGTGGTTGTATCATCCTTTTGTGGTTTTCCTACGTGGATTCTGAGAGACCTTCAGGGGTCTCGGGGTCCCTACTAAGTATCGTATACTCACCCTGGCACGGGCTATGCCCGCACTACGTTGTGTTTGATGTAGACGACATACCACACTGATCGATGTGGAGGATTGTGGAGCTGGATGGTTCCCAGAGGTGGACAACATGGAAGAACGTGCACAGAGAGGACGGTCGGACCGAGGAGATGAGAAGACTATCTGTACCCACACTTCAGGTGGGATTTCTAGATGACGACACAGTGTTTCTGTTTTTCTTTCTACTGTTTTACTTTCCTTTAAGTTGTACTGTACCTTCAGTTGGGTTTGTATACTGGCCAATTTTCTTTTAGCAATAACCTTGTTCCCAGTTATACATAGTGATTATATCACTTGGGTAATTTGTTGTGTTTGTTTACTCTTTAAAGGAAATTTCTTCCCTTCTTTAGGGTTTTACGCCTTTGGTGCTAGTCGCCAGCCCCTGTCCATTAGAAGGCAGGCTTGGGGTAGTGACGGCACGGGCCCCGAGGACGGGTCGTGATAATAAATTTTAACATTTATCTCAGAATAACATCAACAACTCGTAATGTATTGTACCAAAATCACATATTCTCTAAGATAGTTTAGTTATATCCATTAATATAAAAAATAAAAATAAGTCTGCAATTAAATAATTCAACAATAATTCCCCAAATAAATTCCATAGTATTCAATTTACCTTAATCATATAGTGTTCCCAAATATTTTGAATGTCTTCCAAAATAAAATTTATCACTCAATCCCCAAAATATATTCCAACCCCTTGGTTATCTTTTTGATAAATTAAATGTATCCAAGATCAACTTATTCTTAATAAAAAAATTTACTAAACAAAATAAGTCATACTAACCGAAGACTTCATGTAGGCCAGTGGTAGGTAATATTGACTTGTCACACTCAAGTTGTGGGTTTGATTCCCACAACCTTTTCTAATGTGATAGGTTTTCACACGATCATCATTTTTTACTTCTTCAAAAACTATATAATTCTTATAACAATACCAAAATTAGGTAAAATACTCAAAAATAACCTTAACATGTTTAAAACTCAAGGTTATTTTATACCATTCATTTTTAATCTCACAAAAATAATAACCCATAACTACATAAAAAAACAAATGTCTAAAATAATACTAATAATTAACATTAAATTTAATAACATGATACTCAAAAGGGTTTTTAAGAAATTAAACATAGCATCATCATTAAAATTACAATTCCATGTTGATATCCTTATCCCATAAGAATACATCATAATCTCTGAATTTGTTTAAACACTCATTGCATACAAACTATATGTCCTCATTTCTAAACATTACATAATTATGAGTTAAGTAAATAATTCGACATTAGTTCACATTGATGATAATTTCATGTTAAAAAAAGTAGATAATTTACCTAGAACTCATACATAAAAAATAAAAAATAAACAAGTTTACACTTTTACTCACAGTACAATTTTATATAATTTTTTTTAAACAAACTTGGCTTCATTTAATGTTTAAAAATCATTAATTTTTATTGACCCAATCCATAAATATATTCTACATTATGTCATTAAAATAATTTAAAGAAAACATGGATGAGATCAAAAATATCAATAAAGAATATAAAAAAAGTAATAAAACTGTAAGACCATGAATACTATAAAATCATGAAAACATTTTCAAAATACTATACTTTTCACCCACAAAACATAAAATCATTATCATAACTCATGGAATCATAAGATTACTGAAAATATTCATAGAAATATTAAATAATTGTGGTTACATTTGTCATCTATTTCTTACTTACTTCATCACTATAATAGATACACATGGACTAACATTCATGGTCAAATATGGAATACTCGTTATAGTATATTCCTTAAATCTCTTAACATAAACCCCATCATTTAATTCTGTATCATTACCCAATGCATTGGATATCTATCATTATCTCACCCAACCTTCATTTTAACATAGATCCACATGTATTCTTAATCAATTGTCAAGAACTATATCATAATCATAACACATAAAAACATAAAAGAAAAATAACATCTCCACATTAATATCACATTTCATAATTACAAGATGTACACTCATAAATTAAAAAACATTTTTTAAAAACATTCTAAAAAATTAAACTAAACAAATATTAATCATAGATACATGAAATTTAGAAATTCCATTAATGATGAATATGTAAAAAAACTATCCAAGTTATTGAAATAATCAATACCGTATTAAAACACAATTAAAACACTAAATAATAATATTTTTGAATAAAAGTATCCCACTAAAATTGAAACATTAGAATGGAATTAACAATTTAAAACATTCATGTCCCTATAATTAAATCCATAAAACCATTATGAAAACATTTATTTTAATGATAAATATTTATAACAACAAATCATTAAAACATTTAAAATGATGTTTTAGTTAGAGTCCCTCACAACTTGAGAAACACATTGATAAAAATTAGTAATGATTAACCATTAAAAAAATAATAATTCATTATAATATTTTAACTCATGATATTATGTCTTAAAATATTTTTATATACACTTTATAGAATAATAAATGTTCATAACATCAAGATATTCCTCAATAAAATGAGATTTATACGATGTTCCAAACCATGAATTTGATTCATCAACTATGTTCCTTGTTCTTCATGAATAAAAATATTATGTTAATTTATAAATTATTCCAAAAATTTAATTTTTTTATTCCTCTTATTTCTATAATTTCCATGTTTTAATTATTAGGTAATTATTGCAGTTCATGTCATTCACTTTGTCGATATTCAGTACATGAGTAGAAAATAAACATGGTATGAGTCAATATTCCATGTGGTCATAAGTACATATTTTCCCTAAAAATATTAATATAATAATAATCACTTTTATTTATAAATTATACTTTTAAATTCATTAATTAAATATGGATATAAAAAATGAACAACGTCACAATCATGGAGACAGTAAGTTGTAGGTATGCATGAGTAATATTTCCATATTTCATTTATCTTTGTGTAAATAAGGTAATTATTGTTTTATAATTAAATAATGATCATAATTTTTTTAATATCCTAATAATAATTTAAATATAGTTATATATATCATACAAGTGATTTGGTGAATAAAAAATATTCACATCGCTTTGTAGAGGTGATAGTTCGAACATATGCACGAACAACATTGTCATTTTTATGTGAATGGAAAGTAAGAAAATAATTGATGTATTATTATCTTGTAATAATAAATACATAATTAATATCATATATAAATAGTAATTCCACCATTATGATCATTATTGGGGGACTTTAATGAAAAATTAAATATAACGGTTTGCGAGGCGCTAGTCGGCCGTACACACGAACTAAAAGTTCATTTCCCATTTGATGGAGTTGGAGAAGGATTTAGGTGATGGTTTTAACATCAAACCATCAAAGTTTAATAATTATATTGAATTTATTATTTCATAATGGTTGGAAGATATTTTTTCGAAGTGTAAAAATAAATAAAATAGAATTACTTAAAGAAAATGATATCTCTTCTTTGGTTGATCACCTTCGAAGAACACCTTATCATCGCTTAAGAGGTTGTTCTGCATAAACTCAGGATTAAAAAATTTGGCTAGGGATTTTAGTAAGGGTTTTGGTCTGATATTGGTGAAAAATGGTATTGAATTTTGATTAATATATAGTAAAGGGTTCTTTTTTATATGGGAGGGGAGGGGCACCCTTGTAATCATAAAAAAAATAAATTAATATAAATTTAATTTTTATTCTAAATAGTCTAAAAGTAATATATTCCGAATTTAATAAGATTTTGGTTCAAATAAACATCATTCAATTAAAATTATATATTATTTTAATTTATTAAATCCTTATCATTTTATTTTAACCCTTATTTTACTCTATTTAATCTTACCGTGATATCATGTAATTTTCAATTTGTGGATTAATGTAATTACCATAACCTGTAAAAAAACCAAAAAAAAGTTACATTTAAGACATATTAAGACATATCCTAACCATTTTCCTGAGTCTTAATTTTTTTTAATTTTATAACACTTACTAAACTATTTTATATTTTGAAATATCATTATTGTCAATCCCGACACTACTCATTAGTTGACTTTTAAAAATATCATAACATCAAGGTAGGTTTGAAAAAATCCTTTATATAATTACTAACTTGTCTAATATGCCTATAAAACTCATGTATGGCCGAAATTATGTCAAATAATACATTTTTTAGTATTTATAATATCATTTATTGTATTCTTCAATTAATGAAGAAATTTTTACATCTTCGTTGTGTCATAATTAAATATAATTATTTATTTCATAAATATTATAAATAAATAAAAACTATTTAGGTATTAATTTTATATTTATAAATACTATCTATATTCTAAGATATCTTCATTATAACTCCAAATTAAAATAGATTACATATTTAAATTAATGGTGTTAAAAAATTTACTACTCATCTAATATAAAATTGTAAATGAAATATAATCATCCAAGTGTCTGCATGTTGTCCTAAAATCGAACCACGGATTATCATGACTAGAATAAACTCATCCAATTAAATTAGGACAAGTTTTAGGGTTGTATTGTATTATTATAATATTTTATTACCTTTTATTACATGATTTACCCATAACTATGGTAATTAAAATAATTGGTAATGTTACTATTAACAATGTCAAAAAATAAAAGGGACCTATATACATAATTTTGACCTTATTATTCCCAATATGGAATGTATTTTTCCAAATTCAAGTAACATAATTTTAATAAATTAATTAAAAAATAATCACATTGACAGTATGAGAAAATGGGTTTTTAAATTAAAACCTTAAAATGTCCACATAGATTTCTATTTATTTTTAATTTCAAAAAGAATCCAATGAACTATATGGTATTATAAGGTAAAAATTAATCTAATTATACCTTATACCATTTAAATGGATAATATAATAATATAAATAAATTAGATGAAAATGCCGTTGTCACGACCCATCCCCTCGAGGCCCGTGTCGTAACTACCCCAAGCCCGCCTTCCATAGGCCAAAGGCTGGTGACTAGAACCAGAAAGATAAAATCAAAAAGGGAAGTAATTTAATTTAAACTTATACACACTTTGATATGGAACACTTTACACATGTAAAAAACGATAGAATAGAAGTAGTATAACCACCATTGAGAGTAAAAGTAAATAAATAAAGTAAAAAGGGCCAATATAGAAGCCCAACTGAAAGACTAGTACAAAAAAAGTAAAACCAAGCTTTAGAGATCTCCCACCAAGCATCCTACCTAAAGCGTAGATATATCTCATCATTGTAGATCACCACGTCAATATTTCACCTCCATGTACCGTCTAGCCCTGACTCTCCAATGTCTCAGTAAAGCTGTCTGTCGTCTACACAAGACCCAACAAGGAGTGGGTGAAGCCTGCGCAGGGGTGAGTATAACAATACTCAGTTAGGACCATGATACCCTCAAAGGTCTCCTAGAATTTCATAAATAAAAAACCACAATACATGATATCAATCACAAATCATTAATTAAAAGATAGCTCACACCGGTTATACAACATAGAGAACAATGATAAGGATGATTAGTCTCGATCTTGATCATTTTATTCCGTTGAGAGGTTCTGCTACCGATCGAATAATGGTCGTTGTATTGATGATCCACAATTGGTCACTATACTACTGATCCACATAGGGTCTCACTCATTCCAATCCACAGAGGGTCTCTCTGTTGCAGATCCATGAAGGGTGGCACTGCTGCTGCTCCATGGAGGGTCCCTCTCATGCCGATCCACGAAGGGTCTCTCTTCAATTGAAAGCTAGCCACAGGATTTCTACACTTTTTGTGCTTAAGTTCCTAGGATTCTGGTCCTCATACCATCGGTAGAACCTCTACATCCATGATTCCCAATGATGAATTAAACTAAGGGCTATCTTGTCCTAAGGGTTCCAAAGAGACAGACATCGCGTCAATCAGACGCCCGGTCTGTAAGTTATAAACAAAAATGTAAATAGTGTCGGGTTGGATTAGATTCTAATAAAACCTATCCGTACTCAAAAATTTTCCCAAACCCAAGTGAATTATCTCAAAAGGACCCCCTCATCGCAATGTCCTCTCACCGAAGACGGCGCGTCAATTGGATTCATGGTATGTTAGTTACTCATATTTTAGTGAAAATGGTTTGTTTGGGTCCTCTAGGGGTCTGACACAGTCGGTCTGTTGGGACCACGGGTCTGGCCTAGCTCACGGGTCCAGCCAGGTTCACGTGTCCGCCCTGGTCGGTGGGTCCGGCCTGACTGGGGGTTCTAGCCCCGATCGCGGGTACGGCCGGGCCGGTGGGTCTATCCCACCCGGAATCCCGACTCGTATGTGGGTCGGTTCTCCTAGTTCGCGGTGCAAGTGGGTACTTCTGAAATGGACTACTAGTTCCAGTCATTGGTGTAAATCCAAGAGGCCGAAGTGGTTTCTCTATCTCCCTCGTATGTTGCGTCAGCGCCGCATCATTCCACAAGCCACGACCATCTGACTGTAGTGCTTGCGGGTGCCACTTCTCCTCACAGCCAACACGAGCCAACTGTCACCACTACACCGGTGGTGCAATACGGGTAGCTACTTCTGCAGGCCACCAGAAATGCTCTAGTGGTATGTTTTATTTCCCATCTGTGGCAATGGGCCTCTTGGGTTTCTGCCTTAACTAACAAGCCCACAGAATCACCTTTCTGCCATGTTTCTTGGTTGTCCACAAAGAAAAAAAATGAAAAAGTGGAGGAGGGTCTGGGGCTTGTTCAGATTGGCCTGCACCCTCCGCATTAGCGTTTCAATATGGGGTGATAAAAATCACCATTTAGAATGAAAAATACCCAAATTAAGACCCCACAACAACTACCCACTGGAATTAATGAGACACGGATGAATCCATTATTTGATTGATCTGCCTTGATTTTATTTTCCAAGAACGGGATGAGGGGAATCATAAAACACATATAAAAAAATTTAATTCCCCTATCATGATTCTGTGTATTCCTTATGGATGAAGGAAGGAATCCACGTTCGAAGTCGTTCTTTTATGTTCGTCGGTGTCCAGTTCGATTTCTCCAAAGACCATCAATCTATCAATATTCTTTGTTGGATGGTGATATTTTTGGAATTTCGTTAGAGCTTTCCTACCATGTTTTTTTTAATTCTCATTCCAACAGATCAATTAATAAGAGAATTAATATTCCACATTTTGTTCATTATTATGGTTAAATAATGAATATTAATTAATGATCCCATTGAATACATGTGTGTTGTGGTTACACACACAATGAATTGTGTCGTTAATCGATATTCAATTAATGACTGTTGTTATATTGTAGTCCAACCAACTATTTTTCAAGGGTGGAAGAAAATATTAGAATAACTCAAAGAGTAAAAATATTATTTTTCCAGAAAGTTTAAAAATTATCTTTGTTCCTATGACCCTTACCGGTTGAATTCAAGTTTCTCCTAAGAAAACCCTAGCGCTGGGAATTCAAAGGTGCCCTCAGATTTTTAATCTCTTCATCGCTTCAAAAGATAGAAAATCACTCCCTCAATTTTACTGAACGTACCATAAAAAATGTTCAAAATTATATTATGGGACCTCCAGGTCTCTGAATCACATGTCGTAGATTTTCACTGCCTCATAATAATTCCATTAAATAAAAAATTATACTGAATTTCTTGAGTATTTACATTCTCCCCACCTTTGGGCTTTTCATCCCCAAAAGTCACAAAAAAATACGAAAAAATGGGGGTACTGAGCATTAATCAGAGCCTCCTGCTCCCATGTACTCTCCCGGAAGTTCCTATGGTACCACCAAACTCACACCAGAAGGATCAACTGGCCCCGTAGGTCCCACTCCTTTCAATCTTCTCTCTCTACCGGGAACTCTGTGAACCTTACCCCATTGTAAATGTAAATGTACATCTCTCTCTAGTCAATGACGTGCGACGAATCATTCAAGTATCTTCTAAACTACAACATGTGGAAAACATTATGCACTCGGGGCATCTGTGGGTGAACATATAGGCGGTACACTAATGTGCCAACTCTGATCATGATCAATAAAGGTCTGATGAAAATCAGAGATAGTTTGTCGCCCCATCCAAATCTTTGTAGTCCTTGTTGTGGTGAGACCCATACTGAGGCATGGCCTCCCTCCTCGAAAATTAGGGGTCTTTGTCTCTTGTTATCATAAGACTTCTGCAAACTCTGTGTAGTCTTTATCCTCTCAGGGATGTTCATCAGCATCTCAGTGGTAGCATATAGCATCTCTGGACCCATATGTGCGGACTCCCATGGGTCTATCCATCATAGAGGTGATCTCCATGGTTTCCTATACAATGGCTCAAATGGTTCCATGCTGATGGTGAAGTGATAAATATCGTTGTATGTGAACACCACCAATTGTAGGTGGTCCTCCCAACTACGGATAAAATCACGGACAAAAGAACAAACCATGTCCTCATGTGTTTGTATGGCCTGGTCTCTACGACCATCTGTCTAAGGATGAAAGGCAATACTCAATCATAGATATGTCCCAAACACCTCCTATAATCCCTTCTAGAACAGGGATGTAAAATGAACAACACGATCTGAAACGATCATCAATGGTATCCTGTGAAGACATACTATCACTTGAATGTAGAGGCATCCAAAACCATCAACTGATCTCTATCCTCATATAGGTATAAAATGGGCTGACTTGGTGAGTCGGTTAATGATCACCCAGACAGAGTCATTACCTCTTGTCATGCGTGGGAACCCAGCAATGAAGTCCATGGAGCTACCATCCCACTTTTTTTTCGAGTACCACTAGTTGATGTTCTAAGCCTGTTAGAACCTGATGCTCATCCTTCACTTGATGAAAAGTGAGGCAACGTGAAATGAAACTTTCCAGTTCTTTCTTCATCCTTGGCCACTAGTACTAATGTCAGAGGTCCTTGTACAACTTAGCCACTCCATGATGTATCTCCAATGGTGATATATATAAATATTTTGAAACCTCATCTTGATACGTCACTAGTAGCATGGTACATCCAATGAATGGAATGATTTTTCCCACCTATCTATAATCCATCAAGACCATGTCTTGAGGATATCTGAGCATTTCAGGCCTCACAGTCAATGTCCCTAAGCTGTGCATCCCGATCTCATTGAAGGAGTGGTGGAGTGACAGTCCTAGACTGAAGGTAAGCTACACAATCACTATTCACTAAGGATATTTGCAGCGCGACTAGCTATTCTGTTTCCTCACTCAGTAGTTGTAGACCTGAACTTCAGCTGAGTGTGTATCCTACTATGTTTCCCTTTCAAGGAGTTTAGACTATATCAAAGTCATAGTCCTAGAGGAACTCCATCTGTCGCCATTGTCTTAAGTTCAGATCTTTTTGTGAGAAGATATGCCTGAGAAAATTATTATCAGAGTAGAACGTAAACTTTTTACCCATTAAATAGTACCACCACCTATTGAACACAAATATCATTGTGGCTAACTCTAGGTCATGGGTCACGTAGTTCGGCTCATGTTGGCTTAGCTTCCGTGAGTTGTAGGCAATCACTTCTCACTCCTACATAAGGACACATCCTAGTTTGTTCCATGATTTTTCATAGTAGATAACATACCCAACACCATCTTATGCTAACCTCAAGATTGGGGAAATCTTCAGTCTCTACTTCAATGTAAAACCTCAAGCTTCCACGGTATGTTTTTCTTTGAATAATGCAATATCTTTTGTTGTATGCAACTTCGAGATTCTAACACATCACGACCAATCAATCTAGCAAATATGAATAGTAATACCCAATTTTTTTCATTTTTATCAATTTTATCTTTCAAAATGGACTTTATTTTGGGGTTTGGAATATCGACATTAGCTTAGGGATAATTTTTTTTATTTCTCTGCAAACATTCATTTTATTTGATGAATAGTGAAAAATACTAAATTTTAATTAAAAACATCATTTTAATCAAAATAATTTACAGTGCTAAATTATACTATTTAGTGGCCTTTAAGAATAATTAGGTTATATTTTTATCATTTATTTCATTGTTGGTCATTGGACATAATTTCACATTTAAACTGGACATAAGCAAGTGTCAATCTTTTAATAGTTATCATTTCATAAAAACATGCTTTTTGTTTTGACAACAGAATTAATTTTAAAATAATTTATGCCACTTATGTGTTTTGAATATAGAAAAATGGATTCCATATTTATAATCAAGAGATCCAAATTATTTAAATAGGTAACTTTTATTTTTAGTCATTTTGAATAATTACTTCGGTAAATATTTTATTTACCATGGTTAAAGAGTAAATCCGGTAAATAAGGGTAAAACTAATAATATTATAATAATATTAAATTAACCTACCACATGTTATAACCTTTATTTCAGACACTTGTTCTACCATGGTCATCCTTGGGTCGATTTTGGGACCTAATGGAGCCACTTGTATGTTATAATGACACTTTATATTAATTATGTTAATGAAAATACAAAAATGACATAAGCATATAAATTTTAGTAAAATGATTTTTACATAGGGTTATCTATGATATATCTTTTATTAAAAATATTTATTAAAAAGATAAAAATATTTCCTATATAATGGTATTTTATTTATAATTTTTAGACATTAAATAATTTAATTTATTAATGACACAATGTTGATGCAGTAATTAACTAATTAATAAAATATTAAAATAATTGATATTATAAATATCCAAATAAATTTAATTTTAGACATTATATGAATTACACTAATTTTCTAGGTTAATATTACATTTCAGGGTTGACAGATAAATTTTTTTCTGAGTAATAACGCTGTAATAAATTTGGTAAAAACAAAATACCAAATAGTCTCAAAATTGACATAAAAGAGTTCCTAAAAAAATTTTATATTATTAATTGATATTCGGTTTCCAAATATCTAAGGATCGGCCAAAGATCTTAAATAATATTATATGTGTCATTAATGGACCACTTGAGGTTCGCTTGGATGTTTATAGCATTTTTATAACACATATAATATAAAAATACAAAGAGACTTGGTAAATGTAAAACTATTTAACTAAAAGTTAGATCAAAATGATTAAGTTAATATTGTGACCCAAACCTATCTAAAACCTATATTTTGAGTGGTTTTAGACTTATAACCACCTTATACTTTAAATGTTTTCTTTTTGTGTCATTGGAAACTGAACATGAATTTATTATAAAATAATATTTATAGCTTTTCCTAAGGTGCCCCTCACCCCTTTTATAAAAGGGAACTTCCCCTTCTCTCTAATTCACATAATCAAAGCCATTATTAACGGCCAAACCCTGCCCAAATACCATCTCCACTATCCTACCTTCATCTTAGAGGCCTTACATTATTCCTAAATCCAACCTACAGAGCCATTTTGATCAAATCAAAAAGAAGAACCCGAAGAAGAGGTAAATATTTCATCACATCTTTCAAGTTCTTTTCTTCTTCCACTTCCTCTTTCATTGTTGTTTCAATTATAAAATAATAACAATAGTATCGTCTATATACTTCGATGCTATTATAAATATGGTACAACCATATTCATTATTCTATCCATCCTTTGAGTGGCATGTCACCATACGTGTGTACCTACGGCTTTCCATCTCCACGTAGTGGTGTAGTTGTTATTCAATACATAATTATTTTCATGGATATAATAATGATGTATAATTGATGTAAATAATAAATATAACATGATAATTATTCTATATATATGATATAACATCCAATTATATATTATTTTAATATCAAAATAAAGATATTGTCACGCGTGCGTACGTACAGATTACCGTCTCCACAAACGTGATGAGATTCATTCCTCGTCGTATCCATTCAAGATTAGTTTTCATTAGATGGTTAAAAATAATGTTTAAAGACTTAATATGATTATGAATATGAATGAGATACATCAAATCCACAATAAAAATTACATATGAAACAAAGCATATAATGGAAAAAGAATCAGTTAACACCCGAAACGACGATAATACTAAAATATTATTAACAAAGGAATATTAAAAGATCATATATGATATCATATTAATGTATATGGTTCTTGTATAATTAAATTAAATTTATTTCACCATTATACCTGAGGTTATCCTACCATCTACGAAGGAAAAGTAAAAGGTAAGGGTTAAATTTCACAATCTCTTTATTATCTGAGGTTGTTTATACGTAATTATTTAATGGGACCTTTTTATCATCCACACCCTTGTTTCTTAAAAATTTATTTCAAAAAATTTTTCCTATTTACTAGAAAATTTGTTAAATACATTTATACCCTAATTTTTCCTTATATGTTTTAAAAGGAAAGTTTCCATCGATTTCCAAACAAATTACATTATGACCATTTTGACAAAATTAAGGTAAGAATGGTTTTTTAACTTATACGAAGGGGGCTGCTATTTTCCACCATTATAACAACAGAAAAGCTTCCTTTACTAGATTATAAATTTTTTTAATAATAAATGATTTCTTTATAATTGTGTGACTCTTAAATTATTTCTAAATATAAACAGATATTTCTCTCAAATAGTTTTGATTTCATCTATATCAACATACTTTGATAAATTTTACACATATTTGAAGTTTATTTGTTATTATAAAAAATCTTCAATATTTCATTTAAGGTTTTGTGATATTTTTGACTATGGATGAGTTATTTTTATGCCATTTGTGGTTTATGGTTAATGTATTGACATTTTGTATGTTAGTTTTAATAT
Source organism: Viscum album (assembly GCA_963277665.1). Taxonomy (NCBI): domain Eukaryota; kingdom Viridiplantae; phylum Streptophyta; class Magnoliopsida; order Santalales; family Viscaceae; genus Viscum; species Viscum album. The sequence continues at coordinate 712,132,705 of OY728163.1, read as the reverse complement.
GAATGCTTAAACCTTTTCATATGAGAAATGCATTGGACTTAGTAAGTGTCGGGTGGAGCATGCTATAGCTCTTAAATGCATCAGTATGTCTCATTAGAAAAACTAGTGTCTTGGCACAAGGCATTGACAAAGTCGTATTTTCAGTCTTGGCACAAGTCCTTGACTATGTGGTTTTGAAGACTGGTATTATGAATTCCATGATTTTGAAAGTGGCTATTGATATTGCATGTGATTTTTCGACCAGTAAATTATCCTTATGAGTAAGTAAATGGATTTTTTTTTTATATTTTCAATATTATGATGAATATTATGTGGAAAAGGCTTTTGTTTTAGTTTTATAGTTTTACTTAAATGTTTATTCTTATTTATGAAAGTTTCTTCTATATTTTTATTCTTTCTGAGCATCTGAGCTCACCCATTTCTATGATTTATTTTCCCTGGATGTGAAGAAGTATATTATTACTGAATTTTAGGGATATTCTATAAAATATTAGTGTTCTCTATGGAAATAATGTTATTGTAGTTTTCCATTTTATGATGTAATGTAATCCTTATGAATGTATCTTGTACTTCCAAGTCTACTAAACTAATTGGTATTTCAAGACATGATCTATTGTGATCATGCTAATATTATTTAATAATGAACCTAATCTAGGCTTCTGGTATCGGGGTGTTATAGTTTGTATGAAAGAATGTTTAGTAAAAACCTTGAAAACTAGATTTATATAAACCTTAATTAGAGCATGTAGCCCTAAGATATATTTTGAGGATTACTATAGTATAATGTCCTAGAATTTTGGTATTGTAGATATTTTATGAGTTTTCCATGAAATACATCCCTATCTCCATACGACCAGGTAGAGGCGGCTCTGGAACAGATGTACCTAGGGGTAAAACCTGAAAACACTACTTTGAGCTAGACTCGAATGGGAACTGGAGCATGACTATGGGCCTTGCTGCGCTCTTGGTTACAACACTACTGGGGGATATGCTTAGTATAATTCTCATTTTTTATAAACCATTATGAAACATTTATGAGTATAAACTTCCTCAAAGAAAACATTTTTATGATTATAGATTATATCCATAAGCTGTTCAATTTATGTTAAGTGTTTTACATGTTTGGATTTATGTATTTAGATTCATAATGTAATCTACATTATGCTACTCTTTAGAAATGGAAACTAGCAGAAGAACGGAATCCATATCAATGCATGCACTCAATGTTGGGATTTCCCTCCTAAAAAAGATAATTATATTGTAAATAGTTATACAACTGGTGTTGATCTGATTATCACTATATTGGGACAACTCACTAAGGTTATGAATAATAACCTTACCCATATAGAGCACCCTGATCCGCTGTGTGGAGGCTCATTGTTAGATCACTTCATGAGGCAATAACCACCAACATTATTTGGTGGTAGAAATCCACTAGTAGTTGAGAAATGGATAAAGTCCTTAGAGAATATATTCCATTCTTTTTTGTAGTAGTGAAAGGGAAATAGTTGTCATGGCAGTTTACAACCTCACTGCAGATGATGATCAATGGTGGTCATTGATTCAAAACACAAAGGAATATGATGAAGTATCAAATATGGAATGTATGATGTTTAAAGATATTTTCTTAGAAAAATACATTCGTTGTGACCACTGAGCAGATACAAAAAGACAATTTTTCAGTCTAAGGAAAAAAGAGGATGATAATGTCATAATGTATGAAGCTAACATTACAAGGATAGAGAGGCATGCTACAGATTTTATATGTAACCCAAGAAATAATATTGATCATTTCATTGTTGGGTTGAAACCATTTCTCCACCAAGAATTAGTCTCACAATCCTTCTCGTTATACGAAGACATTGTCTCATGTGCTATCAAGATAGAAAAGTAATTCTCTTAGTCATATGACATTAATGAAAAGAAAGAGAAGATGAGATCTGTCGAACACATTGGAATTGAAAATACGGGGAAGAAGGGAAAAGTTGAATATCCATCCTATAGTAAATGTGGAAGAAACACCCCAGTACTTATGTAAAGGGAATGTGAGTCTGTTACAAGTGTGGTGAAAAAGACCACCATGTTTGTGATTGCAAGGGAAAGAAAGAGGTTGTCAATGTTTAATGCTACCATTATAGAGAAATGGGGCATTATGTAAATGAATGTCCCAAGTACCAAGGAATATTACCTCATAAAATTCCATGGGATCAAGGTCAAGCTTATGCTACCACTACTGCTGAGGATGAAGCTCCGAAAGATATGGTGGTAGGTAATTTATGGGTTTTCTCAAGTTTAACAAATGCTTTATTTTATTCTGGATCATCGCATTGTTTCATATCATCCTAGTTTGCTAAGAAAATTAGATATTTCTAATTTGATTTAACAAGGGAGTTGTCAGTCAAAATGCATAAGGTAATTATCATTGCAATAATGTTTTGTGAATCATTCCCCATTAGGGAATATAAATGTTCTTTATCTGTTACTCTCATCGTCATACCCATGATTTAATTTGAAAAAATCCACGGTATGGATTTTTTTGGTCCATGATGTATAAATTTATTGTAAGAAGAATGGGGTTACTATTTTTTATGACAAGGATAAAGAACACCTTATCCTTAGAGCAAAATCATCACCACCTAATTCTTATCTATATCCACCACCAGTAGCACAAATAATTCAATTATTAGGGAGGAGGAGAATGAAATAAATGTGGGTGAGGAAAAGAATGTTCAAATATAATATGTACCTATTGTTCAAGAATATGTTGATGTGTTTCTAGAAGACTGACCTAGATATCCTCTAGAATGAGAAATTGAGTTTCACATTGATTTAATTCCTGATTCAAGGCTAATATCAAAGATCCTTTATATAATTGCCACTATGGAATTAGTTGAACTAATGAAACAAATATTGAAATTGAGTAACAAGGTATTTATTGGACCTAGTGTTTCTCCATGGGGAGCCCCTTTCCTTTTTGTTAAGAAGAAAGATGGATCTATGAGGTTGTGCATTGACTACAGGGTGATCAACGCTATAACAATAAAGAACAATTATCTTGTACCTCGAATTGATGATTTATTTGACTAACTTCATGGATATCAATATTTTTCAAAGATTAACATTCGATTTGGATACCATCAATTGTAGGTGAAAATAAAGACATTCCGAAGACAGCATTTCGAACCAGGTACGGGCATTACGAGTTTACATGAATGCATTTTGGATTGACTAATTCACCCTCTCTCTTTATGGATCTAATTAATAGGATTTTCAAAGAATATCATGATGAATTTTTAGTGGTATTTATTTTTGATATCTTGGTATAATAATAAAGATACAAACATCATGAAATTCACATTCTCATTATCCTGAAATATATTAGAAGGAATGAATTATATGGGATGTTTAGCAAGTGTGAATTCTCGATTGAAGATATTTCTTTTCTTGGAAATATTGTCTCTACGGATGGAATATCTGTTGATCCTTCAATTACCAAATAAATCCAAGAATGTCCTGCACCGATGAGTATAACTGAGTTACGCAGTTTTATTGGTTTAACAGGTTATTATCGACATTTCATCCAGAATTTTGTCTGATTGACCAACCCATTAACCAAGCTCACACGTAAAGGGTTTAAATTTATTTGGAAAAAATAGTGTGATGAATTTTTTGATGAATTGAAGAGAAGATTAATCAATAATAATATATTGAATCTACCATCGGTTATTGTCAGGTTTGTTATTTATAGTGATGCTTCAAAGAAAGGACATGGTTTTTCATTATGAAGAATGATAGGGTTATTGCCTATGCATCATGACTGCTAAAAATTGACGAAGAATACTATACTACTCTTGATCTTGAGTTATCAGCTTTAATATATTCTTTTAATATATGGAGACACTATCTATACGGTGAAAATATGAGATTTATATTGATCACATGATTTTGAAGTATATTTTTTCACAAAATGAATTCAACATGAGGCAAAAGCGATGGATTGAACTACTCAAGGATTATGATTTCACTATACACTACTACCAGGGAATGGAATATAAGGTGGAAGATTCATTGAGTAGAAAGGATAATGGACTTTTCAACAAGAAGTGAGTTGAAAAGGATCCAATATACATGGATCTAGTAATGATGGATATGCGAATAACCATGGAAGGTGAAACAACAATTCTTTTTCAAATGGATTCCAAACCATCTTTACTAAAAAGGATAAATATTTATAAGGTTGATGATGAGGATTTTCAAAAGAAGATTAAAGATTTGAATAATGGGAAATTGAGTGACTTCGTATATGAATATGGAATTTTGAAATTTGGGAAGAGACTTTGTGTTCTCGATATACCTGATCTAATAAGAGAATTGTTGGATGATGCTCATAGCTCCAATTTCTCTATACACCCTGAGAGCACCAAAATGTATAGATATTAGAAGGGACATTTTTTGTGGGACAACATGAAGAGGGAGAATGCTTATTTTGTATCAAGATGTATGGTTTTTCAATAAGTTAAAGTGGGAAGGAAATATCCTGGTGGAGTCATGCAACCTCTTCCCATACCTGAGTGGAAATGGGATAATATTACGCTTGACTTTGTCATGGGACTACCAAAGACTCATAGAAGGAACAATGGAATATGGGACATTGTTGATCATCTTACCAAGTCATTACATTTTCATTCTATAAGAGAAGATTTAACACTTAAACGTTTAGTAAGACTGTATATTAATGATGTTCTAAGACTTCATGTAGTGCCCCTATAGACTGTTTCTAATCGTGATCCCCGTTTTATATCAAGATTTTGGATCAGTATTCAGAAATCCTTGGATACTGAACTTTTTTTAGAACTGACTTCCACCCTCAATATGATGGACAATTAGAACAGACTATTCAAAACATAAATGACATGTTGACATCATTCTCACATTACATTCAAGGTATGTGGGATAAATATTTACCTATAGTTGAATTTTCATATAATAATAGCTTCCATTCAAGTATTCAGATGACATCATATGAACTGTTATGTGGAAAGAGATGATATACACCAACTTTTTGGGATGATGTTGGTTAAACAAAACTCGTAGGCCCAGAACATGTTGAGGAAATGATGGAAAAGGTGAAGGTAATACAAACCCACATCAAAGCAGCTCAATGTAGGCAGGAGAGCTATACCGATAACCGAAGGAAGGATTGGGAATTGCATGTAGAGATCATGTTTTCTGAAAGGTATCTCTATGGAATGGAGTTATACATTTCCCTAAAAAAGGTAAATTGAGTCCTCGGTATATCATACCTTTCGAAATCCTAAAATTAATTGGGGTTTTAGCTTAACATTCGGTAATTCCGCCAAGTATCTCTAAAGTAAATGATGCATTCCACATATCACTGTTGAGAAAATACATGCCTGACCCAACCCATGCACTTACCTATGAGAAATTAGAACTGGAACCCAATCTGTCTTATTGTGAAGAACCTATCAAGGTTCTTGATACAAGAGAACAAGTTTTGAGAAACCGGACCACTCGTCTGGTAAAAGTTCAATGGATAAACCATAAAATGGAAGAGGCACTGTTGGAACCCGAGGAACTTATGATGAAGAACCATCCGAATATTTTTATACAGTAATATTCTAGAAATTTAGAGGATTAAATTATTTGATGGAGGAAAGAATGTAACACCCCAACCATCCACAGTATGTTTTCCTTTGAATAATGCAATAACTTGTGTTGTACACAAATTCGAGATTCTAACACATCACAACTAATCAAAATAGCAGTTATGAATAGTAATACCCACTTTTTGAAATTTTAAAAATTTATTCTTTCATAATAGACTTCATTTTTCAGTTCAAAATTTCGAAATTAGCTTAGGGTGAAATTTTGGTATTTTTCTGAAAACATTCAGTGTTTGATGAATAGGGAAAATACTAAATTTTAATTAATAACAACTTTTTTTTAAAAAAAAATTTTAGTGTTAAATTTTACAGTTGAGTGGTTTTTAGGTAAAATTAGATTATATTTTTAACATTTAATACAATGTTGGTAATTGTATATAATTTCACATTTAAACTGGACATAAGAAAGTGTAAATCTTTTGATAATAATTATTTTTTAAAAACCCACTTTTTTATTTTGACAACACGAATTAATTTTGAACTAATTTCTACCACTTCAATGTTTTTAATTTTGAAAAATTGATTCTATATTTAGAATCTGGAGTTCCAAAATTTGTATGTAGGTAACTTTTCTTTTTAAACATTTTGAATAATTACATCGGTAAATATTTTATTTACTATGGTAAAAGGGTAAACTAGGTAAATAAGGGTAAAAAAATAATATTATAATAATATTAAATAAAACTAACACGTGTTCTAATCCTATTGGATGATATATTTCCGACCACGGGCATCCTTGAGTTGATTTTGGGACCCCATGGAGCAACTTGTATGTGATAATGACACTTTATTTTTATTACGTTATAGTAAATACAAAAATTATATAAGCATATATCTTTTAGTAAACCAATTTTTACATAGGGTTATATATGTTATCATTTCATATTTAAATATTCATTAGAAAGATAAAATGATTTATTACATAATTGGATTTTATATATAAATTTCAGACATTGAATAATTAAATTTATTTATGACATAATGATGATGCAGTATTTTTTTTATTAATGAATGAATCAAATAAATGGTATTATAGATGTTAAAATAAATATAATTGTAATGTTTTGATCCCATACACTAATTTTTTAGGTTAATTAGACATGTTATGATTGATTAAAATATTTTTTTTGGAATTAATAATGTTTTTATGAATATAAAAAAACCAAATATATAATATTGTCAAAATTGTCATAAAAGAGTTTTAGAAATAAATATATTATTATTAATGGAAATTCCGTTTCTAAAAATATAAGGATTGAAAAAAGGTCTTATGTAATATTATATATGTCATTAATGAACCACTTTAGGATCTATTGGAGATTTATAGTATGTTTATTATCCATATAATTTAAAAATACAAAGAGACATGGTAAATTTCAAACTAATTATCTAAGAGTTAAATCTAAAATACAAGGTTAATATAGTGACTGAAACCTGTATAAAACCTATTGTTTGAGTGGTTTTAAAACCATACCCACATTATCCTTGACAAAAATCATTTTGGATAAATTAGAAATCGAAAATTATTTTATTATAAAATAATATTTCAATCTTTTCCTAAGGTATCCCTCGCCCCGCTTATAAAAGGGAACATCCCCTTCTCTCAAATACACACCTTCAAAGCCATTTGGCTTCACCAACCACTACCCATATATCCTCTCAACTGTACTCACATTATCTAAGTGGCCTTCCTATATTCATAATGTCATCTTAAGTATCCCATTTGATCAAATCAAAAGGAAGAACCCAATGAAGAGTTAAATATTTCATCACCTCTTTCAGGTTATTTTATTCTTCCACTTCCTCTTTCTTTGTAGATTCAGTTATTAAATAATAACTCCAACATATTCTATATACATTGATGTTTTTATAAAAATGTTACAATCATATTCATTATTTTATCCATCCTATTAATGACATGTCACCATACGTGTGTACGTACGGCTTACCGTCTCCACGTCGTGGTGTGGTTTGTTATTCAAACACTTCATCATTTGGATGGGTGTAATAATTAGTTTAAATGAATTAGATAATAAATATTACATGATAATGATTATACATATATGATATAAAATACAATTATATATGATTATAATATCAAAAGAATGATAATGTCTCTTGTGCGTACGTACTGATTACTGTTTCCACGAACGCGATTAGATTCATTCCCCATCGTATCGATTCAAGACTAATTTTCATTTGATAATTAAAAATAATTTTTACAGACTCAATATCATTTTGAATAAGAATATGATACATTATATTCACAACAAACATTATTTATGTAACAAATCATATAAAGGAAAACGAATCAGTAAACACCAGAAACGATGATACTACTGAAATATCATTAACAAAGAAATATTAGAAGATCATATATGGTATCATATTAATGTATATGATATTTTTATAATTTCATAACAATGATTTCACCATTACACATGAGGTTAACCTACCCTTGACCAAGGAAAAGAACAAGGTAAGGGTTAATTTCACAATATCTTTTTTATCCGAGTTATTTTTACATAAGTATCTACAGGGACCTCTTTAACCTCCACATCAATGTTTCTTAAAAATGTATTCCAATTTTTTTTACTATTTACAATACTATGGTATAAAGTCATTTATAAATTTTTTTGACTTTTTATAAAATTGTTTGGAAGGAATCTTTCTTTCATTTTCCATACAAGGTACCTTATGACCTTTTTGACAAAGTTAACGTAAGATTTTTTTATAACTTATACGGTGGGTGCAGCTATTTTCTGCCATTATAACACCTTTAAAGCTTCCCTTACAAGATTATAAGAATATCTCAAAAAGTATGTTTTCATTTAAATGGTTTTAATATAGAAAGAGGCATTTATTTCAAATTGTTTCATTTCATCTATGTCAACATCCTTTGATATGTTTCCAACTTGTTTGATGTTGATTTATTATGATACAAATCATCCATATTGTATTGAAGGTTTTGTGATATGTTTGACTATGGATGTGTTATTTTTTTACCATTCATGGTTTATGTATAATGTATTGATATTTCGCATGCTATTTTAAATACAAATATTTATTTTATGTTTAATCATTTTCATATGAGGAATGTATTAGACTTAGTAAGTGACGGGTCGAGCCCGCTATTGGTCCTCAATGCATCGGTAGGTCTCATGAGACAAACTAGTGTCTTAGCATAAGGCCTTGACAAAATCTTATTTGTAGTCATCGCACAAGGAATTGAATATGTTGTTATGAAGTCTGCCATTATGCATCCCATCATTATAAATGTGGCTATTGATATTTCATGTGATTATTTGATTAGTAGAATATCCACGTGAATAAGTAAATGGAAATATTTGATTTTATCTTTTCCATATTAGGATGAAATTCAAGTTTGAAGGACTTTTTTTAGTCTTATACAATTCCATTAATGTTTAGCCTTATTTATGAAATTTTTTGCCACATTTTTTTCCTTACTGAGCATCTGAGCTAACCCATTTCAATGTTTTATTTTTTCCATGATGCGAAAAATTATTTCATGACTGGACTGCAGGGATAGTATGAGGGGATATGAGTGTGGTCTATAGAAACAATTTTTTTGTAGTTTTTCATTTTATAATGTAATGTAAAACTTATGAATGTATCTAGTATTTCCAAAGCTGCTAAACTAATCGGTCTTTCGAGAAATGATTTCCTTATATCATGCTAATGTTATGTAATAATGCACCGACTCTAAGTAACTAGGGTCGGGGAGTAACATAAACTTCTGGAAACTCTATTGGAATATATCTATCTATAAGTAGGGTTTCCCCTTCTTTGTAAAATAAGAAAAGGGTTATTCTACTATAGAGAATTTGTGTACAAATATCTGGTAGTAGCCAACCAATCCCAGGAAACTCCACACCTCAGCCACACTTCATGGAGGCTCCAAAGAAATCACTGCCTCTATCAGATACACTACTTCTCTAGACTGCAGGGTAATGATTCCAAGAAATTGGACCTTCCATATCTAGAACTAGAACTTTGAGAAAATTATATAATGATGGTTCTCTCAGAGTGTATTCAGTACTACTGGCATATGTGTGGCATGCGCATCCTATGCTGCCGAGTACACCAAAATGTCATCAATATAAACCACCATGAAGTGACCAAGGTAAGGATGGAATATCATGTTCATGAGTCCCATTAACAATTATGGAGAATTGGTAATGCCAAAAACAATATCCAATAACTAATAGTGGCCATATCAACATCTGATGATTGTCTTATGTATATCCTAATCCCGTACCCAAAGCTGATGATAGCCTAATCTGAGGTATATCTTTGAAAACCAATGTGCTCCCATTAGCTGATCGAAGAGATCATCAATCCTTGACATAACATACTTTTTCTTTATGGTCACCTGGTTCATGCATTGATAATCTACGCAAAGACATGATATTCCATCTTCCTTCATAAGGAACAAAATTGGGGCAACCCATGGGGAAGCACTAGGCCTTATGAACCCCTTCCTCTGAAAGTCCCCCCAACTATACCCTCAACTCACGAAGCTCCACATGAGCCATCCGATATGATGGGTTATATATCCATGTATTAATGAGGTACAAGTAGATGTATAAGTCAACCTCTCTGTGAAGAGGTAGTCTCAAAACATATTTAGGAATGACATCTGCATACTGGTCCACCACAACATGATAGCTCAAATTCCTCTCGTCCACTACACTAAGGGTAAGGCCATCCAATTGATGAGTTATCGGTTGCAACCTATTATAATAAAGTACATCATATTCTAAAATGATTTCCTTCTCACTGGAGATGGAAAACATGGTCCCATACCCGTTAAACACCTCACTTGGCGCCTAAAAAAATCGATCTAAGCATGGAACGTGGATAACTAGTCCATACACAAGATGACACCATAAGGCCTCGACACTACTACTATGAGATCCCAGATGATGCTGTTTCGTCCTAGTGTAAGATCACACTGCCATTCTGAGTGTTTAATAAACCAATCATATCCTATAGGAGTCTCTAATAGTAAATATTGAGCAAATGGCTCCACCGAAAACTCTGAATTCCAATTGTGAGTAGTGGAAGTTAAAGAGTTACTGGAAGCTGAGTGTTAAAACTACATATAGGGTGTAGTATACACAAATAATACCTCAAAACATCACTGTAGTGACATGGTCAAAATAATTTTCTGCCTAAATATTAGCTCGTCCATGTCCACATACTTCGTGAGGTCGTGGTGGACCACCTGGAGGTGGTGCTGGCAGTACCTCAAACCGTCTCCCACCACCTGCTGCACGCCCTTCTACTATTCCATGTCTGCACCCTATGGAACTCCTCACTCGAACCTCTTCCTCAGCCTTGGTATTCCTTCAATCATATGCGGGTCATCAGTACGACATTTTGGGAAATCACAGTCCATGTGACCCTGCACGCCGCACATGTAGCACAGTCTGATCATCTACTGACCTCCATTGCCTTGTGAGTTGTATACCTCCAAACCTATATCCTGGGGTCATCTTACGAATGTTATGGCTCACATGGGCCTCTATGAAATCTACCTACTTCCAACTGCAAATGAATCGAATGCGTGTCATCTGGTGGATTCTCTCACCATTGGTGCCTCCTCTTCATGGAATCTCTCGACCAATTATTCTCACTCTAGCACTCCAGCCAACGTTTGGATATTGAGACATATCATCGATGATCTTATATCATGTCAGAGACCTATCTAAATGATTTCGGCTCTTAAGAAAGCTTCTCATACCATGTCGGTGGAGTAGTGAGAGAGGTCGTGAATCTCGCTGAGTACAGGGCCACTGTCAGGTTTTCCTGTTGTATTTTCAGTAGCTCGTGAATACACATTGTGCGTAATGTCTCTAGAAAAAACTCCACCCTGAAGAGGATATAGAAGTCCAACCAGGAAAAAGTCATATCCACATCCATCTAGATCATCAGGCTCCACAATCTCTCAGTTTTGACCTAAAATAGGTTAGCATCTAGGATCTCCATCTGGTCTGATGGTGTCTCAAATAAAAGGAAAACTCATGCCACAACCTCCAGCTAGTCCTCAGGTGCCTATAGATCTGTATCTCCTTGAAAACATGAAGGCCTCTATCTCTAGAACTCATGAAACGTGCTCAATTAGATTGCATGGTCCACTGGTGGGACTGGTGAGAACTCCTACCCTAAGGGTGGTGGTGATGCTAGTACATCACCCAAAGGTGTTACCTCTGTTAGAGGGCCATCCACCAATTCCTAATCAATGGGTTGACCATCATCATGATATCTCATTAGAATCCCAGATGGTTGTCTATGTGGCGCATTTCATATAGAAACATAGGTGTCATGGTCAATAACTTCTACTTGGTGTGTTGTCTCAAAAGAGAGTAAAAGAATATCATTTTCAAAACACATGAAAATAGTGTGTTCATGTATCTAGTTGGATATTAGAACTCAGGGACCTTGCATATGGATATGTCAGCCATCGAATAAACACTAGACACCTGAAACTATAATCTGAACTCAAGAAACATAACACTATTACTTCTTTGAAAACATGAACTTCTAGTTCTTTTGGTAGAACTAACCGTGCCTTTGATACCACGTTTTCATAATCCATCCCCTGGGCCCATTTTTTGACTACCCCAAGTCCACCTTCCATAGTCCAGGGGTTGGTGACTAGCCCCGGAAAGGAGAAACCCAAAAGGGAAAGTATTGCCTTTAAATATATGCACACAAAGACATGGCACACAGAATAGAAGTAAAACACGATGTAAGAGACGTATTAAAACCACAAATAAGGGTAAAAGTAAGTACTAAAAGTAAAAATGGGATAGTATACGAGACCAAATGAACTACTAGAACAAAAAAAGGGAAAATAGTTTTAGAGATCATCTGCCAAGTATCCTACTTGAAGGTTAGGTACAGTTCATCACTGTAGTTCACATGTCAATCAGTCACCTCCATGTACCGTCTAGACCTGGATATCCAATGTTGTACTCATGATTTCATTGCAAAAATACAACATGGTGCGGGAAAAACTCGTGCAGGGGTGAGTATAACCATACTCATTAGGCACCCCGAGCCCTCGATGGTCTCTCATAACTCCATAACTGAAAAAAAAGCATTATCTCAATCAAAAATAATAATGTTAATGAAATCTCACAAGAGGTATAATACATAGAGTATAATACTAATGATGAATAGTATTGAGATAGATCATTTTATTCTATTGAGAGGTTATGTTGTCGATCCATGAAGGGTCGATGTACTGTTGATTCACAAAGGGTTGCTCTACTGCCAATCCACAGACAGTCTCACTCATACTGATCCACATATATTCGCTCTATTACTGACCCACATATTGTATCACTACATCTGATCCATGGAGGGTCGCTCTCATTCCGATCCAGGGAGGTTCCCTCTTCACGTGACAACCAACCATTGGATTCCCACACATGGTGCACAAGAGTTCCCGAGATTCTGGTCATCACACATTTAGTCGTACCTAGACCTCTATTAAGTCCCATGAATATGTAACCCGAAATGATATCTTGTCAAAATGGTTCCAATGTAAAATATGGCACATCAATCAAGAACCTGATCATTAATTTATAAGCAAAAAAGTAAATTGGACCTGGTTGGATTCGATTCCGATCCAACCTGTCCATACTCCAACATCTTTCAAAACCCATGTAGAGTATTTCAAAAGGACCGTCTTGTCACAAGGTTCATCATGTCATAGATGGCGCATCAATTGGACGCCCGGTTTTTGAGTTACTCAAGTTTTAGTAAAACGTGGTCGATCAAGTCCTATAGGGGTCTGTTAGGGGTCCGTCCGCGCCGTCCCTTTGAGCTCGCGGGTATGGTCATGCTCATGGGTCCGGCCTAGTTCGCGAGTTTGGCCCGGCTGGCAGGGCAGGCCTGGTTGGTGGGTATGGCCCAGATCGCAGGTCAGGCCCTCCTGGAAACTCGGCCTGCATGCGGGCCATTTCTCCTAGCTAGTGGCTCGAGCAGGGTGCCACCCCTCCTTTGAAAATGACCTGCTGGAGCCAGCCATGGTAGTCCGGTCGAGCGGACGCTCCATCTCCAATGCATGGCACATCAGCACCACATCATTCTACCATTCGCGACTAGCACGAGTCGACCTCTGTGCCGGTGGCTACATCAGTAGGCCACCAGAGATGCTCTGGTGGTTTATTTTTCATTATCGTCTGTGCCTATGGGCCTCTTGGGTTTCCTCCTTCACTGCAAGGCCCATATAATCTCATTACCTCCACTTTTCTTAGTATTCTAGGAAGAACGCCCAAAAACCAAGAGCGGTGGTGGGTCCTGGCCTTGTTTGGATTGGCTCGCACCCTCCCTGTTAGCGGTTGAACATGGGGTGATAAATATTTTCATTTATAAAGAACAATCCCTAAATTTAGACCCCGCAACAACCAACACAATAAAAAATGAGATAAAGATAAACCTATTAGTCAGTTGATCCTCATTCATTATATTTTCCACGAATTGGATGAGAGGAATCATAAAAAACATAAAAACAATTTAATTCTCCTATCCGGATTCTGTGAATCTATTAAGAATGAAGGTAGGAATACGCGTTTGAAGTCATTCATCGTTGCTCGTCGATTTCTAGTTCGATTTCTCCCATGGTCATCGATCAATCACCATTATTCATTGGAGGGTGACATTATCATTGTTTCTTCTATGCTTTCCTCTTGTGGTATGTCAATTCAGTTACCAACCGTTTGATTAATAAATGAATTAATCCTCGATGATGCTTTCATTATTTTGGTTCATTAATTAATATTAATCAACATACCAATTAAACACATGGCCGATGAGATTACAAACCCAATTAAAAGAGTCATTAATTACTCTTAAATTAATGATTTTTATCGCACTACAGTCCCGCCAACTATCACTCAATGGTGGATGAAAAGAATAAAATAAATCAAAGAGTTATTTTAATTTTTTTATGAAATGTATAAAAATTATCTTTTCATCATACCATTTACAGTCGATGATAAGCTTCACCTAAGCAAATCCCAGAGCATAGAATTCAATGGTGCCTATGGATTTTTAATTCTAGCACCGGTTCAAAAGATAAAAAATCAGGCCTACACGTTTACTGAACGTACCTTAAAAAATTTCCAAATTTTGTTAATGGCTCCCCAGGAATTGGAATCATGTGTTGTCTATTTTCACAATATTGTAATAATATTATATACTGAAAATATTTTATATGGAATTATTGGGTCTTTACAACAGTTTTGAATTAGAATGTATTATTTTTCACAATTCATTAAAATATGAATTTTATTAGAATAATACAAAAAGTTCAAAAATGAAAATTTCGATGTCCTTTTTCAAAATAATAATTTTATATTTTCAAATATAAATTATAATAGTGTCAAAAATTATATTTAATATTGGTTCACTGCCAAAAGGTAGTTAAAATTAATTTTTAGAAAAACACACATTTTATCAGAAAAATTATATTTGTTCTTATATATTTTCTAGAAAACATATAAGATGAATTTTAAACCTTATATTTAATTATTATTTATTTAATATATTCTAATAATAGATGTTTTATTATAATATATACTCATTTATTTTCATGTAAATAGTTTTTTAGAAAAACACATCGTTTATAATTAGTTGGTTTTTATTTAATTTCCATATTAACTTAGTAACCAATGAATCATTATATAAACATATATAAACAATTTTTTCCAAATTAATTTAACAATTTAAATTCATATAATTCTTATGGATCTTTGATAACTATCATATTAAAAAATAAAAATGATTAATTTATTTAAGATAAATATGGCATATCATGTATGTTATCGAACTTAGTGTTTCCATGTAAAAAACTCATTATGTAACTCCCCCCACACATTTTGGTATCATTTTCCCCAAAAATAGAATTTTTGGTCAGTAACTAACGTATGACTTATCAAAATACATTTATTGTAATATGATATCAAATAAATTAGTCCATAAAATATCAACATTAAAAGAAATAACGTGAAGTACAAATGTAGCACGAGATAACATATAAAATGATTCCATGTACGAATACAAGGATATGGATGAAAAAATGACCATCATGTTTTGATGAAGAATGATATAATGTCTGATCAGGAGAAAGATAACAATTTGAAAACCAAAAACGTGTGGGGGTTTAAACATTCATTGATTTCGTAGTAGGAAAATTAAAAAAGAAAACAGTAATGTTTAAGATTCTTTTCATAACATTGAAAAATTATTTTACTAATTAGAATAATAACATTTGTAAATATACTTACATGAAAATTAGATGTTCATCATTTAGTAAATTTAAACCATAAACTAATATCTTCTTCTAATCTATGAGTATTTAAAATTAATTTTTTATCACTAAAGCACTGTAATCCACATCTAAAATCTCAAATCTTCCAAAAAATGTTAACTATGCATTTATAATACAATAAATCATCATAAAAATCATAATGTTTATTAGATGATCTTATAATTCCCCTAAAAAGAATAATCTTTTATAAGGGGATGCACTAATTTTATTCTCTAAATTTCAATAGTAATACCCAAAGTGCAACATATACCATTCAATGGTTAATTGTCCTTAAAATGTGTAAAAATAATCCAAAATAATATTGAAACCCAAAACTAAGAAGGATTTGATTACAAATTCTTATAAGATAAATTTTATTATTTATCTCCAAATAACATCAACCACTCTAAATGTCTAATTCAAGAATCACATATTCTCTATGATAGGTCAATCATTTCCATAAATAACACAAATCATCGTAAGTCAACAATTAAAAAAATCATCCTTAATTTTCCAAAAAAACGTTCCATAGTATTCTATTTTCCTTAATCATATAACGATTCCCAAATAGTGAATGTCTTCCAAAATAAAATTTATCCCATAATCCCCAAATCATTTTTTAGTCCCATGGTTATATATTCGATAAAATATAAGTCTCCATTATAAACATAATTTTAATATATAAAATAATTTTACTAAAAATAGTATGTCATACAAACTAGGGACTTCATGTAGGAATGTGGTTGGTGAAAAATCTCTTTTTTACCTTTTTTGTTGGTTTGATTCTCGCCTCATTTTCCGATGTGATGCGTTAGCATATGGTCTACATGTTTCCCTTTTTAAAAAACGTTTCTATTATTTTAAAACAATCAAAATGAGATAAAATAATAAAAAATGCCCATTTAATGTATTAACCTAAATGTATATTCTATACCTCTCAATTTTCATCCCCAATAATATTAACCCATAACTACCTCAAGAATAAATGTGTCTATAAATACCATTAATCCCCTTGAAAATTCATAATTAAATCCTCAAAAGGGTTTTTATGAAATTAATCTTAGGATCAACATTAAACAGATAAATCCATGATGATATACACATCTCATAATAATAAATCTAAATCTATAATGATGTCTAAACCATACTCTATGACATATTATAATTCCCCAACCTTAAACATTAATAATCTTGAGTTGTGTCATTAATTTGACATTATTTCAAATTGAGGATATTTTCATGTTTAGTGCTTTAAAAAATTAATTCATACCTCAAACATGAAAACTCAAAAATTAAAAACTGGACATTTATACTCACTATCCATTTTTATTATAAAAAAAAACATTTAAAAAGAAACATGGTTTCGTTTCATGTTGAAACATCATAAGTATTCCTTGATTCCATCCATGACTCTATTCCCCATCAAATCTAGTAAAAAACATTTCAAAAACATATTATAAACTCAAAAATCTATGTAAGGAATATAAAATATATAAGGAAATCATTAGTCCAGGAATAATTTAAACTGATGAAAACATTTTCACAAAATCGTACATTCCACCCATTAAACCAAAATTAATTAAGATACCTCATGAAATCATAAGATTAATGAAAAAAAATGTTATAAATCATTAATAATAAATGTAACTTGTGGAATTTATATAATATATACACTGTAGATTTCATAGATGCAATGGGAGTAACCTTCATGGTTACATTTGGAATACACATCATAGTATATTCCTAAAATCTTTTAGGAGAAAACTTATCATTTATCTCTATATTATTACCTAATGATTTGGAGGGATATCGTATGATCTCATAACCTCATTTTATCATGTAACCAACTATATACTAAAATAATTCCCAAGAACCATAACATAATCCTAACACATAAAACAATCATAAAGGGAAAATAATATGTCTACATTGAAATATCATTTCATATTTACTAGCCGCACAACGAAAAATGAAAAATCATTATTTTAAAATAAAATTTAAATCATGTAAAGAAAAAATCAATAAATAATAGTGAAATGAAGTTGATACATTATATTCATGTAATATATCTAAAAAATATTCCAAGATATTGAAATAACCAATCCATTTTTAAAACACAATTAAATTATTTAAAAGATGATTTTCTAATAAAATTGTCTACTAAAAATTTGAAATTTTTAAAAGGAATTAAAATTTTAATACATTAAAATTGATATAAGTAAATTATTAAAACAATTTTTAAAACATCGTAGTTATAGAGAATGATTTATAACAACAAATCAATAAAAAATTTAAAAAGAAGTTTTAGTTTCAGTCCCCTACCATGTGGGAAAGACATGAATAAAAATAATTAAAGAATAAAATTTAAAGGCAAAAATTTAATATCATGATAACAAATTAATTCATTATATTATGTTTCAAAAGGTTTGTATATAATCCTTATAGGATAATAATGATACATAACGTCAATATATGCCTAAGTGAAATGTGATTGAGATGATGTCCCTTAAATTGAGTTCGATTCATCAGATATGTTCAATGTTATTAAAGAATAATATACATAGGATAGTTTATAATTTCATCATTAAATATTTATGTTTACTATTCTTTTATTTTAATTAATTAATTTTTGTTATTTATTTTAGATCATGTCAATCATTTTGTCAATATTCAGAACTTCAATCAGAATTAGACATGGTATGATGTCAATAGTCCATGTGGTCATAAGTCCATCATCTATAGAATAATATTCATGAATCTATAATCACTTTTATATATAAATATTACTTTTAAAACCAATTATTAAATATTGATATGAAAAATGAACAATATTGCTATCATGGAGGCGGTAAGCCATAAAAACGCACGAGAAACTTTTCAATTGTTTCATTTATCATGATGGAAATAGGGTCATTATTTTTATGAACTTTCTAGAAGAATAAAAATATTATTAACATCATAATATTTATTTAAATATATTTATATATTTCATACATGTTATGTGGTGAATAAAAATGATTCACATCACATCACAGAAGTGATAGTTCATACGTATGCAGGAAATATGTTATCATTTTATGTGAATGGAAAGTAATAACATAATGGATATATTATTCACTTATAATGATAAATATTTCATTAATATCATATATAAACATTAATAACATTTTTATCATTAGTCTTGATACATGGTATTAAAAAATAAACTATATCGGTCTGAGAGGCAGTAGTCCTCCATAAACACAAATGAAAAGTACATTTCCCATTTCATATAGTTGGAAAATGATTTATATGTTGGTATTAAAATAATAAAATTTAATTATTTTAATAATATTGGATTTATTTTATCATTATAGATGGATGATATTTGGAGGAAGTGGATTAAAAAATAAAAAATAAATACTTAAAGAATACAGTACCTCTTTTTTGGATAATAACTATTAATGAACATCTTAACACAACTAAAGAGATTGTTATGCCTAAATTTTGGATTCAAGAATGCAGGGAGGCATTCTAGTAATGGTTTTGAACATATCTTGTTTGAACCAAATGATTTTGGAAGTGGTATTAATATAGAGGAATGGGTTCCTTTTAATTGGAGAGGGGAAGGTCACCCTTTGAATTATTAAAAGTATTAAATTAATATAAACTCTATTTCGATTCCAAGTGATACCAAACTAATTTATATAAAATATAAGATGATTTTGCGTTGAATTATCATTATTACATTATAATTAAACATTTTTGGAATATTTTTTAATCCTTATTTTTTTGTTTTAACCCTTACTTTAGTTTTTTAATCTTACCATGATTTGTTAATATTTACACATTTTGGGTTAATTTAATTACCATAATTTCTCAATAGGTAAAAAAGTGACCTTCATGAAATATAAGGATTTATACTAACCATTTGTACAAATCCATTATTTAGAGTAATTTTAACAGGTTTAATAAACAATTTTATATTTTAAAATATTAATACTGTCAATTCTTACACTATTCATTAGTTGACATTTAAAAAATATCATAACAGAATGATAAGTTTGAAATAACTCTGTTAAATCATCACAAAAAAATAAAATATATCAAAACAATTAGTTGATGGAATAAATTATGTAAAATAATATTTACTTAAATATTTACAATATCATTTATTTTATTGATTCATTAAGAGGTAAATTACTACTTCATCATTAAATTATAATTAAATTTAACTATTTAACTCGTAAAAATTATTAATAAATTACCATGATTTAGGTAATAATTTTATCTTCATAAATAATATTTTTTGTCAAAGAAATCACATGTATAATTCTATATTAAAATATTTTTATTTTTAAACACGAATGTGTAACAAAAATAACTACTCATTGAATATAAAATTATAAATTAATTATTTAATCCATGTAACTCCATGTTGTCCTAAAATCGAACCAAGTATGATAATGGTCATATTAACAAATCCAAACATTTTAAGAGAGGTTTTGGGTAGTTTTATATTATTATAATATTATTTTTACCTTTAATTACCTGATTTACCCTTAATGGTGGTAATTAAAAATATTACTAAAGTTATAATTCATAATATCCAAAAATAGAATGAACCTATTTACAAAATTTGAAGCTTCTGAATCCAAATACGTAATCCATTATTTCAAATTCAGAACCCAGAATTGGATGAAATTAATTATTAATTATTCGCTTTGATCGAATGAGAAAAGAGTTTTTAAAGTAAAACATTTAAAAGTTCACATAGGTTTTCTATATAGTTTAAATTTGAAAAAGAATGAAATTAAACAAATTTTATAACCTTATAAAAACATAATCTAAGTATACATAAAACCATGTAAAAAGATAATCTAAAAATATAAATAAATTAGATGAAAATGCATTTTTGAATAAAAATGGTTAATTTTGTACTATTCATTAAAATATTAATTTTATCCGAAAAATTACAGAAACTCTAAATAATTAAATTTTGATGTCCCGATTCCAGATAACATGTTTTTTTCAAAAATAACTTATAAAAGTGTCATAAACTATATTTAAACTAGGATCGCCATCAAAGGCAGTAAAACTACATTTTTAAGGAAACAATCATTTTCTCTGTAAAATTGTTTTTAATCTTATATAATTTCTAGAAAACAGATAAGATAAATTTTTAACATTATATTGATTTACTATTTCATTAACATAATCCTAAAATAGTTATTTTATTATTGCATATACACAATTTTTATCATTTAAATATTTTATCATAAAAACACATTTTTTAAATTCAATTGTTTTTTATTTAATATTCAAATTAATATTCTATCAAATGAACCATTATATAAACATGAGTAAACCATATTTTCCAAATTTAGTAAATACTTTTAATTACCATAATTATAATGGATATATGATTACATTAATATTAAATAATAATATTAAGTTTTATATTTATGCTAAATGTGGCATAACATATGGACTATCAAACATTTTGTTTCCTAGAAAAAATGAGATGTTACAGATACACTCCAATGAGACATCACATGGCCAATTAAATTTATCTATTGTTAATAAATATTACACATATACAACATTACAAATAGAATATGGGTTCAATGAAAATCCATGAGAGATCTTAGATTATAGATATGTTCATCGTATGACTTCGATTAGATAAATATGTTTTTATCAAAAAAATATGAAAGATTACAGGAATTGAAGAAATACATAGTTCATGAGACCCATTATAAAATCTGACACATTCATGTTGAAAAATGTAATGAATTAAAAATAAGAGTTTTCATACCTAAATCTAAAGGAATTCTTTGAGATATGTCCCCCCTTTACCCCCAACTAGTGATATACATACTGTACCTTCTTCATAGAAAATCAACTCCCCCTATCATATCGTCAAGAATGTTTTAATCCATTATAAAAGAGTAATTTTTATTGAAATTCCCTATATTCAACCTTTGAAAGTCAATACATAAGCTTAAGATTTTATCTACCTTCTTATAAAACTACACTAGAGAACCTGAAAAACAAAACTCTAGACCTGATAAATCCTATCTACAAAACACAATCTATCTAAAGCCTGAACATTTATAAGTCATAATGTACCATATGATAAGGATACATCATAATCATAGATTCAATATACGGTTAATTTATCGAAAATTCAACATCACATCATGGGGTAGTGTCACAAAATAATTGTTAAAAGAATATATAAAAACTATGAATTCCATGGGAGCCTCTTCGATCCCAACATTTATAGATTCCATAGAAAAAAATCGAAAAAATGAATGTGTATTAAAAAATGTTATTCACACCTGACAAATTTTCTTACCAATGTAAATAGCCCAATTATCATACACATTTGATAACATGACACTCTTCTGAAATCATTCGATAATAACACCCTAAAAATATAATCATTTGATGAAAAATATGAAATTTTATAGATGCATGTGAAGAAATAACATATCCCTGTAGTAATTATATATCCTCATCATCATTTTACACCCCTGAAATACATCAGAAATTTTGGTATGGACTATAATAATAATATTAAACACATTGGGAATGGACAAACACTCTATATACATCCCTATAGAATAGAATAGTGAGGGTGAAACAAAGTGGTGTTAACAACCTGCATCCCTAAAGGCATAAAAATATTATATGATAAGTTGAGAATACCTCAAAGGATCTCTCGAACCTATTTAACATTCTTATAAAATACCTAAAATTGGACACTCTCTTCTCATTTATCTCTATATTGATGGACTCGTATATAACGTGATCAAGTCAAGGTCTCTGAAATATAGGAACATTTGAATGTAAAATACTACATGCCCTATATCCCCTTGGTGTTGAAGAAGTGTTCCATTAATTATACTGAAATAACCTCACTGGATACTTCAACTGACGATGAAGGTGAATAATACCACCTTCACAAAAAAGATCTTAGAGAACCAATAGAAACTAATATTGATGATGAATATGAACCTTATATATAAAACAAACTAACTAGGGTTCCCAATATGGGAAAAAACAACTAACTCTATAATCATAAAAAGGAAGATATTGAGGTCAAATACCAACCAGTTGAATCATAAAAGGCCTTGGTACCAAATTCCATCCATGGAAAACTATACTCCTCAAGGAAACTAGCATGTTCTTATATAAATGTAATCCTCCATTTAACTACATAAAATGTATCATATTTTCTTTTATATGAACTTCCAGATACATCAGTAGTGTAAATTCATTTTCTAATTATTGTACAGATGGGTGGAGTGCATCCTCAAGTTTAAATTATTGGGACTCCATATTTATAAATATATCATAGTGAAACATTGAAAATATATGAAATTGATCCAACACTCTCATTCAAGAAAAACATAATGACTAAAGAGAATGAATCCCCTTGCTCTTCAATTTCATTCTGTTTGATTGTATGATCTCTTCCCCAAACACTTTTTAAAATTCTAAACCTAGAACATCTATCTCTTTCATCTCACCATGATGTAGATCCACAAATAATGTATATCTCCTTAAATATGAATGATTACAAGAGGGACCTTGTAACACTTCAGGAAAAGTTTAAAAATGAATGAAATTTTAATCTATGCAAACCATCTATAATTATATAGATTGGAAACACCTCCGTCATACATCCCCAAATCATACCACTGAGAAGCGTTCAATTTTGTCTGACACTGACCACCCCCCCTACAAGATCAACCATCGATGGTCAACCAAATATATCTACTGAACCACCACTGTAAGAACCACGTAAAATGATGATAAATAAGAATTTATAAAAGGGAAAAACATTTCTTAAGATGGTAGTATGTATGTTATTTAGAATTACTTTATTAATTTTGTTTAATCTATAGAACCAAACTACCCAGTTAAAACAAGTACACAAGTCAATCATGATGCATATACCACATCTAGGTCTTACACTACATGTTATTAAACCTCCCATGGATTTTCAGTAGGCTCATATTCCATTTATAGAATCATGGGGTAACCTAAAATCCCATGCCCTAGTTGGTATTCATCGGCATATGTCATGCACCAAGATCAACTGAAACAATCTCATTACCAACCTAGTAAATACTCTCTATACCTACCTCTAAACTATATCATATACTTCAACAATTAGCATTGATACCAAAATTTCATGACCCCCTTGTAGAAATGGTACCCCTTATGGTCCAACAATAATTGAAGATAGATAATGGACCTTAATTCAATAGTCTAGTAGGAACTGATTTTGTGGCTAGAAAAGAGGGTATAAAAATGTCACAAATAGGAGGTATTACTACCTATAAAAATATGATAGGGATATAAGATTTAAAAACTGAAAAAATACAGTAAAATAATATAATATGAATCTAAAACAATTATAAAATTGATATAAGTGTTAATTATATATATATATATATATATATATATATAGAAGTCTATAATTGATTATTTAAATGAAAAAACGTCACATAAACTAAAATGTCTCCAAATTTAGACAATGAAATGACTAGAAAGTTCCATGAATTCCCATACAAATAAAAGAAATGGTTTTCATATACATATGGTGAGTATACATGTTTACTTAGTTGGGAAATACTAGTGTCTATCATACACTTTTGAATGAATCATTCTACATAACCAGTGATAAAACAATAAAACTAATAAAACCTATATTTTTAAACTAACCAGGTATATGTTCACAATGACATGCTCACCAAAAACACATCCTATTATAAAAACATTATAAGAATCATATCGATTAAGTGGTACCCTATACCACTTTCCCCGCAATTTTTTTCTCTTACACCCCTACTCTATACAATATAGAAATCCTATCTATTATGAAAATCACACCATGCCAATTCCCCATTGGAAAATGTATATCAAAACACGTCTATCCTAAAAAACCCTTGACCATCTGATCGCATATTTCCTGAAGACACCTAGAAAATCACAATATATATCACCTAAAGACACCCATGCCATCAAATCAAATCAAAAACCTAACCAAAATAGTAGTGTAATGTGAACATAAAGGACACAAACCTCATTCCCTACTCCTACCATGCTCAACCCCCACCATAATTCATATCATCACATCTCACCTCATTGTAACTCAACTAATGACACATGGTCCATTATATAACATCACATATCGATAGTGTACATTTTAATTCATTCCAAAAAAATCTCATTCATGAAATTATTTAATAGAATATTGAGTAATATTTAAAAGGTAACGATCGTTGCATTTTCACCGCTGGGAGGTTGGGGAAACCCACCATAATTTATGGGTATTGGAACAATGTGCTCAGAAGGGGTGGGGAACCTATAGAATTCACTTGAAAATAAAATGTAAATATATAAAACCAAAAAGTAGACCACTATATGGGTTTATAAAAAAACAAACTAACTTACATCATCATTACCCAACCTCACAAAACTACAACATTATCATTAAAAACTAAATGCACAACATCAAATAACCAGTCATAAGTAAAAATCCACATTTCTCCATTTCATTACAATTAAGACAAATTTCTAGATTTCATATTACCAAAAAAATACATAATCCACTATATTTATATCATTATTTAGACCATTTAATTTCAAATTATACAATTACCATTTAAAACACCCAACCCATTAAATTTTTTCATTCATATTACATTCAATGCATTTCATTTCCACTAATTATTGACAAATTAATTTGAGAACAACCAATGAATCTAGCACTATACTATGCCACAAGAACACACACAAAAATCCATCATACCCATTAAAAATATCCCACTCTTCCACCATAATTTCCTCAACCACATCCTCATCAAAAAAACAACAAGATAACTACTTTCCATCTCATCCATTTTCCTCCAATATAAAAATCATCACATAAACCCACCATATCAGAACTGAACATCATCTCCTCATAGCATGAAATATCACTAAAATTTTAAAGACATATTCACATAACATTTTCTCTAACTTATCAAGGATATTTTCCTCACAATAAAATTCTTTATTTAAGTTAATTCTAACATATTCCATAAATCACATTGTAAAACTATTTCATTAACCAAATATTAATGGTTCTCTAATTTTCATTTTTAGGTTATAAATAATAATAATAAATCAGGATTCCATCATCTCAACAAATATATCATAATAAAATAACCCAATGGATATAATTACAATTATGTCATTTAGGGTATACAATTATAATATTAACAATAATGTCAAAGTGGATTTTTTTATTCAAAACGGTCCCCTTCAATTTCAATTTAACAAATTAATTATATCTATTAAGCTTATTGAAAAAAAAAATTATTGTATTGAAAAAATCATAACTCACCCCTCATGAAATAATGTATAAGAAATTTTGGATCCCCTACAAAAAACAAATCCTTACAATCCTCTCTGAAATGTTGGAACAAGATTGGGGCCACCATAAAACACAGAAACAAAGGATATCACCCTTAACTACATAGAAAAAAACAACAACATTATAACATTAAAATTCATCAAAATAGTAGGTTACCCTACACATAAATCTCTCTTGAATATGAAATAAGTAATAAAATATAATAAGTCATTTAAGAAACTCGCATTATCCTCCATAGATTGATCCTCCAAGACCATAGTCAGTAAACATTGAAATGTGGTTGAATGAACTCCTAGGATGAAGTTTAGTCTCAAATGAAACAAGATAAATTTTCAAAAAGTGATGGGATAATGGTAATTTAATAATTTATAGGTGGTATGTATGGCACAATACCATAGAGTAGTTAATGGGATAACACTATTAAATCAGTAATAGTGAAGAGACTGACAAATATATTATCTTCCTTTACACCGAAACTATATTGGTCAAAGACATTTATTATAGTAATCTATATATAATAATTAGATTCAATAAAATAAATGGGAGACCATGGTGTATCAAAATACACTATTACATAAACCCATAATAATAGTAAAGAGATTACAGTGATTTCCTATCTCAATGACACATTTATTCTAGAATTGGAAAAACAGAAAACTCTACATGATTCACCCTTACATTGAAGCCATTTCTCCATGTAATGTTAATCACTATCTGAGAAGGGGTTATTCAGTATCCAAGACTCTATGGTGTAGATACCCCCCAAATTTTAGTGTCTAACAAAACAAATTCATGCACCTGCTACTCTATATCCATCCCTCTTACGCCATAATTCCCACCCAAAAGACATGTCACATACCATAAAGATTTGTAACTCTCCATCAATATTTTCCATCTATCTCCTAAATTTTCCATCCTTATAAACCACTACATAAACTAATTCACCCAGAATTCCCATAATGTAATGGGATGGAGGGTGTAGGACATTATAATTTTGGGAAATGATTAAAATATACTATAGAATATATGATCAAAGAATATAATTTTTTCTATGAGATTATGATTTATTTATTTTATTTAGAGATAAATTTTAGGTTTATCTATGTTGAATATATTATAAAATCTTTATAATCTTTATTATTCAACTTTGTCCTGTCAAATTTTGATGTTTTTATGGGTAGTTAATTATGTACTGATTTGATTTGTACTATGATTAGTATTAATGAGATGTTAGAGATTTATTTATGATGATTTATTCATTTTTATAATTTATTATCTTATACAAACCAATTCATTTTTGGTTAGTTACCAATTATATTACGATTAAATTTTAATCCATTTTTGTATCTCATGATCCATTAAAAGATGATTTCATTGCTTTTAAATTGAGAAATTCATGTTGAATATTATTTTCATGGAGTATGAATTTAAATTGAGAATAAATTGAGCACTGTGAAGAATATAATGAATTTTTTTATTAAATTCATAAAAATTATGTAAGTATGTTTTCTTATTTTCACTATTATGATAATAAGAATAATCCCCTAACTCAATGAAAAGGATGAATAAATTAAAACGATATCATTATAAATTTAATTATAATAATTTGATGACATTATTTATCCCCTAAATATATTTTTTAATATATTCATTTTATATTATCATGCAGATTTTCTATTTAACACATTGTTATTCATTTTATGTTATTCGTTTCTAAAGAATGTAATTTCACATACAATCAATGATATCATATTTTTAGAACCCAATAATTTGATTTTTAATTTTATCTTCATCTTTCGCTAACAATAATATAAAATGTATATTTTTATCCCTTTTTACTAGGTGGGTATTCAACATTGGTATTTTTGAATATTAAAAAATACATTCATGATCATAATTTTTATCTTACACACTTTCTAATTGAATATGAAAATATTTAAAACCCTTTGTATCATTGTTATATTAAATTTCCAGGATGAAAATTCATTATGGGGGTAGAATATAAATCCATTAAAATTTTATATGAATTTATACATTAAATAAGAATTATATTTATTTCTTATCAAACATGAATCATTAATTAACCATGATTTTTTTATTAGAATGAATGACGAACCCAAATACATTATGAGGTTTACATTTGGAAAACTGAAGACAAGGACATGTAGGGTATATGAAAATTTATATAAAGATAAAAAACATAAAATCATAATACATGCATTTTTCCAAGATAATTTATCCCCATGTTAAACTATTTAATTAGGGTGAGGAAATAAGAATAAAGTATCCATGAAGAGATAGATGTAAAAGAATAAGTTATAATGGAGCTTATAAGACTATATATTGGAATGTAATATGACCATTATATATATAGTCATTGAACACATAGACATTATATGTATATATATTAGTTAGGTATATATAATTATTATGTTTTTTTAAATTCAATTTCATGAAAATGAAGTAAACAAAATTTTAGTAAAAGTGACATTTCAGATAAGAAAAATTTTATGTACAATTTACCTGAATATTTATAAAATAAATTAATCAACATTGATAAATTATTTTAATAAAATAATTATGTTATATATTCAATTTAATGAATTAAAACTAATTTATTTACTATTATGAGGAAAGGAATTAGAATACGATCTTTTTATTTTTAAAAAGTAAATTTTTTCTAAAATTTGTTTTAATTTATTTTTTGTGTAAATATTATAATTAATTTATTACACAATCATAATTTGAATTTTATAAAACATTCTACCATAAATATCTTAATGTAAAATTTCGGGATTAATTTGAAATGAATCATTTTCAATGAATAGTAAAACAAATTGAAAAAAATATTTTCAAATAAAATATTTAAAAATTATTATTTTATTTTTAATTTATGTTAAAATTTAATTAATTTCAAAAAATTAAAAATTATCCAATGAATTTAATTAGAATTGATATTATACATGAATTTTTTATAAAAGTAGTTTTATAATCAAATTTTCAATTTTCTAGAATGGTATTTTTCACCATGTTTTTTGGGATTGTTATCAAATTAATTTCCACCACATATAGAAATTTACTAATCTAAAATTGAACCTATGTATTTAATCATTATATCCTTATTTGGTAATGAGGTTGATTTTATTTTTTGGACCCGATTAATGAAAAATTTTGTACTATAATCAGTTACCATGGTGAGAGTTAAAACTTATTAATAAGCATAAAATTATAATTATAATTGATAAAAATACCTAAATATTTTTATGATCTAATTGTATGGTCTATTTTTAACTTTTAATATATTTTTTAAAACATTTATCTATTTTTATTCATTTTTCTTAGGTAAGAAATTAATATATTTTAATTTTTTATAAAAATAATGTATACTGTATCCCCAAATTAAAAATGGTTACCCCACTATCCTCACTTATACACACTTCAATAACCATTTAGATAATAAATTATCTTATTTAAATGCATTCCAAAAATTCTTCGAAAATATCTATAGTTTCTTGTTTTAACAAAATACTATCAAATAAGGGAATTAACTATAATCATTTAAGGGATGTCTCAATTTTATTAGATGGTGATATTTATACCACCATCAATTAATTCATAACCATTAAAATATAATAACAGAAATATCTAACATATATAGATATGTAATATATTTTATGGAGTAAAATTTCATATCTCCCACTTTATCAAATTTTAATCAAAACCATCTTTTATACATACATGCAGACTACCTACCAAGGAAATGATGTAATCAGTATTCCATCAGAAAATATCATGGGTAGTTATAATGATATATTAAATTTATTTATATTTATATATGTTATTAATGACATAAATGTAAATTTTTAAATATATTTTAACATCCTTAGTAATACATTTCAATCCATTTGAAAGTGATTACTCAATTCATGTTTACGTGTGGATTACCACATTTAACAAGACATGTGATTTGTTTTCCAACATCCCCTCACATGACTGGTATATATAATATTATTTTAATAAACAATATGATATTTATTATTATATATTTATTATAAAATAAAATATACAATTACCTTCTTCCCATCATGTTCATTGAAATTTTGAAACATCACTTATGAGTACCAATCAACTACCATCTCCAACTGGTAACATAATTCATTTTTTATAACCACAATACATAGTTAGAAGTTGAATTATAAATAATGTATAAAAATGATAATTATATCTTTATTTTTAATCTATATATTATAAATCATCAAACTCATTAACCATGGGTAATGTACTAATCTTATTTTTGAAATTTCAAATCGAACAACCTCAAAACAATTGCCATCGGAAAAACTGGTTATGTAAATAAATAATCCATTAAATTAAATGAAATAAATAGTTCAATGTTATGGTATAAAAAAACATTAAAATCATGTAAATAAATTACACAATAATTATTATTTTTCTATATTGGTTTCAGGGAAGATACATTGAAATTCAGACTCAAGGTAAGTGTTTTGTCATAAAAACCAAATTTTAAAACTTATAAAGTTATTTTTCTCTTTTTTACAATATATTTATTTTATTTAAAATGAATAAATAATGTTATTAATTTAACATAATATATTATTATATTCCATTTAAACCAACCTTATCATTTTTATGATGGGTTTAAATGAATCATATTTATCATATTTTAAATGGTATAATTTTTAAATATTAAAAAAAGCATGATATTAATATATTTTTTAAATAATCATATAATATGTGTAAAAATTTGGTCTATAATTTTTAATTTTGTATATAAATATTCTTAAAAAATCACTAAATTTCAAAAAAATAACCTCTGTTGAGTCTTATGAGAATTTATTTAAATTAGTTCTCAATGAAAATGGATTTTTAATTTTTTTTACATGATCCAGAAAGTTTTTCTAAATTTGTTAGACAAAATATTATAAAAGATTTTATATTATAAAAAATTATGATATATGTTTTCTATATTTTATCCTCCATATAAATTTATCATAATGATTAGTGATATATATATATGAATTCACAATTCAATAGGTAATTATTATATTCTTTTGATAATTATGATGGAATTAGCTAGTATGTTATTAAATTTTTTGAGGGATATTATAATATTTCTTCCAAGGGTTCAAAAAAAAATTTCCCAAGAACCTACATATATCTTCAATTCATGGTAATGAGTTTTAATGAATTTTGTTTCGATAAATTAAACTGTGTCTTTTAATTAATAGAATAATTATTCCCTTTTTCTATAAAAATGTATGTTTTACAAAAATATTTTTCATGGGATATATTTGTGTATATTTAATAATCATGATTACTATTTTTCTCTTCTGTTTTCATAAAATACATTTACTTAATTTTTTTTGTTGTGAAGATGATTTTTTTATTATGTAAATTATTATTTGAGATCAAGGATTATTAAGTTAAATCATAACTCTGTTTTATAATATCATGTTATTGAGATGTAATAACATTAATTTTTATTATTTATATATTTTCCTAAGTTATATTGTTATTCTCATCAGATATCTTTGAATGCCTTCCATTAAGATTAAGGATGACTTAGAAAAATGATGAAGACTAAATTTGGAATGAACAAAGATTAGTGGTAAAAATACTGACATAAATATATGTTTTTTATTTTGTAATATTTTTTCTGAATTCTCTAAAACACTAAACCGTAAAATTATTTTGTTATGTAAGTGTTAAAATATTTGTGTTTTATGTTGTATTTTTTTTATGACTATAATTTTGTTTTTTTTATCTGGATCAAATCCAAAAAATGTAATGATTTTTTCTTTTGCACATGATTTTTCTACATGGGTTTTGGGATGTTATATATAATGTGGGTTATATTGGAATTATACGCATATTTTAAAAAATGATCATTTTTAATTTTATAATAAATTAGTTTTAATGAAAACATTATATCCCCAAATGGATTCCCCTCATATTTTTTATTCACATGGTGGATTGTGGTATCACATATTGTTATTTTATATTGATTCAAATTCATATTATTCTAATCCATAGATTAAACTATTAATAATTATTTTCAGTGTATAGAAGGTGGCAGGTGAGATATATCAAGTAATGTATATTTTACTTCTAAAATAGTATATTGGATGTAACATCAATTTTTATTTGGATCGAAGACTATTGGGATCATGGTCATAGATATTGGTAGTTGAAGCTATGAATTACAATGACAACTTGTGTACAAATGTTTTTTATGGTACTAAGAGAGGTTGTAGAGGGAATATTATAAATGAGACCAATCAAACCGAGGTGATTTGTGTCATCTAATAGAATATTAGAGATTATTGGTGGTTGCGTGCAAGGGAGCCCAAGGGACTAAGAGATCCTCAATAATAACGATATAATTTCCAAAACCTACTATGTAATCCTTGTGATTTGGGGGCCTAGGGATTCAATGTTATTCTATAACACATTAATTAAAACCCTTCAGTTAATTCATATGAAACTGGGATCATATTTATGACTGTTTTAGTGGATCTATCCTTTCCCTTATATTCTATTATGACTTCTCAGATCCTATGTATTTTTATTTACTTTTCTATGTTATGTAACTTATTATCTCAGTCCATGATTTCCTTCCATCATTATATAGTTTCTCTCTTTTCAATCATTTTAAAAAGGGTAATAAATTTTTTAATGAATGAAGGTGAATGTTTGATTCAAATGTAATTTAAAAATATTATAGTAATGAGTGAAAATGGTTCATTCATCAAATATAATTTTTTTCTACTAAAGTTTTCTTGTAATGTTTTATCAACACATTAATAAATGGGGTGTTTTTTAAACTCTAATGCATCTAGGTTTGGTAATTGTAGTTTTAGTAAAATGATTACAGTTTCACATAGATAATAAATTTCATATATATCTTGGAAATAAATTTTATATGTATAAATGTTTTTGTGTTTAGAAATTTTATTTTATAATGATAGTTTTGGATATGGTTATAATATGAGAAATTCAAAAATGTGTATTGGAAATAGAGTCATCAAATAGGAAAAAGTGTTTTCAAACATATTTTTTTCATTTAATGAAAATAAATAATATTGTTTTAAAATTATTGGGATGCGATTCTTTTTTTATTTAATGATTGATTTAAAATGTATATTTTTCATTGAATATCAATGTTGAATTTTTTGGATTCTATATGAATGTGGCAACCTATAATCAGTCAATGGTGACCTATTAGGATTTTTAGATCATACATGAAATTATATAGATTTTGGTATAGTGTAGTTTTATTTCTTCATTATTGGGTTCCTAAGTGAGACATTATGTTTGAAGAATGACTTAAGTCCACATAAAAGTTTATGAAATTTTTTGGAATTTTCATCAACTTTGGGTTTTGCATTGGTCACCTGGCCTGTTTTTTATTTATGGTTTGTGTTTATTTTGAAATACTCTCGAGGATGATTTGTTAACATATATGTTTTATATTTTGGATAGTATTTATAGATACCATTGTCTTCTGATTTATTTGTTTATTAATTTTATTTAAAATTCTTATTTATATTTTTATATAATGGGGAAATTATTCCCACGTTATACTCTATGATTCCCCAGAATTGTTTCATTCTCATGGGCATATGGAATTTCCTCCAGTCCTTATGGAGGATTGGTTCATATACGAAGTTAAATAAAACCATGGGTGGTTTTCTAAATGTAAATACATCCACAATATATTAAAGATCATGTTAGTGAATAATTATAAAATATATTATATTTTGTGATAATTTTTTATCAAATTTGTACATTAGATAACATTCCAGTGTTATTATCCCATGAAATAGAAAAATAATCACATGATTCCACATTATGATATTATATATAATTATTTATGACACGAGACACTTTTTAGGATCAATGTTTCATCAGGTATGATTTCATTATGATGTGTTAAAATACATTCATTTTGTTTTAATATCTGAATGTTCTTGTTATACTCGCCTATGATTTTAGTTATGATTTTCATTACTAGCTCAACTAGAAACTATTACGTTTACCATTTTTTTTGAACTGAACCCTTTCTTATTTTTATATTATATTGGTTATAAATAATATCATAGCATGTGATATATCTAAAAAGGGGGTCCAGTGTGGTGCAATTTTAAAGAATTGATAATACAGATAAAGAATATATATTCTATAAACCTAATCTCTATGAAATCTATACATAAATGTTATAGGGGTGATATTTATTATGGGATTAACATATTCTTAATATTCATGGATGTGTTATGTATTTTTTTTATGATTAAATTATCTCATTTGGTGAATAACTCTTCAATTAAATTTGTTAGATGATACATGGTTGACTTAGTTGAGGGAATTTTAAACATATCTATAGTCTATATAGTACCATACAATATTTAAATTGAATTTGGACATTTAATAATTTACATTCCATGAATTTAAAGATAATGTATAATACAAATCATATCTTGTAATATTTAAATTCAATGCACTGGGACGATATTGTGTTTTCTAGGGAAAATAATGAATATTTTGGAATAATGAGTTGATTAACACACATGTTTTCTAGTTTATCAAGATGATTGTTATCTTTGATCAAATGTAATGATACCCCATATAATTATCAATTGAATATGGTGTTAAAAAAATCATCTCTAGAGGATATATATTCACCTTGATGGATATAAATGGTGAATGAATGAAGTGAATTTCAATGACCCTATAAATAGATGTCCCAATGACTGGATTTTCTGGTCACAAATAGATGCCGGATGTATATGGATATATAAATATCAATGTTACAAATTATGGTATATGGGGTAAGTATTCCATGATGTTTGGAATGATACTACACAAAGTATATGTATGTTTTTCAACATGATGTTCAATATTGGAGGAATTTGTTAGTAGGGTATTATGGATGGGACCTTGTTTGGAGATCAATGTGTTAATAAATATCTTTAAATAATAGGTATCATACAATATGTTAGTATGTAAAAGGGTTGAATATGACCATTTTATGATATAATGACAAAGGATTGACATGAAATAGTGTACCCATTTTTAATGATTGCATTCCCTATATTCCTCTGATTAAATATGCATCATGAGTACTAGAAATTGAAATCTACTTAAAAGGTACCTTAGTTAGAAGAAAAAAATACTATGAATCAATATAAATTATTTAGTTCACATGTTATATGGTACAACTTAGAGGGGTGATTTTATGATACAATTTATGAATTTTTTCTTTTTATAATTAAACTACACAATAATTCAATGTATTTATCCTTTCCAATTTAATCATTTAACCTCACTTCATATTCCATTGATGTTAGTAAAAAACATCACCCAATTATTTATAAGAATAAATCATAGAAATATACACTTTAATTTTATTATTTATTATCCATAATCGTATAATATAAACTATATATACAAGTGGTTACTCTAAGGACCATTATACTCCTTTTAGAATAGAGTCTCGCTATGAACGTACAATAGAAAACTATTAGAGAATATATATTTACACAAGAAATTTAAATGTTTTTCTCCTCAATATCAATAATCTCATTCGTTTCATGGATACTTCTACACCAGTTGGTATAGATCTCCCTCCATGAACACACCAAATTATCATGTCAATTCATTTAAAACTTTTTCAAGAACATTATTATCCAATAGATGTAATAAGATATTATATTACTAAAAGATAACATATGATATTAAATAATATGAATCTATAAAATCCATGAAAACCTGACAATAAATGTCTCCATCTTCATAAATGGTAATAATTTCTGATCTACTATTTTTTTCTTTGATTATATAATTAATATAATTTAAAATTTCATAAAACTAACACAAAAAATCCTTATTTTTCTACATATCTATATTAATAAAACAATACCATTAATATTTGATTCCATAATGTAATTATGGAAACATAATTTTTTATCGGTTTAATGTCACCATTATTCAATATAATTTATTCAAAGTCAAGTCCTCAGCCAGTAATCGAATTTTAAATCTCATAAATATAGTTGATAATTTCATAATATGATAATTTAAATATCAACATATATATTACTCTAAAAAACCAAATGTTTAAATATTCTAAATATCCTTCCATATATACATGGAAACATACACTATGATATATATTTTCGTTGTTTCATTAAAGATATTCCTATAATGGGTTCTCCCTCAACTGGTTATTTAATCTCAAAATCAGGATTCATAAATAATTTACTTATTTCTGATGTTTAATTATTTTTTTTTTCAGAACACCCATTTTATGATTTTATACTTTGTTTGTTATAATGATTAAATTTGAATATTATTATTATTTTCATCTATGACATTCCATTACACAACATTCACTAATTTTTACAAATGATTTGTTTTATAATGAATAATATTTAACTAATAAAATGATATATAAATGATCTAAAAAAACCTAGTATTTTTAAATGATAATTTTTTTATGAAGATGTGTGTTATAATATAATATTATACCCATAAAAAAATATGGGAACCAACAAAACAATATCTAATTAATAATGATCATTATATTAGCCTAATATGAATCCACATAAAATTACAATCATTACCACTAGAAAAAAATATAAAATATAAAATATAAAATAGGAAAATATGGACCACCCTAATCAATTATAATTATCCCCGCTATGGCCAGTACTATAGAAATGAATCAAAATATTAGTAAAACAATCAATATCTTAGAAAATTACAATATATAACCTTGGAAGAAAATTTAGTGAATATTTATTGAAATAAAGAAACAATATTTAGAGGGTATAAAGGGAAATGTGACTATTGGGATTTTACCATTATAAAATCATTGATCATATATAATAATTTTTCAATTTGACCGTTGAGAACAATACACATTGGTGATACTTTTAGTGTTATAATTGGTGTATATAAGTACTATTGGCAAAGTATAGTTGATTTGTAAAAGAGAAATGATGGACACAACTAGTAATGTCCTGTTATTTGATGCCCACTAGTAAGGTCAAGGGAGGGAGTAGCACTAATGGTGTATGACCATGATCAAATTCAAGTCGATCTTATACTTTTGAACCAATAACGATATTTTCGATGATTTAATTTCTTTTTAGTGGATATTTATACTTAGTCAATGTTTTCTTGGCCACTTAATGATATTACAACCATCAAACACCATACAATTTAGGCCTACCTAGGTGTTATAAGGGGTTATGTGTCCAGCCCTTAGTTACATAAAGTGTAATTACTATGTATAAATAAACTTTTATACATTACATTCCATTTAATGAATATTTTTTAATAAAAAAATATATTTTTTATTTAGATGAATTTGATAAAATTATTTACTGGCATAAATAAAAAAAATTAGTAAAGATATACATTTTTATAATAATCTAGTTTAATTTGAATAATATTTGATTTAATTTAATACTATTTTATAATATATATATATATAATTTATATATAAATTTGAATATTAATTTATATCATCATAGGAAATTTTTAAAAGTGTCATAAATTTTAAAATCCATCAAAAACCGCTATTTTTTACTAATTAAGTATTTTTTTGTCATGAAGTTTATGTTATTATATTTTTAAAATTATTTTGATAAAATAATGATTGTATTTTAAATCATCACATCAAAATTCTGTTAGGGAAATTTTTTGATAGTTTGATAAAATAAATTATTTTTATATGAATAGTCAAAATACATATATTGGTTTTAGATATGTTTTATGTATTCATATTTATGGAATAATTAGGTAAATGATAATTAACCTAAATCTATGACATAATATATCTTATTTTATAAATATTATGTATTTAAATAAATTTTATCATTTTTGAAACTGATAAGTGAAATTACAAAGTCTAAATTGTAAAATTTGATTTAAAAAAATATTACATTGTGGAGAATTTAAATTTATATGTTTGAAGTTGTATTAAAAAATGGTTTTCGGTTCAAGTGGATTAATATATCATAAAATGTGACTCATTTTTCCAAAATTATGTGAATAAATAATGGGTAGGCTACAGTATTTTCATCTTCCATAACCTATATTTCCAAGACCTATATTTGGATGTTGATAAACAATTTATCAACCTTTCCTATAATTACCCACCCATTTAACCATTCCCCATTACTCCAAATCCTTACTCACCAATTTTTTGATTATTTCGATCCCATGTAGTCACTCAAATGTTACCTCAAACCCCGTAAGGTTCCATCATCATGTTTTAGGATGAAATCATTAAGGTAAGGGAAATCTCAACTTCTGTTTTCGATTCAAGTTACCTTTTCATGTCATATATTATATTTTCAAACCTAATTAATTGTTTTCAAATTTTTATTATACAGTTACTATATGAATTTTCTTGTATCATGGGGGGTCCCTATCCCCTCACATTTTTCCTTTCCTCAATCCATGTTTTTACCCATGATGTTTCTATATTTACAGCCCAAATTTCTCTCTTTTCATTAAACAATTATTATATTGTGAAGACCCAAAACATTTATTTATCCATGGGTATTCTAAAATATTTAAAATTATTTAGTGATTATGGGGTTTACATATATGAAACATTGATTCCATTCTCATGGGTTAAGAATGTTGTAATGATAATCTATTTATGAAATTTTGTATGCAAAAATTTTGATAAGTAACCCTCTATTCTCTAAAGGTTGTTAATAAAACGATTTATTATGATCATTGTGGGTCACATTAAATTAATAAATATGAAGGGTGTGCACTGATATCACACAAATTCATTTAGAAAATAAATTAATCACTATAGATGACATGTTATATGATACATTGGTGAATAACCTTGTTAATTTACATATATGATACCTTGGGTATAAACAAAATCAATATTATTATGAATGCCTCATTAAATTATTGTATCCCTATTTTAATGAAATTTTTCATGTTGATTTATTTATTACACAACTAATTCAACATTATCATATTAAATTGGTATACTTTATGTTCTTGTTGATATTCCCCATGATCACACAGAAAATGTATCCCATTCATATTCTATTACATGGTTCATACTCACCCCTTTCCTTTGAAGTATTTACCTACGACATGAGATATAGTAAATCAAACTAAGCGTGAAATCATAGATTTATATTTCTAGGGGATTTGATACTTTCATTATTTTCAGGTATTATGTAACTAATTTCGAAGAAACATAAGGTTAAAGGATCTATTAATTTATACCATGTGAGAAAAAGTTTATATAATAAAAACATATGATGCTAAAATATGTATCTTGGACATTTTAGTTATTCGAGGAAAAAAGGACATAAAATCATTTTCAATATCCCTATAGACGTATATAAATATAAGAAAATATCCTAGTATATTTGTTATTATTAAGTAAGTGGTCTACAAGAAAATACATATCGTTATGGATACTATAAGTGGATTTTTTCCTAGAATATAGGATCTTAAGAGTAGCACACAATAACACTACATTAAGCTAGACTCAATCAAAAATAGGTGCCCAACAATAAGCCTTACTTCACACTTGGTTTAACACTCAAGGGGAAAATGTTTGGTTAATTTCAAGATTTTTAGGAACATTTTGAAAGGATATATAGAAAATTTAATTTTTATTAATAATATATTTAAACATGATGTATTAAGACATAAACTCCCTTTAATATTATATGCTTCATCAATGTAACATGTGTCTCCCTAAGTGTTTATTCCCATAGAAAATATTGGTAAATAAGGGGACCACATAAATGATTAGTGAAATTTACAATGAATTGATGGAATTCTAAGGATATATAAAATGGTAAACATCATAAGGATTTTGATTCAAATAACATGTGTTATGAATAATAACATGAATTAAACGGAGTGACCATATTCACCATGAAGGTAACTACATTTCATTGAGTCCTTCATATATCAGCGACCACCTTAATTTAGTGGATCAATCAACCCAATGATTATTGACCAATATATTACCTCTATTTAAAATATACTTTGTATACTCTACTATTAATATATATAGAAATACTCTTTATCCATATATTAAATAGAAGTATAATCTAATCAATAGTGGACACTAATTAAAAATATGAATATATGAAATGAGATTAAGGTTATGAAGTCGGACAAGTTCAGGGGAATCTTTTACAATAAATAATTTCCACAAACAATAAATAAATGGTTAATGAATTATTAGAGATGTTGTATAAGGAATATGAATCCCTGGATTTCTAGGAAAATGAAATTTACAAGATTTGTTTGATACACCTATAGCTTTCGTATAGATCCTAAGAGAAATATTGATTGATTATTTGGTGGAACGAGACCCCATTTTTAGGGGAATTTAAAAAATTGAGACTGTGAAATCATTGAGGAGATAGTGTTGAGTGATATGAAGGATGAATTGGAGTTTTGAGTGGTGTACCAGTCAAAAAGGTTGAATTAAAATATTAGATAATTGAATCCACACTTAGGGAATAAATATGATAATGGAAGAGGTGGAAAGAAATATAAATATACCACATAAAACAAATGTGAGAAAAATAATTTAGGGAACTTCGTTATTCAGAGTGGGAAGTTCTATTTTTTTTGGAAGAGATGTCTATATCGATACGAACTATCATGGTGAGGTGAAGCCATAACATCTCAGCACTAATGAAAAGTGAAAGATACTGTATGACCAAATCTAAATCTAAGGCGTAATGTGTGGGAAGATTGGGGACTTTTCCAATCAGTGTCCAAATATAATGATAATGGAGGGAATCCACAATCATCCTTAACATCATCCAATGGAGGAAGTTTGGGAATTTTATATCTTGGATTCTAAAGTAGAGTATCCAAATTATGTGGTGGTATGTACACTCATTGTTCTCTCAATAATAGAAATTATTTTGTATGATTCTAGTTCTACACATTCATTTATTAAATCTATGTTTGAAAATAATTTAGATCCAATTCCCAAATTTCTAGATGTAGAGTTATAAGTCAGTACTCCTAGAGGTATTATCATAGCATAAAAATTTATAGAAACTCTAGCCTTTACTTTTTTGAGTAAAATATCATCATGAATCTAGTATTCAAGACAAGTGTGGAATTTGATAACATACTGGGATGCAATAAATCCCAATGTATAAAGTTATGTTGAACTAAAATAGAAATGAAATTCTAGTAGTATTAATGGAAAACCTATAGTTATTTTCAAATGAGATATATGTCAGCCTAAACATTTTCTAGATGCACCTTACATATCCTTTTTATGGATATGATCGGTGAATATAGAGAATGAAATTAAAGTATAACGATAGAAAATGACTGTCTCATTCTGAAATACATTTTTTTATTTCATGGAGAGATACCTGAAACTCTCAATGAAAAACATGTAATGTTATCTGTTAAACCAATAATTGTATACAATCCAATATTGAAAACCCATATATAATTGAAAATTTAGAGATAGAGGAATTAAATAAATGAAATAAATATATTTTAGAGAATATATTTATCTGACTAAGTGATTCTCCTTACATAAAGCAGGTTGTACTTTTAAAGGACATGGATAGATCAATATGACTATGAAATGATTATAGAGAACATAATGGGACCATAGTAAAAAAATGTACCATCTCCCAAGTATTTGTGATTTATTTGACCAACTTCATGGGGCATAATTCTTCTCCAATTTTGACCTAGGATTTTGGTATCATCAATCAATGGTGAAGAAAGAGGATATTTTAAACATTTTCATCTGATCATGCTATGGTAATTATGAGTTTGTTGTTATTCACTTTTTCATGGATACATCATATTCAATATCTTTAGATTTGATGAATACAGTCATTAGGTACTACCTTGATAAATTCATTATAATTTTATTGATGATATTTTGATATAATCCATATTTAGTGAGGATAACTAATATCATCTAGGGATTATATTGAAAACAATGAGGAAGGAGAATGTATTTCTAAAATTTAGAAAATGTGAATTCTGCTTAGAAAAATCATCATTCTATGGGAACATTATAACCATTGGAAGAATCTCAACTGACCCTACCAAGAAAAACGTTGTATAGAAGTGACTTTATCCTACAATAGTAACTTATATCTATAGTTTCCTTGGTTAATAAATATATATTTTTTAATTTCTTTTAAAAAAAATATTAAATATCTAATCAAATAAACATGTTGACGTGAAAAAGTGTACTGTTCATATGGACAAAGGATTTTGAATAAGGTTACAAAGAGAAAAATAATAGATTGGTTTTTGAACCTCTGTTAACTATAGTCTCTGTTGAATAATAGCTATTTATATATATTGATGCATAAAGCAAAGTTCTGGGTTTCATCCTCTTAAATAATGACCTGGTGATCACTTATGTATCTTGATAGTTAAAGCCTCATGATCAGAATTATCTAACGAATGACATGTAGTTAGCTGCAGTTATTTTTTCTTAGAAAATATAATGGATTTATATTTTTTGATAGAAATGTGATATATACATAGGCCACTAACTTTTTATGTATACATTGACACATAAAGAATTGAACAAGTAGAAAAATTGTAGTTTTAACATCATAAAGACTACAACCGTTCAATTCATTATCACCCTAGAATAGAAAACAATTTACTAATTTATTATGTAGGAATGGATGTATTGTGCTGTAATTACTGAGGATTCATGGATATCTGTAGACCAATGAACTAGTATGGTTTGGAATGGGAACCATGATGGAAAGAAAATCATCAATCATATCCTAAATGATTTCTAAACCATTATTTCTAGAGAATATCAAGAGATCATAAACCTAAATTCCTTTGATATAAAAGAAGATAGATGATGTGAAGAATAATAAGTGTCCGGAGTTCAATATTAAACAATAGGGTGTACTAAAATTTCATTCAAGGGTATTTATCTCATCTATCGTATAGATAAACATTAACTTGATGGATGAATCTCATTGATCTACATTCAACATATATCATAGACTCACTAAAAAGTATTTTGAACTTCATAATCATTATTGGCTTGATAATATGAAAAGTGAGATTTCAAACTACACTGCAAGGTTCTTGGTGTGACAACAAGTGAATGCGGAGTGGAAACTTCCTTAAGGGGGGTTTCAACCACTACCCTTAATAACATGGATGCAGGATAATATCTCCATGGGATTTATCACGTTTATCCTAAGAAAATCTAGAGAAAGTAATGTGATATGTGTTAGAGTGGATCAAATCACCAAAAATACCCATTTCAGTGTTAATCGAGAAGATTTATCTCTTGAAAAACATTCCATGATACACGTAAAAGATGTGGTGGGGCTACATGGGGTGACACATTCAATCAATTTTAATCATGATCCAAGGTTCACATCTAACTTCTTGAAAAATAAATAGTATTAATTAAACACTAAACTAACTTTTAGTATGACCTATATTTCCCAAACTGATAGCTAATATGAAAGGACTATTTCGACTCTTGAGGACATGTTGAAAACCATATTAATGTTATCTAAAGGGGGATGAAATAAACATATATCATTAGTTAAGTTCTAATAAAACAGAATATTCCACTAAATTATTAAAATAGAATCTTATAAATCTCAATGTTAGACGTGATGTATAACACAAACTTGTTGAGATGATTTTTGTGAGAGAAATTTTCTTATGATCGACCTTGTCCGAGTGATTATAGAAAAGGATTATACCATAAAAAATATAAAATAAGGTCAAAGATGGCATATGAGTTATGATAAATACTAATGA
Source organism: Viscum album (assembly GCA_963277665.1). Taxonomy (NCBI): domain Eukaryota; kingdom Viridiplantae; phylum Streptophyta; class Magnoliopsida; order Santalales; family Viscaceae; genus Viscum; species Viscum album. The sequence goes on along the minus strand of OY728163.1, from coordinate 712,088,427 downwards.
AGGAACATGCAATTTTATGATGGAGAAACAATTTTTGTTTTGATATCATCTTCGATGAGAGTCATGATATTCGGGAAAAATGAAAAGCTTATACCTATGTACATTAGCCCCTATGAAATCAATTATCATATAGAATACGTGTCTTATAAGTTATCACTTCAACTAAATCCATCATTAGTTCTTGATTTATTCCGTATTTATATATTGAGAATATAAATAACTGATCCCTCACATGTAATGAGTTAGATGGTAGTGAAACTAGAACATGACCTCTCTTGTAAGGGGAAGGCGATAGAGATATTTGACCATAAGGACAATGTTGTATAAATAATGACTACCCACAATGTCAAATTGATTTAGAGGAAATATTTGTATGATGTGGTGACATTAGAAATAGAGTAATAAATGAAAAATCTAAACCCTCTCATATTCTAAAACGATAATATGAGTTTGAATTTTGGGGTTGGAATATATAAATGGTGGAAGAACATAATGACACAAGAATTGAAAATGATATTCATTCCCTACGAAAATGTGTGTAATTCTATAATATTATACATATAAAAAATATAGAGGAACCAAAAAACCATATCTAATTAATAATGATCATTATATTATTCACCTATTAATCCAAATAAAATTCCAAACATAACATTTGAAAAAATACTATAGATAAAAAAAAATGGGAAAATTTGGATAACCCCAATACATTATAATCATCACCTCCATGACCAACACTAATGAAATGAAAAAAATATTATTAAACAAATAAATATCATATAAAATGAAAATATTTAACACTGGGAGGAATCGTAGTAAATATTGAGTGAAATAAAGAACTTATATTTATATTTTATAAAGGGAAATGTGACCCTTTGGATTTGACCATTATGTGTTCATTGGTAAAATAAAAACAATGGTCAATATAACCATTGGTAACTATAATCATCCGTGATAACTTTATCATTAAAATTAGTATTTATATGTAGTAATTACAAAGGATAATTAATTCATCCATAGAAGAACAATGACCTCAACTAGGAGATTAATTCCTTTTGAATCTAATTTTATAGAATTTGGAATGGAGGTAGTGTCCCTAGGATTATAACATAACTAATACCATTTCAATATTCAATAAAAAATTATAGAAATAAATCATATACTCGTGAAGTTCACGTTACTAGATATTACAACTAATTTAATGTTTTCTGAGCAACCATATAATAACCCAGTGTTAATGTACATAGAAATAATTTATTTAATAATAATTAGTATATTACTAAAATTAAAACCCAAAGACCATATAAATTTTTTGCAACAAGAAACATGAAAAAATTCTTCAAAAATAGTGAAGGATATCCAATGATTCCGACTAAGATATCCCCCATTAGAAATTCTTCATAAAAAATTATTCTTAACCTGGGAAAAGGAAAAATAATAAAGATTTGATCTCAAATGATAAGTAAGGGTAAGTAAAAGAAATACATAATCATAACATGAATTCATGGGCACAAGAACATGATCATTTTATTATTATGTCATACACTTCATATTACGGATCATAAACAAAATTCGTGGTATGGCAATTTGATGTTCATAAGACGTGAATCATAATATATTCAGGAACATAATCCATTAAATCATAACATATGAATAAGACATGGAATTGAGGAATGCACATAACGTATAACATCATTAACATGTATCAGTATAAATATGTTCACTAATTAAGGAAGGTTAATTAAACTAGGACATCTCATATATGATCGGATATGAAACCAAGTCCACACATAATATTGTGAACATGAAATCAGGTTCATGAATATAATTGTGAAATCATAATATTGTTCACATAGAACATTGTGATCATGTAATCAGTTTCTTGCATATACATATTGACATGGAACTAGGTCCATATATAAAATTGTGAACCTGTAATCAGGTTCGAATATAAAATTATGAACATATAAATAGTTTCAATAACAAAATTTTGAACATGAAATATTTTTCATGCATAATCCAACTGATATTCAACCAGGTATACATATAAAATTGTGAACATTTTATCAGATTCATGCATACAATTTATACGCTTGAGTCATCCATTGTTACCCAATGCATTGAATAGAGATATAGGTATCAACCATATCATAATGAAATATTACGTACATGCTCTATAACATCATAAACAACCATATCCTAACTAATTAAATGAAAAGGGTGTCATAACATGTAATCAAATCATTTTATATGGAAAAGTGATGGGTTTCATAATCATTCATCAAAGCATAACCAATGAAAATAAGCAGCTTTCCAAACTATAAAACCCAAGTAATGTGAATAGTTTTCATAAACATCATTCCATAAATACATAAACCGCTCACAGAAATAATATGAATTGATCCATTGGGTTATTTCCCATAAAGGCATGAGTAACTCCAATAGATTTTATCATAAATGGAAACTAATTTGTAAATATCTTTTACAAAAATTCCTAGAGTAAAATATCCTTTCCTATTTAAAAATTTATTTCTAAAACATAAAACCGTTGGAGAGCCATTTTCCTTGAATATAATCATAATAACATATAAAAAAATACTAAAATGTTTTGATAATAGTATAAATGAAAAAAATATGACAAATTATAAATAAATCTTGAAAACATTTTGAAAACCATTTATTTGAAAAAAAAATTGAAGACATATAAATAAATCATTGAAATCATTTGAAAATAATTTATTTTAAAACACTTTTATAGACATACAATGAGAGCTTGACAACATTTTGAAAATAATACATTTGATATAACTTTGAAAACATATAGATTAATATTTGAAAAATGTAAACCATTTTTAAAATACCTTTTACTTGAATATAACCATAAAATATCAACATAAAAAAATTGAAAACATTTTTGAGAATATGTTCTATGAATAAAAAAAATTCTGATTAAAGAGGAATAATGTTGTATTTTCATAAAACATATTATTCATTATAATAACCACAAAAAAGTGAAAAATGTTATAAATATTTGAATATATCATGAATAACCATATTATAAGAATATTTATAACTTTTCGTTAGATATATATCATAAAATATCATCAATATAATCTTAATCATAATAAATATTGACAAATAATGATATTGTACCTATAAACTGTTACAAATATATTAACATGGAATAATAATAAAATGGAAAGAATAATATAAAATTAATCTTAAAATATCATTAAAATTATTATATCCGTGATATAATATTTCAAAGTTATTATATAATCCTTATAGTGAAATATATGTTCATAACATGGCATTTATCTCAAATAAAGATAATCTACACCAAATTACTTTACCGCTTTACTAAATTTTGAATCATAAACCCCGTGAAATAAGGATAACAAAATGTATATTAAAATAAATATAAATTTAATTATAACAATAAAAAGATAATTTCATATTTAGTATACACACCACACACAACAAATGAGTGGTAAATAATACATGTATCTCATGGAAATAAATTGTAAGGTGAAATTACATTACATTAAGTCTTAAAAATTGATATACATGTTCAAACAACATGTATGATAGATATAATTTTATTATAATTATAAAATAGAACCATATTATTATATCTAGTACCATATCTGAGTTTTTATAATTTATATCTCCTGTTTATTAAGAACTCTATGTTAATGTTATGTTTTTTCTAATATTAGTATATATTTTGACTTATTATTCTTTTCCCTCTTACTTTTATAATAATTTACTTATTTTAAAAATACAAAACATGATATATATATATATATATCATATATATTCATTATATATGTATTTACAACAATCTAAATTATATAGAGTTATGAAATGGAATACAACATTCATGGATACGGTAAACCATACCTATGCATGAACATTGTTTCCGTTTTTTTGATGTATTGAAAAAAATAAATTAAATGAAATATATAAATATATATATTAAAATTAAGGTAGAATTATTATTTAAAATATATCATATAATTCAACTTAATTCACCATTAAAAAATTCCATATATGGTGTGGATAAATCATGTCTCTTTGAGGATGCAGTGGTCCACACTTCCCCAAATGAAATTATCATACTTACACAAAATGGAACTATTGAAGGTATGTTTTCTATAATAATTATAGAAGCATAAATAAATTAAATATAGCATATATAACATATAATAATGCATTTAGTATCTTAAATTCCAACCATTGAAGGCATTAAAGGAATAATTAAAAACACTATTTCGTGAGGTGGTACTTCACCGTGTACTAGAACTATAAGTCCATTATCCATTATATAGATATATACGTATTTATAGGTAAAAAACATTGTATAAAAACATATAATTATATTCAAATTATTTTTTATATATTCATGGAATAATAATAATTGATGTGGTCGATAATGAAAATAAAACTAAAGATCTTGAAAAATGATGTTACCTCTTATTCAGGTAACTCCCTTTGGATTAAACCAAAGGGCTTCCATAGAGGAATTTATGCCAAATATAATCATTTTAGGTTCAGTGGAAAAATGTTGATGATATATTTTTTCATATCTTTTTGATGAAAAACATTCTTGAGTCGTGTGAGTTAGTGGGATAGGTGAGTTCCTTTTTATAGTGGAGGGATATTACTTACTCGATTTTATTGAAAACAGTTGTGTTTTCCTCAATTATTACTTGTTCCCAAAGTGTCCAAATGAAACATTATGGAACCAAATATATTTATGGGAATACATATTGCAATAAAATTGTTTTTTACAAGTATATTGGTCATTTTTCACTTATTATTAAGGATTAGTCCCTTGTTAAACATAATTTTATATTAATCGACATAATTAATTATGATCACTTTCACCAATATTTTTAGTCAAAAACCAAGTTAAACATATTATAAAATATAAAGTATTATTATTATTAAAATATAATCCATATTTAAATTTTATAATAACTTATGTAGAAGAAAATAAATTAAATTTAATCTCATAAGTGGTTTGATAATGCATGATTTTTATGTAAAAAAATTCAAAAGTTTTATATGTTTTTGTATTCAATTTCATAGTAATCATTATTCCAATGAAATAAATGTGACTAATTGATAAAAAATGAATATAATTAAATTTAAAACAATTTAGAAATATAATTTACATTATAAATAAATTAGATGAGAAACAGTTTTGATTCTAATGTAATTATTCATTAATATTCATTAAAAAATAAAACATCTCAAAAAAATACAAAAAAACACCCTGAATTAAATATTATATTTATATTTTAAAAAATGAACATAATTTTGAAATATAAAATTTAAAATTTAAAATTTCCTTTAATTAGTTTTAACATTAAAATATGGTTAAACCACTTTGACAAAAATATGTGTTTTTATGTGTAATATTGGTTTTGTTGTCAACATATGCTTCTATAATCTATTAGATGAATATAAAAATTACATGATTTAATATATACAATATATATTACATTTATATCACTCAATTAATGTAATTCGTTTAATTTTTTAGGATAAAAATAATATTTGTGCATAAAATTTGTTGATATAAAAATAGTCACTTTATATTCAATTGCTTATTATATTCATTTATAATTAGCCTTTTAACAGTGAATTCAAATATGTATTTTAAAAATGTATTTTAATCTCACTCATTACATCCATCTTAAAGGATGTGTAATATATTATTATGTTAAATAATAATATTTTAAATAATTTATTTTTTTCTAATAAATCCTAGTCGTGCGTGTTACATAAGGCATCGAGGAAAGTCAGTCTTGAGTGAAACGTAAAGGGACCTCGATGTTTTGTGTAGAGAAAGATAATATTTATGTCGCATGTAGTTCAAGATTAACATTGTTTTGCATAAATATCAATCTAGAAATATTTCTTTAATAAATAATACTATTTTTAGTTTTTCCTAAAATTAAATATATTAAAAAGATTAAACTAATTCATAAAAATAATTCACAAATCTCAGGGTTTTAAATTCTACACCACTAAACTGAATTTACCCCTAAAAATTATTTTAGGTTTTCAATGGCTTAGTATTTGAATGTTACAATCATAAGAACCCACATTATAGAAATGAATACATAAACTTAATTTTAAAAGGGAATGATGTAAAGATAATGGTTTCTTAAAGTAAGACATAACAAGGATTCCACATTTGAGAAAATAGGGTTGAAGTGAAATAAATTTACAAGGAATAAAAACAAAAATAATAATATAGATATATAACGATAATTGATAACATCAATGTGGGTGATCCATATAATTATAACATTAATTAAAACATAAACTAGAGAATCATGAATGATGTTATTGATATAATAAAAACTATGACAATAGGAAAACATTTTATTTCAATAACCTTTTCCAAAAGTTGAATAACTTTTTCACAACAAGATATAAATTGTTGTTCTAATTCAATTTTATATTATCTATCTCACCCTTTGGACATGTCTTATCCAATTCCCACATCACCACTTTCTCTAGAAAATTATAGGTGAATTATTTTGTTCCTAAAGCATGAGAATATCATGTGATCTATGATAACTCATCCAATTTTACTTCAACTACCATCATCAAAATGAAGTTATGACAAGATATTATATATTCAAAAATCCTCATATTTTGAGATAATACTTTATCCTCACAAACATCTGTGGAATTTTAACATAAACACTTCATAAATGGTTAACCTTATAACCCTTCCAAAATACTAATGTCCAAAACAATAGAATAAATGTCATGAAATTAGATTAACATTGATCCCCCATATAATAAAAGATAGCTCTTGGTTGTCATATTCCAAACATGTGAATTCTTTTATCATGGATTCCCTTAATACATGGTAGTAAACTGAATTTACATACATCCATATTGAAATCATGCAAGCTTATTTATTCTAATGTTTATTGGAAATATTATTTAAATCCATGAAGTTGAAAACTACATCCTTGCTATCAAAGAAAACCTTTTCAAAAAATACATTATCAATTTTGAGATAATAAGTATCATCTAATTTACTAAACCTTATCCAAAATATCCTTATCCAAATATCATCATCTCAATAGAAGGAATAAATTAAGGGTTACCTTATTTTATCCAAAATATAATCTTTCCATGAAATAATTTTTCTACATCACAAGATCCATTAAATATATCATTTAAAATAAATAATACACAACTTATGATAACAATTAATACATATTTCATGATATATATAACATAATCATTGAATATGAAAACATATTCCCCTCAATCATCCAAAATTATTCTTAAACCATTTCTCAGGCTTCATCAACTTATAGCAAAATACCTCTTTCATGAAAAATGATAACTGAATTAGGTTGTAAGGTTCCTCAACCTTAATCTAATCATTAGTCTTTGGTTTAATGTAAAAAACACTTGAAGAACATTATGTACCTTTCACATGTTGTGTTTGGTCTCTATTTCTTCATAATTACATCCAATACATGTACAACCTTCATGATTCTATTCATGAGGTTTCCACATTTGACATCAATTTGTATAATTCACATAATTTTCAAATATGAAAATTTAAATTTTATCCTGATTATTTATAGTTAATTATATAGACTAACAATAAAAATCATAATTTAAGAAACATTAATCATAACATAAAAGATCATAATCATGAAAAATCACTTTTAAAATATCTAAATAATTACATATGCTTCTTTAATCTATATAACCTTAGGATAACCGTAGTTTATTCATCTTCATCATCTATATAAATCCTTCAGGATGATTTGTATAGTGTTTTTTATTAAAAAATCAAATCCATAACTACTGTCAAACCAGGTGCACAGTATGGCCCATTATCGTATACTAGGTTTCACGTGAATTAGTCCGGAAACACCATGATAGTGTTGTTAATCCAAGGAATATCTATACCAAAACCACGACCAATTTTAGTATCAAGGAAGGGTTTTGTTTCTAGAAAACCACTATCCCTTTCCATTAACAAAATTCCAAGAAATGTTTTTAAACAATAACTCATCCTTAGACTTATCCATAAAGTCATCCCTAAAGATAACACTAGAAATATACATCGGTATCTCACAAAATATTTTTATACAAGATTCCATAGGTTGAATAATCCTTTATTATGATACCAACTATAACAACCCAGTCGTAACATAGATATAAATAACATCATTTTTGTTGAATACATAGTACATTACTCAAATAGATGAATAAATACTGTTTTAGTTTAGTGCCTTTGGAAAACTGGAACAAAAATATTAAAACTCAATGAAAGATATTCAATTATTACCATGATGATCTCCCCAATAGTAATTCTACATAAAAATTTCTTCTTAACCTTGGGAAAGGAAGGATAAGAAAGGGGTGGGCTTTAATGCTCAATAAGAGTAAAAAATGAATATGTGTAAGCATAACATGAACATAAGGGTATGAGAACATGATCATAGAGTTATATTTTCATACCGTGCATATCACATATTATAAAAATAAATCATGAAAAAATTATTATACAATCCTAAGAAATGAATTACTATATAATCAAGAATATAAAACATGAAATCATAACATATTAATATGACATGTAATTATACAATATACATAAATTTATAACATCATATACAAGTATAAGTAGAAACTTGTTCCCTTATAAAATTAAGGATATGAAATTAGGCCCTCTCGTAGAATTATAGACATAAAAAAAGGTCCATAAATAATGTTTTGAACATTAAATTAGGTCTACACATAACATTGTAAATACATAATAAGGCTCACTGGGAACATTTTGAACGTGTAATCAGTTTCATGCATACACTTATGGAATGAAACCAGGTACATGAATAACACTGTGAACATGTAATTTGGTTCATCTATAACATTATGAACACATAATATATCCCACTTTTAACATTGTTAAAATGTAATTAGGTTCACACATAATCTTATGGACAAACAATGAGGTAGATGCCTAACATTTTGAACAAATAATTAGGGTCATGCATAAAATTTATACACAGTTTTCTTTCACTCTTACCAAATGTATTAGAGGGTAATATAGGTCCCAACAATATCGTAATTAAATTATATAGATATGTTCCCTATATTAATATATAATAATATCATAACCCATGAAATGAAATGGGATTAATAACATGCAATAATATAATTAAATATCGAAAAGAGATAGGTTTCATAACCATTTCATCAAATAATAACCCATGAAAATAAGTGGGTTTCAAAATTATAAAAATCCATGGATTATGAATGAGTTTACTAAACATCATTTCATCAATACATAAACCATTATGAAAATAATATTAATAGATCCTTTGGATCATTTACCAGAATGACATGTGTAACACCAATAAATATTCTCTAAAATGGAAAAATAATATGGAAAATTCTTTTAAAAACATTGATTCACAAAAATATCCTTTATTATTTGAAACATTATTTTTAAAACATCCGAACCATTTGAAAATAATTTCCTTTGAAATTAAAATGAAAATATATAATAAAATATTGAAAACATTTTAAAATTTATTTTAATACAATTTCAACATATATAATGAAATATTGATAACATTTTGAAAATAATACCTTTTAAAATACATTTAAAACATATAACGAAATATTGGAAATTTATTGAAAATCAATTTATTAAAAATTACATGAATGCATACAAATGATTCTTGAAATATTTTGAAACCTATTTTATTGAAAACAATTAGAAAAAATTAATAAATATTCTTTAAATAACCACAAATAACTTTTAAAATCCATTTTCATTGAATATGATCTTATAATATTATATTTTAAAACATTTTTGAAAAAAAAATTATGTGAATAAAACATATTTCATACCGAAGAGAAATAGTGTTGGATTTTATTAAAACAATTCATAAATTATCATAACTACCAAAGTGTGATAAAATGGATTCATTATATGAATATATCATGAATAATTTGAGTATAGTATATTTAATGATATTTATTTATAGTTGAATCATAAAATTTCATCAATATAATCATAATCATACACAATCTCGACAAACGATGAGATTGTTTCTCTAAACCAATACCACTTTGGTAAATTTGAATCATAATACACTGGAAAGAATACAATTACCTGATGATTAACATATCATAAAAAATATATCTAATATATAACATTTCAATGTTATTTTATAATCCTCATGGGAAAATATAGGTGCATAATGCGGCATGTTTCTCAAAGGAGAACAATTAAGACAAAATTACTTTACTGATTTGGTAACTGTTGAAACATAAACCCCATGAAATAAGTACAATAAAATAGATATGTAAATGAAAATAAAATTATGCATTATAATTATTTAATACATCCATTTTATGTACAAACACCCCCCAAATTAAATTAGTGTTTAATAATACATGTAACTTATATAAATAAAATGTAAGACAGAATTCTCTTACCATAGGTCTAGAATATCTTCATTCATGTTCAAACCTCTTGTGTAAAAAATAAAACATTATTTTAAATAAAATAAATAAATATATTATTATATATAATAACATATATTATTTTTTATGAATTTATATAACCCATTTATTAACAACTCTAAGTTAATGTTTTGTTTCTGGTAATATCCACATTAATTTCCATGTATATTTTTCTTGTTAATCTTGATCCTCTTATTTTGATAACCTTTTACTTACTTATAGAATATAAAAAATTATTTATATATCATATAAATATTATTTATATATTTATATAAAATAACATAAGTATGATATATATATAAAATGTAATACACCGTTCATGGAGACATTAGGCCATACGTATTCTTAAACATTGTTTCTATTTTATTGATGTGTTGAAACAATGAAATTAATTGATATATTTATATATAAGAAAATTATTTATGAAAAATTATTTAATATATATAATATATTTTAACTAAATTCTTCATCAATACATTCCAATTAAGGTTTTCATGAATCATGTCTCTTTGAAGAGGAGGTTTTCCACACTTCCACAGAAAAAATTATCTTACAATCAGAAAATGGAAATCATGAAGGTATTTGTTTTATAATAATTAAATAATAATAAATAAATCATAAATAACATATATAATGTATAAAAATATATTTTTCATCAGAATTAAAAACCATATTATGTGTTATAGTAAAAACATACAATATCATTTCGTGAGGCTTTAGTTCTTCTTACAAAAGAACAATAAGTTTATTACCCAATAGATGGAAGTGGGAGTATGTAAAGGTATAATTCTTATAATAAAAAAATTTAAGTATATTTATGATACTAGTTTCATTATGTAATAATTAAATAATAATACTTGAGGTTGTGTAGAATGCAAAAAAATCTAATGAACTTGAGGAATGATGCTCCCTCTTATTTGGGAAACACCATTTGGTTTTCACTATAGAGATTCCTTGGATTGAATTCATACCCATTTGAAGCTTCTATGTATAGGGGAGGAATGTTTGAGATATATTTGTGTATATATTGGTAGATTTAAAGTTTTTTGATATGTGTGAGCATGTGGGAGAGGTGGGTGCCTTTTTATAGTGGAGGGTAAGGATAGAGTTGATATTTTTGATAGGAATTATTTGTTCCCCAAGTATTACATGTTCCCCAAGTGTATGAATGTACCAATATCAAATATTAGAAGAGTATTGACCTAAATATGGTCATAAATTAGGTTTTTTTTAAAATTTCATATGTCATTTTTCCTTTATGGTAAAGGATTAATCTTTCGTAATGATTAATTTTACCTTAATCGATATAATTAATATTAATTACTTTCAATAATATTTTTTGGTCAAAAAATAAGTTCAAATTATTATAAATTATACTTTTTTCTAATTCCAAATATCTAATCCATTTTTCAAATATCTAACTCATAAGATTAAGAAACTAATTTAAATTTAATTCTGCAGACATGATGATAATGTAGGTAATTAATGTAAAAAGATTGCTCGGTTTTTATATTATGTTTTAATTTTAATTTTATTAAAATAACCTAAATTAGAATAATTGTTAAAAATTTAATATGATGAAAAGTAAAAACCATTTTAAAATATTTTTTTACTTTATTAATTAATTAATAAAAAACAGTTTTGAATTAATGTTCATTATTTTTACTATTCATTAAAAAAGGAATCATTACAAAATGATAATAAAAATTCATCCTAAGCAAATTTTTATGTTTCAAATTCAAAAATGAACTTTATTTTGAAATATAAAATTTATAAAATTTGAAAAAATTATAGTTAAAATTGGTTCTCCATTAAATGGATTTTAAACTACTAAAAAAATATGGTTTTTTATATGTAATTTTTAGTGTATTCTCATATTTTTCATACAAAATATATTGGATTAATGTGAAAAGTATTTTATTGAATATATAACATATATATTACATTAATACCAATATATAATTTTAATTATGTAAATTTATTATGATAAAATTACTTTGATTTCATAAAAATTGTTTTTATAAAATCATTCCCTTTATATTCTATTATTTCATATATTCATATCTATTTAATTTGAAACAAACTGATTCAACCATATGTTATCATAAGTTACATTAATCCTATTAATAACTAAAAACATTACTCATAGTTTACATTTTATTAAATTTAACAAAATTATTTTTAGTAATATATTATTGATCGGTAAAAACCGGTTTAGTGTGTTTTGCAAGCCATCGAGGAAAGTCAGTATTGCATCATACATAATATCACCTAAGTGATTTGTGGAGAGAAATCTAAACATTGTGTTATGTGTAGTGTGCGATTTACATGGTGTTGCATATAACACTATAAAAATATATTTATTTAGTATAAAATAAATTATTTTTGGTATTGCATGAAATCAAAAAAGTCGAAAACATTAAACTAGATAGAAAAAAGATAATTACAAAAATATCGGGGTGTTACACACACCATGAAAAAACCTTCATTGCACACCATACCCTTAAGTCTTAAGAAGGTGTTATAAGGGTTTATATATCCATACCATGGTAACATAATGTGAAATTATTGTAAATATATAAAATTTATATATCTTTAATACCAATTTAAGAATAGTTTCCTTAAAAATATATTGTTAATTAATAGGAATTTGATAAATTGATTTCTTGAAATTAATAAATAATAATTTTATTTTGTATAAAAGATAAACATTTTAAAAATAATCTATGTTATTATAAATAATATTTTTTAATGAAATATTATTTTAAAAAATATAATTTTATTATAAAATATAATATATTTTTATGATGTCCTAGGAAATGTTGATAAGTGTCAGAAAATTGAGTATGCTTCAAATTTACCAATTTTTAATAATTACATGATTTTATATTTTAAAGTAAAAATTATCATATTTAGAGAGTTTTTATAATACAATAAATAATATATTTTAAATCGGAACATTTAAATTATGATAGAGTGATTTTATTTGCATGTTCTAAAATATGTTATTTCTCAATGAATAGTGAAAATACTCTTTTTAGTTATCAATTTTATAAAATCATGTTTACTACTAAATCATGAAATAACGATTTATCCAAAATCCATGAAATAAATATGTTATTTTATTAATATTGTGTATTTTAATATATTTTAATAATTTTTCAAACCTATAAGTGACATTTTGAAAGTCTAAAATGAAAATTCTGATTTTAAAAATATTCCTTTATAGAAAATAAACTTTACCATGCCAAACGATGTATTCGAAAATAGTTTTGTATAATAGTTTTTTAGAATATCATACAATATAGCTCAAATTTACCAAACCATGCTAAAAAACCATGTGTTATAAAATGGGTTTGAATTTTCCACAACGATGATTTACAATACCTATATATAAAATTATTAAAGAATTCCCCCACTTTTCTATAAATACCCACCCATTTCACCATTCCACCTCACTCAAAATAAATCCTATATGGTGTTATATTGTTTCTCACACATAAGGAATTCCCTAAGGTTTTCACACTCCTCAATTATATATCATCATGTTTTAGGAACAACGCTACATGGTAAGGGAAATCACCAGTTCTCGTTTCCATCCATGATCCCCTTTTTGGTAGGAATTGTATTTTCCAAAATTATTCTTTTTTACAATATATATTGCTAAATTAAAATAATAATAGTATTTTATCATTTGTATTCCCTTTTACCCTCTCATTTTAACATTCTTTAATCTTTTTTTATACCAGTCATGCTGTCAAATTTACCTCTCAAATTTATCTCTTTAAAATAAATAATTATTCTATTGTGAATACCCAAACCATTTTTGTACCCATGTGTAAAAACCTATATGTAAAATAATTTATTTTTTTAATTTATTCTTTATATATTAAACTTGTATTCCAATTTAATTTGTTACGAGTGATGTAAGGATAATTTCATTAAGAACTACTGTACAAAATTATTTTAATAAGAAAACTCTTCTTTATTATATGTGTGTTATTAATGAAATGATTTATTATGATATTTTTTGTAAAAATGAAATTAATAAATATGAATTTTTCACACTAAAATCACTCCAATTAATTTTCTAAATAATTTAATAATTATAGATGACATGTTTTATGATACCTTGGTGAATAACATTAGAAATCTACATTTTTTACATCATGGTGATAAACCACTGGGATATGCTTATGAATTCCACAATTTTATATTATAGACACATTTGATGTAATGATTCATATTATTTTATATATTACATTTCTTATTTCAACTTGATCATGTTAAATGCTTCTACTTAATGATCGTGTTTATATTCCTCATGATCACATGCTTAATGTAACCCTTTCATATTCTGTTACTAGGTTTATGCCCAACCATTTCAATTGATGTATGTAAATTGGATATGATATGAAGTATAATTAACCTAGAGTAAACCCATGGATATTTATTTAAAGTGTATTAGAAATGTATTTTTATTTTTTCATGTATTTTTTACCTAATTTACCTATAACTAATCACTAAAAAATCATTTTTAGTCCCATTTAATGAAATGTTTATGTAATAAAAAGGTGGGATTCCATATGATCTCGATGTCACATGTGCACAGTTTTTTGTTAATGGTTTATGTAAATTCATAAATGGATTCAGTCATCCATGGTCTTCTGATATTATGGTGTATCATTCATGGGTCACTCAAAAGTATTCTTCCACAGATCTCCATAACAATGTATTTGATCCTCATACATCTGCCTCTATACTTGCTTTATTCATTATATGTGTTTATAAGGATCTTAAATTTAGATCCATTCAGACATAAATATTAATAAATCAATTACCATGCTAATAATATTGAATGGTTTACTCATCCGAGTAATATTACTTCATTAACCACTCGCACATGAGTTCACTTATATGTGGTCTACAGCTAACTCATATATGAATCTCAGTACAAATCAATTTCCACTATATTAGCAATGAATTCAATGTTTCATTAAAGTTATCTCATAACAGATTCTATCAAAATAAGAACCCTATAAAACACTTAAAATCATATTTAAATATTTGGGATTTATTATAATGATTATATAATTCATTTGTATCATTCCTAATGTTTTTTCAGAAGTAGAACCCAGTATAGATAATTTTCATTATCACAATTTATTCATTCAATTATAACATAAATCAAATTTTTCAAATGTAATCAAAATCAAAAACTAATATATAAAGTGTTTTATTAAATAAAAATACATTACAATGAAATAAATAAAGATAATTACATGAGTAATCAAAATTAAGGACTAAAAGTTGAATCATTCTTACCAAAATCTAAAGGTTGTATCATAAACATCCTTTACCATTTATAATTTTATAACTATACCCATTTATCTATGACACCATATACATATTAATATCTATTGGAAACTAATAATTCCTATTGTTATTATGAATAACAAAAATCAATTCAATGGTCACATCATTTTATCATCTTATATTTTTTTGTCTATACCATAAAACACATCATATTTTAATATGTGTTCGTTTCTTTATCCCCATTACTAATAATAATTGTGATGGAAATATATGGTGTTTTTGATATTGTATATCTTATTTCATAGAATTAAATTTTTTACCTCATTAATTTTGAATTTTATACTTCTATATATTTTTTGATAATTATAGAACCACTCATACATTATCCATGAGCCTATAATTCATCTTCTAAATGTCTGAGTTGGATAACATAAAGTATAAAATAAGAATTAATTCATGATGATTCTAAATTGTTCTATTTAAATTATTTTACTATGATTAAATTATAAATTTTAAAATTGATAATGTTGAATCATATATAAATACTTGAATAATCTAAAAAAATATATAAAAAAACTTCTCTATGAAAAAACGCTCCATCTTTCTCATATTTTCAACTAACACACCACTTTGAAATATATTTGTTAGAGTCCAAAAAAGGATATATTTTTAATTATAATATTTCATTCCCCAGTATTATAATTTAATCATGAAATTTAATATTCTATTCAAAATGATTAATTTTCAACATTTCATTAAATGTTTTCCACCACAATGAATTCACTCGCTCACAACGAATTAATTGGATTATAGTGTAGGAATAACCTAATGAAATATCATTGAGTTTTTTGATTAATAAAATCATAGGGATACACTCATTACCTCGTTTTCATGGTATTTATTAAGCCCCATGATATTTAATCATCCTTATATGTAGTATATATAATTTATCTATGCCCTTTAATTCCATTGATGATAGTAAGACATGAACAAAAAATATATGATTAAGGTGGTACCTGTTTGTTTCATAGTTGAAATAGAAAATATGATTGTTTCTTTAGAACTATATATTATCATTCATTCTATTCTCATGATGAAAATAACTCTCCATTTTTTATTATTTTTATGAGTCTAGAAAAAGTTTTAAAATATATTCTTTTCCTTTAAAAACAACGTTGTGAGAAGTAGCATTCTTTAGTCTAGTGACCGAGGAATATTTATGGGATAACCCTTCAATATTATTACACATTGATTTTTCTCCTGAAATATGGATGTTCATATAGTCCTTCCTTACATATAAATATTTCCAATAAATTTTATAAATATTTGTTTCAAATTTTATGTAAAAACTAGATAATAACCACTCATGATTGATAAAATTTTCATGTGAATCCATTATCATCTATTTAAAGGTACCACTAGGTTGAGTATTGTATATTTTATTTTTCTATACCCAATTTCCAAAGCAAAAAAACTAGGTATTCTTTCTTGGTATACTCATTGTACTTTCCTTTTTCATATTTTTTATAGAAACTATAGGCCGACATGAATTTTATCCTTACACCATCATAGAATCAATACTTTTATATCAAAATGAATTAATCCGTACATCTATCTTATTAAAAAATCACAACAAGCATCCAATTAACGTCTCCCACAAACATTTTTTAGATACCTAAATCGATTTTGTTTCCATATTTGTTAAATTTGGAGCCATGACATGCCTTATATAAACCTGTCATAATTTTACTTCCACATATCCTACATAGTTAATGGTCTATTTCTAAAAATGATATGATGGACAATATTTTCTAGGATTTATAACTATTGTAACAACAACCCCCAAAAAATTTAACATTTATCTTTTACATTGATAATAAATCTTCTAGAAACCTTATTTTGTTAAATTTCATCAAATTTAACTTCATTTTTCTTTTTGGATAATAGTCCTCTAAAAACAATTTATATCTTCCAATAATATTAAATAGGATGTATCATTTGGGTTCTTATTAAAAATCATGATATACATTCATCAAAACTTGTACCTCCATAAAATCCATATTTATCATTAATCTAGTTTGAAATATATTTTATATTCATATTAAGACCCTTTTCTTAGCCACCTCAATAAGACATAGAATTAATCATAAATGATATATTAAATTATTCTAGGATTTTATTCAACTAAATTTGAGCTTCGACATAGAGTGTTATTTTGAAAAATATCCTTAAATCATTCTTAGAAAATTTAAATTCAAATCATCTCATTTACTTCATCATTCATCCAAATTCAATTTTTATTTCTTAATCTCATCAATGTATATAACATATTTTTTAAAACACTCCTCTTTTTAGTGTCTTTCTTATTATTTTATGACATAAATATTCCTAGTTTTTTCATTAACAATGTGTTCTACTCAATATACACCTTGATATCATGTTTTTGTTTGTATTTATTTTTATCCATTCCTCACCATCAATACATTCTTGATTTATTAACACCTCTCTCAAAATATGATATAAAATTAAAAATATTTTTCATTGGTTACTTGAATATGAGTAATCTTTTCCCTTTTAATCATAAATATACTTATTTTTATTATTTGATATTAAATTCTACACATACCAAATTTATATTTTTTGTGATTTTTATCTCCTTATTCTATTTGAAATTTGTTAGGTTTATTGTTTGGATAGTACTCTAAAAATGTACTATTAAATTATAATTTTATTACATTAGTGGTTTCTTTTACGTGGAATTAGTTTTCCCCTTATTAAATATCCCTAATAAATGGGAATTAACTATATTATAGTCCCCATCATCTACATTATTTTACAAATCACATGATTATGTACTTTGTTCATCTCTGTCATTACCCTTCATCATTTCCTCAAAATGCATCTCATTATTTTCTATATTTTTAGGAAGTTGGAAAATTTATAATTTCAAAACCTATGAGATTATTTTTTAGTTAATCCAATGATATTTCTTCCCTACCTTATAATGTGATGAATTGTTTTTCAAACGAGTCTCAAAAGATTCTCATTAGCATTCTGAAAATAATAAAATCATCCAACATCTCCCCAAATCCATAAATAATAATAAATATTTCATTTACTATAACACTTTTTATTGTTTTAATCCTTACGCATTATAAAATTCCCAATCATTATCCTCCACACTTAACATTTAGTATCCGTGATATTAATATTTCAATTTTAACATCTCGTCGTTCTATGCAAAATTTCCTTAGATGTTTGTAGACAAAATTAAATTTTGTTAATTTTTTAAGATATGATAAAATTTATATTTATTCAATTACTTGTACCTATATAATTATATTTTAACCATATTATAATGTATAATTATCATTAAATGATGTATATTACAATATTATAGAAAATCTAACTTTTTGGAAAAGTGGTGGGAGGTAGGGTCACATCATATTCCCCCAAAATTGGTAGTTCTTGACAAAAAATTTATTAGAATCACATATATTAATGTAATACAAATAATCTATACTTACCAAATTCCTTGGTCATAATGATTAAACCTACATTAACACTAAAACCACTTGTATTTCTCAACTAGATTGGTAACAATAAGTGTAGGTGAATATTTTGTACTATTAATTAATTAATCCTTTGATAATTATAAACTTATGACTATTAAAGACTATATATAATAAAAAATAATCACTCAACCTCACCTGGTATGAAATATATATATATATATACATACATATATAGACCAACTCATTGGTATTTACAAGGTTTGAGTTTAAAAACTCAACCCTTGCCATGATTGGTTACTTTCCCCAATCGTGTATTCTAACTCTAAACCCAAGTGGTTACACTATAGATGTTTTGATTCCTATAACTGTCAAATCCATAAATTATTTTAATGAAATTTTTTATTTAATTTCCATCCTTTCATTGTTATGAGGGTTTTCTGTAACAAACCGACATTGTATATGATATATTCTATTAATTTCTTTCAGATATTCTATAGTATGTTACACCAAGATTATCTTGAACTGTACGCAACACCATATTATCTTGTAGTATATGCAACACTAATCTTGGATCGTGTTACACACAATTTCAAGTTTGTTTGATAGTAGTTATTCTACGAAACATTGAGTGTGTCTATATATATATATATATATATATATATTCAGTGTGTAAATAAAATATGGTTGGATTTTTTTATACACTACAACAAACGAATCTTTCACTACACGCAACCTTGAGTTGGCTTGCATTACACACAATCACAACCTTCCTCAATAGCTTGTGTTGTACGCAATACCTGGTTTCACTAAGCAACGATATATGGTTATAATATTATTATAAACTAGCCATTATGAATATTATTAACTACATTTTGAAGCTTATAACATTATTATTCAACTTACACATTTTCTAGAACATGGTATGATAACAAAATAATTTTTTCGGGTAAAATAAGTATTTTTAAAAAAATGCAGTTTTGCCACATTTTGATGGAGCACCCATTTTAAATATAACTTTTGACAAGTTTATAAGTTAAATTTTACAAAATAAACTTCTTCTATTGAATCAGGATTTAAAAATTTTCATAGGATAATGTTTTGATATTTTTCTGATAACTTTCATATTTTAATGAATAGTAAAAACACACTATATTTTAATTTAAAAAAACATTTTTCATCGTAATAATTTATATGGTTAAATTATAATATTTAATGGTTTTAAAGTATGAATAAAATATATTTTTACCATTTAATATAGTTTATGTCATCAGCATTGATTTTACACTGAATTCATAGGTAAACTCATTTCAATCTTTTGCAATGTTTTAACTTTTAAAACCCATTTTCTTAACAACGCGATTAATTTTAAATTAATTTATTCAACTTTTGTTTATTGAATTTATAAAAATGGATTCCATATTTGAAATCAGTGGGTCTGAATTATGTTAATAGGATACTATTTATTTTTGGGCATTATGAATAGTAACTACGGTAAATTTTATTTACCATAGTGAAAGGTAATTTGGGTAATTAAGGGTAAATATAATATTATAAAATTACACTAACACATGTATTAATATAAATGAATGATTAAATTTTTTCCTAAGGAATATTGGGGTAGAAATGGAATCCATTATAATCCACATGGAGGTGATTGAGACCTTAAGTTTATTTTATTTATAGGAAAGTGAAATATGTCTCACTGAACTTTAATAATTAAAGTATTTTTAATATAAGTTTATACAGAATATAAATTCAGTTATAAATACTCATTTGAAATATAAAATGTTTTTATTTATCATGGTAATTTATTTATAGTTTTTAAGAGATATTTAATTACCTTAATAGCTTATACATTAATGATGCAGAAATTATTTATTTAGTGAAAAATAATTACTATTGTTTTTATTGAAATAATAATACCCATTAAAAGGATCAAAAACCAGACCAAAACTAATTGGTAGTGTATATATACACCATAAGAATTCAATGACCAAATATATGACCATTTGGAGTCTTATAAAAGTGATTATGACACTTATATTATTTTAGTTTAAATGTTGTCAAAGTTGTCACATTCATAATTTAATAAATATAACATTTTAAAAGTTGGGTTTTTTAGAATATAAATCGGACTAAAAGTTTTATTTTCAAATATATAAGATTTAAATTCATCCTAGTATTTTATTTTTAATTTTTATGCAAAAATAACTATATTTAATAATTATACAAAAATGTCGTAGAAATTATTTTATTAAGAGAAGTATCAAATAAATGGATTTACAAATAGTAAAATAAATATTATATGAACTATTTAAGTTCTCAACTAATTTTTTAGATTAACATGACTTGTGAGGAACCTATTAAATATTTTATTTTGAATATATATTCTCTGTGGATTTTATTTAATTTCAAATAAATAAATAGTTTCAAAATTGACACTATTGTTATTTTATAAAAATAACATATTATTAAATTGTTTAAAAATCACAAAAATATTAAAAAAATTATAAATTGAAATTTATAGAGTAAAAAATGTAATAATGTATCCAATTATGGAAAATTAACAACACATACATGATTATTTATAACCATTTAAAATTTAGAATTTTATTACCACAAATAGAATTAAAGAGATTAAAAATGGATAAATCAAAATTATAAGGTATAAAATAAAATCAAAACATGTCTAAATTTGAATTTTTGATGATATTACAACCCTATCTCATCTAATAATTGAATTGAGTCATTTTTTGTGGTTTTTATGTGGGGTTTGAATTTATATTAAACTAATATTTATGAGGATTCCAAAGGTGCCCCTGTCCCCCCTTATAAAAGGGAACCTCCTCCCTCTCCTCCTCACACAATTTTGAGCGTTAAAGATCGGACAAACCCTCCCCATTTCTCTACCCCACTTCCCTAGAAATCTTATATAGGTATTGGTCTTCTGAAAAGACCAACTCTAGTTCCCTAAGAGGAAGTTCAAAGGAGGCACTTCGAGGAAGAGGTAATACCTTCTACCGATTATTTCAAGTTTCTTTCTTCTTCTACTTCCTCTTATTTAGTGGTTTCATTATGAAGTAATAACATAAGTATCTATAATATACTGATATTTTATTATAAATATAAAACTAACCCATTTCATTTTCTATCCATCCTATAGAAAATGAAATCTCCTTGGGTGTGTACGTATTGAATACCGTATCCACGCCGGGGTGTAATCTGTTTCCCACCACCACCTTACTTGGATGGGTATAATGGTGTAAATAAATAACTATATATGATTATTGTGAAGTTATATTAATTCTGAAATATTATACATCCACTTCGATACAATTCCACGATCATGGAAATGATATCACCGCTCGTGCGTACCTACAGACTACCGTCTCCACGACGCGATGAGATTCATTATCCATGTTAACCATTCATGAATGATTATAAAGTATACATGCTGAATTATAATGAAATTTATGACATACTAATGATACTGTATATATATATATATATGTATTTCATCTACTAAATTCCATTCAATTCACTAAGGAAACGAAAACAACGTTCATGCGTACGTATAGCCTACTGTCTCCATGAACGGTGTATTTCATTCCATTTATCAATATATCATATATATTTATATGCTGAATATTTATTATATATAAATCATGTTTTAAATTCATAAATTATTGAAATCAGGATATAAGTATTAAAGAACAACAAGTTGAAACACGTACGATAAATGAAACGATTTTACCCAAAACGTTTCTTTAACATCGATTTACAAAAGAATGGGTAATATAAAGTCATAAGTGAACCATATATAATATCATAAAAATGAATATGATTCTGTAATAAGTCAATGAAATTATTTAAATCATTATAGAGGAGGTTCAGAAACATACGAAGCAGATCAGACGTATGTTAAGGGATAATGTTGCAATCTCAATTGTTTTCTATCCGAGTTTGCTTATACGTATGTATTTATTGGGATTATATTTATCATCTGTGTCCAAGTTTAATAAAAAAAATTAATGTATGTTTAATTTACTTTTACCCATTTTTTACTTTTACCACATGGTATGTAAGGAATCTTTCTTTTGTTTACGTTACGAGGTACTGTTTGAATTTTCAGGAAAAAGTACAAGAAGAATGTTTTTTTAACTTATATGACATGAACAGATTTTTATGGTTTCATATCACCTAATTTTAAATAATATTCCTCTACAAGTTTTCATTGAAATTTTCAATAAAATCCTTTTCTTTTGAAATTTCATGGCATTTTGAGAAAATAAAATGATTTTGAAGAAGAAAGGA
The DNA here is from genome assembly GCA_963277665.1 of Viscum album. Lineage (NCBI taxonomy): Eukaryota > Viridiplantae > Streptophyta > Magnoliopsida > Santalales > Viscaceae > Viscum > Viscum album. Next base: position 712,064,749 of record OY728163.1, on the reverse strand, counting down.
TATTTTCCTCAATAATTAATTTCAAGTGTTTTATCAAAACCATTTTCCATATAAGATGACATTATTTAATATGTTTATTTTTCAAGTACAATGTCTCTAGCATTTAAATGGTTTCAGTTTTCTTATGATGAAATGATATCCATTCGTTTTATATGGATTATGTTATGATGGGATGATGTTTATGAAACCCAATTTATTATTTGGGTTATGATGAATGTTTTCTGTTTATGTTGTGGCACAAGTAAGAATGATTTTAATATGAGATTGTTGGGACCTATATCTACCTCCAATGAATTAGGTAATGATTTATATCTCATGACATAGTCATGGATAGAATGGTAAGTTGAACCGGTTCAGTAATACAGGACTGGAACGAGGAGTTAACTCGATTCAGAAAGGGACTTTGTCCACTAAGATGGTCATGGCAGCAATGCCTTGGCTACTATGGAAATCATATCATGTGCTTAATGGTTTCCAAAATTACATGTTTTATTCCCATGATATTTTATCACGATTAATGTTTCTTCATGATCTATGCCTTTCGTAGTACCATTTTTTATGTCATTTCTCAAGATTTTGTTGTTTAGATTTTATGCTCATGTTTTTACATAAAAATGTCTAAGGATTGTTTTATGTTCTCTATTATTACCCTTACTGAGCATTTGAGCTCACCCTTTAAATTTTTTCTTTTCCCCATTATTTAAATAAAGTTTTTAGGTAAGAAAACAAAAGGGGAAGATCATTAATGGGGATGTTGAAAATCTTTCACCACGAATAGAAGATTATATTCCGAGTTTCCAAAGACACTAAACTATTACGGTCCTTTTGTGTCTGTTTTCGTTATGTATTAAGTATTCCGCAAAAGTAATGTAATTTACATGTACATCATGCTTTAGGTCAGTATAGTTGGTATCAGAAGAAAGGTTTAGTCAACCATTGGAAACTAATATGTGAAAACTATAGTGAGATACATAGAGATATTTCTAATGTATGTCTAGGGATTTCCCTAAGGTTTAATATAAATATAGGTTACAGTATTAGAATTATGTTGACTATCATGAATAACTAAGGGTGAACCTATGGTGTCATGGATTATAGAATTTGTGATAATTTAGACACCCCATAAGTGACTTTTAATGATTATGTGGTTCCTCGTTATTTTAACTATTTCATACACTATGGTTTCTGGTTTTAGTCAACGGAGGGAACGAGAAGGAATTTAGTTAATGTTGATTCCAGTGGACAAAATTGGTGATTGTGATCAACAAAATTGTGTAATGTCTAGAGAGAAAGATATCGTGATTATGCCGAATGAGTCATCACGATATATGATTAACAAGGTGAACTTTGGTGGTATTCCTAAGTCATCAAATAAGAGGAAAATGGAATTTTATGCATGTTATCATGGTGAGGATCATAGAGAAAGGATGATTGAGATTTATAAATATGGGAAGAAGAACCTTGAGGAAAACCTAAAATGGAGGGAAAGATGTTATCTGTGTGGGGAAAAGGGTCATAGAGTGACAGACTGTTATAGAGTTCAATGTCTTATATGTGTAGAACATGGGAATTACCCAACTCAATGCTCTGACCTAAGAGGTTACATCTAAATCAAGGAAGGACTTATTCCATGATAATCATTGAAGAGGATGGATTGAAGTGTTTATGTATTGGTATTCAGGAATAATGTTGTTGAGGTACTTTTATGGTGTATTGGAATATTTTTTTATTAGTATATTGTGGATTTCAATAATTTTAGGGTACTGGTAACCATGAAAAGTGAGTCAAATATTATGAAAAGAATATGATATGTGCATAATGAAGGGATAAAGAGAAAATGAAATGAGCTCAGGATTGATATAAGGACAAAGTTATATCATGGTTTGAGTATATAGAAATTTTGGGATTTTTGTATGTGGAATGAGTTAACTTTTTACAGCGTTCATGTTTTCAATATGTTTCAATGGGTAATCATTTTTCAAGAGAATACATGATTAAGGTATTCACATATTTGGAATGTGACCAACAACAAGATATATCTTATGATATATGGGGGAAATTGAAGGAATTCACATGCTTTGTAGATGAAATTTATAGTAGTCGGACATAAGTATTGTCGATTAGCCTAAAGGTTGGAATTCACATCAAATAGTATTTATTAAGGCTATAACTATTTGTTTTTATTTATAAAATTATATGATAGTATAGTTTTAGAAAAAGTACAACCTACAGGATGGGTGAAAACCCTTCTCCTCGTTCATGGTTGCGGGAATCGAACCCACAACTGAAGTGCGACATGCCTTTATCACCTACCATTGTCCTACAGGAAGTCCCTGGTTAGTAGAAACTAGTTGTATTATATTAAGCGGTATGATAGATGAAGTATAAGTCTATTTTTTGAACCATATACTATTAATCTCACCATAATATGGAATTATATATATAACATTTTCTAACCTTATGTTTGAGACAGATTGAATGACCTATCATTCTATCGCATGTTCTACTAACACTTCATGAATAACAAATTCAACTTCAATTCTTTAAGAGAAGAAGTGGAAATTGTTCAATGCATGAAAAATAGTGAGATTGTTCGAAAATCATGTAATTATTTATTTTAATTCATCAACTATAGGGAAATGATCTTGAAAACCCTAAAATGTTGTCCTAGTGCCCTCATATCTGATGAATCAGATGGTACCTTAGAACATCACAAATTTATGGCTTTGTGATTGTTGGCTTTTTCATACCCATGTTCTCAACCACTCTCCATTAGAACATGATGGTTCGATTTTTCTTCCATATCCATATTTTCACCTATGTTCTCTTATATGGAAACCCAGTGATGAGTTACTTTGGGTATTCGTTATGTTTCATACTTTAGTTTTTAAAATTATGTTTTAGTATTCCTTTTTACCATGTGGGTTTCAATGAATAGTAAATGATTTATATCCCCGACGAATTTTGAGGGTGAAATTCATTTTAAGGGGGGTAGAATGTTACAACCCGAGATTTTATTTGATATATTCTTTTAATTTCGTTCATATCTTCTATTGTATGCTACACCAAGATTATCGTGCGCTATACACAACACCGTATTATCTTGCAGTATATGCAACACTAATCGTGGATCATGTTACACACAATTTCAAGTTTATTTGATAGTAGTTATTCTATGCAACATTGAGTTTATATATATATATATTCAGTGTATAAATGAAATATGGTTGGATTTTTTTATACACAACAACAAATAAGTCTTTCAATACACGCAACCCTTACTTGGCTTGCATTACACGCAATCGCAACCTTCCTCGATAGCGTGTGTTGTACGCAATACCGGGTTTCACTAAAAAACGATATATGGTTATAATATTATTATAAACTAGCCGTTATGAATATTATTAACTACATTTTTAATTTTATAACATTATTATTCATCTTACACATTTTCTAGAACATGGTACGAGAATAAAATAATTTTTTCGGGTAAAATAAGTATTTTTAAAAAATGCAGTTTTTCCACCATTTGATGGTGCACACATTTTAAATATAATGATTGACAAGTTTACAAGCTAAATTTTAAAAAATAAAATTCTTCTATTGAATCAGGATATAAAAAATTACATTGGATAATGTTTTTATATTCTTCCGATAACTTCCATATTTTAATGAATAGTAAAAACACGGTATATTTTAATTAAAAAAAACTTCTTCATTGTAATTATTTATATGGTTAAATTATAATATTTAATGGGTTTAATGTATGAATAGAATATATTTTTACCATTTAATATAATGTATGTCATTATCATTGATTTTACATTGAATTCATAGGTAAAATAATATCAATCTTTTGCAATGTTTTAACTTTTAAAACTCGTTTTCTTAACAACAGGATTAATTTTAAATTAATTTCTACAAAATTTTTGTATTTATTTTAGAAAAATTGATTATATATTTTTAATCAGTGGGTCCAAATTATGTTAATAGGCTACTTTTTATTTTTGGGCATTATGAATAGTAACAATGGTAAATTTTATTTACCATAGTAAAAGGTAAATTGGGTAATTAAGGATAAATATAATATTAAAAAATTACACTAACACATGTATTAATATAATTGGATGATTATATTTCATCTTAAAACATATTAGGATCGAAATGGAATCCATTGGAACCCATTTGAATGTGATTAAGTCCTTTAGTTTATTTTATTTAAAGGAAAGTAAAATATGTCTCACTAAACTTTAATAATTAAAGTATTTTTAATATAAGTTTATACAGAATATAAATTCGGTTATAAATACTCATTTGAAAGATAAAAATTTATTCTTTATCATTTAATTTATTTATAATTTTTAAGAGATATTTAATTACCTTAATAGCTTATACATTAATGATTCAAAAATTATTTATTTAGTGAAACATAAGTAATATAGTTTTTATTGAAATAATAATACCCATTAAAACTCTTCAAAAGCTAACCAAAACTTATTGGTAGTGTATATATACACCATAATCATTCAATGACATAATATATGACCGTTTGGAGTCTTATAGAAGTGATTATGACACTTATATTATATTATTTTAAATGATGTCAAAGTTGTCACCTTCATAATTTAATAAATATAACATTTTAATAGTTCGGTGTCTTATAATATAAATCCGAAAAAAGAATTATTATAGAAACTATAATATTTATCTTCATCCTAGTATTTTATTTTTAATTTTTATGCAACAAATAAGTATATTTAATAATTATAAAAAATGTTGTAGAAATTATTTTATTAAGAGATGTATCAAATAAATGGTTTTAAAAATATTAAAATAAATATTATATGAACTATTTTATCTACTCAACAAATTTTCTAGATGATTATGAAATGTTAGAAACCTATTAAATATTTTAGTTCTAATATATCCTCTCTTTGGATTTTATTTAATTTCAAATAAATGAATAGTGTAAAAATTGACACTATTGTTATTTTATAAAAATAACATATTATTAAATTGTTTAAAAATCACGAATATATTTAAAAAATTATAAATTGATATTTATATATTCTACAATGTAATAAAGTATCCAATTATTGAAAATTAACAACACATAAGTGATTATTTATAACCATTTAAACTTTAGAATTTTATTACTACAAATAGAATTAAATAGATTAAATAAGGATAAATCAAAATGATATGGTTTAAAATAAAATCAAAACATGACTAAATATGATTGATTGATGAGATTACAAACCCATATAATCTAATATTAGAATTTAGTTATTTTTGGAGGTTTTTATGTGGGGTTTGAATTTATATTAAACTAATATTTTTAAGGATTCCAAAGGTGCCCCTCTTCTCCCTTATAAAAGGGCACCTCCTCCCTCTCCTCCTCACACCATTTTGAGCCTTTATTCTCGGGAAAACCCTTCCCATTTAACTTCCAAACTTCCCTAGAACCCTTATAGAGGTACCGGTCTTCTCAAAAGACCAACTCTAGTGCCCTAAGAGGAATTTCAAAGGATGCACTTCGAGGAAGAGGTAATACCATCTACCGATTCTTTCAGGTTTCTTTCTTCTTCTACTTTTTCTTATTTAGTGGTTTCATTATTAAGTAATAACATAAGTATCCATCATATGCTTATATTTTATTATAAATATGAAACAAACCCATTTCACCTTTTTTCCATCCTACGGAAAACGAAATCACCGCGCGTGTGTACGTACGGAATACCGTCTCCACGCCGTGGTGTAATCTGTTTTTCCACCACCACCGTACATGGATGGGTATAATGGTGTAACGAATAAATAAATTTTATTATTATAACATCATACTGATTCTAAGATATTATATCATTCACTCCGATTCCATTCAATAAATATGAGAACGATATCATCATGCATGCGTACGTCAGAAATACCGTCTCCACGCCGTGGTGTAATCTATTTTCCACCACCAGCTTACTTGGATGGGTATAATGGTGTTAATAAATAACAATATATGATTATTGTAAAGTGATATTTATTCTGAAATATTATACACACACTTCGATAGAATTCCATGATTATGGGAATGATATCATCGCTCGTGCGTACGTACGGACTACAGTCTCCACGACGTGATGAGATTCATTCTCCATGTTAACCATTCATGAATGATAATAAAGTATATATACTGAATAAAACTGAAGTATATGACATAATAATGATACTGGATTTATGTGTATATATATATATATTTATTTCTACTTAATTCCATTCAATTCAATAAGGAAACGAAAATAGTGTTCAGTCATACGTATGGCCTACCGTCTCCATGAACGGTGTATTTCATTCCATTTATCAATCTATCATATATATGTATATTATGAATATTTGTTATATAAAAATCATGTTTTACATTCTGAAATTAAGTAAATCAGGATATATGTAATAAATAACAACAAGTCGAAACACGTATGATAAATGAAGCGATTTTACCCAAAACACTATTTTAACATGGATTTACAAAAGAACGTGTAATATAAAAACATAAGAGAACCATATATGATATAATAACAATGAATACGATTCTTTAATAAGTCAATGAAATTATTTAAATCATTATACAAGAGTTTTAGATACATACAAAGCACATCGTACGTAAGGTAAGGGATAATGTTGCAATCTCAATTGTTTTCTATCCAAGATTACTTTTACGTAAGTTTTTACTAGGGTTATATTTATCATCCATGTAAAAGTTTTATAATTATATTTTCATGTATGTTTAATTTCCTTTTTACCCATTTTTTACTTTTTCCACATTTTATGTAAGGAATCTTTCTTTTGTTTACATTACGAGGTACTTTTTTACTTTTTCGGATAAAGTACGAGAAGAATGTTTTTTTAACTTATACAGAATGAACGGATTTTTAGGGTTTCATATCACCTAATTTTAAAGAATATTCCTATACAAGGTTTCATGTTTAATTTCAATAAAATCCTTTTCTTTGAAAATTTCATGGCATTTTGAGAAAAGAAAATTATTTCTAAGAAGAAATGATATTTTCCTCAATAATTCATTTCATGTGGTTTATCAAAACCATTTTACATCTAAGATGACATTATTTCATATTTTTATGTTTCAAGTATAATGAATCTATGATTTAAAAGGTTTCAATTTTCTCATGACGTAATGATATCCATTCGTTTTATATGGATTATGTTATCATGGGATGATGTTTATGAAAGCCATTTTATTATTTGGGTTATGATGAATGTTTTATGTTTTTGTTGTGACAGAAGTAAGAATGATTTCATTATGAAATGTTTGGGACCTATATCTCACTCCAATTCATTGAGTAAAGATTTATATCTCATGAGATATACATGGCTGGAGCGGTAAGTTAATCTGGTTCAGTAATACAGGACTGGAACGATGAGTGAACTCGATTCATAAAGGGACATTGTCCACTAAGATGGTCCTGGAAGCAATGTCATGGCTACTATAGAAATCATATCATGTGCTTAATGGTAGCCACAATTACAAGTTTTATTCCCATGTTATTTTATCATGATTAATGTTTCTTAATGATCTATTTCTTACGTACTTCCATTTTTTATGTCATTGCTCAAGATTTTGATGTTTAGATTTTATGATCATGTTTTTACATTCAAATGTATAAGTATTGTTTTATGTTCTCTATTGTTACCCTTACTGAGAATTTGAGATCACCCTTTATATGTTTTCTTTTTCCCAGGATTTAAAGAAAGGTTCTAGGTAAGAAAAAATCGGGAATATCATTAATGGAGATGTTGAAGATCTTTCACCACGATTTGAAGATTATATTTAGAGCTTCCAAAGACACTGAACTATTATAGTCCATGTGTTTCAATTTTCGGTATGTATTATTTATTCCTCAAAAGTAATGTAATGTCCATGTACATCAAGCTTCGAGTCACAAAATTTTCCATGATTTTTTGTGGAAATGGTGGGTTTTAGAAATTTGGTCCAAATTGGGAGCTCATATCCACATTTAAAAATAAATTATTTTTATTTTATAATTCTTTCAATTTTAAACGTTTTACATTCATTACACGTTCCAATTATAATACCATGGTATATTAAAACCACCATATCCATTTGGACCTCATATGAATCCATAATAATGATGGATTTGGTTTTTTTATTATGGTGTTGTGCCAGCCCGAAATCCCATTTATAGCTTTAAAAATGTTTTAAAATTATTTAATATCTCATTAAAATGTTATGTTTTGTCGGTGATTCTAACTCTCACCCGAGCCCACTTACGCAATGCGCGCCCCCATAGTATCCTCTCCCAGTTTGGATCTCAATTGAATCACTAATTTCAGTGAAAATGCTATGGATTTCCAAAATCTCCCATATTTGAAGAGGTAAATTGATCCTTTAATAACTCCTTCTATTTTTACTCTATTTCTCCAAATTTATTTCCAACATGACCTCCTCAGTGTTATCCTAACCTTTCTTTCATTCATTGTTGTTTTGGAATTATATAATTGTGTATTTGGGTCCTTTTCTTCATGTTTTATTTGGGTAAGTGTTTCTCTCTTCATTTCCTTCCTTATCTTTTGGGATTTGTCCCTCTTTAATGAATTTATTGAGTGTCCAGAAGTTAGGTTTCATACCCAGGGTCTGATTTGGTGTCTTTTTGGTGGGACCTTATGGTTAAGGGTTCATTTTTACTTCAGTGGGGCGCGGTGGAGGTGTTGTTGACGTATCACACCTAGATTCCAGAGTTTTCACCCAAAAGGTAGGTGGCTCCATGTGTACGAAATTTTTGATGAGTTAGATTTCTTGATTTAGTAGTTTTAATTTTCTTAATATGCTGCATGTGGAGCAAACACTGTTTTTGATGGATTTTCGGAATCGTTTAATTTTATAGTTGCATTGTGGCTTGAAATTAGGTGATTTTCATTGGTGACTCTTGGGGTAATGGTTCGGTGTATTTTATAATACATTAAAGTGACTTAGTGGTTTTCAAAGAGGATTTTAATTCTTTTAGATAATGGATTACAATCATGTGGCCCTTGAAATGTTGTTTTTGAATGGGTTCATGGTGTAAATCCATGTTTTACTTTTTGGATGTGATTTAAAAAAATGTTAGTTTTTCATGTGTGCCTTTTGTGGTGTTATTTGAGGTATTTTTATTACACATGGGGTAATTTAATAAATGTTTTTTGGGATGCCAATTCTGTAATGTATTGGTATTGGAATGATTTCAGAATTGAATGAGATATTTGAAATGGGATTTGTGTGTGAAGCATAGTTACACTACTTGGGTTGGTTTTATAAAAATTGTGACTGTTTGGTTTGGTTAAATAAAGTGGGGAAAAGGGTGTTTATATACTGTTTGGTTTGTGTGTTCACCTAATATAGGTCTTATAAAGGTATGGTGGTTATTTAAGTTGTCCAATAATTTTTTTAGAATGTTTTATAAAGTGATGAAATGTTTTAGCAAATGGAAAGAGAGCTGCAAAACATGGTTGTGGTCTATTTTGTTTGAGTGTGTTGTGTAAAATGAATTTTGTTGATGAAAGAAGTATTATATGATATTTTAGTGGGATGTTATGTGATTTATAATGACTTGGAGTGGTTTTATAAATTTTTTTAAAGGATTTGTGGATGTTTTAATGAAATGTTAAAAATGTTGTGGGCTATTTTTGGTGTGAGTATGTTTTCAAAATGCATTAGAATGAAAACGGTGATTTTAGGACTTCTGTGATGTAAATGTGGGATTTTTGGTGAACTTGTGATTTGGAAATGATATTTTTCATGTGAAAAGAATATTTATTATCTTTTGAACTTGTTCGAGCACAAGGGGAAACCTAGGAATCTAGGTGGGTTGGCATGTACTAGTATGATAGTGAACTTGTGGGGTTTGGATTCTATATCATGTAGTAATATTGATGCTTACAACACAAACTAAACTATAATTATGGTGATTTTGGACCACTATGTTTTGAGTATGATACTTACTAGTGTCTCATGCATAATTACTAATATTTTTATGTTTAATCTCACCAAGATACGAGGTACCTGGGACCCAAAACAAGCTAGTGCCTAGGGGTTATTTCCTATTTCTTGTAATCATTGGTTACTTTGTGAATACCTTTGGAATATAGTATGGTTGGCTGGATAATTAAGTATTGTTGACATTATTTCTTAAAAGTGTTTATTCGTAATGATATTCCACTTGAGAACTATCTTATTTTTTAAGTTGCATCTTATATAAATTATAACAATCATTATATGTTTATGAAAACATGCAAGATTTTTTGTCTTTGAAAGTTTATCACATGCAATATCTTAGTGGTGGTATCCTACCTGGAATTGGATCTCAACATACTTACACCCTTGGGTGTAAGTAGAATTGATTATTTTTTTTTTGTCACAGGTTGGGTACAATTGTTTGTGCCAGTGGGTCAGTTTTATAGTAGGTCCTTGTAGGTGAAGTCTCGCGGAGATGGCTTGAGGGCGATGCCCCTTACCGTGACGGTTCATGGGCTATTTCATATTGGTTTTTTACCTTTGTTTTAATCATGGTGAGTTTTTTTTAACTATGCAATTCAGTTATGAATTTTGGTATAAAAATTTTTAGTTTGAAAAATCCAGATTCGTTTTATTTGATTCATTTGTTGGTTTATGTTTAAAAACTGAGGTAACTCATTCCCAATTATCATTTTACAATACCCGGGAACTTGATCCAGCCCATGGGGATTAGAAACACCCTTTGAGCCTTGTCATAGACTAGGTTTGGCTCTGATTTCAGTGGAGGCCTTATTTGGTTCGTGATAATAATGTATCATTGGAGGTTCAGGTTTACTCTTTGGGTCATGTAATTTGGGGAGGATTCGAGATAGTCTAGATTTATGATTTTCTATACCTAGTATTATAGTAATGGGTAGTGTGCATGATCACCACATAACATGATGGGATTCCAGTATCTTGGGGATGTGTGGATTTATCTATGTCCTTAGGTTTTCTTAGCTTGATGATGATTAGTGGAAATGAAAATAGATTTGGGTTAATGGTCTCAGTGAGCTAACAGGGCTTGAAATCCATGTAAAGCTGGAGATATTACCTATAACACAGTCTTTTAGGGTGAAGTTATAACAATATGGATGCCAACTATATGACCAAATCACCCACTGACACTATTTTCCTCTCACATTGTCTTTTGTTATTTAGTTATGAAATCTTTGAACTTTTTTTAAAGTGACATGGTTTTAAGAAGCATAATGTTTTAGTGAAATTATTTTCAAATAAATAGGGAATGGTTTGATTTATGAAATAATGGAACTGAATTTTCTGAATTATTTTGAAATAGAAAATGGAGTACTTACACCTCTTTTGAAAGAAGGAACCATATTGATGTAGGGTTTGAAAATGTGTTTCCAAGAGAGTTTTATAAACATTTAAAGGGTGTTTTAGTGGAATGGGATGTTTTTAAATTAATGTGAATAAGATGAAAGTGAGTTATTATCTAAATGGTTTTATCTTTCTGAATTGTTTTGTAAAATGAGAATTGATATTTTTATCTTATGGTTAGCAGTTTTGAGAAAAAGTATGTGTTGGTTGAACGTTTTGGTTTTGAAAAGTAGAATGATTTTTTGTTTTATCCTTTTGAATTTATGAGGGAGAACACGTGCAAGGGGTTATATAGGATGATGGATGGTTAATTGTACGTCTGGATAAGTTTCGGGAAGGATATGAGGAGGGAGCCCGGTGTGGCACAAAAACATGCATCTGTGAGGCCCATGGGGTACCATTGGTGGATATGCTAACTGCTGAACCGTTTTTTTTCAAAGAATTTTATTAATGAAAAAAACAATGTCTTTATGAATTGTTTGGGATGGTTTATATTATGTGTTTTATGAAACTTTTGTTGTTGTGGGATGTTTTTATTCCAATAACCCCGTCCCGTTCGAACCGTGTTTTAGGATTGTGGTTGGTCGGTAAGCTGGGTAGAAGGACCGATTAGTAGTATCTTCTGAGATATGTTTTTGCAAATCATTAATTTGGTTCACTTCATTCGTTTGGATATGGTTTGTGGCATGTTTTTACCAACCGACCATCATGGTTGGGTCCTAAGGTTCTCTCTATGGATAAGGTACACCCCCAGTAATGGTTAATGCACAACTGAAGTGTAACCCGGATTGTTTTTCCATTGGAAAATACTCCAGTTGATCAATATCAGGAATATTTTATCGATCATTATTGATTGAGTCTACATTGATTCCTTTATTGGATTTTTGGATCCTCTTGTTGCGAGAGAGTGCTCGTGGAAGGTTGAAAGGGAACTTAGTTTCTTAAGATGTCTGATTTGTCAAATGTGGACGTGGTCTGGAGTTGGTAGTGTGGATGCGTATCTTTATGCTATCTAAGAGGGCCTCTGGGTTCTTCATAGTTTCTTTGTAGAAAGAATTCATGTAAAAAACCCATTTTGGGAATCTGTTTATGAGAGGATATTGTGTCTACATTTTGGACTTTTGTGTTGTTTAGGGACATGGCATAAGGTTATATTCCATGTATTATTTCTATCAGTCGCAATGTTCATGTTCTGTGATGCCATGTGATGTCATGTGCTCATTTGACTATAAAGGTGAAGGTTGTGCAATCCTATGAGAGTCTCTGTTATTTTGGGAGTATGTATCCCTTGGAAAGAAGTCAAAATCCTTTGTTTCAGAGGATGGTTTTTAAATGTGTCTTTTCCATCTGTTGTTTCCCACCAGATGAAACAAGGTGTGATGTGTGTGCATCTTCTAATACCTTGTTTTAGTGAAATATTGGGTTAGGGTAAAGTGAGTTTGGAATGTGTTATGTCTTTTTAAACGTATCGCGTATTGCGGTGTTGTTGTTTGTATCACGGGAAGAAGATGTTCTATTTAGGTGGTTTCCAAAGCCTATCTATGCGGCCGAAGATGCTTCAATCATTTGAGCCCCATCCATACGTCCTAGAGAGAAGTTGGAACGTAGTTATGGGGAATCCTAGTGTCGTTCAAACCCTTGTTAAAAGTCACATCCTTATTATGAATTATCGGCAGAGTTTAAACCTCATGTGTCATTATCTTGTTCGAGTTTTTCCTTTTTATTGGTAGAGTTGGGAGGAGCTCATTTCCATGTTGTAGCATGAGTTCATAATTTCCCCCATTGGTTTCCACTAGGTATTTAGAGACAGGTTTGATGTTTGTCTAGATAGGTTGACTGCATGGTTTGTGTAAGGTTTTTAGTGACCATTCCCTGGAAACCATATAGATAGAAGGATCCCCACGGTTAGCGAATGACATCCCAAACCGTGCGGTCTAACCGTGTTGTCATCCCAATTCGTTACATTTTGGGGACATTCTATACCGGCATGTGCTGGTCGATTTATTTTTTTGGTTCTTACGGTGGGGAAGAACTATTATGGTTCTTATATATGTTCTTTTGTAAATATCCGATGAATGTATACCCCTTGAACTGGGGAGTCCATTCATGCCTCCCCCCTTTTAGTGTCTTGAATTTTTCTCGAGAAAATTTAAGGTGTCTTATTTGGTGGGGATCCCCTATTTATCTCCCCATACAAGTAACTCATCTTGTTCCTTGGTCTTGGCCTGACAGTAGGTAGTCTCATTCAGAGTTATCTATCTACCAACTTCTACCTAGGGTAAACATTGGGATTGGAGAGTTCCTAATGGTTTAGTTATTGCAATGTATGTGTAACCTTGTTCTTTGTTGTTGTTTGTCTAGTTAGATTACTTGAGTCTTGTTCATATAGTGTTTTACGAGTTTCCTTTTGGGGTTAAAGTCTAAATTTTCTTGACCATTTTAGGAAATTGTTGTATGTTTTTGTTTTTGAGGGTATTTTTTTCTTAATTGATCACAATAGCTGTTTTGACCTTTCGGGGGTGGACCAAACATGGAAAAGGAGTACATTTATGGTCTATCATTGGGGTTTTTTTTCTTTTGGTCTTGTTGTGGATTTCCAAGGGAGGAGTGTTTTACGGTGGGGATAATTGTCACATCCATGACTAACATTAAATTAATATTCCATTTAATTTTCGTCCATGCTTTGTTATAGGGGGTTTCCATGCATTTTTTTTTGAAAAGGCAGGTTTTTGAAATTTGGGCCAAACCGTGAACCCATTTATTGATTGAAAAATAATTTTTTTTCTTTTATATGTCCTTTATTTTTTAAAATTTTACACCCATTCCACTTCCCAATAGGAAAAACCGGGTATATTAAAACCACCATATCCATTTTGACCCTATATGAATCCACAATAATGATGGATTTTGGTTTTTTATTAAGGTGTTGGGCCTGCCCAAAAGCCCATTTCCTACTTTAAATATTTGTTTTATTTATTTAATATCTCGTTAAATGTTTATGTTTCTTCGGTACATCCAACTCTCACCCAAGACAACTTACCCAAGGCGTGCCCCCATTCTCTCCTACCCCAATTTAAAGCTCAATTGAATCGATAATTTGGGAGTTACTTATATGGATTTCACAATTCAACCAGATTGAAGAGGTAAATTGATCCATTAATAACTCTTTCTATTTTTACTATTTTAATCCAATTCCTGTTCTTACATGTTCTCCTTAAATTTATTATATCCTCACATTCATTTATGGTTGTTTTTAAATTCATATGCTGGTGTATTTGAGTCGTTTTCTTCAAAAAAAATTTGGGTATGTGCTTCTCTCCAAATTTCCTTCCATCTCCTTAGGGTTTGCTCCGAATTTCATGAATTTATGGATTGTCCAAAATTTATGGTTCATACCTAGGGTTTGATTTCGGGTCTTTTTTGGAGAAATCATATTTTTTATGGTTCGTTTTCACTTCCTTGTGGTGCGGCAGAGGTGTAGTTGAGGTTTCGCACCATGATTCAATGTTTTTGAATCAAAAGGTAGGTGGTTCCATGTGTAAGCTATTTTTTATGAGTAAGATTTCTTTATTTACTAATTTTATTTTTCCCCATATGCTTCTCGGGGTGATAAAACCGTTTTTGATGGATTTTCATAAACATTTTATTTTATAGTTGCATTTTGTCTTGAAAATGAGTGGTTTTCATGGGTCACTATTGGGGTAATGTTTGGGTGTATTTTATAACAAATGAAATTGACTTATTGGTGTTTAATGTGGCTGAAAATTGAGTTTTGTTAATTTCTTAGTGTCATGTGGGCTTTGAAATGGAGTTTTTGAATGGGTTCAAGTTGTAAAACTGAGTTGTACTTATTTGTAGTGATGTATTAAAACATGGTTTTTTATTATGTCTATTGTTATGTTAATTTTGGTATTTCTTTAACACTTTTAGGTAGTTTAATAAATGATTTTAGGGCTTTCAATTCTTTTATGGATTCTTATTGTTAGGATTTTGGAATTGAATGATGGAATTGAAATCGGTTTTGTTTGCGTAGCATAGTTACACCCCCTGGGTTTGTTTTATGAAAATTTTGAATGTTTTGGTTGGTTAAACAATGTGGGGAAATGGTGTATATGTACTTTTTTGTGGGTGTGTTCAAATTATATTGTTATTTTAGTGGTAAGGTGATTATTTAAGATGTCAAATAATTTTATATAATTTTTTTATAGTGATAAAATGTTTTAGAAAATTGAAAGAGAGCTACCAACATGGTTGTGGGTTGTTTTATTTGAGTGTGTTGTGCACAATGAATTTTATTGATGAAAGACGTATTATATGATATTTGGGTGGGATGTTATGTGAGTTATAATGTCTTGGAATGGTTTTATAAAATTCGTTAATGGATTCGTGGAAGTTTTAATGAAATGTGAAAAGTGTTGTGGGCTATTTTTGGTGTATGTATGTTTGAAATTTTCATTAGAATAAAAACAATCATTTTGTGACTTGTGTGATGTATATGTGGAATTTTTGGTGAAATTATGATGTAAAAAAGATATTTTCATGTGAAAATTATATTTCTTATGTTGTTGATCAAGTTTGAGCATAAGGGGAAAACCGAGTATCTAGGTGGGTTGACGTGTACTAGAATGCTATTGAATCTATGGGGTTTGGCCTCATTTTCACGTATCATGATTGATTATTACTAAACAAACAAATCTATGAGGATAATTATTTGTTACCACTAGGTTATGTGAATGTTCCATACTAGTGGATCGTGAACGAGAATGGATATTTTTATGGTTACCATCACCGAGATACGAGGTACCTGGGAACCACAATGAGTTAGTGCCATGGGTTTATATCCTATTGTTTGTGCTCTTTAGTTAATTTGTACATACCATCGACATATGGTATGGTCGGATGAAAATTTTAGTTGTGTTGAAATTATTTTTTAAAATTGTTGATTCATAATGATATCCCACTTGAACACTATTTTAATTTTTAAGTTACATCTTTTACAAATTATAACTAGCATTTCATGTTTATGAAAACATACATGCATTTTGTCATTTAATGTTTAACACATGGAGTATATTAGTGGTTGTATCATCATAGGAATTGTCTCAAAAATTAATTACAATTTTGGGAGTAAGTAGACTTTGTTATTTTTGTTGTCACATATTGGGTACTATTTTTAGTTCAATTGGTTCGGGTTTCTAGAAATTCCTTGGTGGTTAAGTCTTATATAGATGGTTTGAGGGTGGTTACCCATTCCATGAGGGTTCATGGGATGTTTCATTTTGGTTTGGTACATTTTTTATAGTCTTGATGAGTTTTTTTAAACTATGTAATTCAGTTCTTAATTTTAGTAAAAGATTGTTTCGTTTGAAAATTCCAGATTCATTTTACGGTATTCATTTGTAGTTTTATGTTTATAAACTCGGGTAAATCGTTCCCAATTATCATTTTATGATACCCATGCACTTGTTCCAGCATGTGGGGATTGGGAACGCCCTTCATGACTTTTCATGGGCCAGGTTTGGCACCAGTTTTGTGGGAGACCATATTTGGTTCATGACAATATACATAGATTCCCACTTTGGTTATACGTCATATTCCCATTGGAGAATGAAACTACTCCCTTCCCACATTAATGCTTAGTTACAAATATATATTTCTTCATCTTTTAATTATTCATTCATCACCACTTGATTTATATATCCCTTCATGAAAAAATCATATCATCTGGTATAACCATATAAACCTTCCCCCTTAACACTATAATAAAAAAATATTTATTAGATCTATCACTCTTGATTACTATACTTAGATCCTTTTTTATCTGAATATTTTAACAAATAGAACCATCATTCACACAAGAATCTTTATTCATAAACAGTTCTCAGATTATATCCAATATTATTGTTCTTAAAACTACAATGTATCATGTTCCTACCTTATTAATTCCCACAAAATAATCCTTCTTCTTTTTCTGGACACAAATATTTATAGAATAATATCATGAATATTAGTTCCCATAATGTAATTAAGAAAACTATACTATTTTTTATTAGTATGATATCCTATTTCAATATAATTTAGTTTGATTCAATACCATCATATGGAATCTTTATGTAAATCAACTACAGATGTAGAATAACGTATTCATGTGATATTTTAAATATCGTTGCATATATTACACCATGAAAATGTACACTTTTAACTCATGTAAATATAATTTCTCATATTTATTATAGTATTCATAATCACACACCTCAAATTATTTAAATATTCACCCAATCATAGTATACACATAATTCAATGAGCTGTACAAGGTTCACAAAGACATATTTACTCTTAAATTTAACTCTTCCCTTCCATCAATCCTTATACATCAACCCGAATTCTTATATCCATCTCCATACATGGGTATATGTCTCTTAAATCAACATACATTATAACTTATATCCTCACACATTGTCAACTTCACATACATTGATCATTATAAGTGGTCAAAAAATTTATGGACCCATCATACATGAACCACTCATAAATGAACTCAGTCATTCATGCTAAATATCTTACATGATCATGAATTCTATAACTTATCCAATTTTCTGAATTTTTCATTGAAATTTATAATTTTGTGTAAATTATATTATAACCTCTTAAAAAACTCAAATCCTTGTAAAAAAATCTCAAATATAACTTGGGAGTATTTGAATAAATCTAGAATTATTCCACAAAACTGAAAATGTTTTTCACAATATGTACTCTCAATATATAATATCTCAAAATTCACCATATACTTACTTAATTTCATCATCATCCAGACTTTGTCTACATCAATCCACACTAAAAAATATATATAATTTAAAATTTCTATATGAATCAACAAAACATGTAACTGAATTCCACAATGACTATTAGATCAATAATCACAATCTATTTGATGATAAATGAATCATCCATGATGACAAATAGGTATCATATACATCTATTAAAATTTAACAAGGGAAAACCTTCACCATTTTATCATCAATCTTCAACACATATTATCATTTTCTCAACACTAAATCATCCTTCATGTATTGAAGAAAAGTAACATCAATTTAATGGGTAATTAATAATTATACAAATTCTAATACAATGGTCGAATGTGTAAGGAGATAATAATAAAACATTTTATTGTGATTATGATTGGTAAATAAAGCATCATAATTTGTCATGTTTTAATCACAACATAAGGTATTCAAATATTATGGGAGATTTGTATCCTATTATATTTTTATTCAAGGAAACAACCACATGTAATTGGAAACCTATACATTTTGTTGAAAATGGAGAAAAAATTATTGTTGTGATTGATATAACAGATCACATCATAACTATTTAAAAAAATTATAGTAATTATAGCATAAATTATTATAAAAATGAAAAAGAAGAATCCAAACACTAGTGAATTTTTCATAGAGGGAACCTAATGTGAATTGATGTGGTTTAACATTCATGTGTCTTGGATGATGTGGAATTAAAATGAGTTATAATTATAAGGGTAATCCTAGGATATGAAAAATTAAAAATAATTATTCTTCTTATTTTATGACTAATCATTTCATATATCGTTATGGGAATGGGGAATTTATATTATAGCTTTTCTCAACCTTTATATATTGTCGTAGAAGATATGAATATTTCTATTAGTTCTCAAAAAGATAGCCCCATATATATATTATTCTATAATATATGGAATATTGTATATTTTATGGTCTTGTATAACAAAACATGGGGTTTTTTCTTTAAGTACATTTTTCAAATAAGAAACAATATATATATATTTTTTTATGTTTTATGTATTATATTCCTAATAGGTTATGATCAAGAAATCATTTCCTTGGGATAAATATTTTATTATCATGGGACAAGAAAAACCTGAGTCATCATGAATTTAGGTAATTGTTGTTTCAAAAACATATTTTAATACATTTTATGATATACTCCTCAATCAAAATAATTATAGAATATTCCCTAATATATTATACCATTTGGATTATGTAAATCCAAAAATTTCCAACATTAGGGGCTTCCTCCAAGGTAAAAAACATTCATTATAGATACAATAAATTATCTAAAATTGAATGAAGGATGACGTTATTATTTAATGTATGATCCACACATTATTTTAGAACTTCCCAATCATGTAATACATTCATCATCTATTCATTATGAATATAAAACACATTTATTAAGACTTTATATTTATTATATTTATTCAATTGATTGTAAAAAAATATTTGGAGTGACCCGAGTTGTATTTTTGTGGACAATGCCAATTTGTTCCCTTATATGATGGAATATTTTAACTAATAATCATTATGTGATGTTAAATTTTATTAATGTGATCATGGATTTTTTATAAATAAAATCAAAATAATTACAATGGTTCATTTAAAAGTGAGCTAATATAATTGATAATATATATGAATTAATGATTCATCGATGGTGGGTAATTACCCATGATTTCTATACATTAGATATAATGTGGTAATATGATCCTTCAAAATCATTGTGTCCTTGAGGGTTAGAGGATGAAGATATATTTAATTTTAAATATCATGGAATTTCATAATGAGTATCATTCATTGATGCATCATTGAGGGGTAAAATAAATCTTGTCTCTTGACTTCATGGAAGATACCGTTTCATATTTTATGGAAATCATATGAGTATTTATTGAATTAATTTATAAATTTATGAGTATCACCATCTTTAATGCAGGATAGGGGGACCCTGTCAAAACCAGTCCTATAATTTTTATTTTTGAATCGGGTTACTTATAGAGGAAAAAAATTCAATATTTTCCAACATATTTATTCCATTCTAGCCTTAACATTTGAATCAATTCTATATTTGTTGTATTCTATTATTGGGGACATAAATGTGATTACATGTTCTAATTTTGGTGAGAAAAATAATCCTACGTTGGGGTATAGTTTATCTTATCCACATATATAATAAAATTATTTCTAATTGATCCTTCTATATTGTAATAGGTTTCCTTGAAAACTATTGAATATTTATATGGATATGTAATGGTGAATACTAGATTTCCCATTGTATATACCTTATAAATTTGATATAGTGAGAAATTTGATATCTTTTATGCAATACGAAATTGAACAACAAACTATTGACTATGATCAATTGCCAGAATCGTAGAATCATTACTATTGGAATATTTAGTACTTCTTTATTTTAAAATAGTCTATGAATAAACATTGAGATCTGTATCTTATAAAGATATTTATAGTGAAAATTAAATCCCTTTAATTATTTTTTTGTATTGTACATCATTATTAGTGAATCCCTTCAAAAGGAGGACTGCGTATGGAAGATGTGAATTTTATAGGATGTTATGATGATCCCAATGATTAACATATATAATTAATTATCATATATCATTTTAACAGTTATGCTATAATAAAAATCATTGAAATGAATCCTCATCTTTTATGGACATTCATTAATGGGTAAAACTTCATTTTTTGTCATGTTTATGTATATGTTATATTCCTATACAATTTTATAGGGTGTAAAAAAGCCATTTTGTGATAAAAGATAGTAATTTATTGAATGAAAAATAATTCAAACTAATAGAGGATGATTCACCCGCTACCCAAATAATTTGTTAATATGGAAAAATTTATAGTATAAATTTTAGGATTCATAAAAGATAAAATTTATTTCTCATGATTTTACCATTAATTCTCATTTTATATAAATGAATTATCATGTAGAGATATTATTTATTTAACTCACTGAATATTATCTCAATATGAAATTTTTTTTAAATGAGGTGGTACCAATTATTTTTATATCCAACATCACATGTTATTAATTAAAATTGTAAAATGTGATTCCTATTGAGCTTCTATGTAATGAATAATATGTTTTCCTCAATGAGAAGTATCATGAATAGTATAATCCAAATATAATGGATTATATTTTAAAACTTGTTACAAAACAACAAATATGGCATATCATTCCTTAATAATTCCTTGAATGGGAGGCATTGCAAAATGGACATTTCATTGAAATTCATACTATAAGTGTGTCATATCTAAAGTCTTATAGACTAACAAATGACCATTGGAGGGGTAATATTGACAATTAGTGTAGTTTTATAAGTTATTTTTCCAATGAATCCATGGTGGGATATAAAAACAAGAAAATTTTTGGAAGTTAACCCACATGAAAATTCAATATGGTTCATCTTGAAGATATGATGTTTAATTTTGTAAAAAAAATTCTCATTGTTAGTGATGTTGTCATAGCTCTAACAAAATAATACCACATAAGTTTCTATCTACAACTAAAAAACTATAAAACATTTTTGAAAATATGGTTCATAACATATTAGATGGTGGATTTGTAATTGTTCAAGATAAATAGAATCACTATATAGTAGTACACCCATTTTTGTGCATTGAATGATATGGATTCTTAATTTTTTGGATCTATATTTTTTTATTTTATCTAATGTAATCTTATATAATTGAGTGTTCATAAAAAAGATCCTTTCATTAATTAAAAATTCCTTAATTGGGACTGTAAAGTCATCATTTGAGAAATGTTTTTTGATTGGATGAATGATAATGTCTATTCTGATATATCCATTTTTTAATAATAAGGATTTATTTTATTCAACCATTTATAATAAAGAAGTAATAGAATAAAAATCAATTAATAAATTTATCCTCTTTGGCCTCTATCATTTAATAATGGAATAAGTTCATACTCATAAGAATGTTCTTTTAAACAAGGTGATTCCTTGGAATACATGGGAAATGAATAGTTATCTTGGGATTTGACCCATAAAATACTATATAATTTAATATCAATATTTTATTCCATTATTCATGGAATGATGTGTATTTATTTTTCTAGTCAACCTTCATGAGGAATAATGTAAGATGATAAAAAAATCTAATATATATTTGATCACCGAGACAAGGTTTTGAATTATTGATGATATTCATTCTATAATCTAAACTATATCATCAACATGGTTTTCTTGGAATGATATGTATTTATTCGTCTACTCAAGGTTCACGAGGATGTATGTAAAATGATAAAAAAATCTAATATAAATATGTTCACTGGGAAAATGTTTTTAATATTTGATGATATTAATTCTACAATGGAAAATATATCATCAATAATATCCTCTTCATTTGGATTTAGATAGGTATATTATTGATCATACTATAGAGTCTCAATTGGATATTTTACCAATATATCATCTTTATTGGGGGAAACTACATTGGATTATGGTGAATGGGCTTCTTAATAAGGTTAATCCATGTGAATTTTAATGGATATTATAAAGAACTATATCCATTTCATGAGAAGTTAATTTCTTCTATTGATAATCTTATTTTTTTGTAATTACACATAATTAAACAAATATTAATATTTTATATAGTAACTGAAATGGTTTCTACTCTGGTTAACTGTATGGAGTTACATTTTCCTTCATGTGTTTAGGGTATTTTAATGACACCATATATTTTTTCATTTTCTAAAAAACTGTTATTCACAGGGTTATTATCCTTAACTAATATAATTAAATTATTTCTTATATATAATATAGTAAAATTAGTTTAGTTAGTATTGGTCATGGTTTTTACCTCAATATTATAATAATGACTAGATAGTTTAGCATTAAAACCTTTAAAATAAAAAAATTAAATACAAATCATCTTGGTGATGTTATAAAACCCTTTTATTACACTCAACTTCAATATAATGTGTATCATAGTAATCAATGTGTGAATTTTCACTATATTTTACATTAAATCTCCCATTGATGTAATATATCATTCTTTGGTTATATAGAAGATTCATGGTCCCATGGGTATGCACCTACGTTCTATCACACATGTTACTCATTTTTTGTCTCAATTGACTACCATGAATTAAATTTTTGATACAAGGTCACTATATTTTTTCTATAGATTCATTTTTTTCTTATTTCTTCTACTCTAAATTGACATATCAATTTATTTTTATATATGATGGAAAAAAATAGAATTCATTAATTTTATTTGATAGTAGTTTTAGTGGGGAATTATTATTTTTCTTGTACCACTATACCTAGATCCATGTATATTCAAATATAATTTAGGAATAAGAAAAAATAGAGTGGATTGGTAATCCTTTTTACCATGTATCAATTTAATTATATTGAATAATATATCAACATGTTCAAAAACAATATTATATATTGGAATAAAACACAATATTCATTATATTATATATATATTTAGTATATATACGAGGTATTCCAAAAGTTCTTTATTCATGTGATAAGAGTCTATAATTGATAGTTATATAAGAATCATATTTAGATTTAATAACATATGATATTTTGTGGGATATTTTAGGGTCTTCTTCCATGGAATCACTCTTGTGCCTAGAGTAACACATGGAATTGGGATTATGAAGAAGGAAGCACTAAAATTGGGGGGTATATGTGTTTTATGATATGAGTATTATATGTTACATTTTATATAGTGATTTTATAATAGTTTGGGGGTAGTGATCTTGGTATATATCATAATAATAAAATTTTAGATTGGTGACTTCAATAGTAACATATATCAGATATCTAATCCATATAATCCTTAGGATCAACATTATTTTAAAATTTATAGTGTGGAATATCATATCTGAAATAGTTTTTTAGCTCTAGGTATGATATTGGTTGTATCTCCCAGGCCTCATATTTAACTTCCATGTATTTAATATTAAATATCAATTTTTTATAAATTTTCTTCACCATAAAAAATCTCAATCATTTCGATAACTTTTATGAAGGTTATTTTTTTCATCTTTATTAGATGTGCGTTCCATTTTCAGTGGCAGTGTACATCCTCATAAAATCTATGTTGTTGTTCCTATGATTGTTTTAATTGTTTAAATAATATGTGTGTAGTTCCCTCAAATTCTATATAGTTCACTATCATTGGTTACATTAGATTTGTTGAGAATTATACCCTCATGTAGTCATCATAATTTCTATAGAGGGAATTGAGGAACATAATATATACATGAAATGTTCTATAGTGATTTCCAAAAAAAATTTACAATATTTTTAGTAATATAAATATAAAATTTCTAGATGTTTTTGTTTTAATCAACACTACACACTATTAAATCAAATGGACATTATGTATCTATATTGATTTATGTTAAAGTTTTGATTAACAATGATTAATTTTTACTTATGTAATATTTTCATGAGAGTACCTTCTAAATAAGTCTATCATGGATGAAATGACGTATGAACTAGTGATATAGTAGTTATTAGTATAACAATATAGTGCAACATCATTGTTAAATTTAAAAAAATAGGGAGGTAATGTTATTTCTATTTGTATATAATAATTATCTGATCTCAATTTCATGTCAAAACAAATAAAACTATTAAATTTATATAATTTTAGTCATAGGGTTTGAGTTCCACTCATATATCATGTAATCCTAGATTTCAGAATTCATTTTTTAACTATGGTATAGAAGGTGATTTTACTTGGAAGCTGTCTTTTATGGGGCTTCGGTCTAGTTTCAATACCAAATAATGATTGATGTAATCCATTTATACTTTTTGAGTCATCTTTTTATCATTGATTTTATTTATCAATTTGACTCCTTATTGTATATAATCATCCATGTTTTGTTCTATTATGGTGAATTTCTTGAATCTATCAAAAATATTTTATATTATTAAAATTATATCCATCATGTATTTTATGTTTTCAATGTACTTTTCAAAAAACAATTCTCTTAATGAATCATCATCTCTATGTAATTTTTTAGAATAATCCATTTTGAATTGATGTAAACAAAACATTCAATATATCCTATTAGCAATTGGAGAGTTAATGATTTCTATTCATCCTATATTAAGAATCTTATATAATAATCATTGAAAATTTTAATCTAAATTATATTTTGAACCACTATCTATATATTTTTACCTATAGAATATCCGGACTTA
Organism: Viscum album; assembly: GCA_963277665.1. NCBI lineage: Eukaryota > Viridiplantae > Streptophyta > Magnoliopsida > Santalales > Viscaceae > Viscum > Viscum album. The sequence goes on along the minus strand of OY728163.1, from coordinate 712,039,313 downwards.
TTATTCATAAAAAATGAATTTATGATTCTACACTAACTATTTTTCATAAGTTCCAAACATCAGGCCACATTAATAATGGTATTAGGTATGGTATTATTATAAGCCACATTTATTAAAACAACATTAATTTATTATTAATAAGATAATTTGATAGAGGTGTCAAATAAACTAATCAATGTTATGGATAGTTTTTTAAAAATATTCCAAAACATTTTTATTTTATAACATGTAATTATATTTATTATACCATAACCATCGTAAAATGTGATATTACATTTTACAATAAGAAATTTCATAAATGGATTTCCTGAAAAAAAAAAAATTTGGGGCATACATCAGAGTAGGTAAATCAATCTTTTTTACCTGTAAGGCCACAATTTTAATCAGATATTTCTACAAATGAATATTTTAGTAGGAAAATTTAGTTCATGTTGGATTTTTCCCATTTCTTTTAGGTTAGATTGTTCAATACATATGAGGTAAAAACACTAATTTCATCATATTTGGGAATATTCCCTTGATATATGATAGTTTAACCCCATTCTAATGATGCAATCTCTTTTTTAATTGATTCATTTCCCCCTGGGTGATAGTCTCAAAATTGATGTGTCAAAGAAGGGTGCATTCAAAATCTTCTTGTATTTTCTTCTAAGAAATATTTTCAATTAATGTGTTTTTTGATTGGGACATATATCTCTGATATTTGATTTTGTGTTATCAACTTTAACTGTGAAGATATAAATTGATTAATTCAACCTGAAAATTAAATCATTCTCTATATCATTACTATATATATACACATCAAGGTTGGAACAAATCTCATGTAAGGAATATTCATCAGTCATAGTTATCAATTTTTGTATTTGGTTTATAGCAATGTGTCCCATAATGTACATATTGTTATCCATTATAAAATATTTGGTAATTTTTCATATATATTATTTGAAATGATTCTTCTTAGGCCCTTACTTGTCAATGACTAGGGAGATAGGTTGGTTCATTTGGAGAGGGTGTTGTTTCCTCTAACCCTGAAATAATAAATCTCCCAAGATTGAATTCCACCTAAATTGAATCATGTTCTGACCAGAATAATTGTGTGGGAGATATCAGTTTGAATAAAAAATTACCTAGAATATTTTGATTTGGGTTTTCATATTGGGATAAACATTCCACCATTGATATGGGGTGTGGTAGTTGTACTAATGATGTTATTATCAAAACATCTCATATGTATTCTCAACGTTATATACTAAACCACTATATAAAGAAAGATCCATAACCTAGAATTCCCAACTTGGTCAATGTTGGAAGTGGAGTTACCATTAAAGTGGGTTGCCTATCCTTGGGATACCTCTCCTTTTTATGAGTTACTATGACCATTTTAATGGGAATGGCTTCATAAATAAGCAGATTTATTTCTCAATTTCATTGTTTTGATCATATTAATTATTTTGAAATGGGTAGATATTTCTATGTAGAGTAATTATAATTATATTTTTCTGGGTTTTAAGGTTCCATTAATGGCGATGACATTACAATCATTAATTTTTCTGGTTATTACGATTGGAATGTTTTTACAGAATGATCATCATTTTTTTGTTGATGGCATTTAATGGAATCTTATTTCAATAACATGGGAATTTATATAAGGAGTTTTATTTATAGACAATGACATATTTTGGAATATATTTTAAAACACATTCACCTAATATTTTTAACTAAAAAATGAATTATAATAATATTTACTACAAATAGGAAACATGGGAATAAATATATTGAGCAACATTTAAAATATTACCCTCTAATAATAAAAAATAAAAAATAAGATGTTTGTGAAAATTTTGATCTTTTTTGTCTCTTATAAAACCACACATATGAACAAAATTATAAAAATATTGAAAAGATGTGTGTTGCTAAAAAGTATTTTTAAAACCCAAAAATAAAACATTCATAGGAATTGTTGTAAATGATGAAAGAATAAAAGAATGGGTATTAATAAAAACTATATATTATATATTACTATACAAAATATCATCATTTGAGTGTTCACATGAATTCAATAATATTAATTAACCTTGTATTAGTAAAATAATAGTTGGGTATCAAATAACATAAAAATACAATTAATGTATAACCTAAGATAATTAAATAAATATTTAAATATGAGTAACTAAATATTTGAAAAAATAAAACTGTAATTCTATTTTCGGAAAAAATATATTACTTATTATTTAAAATTATAATTTTATGAAATATATAAATATTTGAAATAATTTGTTAATCATCATGAAATTCTTTTATAAATAATAGTTATTTATATATATATAATAAAATCATTTTATTCAATCCTAAATTATTTTCCTAATGGTCATAAAATTGAATAGGTTATTAGAATTAATATTTTTCAATATCTAAGGATTTTATTTAAAATATCGATTTTTCATATTCGGGAGATTATTTTGATAGAATAGATCTCATTTTTAGAATCATAAAAATAATATTTTTTAACGATGAAATTTTATATATATTTAATTAATTGAATTTTTAGAAGTGAATAGTACATTTTGTTCCATGTATCAAATTTTTTTATTATCTATATGAATTATTATTTTAAGATTTGAAAAGTTATAAAAAATTCACATCTCTATATATATTGTTATATAAAAATCCTATTATGTTGAATCATAAGAAGGATCACTATTTTATGTTATATTATTTAATTATAAACACCCCTCTCTTCCCATTATAAATACAACCCTCCTCCACCCATTTCATTTCACTTTAAAATGCATTTCATTGATAAAATACCATTAAAATACATTTCTGACATCAAGATAGAATTTCTAATGGTTTTGGTCTTCATAAAAGACCAATTACTCTCTCTAATTAGTATATAAATAAAGGATATCCAATTGAAGAAGTAACTATCTCAACTGGTCTCACTAGGTTTATTTATTTCTTTAAAATTGATAAATATACAATATACATCATAATATAATGAAATATTTATCTTAATTATAATTAAATGATATTTTTTAATTTGATCAATGATTATCTAAGTGCCTCTCATTTAATCAAAATTGAAAAGGTCTCCCATATAGTGGTCCATTTATTAGATACATGAACAACAAATTTCCTTTTCCATCCCAACCTCGATGATAATTTTTCATAATATTATTATTTCCACATATGGTACTAATAGTTATATTATATTTTTTATAATCAATAATTTTTAAATGTATATAAAGATTTCTTAAACCCAATTAAATTAATCATAATCATCATAACCAATAATATGAATTAAATGTAAATTTAGTTCATTTATATAATAAAAAATGAGTTATATAGAAATAATATTAGATATTTATATCTTTTTGAAATTATATAAATACATGAACATCGTATCATTTCAGTTATTTGGGTATGTACTTATTTTACAATACCATCTATCATTAATGATAAATTAATACATTCTTGGAACCGTGAAAAAAAATCTTCAAGATATTGAAAATAAAATATATATATATATAAAAAATAATTTAAAAAAATTAATATGATAATAATAAATTAAGTATAGATTAAAATGTTTCTCAATAATTTTTTTAGTAAATTATATCTGACTACTCAGTAGTCGTGATGGACATATTAAGTGATTTGGGACTAGTGTAAAGTGAACTCTTGATCCATCCTCAGTATTTTTTTGGTTATTTTCTATGTCTCCACCTCTCTATTTTCCTCTCATTGTCTATATTGTTTTCACATGTTATTATAATATATTCACTATAAACGTTAATTACATATATAATATGTTTTATTCAAACTTTATATAAGAGATATATACATTTCTGATCATCCAATTCAATTTTTTGATTATTTAAAACTTAATTATAGTGAACATATCTATTTCTTTTTCAATTTCGCATATATATATTTTCATGACTTTTATCATTCATTATTTCCCAAAATTCATAGATCCTTTATTTAAAATCTATTCTAGTTCATTTCTGGTATTATGGAAAAATATATTTGGTTACATTAATTAAATTATATTAACTAATTTCTTAAAAAATTATTTTAGAGGTTTATTACTATACCAACATCTACAAAAATTAATTTTCTATTTTTATTCACTTAAAATTAATATTTTTGATATATACATATGTACTTGATCATTAAAATCTATAATGAATTAATGATTTATTTTATTTTAAATCATTATAAACTATCATGTTTCCTATCCTTAGCAAGAATATTTTGCAATCCATTTCATTCTCATGGTTTTTATAATTCTTATGTTTTTTGTTTGATTTTTATTTCTTATATAAAACGCATATTCATGAAAATTTTATAATTTTATTTGTAGGCCTAGAATTATACTCCCTCCTTATGCATGATGTAATGTTTCCATCTATTTATATTCGACATATGGTGCATGGGAAATATGTCATGGATAATATGTTACATTGTATTGGTAGTGAACCATGAAATTTTCTTATAAAGTCATATTGTTTGTTTTTATGACATTAATTTGATTCAAATATGAAACTCTATCATATATTTTATTCCATTATTTCTTTGTGAATACATATGAACCTCTTATTCATTGATATTATAGTTCACCTCTTGATTTATATTTTTTACATCATTTTCATGTTTATACCTTTATTTTTCCTATGAATTCGGCCTTTAACTCAATGTATTCCCAATGGTATCTTTTTTTATAATATAAGTTGAATATTTTTTAAGATAATATTAATGTGATTTTAATAAAGTCTATATAGTTTGTTTATAATAATATATAATGTGTTCAATATATCATGTTAACTATTTCTCAACATTTATAGACTTTTATTAATATATTTTTCCATAAAAATATTTAATAATATCTCCATGATAATAATGTTGTTGTAATTAGAATAATATAGAGATAAAATTATTTTTCATGAAATATTTTAAAGAATATAATATTAAATAAAAAATGAAAACCTGGATTAGATCAATTATTTTCATAAGTTATGATGGAAAAGTCATTTATAAATTATTTTTTGTACGTTTATATTTTCCCAATTGCATGATTATTAATTTCAACTTAAGCACATATAATATTATAATTTGTTTTAAAATAAAAATAAATTTGGAACCATCTATTTAGAAATAATACATTTCAATATAATATTCTCAAATATTAGATTCCTTGTATGATGAGAGTAAGAGTTGAGAAGAATATTTTAGTACTTGTGTACATAAGTCAGGATATGAATAACAACATAAATCATATGTAACTCCCTGCTCCTAATATAGAACATGTTTTATTTGATTTTTTAGGAAATAATGGACTCTCACTATTAGTGGGTCGTCCATTCCCTAAATCATATACCAAATGATTAATTATTTTAGAAGATAATTTTTTTCTGTAATTTTATGATCAACAAAATGTTATATTTTCTATCTATATATTATATGGAGATGCATATTTGTAGTGTCTCGTCATATAGAAAAAAAATTCAGAAGAATAAATCGAATAAATGGAGTGGGATGAATTGAGAAATATTTTTATTAATAATATTTTTTAATATACTATCCATTTTAAATAAATATGGAAGTTTATAGATTCATGGAAAGGGATTTTGAATCAATTTATTGTAAGGAAGAAAGCATCATGAGTCTTGTTATGTATTTCAATGGATTTTCATTAATAATTTTTTTTTCAAAAATATATATTTAGTACAAAATATTGGAGGCTTAGAAAATTATTTTCAATATTAAACATTATAACTATATGTAAATATTGTAATATTCCAATAATTTTGAAATAATGTTTTGTTTGTGGAAATATTCTTATGGTACTTGTGATATTAAATGAGAATAGTTTTTGATTTCATTAAACTGATGGATAAATTTCATGGTGGGAAGAAAATAAAATTTTAACATCTCATATGTATTGGAATAGTCATATGGGAAACGTCCTAATTGTAAAACTAATATGTTTTAAGAGGATCAATTAACAGTAACGAATTCAATGTGAGAGGAAGAATTCAACAAATATGGTTGAATAATTGATGGTTAGAACCAATCCCTCGCCTATGGTCCAATGTTTCATAGCATGGATCATCAGAAATATACATATCGATGTACTAATAATACAAGTGTATTCAAAGAAACCCAAGAACAACAACCACTAACAGAATTAGAGCATTGAAAATTTTATTCTAAAATTAATGTTATGATGGATCATGAAAATGAAGAGGTTGTACATAAAAATTTAATTCATTCAATAATAAAATAACATAACATTTTACTCTAGTTCTATGAATTCATTCATAGGAATCATGTTTTGTTAAATTATTCCAACACTAACTGAAAACATATACATTGAGTTATCTGGGAAAATGCATAGTGTTATAGGTGTTCCATATTATGTATATAACTCTTCCTAAATTAACATTAGTGGGAAAAATCTCCAAGAGAACAATGAAATGCACTGATTTATAGACATTAATATTATATATGGCTTGGTGTAGGATTCCCAATATAGATATACATCTACCACTCATAGGTAGAAATAATAGTATATATCCCTAATCATCATATGATTCTATATACACTCAATGAGAAAGAGTAATATCTATTGGATAATCCTTTTCAATAATGGTTACTATTCCTCTATGAGAAATCATATCTAGATAAAATGAATGAAAAAATGATAGGATCATACATTAAGAAAATTAAATAGTCATGGAATAAATTATTTTGTTCCTTAAATAATTTATTATTATTCTACTTGATTGAGAATCTATGATCTCAAAGAAACATATACAAGGATTTATGAAAATTTCTAAATTCCCATATAGAATGGACCCTATTGAGCTATAACAAATAAATAAGATACTATAAGAGGTTTTGGAAAACTGTCTCAAATTCCCAAGTGCATCACCCCAGGGTGCATCGGTTCACATGTTCAATAAAAAGTTTAGGTCAATGCATTACTCCATTGATTTTCATATAATCAAAAATATCATTGTAAATATATTGTATCCCCTATTAAAAATTAATGAAAAATTTGATGAACTATTAGCGTCCATGTATTCTTATAAGGGGGATATTCAGAATAGATGTCATCAATTTATGTTGGTGGATGAGGATATTATCCAAACCACATTTTTACATTTTTTTAATGGTTGGGGCCGAATCCTCATTTTATTATTAAAGCTAATCAAAGACCGCTTTTAATTTGTTAGAGGGAGACCCATTACATATCCTGAAGGCCTAGTGGGCTTTTAGCCCATTACATAGCCCGTTCCATTCTGTGAATAGTAACCCTACTGCTACAGTACCCGCACAGTACCACCACTACTACAGTGCCCTGCCACCACTATAGTACCTGTCGATCTACAGTATCGCCACTACTACAGTACCTCTACAGTACCTATACCGAATTGGTTTTGAACCCCAATTTTTCAGGTAGGATTACAGGGTTCTTACCAATAAGCCAATCCCCAACTACACCAAACCACCTTTTTACATGTTTTTGCACTATCCATTCGTAGTTGTACCCTTAATACTCACATATTCCTCAAAAACCATCATTGAGATAATGAATTCAGTATGTTGACAATTCTTTGATAAATTTGGTTTTGTATTTATTAAAGATATTTAAAAATACTCAACATGAATTGTTGAACATGAGGAACAATTCTATATTGTTCTAAAGAAGTGGACCAAGGTGAAGATATATGAAAAGTATAGTAAATTTCATTTTTTGATGGATCATGTACCATTAACACATTATGTTATCACAATAAAAATGATATCTATCGATCATTAAATGATAATTGTTATTGAATAATTTTCTAGTCTAAATTTTGGAACATAGAATCAAAAGTTTCTCTGATATTCTGTTAATTACGGACAATTTATGGGGAGATTATCATAATATCTAAACAAAAAAATCAACATATCATGAAAGTGAGTAATATTTTCAAGATTTATAAATGTATCAAGAATATCCCGTTGTTATAGAAGATGGTAATAACATCACATGTACTCACACTATCATGAACCTATGATAGGTTCTTTAAATATATTATTTATCAAAGACGGTATTTGGTTGTTTAATCATGAAAATGATAAATTTATAGGCTATTCATTAATATTTTTGATGGTTTGTGAGAAAATTAATTTCAACAATAAAAAGGATTTAGTGAAAGTATTCGCCACATTAAATATATATAGGCATTATCTCTATAGAGAGAAGTATGATATATTAGTTATACATTCACACACAATGAGATGAACATGTGTCAATGAATATTGTTGGAGTTGATCTTGGACTATTATTTCTAAATCCATTTCAATCCAAAAAAGTATAAAAATGAAATTATTACCCTGTGTCGAAAAGATCTATTAACCATAACCATTCTAAGGATTACGAAGTATCCAATTATCATCAACATAAAATGGATAGATATGAGAATCCTAAAGGAAGGAACACCATTGTACCATGAATATATGATTAATCATCCATATATTATATGAATGATTATGAAATCCTTGAGGGGGGATATAAAGATTATAATGAAGGTGATTATATAAGTAAGGGGAATTTCTTAGTGTTCAAAATTTATAAGGATAGAGTTGTGAAATTTATGAAATGAATATGTGTACCTTATGATCCATATATGATGATTTCTCTATTGAATTATGCTCATAAATCAATATTTTCTGGACCCATTTGGATTATATATATATATATCTAATAACACACATGGGGGAATATAATTAATTATATTTTTGAATATTTATGAAATTTTGTATTTTGTTGACATGTTAAGGTACGATATTAAATGTATATGGAATTTATGAAGTCTATACCCATACCTACATGGAAAAGGGGGAAAAACTATGGATTTGGTTGAGGGTGTTTTGAATGAATCCCAAGGAATTAATTCCATATGGGTTATATTGGAGCGTCATATAAATACTATTTAGTTTGTCTCTATTTGATATGACTTCTAACTCTATCAACCAAAATTGATATATATTATATTAGTGGTAAGGATTAGAGTAACACTGTCATCAATTTAATCTTATAATGATTTTAGTTTTAACATAAATGTCTAGAAAAGTATTCAATATTATTTGAACTTATTAGTGAAATTTAGTATTAACTATCACCAAATGATTTGTAGAAAATATAAAAGAAATTTCTATAAATTTCTATATATTATGAGTCATAAATATAATTATATTAAAAGATGATCAGATAAATATTACCTTTTTTATGACTTCTCATACAATAATTGTTTTTAAAATATCATTCAAATATAACCTTATAAATAATTTTATGTGATGGAATATATAACTATGACATGTTAAGAATGTTATACCGAAATTAATCTATCAGGAAATTTAAATTTTAAAAAAAATCAATAAAAAAATTCAAATACATTTTGAAACACATCAAAACACCATGATTTTTTCAAATGTTATACACTAAAAACCATTATTAAGATCAATAGTGTTACGTTGGAGATATGTTTTACTCTCAAATGTCACAATGGAATATTTATATGGCTTCAGAAAAAAGGAAATATATTTATATGACAAATTATCCTCTTTCATGTTATTGATGCATCAATGTTTTGTCCAATCGATTATCACTCCCACTAAACCTATCTAAATTCAATGAAAAGTTAAAATTATCTGTATTGATTTTGTAAATACCATATCCCTCCCATGTAATAAATATAAATTCCAAAAAACATACACCTACATTGTCAAGACCTGTCCTTGGGGCCCGTACCTTGACTACCCCAAGCCTGCCTTCTATAGGCCAGGGGCTGGCAACTAGCACTAAAGGCGTAAATCCCGATAACTGGGAAGGCATTACCTTTATAAAATTAACAAAACACCATAGAGTACGAGTGGAAGTAAAACACTAAGTACAAAAAGGAAGTGCTGAAAAGTAAATTGGCCAGAATATAAATCCAATCGAAAGTACAACTACAACTGAATGAAAGTACGACAAAAAAAAAAGACAACAGCTGGAAGAACGAAAGAAACTCATGGGTCGTCCTCCTCTGATCGTACCTGAAGGGTAGGTACAGATAGCGCAGCTCCTGGATCGTCCACCAAGGATCCTACCTGAATGGTAGGTATAGATAGCCTCTTTAACGCTCTCGCCCACCAACCTCCTCCGAGTGTCGTCTAGTCGTGAAGTCTGCCTCCGAATACGGACTCGTCGTCTGGTCCACCTCCGAGTACCATCCAGTCCTCGAACACTCGGCCTCTGTCAGCACTTCCCGTCGTCTACAACAAACACAACGAGGTGCATGCATAGCCTGTGCAGGGGTGAGTATAACGATACTCAGTAGGGACCTAGAGACCCTCAAGGTATCACAAAATCCGACAAGGAAAACCACAAAAAGATCTCAACAGATAACCTCTACTTAGGTATATTCCCATACATATACCTAAGTTATCAAGTAACCCATCTCAAACATGAGGAAACACAAATATTATAGACTCATCTCAACCAGGATTTTATTCATGACGTCGAAACCACGGCTGCTGGAGAACTCCTCCTCTGTCGAGTACAGAGGGCCTGCCGCTACAACCAAGCCTGCCAAACTCTTCCTCTGTCAAGTACAAAGGGCATGCTGATACAACAAAGCGCTTTGAACTCCTTGGACTGTTGTAGTACTCCACATGTCAAGTACTATGGGCCTGCTTTTACAACCAAGCACTTCCCACCATGGTTCTAGAGGTACTCCTTCTGTTGAGTACCACGGGTCTGCCGCTACAACCAAGCCCTCCTCCGTCGTGGGTATGCCACTACAACCAAGCTCTCCCCCTCATAGCCTCCAGAGGTACTCCATCTGTTGAGTAATGCGGGTCTACCAGTACTACCAAGAGCTCCTCCACCGTGGGTCTGCTGCTACAACCAAGGGCTCCCTACTGTGCTATCTGAAACACACCGAGTCGATGAATCAGCAGTCGCCAAGTCTCAGCCAGCTACTAGGTCTCTGCACTCTTCTAGCTTGTCACCGGGTGGGTCCGCTCCATGAGCTACTGTTTGATACTCCATGTATCACAAATTTTCATGAAGAAGTATCTCAAAGTACCGCCTCATCATAGGGGTCTCAACGCAACAGATGGCACATCAGTCGGACCTCCGGTCTTTGAGTTACTAGCATGTTCGTCCCAGGGGCCCGGTTGGTTTCATTGCGAACCAACCCGGCCGTATCTTGACTGTACCCCAAACTCTCATAGGGTATTCTCATAGGGACCGCTTCTCAATGTGATCACCAATGCCTTTGACGGTTCTTCAAACAGACGTCTGGTCTGGAAGTTATCATCCATTCCGTTCTAGGGGCTCGGTTGAATTTAGGGTACAATCCAACCCTTCCATTAACCAAATGCATCCAAAACTCAGGAAAAGCATGCCAAAAGTTCTGTCTCATCAAGAGGAATCCAACAATGTCGATGGCACGTCAATCGGACGTCCGGAGCTCAAGATATAAGCGTTTCCGCTCCGAGGGCCCGGTTGGTTTCGTATCCGAACCAACCCGGCCGTACTCAAAGTACTCTGAAACCTTTAGTGTAATATACCGAAAAGACCGTCTCAATCCAAGGGCCGCATCGCAGCTAACGGTGTGTCGATCAGAGGTACACATCTCATGTTATAATAAACATACCGAAGAGGTTCGGTATTATGGGGTTCGGGCCCGGTCCGACCCGGCCCGATACCCCCAGGGTTGGCCCGAACCGGGTTGAGCCGAATCGGGTCCCGATCCGGACCATTTGGGTCCGGCCCATCCCGGCCTGGGCGTGGACTGGCTCAGCGGCCCGGCGCGCTGCCCCCGCGTGTAGTAACCGTGACCCCTTAATGAGGCCACTCACATCCGGCCAACCTAGGGTTTTGAACCCTAGGTTCTTCCACAGTACTGTCGGCCCGCTCTGGCTGTTCGGCTTCTGCCTCCATGGGACCGGCAAGGCCGGTCCCCCTACTCCGATGTCGGTGGCTCGGAACGGCCGCCTGTTCCCCTGCTCCGCCGCGGCCCGGAACAGGCCGTGTCCTTCATCCGTCTGGTGCGGCGCGACGCACCGCACCCCTCCATCGTGGCCCCGCTCTAGCCGCGGTGCTTTCGGTTCTTTTCCGGCGCGGTATGATGGCGCCGCGGCTTGGTTCAATTCTCCAATGCGTGGCGCGACGGCGCCACACATTCCTTGCCGCCCGTTCCCACGCGGTGTGATGGCACCGCGTTACTTTCCTTCGAACCGCAACAACAACAAAAAAATAATAAGGGACGAGGGTCGGCCGTGTTTGTTCAGTCTTGACCCCTCCAGTTAAATGATACAAAGTGGTCCAAATGAACGAGGTTCTATGATGGAAGATTTCACAAACTAAAACACATTACCCATACCTCAGCATTGTCGTCGAACGAGAGTTCATCACAGAATTAACCGTCGCGGAAGAAGAGGATCGTCGCGGAAGAAGGCGTCACGGAAGGAACGTTGTTGGCGTTAGGTTATCTCCGAGGGAGGATTCTCTCACCATCGTCCGTCGTCAGAGGTCGGCGTTCTTCGTCTGCGGCGGTGCGTTCTTTGTGTTCTTCGTCGAAGAACGAAGAATCCTCAAGATATCTCTTTTTCTCCCAAAGGCTTCCATAACCAGAATTCCAACAAAGTAAAATAAGTTCAAAACTTATTTTATTAACATATCCTAAGCATTTTAAATTCAAAAGAAATTAAATGAACAATTAATTCAATGAATTAATTGTAATGATTTAACCGCCCAAATTAATGAGGCATTTCTTAACCCCAAAAAAACGCGCGGTTTGACTTCATTAAAAAGGGGGGGTGCAGGTGCGTTACTTAGAAGGAATGAAACGATGGGGCTCGTGCGGGCCACACCCCACAAATATCCTACTAAGTTGGTAGGATATTGTGGCTTCCACCTTATCCGCTTAACTTAGGTTATGCTGCTTTAAGTATAATAAAATAAACTGTCGCACCATGTTTATTTTATTTCTTAACTTAACCTAAAAAATTAAAAACCACATCTGAGCAAACACAACTCCGGAAAAAGAGTTTCTAAGAAAATACCGGCGCTGCGATTCCATTGGTTCCCTCAGAATTCGATTCCGAGAACCGGTTCAAAAGGTAGAAAAACCCACTTGTTCGTTCACTGAACGTACCCGAGCTATACTTCGGAAAAAGATTCCAGGAACACCAGGACTCGGAATTAGATGCTGTTAGAAACTGTGTTCTTGTAAAATCCAAAAGACAATTAAGAAAAAAAATTCCCTTGATTTTTATGGGTCTTTAAATTACTCTCACCTCAGGGATTTACGTCCCCGTAAAGATATAACACAAACTAGGGGAACAAAAGCGGTACTGAGCACGCATCTGAGCCTTCTACTCCCATATGCTCACCTGGATGTTCCCGTACTGCCAGTGAAAGTGCACCCGAGGAATCGACCCTTCCTCACAGGACCCACTCCTGTCGTTCCTCGATCCCCACTAGAACCTCCATGAGGGTCACCACATCACCAAGGTCTCGTTACCCATGGTCTATGACATGCGTCGGGTCAAGCACGTATCTCCTCGGTGGAGATTCGTGGATGTCGCCGTGCACCTGGTGCAACTGAGGTTTGTGGGCCAAGCGGTAAACCACCTCGCCTACCCTATTGAGGACCTAGAAAGGTCCGTTGAACCTCAGATATAACTTTTCTCCTCGAACACATCTCTGTAGCTCACTTCGAGGTGAGACCCGTAGGGAAACGTGGTCGCCAACCTCGAACTCTAGTGGTCTCACCCCCCTGTCAGCACAAGACTTTTACCGGCTTTGAGCTATCCTCATCTGCTCTTGGATGACATGGACCTTTATGGTCCTATAAGTGCTGCTGAGATTTCCACTTTGCAGATAAGAGAAATCTGGTCTCATCCCCTGGATGAACCACGTTCTTCACCTAATACAGTCAATCCCGACATGGATGATACTAATCCATACCAAGTATGACGTTGTAAGTCCTCGACGCTACTACCCAGTGATCCAACCGTTACTCTCGCCACCAAGGGTTGAGTCACACTATCGGCATCCGTGTGTGGTCACTGGGTCTCCTCCAGTAGGAATCTCAAAGTGAGGGTCAATTCATTGGTTTTTAAACCGGAACCTCTTAGTAACAACATAAAGAGGGGATATGAAGGTAAACGCCACAAGAAAGGTGTATTTTATTACTGAAGCTCAAAGTACAAAGACACGAAGCATCAAAAAACAAACATCAACAAAGCTAGAAGCAACATGAACAAAAGTCTCCAGGTCTGGAGCTAGTCCCGCTCCTTTCCATCTGCTCCCGAAGCTCCATGATCATAGGCCTCAGCTGCCTGCAGGTGAGCTCTCCCATGTCCACATGTTCCCTGCGGTCGGGGTGGACCTCCTAGTGGTGGTGGTGGAAACACCTCGAAGCGTATTCCACCTCTAGCTGCAGGGCCAGCTCCCCTGCCACGGTCTCCTACTCCATGCGGTCTGCCTCGATCGAACCTCTGCCTCTGCCCAGGAGGTCCTTCGTTCATCTGCTGGTCCTCTTTATAGAGGGTTGGATAGTCACGAGCCATGTGACCAACCCCACTGCAAGAGTAACACTATCCGCGCATGGTAAGTCATTCTCCACCCTGGGTGACTTTCACAACTATCTTGTGTCATGCGGTAGACCACCTATAGGTCTAGTCCTCTTGGACCTCTGCGTCATCTGTCGACTGCCTGCTGCAGAAGACTCTGCCGCATGCCGGCTAGTGGTGGGTCCTGCAGCTCGAGACTGCTCAGCAAGGAAACTCTCCAATAAGAGGGCTCGCTCCGACACCCCTGTCTGTGTCGGAATGCTGTGAGAAACAACTGAAGCTTTGATCTCTCGCCTGATCCCCTGCTCTAAGGTTCGGGCCCTTAAGAATGGGTCATGTGCCATGTCTGTGGAATAGCGCGAGAGATTGGTAAACCTTGCCGCGTACTGGGCTACTATCATGTTTCCCTACCGCAGTTGTAGAAACTCATGGATGCGCACCGCTCGGAGGGTGGATGGGAAGAACTCTGAGCGAAAAGGCTCTCAATATCCATCCAAAGGAGATATGCCTCGTCGTGAACCTTAGGCATCAAGCTCAACCATCTTCCTGCTGTCACGTGCATGAGGCTTGCTGAAAGGACCACCATAAGGTCAGTTGGTGTCCCTACCAAACGTAAAACTCATACAACAGCCTCCAACCAATCCTCGGCTGCCTGAGGGTCCATCTCCCCACAGAGCCTGGGCAGTCGCTGATGCTGAAACTCATGCAGTGCACTAAGGCGACGTGTACCGTCAGCGGCTGGGGCTGGTTGCATCGGTGGCTCGGCAAGTAGAGGTACCGCTGGTGCCTCTGCTGTCAAAAGGCCATGTACTGAGGCCTCGTCGCTCGGTGGGATGTCGTCACGTACAACTCTCAGAACCCTAGCTGGCTGCCATTGTGGGGCCATCCTGAAAAGAGACAGGTGCGCCATGGTCAGAACAGTATACCTGGGGAGCTGACACAAGTAATCACAAAGAAAACTTGAAACACACATGCAATCAATGTTTTCTTGCATTATGTCGCAAATCAGAAGTCAGGGTCTTGGTTTACAGATACGTCGGTCGCCACACCAACACTGGACTCACTGGACTAATAACCACACTCAATACTCTCAACACTATTGCTTCACATAGAAAAGGATCAGAGTCCTGAGTTCTGCGGTAGAACCAACCTTCCTCTAATACCAATTTGTCACAACCTGTCCTTGGGGCCCATGCCGTGACTACCCCTAGCCCGCCTTCAATAGGCCAGGGGCTGGCGACTAGCACCAAAGGCGTAAATCCTGATAAATGGGAAGGCATTTCTTTTATAAAAGTAACAAAACACCACAGAGTACGAGCAGATGTAAAAACTAAGTAAAAAAAGGAAGTGATGAAAAGAAAATGGTCCAGAATACAAACCCAATCGAAAGTAAAGCTACAACTGAAAGAATGTACAACAAGAACAAAAAATACAATAGTTGGAAGAACGGAAGCAACTTCTGGGTCGTCCTCCTCGGATCGTACCTGAAGGGTATGTACAGATAGAGCAGCTCCTGGATCATCCACCATGTATCCTACTATAAGGGTAGGTACATATAGCCTCTACAAAGATCTTTCCCACCAACCTCCTACTAGTGTCTTCTCGTTGTGAAGTCCACCTCCGAATACTGATTCGTCGTATGGTCCACCTCCGGGTACGGTCCAGTACTCGAACACTCGACCTCTGTCAGAACTTCCCGTCTTCTGCAACAAACACAACGAGGTTCGAGCATAGCCTGTGCAGGGGTGAGTATAACGATACTCAGTAGGGTCCCTGATACCCTCAAGGTCTCACAGAATCCGACAAGGACAACCAATAAAAATATATCAACAGATAACCTCTACATAGGTATATTCCCATACATATACCTAAGTTATCAAGTAACCCATCTCAATCATGAGGAAACACAAATATTATAGACTCATCTCAACCAAGATTTTATTCATGACGTCGAAACCAAAAACGCTGGAGAACTCCTCCTCCGCCGAGTATAGAGGGCCTCCTGCAACAACCAAGCACGCCGAACTCCTCCTCTGTCGAGTACAGAGGGCATGCCGTTACAACCAAGAGCGTTGGACTCCTTAGACTGTTGTAATACTCCACCTATCGAGTATTGTGGGCCTGCTACTACAACCATGTGCTTCCCACCGTGGGTATGCCGCTAGAACCAATCACTCCCCCTCATAGGTTCCAGAGGCACTCCTTCTGTTGAGTACCGCAGGTCTACCACTACAACAAAGTGATCCTCCACTGTGGGTCTGCCGCTACAACCAAACGCTCCCCCTCATAGCCTCTAGAGGTACTCCTTCTGTTGAGTACCGTGGGTCTGCCGCTACTACCATGCGCTTTTCCTCAGTGGGTCTGCTGCTACAACAAAGCACTCCCCACTAGGCTATCTGAAACACACCTTGTCGATTAATCAGTAGTCTCCATGTCTCAGCCAGCTACTAGGTCTCTTCATTCTACTAGCTCGTCACTGAGAGGGTCCGATCCATGTGCTACTGGTCGATACTCCAAGTATCAAAATGTTCCAAGAATAAGTATCTCAAAGTACCGCCTCATCATAAGGGTCTCATAGCAATTGACAGCGCATCAGTCGGATGCTCGGTCTGTGAGTTACTAGCCTTTTCGTCCTTGGGGACCGGTTGGTTTCATGTGCGAACCAACCCGGTCATATCTTGACTGTACCCCAAACTCCCATAGGGTATGCTCATATGGGGCGTTTCTCAACGTGATCACTAACGCCGCTGACGGTTCGTCAAACGGACGTCCGGTCTGAAAGTTATCAGCCTTTCCGTACCAGGGGCCCTGTTGCATTTCGGGTACAATCCAACCCAACCATTATCCAACCTCATCCAAAACCTAGGGGAAGCATGCCAAAAGTTCTGTCTCGTCAATAGGATTCCAACAAAGTCGACGACACATCAATTGGACGTCCGAAGATAATGATATAACCGTTTCCACTCTGAGGGCCCAGTCGGTTTCGTATTCGAACCAACCCAATCGTACTCAAAGTACTCCACAACCTTGAGTGTAATATACCGAAAAGACCGTCTCGATTAAAGGGTCGTATCACAGCTGACAGTGCGTCGATCTGAGGTCCACAGCTCAAGTTATAAGCAACAGACCGAAGAGGTTCGGTATAGGGGGGTTTGGGCCCGGTCCGACCCGGCCCGATACCCCCAGGGTCAGCCCGAACCGGGTCGACCTGAATCGGGGCCGGGTCTGGCCCGTTTGGGCATGACACGACCCACCCGACGCGGCCCGGCTCGTCTGGGCGTGGCCCTGCATGCTGGCGGTCCGGCGCGCTGGCCAGGTGACACGGCCGAATGACCGAGCCGTTCGGATGAGGGGGGTGCTGCCCCCGCGTGTAGTAACTGCGGCCCCTTAATGGGGCTACTCACATCTGGCCAACTGGGGGTTTTGAACCCCCGGTTCTTCCATGGTACGACCGACCTGCTCTGTCTGGCCGGCTTCTGCCATCACGGGACCGGCAATGCCGGTCCCCCTGCTCCGATGGCGGCGGCCTGGAACCGGCCGCCGGTTCCCCTGCTCTACCACGGCCCGGAACCGGTCGTGGCCTTTATATGTCCAGCGCGGCGCGACGGCATCGCGACTTGGTTCAATTCTCAAATTTGTTGCACGACGGCGCCACACATTCCTTGCTGCTCGTTCCCGCGTGGTACGACGACACCATGTTACTTTCCTTCGAACCGCAACAACAAAAAAAAAATAATAAGGGAGGAGGTTCAGCCGTGTTTGTGCGGTCCAGACCCCTCCCATTAATTGATACCAAGTGGTCCAAATGAACGAGGTTAGATGATGAAATATTTCACAAACTAAAACACATAACCCCTACCTCAGCATTGTCACCGAACGAGAGTTCGTCGCGAAATTAACCGTCACGGAAGAAGAGGATCGTCGCGGAAGAAGGCGTCACAGAAGGAACATTATTGGCATTAGGTGATCTCCGAGGAAGGCGTCTCTCGCCGTCGTCCGCCGTCGGAGGTCGGTGTTCTTCATCGGCGGCGGTGCGTTCTTCACGTTCTTCGTCGAAGAATGAAGAATCCTCCAGACTTCTCTTTTTCTCCCAAAGGTTTCCACAACAAAAATTCCAACAAAGTAAAAAAAGCTCAACACTTATTTTATTAACATATCCTAAGAATTTTAAATTCAAAATAAACAAAACGAACCATTATTTCAATGAATTAATTGTAACGATTTAACCGCCCATATTAATGAGGCATTTCTTAACAAAAAAAACGCACGGTTTGACTTCATTAAAATGGGGGGTGCGGGTGCATTACATAGAAGGAAAGAAATGGTGGGGCTCGTGCGGGCCCCACCTCACAATTATCCTACCATGTGGGTAGGATATTGTGGGTTCCACCTTATCCACTTAACTTAGGTTAAGCCGCTTTAAGTAAAATAAAATAAATTGTCACACCACTTTTATTTTATTTCATAACAAAACCAAAAAAATTAAAAACCACACCCGAGAAAACGCAACTCCGGAAAAAGAGTTCCTAAGAAAATACAGGCACTGCGATTCCATTGGTGCCCTCAGAATTTGATTCCGAGCACTGGTTCAAATTTTAGAAAAACCCACTTGTTCGTTCACTGAACGTACCCGAGCTAATCTTCAAAATAAGCTTCTGGGCACAACAGGCCTCAGAATTATGTGCTGTCAAAAACTGCATTCTTGTAAAATCAAAAAGAAAATTAAGAAAAAAAAATTCCCTTGAATTTTATGAGTCTTTACATACATTGGGTGCTAAAATCAAAATCATTACATATTGTTTATGATAAACCCAGTGGATAGGCATGCATCATATAAATAAATACTAAATTATTATAGATGAATATTTAGTACATCTAATAACAACACATTCCAAAGAATCAAAATAGTAAGGTTTCTTTTGAGACTATATATATAATAAAAATATTTCATGAAATATATTCAATATCTCACAAAATTGTTTCTATCATCACAAACTTCTTATACTTATCCTATGAAAATATAATAGTTTTTTCATGGGGAAATGAAATTATAATATATTGTGACCTCAGATATTTTTTAATGGTAAATGTATATGATATTAATTGATGATAATAATTGTTCAGAATATATAAATTCGGTTATATGAGATTGATTATAACTTACAGGAACCATACCCATTATGTTAATGATTAAACATCATGAGTCCTAGAATATTTATTAGGTATAATTATGAAAAAATAACATAAAAAATCACGATCCATGATGATATAAAATATGGAAAATAAATAAGTGATTTCCTGAAAATTGTTTCATAATATTAGAAATAGAAGTAATATGTTATGTATTCCCACCATAAAATACATATCATAATAATATTTATATGAGAATTAATTTTGAATATTCATATGTTACGGATACCCACTTATGACATTTAGTACAAAATATGATTGGTTTAACCACCCATTCACCTTCTAAATCATTTACTACCTTCTAGTATACCCTATATGGATTGGGATAAATTACAATGTACACTCTTGGGATTTAATTCCATTGCTATCATGAGTTATCATATTTTTCAGAATATATTAAGGGTTTACAATATACCTACTAATCAAATGTAAATGTACCATTAATAGTTATCCCACAAGAACATAACAACATCAATAATATGTTTATAATGAAATTAAATTTCTGGAATGAAACAGTTTCCATATAACCATCCATAAAACACAATCATCATAAGATACATTGTGAAAGGAAGTGTATTGTATCCTTTCATCATATCCCTTCTTATGTAAAAATATATATGATGGATATATAAATTGATGAAAAATAAAAATATAAAATCTATTAAAGTATTATTGAAAGAAATACAATATATACTATCATTTTGATATCATTTAAAGAAAATTAAATAATAACATAAACGAACATTTATTTCAATATCCACGAAATATTATATTCGATTATTATTGATAAAGAAAATAAATGATGTTAAAAAAATCAATTCATGGCGTATATGTAAAATAAAAATATCCTTTCGCACATTTATAAAAATTAAAAACTATGTTATAGAGAAAACAATTTAAATGATTCATTTTAATTTTTTTAATGTAAAATCAATAAAAATAAGTTTATTATACATTAATTTATATATTAAATCATAAAAATAACAATATTACTATCAAGGAAATGTTAGAGAAATATTTCTTACCCAAAAAAAAGAAATAAATTTAGTTTTATATAAAAAAACTCATCAATCATTTTAGGTATTAGTCAATAGAAAAGGAAAGTAAATAATAAAATGCTATGATATAACAAAATTAGAATATAATTATTGCTTTATAAAATATAAGGATCATATAACCTCCATCAATGTAAATTTAGCAAAGGTAATCTCGAAGGGAAATGATATTATAACCTAAACCCTTACCTCATGTCCTAAAATGATTCATATAGGATCATAAACTCTTCCTAATAAATTTTTATATGTTCTAAATATATATCAAAATATAAGTATTTCATTTATCAAGAAATATTTGTCCACTATGATTTCATGTAATTTATTTTTAACATTTAATCATTAATATCTTTATTTGGGGTGTTAACTATAACGACCCATGTTTCACAAAACATTGAGTGAAACTGAAAAAAATCAAATAATAATAATATTATTTTTAAAATTATTTAACGCCTAGAAATTATATTTGAGGGAATGAATAGTATAAAATGAATTATAAATTATATTTTACACATGTTTAAATAACTATTCATTGGTTACCAAATTTATTATAAATGAAAATAAAACCTATTGAATATAAAGGATGTGTTTTTATGAAAACCTATTTAAAATAGAATAATTGTGTTTATAAAATCATAATAATCATTATGTATTTGTAATTAAGGGAAAATATTTATTATATATTCAATGTAATGTTTTAAATTAATATTATATGTTTTATAGTTATGATATAGGAACAAATACAATTTTTCGAATAAAAGAATTATTTTTTAGAAAATACATTTTTACATCGTTTTGATGGAAAATGACTTTTAAATATAATTTTTGTAACTTTTATATGTTCTATTTGAAAAAATAAAATTATTATTAATAATATAGACATAAAAATTTACTATGGGTGAAATAATAGTATTTTTCTGATAATGTTTTTTTATGAATAGTCAAAAAATACTGCATTTAAATTCAAAACTGCCTTTTAATATATTTTTTTATATAGTTAGATTTTAATTTTAATTGGTTTTAAATTATAACTAGATTATTTATTATCATTAAATTTAAATATTATCATTTTAAGTAATTTCATCTTTAAATCTGACATAATCACATGTAAATATTTTGATATTTATTACTTCTTGAAAACCCACCTTTTCGTTTTTAGAATGGAAAATAATTATAAATTAATTTCTTCAACTTCTGTTATTTGAATTTTGAAAAATGGATTAATTATTTGGAATCATATGGTTAAAATTGTTTAAATATGTACCTTTTAGTTTTAGACATTATGAATAGTATCTAGAGTAATTATTTTTATTTTCCATGGTTAAAGGGTAAATCTGGTAAATAATGGTAAAAGTAATATTATAATAATATATAATTACCATAACACTGGTACTAATCATATTCTATGAAATATTTCTAACAATGGTCATAATTGGGTTGATTTTGGGTCCCTGTGGATCCACCTGGGAGTGATAATGACATTTTATAATAATTAATTTAAATTAAAGAGGAAAATAACATAAACATGTATCTTGTACTATTTTTTTATATGAGGTTATATAAGTGATACATTAGAATATAAGTAGTCATTATAAATATAAAACAATTTCCTAAAAAATTATAATTTATGTATAATTTTTATACATTATACAAATAAATTTAATTATGACACTATAATGATGCAGTGATCTCTTCAATGATGAATGATTCAAAGAAATGGTATTATAAATATTAAAATAAATTTAACTTCGTTTTTAGCCCATAAAAAATTTTATAGATGATATTTACATATTATATTTTAGATAATTTCTTTGTATTGAATGAATCAAGTTTTATGACTTTAACAAAAATCAATTACTTTATAATATAAAAATTGACATAAATGAGTTTTCAAAAATAATACTATTTTAGTAAATTATATAATAGTCATAAAAATCTATGATTCTTCCAAAATAATTAGATAATGTGGAACATGTCATTAATTAACGACTTGTGGTTATCTTGGCATTTTATAGTATCTATAGTAACCATAAATTATGAAAATGTTTAAAGATGTGGTAAGAATTAATGTTTTAAACTAAGGGAGAAACCAAAAGGATATAGTTATATTTGTGTCCAAAACATGTATAAACATATTGGTTCAGGTTTTTTATACCATTTAACAACTCATCTTTGAAAGAAATGAGTTTAGGACCATTGTAACCCAATAATCATTTTATAATAAAATAATATATCAAATCATTCCTAAAGTGCCCCTCCTCCATCTTATAAAAGGCCACCACCTCTACCCATTTAATCACAGCTCTAGAGCCCATTGTATCATCCAAATTATTCTTTGATAAACACCCAATATCCCTATATACCTCCAATAATTATTACCTAGGGAATAATGAAATTTAATAAATCTTTTAGGTTCAAATCAAAAGTTGTTACCTGATTTATAGGTAACGTCTTCTCTCAAGTTCTTTTATTTTATTTTCCTTATCTACTCTATATGATCATATTATACACTGTTTAAATAAAAACACCTTTATACTCAATATAATAGGATTTTTTATGATAATTATTAGATCTGCACTTACACACACCTCCATCTAATGGATACAAACATATTGTTTCTGTGTACGGCGAACAACTGCCTCATGAAATGATGATTGTTCAATTTTCCCCTACCACCTCTTATGGTGGCCATTATGATGGAATTGTATTTATGTATGATATATATTATATATATATATCATCTCTATGATTCTATAATTTATATTTACAAACATACCTTTATTCTTATCATGATTTGTAAATACGATAATTTCATTTGTGGAAATACGGACTACTTCCCCCTCAAAGTGAAATGACTCGTTCATGCCATAAATAGAACATATAAATTACTAAGTTAATGAAATTATGTAACATATATATCATATTATATTATACTTGAATTATCATATACCTATATATCATTTATTTTTTCTATTCATTAATATGAAAAATAAATAAATGTAGTGTTCATGCGTACGTACGACTTACCATCACCATGAATGGTGATTTTAATTTATTATCCAAAAATGATATTTAATAATATAAATAAAATATATACTTGATATATATGATATTTAAATCATTAATATCATTGTGGAGGTGATGTAATTTTTACTACATAGACAATTTCACAAAAACAATTTAATTTTCGACTAAAGTACCGAATATCGACAAAACCACTAATATTAACTTAAATAATTATGTAATTTATATAGTGTGGTAATAAGTGATATAAAATGAATAATAACTTGAAAAGGTATATGAACCAAGTAGAAATTGTCTTAATTTTATTGTTCAAGAAAAATAAGGAACATAGGAAACGAGTTAGATGCAAGGTAATGGACTTCATCTCAATCTCCATTCATTAAAGCATATTTTGATAATATAAACCTCATTTTATAAGGTGTATAATAAAATCCATTGAATATTAATTTCATTAAAAGAGATTATTTTTTTTAATAATTTTACTAATTGAAATAATGAATGGTTTAAACATATACGGAGACAACGACCTCTCCGCTGGCATAATCATTATTTGAAATTTTCCATCCTCTATAAGACTTATTGTTTTTAAAATGAAAAGAAATACATTATTACATTTTTGGTTATCTTGGTATTGAAAATGATTTTTGAAATGTATTGAGTATTTCAATATATTAAAACGATTTATTTTGATTGCAATTGAAATGTTTTCAGTGAAATTTTGATATTTTCAATATTTTATGTGTTATGGTTATATAATTTTACATGGACATTTGATGGGTGGTTATATGATAAACCAAGGATGGGTGGTTACATGATAAAAAAAATAAGGGGTAGTTCTTTGATAATCTCAGGAAGGTTGGTCATGTCCTAACCTCTAATGCCTTAGGTATGGAAGTTTTTTGTATGGTTATTCTATTTAGTGAATTGTGTGGGAGTCGACCATGTGTTGATTACATTTAAGTTGGTTTTTGTCCCATGTTACCATTATATTTTATATGTTGATTTAAACGAGATTTATAGATATATTATGAAAATATAAGGTTATGCACTAATCTTATATTCAGGATGTATTTTTACTACTCCATGAAGGAGAAAAGAATTACTTTATGATAAAGAATTCATGGATTTATTGTTATCCCAAGACAAACAGTTTTCCTTATTTTTGTATGTCTTACTGAGCTTTTTATGCTCATTCTATGTTTTGAAATGTTTTTTCATAGGACATAATGGATAATAAATTCAAGGATGAGATCATGGAAAATTTATGGTGTTAAAACATGAAACTATGTCATGTTTCATTTTTAAGAGTTCGGGTTTTATAAAAAAATAGATAGTGAGTCTAAGTGTCTACTTGCAATATTCAAGATGATATGTAAACATTATAACCAAATTCTCTATGTCTATATACCTAAAAATATCATCAATGTGAATTAATTTCAAATTTTTATTTATCCTATTAATTAGTAATTTTTAATGATGGGGCCTTATAGTTGGTATCATAGATCGGTTTTGATAACATTAGAGGATAGGGTGATATTTAATCATAAGTGACATGTTTTCTATAACCATAGTGGTTAGTGTATTATAACCAATCATAGTTATTTTAGACAAATTGAATGACTTTCGGATAGAATGAATAACTATATATTAGTGTTTACCCTCCTCATAAGATAGTATATGACGATTTTACTGAAATACTCACACTAACCATTTTGGTTTTAGTAAATGGATGGATCTATAATGCACCAATGTAACTATGCATGTGACGGAAACTATGGTGGTTTTTTTAATAGACAATTGAATGAAATAGTAGCTATATTGAGAACTCTTGTGGTTATTCTTAACCAACTATCTAGAGACATGATTGACCACTCAAAACATGGTGATTATTATAAGGAATCATATATGAGAGAAAAGAATCCCTATGGAAGTTATGTAATAATCATAAAGGTAAGTGTATACAAAAAGATATGTGTCAAGGATGTAGAAATAAACACCTAGAAAAATGCTTCAATGGTATCGGGAGTTGTTATAGATGTGGTAATGATGTTCATAAAGTGATAACCATCTATGGATAAAGAAAGCGTTTAGTTGACTCCATGAAAGGGAATGAAGTTATTTCTGATGGATCAATTGAACGTTTTAAATGTGTGTGCATGGTAATTATGAAAATAGATGTTCAAAGATTGAGGTTCTAAAATTGGACCATTAAGACCATACAAATACATATTTACCAATACCTATTTCCATTATAATTGATGATGAGGAAAATTAAATGACCTATGAAACGTATGTATTATTTTTTTGATCATGTTTTGAGATTATTGTAATCTTAAGTCATTATGCATGATTTTTTTGTAGGATGAAAATATAAAAGAATATGATGACAAAACATGGATAAAGGATCTAGAATAATACTTGATGATTAATATTTATACATTTTAGGAATTGATTAGTTATGTTGGATCTATAGATGATGATATTTTTCAATATTTTAATGATGGAATTACATTGGAAGAATTCTAGTATTTCCAACCCTTATGTTTTTTATATAAAAAAGTTAATTGTGGAATAATTATTTTTTCTTTTTTTATATATAGTTATAAATAACCATTAGGGTTTGTATGGTCCTTGAATTTGAGGAAATTATGGGTTATTGATTTTTGGTATGATAAATGAGAGGTATGAGATAACCGTTGAGGTTAAAATTTGTTATGGTTATTTTTGATGATTTTATCTCAATTTGGAAATTGTTTAAGAATTATATAGTTTTAGGAAATTGTAAAACCATTGGAAGGGTGAAAACCCATCACATTCAGCAAGGCCGAGGGAATCAAACCTACAACCGAAATGCGACAAGGGCACATTACCTACCACTGGAAGGCTTGAAGTCACTAGTTAGTATGAATTATTATTTTTAGTTAAATGATTTTATGGTTCAAGAATATGTGGATTTTGGAACATATGTTTCATAAAATGGATATCCTTAGTAAAATAAAATGATTGGCTGATTAAGTGATAAATTGTTTTTTTGAAGGTATTCTCTCATTTGGGAACACTATATTCCTACGGAAAATATAATACTATGGAATTTTATTTGAGGGGTAATGGTTGAATTTTAATTTGGATGAATAAATGTTTTTTGTTTTGACATATAATGATTTTGTATATTAATGGAAATTATTAAACTATCATGAATTATATGGGATTAGGTTAATTACTTATAAGTATGATACTTTAAGAGTAGTCGATTCTAATTGGAGATAAATGTTAAGATTAATCCGGGAAGACTAGGTGATCAAATACTTATAAATTTTTGGTTTTTAATCTTTTTTTTGATTACATTGTTGAATTTTAAGGAAATTTTTTTGTTGAATGATCCTTGTTGAACGTTTGGGAATTTTTTTGGAGTTTTAGAGGTCAATATTAGTATGTATTTTTATAAAGTATTTCACTTTTTGAGGATTATCTGATCTTGTACAAACCTTTTTTTATTGATTCATGAAGATATGAAAAGATTGTAAATCTTTTGAGGGTTATGTGATTTTTTATAAGTTCATTCTAGCAGTACAGGTGTGACCAAGTCATCTTGAATACTCATTGTTTGATGAAAAGATGAGTTTGTGGTAGATATTTATTAAAGTAAGATACTCCACCTGACATGTAAGATTGTTTCCTTATGTTCTTATTCTAAGTTGTAATTGAATTAATCTACTTTGTGAAATGTAACTGAAAAAAATGTTGTATGTTTTATTTTCATACTGGGGAATCAAATATCATTTAACCAATAACCGTTTTACAGTTTTCTAGTTGTTAACTTTCTCCCAATCATGTTCTCTATCACTCTAAATCATAACTTGATGGTTATTTTTCTCTTTCATATCCATGTTTTCATGGAATTATAGTATCTATTATATCGGGTGACCATTATACTTCTCTTTCATTCTTTTAAAGTGATATTTTTTTACTCTTTTCCCGATGTGAGACATTCAAGGGAGTTTTCGAGCACTATTTTAATATTGAAAGGATGCAATTTCTAATAGTGGAGAAGTTTGTAACGAAAAGGGTATTTGTAGAATTATAATTTCTTTATCTATTAATACTTATTATTAATATATTAATTTTACATTAAAGTGGAATCTTTTTCTGATAGCGTACTTAACAATAAAAAACAAGCTTCTCTAAAATCTAACATTGCACAGAACATTGACCTATACTAAAAAATAATACAATAGTATTATCATTATTTTAAGTGGAAGTTAATTCATAGTCATTGAAATGGAGGGAATGAATAGTATCGACTGAATTCCAAAATATGGTTTACATATTTTTAAATAATGATTCATTGGTTACCGATTTTTTTTTGAAATGGAAATTAAAACCAATTGAATATAAAGGATGTGTTTTTATGAAAAACTATTTAAAAGAGAATAATAGTGTTTATAAACAAATATCACTATTTAGTGATTCTTATTTAATGACAAATATATGTTATATATTCAATTTAATATTTTAAATTCAAATTACATGTTATATGTAGATATTATATATGTACAAATTATATTTTTAATATAAAAGATTTATTTTAAAAAAAATGTAGTTTTAACCCCTTTTGATATTGAAGCCCTTTTAAATATAATATTTGTCACTTTTATATTTTCCCCTTAAAAAAATTTTACAATAGGGACATAAAATTTTTCATTGGATGAAATTTTGGAATTTTTCTTATAAAGTTCATTTTTTAATAAATTGGTAAAAATTTCTTCATTTTAATTCAAAACTACATTTTCATCTAATTTATTTATATAGTTATATTTCAATTTTATTGGTTTTTGATGTATAATTTTATTATTTTATTATCATTTAATCCAATTATGGTCATTGGATGTAATTTTACTTTTAAATTGGACATAAACACTTTCCAATATTTTTCTAGTTATTACTTTCTAAAAACTAGCTTTTTTGTTTTGAAAATGGAAATTTATTTTAAATTAAGTAGGGAAACTTTTTTGTTTTGAATTTTGAAAAATGGATTCCATATTTTTAATCATAAGTGTAAATTTTTTAATTAGGTAGCATTTATTTTTAAAAATTACAAATAGTATCTTCAGTAATTATTTTTATTTTCCACAGTTAAAAGGTAAATTTGGTAAATATGGGTAAAACTAATTTCATAATAATATATGACTACCATAACACATATAATAAACCTATTATATGGGATATTTAATACCTTGGAAATCATTGGGTCTATTTGGGGACCTCATGGATCCACATGGGAGTGGTAATGAAATTTTATAAAAATTAATTTAAAGTAAAGAGGAAAATAACATAAACATGTATCGTTTACTAAAAATAATTATATCGGGTTATATAAGTGATTAATATGAAAATAAATATGTATTACAAATATAAAATGATTTTCTACACAATGTTATTTTATTTATAATTTTTAGACATTAAATTAATAAATTTATTTATGACACAATGATGATGTAGTGATTGATTCATTTATGAATGATTCAAATAAATGATTTTATAAATATTAAAATAAATTTAATTTGGTTATTTTAATTCCAAATTCAAATTTTATGGATGATATTGATATGTTATTTTTTATTTAATTCCATTTTTTGTAGGAATTATGTATTTATGACTTTAAAAATCAATTACTTTATTGTGTTAAAATTGACCTAAATTTGTTTTTAAATCTAATACTATTTTAATAAATGATATAATTGTCCTAATAATATAATATTTGGAAAAATGAAATAGATAACCATTTACATGTCATTAATGAACCAATTTTGTTTCCCTTTGTATTTTATAGTAACTATTGTAACCATAAAATATGAAAATCCAAGAAGATATGGTAAGAGTTAATGTTTTTAACTGAAGGTTTGAACAAAAAAATAAGGATTAATTTGTAACCTAAACTTGTATGAAACAATTTTTTTAGTTTTTTAGACATATAAGAATCTTATATTTGAAATAAATTATTTTGGGTCCGTTTGAAACCGAAAACCATTTTATAATAAATAATATTTCAGACAATTCCAAAAGTGCCCCTCCTCCCTCTTATAAAATGTCACCACCTAAACCCATTTATTAAAAACCATAAATCCCCTTGGATCATAAAAAAATATTCCCATATAACATCAAAATATCCATATTTTCCTCTTATAATCATTAACTTGGGATGAAGGAAATTCAAGAAATCATTTAGTCTTGGATCAAAAGAAGTTACCCGATTTAGAGGTAACGTCTTATCTCAAGTTCTTTTCCTTTATTTTCCTTCTCCAATCCCTCTGCTATTAGTATTCATTTTTTACATAACAGAAACTATATCATGAATATATTATATTGTTTTTATGATAATAATTCTAACTACACTTACACACACCACCATCTTATGGATAAGAATATACTATATCTCTGTACGGTGAACTACTGTCTCACGAATGGATGAATGTTTGATTTTACCCAACCACCTCACATGATATAAATCATGATATAAATGTATTAATATTGGATATATATTATATTTATATGGTCTCTATGATTTTATAATTATTATATACAAATATACCTTTATTCATTTCATTACGTGTAAATACGATAATTTCATTTGAGGAAGTGTGGACTACCACCCATCAAACTAATATGACTCGTTCATTCCATACATGGAATATATAAAGTATGGAATTAGTGAAATTATGTAACATATATATCATATCATATTATATTGTAATTATAATATACTTATGTATCATTTAGTTTTCATTTCAGTAATATGACAAATAAATGAATGTACCCTTCATGTGTTCGTATGGCTTACCGTCTCCATGAATGGTGCATTAAATTTATTATCACCAGTTATTATAGACTATAATTAGTACATATTTACTTGATATATATGATATATAAGTCATGAATATCATTCTGGAGGTGATGTAATTTTCTCTACATGGATAATTTTGTCAAAATAAGTTCATTTTCGACTCAAGTTTCGAATATCGACAAAACAACCGATATTAACTTAAATAATTAAGTAATTAATATAACACAGTAATAAGTGATATAAAATTAATAATAAATATGAAAAATGTCCTGAATCAAGTAGAAATTAACTTATATTTATTATTCAGTAAGAACACAGAATATACATGATGATTCAGACGCAAGGTAAGGGACTTCGTCTCAATCACTTTTCATTGAGGAATATTTTGATAATATTCACCTCCTTTTTTATACGATGTATTATAAAAACCTTTGAATTTTAATTTAAATCAAAGGGAATATTTTTTCTATTAACTGCTTTTCTAAATGACAAATGGAATGTTTTTTGCGTATACAGTGACAACGACCTATCCGTCGCTGTAATCATTATTTGATATTTGGATTCCTCTATAAGACTAAATGTTTTTAAAATAAAATGAAATACCATATTCCATTTTAGGTTTTTTTTATTTTTTTTTTGAAATGGATTGAGTATTTAAATATCTTGACATTATTTTTTGTGATTGTAAATGAAATTTTATTAGTGAAATGTTGATATTTTAAATATTTTATGAGTTAGGATTATATAATGGAACGTTGACAAATTATAGATGGTTATGTGATAAACCAATGACGGTGGTTATGTAATAATCCAAATGATGGGTGGTTCCATTATTAAAAAAGTACTGGTGGTTATGTTATAACCTCCGATGCATTGGGTATGGAAGTCGGATTTATGGCTATTCCATTTATTGATATGTGTGGAAGTCTATTGTATGGTTATTCCATATAAGTATGTTTATGTCCCAAGTAACCTTTATAGGTCATATGTTACTTTCTATGGGATTTATTTTAATATTTTTGTTTAAAAAGGGAAATCTATGATCTTATATTAAGTGAAGAGTTTTTACTACTTCTTAAAGGAGAAAAGTATTAAGTTATGTTAAAGTATTCATGGTTTTCATGTTATCCCAATTATAACAGTTTTTATTATTTGTGTATTCATTACTGAGCTTTTTATGATCATACTATGTTCTGGAATTTTTTTCATAGGACATAATGGATAGAAAAGTAAACAATGGGATCAAGTAATATTTATGTTGTTACAACATGAAACGATGTCATGTTTCATTTTTAAATGTTTTTGTTTTATAAAAAAATTTACAGTGAGTTGATGTGACTATTTTTAATATTCAAGATGTTATGTATAAGTTATGACCCAATTAAATAAACCTATAATCACGAAAAGATCCTTGATGTGAATTAAATCCATGTTATTGTCTAACCTCAAGAATAAGTAATGTTTAAGGATGGGGCCTTGTGTTAACTGTTATGTTTCCCATGAATTTTTTAGTTCGATGGTTATGGCCATTCAATTTTTTTCATAGATTCATCATCTCCAAAATCCTAATCATAGAGTAAATATCATATATTTTCATTATATATACTTATATAACCCACTAAATAATTTTTTGATGAAAAATTCAATAAATTACTCCATGGGGGTGCACTCCACACATTTGCACATGTGATGTTTTAACATATAAATTAATTGTAAGAATAATGGGTAAATAATTATTCAACATTATAAAAGAATAATTATATCCCTTAAAATTTATATATTCATTATATATTTTCATATGACCATTTATGTAAAGTGGAAGTGAAAATAGGATCCCAACACTTCATAGACGTGGTAGTCTAAACGTATATAGGAGCAATGTTATCGTCTTCTAATGAAAGGGGGAGTATTTTGATAGATAATATTTTATTTTTAAATAAATATAATTATGAAATAATAATAATATTTAACCATAAAATAATTCTATATAACTATCTGTTAGATTATGTGATGAAAAATATAATACATCACTTCATGAAGACATCACTTTGTATGTACTAATGAGTTATGTTTTTGTTTTCAATTATAGGTAATATAGATAGTAAATTGATATAAGAATACCATAAATTAATTTTATTATAGAAATGGTACTTCTTACATAATGTTAATATGGTTATATATTATTCCAATAATGATAAATAATTATGAAACTTTACATAGACTGGTAAAGTTAATGACCTCTTATTGTTAAAATATTCCATTGGCTTTTAGGTTATTCCCTCTTGATATTCTCTTATACATAAAAATGTCATCTAGGATGGGGGTGTTGATTTGATATGTTATTTATGATTATCATTGTAAATTTATGTTGATCAAGTGGATTGGAGAAAGTGAGGAGATTATGATCCCTTTTATAGGAGTGGTGTATGGAAAAAAATTAATTGTAACATTAATATATAATATAATTATCACTTAATTCACGTAGCACTAAATTAGTAAAATTTAAAATATAAGTTGGTTCTGGAAAAAATAATATAAACCTTTGATATTTTAGATTTTTTGTGTCACATTGAATCCTAATTAGTTAATATTAACAATTTTAAATTATTTTATCTATAACCGATAGGAAATTATTTTCCATGGCATCTATTAATTATAGTTAAAAATAAAATCGGTCATAAAATTTTTTAATGTGATTTTTTAAAATTTATAATACAATTTTTTGATTAAATTTATATAAATGTTAGAAATTATTCATTATATAGGGGGAAAACGCCTAAAAACCATATTATGAGAAAAAATACTTTTAGGAGTAAATAATGAATCTATGTTAATTTATGAAAAGAAATCAATTGTAGTGGTAAATTAGAAATATATATTGTTCTATTATAAAAAAAAATAACGGTTCTATGAAAATAGAAAAGTTAGAGAACCTAATAGAATCACTAAACCACATCATTAATGTATAGAATTAGAAATAGACCTATTATAAAAACATAAAACATTAGTTGCAAAAAGTCATCCACGGGTTTAAAAATTCAATATATAATTTTCAAATTATTCATTTTTCTCCATAAAAAGATATTTGGTTCATATTGAGGATTCACATATTTTTAATTCATTTATACGTCACATTGATGTTGTTATAGGAAGTTTTTAAATAGAACAACAAAATCAATATTCAATAAAAAAACAACATTTTCTAAAATATGTTAAATATTCATCCAAATATACATTTTATATTATGATAAAAAAATGTAATAATTTCATTTAACAATTTAAATTATTAAAATTTTAAAATTTATGTTTTTAATTAAAATAAAATATATTATTTAAAATAACAGTTATAAATAAATTTTTATTTTAATATAAAAGTGTTTTGAACCTTATATTATTTCATTAATAAAAATCAAAATTATGTACTTATTTCCAAGTAAGTAATAAATAAATTGGTATTATAAAAACATTTCATCATATATTTTTTTAAATATGTTACTCTTATTCATTCCTACCAATCTAACAAAAACACTATAATAATAGTAAATAAATAATAATACCTCTATACTATATCAAAGTTATTTAAATATCACTATTTCACGCACCACAACATATCAAACACATACACGTTACTAATGTCAAAATATTATGAAATCCATAGATATTATATTTTACCTATTATAGAAATTATATCATCTCAATTTCTATTTTTAATTTTATGGAAATGATTTAAGACAATGTTAGAATACATTTGAAGGACTTGATAATAAATTAACATATATGGGTGGAAATATTTTTTAATCAATGTATATTATATTTATTTTTTAGAAATAAATTAATATATTTGTAGTTAATAAGAAGCATATCATTTCCTTAATTTTCCTAACACGTAAATTTATTCTAAGACTCATACTTATGAATTTTTTTCCATAAGCATACCTTGATAGCTCATAGATATTTTCTATAAAGGTCCCAATTGATTTATCATACTTATTATTTATTTAAAGAAATATTTTAAAATTTAGATATGGAATGTGAGGGAATATAGATTCTTGATTTCATCTTGAAATTTCATCATTTTTCCATGTTTTTAGTTGTTTTTAACCACATTTTTATTTAAAATGATAAATAACCATGATAGTTATTTCATTAATGAGACACTAAAAAAATAATTTAATGGATTATAAGATCATAAAAATAATGATATGGTATTCCATTTATATCTAGAAATTCACTAAACTTAAAATTGTAAGGATATGTTTTGATAAATTTTATAAATCATTGTATGGAGAAAAAATAAATTAATCCTAAAATCCAAAATAATAGAACCCAATGATCACTATAAATGATTTTATAAATAATTGGTAATTTAATGATTATGGTAATTGAGATAACCATTATAT
Organism: Viscum album; assembly: GCA_963277665.1. Classification (NCBI taxonomy): domain Eukaryota; kingdom Viridiplantae; phylum Streptophyta; class Magnoliopsida; order Santalales; family Viscaceae; genus Viscum; species Viscum album. The sequence goes on along the minus strand of OY728163.1, from coordinate 712,004,184 downwards.
AATTTTTTTTCATTAAAAAAATTATTTCATAAAACATACTTCATTTAGAAAAATGATTTTATACTATTAATCCAAAAAATCATGATTTTCATTAAAAATTACAAAATATAATTGATTCTTAATTTATAGATGATGATTTAAAAATAAATTAAATTCCTCAATTTTTTGAACATATGTAAATTTAAAAATTAAAAAATAATAAAAATATTAACACTTTTAAATAGTGAATTAAAATAAAGGTTTTAGAAATATATAATTATACTTTAATTGAGTGACCTTATTTTTAATACAAATTTAATTTAGTTATAATATTTATATTTAATAGTTTTATTATAGATTAATGTTAGCTACCAATCATTTTAATATTCTAATGGTCATGTTACTATTCTAATGGTTAGGTTACCATTCAAATAATCAAGTATGTCAGATAATTACTATAATAACCATTAATTTAAATTATTATTCATTCACATAGTTACTACTCAAAGTTATATTCTTACAAAATTTGAATCATATTTGTAATTTTTTATATTCTTTTTTATAATGATAATAGTGGGTGTGATGTTTTTGTGAAAGCATGATACTAATGACTCTTAAATTATAATCAAATTTTTTTTCTATTTTATAATAACTCGTTAGTCCTTTATTAAATTTTTGGAATATATTTTTCCTCCTTTACTATTCTATATTTATTAAATATAATATCATTTTTATATAATGTGGTGCATATGATATACATTATACTATATATCTAGTAATAATATATATTTAAATATTAATAAGAAAAATTTTAACATTGAATACTATGGGTTACTATATTGTTCTCCAATTTAGAAATTTGATTCATAGAATGTCAATTCAAAACCACTGTTATAAGTAAATCAAAATCTATTGATTCAGTGTGACATTTTTTAAAACAAATCCTCATCTAAAATGTGGCTACACCAAAATATATTAATAATGTTTTTTTATTTCTTTCGTAGTGAATCGTCTCAATGATATACTAACTTCACCATTTGATCCTTGAGAGTATTGAAATTATTTTATTATACCACCACCTAATTTACTAAAAGTGATTAATCATGTATGTACATCATGGGGATAGATGCATATAATAAATAATACAGTTGATATTGGTTTGATTAATATTCATGTTTATACGAAACTAATCCTATTGATTAAGGATCTCAATGGTCCAACTAATCTATGGTTTATGCCTTCAGTTCTTTAAGAACTCATGTATATATTTAAATAATATATTTAAATGACTACTTTATAGTCAAAGTTAAACACTTGGTCTCTATGATGACTCGTAGTAATGATATTTTTTCAACACTATACAACATTAAAATATTTTTAAATTGGATGAACATCCACTAAGAATGATTTCATAATTTTAGGTCCTAGTATCATTTTTTACTATATTAATCATATACATTTGAGTATTATATCATTTAACATATCTAGTTTTATATGTGTCTAGTTTAATAAATCTGAAAATTCATATCTTTTATAAACATTATTCCACGATTTTTAACATATAGATTTATATAATACAATTATAGAATATTGATAGGACTAATATATTTTTTAAAGTAGATACATAGAACATTTATATTAAAAAGAGATAAAAATAAATTATTTAAAACTCCATATAAATAATTTAAAAAACCCCTAATCTACCTAATCTATAATAGATAACATAGGGATATACCTAAGAAATGGGTGAGATCTAAAGTCCAAGAAGAAAATAAAAAACATAACATAATGAAAGTAATATATATGAGTTAAGAGAAACACTAATGTGAAATAAATGGTTGATAATAAAAAACCTAAACATCTTTTGATGATATAATATGATTACATTACGAAATCATAGGAATGAATAAATAAAAAAACATTATAAGAATTAGTCAAGGGTAACCACTATGTAAGATCATAGACTTCATGGATGTTTGTTATTGTCTATTTTTTGGAATCTATTAAATTAAGTTAATAAATTGTTTATCGGATATATGGGGAAGCTTGGGTGCATTCTAGGGGCTCATGAAATGAATGAAAAGTGAATTGATACATCATGTGAAAGTCACGTGGTTCGTAAACTATTAGTGTAGATCGTGCCAGTGGGAAAGACAAACCCTATAATACTATATAGTGGAATTTCATATATTCAGTGCATGGTTTTTCAATCTGTATGGGTTCCCTAGGTAATTGTGCGTCCTATCCCCTCCTGGACAAAGGATGGGCCACGGTTTGGAAAACTGTGTGGCCAAATGGTGTGCCCCATTAAAAATGGGTATATTACCATTTCCCCCCTTATGATTTTAAGGTTTATCACCCAATCCCCCCCTCCTTTCTCCTCTAATAATCATAGTGATAAATCATTTTGACCATTAGTTCCCAAGCATCGATCTGTTATTCTAAGCCGTTTGGAGAACCGCTGGGTGTAGACCGATGCTCCGAGTGAGTATAATGCTTTACATTGATATCTTTTCTGGATTAGGTCTTGTAGTTTTGTTCATATTCTTATAAAGAAATAGAAACATATATTTCAAGAGGATCATAGTATGGGGCATCATGGGGTTCTTGAATATAGATATGTGGCTAATTTAAAGCAATTTTCATCTATGGATTCATCGTATATAGCATAAATGTTATTTCCCAATGATTTATTATTGTTTTTTCAAGTGTGGTAGTGATATTCGTTACATTGTGACATGTATTTGAATCCTTTAGAAATATTTGGTAAAATATTCAGATAAATGATTATTTAGATGCCTCATAAACCTTGTGGGATGCGTCAAGATTGATTAGACTATTCATGGAAACCCAAGAGGTGTGCCAATATTCTCGAGCATAGAAAATTTTAATTTTAAACTCTAGTTCATTTGTTTTGAAATAGATCCCATTATATAAGTGTTGATATGTTAGTTTTAATGATTAAAATAAATTAATGATGGTTTTTTCTATTTGATCACAATGTCATAAGGGATTGTTTTATAAAATGTGGAAATGGTTAAATTGAATAAAGTGAATGGTTCAAATGATGTTTTAGGTAGTAATTGAGTTTCATAAATGATATAATGCATGTGAATTTATAAATTATGTGAAATGGGATAATGTATTAGAAGATTTGAGTGAGCTAAATGGGTTAAGGTATGAAATTGGAAATGGGTTAAATGTGTTATGTTATAAAATGGTAAAGGTGATAGAAGGATAATGCTTGATGATATATCCATTGTTGAGTAAAATTTGAATTATGAATGTTATTTAATGTGATTGTGTATGATTTTTATTATGATATATGTTGTAAATGGATAAATATGAATATAAAAATGGATTAGTGGTGTGGGATAATGAACTAAGGATCCTCCCACATGTCGGGTTAGATAATGTATCTAAACCCCACCCTATGAATGCTTGGGGTAGAGAGCCGGAATAAGTCTCTAGGACCATTGTGGATGCATTTGAGGAGACTTCCTATACTAAGACTCCATGTTATGTGTGTTGTAATGGTTTATGAGTTGTGTATCCCTAGTGAGATAGGGAAAATGACTAATTTCATTTTTCAAAGTAATTAACATTCTTAGGGCATTGTATAAATTAGGTAATTTTAATATCCATTGATCAATTGATGAAACTGGATTCAGTTATAAAAATGGTTGAAGTGGATATTTTTATCTAATGGAACTTGAGTTGTCTTCGTTTGCCTTTTCATTTATTCAAAACATTGATGCTCTTATAGATTAGACTCGATATTTTTTAGCAACATTTGTTGATGGCCTACTAAATTTTACTCACACCTCGTTCAACCCGCCATTAGGACAACAAGAAAATTTCATGGTTGCAGTTTTGGATAATGGAAAGGCCATGCTCAAGGGAATTGAGTTTGTCTTGAGATGTGCATAGATGGAGAGCTAAACATGGAGCCATGAGCCATTTTTTGGATTGAAAAATTGAATTTATTATTTATATTTTCATCACTCTTTTCATTGTTATTAATACAAGAAATATTTATTATTCAATTTGGTTAGTAACCTATTTGGGAAATGGTCAGTAATGTGAGTTTCTAATTTATTATTTATTTTATATTTTATTTAATATGCTAGGTGGTTTGGTGTACTCTCTTAAAGTGGTTATTTTATCCTAATGCAATCTATTAGACCCTCGCTACTAGTTAGAATTCTTTTGGCATATATGGTGGCATGCATGAGGTCATTTTGTGACCCAACTCAGAGAATTGGTTTACAAGATTCCGAGTTATGGATGTTACAATGTGGTGTTAGAGATGATTTTTTCTATGTATTACTATATAAAAATAGTAGAATGGATAATAATATGTGTATGGTCTTGGAAAATATATCATTCATAAGATCAGTTAACCCATGTTTGGGGGGGAAACCATGTGACATGGTTGTATTGTTTCTCTTAGTGTGTGTTGTCTTGGTTGAATGAAATTTTACAATTGGGTGATGCACTTGTTTTGTTATGTAACTATTTTATGATATTTTTATCATTGATTTAATGGAATGTGATTGTGCATTATTCCATCATTATAGGAACATATTTATATTGGTCTCATGCATCATGGTACTAACACATGGGAAGGATGTGTTGGGCATGAATGGTAGAATGCATTTCTATTTCTTGAATACTATTAAAAAGTGGTGTCTAATAAAGATGATAAAAATGGAAAATGGATTGAATATTAATTAATGGTTAAATAATTTTTCTTAAATTAAAGGATGTAAATGAATTAAAATTATTAGTTGTAACAATTTTTCAAATGGGAAATGATCTAAGAGAAAAATAGTTATGTGATAAAAATAGAAAAAATTAAAACAGAATGGTAAAAAACATCTTATAGCTATGTGAGTCAATTTATCCTTATTGACCATGACCTATGGTATGGATGGATGATGGTATGATTCTATGTGTGATGGTGTTCTTTGTATAGTTTTTGTTAAATAGGATGTTAATGGATAGTGGAGAGCCTTCTTCTATGTAATCATTGGAAGCTTTATGTTATGTGTTCTATGGATCATGATTGGAATTGTAGATAAATTCCACCATGATGATGTGTGATGGTTGGGAGATATGAGGGTATCACCTAGAATACTTCACCAATCTTAGAAAAAGAGACCTTGTTGGTCAAGGGTGACCGAGGAGAGTATGTGTTCTATGATAACTTCACTCTTTGTAAACAAATGATGGAACATGACCCAGGTCAGGTAAGGCTGAGCATGTTCAATCTGACTAGAATGTTCCGGTTGTAACAAAGTATATCATTTTTTGGATTGGGTGGACTTGAGTACTGTGTTTTTTGGAATGTTAGTAAATGAAGGGACATGGGAAGTGGGTACCCCTAGTTTTGTTCACAAACCATATTCATGGTTTCTTTGTGTAGTGGGAGTGCACTTGTTTAGATACATTAGTGATACTGTTGTGTTGAGTTGATGGGTCTTCGTTGTAGTACCATTGGAAAAGTTGTAGATTTGAGTTTGAGTGGTAATATCTAGGAGCATGGATGTGGTAACCATTGGGGGTTCTGATCGGTTAGGTTGTGTTGGGGATTGGATTGAATTTCTTGGGTCAACATTCTGTTATTTGGGTATGTGTTATTACAGGTTTCAAACCTAGAGTAAATTCATTCCTTAATGTTCTGTAAATCGGGATTTTAGACGAGGGTTGGAGATCCATCCATTAGTGGGTACACGATATAATATTGGTGTATAAGTCCATGAGAGAGGTCTAAGTGACTTGTTAATAATAAAACTAGTTTGGGAAGTTGGTATTTATCGACTCACGAGAGAAACCCATGAGAGTGGTTATCCATTTTGAAATCTCTCTAGGGTACATCAGTTATAGGGGGATGTTTTGGAATTGGAAAGGTGTGGGTTAGGCCGAGAAGTATGAGTGGGAAGTGAAATGGTATTGGTAGATACGAAATGAGTTGTGATAAAGATTTGACATTGTTGGGAGAATTGAGGGTGGACTATAGGAAGGTTAACCCAGTGTTTCAGGATCTCATGAATGAAAGTCAAGGGTGGGTGATTCAGTGGGGGAATCAATTCCCTTAGGGTGTCATTGAGTTCCAAAAAAATGGTATGATTCTACCTTGGGTTCACTCTTAAAGAGAGACTTGAGTAGATGAGGTTGTTTTTAAGGATGGTTTAAATGGGAAGGATCATTATGGTTCTTGAAATTGTGCCTGATAATGTTTGATGTGGGAAGTGATTAGAATTATGTGGATGATACAAGAATGACTAAGACATGGATGGAAATTATTGATATGAAAGTGACACTCTGGGTGATGGGTGTTCATGTTGTTGAGATTGTTATGTGAATGGATAGGTTGATCGAAGTGAACTTTGATAATGAATTTATTCTAATGAGGTAGACCGACCCATAAGAATAGTTAGTTGGGTAGGTGGATGTTTGGGTATAGTTATGTATGGATCCTGTTGTTCATAGTTGGGATTAGTGTCTATCATAGTAAGGTGTGGGACCTTGAGAGATCAGATGAGGTCCATATGTGGGAATGTGCTGGTAAGGACCAGTTTTGTATGGGATGGGTGAACATGTGTCCCTAGATAAGCACATCCCTTTATTTCTGAAACCAAAGTGGGAAGCATGAAAATGTAAGGGATTTTTGTTTTTTATTTATGTTCTAGGCCATTGTGCTTCAATTGATAACAATTGTGGTTGTTCTAGAAGAACATGATAGTCTTGGTTGCAGTACTTCCACAAAAAGTGTTAGTTCATGATTAATTCATAAAGAGTGGGGAATAAGTGGTCTGTTAGGTTAGAAATCCCACATGGATAGTGGTGATCAGGTGTTGATAAGGTATTGGAGTTTAAGGAATCCAAATACTTTATACATGTCAAGGTGTCCTAATATTGGGAGGTGGTATCTATGATGGATATTTGTGATGGTATTCATTTATATCACCTCATCATACTTGTAGCTAGTGATGATTATTCCAAATATCTTGACATCATCACACATATGATAACAGAGCTCCAGCTTATGCCAAGTTACCTATATGTATTTTGGATTGATGTGGGGCCACATGGAATTTATGCTCATGGATAGTTTCTTGTTGAGATGAATGATTGGGAGTACACAATCAATTATTTAGGGATGAGGACCTTGGGATGGATTAAAGGTTTAATGATGTCATGGGTATAGTTCTGGGAAGCTGATATTTTTTTGTTGTTCTAGTTGATCAAATATGACCATACACAAGATTTCGGAGTTTCTCTTGTGTATAAAGTGTCATATGTGGTGGTTGGAGTTAATCGGGGAGAGAAATAGAAATGAAACTCCTAATGTGGGGATAAATAAGTCAGTCAAGGAGCTGTGGATAAAACCATGAGGTGGAATTGGTGGCATTAGGATTCCAATGGGAAGCCTATGAGGATCACATTTGGGTTTCTTGTGAAGCATTAGGTGGACCGTGGATGTGGTGGTTGACTGACCATTAATTTGGATTTGACGTCAGGGTGTTTCTAGGAAGAATCTGAGATTCCTATGATAAAATCATAGATTGGACAAGAAATGGAGGTTTGGTATTAAAACATTATGAAATATCACATATGGACTTGAGTAGTATGGACTAGGTGACCTTGGAATGTCGATTGTGATAATGGAATCATGGGTATGTTATGTGGTATCATTCTAATAGTGAAGATGGGTTATTCCAAGATGAGTCAGATGGGGAATTTTCAATGAAGGAAGGAAAATTAATGATGGTAGTGGTTTTTCAAACACCATTAGCATGATTTTTAGAATTATAAGTGATTTTATAACGTGTAATGGGTTTTGGGGGAGTACCAATTTTCACTTAGTTGATTAATGTGTAGAAAAGGTTGTTGTGATAGTAATAATAATGGGATCACTGAAGCATGATGATGTTTTAGAATATAGTGGATTACATGATAGTAGACAAGATGATAATTATGGTATGACACTATGATAAAAGGAAACAAAAATGGAATATTGAAAACCACCACCAGTTTGATGTTTTATTAAATGTGTGTATCAAAAATGATGGAATAATTGATAGGGGTAAATTTTATTCTTGGTATTAAACGGATTAAAGATTCATGTCTATTTCGGGTTGTTTTTTCAGCATGGCTGGATGCTAATGTTGTGTAGAATCCTGATGTGTTTCTGGGAATAGTTTGTTGGGAAACACATAAATTTTTTTGTTCAAGATGAGTTGAGGTTCCATTGTAATTTTTCAATTATGAAGCGTCTAATCCTAAAATATGGTGGTGTTGAGATACAGTGCATGGTTGGGAGAACTATAGTAGGAAAGAGACAATTTATGATGATACTGGTGTTTCAGATTAGAGTATTTGAGTAAGTATCACTCTACTATTTTGACCGTGACAATGAGTGTTTGATCAAATGTTGATTAGTTGACTGCCCTAAGTGTTTGGGTTGTTATTTATTTTTTTATTTGTGTATTTGTACCGTCAATCCTCATGTATTTGATCAATGTGGGTTTTGAAATTTGGTTGGGAAAATTGTGCGTTTCTTCAGGTGGTGTCAATTTTTGGTTAATGTTGATGTTTTGAAAATACGGAAAGAATGGTGCCAAGTGATTTGGACCATGATTTCCAAAGATTATTGGGATGATGTAGTTTCTAAAGGCTCTTCCATGACGGTATGATACTATGTCTGATGATTCTTTTCATTGAAACTTAGGTTGAGGTTTATGAGGATTCCCTATTTGGTTCTTACGGTTGATACATTCGGATAGGTTGATGCATCCTTTGAGGAGCATTCAAATCATGTTCTCGATCATAGTGAGAATATATTGAAGATAAAGACTATGACTTTGGTTCTTATACTGTAGAATCCTGGTAATGTTCTGGAAGTCACATAGGAGAGGGAGATGGATACAAAGACCTAGTGGCCCGATCCTTTTTCTTTGGAAGCACTATGGGGATATGAAGTGTTTCTTTGGGATGATCCAATATATATTGGCTAGGATTTAAGATCCTAGACATCATAGAGGTATGTTTTTATTTAATTTTATTTTCATCCCCTAAATTTCGATATATAAATGATTATTGGGTGTGTGAGGAAGCTCTGTGGTGTTTCGGGTGTTCAGGACAAAAAATAAAATGGGAATCGCGCCTTCATTCTTATGTCGCAATGTGGGCGCATGACTACTATAAACTATGAAAGGGGGAAATCCAAACCATACAATGTTGGATAGTGGAATTTCTCATGGTTGGTGCACATTTTTTCAAATAGTGGGGGCTCATCAGGTAACTGTGCAACATATCCCCCCTTGGAAAGAGCATAGTGTATGGCTGGCACACGATTTGGATAACCTTTCTGTAATCCTGAACCCCATAAAAGTTGTGTATTTTACAATTTATTCATGTTGTAATGTTAAGGTTTCACACACTATTTTACCCATAATTTCTCCTCTACCACCCCTAGTTATGAACCATTGTGGATAAGACTTATCAAGGGTCAAACTCCATCAATTTTATGTTGTTTGGAGCACCGTTAGGTGAAGATGGAAGCTCCATGTGTGTCTAATGCTTCTCATTTCTCTGTTTTTCTAAACTAGGGATTTTTGTTTTTTTTTTCTTCTTAAAACAAATGAAAACCCTATTATTCTAATAGATAATAGGTTATCCATTCAAGGGGTTCATCAATATGAATATATGTCTATGGTTAAGTGATTTTTCATCTATGGATTCATGGTAGATGGTCAATAAGTTATATCCCATAGTTTTATAGTAGATATTTTCATGTGTGGTTGTCATATTGATTCCCTCATGATATGAATTTGATTCAGTTAGTAATATTTGGAAAATTGGTTAGATAAATGATGATTTAGACCCCTCATGATCAAATTTGTGATGCTTCGATATTGATTAGACTATTTAGGGCCATCCATGGGGTGTTCCAATATTCCAGAACACAGAAAATTGTAATGTTAAGCATAATGTTCATTTTTGTTGAAATAGATCCCATGATAAATCTATTTATATGTTTGTTCAAATGATAAATATAACTAATCATAGTTGTTTATAGTTTTTGGAAATGGAATAAGGAATTGTTTTGAATAATTTTAAAATTGTTAAATGGAATAAAGTGAATGTGTGAAATGACATATGATTTTTTAACTTAATTTTGTAAATGGGATAATTCATGTGAATTGATTAATTTTGAGAATTTTAATAAGGTGTAGAAATTGTTGAGTTAGATAGATGTGTTATGGTATGAAATTGGAAATGTGTTAAATATGATATGATAAGTAAATGGTAAATGTGCTAAGTGGATAATATTTGATGATGATTCGTGTGTTAAAGGAGAAATGAATTGTGAATGTCATGTGAATTGATTGTGTACAATTTATGTAATGGTATATATAGTAAATTTATAAATATGAAGGCTCACAAGGCTTGTTGGTGTGAGATAATGGACAAAGGCTCCACCCATTGGTTGGGTTAGACTGAGGCTGTAAACCCAACCCCTAGAATTCATCAGTTAGGAATTCACCAATGGTTCTAGGACCCTAATAGATTCATTTGATGAGACTATCTCTACTGGGTATCCAAGTTAAGTGTGTTGTTGTTGATTATGAAATGTTTATCTCTAGTGAGATAAGTAACATGACATATTCTCTTATGAAGAGTAATTGATAGGCCTATTCCATCACATAAATGTTTTAAATGGATAACCCATTGAATACGTGAAGAAAATGTATTAAGTTATTAAAATGGTTAAAGTGAATGTTAATAAATAATGAAACCTGAGGTGTCATTAATTAATTTTTTTATTTATAACATGTATGATAATATGTTTAGATAATATATTTTCTAGACCTCATTAGTGTTGTAATAATGAGTTGGACTTACATCTTTGACAGACCGCCATTGGGTACCCGAGGAGATTTCATGGTTTCCGGTCGGGACAATTGCAGAATCCCTATACTAGGTAATTGATTTGGTCTTAGAATGTTCACAAATGTTGATCTAGACATAGAGTCATGACCCTTTTGGGATTTGGTGGATCTTTTTATATTTGAGTTTTTCTTCTCACATGGTACTGTTAGAATGAAATTGAATATATATATTTGGTTTTGGTGAGTACCATATTTTGAAAATGGTCAATAATGTATGTTCCTTGTTTGTTGTTGATTGTTTCCATTATTTAATATTTTATCTTTAGTGGAGTACTATGGTAAAGTTTGTCTAGTCTCCCCACAAGAATCATTAGACCATCTTTTCTACTCAGCAACCTCTGGTATACAGGGAGGCACACTTAAGGTTGTGTGGTGACCTGAATCGGAGCACATGTTTAGTGGCTTCTAGGAGGTGGATGTTATAAGTTGAGAAAATATAATATATTGTGCTCAGGATACCCACCCATTCATTTTATATGGTTTTTATTTAGATAAAAAAATTACCCAATGAATTGGATGGATATATAAGTCTAGGTTTACCTATCTGATTATTTACGTATACATGCATTTGTGTGCAATAATGAACATAAAATATAATAATTCCATTCAACAATTTTAATAACATAATTATGGATCATAAGTTAAATAAATTTATATACCAAATTAATTATGGATAGTCACATCTTGGTTATTACCCTTCAGTTAACATGAAAATGTATATTCAAAAAACAACTATTTAGCATGGAATATCATGAGGTAATTTCAGCATAATAACATGTGTATATAAATTTTCAATGAAGTGTTTAATTATAGTTAATGTTGAAATATAAATAATTTGGAATCTAAGGACAGAATAGGATTTTTTTAATCACATTACAACATTAAAAATTATAAATCAAAAGATTTGGTAGAATAAAACTACTTGAAATAAAAAGGATGGGAAGTGGATCTCTTACTATTAGAGTGTTCTTTTAAAATATTGGGAGTATCTTTATAAGTTATTTAGAACACATTGAGAGGGATTTATAGATTTAGTGGTAGGGTAACCTCATTCTCAATTGGTTGTGAGTGAATATTAGTGAGATGTTGGGTGAATATTTATATTAAAAAAGAGGGGGATTATTTATTAATTTATAAACAAATGTTTTCGATCCCATATATACATCATTCAAAATGAAAAACATTTACCTGGTTTTAAACCATTATTTCAACCAAAGAAGATTGGATTTCATTATTTTATAAGTTCAATAACTGATCATATTAATATAATACCATTCTTGTTGTGGAAGTGATTCATTTTTATAATTGTTTTTTAAAAAAACCAAAAATATTGTATTGGTTCTGGGGGATACATCAAAGGTTTTTGAAATTTATAAAATAACATAAAAACATAGTATTTTAAAATTTTAATATATATATTTTTACTTAATTCCATCTATCGAATCTATTAAAAAATAATTTCTCTATCACGACATCATAACCCCTACATTATTTAAACCTTAATAAATTTTAACCCAAGAATTTAATTTTTTCATAAATATATGGAAAGGCGACCACTAGTTAATTTCAACATGTTAATGTGAAAAATTATATTTTTTCCATTTTTTTTCTTCTAAATATGATAATTTACTCCTATGAAAATATTCCTTTTGAAAAATTATTATTTTTGGGAAATAAATTTTATCAAACAAATATAAATATTTCATTGGAATTTAATAAATTATAATTTCATGATTATATAATTAAATATTATTTAATAATATTATTATTTTAAAATAAATTTTACTTTAAAATTATTTAATTTATCAATAATAGGGTTTTACATAAAAATATAATTTTCCCAGAAATTCAATATTTATTATTTCATATCAAAATATAATTTCTATCAAACTCATTATATAAAATTTTAAAATGTAAAAATAAAAATTTAAAATGTAATAATTATTCAATTTTTAATAAATTTAAAAAACTATATTAGCATGGTATAAAAATATAATCTCATATAACACTAATATTTTTTGAGCATACAGTTAGAAATAGTGGTACCATCTTTCGATGGTTTAGATAACATGGTATGGGTCATGATCATAAAAATATTGAACTTCTATCATAAATGGTTTCATTCAATCTTTTTTTTGTTGAATGTGGACTTGGAATTAGTCAATGAAAAATAAATAATGTAATCCCAACTCCCCCAAAAGCGTTGATAAATAGCCTTCATAGGCTATGATCATACATGTCAACGCTACCAGTTCTCCCATCGGTGTCAATAAAACATTATCATAACATTAAAATCAATGTAATCATAACAGTTAATATAAAATAAATATATTATGAATATTTATCATTCTTAACCATAAATTGAATCAAATAGTATATATTTTTTAGCATTCAAAAATTACTAAAGTAGTGCATATGATTTCAATAACTACTATAATAAAAAAGGCATTTATATATTATAATGGGAATTTAATTTATAAATGTATTGGTCATTAAATTATTTAAGCCTTTATAAATTTTACCCTTGAAATTCTATTTCACACAATGATATTGTTGAGGGTACTTCGATTTGATCACCTCTTCTAGTTCCCATGTCATCTCATCATATATGTGGTTTCGCCACAACTAATTGACCATGTGTTTTTTTCTTATATTTTAGAACATTATTTCCATGATATAATATCTTTACTAATTTCCCATCATATGAAGGATATTTTTACAAAGGTAAAATTACTTGATTTAATACATGTGATGGTTTTGATATGTACATCTTTAAGAGGGATACATAGAACCGATCGTGAATTTGATATATGTTTGGTGGTAGTTATAACTGATAGAATATAGATTCAATAAGATCAAGGATATAAAAATTGTTATTGAATCTAGGAATAATATTTCCCTTTCTTACCATCACAATATCACTGACCCCAAACTACATGTCTTTTTAAAGATTGTTTAAATATATTTTCATTAATATTATGTTGATGTTATACGATCTTGAATGATTTCTATCATCCCTATCATATCATGGATATTATTAGGCCCCATAATATTCCTTTATTAAAATTTATCATTCTATGATGGAATATGACACCTCTTCCCTTACAATGCCTGATAAGGTTACAATTGAATACTATGAAAAAAAACTATTTTTATATGGGAATTTTGCATTAGGAAGGTGTTGATCCCCAAATCCTAGGAAATATCTTCAATATTATCCTATCATATCTTCTAGAGATATAAAATTTCATTTATACTAACAATCCTACTAAGGGTGATAATTAGTATTGAAACACATCACTATATCACATTTTTTGTTGAAGTATTATCTTCAACCTCAAGGTAATTCTTAGATCATGATTAGATAAAATGGAGAGTGGTACTCCATGATTCATTACAACTTACATTATATATGACTTTTCATATTTCATTAGACAAAAATATTCCTCCATATAAATGATATGTTCTAACTTTATAAAGAGATCCACTACCACCTAGATCGAGTTATTCTACTTATATGTCTTACAGATTCCAATAAAGAATTGCATGGTTAGGATTTCCCTTTTTTATATAGCTATAGAAAGGGGGTTAATTATTTCCTTACACTTATATCAATTAGTCCTTAATTTTTTGTATACAAGTCATCAAGATATATTCGATGCAATCTCTCTCTTTATGTTATCATACAAGAAGATATGTTTTAGATCTATATAAATATTAGTGGTTCATAAAACAATATATATTTTTATGATATGAAAATAAAATAGAAAACAATAAATTAGCTCTAGTTTTTATTGAAAATATTTATGGGTTCCAATCCTTATAACAACATTTCTTTAGAATCCCACTTCCTTATTACATAAAATTTTCATTTCATGGAACAAAATATAGCTTCTTTTAATGTTAATTTTTTTCATAAATCTAGAAAAAAAATAAATAAAAATAGAAAACATTGATATAATCTATGTAAATTGATTATTTATGCATTAATCCTAATTTTATTTTATTACATCTCATATATTGGGGTCATGCATCATTATAAATGGTTGGGAATGAGCATTGTAGGGAATAATGAAGGGAGAAATTAAGCATGTGGTCATGAGCCATATCATTAAGAACGTTAGGAATGAAAATATAACATGATCAAGATAACCTGAGGAATATAATAATGAACATAACATGATACATAACATGTAAATTTGGATACAACATAAAAATTAGTCATTCAAAAGTGTATCACTGTGGTTTATCACCAAGGTGTCATAAATGAAATTTACCTAGGTTATTCACCAAGATTTCATAAAACATGTTATCTATATAAATTAATTTATTTACCCAAGGCATTGGAAAGATAATATAGAACACCCTTCATATTTAATAATTAAATTTGATCCATATAGATCAAAATAAATCATTTCATTAATAACCCATGGAAAAAAATGGGTCTCTTATCAAATAATAGAATAGAAAAGTTCTTGAAGGCATGATCGATTCATAATTCTTAACCCAAGAAAAGGGAATCTGGGTTATAGATATATAAATAATTGAATTATTAAATTAAATTACATCTTGGTGAATTCCCATGTAAATGTTAGTGCTTTGGGTATTCACAAAAAGAAAATTAATGAGAACATATCATGTAAAATTGAGAAATACAATTTTCATCCCGATTTGTATAAAACATAGAATATGGAAATGGAAAATGAGAGTTGACATGAGTTTACCTTTAATAAAATACTATATGTATACTAATGGGATGATATAAAGTGGAAAAGGGGATTTTTTTGGAAAATAGGGGACAAACCACAAAAAAGGTAACATGAATGGAATGGAGAGGTGGAGATTTCCCTTACCTTAATGAGTTGTTCCTAAAAAATGAGGATGGAACCTTGTAGGATTGAGGACAACATGGGAGGAAATATTTGGGATGGAAAAAACCATAAATTCAGGGAGGATGGATAGGTATTGAAGGGTAAATGTGAAATGGGAGCATATATATATTAATTATGGTAGAATTGTTTAATAATTTTTAAATATATGTTTTAGAAAAATAGTTTGTGGAAAATGAAAAACCAGTGGACTAATCAAGGTTATTATCATGTTTTTCGACATTTTATAAATATTTTTTGATATTTTAATTCTCTAAAATCATCCATATTTTTTAATTAATTTTTTTATGTGAAAATTAAATTTTCCACGAATTAATGTTTTTTAAATTCAACTTCATATTTTAGACCTTAGGAAGTCAATTATTTGTCTATAAATTAGTTAAAATATATTAAAATTACTAAAATCAATAATATAACTTATTTTGGTTAATAAATTGTGGATTATTAATTATTAAATCATTGTGACATAAATATGAAGTCATAAAACAGACTGAAAACCTGAAACTATATTTTCAATATTCAAAGAAAAATAATGTATTTTTGAAAAGTCTCACAACATCACCCTAACATAATTTTGAAATGATAATTTCAAAGATAATTTTTATTAAATCATATTAATTCTATTAATATGATAATTTTTACATATAAATTTATACATCGTTATTTATTCAAAAAAATGGTAGTTTTAACAGGCATAATCAAATTTATAAATGTTATAAGAAATCCTTGTAAATTATAATATTATTTTAACAATTACATTTAAATAGTAGACTCTATAAAGTTTATTTAATAAAATAAATATTATTCCAAATAAATTATTATAATATATAATTTTATATCATTTCAAAAATAAAAAAAATTCTGTTTTATTTGTTACCAAAAATCATTTTATCAAATTCATCTAAATTAAAAAATTTATATAGTAAAACTATTCAGAAAGTGGAATTTATTTAATAAAACATTTATCTTTACTATACTTGTATCCCTTTATACCACTCATGTATTCCCCAAGGGTATGGTTTGTTATGGGTGTAGTTTCATGGGGTCGCTCAACTAACATTGGTTAAGTGCTAATATCCACTAAAATGAACATAACCAATAAGAGATTTCATTTAATCATCACATGTTGAACCTTGAATTGGGATTAGTTATTGGAGAAGCACATTGATGCTACCTATGAAAAAAGATCTAACAAATGGAATTCAAACAACATGACTCTACTGGTTAAGGAAAACATTTATCCATTATGCATAAAATCCAAACGAACGTCATCATCATATAGATTTTTATTTTTGAATGGTAATAAAAATAATTGAAGACCCGATAAGGCCTACAATGACCCAAAAATGGGAGGGGGAGAGACACATCTATGGGGGTCTAAAATAATGTAGACTGAGGGAATCCCCTTTAATGATATTATCCCCCATCGGCTTTAGACGGTGAAAATTATGGAATAGAAACCTCTCTGATCCTAGAGTATAAAGAGATGCTAGATAATCTATTTCCTCATTCCCCTCCCACCAAGTATCAGACAATATAATACGGTTTCATAGCCTCCCATGGCACTTACGTATGATGTATTCGATAGACCATGGTATAGTACCAAGGCCTTGGAGTGCATTAAATACCCCTTGGAGTCAGTTTCCACTTCTGTGAGCTCATGTCCCCTCGGCCTTCAAACTAGAAGTCATGTCCACACGGTCATAGCCTCAGCTTGAAATGATGTCTCTTGACCTAGCTGGATTGTGAAGGCTAGGACCACTGAGTCATTTTTATCCTTAACAATCCCTTCGTCTATCATGTCGCCATAAACACACGAGCCATCCGTAATCATCTTCAATCATCTAGTGGGGGAATGCCACCTAACCTAATTAGCCAGGGAGATATTCATATTATCCATGGTACTAGGGATATCATACATGATCCGTTGTAGTGTACGAGCCTTCAACCACCTGCTGAGATCCTTAACCATGTATATGAAAAGATTTTAAGTTCTTATGATGATCATGATCAAAGATGATCCCACCCCTTCATGGAGCCACTAGTTTTATGCTTGCTACAGATACCAATATCCAGCCAACATTACTAGTGTGTGCTCCATACTCTCAGTCCCCTCTCTCCCCTCTCTATGGAATCATCTGATTATAAAGGACTGCTCAACCATTCTAGTTTTGAAAAAACCAATAAATTCTCCAAAGAACATTTAAACCACCTCTACCCATTCTCTCCCAAAAAACAGGTGATCCGAACCATCCTCCATATTCTGACTAAAACAACTAGATTTAGACGCCATACTCACACTGCATTGTTTGATGTTATCATCGTAGGGGATTTCACTGTTCCAAACCATCTATGTAAGGAAATAATACTTGGTGGGTATGTTCTTGCACAATATCACCTCACTCAAATAATCCCCTACAACCTGAGCGAAAGAAACCTACCAAAAATCTATGGCTTTGAATGATCCTAAAGAAGATGGGGGTGAACACACATTTTTTGGACAGAGATTCTAGTTCAATGAGATATAATATATCCATTTGACCCCTATTCAACATCGTGTTAGTGAAAATATGATAAAGGCTAACCAAATTAAAATAAATGGTTATGGCCGGACACCCCGGGTACCCTATGATATCCCCACTCTAGTTGTCATGCCAGAAAGAAACATCACTGGTCCACATAATCCACCAAGAGAATCTTTTTATTAAGGAAACCAAATATATATTCTCTCCCCGTGGAAGGGAGGTGTTTCCATCTCGGGCTTCCCAGTCCCCCGTGCAACACTCATGGATAACCTGCCCCCACAGGGTCTGATGCTCTAGTGCCTCCCACACCAATTTGGCATGCATACAGGTTATAATATCCTTGAGACTCCGAAAATTAATTCCACATTCACATATAGGCATCTCCAGCATATGATAAGACTCATGATGCCTTTTTCCTTCTAACATTGGGTCCCATATGAAACCAGCGATAACCCTATCCATATTGCGGATAAATACATTGGGTACCATGACTTCCAATAAAGCATTAGCCGGGAGGTCAAGAGTAAGCTATTAACCAACCCATTCCATCCCCTAAAGTACATGTACATGTTCTTAAAGTGGAGGACCCTATCTGATATTTTACATCCTAGTTGGTCAAAATCAATGATGCGTAGCATCGCCGAAGATATTGGGGTCCTATGTACTCCACAGGAAACTCTCCTTTCCGTTTACCCAGACACTAGATAACCTTTCGAACTCAGCTAGCGGAGTATCAAATCGATATGTAGAAACTAATACTTACCTTATTGAGAACATTTCCACTCAAATAGTTATAATCCTCCAGTATTCTAGTCATACCCCTCATTGGTTCACTCTAAGCATTCATGAAGATGATTGAGTCTTCCACACACATGAGGTGTGATACCGATGGGAAATGAATCCTCCTATGATAGAGGGACATATATCCTTTGTTGATGCTATTCTGAATGAGATGACTATGAATTTCCAGGGCCATGATGAAGATGGTTGAATATATGGGATCCCCTTGCTGGAACCCCCACGTCGCTTTTAAAAAGTTGAATGATTTTCCCATGAACACGATCAACATCCATGCTGAGCAAAAGCTGCTAAAGATAAGATCAATGTTCTAGGGTAAAAAAATCAGATCTCTCAGAACGTTATTGATGCATCCCTACTCCAATTGTTCATAAAACTTTATCATATAGATCTTTATATCCATATTCGACCCATAAGTATTTAAGTTGATATCCCATATGGTTTCTTGGGCCAGTGAAATCTCCCCTTGGATGAAGAATCCCTTCAGGAATCTATGTTGTTCCATGGATATCCATTTTGGTAGATGAATGGATAAACAAGCATTAATAATAATGTAATGTATCTTATAGGGAGCATTACACATGTTTATCGGCCTGAATAGCTCCACCTATGTAGGAAACATGGACTTGGGAATGATCACCATCGTGGTAGCCCAAAAACTCATGGTAATAAACCTCCTTAGAAATAGTCTTGTATAACCTCGATAATATCAACATTTACCATCTCCCTTGATGCTATATAGAATCCACCTGGAAACCTGTCCGGATTGGCTGTGCTCTATGGATTCAGACTCATCAAGGATCCATGGATCACCTCCTCTTGGTGAATTTCCACTGTGAAATTTTTATTGTGATCCAAGAAGTTGGCATGTATAACATTAAAACCCCTCTCACTGCCCTTTGGGTATCCATTGGGAAACTGAT
Source organism: Viscum album (assembly GCA_963277665.1). Classification (NCBI taxonomy): domain Eukaryota; kingdom Viridiplantae; phylum Streptophyta; class Magnoliopsida; order Santalales; family Viscaceae; genus Viscum; species Viscum album. The sequence continues at coordinate 711,984,109 of OY728163.1, read as the reverse complement.
CTCAGGTGCCTTTATAAGGGTCACAAAAATAAAGGCTAGTCATCCTCCCTCCCACCTTCATGTCATCATTGAAGGAACCATCATCCATATCCATGTTTAGTTTAACCCATCTCCTCTTTTCCTTAATAAAAGGATGGAAATTCATTGTATTTATATCACCTTCCCTGAGACATTTAATCCTCTCATCCTACCTCTTCGGGCGTTCGGGTTTGAGAATCATGTTTGTCATGATATTTTTCCTACCGGTGAGGTCTTCAAAGCGACGTTCATCCCAATAATCTTTGAGCTACCATTCCATCCAGTCCATATCCTAAATAATTTCTTCCAACTCTCGATTAGACATATACTTATCTTCCGACCAGAGATAAAGCTGAGTCTTAAGCTGCCTTAGCATGCTATGCAAGCCTATCCATGTGTGTCCCTGGGATGGTTCGTTCCACAATTCATGCACCAAATCATCATATCCTGGGACCTAGGTCCAGTGTTGTTGAAATGGAACTATGCTTGTTGCTCATGCCCAGAGGATAGGGAGACCAACAGTGGTGAATGATCTGATATACCAGGCGGTGGGTGCACCACCCGGGTGTTGCCAAACATTGAAACAGCTTGCAGATTGGATAAACATATATCTAGATAGATCCACAACCTGTGGTAGCCCCCTTGGTTATTACACCATGTATAACGATCTCCAACAAACCCGAGATCCATCAAAACCCTTCCTTCCAAAAATTGAGAAAAAACAAGGCTATCTTTTCTGTTGAAAGGACCTCTTCCCTTCCACTCATATGTATCCACAAATAAGATAAAATCCCATCAGACGATCCATTGGAGGTTTTCAAGATCAAATGCGTTGATATCATTCTATAGGGTCTCAATTTGTTGAGCGTCACACTTTCCATAGATGATAGAGACTAAAAAAGAGCATGTGTCTAGGGTCACCTTAACTATGATGAATTGGTCCCCCGATTTCAACAGATCGACCAAAATCATACTATGCTAGAAAATCGACATATATTGGTTAGACGGCTCAACAAGAATATTCCCCTCTGTTTTGAGTTTCCTGTAGATCCCACTAATCCTCTTGGGTTGTTGCTTGTGCTCAAGTATGGCCACTATTAGTACCATATGTTTGATAATCTTTGACACTATGAAATCGGTCTTGACGCGAGCTCGGATACCTCGTGCATTCTAGATAAGCAGGGGTATCATTGGTAGAAGTGATTCTTGGGCCTTGCCTCAAATTGCATGTATTTATCAATGTAGGAAGGCCCCCACACCTTTAGCTGCATGGATTTTGATCCGGTACACATTATTGATCCTCTGTCCATGGTCACCATGGAGGGATACCTAGATCCTTAGGTCTGGGTATGCAATAATTTCCTTTCTGATTAGGTTCAAAGTATCCATCCTCCTCCGACCACCGTCCTCCTACTGTTGAAATTCCTCGAGGAGTGAGGGAGAGGGTGAAGTTACTCCATTCAATGAAGATCCATCAAAATTGAAACCCATAGGAACCAACTTCATTGGAACATGCCTCCACCCCAAGCACTCTTTGGATCATAATGCTAACAAGATGAAGCACATCAAGAAGGGCTTGGGTGAAATAATGTTGAGACAGATGAGCATCACCCCAATCCTGAGTTAGGTACCTAGGAATGTAGGGAACCAAATACAAAAAGGTTCTAGACCACCCTCCCCATCCTGTCCTGGCTATATATCCTTGTCCATCACCCTAGTGGAGGGTTTCAAGTAGTAGGATGTGGCATGAAACTCCACATTATCCCAGCCCAAGGGGTTTTCTGGCATTTGGGCTAATTGAACGCCTCCACCGCGAGCACCCTAGGTGGCCCACTACTGTCCATCTTGCCGAAGGCGACAAAACATAAGCACCAAGTGTCCCGGTATATGGTAGTGAGAGATACAACTCTGAAAAACTGGGTAGGATTGATATTGTACCCAAAAAAAGGAATCCTTCACAAGGAGATCCAGTTTAACTGCAATTAGAAGAGAAAGATCAATCTCAATGCAGATTCTGGCCACAAATACCTCTGCACACTGGCTAGTCAAGGGGGTCATAACACATGATTCCCCCAAAGAGTCACCTATAGATTAGAGAAATCCTTCATTCTAAAAGGGGAGCAGAATCCCCAGGAGAATGACCCACACCATAGTGGAGGGAATTTCATTCACTCAGTGTGCATCCATGGACCACCTGTCCAGATTAAAGCTCCATCATCTATCAGCACAAGGGGATCAACACCACGCTTGAATGTAGTCCTCCTATGAATCTAGGACGATATATAAGGAGCACATGTAATGAAAAAAAATATTTTCTCTGGATCAAGAAGCCCCCATGATCCAATGAACAGTTGAAACACTATGAGGAGAGGCTTGACGCCCCCAAAATGAGATACAAGGGTATGATGTATACATGCTGACGCTTCCTCAATGGTTGTGCCAAGTATCTCCAGACTGACCCGAGTGCCTTCACGCATCACCTGCGATATCCCCACAGAGATCCTTTCAAAGCAGTGTTGGATTACAGACGATGATGTACTTCAAAGGGCATCATGTAAGGATAGAAGTGATGCAGAAACCACAGGAGGAATAGATGGGGATGTACCTCTCCAAGGTAGCTCTGAATCAGCATGCCCCAAGACAGAGGCCAAGGGTGATTAAAAAGAAATTTTTGGGTCATAAGACAGCAGAACCAAAGTGTGGGCCACAACCTATGTGGAAGCATCTTCTACGGTCGAAATTTTTGAAAAGGGGGAGGTGTGTGTCATGCGTTCTCTGAGAACATCATTCTCAATCATTAATAAAATCCTTTTTAAAAGAGTTAAAAAAAATTAATTCCAAAACCACCTACTGATAAAAATTAACTTTATACCCTATAAATAATGCTTTATTATTTAACTCAATATTAACTACATTTACTCCCGTGGTTATATACTAAGATTTTTAATTATTCTAATTGGTTTATTAATATTTTCATTCGTTTCTTTAGTGTAGGTAGTGGGGAACATATTCTAATGGATTGGGTCAATACATATTTTTCCATATTTTTTTGTATTTTTTTCTTGTTTTAATGTTTGGACTTTAAATTGGTTCCATAGCCGACTATTGTAGTCATCATTATTAATGAAAAATGGTTTTTTTTTATTCCCATATATTTTTTACAAGTACATTATAATATAATATAACACACATTCTTTCATGAAATAAATATCATTTAAAATACTAGGTCGTCACATTCTTCCCCCCTTTAGAAATTTAATCCCTAAAAGATCAACTCTTATTCAATATTGAGAATAGGTCATGGTAATTCTATTTCATTGAGCCATATGGTTTACATGTCACTGATTAATAATTATATTTTCTCCATAATATTTTAAAAAGGTCGATAGAGCGCTGTCGTGGGTGCCCTCAAATGATTAGTGTGAGTTTTGGGTACTTAGGTGCAGGAGAGTGGATGACCAATGTCATCTCTCAAAGGAGGAAGAGAATTAAAACACCTATTCAAAGGTATTCTAGAAATAAATTAAAAGAGAATAAAAACACTACTTTAAATTATGGGGGTGGTTGTTTATAGTTTATAAATCTGGAAGAAGTTTGATAGAATAAGATTTTATTTTTTTTTTGTTTTTATTTTAAAAATGAAGTTCGATTAAAAAGACACAACAAGAAGATGTTTTTTTAGATAATATTTTAAAAGGAGTAATCGATCTAACTATACCTCTTCATTCACTTATTAATAATTATCATTTAAATAAATATCCTCTTAATTATGATCCCCTAATTTGTAAACCCTCGAACCCTACAAGAGTTAACTTAACCATAAAGATGGAATTACTTAAACCGTAGGCTAGCTTCGGAACACCAAATCGCAGCACCCTGCTTTGATTGTTGTTCTAAGGATATCTTATGGTCAGTGGTTAATTAGAGAACATATCCATTCTATAAATGTGTATGAATTGTGTTTATGGATTATATTTGAACTCTACAAATTTATCTCGTGTGGTCTTGTATTACCGATTAAGATTACGCTCTCACAATTTACACAAAATCCCGTCTTCGCGTGTTTTTGTGTTAATTGTTCAATTTCTTGCTTAGTTACTTAAAATTTAAAAACTCAATTCATGGATTATATTAATTGAGTTACAGTATCTCAATGATTCAAAAGAATTAAATTAAGAGGTAAGAAGATAGATCAATTACTAATAGACTACTCTTCCATGGGTGGTGTAATCATCGTAGAAGCGTTTTGCATTTGCAAAGGTTTACAATGGGTATAAACCAATAACGCTTCTACTCAAGAATTCCAGCCCAAAAATAAATATTAATAGAAGAATAAATTTAAAAAAACAGAAGAAAAGAGAAGAAATAAAATAAGAACATAGAAGTTTATTACACAAATGAAAATATTACAAAATGAAGAAGAGAAGGAGGCTTCGATGAGGGGATCCTTGCTTCAAGAGCTACCCCTCTTACAATGGTTGGAGAATTTTGGTGAAACAAATTATCCTATACCTCCAATCTACTAATGCACGTCACAACCCCTCAAAATGAGAAAAACTCCAATTTATATAGGGGAGGAGAGGAGATGTTACAAGTGGTTTCAAGTGTGAATATGGAAATTCGTCCAAATATTTTATTCCAAATTCAACCGCCCATTTGACCATCAAAATGAGTGAATTTGTGGGCCTTCCAGAAGACTAATATGTTCGGATATGGGTCCTATATATCCTCTAAACATTTGGGCGTAATCCAAGTCCATATGAAGGGGTTATGTCAGAAATACAGAAGCTTCTCCATTGTGACGTGTCCAGCCCACCTTTGACTTTATGGCCCAATTACTCCATTCAAATGCATTCTTTTGATCATGTGTCCTGAATAAAAGATGTAGAAAATGAAGTTAGAAACACTGTTACAAAATTTTAAATTCATATAACAAATATAAAAATATTTATCTTTGAAATACTACAGTGCACTATAAAGGGTAAAACTGGAATTGTCACCAAATTTTCAAATGAATGATCAAATCCCAAATATTTCATAAATGAATATATTTAGCACAATTTTAGGAAATTATATCATTTATTATCAATAAAAAATTTAACAAAATAGTGTTTTATCAAATCCCCCACAATTACCCTTTTGCACTCCTCGACAAATCCTCATGTCTAGTAAACATCAATATCAAATCAAAACCAATTTTAAAACACATATCTTTGAAATTAAAAAATTTAACCCCAAGAAACAAAAGATATCATGCCTCATAAATAACCTTATTTTAAGTTCCCCATTTATATCATTCAATATATTTTCACTTCATTTATCCTCCCATGCACAAAACACTTACCTCGCTTGAATTTTCTCTTATCATACAAATATCAATTTTTTTTGCAATGTCTTTCTCTTGCAAACTAATTCATGGGTCACCAAAGGCCTGATAAATTCATAAATCAACACCCAATGTGAATCAAGGAAGTATCTTTATCATGAGGACTTTTCAGGCTTGTTCTGTGGCTTTCGATTGGTAGGATTTAGATGTGAAAAATTCTGAGGATGAATGAGGAGTGCATGACTCTTTTTGAAGAAAAAATTGCATTATTCTAATTTTAACTTAAATATGGTCTTCTCCTGAATCCCCATAGTATCAATTCAGATCCATCATCATGAAAAGTCATGAAATGTTTACACCATTCATCATTTCAACATCAAAAATGTCAATCTTCTCAAACACGATTTTTTTGAAAGCTCTAGATAGGCACAACTTTCCACCTCAATTAGAAGCTCCAGAAAAGGGACAACATCACTTGTCATGAAACCTCTAGAAAAGGCACAAATTTCAAAAGAATTTGTTTCTTCAGCAGCAAACATATCTCTTCAGAATTTAGGTTTTCAACCAAAGTATCACAGAATGTTGTAGCACAACACAATATAGCTTCCCCCACACTTAAGCTCAACTAGATTATGCAATTTCACTTCAAGAGTTGGTTGGATAGGGAAAACTGTCATGTAATGTGGCTAACCTAACATGATGTGCATGCCTTCTAAGGGATACAAGGATTAAATGTTCAAGGTAGGACATTATAAAAAAGTATTATTTGAAATAGGGGTTTTAATACCAAATAAATTCCTCAATCATTTAAACATAAGTACATCAAACCCTCATGTTTTGACAGAAATAAATCATATTCTAGTTAAATCAAGCATGGTTTGGTTCTCTCAAGATGTGAGGTGAATGTAAAGATTTTGAAACTAATGGTTCAAAAGCCTCACAGGAAAGTGATTTCAAATATAAAGATAGTGAGATGTGGCATGTGATTCAAAATTCAGTGTACTTTTCATGAAATTACTATATATTTGAACTTGAAACAAAGTCATTTCAGCATTCATTTATGCTCAGTTTCAAGGGATAAATTGTTTCACTCATTGATATACATTTCAAAAATGTGAGGAGAATCATTTCATCTCAAAAAGTTCAAAAAGACAATGAATATTAAAAAATAAACACAAAGAATTTGAAAAACACAAAAACAATTGTTTTGTTTTAAGTCATAAAAATAATTGAAATTACTAAACTGAAAGGTTCCCACCCCCCACACTTAAAATATTTCATTTTCCCCAATGTAAACCCATGGGATGATATATGCACATGAGAGGCAAAAAGAATTTAAATAAGAAAAATAATATAAAAGTGAAAGGGTTAGGAACAGCCTGATGTGCTCATGTAATGATGGGGTTATGCAGTGTGATAAAATCCACTACCTCAGTAGTAAGTCCCTCAATGTATCTCTTCAAACGTTTCCCATTGACTGTAAAGATCTTTCCATTGTCCTCTTGTGTGATCTCCACTGCACCATAAGTAAAAACATTAGACACAACATAAGGACCTAACCATCTGGAGTGCAACTTACCAGGCATCAACTTCAGTTGTGAATTGTAGAGTAAGAATTTCTCTCCAACATGAAACTCCCTTTGTTGGATCATTCTAACATGAGCTTCTTTTGATCTTTCCTTGTAGAGCCTTGAGTTATCATAAGAAGACAATCTAATCTCCTCAAGTTCTGGAATTTGCAGCTTCCTTTGGATTCTGGCTTAGGCCAAAGCCATGTTGCATTTTTTTATAGCCCAATAAGCATGATTCTCAACTTCCACAGGGAGATGACACGCTTTCCAAAAAACAATCCGAAATTGGGACATACCAATGGGTGTCTTGAATTCTGTCTTATAAGCCCACAATGCATCATCTAAGTGCTTGCTCAAATCCTTCCTATTTGGATGCAAAGTTTTCTCCAATATTTGTTTCAACTCACGATTTGAAACCTCAGCCTGGCCATTTGTTTGGGGGTTGTATGTTGTTGATGTTTTGTGTGTCACCCCATACTTTAGAAGGAGGGAAGCAATATTCCTATTGCAAATGTGTGTCCCTTGGTCACTGATGATGGCCTTTGGTACCCCAAACCTGCAGAAAATTTGATCCTTGACAAAATCTAATACAACATGAGAATCATCAGACCTGGTGGCCTGGGCCTCCACCCATTTACTCACATAATCAACAGAAACCAAAATATACAAAAATCCAAATGAACTAGGAAAAGGACCCATAAAATCAATTCCCCATACATCAAAAATCTCATAGAACAGTATGGGTTATTGGGGCATCTCATGTCTCAGAGAAATGTTCATAGTGTGTTGGAAACGAGAGCATGACTTACAAAACACATGGGCATCATGGAATAATCTAGGCCAATATAATCCAGAGTCCAAAACCTTCCTATCTCTCTTCCAGGGTCCAAAGTGTCTACCAAAAGCTTGTGATTGATAGAAATGCAAAAGTGACTAAAAATCATGATCAGGAACACACCTCCTAATGACATGGTCACTACACATGCGCCATATGTAAGGATCATCCCACACATAAAACCTAGACTCACTTCTTAATTTTTTGACTTGATTCTTCTTCAAATTTTCTGGGATTTCAGGGGAAACAATGTAATTAACTAAATCAGCATACAAAGGATGCATACCTGAGTTGGTATAGAGATGCTCATCGGGGAAAGTGTCCTGAAGTGGTACCTTGTCCAAGGTGTCACCCTCTGGTGTGTGAGTAAGAATACTCATCTAGTCTGCCACCAAATTCTCTGACCCCTTCTTGTCCTTTATCTCGATGTCAAACTCTTGAAGAAGGAGCATCCAACAGATATGTTGTGGATTTGGAACTTGCTTCATTAGGAGGTACCTCAAATCTGCATGGTCAGAAAAAACAACTAATTTAGATCCTAATAAATATGAAAAAAATTTATCTAAAGAAAATAAAACAGTAAGACACTCCTTTTATGTTGTGGTGCAATTTGATTGGGCAGAATCCAACATCCTCTATGCATACAAAATCACATGTGAAGACCCATATTCTCTCTGAGATAAGATAGCTCAAACCGTGAAGTTGGACGCATCACAGATATGCTCAAATGGAAGGCCCCACCGCGGGTGCTGTATGATCGGTGGAGTGGTCAGACACTTCTTTATCTCATCAAATGATACCCTCCATGAATCATAAAAATTGATGTCAATATCTTTTCGAATCAATCGAGAGAAGTGTAGAGCGATCTTACTAAAATCTCTGATGAAGTGTCGATAAAATACAGCATGTCCAAGGAATAATCGAACATCATGCACACTTGTAGGATATGGAAGGGATGAAATAATGTCTACCATAGATTTATCAACTTCAATTCTATGTTGTGAGACTATATTACCTAAGACTGTAACAGCCCGAGATTTTATGAAAAATATTCTTTTTATTTCACTAATGTCTTGTGTTGTACGCTACACCAAAAGGAGCTTGCACAACACACATCTTTGACTTGCCTTGCATACACGCAATCGCGACCTTCCTCGATAGCGTGTGTAGTACGCAATAACGAGTTTCACTAAACAACGATATGCTATTAAAATATTATTAAAACTAGCCGTTATGAATAGTAATAACCACTTTTTAAAATTCTGTAAATCTTATATTTCAAAATGAACATCATTTTTGGATTCGGAGTATCGAATTTAGCCTAAGGTGAAATTTTGGTACTTTTCGGATAACTTTCATATTCTGATGAATAGTGAAAATTATTAATTATAATTAAAAAACAACTTTTTTAATCGAAATAATTAATAGTGATAAATTATTAATTTGAGTGGTTTTAAAGTATATTTAGAATATATTTTTACAATTTAATTCAATGTTTGTCATTGGTTGTAATTTCACATTTAAACCAGACATAATCAAGTGTCAATCTTTTGATAGAAATTGTTTCTTAAAAACACGCTATTTGTCTTAACAACGAGATTTAATTATAAAATTAATTAATTCAACTTCTATGTTATGAATTTGGTAAAATAGACTTCATTTTTGAATTCGGAATATGAAATATAGCTTAGGATGAAATTTTGGCATTTTTCTGAAAACCTTCATTTTTTGATGAATAGTGAAACTACTAAGTGGTAGTTAAAAAAACTGAATTTTTCATAAAACATAATTTTACCGCTTCTGTGAATGGAATTTCAAAAATCCGAATGACGCGGTTGATATCAGTAAGTAAAATGTGGTTCAATGAGATAAAAATAATTTTTTGGTGAATAGTAACTTTTTACTATTTTTACCGCGGTTAATAGTAAATAGGGTAACTAAGGGTAAATATGATATCAATATTACCCTAACACATGTCCTAATTCTATTGGACAAGTGTTATTCGACCAAAAACAAACTTAGGAATAAAATATGACCATTTAGGCCCACTTGGATTAGATTAGGACATTTATTTTAATTTATTTAAAGAAGGGTTAAAATAGTTAAAATCAATGTTTAATAAGTAAATCATTTTCAATATGGGGTTATACATAAGATAAATTCGACTATAAATATTCACTAGAAAGATAAAAATATTTCCTACATAATGGTATTTTATTTGTAATTTTTAGACATCAAATAATTTAATTAATTTATGACACAAAGATGATGCAGTAATTATCTTATTTATGAAATATTGACATAATTGATGTTATAAACACCAAAATAAATGTAATTTGAGAATTTTTATGAATTCCACTAATTTTATAGGTTACTATGATATATAAATGTTGATTTAATCAACTTGGTTCGAACATTTAATTCTGTTATGACTTTCACAAAAATCATATATCAAATAGTGTCAAAATTGACACAAAATAGTTTTTAAATCAAATATTATATTATTAATTGTTATTTTATTCCTAAAAATCTAAGGTTCGGAAAAATGAATTATATAAGGATATATATATTAATAATAAACAATTTGGGGTTCGTTTGGAATGTTATTGTAAGTGTATTAACCATATAGTGAAAGAAAACAAAAAGACACGGTAAAAGTTAAATTATTTAACTTAGAGTAAAATCTAATTGATAAGGTTTAAAATAAGATCCAAACATGTATAAATTTGATTGGTTGATGAGATTACAACCCTATCTCATCTAAGCTTCTAATATGAGTCATTTTGGGAGGTTTTTAAGTGGGGTTAGATTTATTATAAATTAATATTTTTAAGAATTCCTAAGGTGCCCCTCTCCTCCCCTATAAAAGGACACCTCCTCCCCCTCCTCCTCACACCAATTTGAGCTCTCAAGCTCGGCCAACCCCTGCCAAAATCTCTTCTCCACTTCCCTAGAAACATCCTAGAGGTTCTGGTCTTCATCAAAGACCAATTTTAGTGCCCTAAGAGGAGGTCTCAAAGAGGCACTTCAAAGAAGAGGTAATTACCGTTACCAATTCTTTCATCTTTATTTCTTCTTCCACTTCTTCTTCTTAGGTTGTTTCATTATGAAGTAATAACATCAGTATCACTCATATACGGATATGTTATTATAAGTATGAAACAACCCTATTTCACCATCTATCCATCCTACGGAAAAAGAAATCACCGCGCGTGTGTACGTACGGAATACCGTCTCCACGCCGTGGTGTAATCTATTTTCCACCACCACCTTACATGGATGGGTATAATGGTGTAAAGAATAACTATACATAGTTATTACAACATCATATTGATTCTGATATATTGTATAATCCACTCCAATTCAGTTCAATATTTATAGAAATGATATCATCGCTCGTGCGTACGTACGGACTACCGTCTCCACGACGCGATGAGATTCATTCTCCATGTTAACCATTTAAGAATGATTATAAAGTATATATAAGAAATAATAATGAAATATATGACATTATAAAGCTACTGGATTTATGTATATATATATATGTATGTCATCTACTTACTTCCATTTCAAGACAATAAGGAAAGTAAAACAGCGTTCATGCGTACGTACGGACTACCGTCTCCATGAACGGTGTTTTTCATTTTATCTATCTATTATATATATATATATACTGAATATATATGATATATAAATCGTATTTTATATTCTTGAAGTAAGTAAATCATGATATAAGTAATAATGATGTCAAGAACAACAAGTCAAAACACCTAAGATAAATGAAACGATTTTACCCAAAACGCTTCTTCAACATGGAATTTACAAAAGAACGGGTAATATAATGTCATAAGTGAACCATATATGATATCATAACAATGAATATGATTCTGGAATAAGTCAATAACATGATTTAAATCATTATACAGGAGGTTCGGACACTTACAAAGCAAGTCAGACCTAAGGTAAGGGAAATATCACAATCTCATTTTTATCCGAGATTGTTTATTCGTAAGTATTTACTGGGGTGTATTTTATCATCCACATCCATGTTTCATAAATATGTAATATTATTTCCATCCACCTAAAATTGTTTAAACCCATTTTTACCCTTCGGTGAGTTTTTAGTAAAAGAAATGAAAGGAATCTTTTGTCGTTTTTCGTACGAGGTACTTTTTGACTTTTCCGACAAAAGTACGAAGAATGTTTTTTTTAACTTATACGGCATGAATGGATTTTTAAATCATTATTTCCAAGAAGCTTCCTTTACAAGTTTTCAAGTTTATTTTTAATCAACTTATTTTATTTTAAAGTTGTATGACATGTTATGAAAGGAAAAATGTTTTTGAAGAAGAAAGGACATTTTCCTCAAGAATGGAGTTCAAGTGTTTTATCAAAATTATTTTCCATCTAAGATAATAAAGGGTTATGTTTTTATCCCTATTATTAAATTGATTTGATCATGTTGTGATGGAATTATTTTTATGAATTCCTTTATCTTATATGAACTGTTTTATGATGTCATGATGTTTAAGATTCCCATTTTTATTACATGGGTTATGCTATGATGTATGGTTTATGATTTTGTGGCACACATAAGAATGGTTTCATTATGAGATGGGTGGGACCTATATCTCCCTCCAATGCATTGGGTAAATATTTTATATCTCATGAGATAGACATGGCTGGAATGGTAGGTTATACCGGTTCAGGGAAACAGGACTGAAACGAGGGTTACTCGATTCAGAAAGGGACTTTGTCCACTAAGATAGTCTTGGAAATGAGTCATGACTAACAAGAAATGATTTTCCATGATTATGTGTGCGTGCCACAAAGTTTCAAGTTTCATGTTATGATTATGGTGATCTCATTTTCACTTCTATGATTTGTTCCATGTTAAGATATTATGATCTCTTTTGCAGGTTATGATTTTCAAAAAGATATGATATGATTTTTATTTCTTTTGTATACCCTTACTGAGAATTTGAGCTCACCCTTTTATGTTTTCTTTTCCCCAGGATATAAAGAAAGGTTTTAGGTAAAAAAAATGGAAGATCTTTATGGGAGATATTGAAGATCTTTCACCACGATTAGAAGATTATGTTCCAAGTTTCCAAAGACACTAAACTATTACGATCCTTGTGTGTGTGTTTTTGTTATGTACTAAGTATTCTTCAAAAGTAATGTAATGTCAATGTACGTCAAGCTTCGGGTCTCTACAGTTGGTATCAGAGGAAAGGTTTAGTCAACCTTTGGAAACTAGGATGCGAAAACGTTAGTTAGATCCCTAGAGATATTTCTAAGGTATGTCTAGGGATGTCCCTAAGGTTAAGTATACGTATAGGTTATAGTACTAGAACTACTCTAACGATCATAGAATTAAACCTAAGATGATAGATGTTCAAGGTACTCCCCCTTTATTATGTTGTTTTCCCTAGCATGATTTTTGCCTCTCACGCTATTCTTTTTGGGTTTTAGACAATGGCTGGAACCCGAAGGAACCGTGTTGATCAATGCAATGGACAATGCAATGATTTCCCTCCTGAACAAACAAATGTTATGGGAGATCGAGTGCAAAATCTTATTGCTATACTTACACAAGCTATGAATCATTCTGGACATCCAAATGAGCAGAGAAGGGAACAATATTCTATTGAGTCCTTCATGAGGCAACATCCACCTTCTTTCAGTGGGACTTCCGATCCACTTGTTGCTGAACAATGGATCAGCACCACTGAAAAGATATTTTCAGTTCTTCAATGTTCTGAACATGATAAAGTCATTTTAGCAGTATATCGTTTGGAAGGTGAAGCTGATCAATGGTGGAATCTTATCAAGAATACGAGGCCAAGAGATGAAATTGAGTCCATGGAATGGGACGAGTTCAAGAACTTATTTTTCAATAAGAACTTCCCCCGTATTCTCTGAACAAAGATGGAGAAAGAGTTTCTTGAACTCAATCAAAGGGATGATGAATCTGTTGGTACCTATGAAGCGAATTTTACAAGACTTGCAAGGTACGCTTCTGGTATTATCATCCAACCTGAAAGTAATGTTGATCGATTTTTCAGTGGCTTAAAACCAAGTCTTCGAAGGGCATTAGCTATAAGAGACTTCAGTAGCTATGAAGAAATTGTGCGTTGTGCTATCAAGGTAGAAATGGAAGTTGGTGTTACATATCCATCTCATGGTTTTGACAAGAAACGAAAGATGGAGTTCAAGGAGAAATCTCAGAATAATGGTGAAAAGAAGATGAATGTTTCCTTATGCACAAAGTGTGGAAAGAAGCATGGTGGAGATTGTCTTAAAGGGACTAGAAAATGTTTTAAGTGTGGAAAAGAAGGTCATCGAGCAGCTGAGTGTCGAAGTAATGAAAAAAAGGATTCTAATGAAGTGAATAAAGCAAACACTGCAGAAAACGCACAACCAACCCTTCAATGCTTCAAGTGCAATGAAATGGGGCATTATGCTAATAAATGCCCTAATCCAAGGGTTAGTGATGATCGACATGAGAAACCGCTTAAGGCAAAGGACAAAGGGAAGTCACATGCGATCACTATTGGCAATGTTGAATATGACAACGATGTGGTGGAATGATTAAGTGTTTATGTAATGGGATTCCAAAATAATATTGTATCATGGAATATTGGAATATTTATGTATTGGTCTAATGTGGTATTCAAAGTGATTGAGATATTATGCGCATAATGAAGGGAAAACGAGAAAATGAAATTTTTAACAGTATTCATGAGCTCATGATTGATATAAGGACTAAGTGATATCATGGTTTGAGTATATTGAATTTTGAGGATTTTGGTATCTGGAGAGTGTTAACTTTTAACTGCATTCATGTTTTCACTAAGGTATTCAAGCGAATACATGATTAAGGACTTTGAATGTCTGGAATGTGACCAACAAAACATATCTTATGATATATGGGGATCAACGATGGTATTAAATCTCTGGTAATCGTTTTCACTATGTTATGAGAGTGGACTACAGTATTATGGGTAAGCCTAAAGATTGGAATGGATTATGTTGATATTATTGATGGGATGTTATAGTAATATAGTTTTAGAAAAAGGACAACCTGCAGGACGGGCGACAGCCCATCGCTTCGGACAAGGCTGTGGGAATCGAACCCACAACCGAAGTGCGACTGGCCTTTATCGCCTACCACTGACCTACAGGAAGTCCCTGTTTAGTAGAAACTAGTTTTATTATATTAAGCAGTATGATATGTGAAGTATAAGTTCATTTTAGGAACAATATATGATTAATCTCACTATAGATGGACTTATGTATTTTTTTTGATAACTTTTCTAACCTTTTGTTTGAGACAGATGGAATGACCCATCATTCTATCACATGATCTGCTAACACATCATGAATGACAAATTCAACTTCATTTCTTTAAGAGATGAAGTGGAAATTTTCCAAAGAACGACAAACGGTGAGACTATACCAAAATCACGAAAGTATTTCTTCTAATTCCAATTTCATTAACTTTAGGGAAATGATCTTGAAAACCAAAAATGTTGTCCTAGTGATCTTATACCTGATGAATCGGATGGTACCTTAGATCGTCACAAATTTATGGATTTCTGATTTTTGGCTTTTCCATAGCCATGTTCTCTACCACTCTCCATCAGAACATGATGGTTAGATTTTTCTTCCATATCCATATTTTCACCTATATGGAAACCCAGTGATTAGTTTATTTGGGTAACCGTTACGTTTCATACTTTCGTTTTTAAAGATTGGTTTTGGTATTCCTTTTTACGATGTGGGATTCTATTAAAGAAACTTTCGAATAGTAAACCATTTATAACCCCGACGAATTTCGAGGGCGAAATTCATTTTAAGGGGGGTAGAATGTAACAGCCCGAGATTTTATGAAAAATATTCTTTTTATTTCACTAATGTCTTGTGTTGTACGCTACACCAAAAGGAGCTTGCACAACACGCATCCTTGACTTGCCTTGCATACACGCAATCACGACCTTCCTCGATAGCGTGTGTAGTACGCAATAACGAGTTTCACTAAACAACGATATGCTATTAAAATATTATTAAAACTAGCCGTTATGAATAGTAATAACCACTTTTTAAAATTTTGTAAATATTATATTTCAAAATGAACTTCATTTTTGGATTCGGAGTATCGAATTTAGCCTAAAGTGAAATTTTGGTACTTTTCGGATAACTTTCATATTCTGATGAATAGTGAAAATTATTAATTATAATTAAAAAACAACTTTTTTAATCGAAATAATTAATAGTGATAAATTATTAATTTGAGTGGTTTTAAATTATATTTAGAATATATTTTTACAATTTAATTCAATGTTGGTCATTGGTTGTAATTTCACATTTAAACCAGACATAATCAAGTGTCAATCTTTTGATAGAAATTGTTTCTAAAAACACGCTATTTGTCTTAACAGCGGGATTTAATTATAAAATTAATTAATTCAACTTCTATGTTATGAATTTGGTAAAATAGACTTCATTTTTGAATTCGGAATATGAAATATAGCTTAGGATGAAATTTTGGCATTTTTCTGAAAACCTTCATTTTTTGATGAATAGTGAAACTACTAAGTGGTAGTTAAAAAAACTGAATTTTTCATAAAACTTAACTTTACCGCTTATGTGAATGGAATTTCAAAAATCCGACAGACACGGTTGATATCAGTAAGTAAAATGTGGTTCAATGAGATAAAAATAATTTTTTGGTGAATAGTAACTTTTTACTATTTTTACCGCGGTTAATAGTAAATAGGGTAACTAAGGGTAAATATGATATCAATATTACCCTAACACATGTCCTAATTCTATTGGACAAGTGTAATTCGACCAAAAACAAACTTAGGAATAAAATATGACCATTTAGGCCCACTTGGATTAGATTAGGACATTTATTTTAATTTATTTAAAGAAGGGTTAAAATAGTTAAAATCAAAGTTTAATAAGTAAATCATTTTCAATATGGGGTTATACATAAGATAAATTCGACTATAAATATTCACTAGAAATCTAAAAATATTTCCTACATAATGGTATTTTATTTGTAATTTTTAGACATCAAATAATTTAATTAATTTATGACACAAATATGACGCAGTAATTATCATATTTGTGAAATATTGACATAATTGATGTTATAAACACCAAAATAAATGTAATTTGAGAATTTTTATGGATTCCACTATTTTTCTAGGTTACTATGATATATTAATGTTGATTTAATCAACTTGGTTCGAACATTTAATTCTTTTATGACTTTCACAAAAATCATATATCAAATAGTGTCAAAATTGACACAAAATAGTTTTTAAATCAAATATTATATTATTAATTGTTATTTTATTCCTAAAAATCTAAGGTTCGGCCAAATGACTTAGATAAGGATATATATATTAATAATAAACAATTTGGGGTTCTTTTGGCATGTTATTGTAAGTGTATTAACCATATAGTGAAAGAAAACAAAAAGACACGGTAAAAGTTAAATTATTTAACTTAGAGTAAAATCTAATTGATAAGGTTTAAAATAAGATCCAAACATGTCTAAATTTGATTGGTTGATGAGATTACAACCCTATCTCATCTAAGCTTCGAATATGAGTCATTTTGGGAGGTTTTTAAGTGGGGTTAGATTTATTATAAATTAATATTTTTAAGAATTCCTAAGGTGCCCCTCTCCTCCCCTATAAAAGGACACCTCCTCCCCCTCCTCCTCACACCAATTTGAGCTCTCAAGCTCGGCCAAACCCTGCCAAAATCTCTTCTCCACTTCCCTAGAAACATCCTAGAGGTTCTGGTCTTCATCAAAGCCCAATTTTAGTGCCCTAAGAGGAGGTCTCAAAGAGGCACTTCAAAGAAGAGGTAATTACCGTTACCAATTCTTTCATCTTTATTTCTTCTTCCACTTCTTCTTCTTAGGTTGTTTCATTATGAAGTAATAACATCAGTATCACTCATATACTGATATGTCATTATAAGTATGAAACAACCCTATTTCACCATCTATCCATCCTACGGAAAAAGAAATCACCGCGCCTGTGTACGTACGGAATACCGTCTCCACGCCGTGGTGTAATCTATTTTCCACCACCACCTTACATGGATGGGTATAATGGTGTAAAGAATAACTATACATAGTTATTACAACATCATATTGATTCTCATATATTGTATAATCCACTCCAATTCAGTTCAATATTTATAGAAATGATATCATCGCTCGTGCGTACGTACGGACTACCGTCTCCACGACGCGATGAGATTCATTCTCCATGTTAACCATTTAAGAATGATTATAAAGTATATATAAGAAATAATAATGAAATATATGACATTATAAAGCTACTGGATTTATGTATATATATATGTATGTCATCTACTTACTTCCATTTCAAGACAATAAGGAAAGTAAAACAGCGTTCATGCGTACGTACGGACTACCGTCTCCATGAACGGTGTTTTTCATTTTATCTATCTATTATATATATATATATACTGAATATATATGATATATAAATCGTATTTTATATTCTTGAAGTAAGTAAATCATGATATAAGTAATAATGATGTCAAGAAAAACAAGTCAAAACACCTAAGATAAATGAAACGATTTTACCCAAAACACTTCTTTAACATGGAATTTACAAAAGAACGGGTAATATAATGTCATAAGTGAACCATATATGATATCATAACAATGAATATGATTCTGGAATAAGTCAATAACATGATTTAAATCATTATACAGGAGGTTCGGACACTTACAAAGCAAGTCAGACCTAAGGTAAGGGAAATATCACAATCTCATTTTTATCCGAGATTGTTTATTCGTAAGTATTTATTGGGGTGTATTTTATCATCCACATCCATGTTTCATAAATATGTAATATTATTTCCATCCACATACAATTGTTTAAACCCATTTTTACCCTTCGGTGAGTTTTTAGTAAAAGAAATGAAAGGAATCTTTTGTCGTTTTTCGTACGAGGTACTTTTTGACTTTTCCGACAAAAGTACGAAGAATGTTTTTTTAACTTATATGGAATGAATGGATTTTTAAAACATTATTTCCAAGAAGCTTCCTTTACAAGTTTTCAAGTTTATTTTTAATAAACTTATTTTATTTTAAAGTTGTATGACATGTTATGAAAGGAAAAATGTTTTTGAAGAAGAAAGGATATTTTCCTCAAGAATGGAGTTCAAGTGTTTTATCAAAATTATTTTCCATCTAAGATAATAAAGGGTTATGTTTTTATCCCTATTATTAAATTGATTTGATCATGTTGTGATGGAATTATTTTTATGAATTCCTTTATCTTATATGAACTATTTTATGATGTCATGATGTTTAAGATTCCCATTTTTATTACATGGGTTATGCTATGATGTATGGTTTATGATTTTGTGGCACACATAAGAATGGTTTCATTATGAGATGGGTGGGACCTATATCTCCCTCCAATGCATTGGGTAAAGATTTTATATCTCATGAGATAGACATGGCTGGAATGGTAGGTTATACCGGTTCAGTGAAACAGGACTGAAACGAGGGTTACTCGATTCAGAAAGGGACTTTGTCCACTAAGATAGTCTTGGAAATGAGTCATGACTAACAAGAAATGATTTTCCCTGATTATGTGTGCGTGCCACAAAGTTTCATGTTTCATGTTATGATTATGGTGATCTCATTTTCACTTCTATGATTTGTTCCATGTTAAGATATTATGATCTCTTTTGCAGGTTATGATTTTCAAAAAGATATGATATGATTTTTATTTCTTTTGTATACCCTTACTGAGCATTTGAGCTCACCCTTTTATGTTTTCTTTTCCCCAGGATATAAAGAAAGGTTTTAGGTAAAAAAAATGGAAGATATTTATGGGAGATATTGAAGATCTTTCACCACGATTAGAAGATTATGTTCCATGTTTCCAAAGACACTAAACTATTACGATCCTTGTGTGTGTGTTTTTGTTATGTACTAAGTATTCCGGAAAAGTAATGTAATGTCAATGTACGTCAAGCTTCGGGTCTCTACAAAGACAATTCCCTTTTCGGCCATGAAATGACATTTTTCATAATTTATGACCAAATTCTTCTCAATACAACAATGCAACACATCACCCAAACTAGAGATACATTCATCAAATGAGGATCCATAAACTATAAAATCATCCATAAATACCTCCATGCAGGTCTCAATAAAATCTATGAAAATACTCACCAAGCATCTTTGGAAAGTACCTAGGGTATTGCAAAGTCCAAATGGCACCCTTTGGTAATCAAAGGCACCAAATGGGCTAGTGAATTTCGTCTTCTCCTGGTCCTCTACTGCAATGGGAACCTGAAAATAGCCATAGAAACCATCCAAGAAGCAAAAATGTGTCCTACCTGCAAGTCTCTCAAGCATCTGGTAAATGAATGGAAGTGGGAAATGGTTCTTACGAGTGGATTGATTTAGTTTCCTATAATCAATACACACTCACCAACTATTTTGTACTCTCACAGTAACTAACTCATCATTTTCATTTTTTATAATAGTGAATCCAGTTTTCTTTGGTACAACCTGGAAAGGGCTAACCCATTGTGAGTCAAAAATAGGGTAAATTTTACCCACCTTGAGCAATTTTTCAACCTCTTTTTTAACAACAACCAGAAGGGTTGGATTGAGTCTTTTTTGTGGTTGCCTCACCAATTTAGCCCCATCCTCCAAAAGAATCCTATGCATGAAAATAGAGGGGCTAATACCTGATATGTCAGCCAAGGTCCACCCGATTGCCCTGATGTTATCCCTCAAAAGATTCAAACGTTTTTGTTCATGTTCAAAAGGGAGATTGTTAGCAATGATAACAAGTAATTTCTCACCACTCAACAATTAGTATTTTTATAGATTTGGTGTAAATGGCTTGAGTTCTAGTGTAGGGGGGTGGTGTATGGATGGAGATATAGAAGGAACTGAAATATGTGCACAAAAACCATCAGTATCAGAATATACATAATCAAAATCAGAGAATAAAGCATCAAATCCATCATCATACTCAATAGTCATGTAATAATCTGAGTTCACATTATCAAAATCAGAATATGAATCCATTTCAAAATCAAATCCAAGATGCGTTTTTCCATCAAAAATAGGTGTGGAAGTACTCTTAGACATCAAACTAGAACCAATTCTCATAATCTCTCTAAACATAGGACAATCAAAATCAATGGAGTGTTTACTTGGTGGTTCAAAATGGGAGATAAAAATGCAGAATGGTCCTCAGAGGGGTACTTCTTAGAGTCCATAACATTAAATATCAAAACTTCATCCCCAAATTCCATGGAAAGTGTACCCTCATTGACATTTATGATAGTTTTTTCAGTTTTGAGGAAGGGTCTACCGAAGATAATGGGGGCATGAGAACTTACCTGATCTTCTTCAATGTTAACCACATATAAATATACTGGAAAGATCATGTCTCTTACCCGGACAAGTACATCCTCAAGGACTCCCACTGGATATGTCGTAGCTTTATTCGCTAATTGCACCACAACTCTTGTCGGCTTCAACTGACCAAAATATAAATAAGAGAATACAGAGTGAGGCATCACATTTATTGAAGATCTTAAATCACAAAGTGCATCAGAGAAGTGCAAATCCCCTATGGTACATGGGATGGTGAATGTCCCAGGATCCTTGCACATTTTTGGCATTGCTAGAGATGGTGTAATAAGAGTTGAGGCATCCTTCCAAGGTTGATCCTGTCATTTCCCTTGAGCTTTCTTCGATTGGTACAAAGTTCTTTTAATAATTTCACATACCTTGGAATTTGCTTAATGTCTTCAAGTAGAGGAATGATGATCTCCACACACATGAATATGTCCAAAACCTCCTTTTTCATTTCTTCTTCAGCCATATTCTTGGTTTGAAGAACCCTGTCTGGAAAAGGAAGGGGTTTAGGAGAAACATCATCAATAATTTTCTTACCTTTATCTTTCTCCTTGGATTGCTCATCAGTTGGTATGGAATGCGGCTTCTCTGGAGTTGAGATGAATCTCGGTGGAATGGTAGGTACTGATGTATAATTCATTTTCTTCCCACATCTCAATGTGATGGAACTAACATTCCCCATTGGAATTGGAGTGGGTTGGGAAGGTAGATTTATGGAATTCTTACTCACAAGTTCATGGAGGGTGGTGGCAATATGGTTCATTTGAGTCTTCAACTCCCTCAACTCCGAACCTTGACTCTTCAACTCATTTTGTTGATTAAGAAAAATTTGTTTCAAAAGATCCTCAGTGTTAGAGTCTACCTTGTGTTGGGGATTCCTTGTTGCTGACTTGTTGATGTTTGAGATTCAAATCTACTTTGGTGTTGTTGGAAACATTGTTGGTAAGGTAGAGGTTGTAGGATGTTTCATTGAAAAGGGGGCCTTTGTTGTTGCCCAATGCCATACCTCATGTCTGATTGATCCTTCTACCCTTGGTTGTATGTTGGATCAAATTTTTTTGGGGATATGGTTTTTGTTGTTGTTGCTGATATGGTCTCCCAGGGAACACTGATGCACAATCTCCTGTTTCTTGGAGTTGTGGGCAACAGTCAGTTGGGTGGATTGTCTCAGTAAAAATACCACAAGGCCTTGAAGAAGGGGGTAGGGATGTCTTTTGTTTCAAATCAATCTTCTTCACCATAGTTGTCAATTCTTTTCACTTGGTATCAATCAAATTACTCTCAAGAGATGGACATACCTGATGTACTGCACTGATATATGGTGTACCTCGATCACCAAATTGTTGGGAGTTCTGGACCATTTTGTCGATCAACACACGTGCAACTATTGGTGTCTTGTCCTCCAAAGCTCCTCCAATCGCAGCATCCTCCATACATCTCTCCAAAGGTGTGATTCCTTCATTGATGTACTGGATGAGTAATTTCTCACTGATTTGGTGATGTGGGTAGCTTGCACACAAATTCTAGAATCACTCCCAATACTCATACATTGACTCCCCTTGTGCTTTCTTGATCCCCAAGATCTCCTTACGAATGGAAGTGGTCCCCGATGCTGGATAAAATATATGCATGAAAAGACATTTCAAATTGTTCCAACATGTTACATCTTCAGGTTTTAAATATTACATCCAATACTTTGAAGCTCCATCAAGTGAAAATGGGAATGCTCTTAATTTGATTTGAGCTTCAGAGAAATTTATAGGTTTTAGGGTTAAGTAAACCACATTAAATTCTTTCAAATGTTTATTTGGATCCTCACCAGAGAGGCCATGAAACTTTGGAAGTATGTTAATTATCCAAGATTTTAGTTCAAAGTCCGATTCGAGATTTGGGTATGCAACACAATTTGGATAATAGTTAATATCAGGTGAAACCAATTATCTAATGGTTATATTAAGTAAATTTCCATTATTTTCAGCCATTGGTTCTTTTTTTATGGTTTAATTTGAATTGAATCCAATTTCAATGTTATGATATTGGAGAAATTCTCCAACTGGTTGAATGTTGGAACTTCCCGTAGGCAAAGAATTTCGGATTCGTTCCCTAAGGCTACAATCAATCTCAGGTTCAAGATCTATGAGATCCTTGGGATTAGTTCGTGTCATAAATCAGTGAAATATAAAAAGAAGGAAAGTGGACCATAGAGAAATAAAAATTAGAAGTTTGAGTTGATGGTCCAAAAGAAAGTATACGAATATAAAATAAGAAGAAGAAAAAAATAATACTGGGTAATGAAAGAAGAAAGAAGAGAAGAATATAATAAAATGTAAAATAAAATAAATACCTCTAATTGGTTGAAATAATTACTTGCCTCCCCGAAAACGGATCCAATTTGATAGAGTATTGTCATGGGCATTCTGAAATGATTAGTGTGATTTTGGGGTACTTAGGATCAGTAGAGTGGCTGACCAACGTCAACTCTAAAATGAGGAAGTGAATTAAAAAATTTTTTCAGAGGTATTATAGAAATAAAATAATAGAGAATCAAAACACTACTTGAAAATATGTGGGTGGTTTTTTATATTTTATAAATCTAGAAGAAGTTTTCTGGAAGAAGATTGTAATTTTTTTGTTTTTAGTTTTAAAATGAAGTTCGATTAAAAATACACAACATGAAGAAGTTTTTTTAGAAAACATTTTAAAAGGCATAATAGATCTAACTCTACCTCTTCATTCTGTTATTAATCATTATCATTGAAATAATTATCCACTTAATTATTATCCCCTAATTTTTTAGCCCTCGAACCCTAAAAAAGTTATCTTAACCACAATGATGGAATTACTTAAACCCTAGGCTAGCTTTGGAACACAAAATCACATCACCCTACTTTGATTGTTGTTCGAAGGTTAACTTATGGTCAATGGTTATTTAGAGCAAATATCCATTCTTGAAATGATTATGAATTTTTTTTAGGAATTATATTGGAACTCTACAAATTTATCCCGTGTGGTCTGGTATTACCGATTAAGATTACGCTCTCACAATTTACACATAATCCCGACCTCGTGTGTTTTTGTGTCAATTATTCAATTGCTTGCTTAGTTTCTTACAATTTAAAAACACAATTAATGGATAATATTAAGTGATTTACATTATATCAATGATTCAAAATAATTAAATGATGAGGGTAGAAGATAGATCGATTACTAAAAGTCTACTCTTCTATGGGTGGCGTAATCATCGTAGAAGCGTTTTGCATGTGCAAAGGTTTATAATGGGTATAACCCAATAACGCTTCTACTAAAGAATTCTATACCAAAGAGGAATATTAAGAGAATAATAAATTTAAACATAATAGAAGAAAAGAGATGAAATAAAAGAATAACAAATAATTTTATTACACAAATGAAAACATTACAGAATGAATAAGAGAAGGAGGCTACGACGAGGGGATCATGGCTTCAAGAGCTACCCCTCATAAAATGGTTGGAAAATTTGGGTGAAACAAATTACCATCTTCCTCCAATATCCTAATACACGTCACAAACCCTACAAATAATAAAAAATCTAATTTAAAGAGGGGATGGGAGGAGCGGTTACAATTGGTTTCAAGTGTGAATGTGGAAATTCGCCCAAATATTTCATTCTAATTTGATCCACCCATTTGACCACCAACCCACGTGAATTGGCCAGCTTTTTAGAACGATAATATGTGAGTATATGGGTCCTATATCTACTCTAAAAATTTCGTCTCAATCAAAGACTATATGAAGGAGTTGTGGGTTAAATACATAAGCTTTTCCATTATAACGTGTCCATACCACCTTTGACTTTATGGCCCATTCACTCCATCCAAATGCATTATTTTGATCATGTGTCCTGAATAAAAGTTGTAGAAAATTACGTTAGGAACACTGTTACAATATTTAAAAATCAAATAATAAATATAAAAATATTTATCTTTGAAATACTACAGTGCACTATAAACTGTAAAACTGGAATTTTCACCAAATATTCAAATGAATGATCAAATCCCAAATATTTCATAAATGAATGTATTTAGCACAATGTGAGGAAATTATATCATTTATTATCAATAAAATATTCAACAAAATTGTGTTTTATCAAATCTTGTAGTCTTAATGTGTAGAACATTTAATCTACCATCCAAGATCTCCTATCGGCTTCTCCTCGTAAGATAGTTTGTGTTCCAATTGTACCATCTTCTAATTTAATAAATGTGAGTTATCAGTTATGTACGTCCTCAATAGATATATGTGGAATACATCCTAAACTTCATCCATATTTGAGATATGTTTTAACTATTAGGACACTACTATAATGAAATAAAGTATTTTAATGGGTCCAATATACCTAAGGATAAGCTCAAATTAATATTAAATTCTCAGAATCCTCATCCATGGTGATATCCAATGTAAATATCTATCTCCAAAGTATGACTATAGTTCCATTTGATGATTAATATTATATATCTTTTGTTATATTTGAGAATATATGAATTGTTTTTAGATGGGAAGAACCTTTTCTATCATCTCTTATACAAGATCCGACCCATGTTACTTTCTATCACCAGCAACCTCCAATAAATTATAATTTTTACCTTGATTCTTATATAGATCATTATAGGATGAAATTTTAATTATCAATTGTAAGTTGTTTTTGTATTGTAACTAAATTAATTGGAGGTGTTGATTCTATGAATATTTAAATTCCACTAATCATGTTATAAAAATGTACTCAAGTTTTATAAATGTCCTTTCAGACTGGACATTATTTTGTTGATGATAGTTCATAATGAAATTTGATACGGTATTCATATATTGTTAAAGAAATCTCTAGAATTTATATTATGGATCATGATTAGTAATGATTGAATGTTTGACCCCATGTATCATACAAAAGTTTGTAGTGTATATCATGACAAGTTAGTGAAGAGGAAAATATCCCCGAATAGAAATGAAATCTGTATTCTTGGTGAGTAGATCCATTATAACCCATAACACATTGTTTCATATTGATTTTAATGGGAGAATAGTTGTAATGTCTATAGTGATATTCTCTTACTTCCATGTTTGTATGAGTAGTGGTTTCAATACCCCTTTATGATTTTTCACGACAACATAATTTTTGACACACAAAGAACCTTACATTGTTGTTTTAAATCTCTATTTTCATATTAATCCACCAGTAATGATAAAAAGGTTAAATATAAATTTTAGTTCATCCATGATGTATATATAATGTATATACATGATCTACATACATAATCTCCTTTTTTATCATTGGGATATATGGTACACATAACATTGAAATAAATTTCAGTACACCTTGTTTATCAATACTAAACTCGGAGAACATTTCATTCTTCACTGCCCTTATATTCTATTGTATCAAATGTTCTTCTCTTTCAGATATCATGTTATTATCTAGTGATGGTGGATTAGAAAAATAGTTGGAAATTTTTGATGATGTATGTTCCCTCATGATTCCTTTGTTTAACCTTACTAGGCCCTTGATCAATGGATCTCCATGAATCCTAATCATTTCCATCACAACATGGTCTTTCCTACATGACACATAGCCACCATTATTTTCTCTTCCTGGGTGATAATTAATTGAATAGTCATAGTATTTAAGAAGTTTCATACATCACCTTTATCTCATGATTAATTCCTTTTGCATAACGATATACATCAAACATTGGTATTTTTTGTATATATCACAATTTTTTACAAAAAAATATTGGGTCTATATTTTTAGTGAAAAAATAACTACAACTTTATCTAATTCATGCATTAAAAATTCTACTAAAGAGGCTTTAACTATCTTGTCACCTAAGTGATCACCATGTAAATTTTCAAGAGGAAGCACCAAATCCATTATGATATGCATCAAAATAAATAAAAAAATACTTCTCTGAAACAGAGAAGGGTAAAAACAAGTTCAGTATCAAATTTATTCATCAGTTCTTGGAATTTTTATTCACACAAATTTTACTAGATGAAGGTCGATTTTTTAGAGTTAACCTGGTTAGTGGATTAGAAATTAGTGATTATCTATTAAAATCCTCCTATAATATCATATTAGACCAAGGAAACAATGATTATAAGATACTATTTTTGGATGAGGCCACTTGTCTATTGTCTTTGTCATAGCATGGTCATCTAAGATTACTTCATTCATTATAATGTTCACCAAGAATTCAATTTTTTATAACCATACTTCATATTTTTTTAACTTTTCCAAATATATTATCCTTCATAATATTTCTAAATAATACCCTTATATGAAGCTCATTATAATCCCAAATTTTGGATTATATCATAAAATCATCAATAAAAACCACCACGAATTTATCATGTTATTCTTTAAAGACTCTATTCATCAAATCCGTAAATATAATAGGAGCACTAGTTTAGCTGAAAGGAATAAAAACACAATCATAATTCCCATATATTATTGGGAATGATGCATTTGGAATATCATCTTTCTTCACCCTAATTCCTGATACCCAAATCATAGGTCAATCTTGGAGAATATTTGATCCCCATTTTTTTCCCAAAAATCAATCACTTATTGGTATAGGGTACTTGTTTTCACTATGATCCTATTAGGTTCTATATAAATAATTCATAGTTGTATTATTCCATAATACATATTTAAAAATAGTATAGATTCTCTAAAACGATACACACATGGTTAGATAAATCGATTCTCCTAATGATCAGGAAGTCTTTTCATTAATTCATCTAACTCCAGATTTTCCATTCTATATAGAATCATCAGAAATGGAATGGATCAAGGAATAATTTCAATATTGAAATATAACTCTCTTTATGGGGGAGTTCCATGTATCTATTTAAAAAATTCATCAATGTATTACTAAATAAGTGAGATATTTTCTCTTAATATATTTTCATTTCCTTCTCCCTCTTGACCAAACATATTTATAATGAAGTCTATGGGAGGAGCTTCTATGAAAATATTTGGCCAGTATATCCATCATTTTAAAATAATTATAGTTTTTCAATTCCAGACTACTGAAATTTCCTTACACATGTGGTTTATATTATCCTTATACATGGAGATCCATTTGATCTCTTGTACAGTGTCAAATTCCACCATGGGAATGCCTACTAGATTTATGATGGGATTATACTCTCTAGAGTTAATACCTGTGTTTCTATACATTATTATTTCTAGGGTAATTCCTCCCAATATATTGACTAATAACTCTACATATACAAGCTCAAAAAATTAGTCAATATTATTCAATAACATGGATAACATAATGGATTTCTTAAAACTAGAATTGAGATAACTACAAGTACGCCTACCACCACATAATTTTGAGCCACTACATCAGTCATTGTGATATATAATGTATGACCACTCCCTATTGACCTATATTGAATTTGATAGTAGATTACCACTATTATCTTATGATTTGTAAATTGACTTGAAAATGTCCCTTGATTATTATAATTTAAGCCTTAGAATTCATTTTTCACTTCAACCATATTACTATTGTTATTAGTGTGGATAAGTTCAGGCTTCACCTCACCATAATATTTATGATACATATATCCATATCTTCTACACATTTATGACTTTCCACTACCAAGAAATCAGTCCCCCAAATGCTTCTTCCCATATTTATTCCACATGGTATGTTTTAATTTCATTACTCCTCTTCCATGATCAATGATATTATATGAGTTTGGATATAATTAAATCTTCTTTTCAATAGACATATGTGACCACTACATCTCTAAAAACAATAATTCAAACTTCATTTCACTCTTAACTATATCCTCGTATATTTAATTGTCTCAATTTTCTAAATTCCAACAACAGTGGTGTCTTGTTCTACTAAATAATCTATTAATCGTTCCCTTATGATCCATAAAAAACTAGAGTTGTATCGATAAAGTCTGTAAAATTTCATTCCATAGCTTCCTAAGAATTAATTTTCATTACAAATTACCTATATTTATTGTTACTCAGTTTTTTGCAAGGAATGATTGAATATAAATTAAAAATAACACTTTTGAACTATTCCTACTCCATAGCCTCAATATCTATTCATGGATTCATGTTTTTAATTATTTTTTAACACTGATCTTAATATCCTTCTATATGGTATATTACCAAGGTGGCATTACCAATATATAAAAAATGGAGTAAAAAATATATCTTTTCTATAGAGGCAATCCATTTTTCTGTAATAAATGGTTTTGTAGATCCTCAAAAATATGTTTGTCTTTTATGCATGAAATACTCAACTAAAATTTGTTCCCTATGAGGTGAATCCAGTCACTCAACCATACCCAAGTAAATATTCATTATTCTATATTGTTAATTCATAATTATTGTGATTTTTTTCATTCTGTATTATATCTTAATGTGGTCAATTCATCTTCTATTTTACTCATAATTTAAATGGGCCAACCTATTTACAACCATTTTTCTAAAATAAGATAACCATAAAGAGAAACATGTATCCTTTTTGAAAACTATAATTCTAGATTGAATTTATGTAATTATAAATATTTATAATATATATTTTTTATCTACTATAATAACAATTGCATTTTTAATATATCTTTTATAAAGGTACAAAAAAAACTACTGAATAACCAAACATATCCTCTAAGAGTGTCAATCCAGGTGTGAAGAAAGTCCAATTTTCATGCATTAGTTTTTGATTGTGTTTAGATGAAGTAGGTGTCTTAATTTGTTAACCCTGGGTACATATATGACAGATGCATATCCACTTGTAGTATCTTGAAAGCATTCATTTTATTGGAAACAACTTACTTATTAATCACCAAAATACTAGTATTTTTTCTTATATTTATTCATTTCCCTAGGGTTCCTACGAATTCTTTCAAGTCCTAATATCAATAAATAACTAAACCAACCAATAATTATGATTTTGGAATCCCTCCTTATTTACTTAACTTTTTATAACATGTAACAAAAATATAATATTTTTAATGTTTTGTTTCTTAGAATTCAGTAACATAATACATGAAAACACAAAATATTATTCCAATCCACATAAAATGATTATTCATGGGTTCACCCTATGATTTTTACTACATCTCATATCACGAGGACATACATAAAAGGAAAGGGGTTATTAAGAGCACGTTAATTTAATTACAAAGGGTGATTGTTATCATATGATCAGGATCATATCCATAAGAAAACAACATAAAAAATATAACGTGATAAATGGAACATGAGTTATCTCATACTAAAAAGAAAATTATAAATAAAATTGAAATGTGGTTTCAATTAAAAAATGAGGCATTCATAAGAATATCACAATGTTTTATCACTAAGGTTGCATAAATGAAAATTAATATGTTTATTCATAATAGTATTTTAAAACATTTCATATATATATATATATTAAATTATTTACCCTATGGATTGAATAACCATTAGAGAGAACCCATTATATATAATAATTTATTGTGATCGACAAGATCATAAAAATAATTATATTAATCACCCTTGGAAAATAAATAGTTTCTTTCTAATCAAAATAAATGCGTAGAAAATTTCTTAAAGGCTCGATCATTAGATCATTATTAACCCAAAAAGGTGATAGGGGGTTACTTATATTTAATTAAAAAAATAAATATATCATTTTATAACTTTGTAAATTCCCATGGAGAGAGAAAAGGTTTTTGTATTCATAAGAATAAATTAAATTAGAATGTATCACGTAAAAGTGTGAAATAAATTTTATATATTGTCTTGAATAAAACATGGATTAAGGAAAGGGAAAATGAGAGGTGAAACGGGATTCACCTTGTTAAAAGACTATTTTTATATTAATTAGATATTATAAATTAGAATAATGTAAAAAGTTTTTAAAATAGAAGACATTCCATAAAAGGGGAACTTTAGTGGAAAAGAGAAGTCGAGATTTATCTTTTATTTAATAGATCGTAAATCTAGATGATGGAACCATAAGGGATTAAATAATACATTCAGGGAATATTTTTGATGAAAAATCACCAGAAAATCTAAGTGTAGGGATTTTGAGTGATGGATAATGGGGAAATCAAGGGGTATTTATAGAAAAATTAGATTAATTGTTTAACAATTTCGATATATTGGTCTTAGAAATACTTGCTGTGGAAAAATAAAAACACATAAAATTACCAATGGGTTTCTCTCATGGATTAGTTCATTTGAGTCATAATTTTATGATATTTTAGTCTATGAGAACCAATAATATATTTTGTTCTTATTTTGGAAGAAAAAAGTGAATTTTTTACAATGTAATATTTTTAAAAATAAAAACTTCTATTTTACTATATGGAAAGTCACTTATAGGTTTTAAAATTGATTAAAGTATACTAAAATGGTTAATATAAATATAATAAAATATTTTAGGATTTAGATTGGGGTTAATAAATTTATAAATCATCAGTAAATAATTTTGATGTGACAAAATATTCAAAAAAATGAAAACAATATTCTTACTATTCACATATTAATAATGTATTCATTAAAATAATAATAAATTCATCGTAACATAATTTTAAAATTTTTTAATTGAAAATATAATGTTAATTTTATCAAAAATATTCTCTAAATATGATTATTTTAACTTTAATATATAAAAATCATTATTTATTAAAATATAATAATTTTAAGGAATTTTCAAATTTGATTCACTTATAAATTTTTTGAAGGAAATTATAAATTAATTTTACCATTTATATGCGAATAAAATTATTTTAAATTAATATTTAATTAAAATAGGTATTATTCAGAATAAATAGATTATTATAAATAAAATATATTTCCAAAAAAACACAACTATGTGTTATTTGTGTCTATAAATTAATTTATCAAATTTTCCTCAATAAAAAATAAATTTTTTTAAGAATTTATTTTAAATTGAATTTAGGGAATATAAATTTTAATTATTAAAAGGAATAAAACCTTAAGTAATTAATTCTTGGACACATAACCCCTTATATCACCCATGTTGACCATAAGGGTACGGTGTCTGATCATTATAATATCAGGGGTGGCTCGGCTAACATTAATCGAGCGGTAATCTACACTAACATGAACTTATCCAATAATAGATTTTTTCAAGATTACCGTATTTAGTCTTTTATTTTTCTTGGTCAAGGGTAAACCCTAGTGGTGCTACCCATTTCTAATTTTTGATAAATGTGATTCAAATGAAATGACTTTATGGTTTTTTCCATTGTTTTTCCTTTTAATATCAATTGTCATTTTTTGTTTCTGATACAAATCATTAATTAAAATGGTAAAATTATCATCAATGAGTATATTTATTGATGGTAAAATAGACAAATAGTTATATTGATTATCAGAAATATTTAACCAATAGTAATATAATGGTTAAATCAAAATAGTCAAATTTCCCTGAATACCCTATAAATAAAAAATAATTATTTCACAGAATATTAAATACAATTACTTAAATATTAATATTTTTTGATTTTATAAGATTCATATTTTTGACTAATATTTTGATTTATTTCTATAGTTTCTCTCATGGAGTAAATGATTCTTATAGATATGTTTGATATAGTTTTTGCACTTTTAATATTTTAATTTTCTATTTATTTGTGTTGTTGTAAGGTTTGGAATTATAATTGATTACATCGATGACTTATGTAATGATAATAATTATTAATATAAAAATTTTAGGTTCCCCTATATTTTGTACCTGTAAAATATAATATAATATAACACACATTTTCTTAGGAGACAATTGGAATATAAGAAGTCTAGTTTGTTATAATTTATGGAATTTTTATACTATAAAATATTCATTACATTTCATTGTAACTAGTTTTTGCCAATTTCGTACATTATAATCATATATAAAATATATTTTGGAGAAGTTATTTTATAATGGTAGGATGAATTTTCTTTTATAATTTCCATTTCCATATTTTTCTTATCATAGAAGAATATATCCATTTCAATCCTCAGCATTTATTGGGATGCAATATCTATTCTACATAAATAATCTTCCATATTTTCATCTTCACATGAAGGTAATATATTTAATATTTATAATCCTTCATATTCTAAAACAACATTAATTAGATTATATTTATCATCTATTATTTGAGTATTCACATGATGGTTTTAAGATTATTATATGTTTCACACTATTCCCCATATAGACTATTATGCAAAATCCTTAATGAGTAGATTAATGCATGAAATTCAAAATCATGTGTTGGGTAGTCACACTCATGGATATTTAATTGGTGTTAGGTATATTCTATCACATTTTCATCAGTCATGAGTACACAATAAATTCATTATTTGGTATCAATAATGTAGATCACATAGCCTTCCTCATTGGAGGGTAATGTGAGAAAAGGAGTTGTAATTATCTTCTTCTATAACACTTTAATTATATCCATTAATTATTCAATTTATAAAAAATACAACCTCTTTATTGTTATCAAGGATAGTAATATTTGAAATCATGATAATGGTATTATAAACCCGCAATTAAAACATATTAATCTTAAGAAACTAAAAATTAAAACTATAAATCTTGGATTGAGCCATCATTCAATTGTACTATTTTTAGAGGATCTATATATATAACATTTTGAGTTGTATCATAACCAACTTCTATTACTCACTCTATATATAAATTACACTTACAATACATCACATAAAAATTATCATTTTTTAGTGTCTTAAAAAGTTCAAATGCTCATGATGTTCCACCTTGATTTTGGGAAGATATGAATAACATATATAACTACTGTAAGATACTTGTTTTGGTAACCCATGGAGAATATATTCAATTAGAATATAAAAATTAATGTATCATTATTAATTCAAAATAGAATCATTATTAAATGATATATCCCATAACATATATTAATATTAGTCTTGAGGATATCCTCCTTCTGTTTTATAACATAATATTTGGACCAATATTCCATCATAGGGAAGCCCTAGGCTTCATGTAGCTAATTAAAAAAGTAATTAATATATTTTTTAGGATACATATTTTATAGAATGATATTTTGGTCATAATGATAATTAGGGAAGAGGCTTATTTATCCATCATTCTAATTGAAAAAGAGTAATTTCACTCCCCATAGTAATGTACATGGGAATAAAATCCTTTTATCAGGATTCTCCAGTAGATTCTTTATTAATTATTCTAGTTAAAAAGTAGACATTAAATATGTATTATATTATGTTGTAAAATCTTCATCTTTCCATGAAGGATGATCTTTTACTTGGTATCATTCATTTTATCTAGATAAAAAGTTTCATAATGAAATAATATCAATTCTTGAGGTGATTATTTTGAAGGATATTAATCCTCCTCCTTGGACTCTTATATAATTAGGGAGGGATTTGTGATATGAATGGTGAGTTACTTTCGTTAGAAATTTATGTTGGATCAATATAATGAAATCCAATTGATACCCACATTTTCATTGAATTCCAATAATGGGAGAATCAATATCATGGCATCGATGTTCAACATAGAGATCTGGATAGGGTAGAAGTTATAATGATGGGATGCAATAATTTCACTATTTTTCATTTTCACTGATATCTCAAATTAAATGTTTTATGGTTGTGTTTGAATTATTATAATAAACTTGTGTGATATTAATGAATGGATATAACGATAGTCACATTGGATATTTTAATTTCATGAATTGATGATAATCATCCTTTTAAAATTTTAGTGTCATTCTACTCATTTATATCATTTAAAATAGGCTCAGGGATGATAATTTTCAATCAATTAAATATAAAAATGGAAACTATAAAAATTAAATCAACAACCCATAAATGACATTTATTCCTTAACCTATTAATTTATAGGTCTATATAAATATTATCCTTGTCATATTTGAAAACACAAAATTTTGTGGGAGGTTTATCCCTGTTATATTGGTTTTTAAAGGTCTTGTGAATTTTTCTAGTGTATCCTCCAAGAGTTTAAAAAATGGTTTGTAAACAACCCTCTATATTGGTTAACATATGATGATTATATTAATACCCAATTCACCTTTTCATTTTATTACCCATATATACAACAATGTTGGACCTATATCTATATGTTACATCAATACATGGATTTTATTTCTTGAGAATACCTTACTCGATACATTAGAAGTATTCTGGGATTTTTTATATATATTTAGTTTTATCAATAAGGATTTCACTAAGGAATTATAATCCTAATCAACGAAAATGAATAGACATTTCATTGATAACAACAATGGAAACCCATAACATTTATATACCTTATTTCTTGATTTATTACATAGAATAAAATATAATAAAATTTAAAATGATTCATAGGCCTTGGGAATTTTTTAAATTAGATACATAGAACATTAATCTGAAATAGCGATACAAATAAAGTATCT
This sequence comes from Viscum album, assembly GCA_963277665.1. Taxonomy (NCBI): domain Eukaryota; kingdom Viridiplantae; phylum Streptophyta; class Magnoliopsida; order Santalales; family Viscaceae; genus Viscum; species Viscum album. The sequence goes on along the minus strand of OY728163.1, from coordinate 711,948,440 downwards.
AAAAATCCATAATATACCATTATAAATCTATTAATCATCACATACTAAAAATGAAAATGTTAGGATGTACATAAGATATGGGTAAGCTATAAATCCATACAAGGAAATAATCGATGTGTAACATTATGAAATTAATTCATATCAATCATTGGGATTGAAAATGTTTTATAAATTTTTGATAATAATGACCAAAAACAATTAAGTATTATATAAGAGGATAATATCAATGAAACATAGGAATGTAGAATAAATATAAGAAATTACGTCATAATAAGAATTGAAGGATAAACACCAAGATAAAATATCAATGTGATCTATGGATAACCTACCATGAACTATACATGGTATCTCATGATATAAAAACCATTCCCAATGTATTTGAGGGATGTAAACTATAATCCCACCCATCAAATTCTTATCAGGTAAATGAATTTTTCAAATACATAGATCATTCAACAAATGATTTTTTATAATGATATTTAATCACATCATTAAATGTGTGGATTACATATATTGATATAACTAGTCAATGAAGGTTAATTACATATATAAACATACCCTTGAGTGGAAATGTGGATGTGTATTCACAATACAAATGTTTGGAATCTAAATTAATGGGAAATTTTCTATAGCATAACATTTTTTATTAATGTTCATAGAATGGTACAATGAGAGTGTAAGGTGTCATTTCATTACACCATCATATTTTATAATAGTAAGGTGATTAATAGTTTTATATTTTTTTTGGGTGTTTATGTGGAAATGGTTTGAGTCATTTTATCGATATTCATGAACTTCTAATGTATTTAATTTTTTTGAGAATTACTTATTGAGTATTTACTATGGCATGATCGAGGGAAAATCCTTGTGATTCTATACCCCTTAAATGCTTCAATATGTGTTATTTATAAGGTATGATCTAATTGGTCGATTCCATCACTTATTTTGTTTCTATCAATTCTATTTGTCTACATCCCTTAATATAATCTTATTTCACGATTTACTATAAAAATCTATATTTTAATTTGTTATGATTTTTAATAGTCTATTAAATCTTATATTCTATATTATAAAATGGTCCAACATAATAAATTTTGGGTATTTATTTTCTATTACTAGATTATAAAATAAAACATTTATTCATTCAAAATGGAATTTCATTTATATGTTATTTTTCATTGAAATACATGAGTGGAAACTATATTTCTATTGATATTAAAGTAGTAGAAGTTATTGGTCCTTACCTCTATTAAAGTAAATCATGGAATATCTCAATATTCCTTTTGGTGTCTAAATTATCCATTTATATTTTCCATATATATGGTATGAAGAGACATAGTGTTGTTAAAAAATCATGTTCATGGAATGTTGAAGAATAATCTATAACATCATATCGAGACATAGATATTTAGAAGATACAATTAAATATAGGCACACTAGTGGTTCCACCACTTCCTTAATATATTTCATAAACAATATGATCAAGATAAATATTCCCAGATATTAATGAGATAGTCAATTTATTTATATTGATCTAATTCATCCCATCAGATTGGGCCTGTGGGTCTTAGAGTCTTTGGGTCATCAACGACAATCAAGCCACATGGCCATAGGGCTACCATAGGCCTTCATGCCAATGGGCCTTTGGGATATCGGGCCTCCTGTCCATAAAGGACTAGAATCATCCCATAAAAATCACACAATAATAGACACCATATGATAATTTATAAAAAGAATCATCTACTAGGGAATATCAAACCTGATTGGAATGATGCGAGTGTGGAAATTTCCATCCGTACTAGGCACCATGAAGCTCTGCACAGACACATTTCAGCCAATTGTCTATTTGAGGTGAGGAACTAGATGATTTCAATAATGTAGATACTGGGGAGGTGGAGTTCTTGTGTTTTAGGGTCTTATACAAACATGTCATTTGTTAGAAATTGTGACTTGGTCCTTCATGTCATGTTATTGGACTAGTGTGATTGGGACTACAGGCTACGTATGGGTTCCCAATCAACCCCTAAAAACAAGGGATTACCCAAAAATAAATTAAAATCATGAAGGCCATCATATTGTCTAGATTTTAACTTTATAATACAATAATCAGTTTAATACTTACTCTTCAATATCCTTCATTATGTTTTCCTACCATATACTATAAAAAATATCATGGTACAAATTTTCACTCCCATTTGGAGAGAGGGAGATGAGCTATGTTCACCATTTGGTTGATCTTCAGTAGATATATTTCTGATTCATCACTAATTCTATTTCAAAAAAATCATCTTTTCTTTAAAATATTCAATTATTAAAGAATTAAGTCCGTCGTCTTTCTAACATTCATTTAAATTTCCAAATCAACCATTAATGCCACAATTATTATCTAATGGATATATGGTTGGGATATTATTTAGCAATGTAGTATTGAATCCATGATATTATAATTTCAAGATAAATAATTTTCAAATCCAATAATATTGTTTCATTCGGAATCATCATCATGGATAGTGTAGTTAGTACAATTATTTCAAGATAATCACCTACATTATTTATATTCCATTTATTATAGTGTAGTGGGAAATAATAATACATTATTTACACTAAAAAATCTCATTGGTGTGTATTCATCTCCACTAGAGTGAATATATAATTTAATATTTGTTATTTCATATAGAACAGTTATCTCTATGATCCCAATTCTACAAAATTTAATATATAAATATGTCATTTTTAATTGCAACTCATGTGTCAAGTAATTTTACAAATTGATATATCATTTTTATGAAACATAGTGTATCAACTTACCAGTTTTTAGGAGATAGTAACTCAATACTTTCATTTAAGAGTTACAAAATATAAAAAATGACCCTCTAATTGAGTTTAGTGATAGGAAATGTGTTAGAAAACGTGTCTTTTATAACACTAGTAATCCTTGTTAACATTCATTCATTAGGAAATTCATTACTTCATTCCTTGTAAACTATTATTGTGGGATATATAATAGTGTTAAATTTATCATAATTCATTGGTATTACCCAACTAAAGCATCCAAAAATATAATTATGTTACCATTTTTTCTATATAATTTGTCACTATACATTTTTACTGAAGGGTCCATATAAAAATTAATCCCCAATGTTCAGAATCCCTACCAATTTAAAATTATATATCAAAATGCCATACTTTCTAAACAAAAAACATAATATTTATTAAATTATTTAACACATTCATTTAATGTTCTTTATTTTATTATTTTAAACTGCATTTTATGTGTTTGTAATTTGTAATTACAGGAAAAAAGTATATGTTGGACACAAATGAATAATATTTTAATCAAAATTATAAATTTTTTTGGTGAGTTTTAATTCCTAATGAAATGTTTATAAATATACATTTCCCATATATATAATGGCAGGATCTATTTTAATAATATTATCTCTTTAACATTATTTAATAATTTCATGATTAAGGATAAACTTTTGAGAAAAACATATAACAACATTTTTTGCAATGAAGATATCCCTTATGGTTATGGATACATTATCTTTTTTCTAATTCTATTATGTCCATTGTATGGTACGTAAAACATATCTGATCCATCCTTCAATTTATGAAATGGAATTAATATAACCCATAGTTATTCATTGTAGATTATAAATTATATTTATAAATTATCTTATTGTTTACTTTTTAATTATTACAATTCTATCAACTCTACTATATAAGGAATCAGTGGTATAAGTGTTTCTCTCAGAATTTATTCAAGTGAGAACTCTACATCATGATCTGTGTGATGGAAATAAAATTAATCACATAATACATTTTTATATTTTATTAATAGATAAAAGAATTCAATGGATAAACTATTTATGATTTGAACTTTTTGAGAAATACAGCATTCTAATTTAGCTATCCATACAAATTCAATCAAATGATTTTGTAATGGAGATCCCAAATCCTACTATAATATATAGATTAATATAGGGTGGTGAAGTATATGGAATCATTTTTACGTTTCCATAAAGTTAATATAATTTCTATAAATTGGAAACCGAACCATTTATAGTATAGAATAAACTCCTTCAAAAGAATGTATTATGAAGTATTTTAGAATATTCGTCAAACCATCATTAATTATTTATTTTTCATTCACATATGTTATAGGAATTTAGCTACTGGGTGTTTTCTCATATGTTTCTTCATTATGAAATTAAGGGTTTTATTTATCATTTTTCAAGAAAATTTAGACTATATAAAATTAGAAATCATTATAGAATAAAAAAATCATGCACTATTCTTCAATGAATTGTTATTTTACCTTTTGTAACAATATTTTATTTCTCTAACATGGTAGTATTGATGGTATATTACATTCTTTGTGTAATTTTGTTTAATGGTATATAATTTTGTTTCTAATACATGTATTTGAGAAATGGATTGAATACTACTCATGTTCCATTAAGATTAATAATAAACTCTTGGGTAGTTCATTTATTAGATCATTCCTTTCACATGTGATATAATGTGGTTTTTTCATTCCTATTATACATTCATCAAACATTATTAATTCAATTTGACATTTTAAACACTTCATAATTTATATTTTTTTGTTCTGTTATGGATTTTTATAATATTATAGATATTTTTTTAGTTATATCATCTATCCTACATGGTATTTACATTATATAATATATTAACATATTCCTTCTCATCATGTCTCCATGTCTATAGGAATTTTTTCAAAAACCCATAACTACCATGAGACCACATAATATTAATTATAAGAAAACCTTAATGCATGAATATATAGTTATTTTAATATATTTGGTTTAAATATGTTAATTAATAAATCATCTTTTTTATCATTAAAGATAATAATACCTGATTCATACTTTGGAAGATTTTTAAAAACCATGTCACAAGTAAAAAGTCATTAACTATGCTTTTAATTAAGATATAAAATCTCTCATTATATCTTGTTCTTAATTGTATGTTAAGGAATATTTTAATATGTTGTTCATAGTCAATTAATTTGACTTCCTCGTTAGGAATCATAATTTTTTTAATTTCATTCATTTATAATATTCTTAATCTAAGGAGAAGAAGAATAGAGTAACCTTCTCTAGATTAAATCAAGGAAGTATAAAAAATGTATACAATGTTATTAACACATCATTCAATAATAACTAGATCATATAATCCACTAATTTAATGAATATTCTATCTAATTAAGGAATGAATGGTTTATTACTCCTTGTGTGAGGGTGGATATCCCACATGGACGAATTTATTATCCATGAAATTTGGTGATAGTTATCTTCTCTATAAAGATTTCACCAAAATCCCCTAATGTATTATTAATGATGTCTGAATAATAATTTCATTGTAAATAAATTGGTTTAAAGAAATTTTATCTCAGACTAATTATAATTTTCTAACATAAAAATATTTTAATAACGATATATTAATATTTCATGGATAAAGAATTTATTCATATTTGTAAATAAATGTAATAATATTAATATATGAAATAACTATGTTTTACTTAGGTGGGAATTCTAAAACATAATTTATTAACAATTATGTAAGACATGCTTAGATATCAACTATTTCATCACATAGATTGTATAAATTATATTTCATCATTTTTAAAAAAATATATACTATATTAGAGATCAAAAAATAGATAGTATTTTTTTCTTGGAAAATTTGGTTTATACATTTTAAATACACATAATAAAATTCAATTTATGAAAATATTTTTTTATATCCCTTAATTTTCAATTTGTTTTTATCTTATAATTTTTCAATAAACAATGTTATACATAAAATAAATGGTGTTCCATAACCCTTGCAAGGGGAAGAGTAATAAGATTGAAATGGTGATAAATGTAAAATATATTGTATATGAGATTATCAGTATCACCATAAAACCATAATCATAGAATCATAATCCCATATATAATATAAAAAACATTGTATATGGAAAATAATTAATAATGAAACATTATAAATCAAAGATAATATACAGGACATCGTAATCATACTAGACAATGTAAATATTATAATTTTTATCCATTATGTTTTATACAAATATAATAGTGTAATATTTATTTAATAATGATACCATGGTATATAAAACATTTCGTATCTAATTATAGGAATATATAATTACTGGCCCACCCATCAAATTATATAATCATCAATATCATTTTTGAGACATATAAAAAATCATGTATATATCAAAAACTATAAAGTAATTTAATATTAAAGAATGCTTTTTATGAGGATGTTGTAATCAAATTGAAATTAATAAACCTATTTTCCCAAATTATAATTGGGAAAATTATATTAAATATTAATTAATGGGATATAAAAATTAAATTGATTTTTTACTATGCAGTGAAAAAAGATAAAACATATGGTGAATCCAAGAGAGGTTTTCAAAATAAAGAAATTATAAAAACCAGTCATGGTAGATATTAATTAACACCCATAGGATAATGATAATAATATCCCAGATAAAAAAATTTATACATTCAATAATAAAATTTAGATGGAATTGAATAATTTTTTTTGAAACTCTAGAAAATAAAATATAAGTGAGATCATAATCATAATTGAAATATAATGTGTTTGAGGGAATCTTTATGTTATGTCTTATTTTATTTTATTACATTTAATAGTAATGTATAAATAAATAATTATTGAAAAATTAATATATATGGGTATTATATTCATTTAACTTATTTATAATTATGTATAATTTTTTGAATTTATTTATTCATAATTCATTATAGAAAAAATTGTTTGATGTCCTATTTGTTTCTATTATTGTATAATTCATTTCAATATTATGAATTTGATCATTTTAATTATTCAATAATAAACCCAAGTAAATAAATAAAAATATACAACTATTATATTAATAAATTTTTCGTAGCATTCCATCACAGTTTTTGTATGTGGTGATAAACAAGTAACTGATAACATCCTCATAAATGGGTAAACTGGTCATTATTGAGGTGTGTAAAAAGAGGAAGATAGATAGTGCATATATCATTTTTATAATACCTTGATATCAAAAATATCATATACACCTGATAATTATCGATATGATTGAATTAGTTTAGATAAACAAATGAGGAAAAAAATTAGATGAAGAAAAATTGAAAGGAAGTTAAAGAAATATTACATCATGATCGATGTTTTCTCATATAATAATTCTCAAAATCTGTAGAACCATATATTATTGTGAAGAAAATATATCATTAAGGATAAAATGAATATTATTGGAAGGTGTTTGGAAAATTTTTGACTAATGTAATTTTTTTAGGATTTGAATTTTCATGTAGGTGAGATGTGTATTTATCATTGCATTGTAGGGTTATTTTGGGTTACAATAAAAATAAATTATTATTTTGTGACTAATAATTGAAATAATTAGCATATTTTATTATATTAATAATTTTTAATTAAAAATTCCTGTTTTTAGTTTTATTAAAAACATCATCTAAATAATATCATAGTTTAAAAAAATTGAAAAATAAAATAAAATTGGGTTTAAAGGTAATAAATTATCATTTTTGTCGTTGATAATTACATTTTAGAAATATAAATATAATTTTTTTAAAAGTAATATTTTTATATTAAACTTCTTATTTTGGGTTTGTTATGAATTGTAGAAATCATTATATAATGATTACATCAATATTACAAAATATGAAATATATTTGTTAACAAAATATAATTTTAATTTTCTCTAAAAAAATTATTTTTTATGAAAAATAAAGATAACTAGATGAACAATAATTTTAATATAATTATTTTAAAAGTGAATTTTTTTTGTCATTGAAATATATACCCTTTGAAATTGTATTATATAAATATGGAAATAAATTTAAAGGTTGTTATAAAAAAGGTAAAACATCGAATTTAAAAAAATATATTTACAATTAATTTTAGTTACATTAATTTGAATATATATTTTTTGAATAATAATATTTATATTTACATAGGTTAATCATGATAAATACTATCAAACATCAATTTTATTGATAAATATATTGTGTTAGTATTCTAATTATCATGTGATTATTATAACGTTCATGTGATTACTATAAGAGTCAGGTTACTATTTCAAAGGCTGTATGCACACTATACATCAAAAAATACATATTATTTAATTTTTATTAATTATTATAGTTGTCTATAAAAATTATATAAATCTATTGAAAATGAAAATAATATAGTCAATGTTTCACTATCTTTTTAGTATGTTCTATGTGGCTATGATATCTCTCAAAGTCAATGTTCTTATATATATTTCTTATTCTTTATTCCATTCCTACCTTTTTATCATTGTCATATAGTTATATATTTAGTTGTTTGGATGTTTTTTATCCTATATATGTAATATTTTATTTTTATGAAATAGAATAATGATTTTTAATCATGTGTTTCATATTATTTATAACAAAAAAATATGAATATAAATATATATATTCTGAAGTAAAATATTTTTATTTAAAATTCAATGTTATTTTCATTAAATTATTAACAATAAAATATCATAAAAATTTTATACTTAATTGGGCGATATATTTTTGGATACTTATTTGATGGGAATTTTAGCTTGGTGAACAAAAAAAATTAAAACTCACAAATATATATCAAATTTAAATGGATATTTAATTTGGAATTAATATATGTTTTAAAAGTTTTATTCAATTTACATTTTAAGATACAAGTGAACATGAAAAGGATCTAGTGTCATACATTAAAAAATGAAAATAAATGGGATCCCCAGGTATTACGTGTAATGGACAAGTATTATTGGGTTTTCATTTGACCAGACCATTAAATCAGATGGTTGGAATGTTAATATCCATTACATGAGAATTTATAAAGTTATGGAGTAATATCAGAAATATTTGTTACTTTTTTTATCTTTTCCAACAAGTGGGGACAATGGAGTGGGATTATTAAAGGACAAATTCTATATAATACCATGATATGTATAAGAAACAATCATTGATTCATTAAGAATGTTTGTTGTATAAATAACGCTTCAAACATCAAAAATTATGGTTTAAAAAGTATGGAGTTTAATTTGAAAGGACATAATTTTATTTAAAAATTATTAAAATTTACTTGTTTGTGTGAATATAAAAAACAAAAAATAATATGTTTGATTCTATTTCATTAAGGATGATCCCTTAAAGTGAAAATGAATATTATATGCAAGGATATTTTGACTACTGAGAAAGGAATATCTATTTTAACATCTTCAATACCCTATATATGAAAAATTCTTGATTCTATAAATAGTAGTATACTTTTTTTGTAATCATCTTATGTCTGGAGAGGTTTCAATCATTGTCTATGTAAGGAATAACCCACTGTGTAAAAATCAAATGGAAATATCATCAAAATAATTTAGAGAGTCATATTAGTAATTTTACACCCTTATAAGAATTATAATCATAATTATTAATCTAAAGAACTATGATTTTGGACGTGTGTAAGCATGAATAATTCCACATATAGATCGATATTGAAATTTTAGGAATTCAGCCAACAAAAAACATTACTTTGAGAAATTAGTTTTTGAAGAAGAAAAATAATTGGGATGAATCCGAAGATAATATTCATGGTATTAAGAATGATTAAAACCTAAATGGGTTTCTTCTTCAATCCAAAAAACTATCAATGATAATATTAAATCTTTTAGGAGAAGACCAAACAAAGAAGAATGATTTAGTGAACATATTTTTAAATTCTGAAGTATTTAGATTCTAAAAATTATAATATTGAGGAGAAATTAATTTTAACACGATAAAATTGAGATTCATGTTCAAATATTATCATGTTTAATTAAAAAATGATTCCATAATGAATTTTATAAGATCAGTTGGATGAGTTACATGATTATGAAAATGAAACATAATTGTTTTTCTAGAATATTGCAAATAGAATTGTGTTATTTCTTGTTCTCTTAGTCAATATTTTTTTTTCAAATAAATATAATCTAAATGAGTGAGAAAATGATCACTATGATTCTATAAATAAGGTCAGGAATTGATAGAATGTAAGGATTTTTTCCAATCATGAATAAATAAGAATTTCATAATCCAATAAATATAGAAATGTAAAAATTAATTATTGATTCATGAAGAGATATTCACCAGATAAATTATAGTATATTTAATTTTTATTAAAGTATGACAATATAATTAGTTTAACGTTATGTTTCTAAATTATTTGTATATATTCAAGAATAATATTTACAAGTATCTCATTTAATCTCTAAATTTATTTAAGAATATATGAATCATGTGCTATTTTTATTGTGTATTTTATATTTCCATTGAGTAATATTAATGTGTTAATCTTCCATATGATAATTTTTGAAGAAGAAAAATTATTATCCAGTAGTTTTTAAGTTATGTTCAATTTCCAATGAAAATTGATATTAGGAAAAGAGAGAAAAAAGACCAAATTTCTTTAGTTTTATTTTAGTTGAAAATGAATAATCATTAAAATGAAGAAAATAAAAGTTTTGTATAAGGAAATGATTATTTTTTTGGGATCTATAATAAAATATGAAATTTTGTATTGAATGTAAATTAAAGATACGTGGAATAGAATATAGTTTTATATGTATGTATGTTGGTGAAAATCGTTGAAACATAATAGAGAAAACTGAGAGGATCTTCTATAGTGGTTATGAGGGGTATGAATTGAGTTTGGAGATAATACTAAAACCCCTAGAGGAACAAGAATAATGAAAATTAATTTCATAGTTTACTGTGGAAGAAGAATATTATATCAATCATACAGTAATGGAAAATAGAGTATGTATCTATGAATAAGAAAAATAGAATAATAGGAATAAATCAACCATTAGATGAGAAAAAATCATTGATTTGATGTAGCTAATAAAATATGTGATGAAGAAGTGAGTGAAAACAATATAAGTAATCCTAAATGTCTATTTTATAAGTTATCTTCTAGGTTATATTAATATGAGACTATATTATTAAATTTTTAATTGAGAGAAGATATAATAATTTTCATAAAAGGAGATATAGGAAGTTGTGTTATGTATCAAAAATCAATTTGTTAGCATCATAAATAAATATAACATGATTGTGGATGATTATAGTACTGAGGAATAAAATATAATTTATTTGTGTCATAGAGAATTTTTTGTAATAACCATGTATCTATTATCCCATTGAGAATGTTTTCTTTACCATGATTTCATAAGATACTATATATCCCATCCTACATGATCAAATAATTAAATGGTATTAAGAGTCTGGATAAGAAAATCTAACATTACATTGAATAATATGAAATAAAAAAATAATATTACATTGATGTATTTATATATTTTATTTTATCCATGAAATAATTCAAATTTCACTAGTGGGTACCTTATGGAAATGAACATGAATTACATGGTGAGTTTATTTTCTTAAAAAGTTGAATGATAAAATGTGAGAAATCATATAATGAAAAGGTAATGAATAATATGGTAGATATTAACAATAATAAAGTTTAACATAAAACTATTATCAAGAAAGATAAATATATACATGGATTACATAATAATATAAATAATAAAATTGGTAGAATTAACTTATTTCATAGTGATATAATGCATAATTATGAACATTAAAAATTTACCATCAATTCCTCGTGTCATTAAATAATTTTAAAATAGATATGACATACACCAAATAGCAAATCTAGTTTGTCTCATTAGTAACATTTATTCTTCAAATGGAACTATAATTTTGGTCCCCTCCAATCTCATAAAAATTCTAATTAATTAAGAATATATTTTACTTCATGTACAATATAATACATAAAAAACAGGGTTTGGTAATCTATTAAAATATGCATTGTAAATCATGTTTTAAATTGCCAATATTTTCCCCCAATCAATAAATGGAACAAAATGATAGTAATAAATCTTGGGAAATGATTTTGATAGTATAATTCATCTATAATACATTGTGAAGGATGTTTAAATTTATGAAAATAATATTATATTGATATTATACTGTTCGTTTAAAAATAAGAATTTATATATTTTCTAGATGATATATTTTAATGTATATGAAGACACATAGATATTGGAAAGTTATTTTGTCAAAAAAAATAAAAAATTATAATATATGCTTCCTAATAATTAATGTTAATTATATTTGGACGCAACGGTCCTGAGGTAATCATTAAAGAATTTTCTCTGCCAACTTTTTAAAAAAAGGAAAAAAGATATATATAGAAAAAAATTTAAAGATTCATATTATTCATTTTAATTGAATTTAAAATATTAATGAAATTAAATTATAATGTATTTTTTATTATAAAATATTATACATTTTAAAAAATAATGAATATTGATATTATGGAAAAATAATCCCAACCAAAAAATAAGAAGTAATGTGGTTTTCATTTTAAAAATACTTTTAATTAATTTTCGTACTAGAGTGAGGAAATATGGAATAATTAATATTATAAACAAAATGGACTATAATAGAATACAACATAATGGTTTTATGAGTGAATTATGATAAAAATTTATTAATGGAAATTGGAATATAGAAAACTATAATTAAAAGCTAGATTGAATCATAGGCCATCACCTCAATATTAAAATTATTTTAACACACTATAAACTCAAATATTAAATAGTTTACATACTCATATATTTTTATGAGATAAATACTTATGTTTATAATAATAGATATAATTCAATATTAATTTTCCATTACACATTTATTACTAAGTTATCCTTATAATCAGTATTTTGGTGTTTAATATTTCTTTTTTGATGCATGTTGTAGTTTGATGGTTATGTTACTTATTCCATGGTTATGGTTTAAGAATATTAATATAGTAGTTAATATTATAATTATATATAATATATAATTGTATAACTATTTAACTATTTAAGAGATGATAAATGAAAAAAATTTCTTCTTTGAGATGGTAGCTAACATTTACTAACAGGTGATGGTATCATTATTCAATTGATATAATTATATAAAATAATTAATTAATTTATCTTATTAAAATAAAAATAAATTCTTAAATATCATATGTAATCATTAAATGGATTTTTATGACTATTCATGGGAGGTATTGATGAATAATGAAATACATACCTCTATAGATGTGGTAGTCGTCATCTATTAATGAATGATGTGTTAATTTTAATTCATATTAAAAGAGTATAGATAAATTTTATTAAATATATATACTAAAATTATATGATAATAATTATAAAAAATGTTGTTTTTGTTGAATATTTAAATTACGTGTAAAAAAATGAAACATGAATGAATTCAGTTAATATAATTACATCTTCTTAAGGTATACTTCTTTAGATATATAATTAAGTATTTATGGTAATGTAAATAAAATCAAATAGATAATTATCATCTTTTTATCATTGAAAATTTAATCACATTTTATAAAAAATTTCAATTTATACACTTTACTTGTGAACATGTTTGAAAATATAGGAAATCATTTATTATTTTGAATACACCTCTTATTTTAACACGCTAATCTAAAGAAACTATATGTCCCAATTATATTAATTGATATGGGAAAATCAAGTACAAACATTTTCCTTGAATGATAACAATATTTTCAATACATGTAGAAAATATGGAAATAAAAGTAACATCCTCATACTAAAATATAATCATAATTAGTTTCCCATATAATTAATTTTATCTAAGAGTCTAAAATGATAATGGAAATTAATTATCATTCCATTCATATATTTTCAATTATATCAAGAAATAATAAATTAATTCCACTATAAAGTTAATATAATTTTCAATGAATTATATCTTAATCATATCCAAAAAAATTAAAGGTGAATTAGTCATGATGAATAGTGTTGTATTATGCTCATAAATCCCATACCTCACATAAAATGTAGTCTCTGGTATATCATCCTTCATCACTCATAAATTATGATTAAAATAATCAGTAATTATCATTGAATAATACCAAATCACTTTAAAAAGATAAAATAATTAATAAATTCTTGGCAATTCTATTAATATCTAAATAAATGATTAATATCATCATAATCCCATCGTTCATTTTCACAAATAGTATTGGGTCACCCTCAAGTGATTAACTAGGGAATATAAATCTATTACACAAAAAATATTATATTTGGTTCATTATAACTCAAATTTAAACTGGTTAAATCTATAGGGATTCGTGGATATAGGTTTTTAATCAGGGATCAGTTTAGTTGAAAACTCAACATTGAATTTAGTTGGTCATCCCAGAATTCTTCTAGAAATATATCAATTTATTCTGGATTAGTTGGTAAATAAAATTTTCCCATGGTTTCTTTACAATACATATATTTTTTTAACTCCTATTCTCTGTTAATTTTTTATGGTGATATACTAGAGAATTATTGATAAACGATTCATTTAATAATGTATCTTATATAAAAACAAGGTATACCAACCCCTTTAATAAATTATAATATGTCTATGTCTATTTTTAATTCTTGAAAAAATAATTTAAATATAATCCATATAGAGAGGATTATGTCAATTTTAATCATATGAATGATAATTAAGTTTAAAAGAAATGAATATAAAAAAAGCTGAATACAATCTTCTTGATATAATATTATTAAAAAACAATCTTTTATACGGATGATTGATTGAAATTTATTTCCTAAAATTGTTATGTCATGACTCAATGTTCATAAAAAACATAAAAGACAAAAAAATTCATATATCGTGAAAAAAAATATGGAAACATTCTGTTTCTTTTCAATTTACAAGGTATCCCATAATTTGGGAAACAATTAATTGTTCTAGTGATTTTATAAGGTTGTACATTCTACCATGGAATTTTCTGAGATAAATTCCATTTACCCTAAGGGAATTTGTTCTAATAGTTACTCGTAGCCATTATGTTTAACTGTATGACAATGGTTGTGTCTTTTAAACTAATTCATTCATAAGTAAGATTTCATTTCTCTAGAAAATTGAAGGAAACCTCAATTCCATTTAATCATGTTATTGGTTTCTTATTTCAAAACTATTACATGTAAAAAAATCCACCCATAGCTTATTCCCCATTGTCATATTTCTTTTATAGAGGGTTCATATAACATCTTAATTACTTGGATTCCCTAGAAATCCTAACATGGAGTTTTTATTCTATAATGTATTTCACATGACATGATATTTTTTAAAATTGAAAATGATGGAGATTTTAATTACCCTTAGATTATATGACTTTTCCCATATTATAAGTAAAGAATTATAATTCTTGTAAAAAATACATAATTTATAGTGTGACCTTCTGAACATGTAAAATTATCTTCATAAATTGAAAAATATTAGATATGTATCCCTTAGATTAAGAAATTTCCATTCTATATCATCTCATTTCCAGTATGGAATCTATTTTTTTAATGAATATATAATGAAATGTTTTAAATTTCATAGTCTCTATATTGTCAATCTTAGATGTGTTTTCAATTAATAAAAACTATTGATCATTATATCCCTTTTGATGATAGAATTCCATGATAATATTCTACCTTTAACCACTTATCAATGTGTGAAATATATTAATTGAGGAAATTAACAAATTATAAATATCTAATATATTAGTGTTCCCACTGAATGATGAAGGATAGTTTCACATGATGTGGTCCAACTTTGTTTCACCATATTGGGGATGATCATGTTATTCTATACATGAAAAGATATTTATTATAAATTGATTCAATATCCCCATTATAGTTTATATTGCACATCTCATGCACTAGCTTCATGGAATTCAATGATTTTCTAATGATGGAAATCCATACTTAATATATGGGTGTTGATTTAGTATGTATTCATTCTATTGGTGACATTCCTAAAAATTGTATTATATTATATTATATCATTTAATTAAATATATTTTATAAAATAAATATGAATACAATATAAGTTAATTAGTATATAATATTTTAATAAATATATGAGAATTAAAACGTTCAAAATATGTTCTATGTTGTTTATCAATATATTTTCACCAGTTTTATACTAGAATTTTGTTTGATACAAACTATTAACACCACTAGTTTCATAGAGCCAATATTAATTAAATTTAATTTTCATAAAATACATGATATCACATCCATGTGTATTGAACAATTTTTTAATATTCAGGTACTACCTATATAAATTATTTTTATATTACATTTGAATATATATAATACATCATAAAATTACCAAGATAACATTATTATTAATTTTATAATATCCTTGAAATAATTGAACATAAATTTTTTTGTACCGATAAGTTAATAAAAAATAATAGTTTGTGTTCAGATCCTCCATTAGGGAAATAATACTATAATGTCTATCTGAGAATAATCAAGTCATGAATAATAAAATAGACATAAAAAACAATAGAATGTTCCTTTTAACTAATATCATGAAATAAGAATATATCCATAATCGAATAATGAATATAAATTTTTATATAGATGGAAATACATTGATTCATAGTGATAGAATTCGTAATGTTGGACATCTGAATTTTACCATCAATCCCCTTTTACAATACATCTTAAATCATTAGTTATGCTATAGGAATAATTAATATGGTAGTTTTTATCATGATAATGAGTTATGCATCATGGGGATATCTAATTTTGTTATTCAGTTTTCACTAATTATTACCTATGAATTCATCATATATATGAATTAATATTAAATTCGACGCATATTCAACATTCCTTATTAACCAAAATCCATTATTATCAGAAAAATTTAATATATAATGTCAATATTCACCTCTTTCAATAAGTGGTAAAACATTATCACAGTTATTCATGGGATATAA
This sequence comes from Viscum album, assembly GCA_963277665.1. Lineage (NCBI taxonomy): Eukaryota > Viridiplantae > Streptophyta > Magnoliopsida > Santalales > Viscaceae > Viscum > Viscum album. Next base: position 711,931,529 of record OY728163.1, on the reverse strand, counting down.
GAAGAATGTAATCAATTAATAACAATACACATTAATATATATTTATATATATATATACTGTAATAAATACATTTGGTATTTTCATTTAAAATGGGAATAAATATTCTTTTCTTTTCTTTAAAAATAAATAAAATTGTTATAATAATTGGAATGTAATTTTCATTGAATACTACATGGATACATTAAATGGTAACATGGTATTGAATAACGGTCATGACTGTGGGAAAATGATTTATTGTTTTTAATTAAAAAAACTATTTATCACTTTTATAGAAAATATAAAATAATAAGTATAAATAATTCATAAATGATTCGTTTAAATTTTTTTAATATAAATTAAATTTAAAATAAAATTTATATTATGGATTCATTTAGATATAGAAAATAACATTCATTAAGTAGAATAATGAATATGGATACAGTGGAAAACTTTTCTCGACTAAATATAAGAAATAAATTCTAGTTTTCTTATAATCATTTTTTTGTTCATTTCATTAAAAAATATATATATATAAAATAATACAAAAATGCATGAAAATAAAAATAGTATTTGAAAATAGATGGGGTTTTGGAGATAAAAAAATATAATCTTCTTAATGGAAATTTTAACATACATAGTCCTAAAAAATTTGATACTGAAACATATACCCTTTCCCTGGTCCTAAGTATAATAGAACACGCTATTACCTCAAGTATTATTAATTTACATTTATTATACATCTATATTTGATCTGTATTTATAGTTAACATACTATATTTAATTCAATTATAATTTATATTTTCATTTTACTATTAATTCATTATCAAACCTAGAATTTTTTTGAATTCTATCATTAAATGTTAATGGTTTTATTTCATGGTATCAGTCCATGCACATTGGTCATGGATCTGGAATTAGAATCATTTCATAAAGATCATATCTATTTATTATTTACCATATTAATACAATTCATGTATTATAGTGATGAAAAATAAATTACATCGCCTAATGGAGGATGTAGTCTACATGTACACAAGGGTGATGGATTCATCTTTCAAAGGATGGAAAATAAAATAATGTATAAAAAAATTATTTTAATGACATAAAATATTCCCTATATATCATGTATTTTAATTAAATCTATAATTATTACTATTCATTTGATGCTTTTTAAAAAATATAATTCATCACATCCTAGAGGTAGTAGTGTACATATAACCATTAACAATGTTTTGATTTTCCATTATATAGAAAAGATGTAGATAATGGTCATTCCATAAAAATAATAAAATTTGTGTATATTAATGACAATGATTTGTCAATTTTTTGGCCTATATTGTTTATTTTGATGATGTGAAGTACGAATGAAACTACCCAGAAATCATTTTATAATATTACATTATCATTGGGTAACCTCATTTGGAAATATCCTCCAGACTTATTTGGTTTCTCCCTTAGTGAGACAACAAACTATTGTAAATAGGGAGAAATGCTACATTGTTATTTTAGTAGATATTGATTGAGGTATGTTTCTAAAAATGTGTAAATATGAGAGGATACAATGTCTCTTTTCTTAATTTATGTGAGTTTTACCCTTATAAATAGCCTTCACCATCAAATAATGTAATGTAATGTTTATAAGAAATTGAACACCAAGAGAAAAAATTGGAGGAATATACGGGGGATGTTTTTAATCCACTAATTAAATAAAAATTTATAGTATTTTGAATTTTTTTTAATTATAATATAGTTTTGACACATTTTAACCTCTATAACCATTTCACATGTGAAATTTTTTTAAATTATAATACCTTAATTATTAGTGTAAAATTAAATAGAAAATATTAAATTATTTTTAATTTTTGATTATATATATAGATTCAATTTTAGTTAAATAAATTTATTAATGTTAAAATAATTACTTTTAAATTAAATATTTCACAAACAATAAAAACAATTTTTTGATTAAATATATTTTTAAGCCAACAGATGATTTTACACCAAAATCATGAATAGTGTTTGTTGCCATGATATATATTCTTTTCGGAAAAATAAAATTATATTTTTTACTATAAAACTAATACTACATTGGATATATCATGGTAATTACTTAATTAGATAGAATATTCACTTATTTTACTTTTAGTTTTAAAAAACATCCTGATTGTTAAAAAATGTGAAACATACATTTCTATGATAAATATAATATTTTAATATGATTTATTATGCTCCTTTTAAAACTATTAACTATAAAATGTTATATAAATTCTATTTCATTCTTATATCATGAAAAATATTGATGGTATTTGTAATGATTGTGATTTTTCACTATTTAACCAAAAATAAACTTAGGAGAAATTTAACAATACAATATAATATATTTTAATTTATTAACATAAAAATTATATCCATATTATCAATGTAAAATTATAAAATCAAAAAAAAAAATATTAAATTTAACATGAAAAATAATTAATCTTATTATAAAATAATACGATGTTCATTGTAGAGTTTTTTATGGATGTATTGTTTACCAGTGATAGTAGAATCACATGTAATACACCTAGACATATTGTGATCTACATTTTGAGGTGGAGGGGAGATGACAAGAAAATATTCTGGACATGACCATGAAGAAAGGTGTTGTCAGATGATGCATAAATGAACATGTATAATATTATAAATTTTCATCTATATAATATAGTGATAGGGGATTTGGACAAAAATGTACACCAATTCACATTTAATAGATAAAATTGGTTTATTATGTAATATTTTTATTATTAATATTCGAAAATTACATGGAGTAGGGTCCATGGGGGTTTTCAAAGAAAAAATAGCACTCATTCCAATATTATTATTTCGCAAAATATGATCCATGTATGATGGTGCTAGAATGTATAAAGAATAATTTTTAATCTTGGAAAAATTTTACAACACCTAATTCACCACCATTCAAGAAAGATAATATAGATCCACTATGAATATCAATTAGTATGCTAGTTTATGTTCCGTCTAGATGGATTTTAATTCTAATTCCAGGTTTTTTAAGAAAATAATAAATTTATTATTTCTAATAATTAAAAAATACAGTGAAATATAAAACATTCTGATTCCAACATGATCAAGATAGATTAGGATGTTACTACACATACTATACAAAAGAGTAATAAAAGGGAACCCAAAAATATAGAAAGTGATAAGAATGTTTTTGGAACCAACACTATCTATTTTTTCAGAGAGGTATCCGTATTTCAAAAAATTTTTAATTTAAAACATTAATTGATTACAAAATAAAAGGAAATCATAATGAAAAGTAAAGAGTGCATTGGGTTATAATCAAAAGGTGGAGGATGTTAAAAAAATAATACTTAAGATGAAAATGATGAAAGGAGATGAGGATGTATCTAAAAGTTAATATACATTTAACTTTCATAGTGATGCCTCATTATTGACCATTTTATGATGGTCACAAATAAAAAATATAAGAGGAGTATTCTTCAAATAAAAAGAATTTAATTTATTCAAAGGGATAAAATTATTTTCATAGTGGTTGATGCTATAAGTGAGGATGATGATAGGTTTTGCAAAATGGTTAAATCTACATTACGTAAAGTGTTGGGTAAAAAGTGTTATAAGGGTGGAAATGTGGCTCTCCAATTTATGGTTAATTTTCCCAGAAATATGAGAAATGATTGGAAATCATTTTCTATAAATTTCTATATATATGGTTTTGTTGAAAATGAATCCACAAAAAATAATAAGGTTTACTATATACAAAAACATTGACTAATATTAATGAAAACCAAGTTGAATAAGTAGATACTAACAAGGTAATATAAAAAGAAGGAATGTGTGGTAATTAATAAGGTAAATATGGAATAATATAAATGGAAACAAAGTCATTATTACTAGAGGTGAACATATTTATTAAGACAAATGGGAAAAAAGAATTATGTGGCCTATACACTTTATACTATTAAATAAATGAGCCTTTGGGTTTATAAAATTTTTCAACACTAATATTAACATTGAAGTTCTTATGTAAGTCCATATTATACTCATTTCATTTTGGTTGAGTATAAATTCTACGAAATCAAGGCGATAATTATGGGAATGAATCCCTAGTGGGGGCCTCTCAAAATTATTTATGATAGAAGTGTTTTTACTATTCTTATTGAAAAAATATATTTGGAAAACCCGTTTAATAATAAACGGATGATGAATGATTTATATTATACCATCATGTTATGGACATATATTTATTATTTATATTTTTAGTGATTTCCTGAAAAAATGGGTATAATGTAATTTGAACTATAAATGTTATTATGTGTGTGTTAAAGTAATTTAATTTCATGAAAACTCTTGAAAATCTATTTGTATAGTCCTAATAGAGTGAAATTTAGAAGTGAAATCACATTATGGTTGGAATATAGATTAATTCTTCTATAAAAACACATTTTTCCTAAATGGATTGTCCCATATATTAATATAATTTATTATTAAAAGGCTTATTTCTATGTAAACAAATCCTTATATCACTCACTCACTGAATTAATTTAGACTCCAAATAAATGGAGAGAACATGAAAATGAGATATCCAAAAATTAGAGAATATTTATTTTGTAAATTTTTACAAGTTAGTAAGAGGTGATAATTCCATACCTTATAGCCACGGAATGAATAATGGGTGAGAAATATTTTTTCCTTCCTTTGTATTTATTTTCAATTTTCGAGAGAGGGATTAACGTAGACCATGAGAGAAAATATAATTGAAAAAAATAAAACTAGAATGATTGATGTTATTTTTGATTTATAACGAAAAAATTTCAGTTGTTCTCAATTAATGAGATTCAATGTATACTGGCAGCATCCATTGATCTTCAAATGTAATAAGTGGCTTACGTATATAATGGAATGTGAATGAACATTCCCATGAATTGAGGGTATTAATTCTAGAAGATCTTGTTTCTATTTTTGGAGGCTAATAAATTATATATTTTTATATATTATAATCACTTCATGGTTTTTACAATGATTTTGAAGTGATACCTAAAATAGTAAGTTTGTTAGTTTAAATAGGATACGAAATATGGAGATTGATGTCTGATTATTCATTGAATAGTAGAAGATTATTTTTTTGAGGAATTTTGAGAAACCATCCATGATTTTCTAAAAATGGTTCTTATTAAAATATTTTTTTAAAAACTCATTGATGATGATTTTTGAATGATGTAATTTAAATTTAAAAAATATTAATTTTATTTTAATAATTATTCATTTTACATGCCTTGGATAATATGACAATGTCAAAAATAGGAAGGGTGAAATTTATACACCTTCAGAATAATCAAATTGCTTATATCAAAATCACATAATCATTGATATATTGGATATTTTAATAGGAATAATTACATAATAATCCTTGATGATATTCTTAAACATAATTTAGTCATGTGTAACCATCAGTCTCAATCAATGTAAATAACACCTGGTGATGTAGCCATGAATCCTTTATTATATAAGGTATCACGACCCGTCCTCGGGGCCCATGTCGTGACTACCCCAAGCCCGCCTTCCATAGGCCAGGGGCTGGCGAATAGCACCAAAGGTGTAAATACCGATAACTGGGAAGGTATTTCCTTTATAAAAGTAAACAAAATATCAAATAGTACAATCAGAAGTAATACACTAAATACAAAAAGAAGTGATGAAAAGAAAATGGGCCAGAATACAAACCCATTCGAAAGTACAGCTACAACTGAACAAAAGTACAACAGAAAAAGACAAACAACTGGAAGAATGGAAGTAGCTCCTGGGTATTCCTCCTAGAATCTTACCTGAAGGGTAGGTACAGATAGCGCAGCTCCTGGATCTTCCACCACGGATCCTACCTGAAGGGTGGTACAGATAGCCTCCAGAACTCTCTTGCCCATCAACCTCCTCCGAGTGTCATCTCATAATGAAGTCCACCTCCGGATACTGACTCGTCATGAGATCCACCTCCGGGTACCGTCCAGTCCTCGAACACATGGCCTCTATCAGCGCTGCCCGACGTCTCCAACCAAAACCACAAAGTGAGGGCATAGCCCGTGCATGAGTGAGTATACGATACTCAGTAGGGACCCCAAGACCCTCAAGGTCTCACTAAATATAACAAGGATAACCAGAAAGAAGGATCACAAGAGATAACCCTTACATAGGTATAAGTCCATACTCATACCTAAGTTATCAAGTAACCCATCCCAATCGTGATGAAACACAAAGGTTATTAAATCAATGGATAACCATTGCCTAGGTATATTCCCATACATATACCTAAGTGATCAAGTGACCTATCTCAATCATGAGGTAAACACAAAGGTCATAGACTCAGCTTAAACCAGTATTTTCATTATCGAAACCGTAACTACTGAAGATCCCCGTCTCTGGAGTGTACAGTGATCCTTTCACAACTCCGAGGTACTACTCACTAACCTAAGACTGCTGAGGTACTTCTCATGTCGATTACCGCGGGTCAACCACCCAAACACAGTAGTGCTTCCCACCGGGGTATGCCACCCAAACACAGTAGTGCATCCCCCCTAATAGCCTGCATAGGTACTTTCCGAACGAGTACCGTGAGTCTGCACCCAAACTGAGTAGTGCTCCGTCCTCCATGGGTCTGCACCCAAACAATGTAGTGCTCCATCCACAGGGCTAGTCGACTCACTCCATGTTGAGTCGGTCAAGCAGTCGTCAGGTCTCAACCGGCTATACGGTCTCCGTACACCGCACACTCGTCTCTGGGAGGGTCCGCTCCATGAGATACTAGTTTATACTCAAGGAATCACAATGTCCCACTATGAAGTATCTCAATGGACCGCCTCGTCATAGGGGTCTCAATGCAACAGACAGCGCGTCAATCAGACGCCTGTTATGTGAGTTACTAGCATTTTCGTCCTAGGGGCTTGGTTGGTTTCGTGTGCGAACCAACCCGACTGTATCTCAACTATACCCCGAACACTCATAGGGTATGCTCATAGGGACCGTTTCTCAACGTGATCACCAACTCCACTGACGGTTCGTCAAACAAACATCCGGTCTGAATGTTATCAGCTTTTCTGTTCTAGGGGCCCACTTGGATTTTGGGTACAATCCAACCTGGCCACTATCCAACTGCATCCAAAACTCATGTGATGTCGGCCAAAAGTTCCGTCTCATCAAGAGGAATCCAATAGAGTCGACGACATGCCAATCAGATGTCCGGAACTCAAGATATAAGCGTTTCCGCTTCGAGGGCCCGGTTGGATTCGTATCCGAACCAACCCATATTTACACAAAGTTCTCTGAAACATTGGGTGTAATATACCGAAATGCCTGCCTCGATCCAAGGATCGCATCTCAGCTAACGGTGCGTCGATCGGAGGTCCATATCCCAAGATATGGGTGTTTGAACAAAAACTGCACGAGAATAGGGGGTTCGGGCTCGGACCGACCCGGCCCGAGACCCCCTGGGTCAGCCCGAACGGGGCAACCCGAACAGGGCCTGGGTCCGGCCCAATAGGGAGCATCCCGGCCATATGGGCATGGCCCGGCCCGACCTGGGTGGCCCGGCCAGTTGGCCTGCCGCGCGGGCACGGCCGCGTGGCCCTCTTAGCTGTCCGGCTGAGCGGAACAGGGAGGTGCAGTTGCCCCCCCCCCTTGAATGAAGCTGCGACCCCCGCGTGGGGCCGCTCTCTCCCAGTGACACGGCGGTCGCCACCGCGTCCCCCTCTGTCCCACGCAGCCGTGAAACTAGCTGCCTGCCATCGTGGCTTCTGCCGCGCCGGTCCTTCCCGGCGGCGCGCCGGGTGCCGCCGCCTCCTTGCAGCCGGCCGCCCCCTCCGGCCGTCGGCACCGCTGTGCCAGCGTGGCGCGCCGGAGGGGTTTTCCGCGGACCACCAGACACACTCCGGTGGTCTGTTTTGCCTACTATCTTCGCCGACGGTCCTCCCGGGACCGACTATTCACTGCAGAGTCTTTAAATTAACCTTGCGGCCCCTTTTGTCGTCGACCTTCAATCCACGCACAACGATCAACCAGCGGAGTCTTCGAATTCCCTCTGCAGCCCCGACTCTGGCCGCAGTTTCATTTGGATTCAACAGCGTAACTCAACGGCGACGCGCTTCTTCGTCGCGTTCTTTCTTGTTTCTGTGTGGTGCTGTTGCACTGCACCGTCTTTGTTCATTCCGCAAAGAACACAACAACAAAGAGGGGAGGAGGATCGACCGTGTTCGTGCGGTTTGACCTCCTCCTGTTATTACGACAACAGGAAGTTCAAACGACTAACAAAAATTTAATCAAGGGTCGAGAATATAATCCACATAAATTAATCCAAACCCCCTACCTCGATCATTTGTTGAACGAAGGCTCATCGCGGAATTGAACATCACCGAAGAAGGTTCCGTACACGTTGACATAGGTCGTCTGAGGAGGAACGGTGTCTCCCTTTGTTTGACGCGGGAAGAAGGGACGAAAGGATGCGCGTCGGGTCCTCGATCTTCGAGGATGGCGTCTCTCACCATTGTCCGTTGTCGGAGGTCGGCGTTCTTCACATTCTTCGTCAAGGAAGAAGAACTTCATGACCTTGAGAAATTTCTCCCAAGACTTCACGAACAATGAACCCCTTAATAAAATAAGAATAGTCTTATTTTATTAACTCATAAGTCAAATGTCTTTGAAATTCAAATTTTAATCAATAAATTAATTGAATTATTTGGAACGTTTAAACCTCCCAATTAATAGAGGCATTTAATATTAAATTAAACGCACAAGTTTAATTTCATTTAAAGGGGGGTGCGGGTCCGTTACCTAATTAAAGGTGGGGGGTTTCAAGGAAGCTGAAAAGGAGGGGCTCGGGTGGGCCCCACCCCACCTTAATCCTCACACAGGCAGTTAACTACAAGTGGGTCCCAAGACCAACTCCCTTACTTAGTTTATAACCACATAAGAGGGGGGAAATGTGTTGTGACAAAACACTTAATACATTTAACAAGAAATGAAAATATAATTGTAAACCAATTATATTTGTATTCCTCACCTTTTTAAAAACAACACCTCTGAGATAACCCAACACCAGAAATGGTCTTCTTAAGCAATTACTGGCACTGCGGTTTCATCAGTGCCCTCGGCTTTTCAATTCTGAGCAGCGGTTAAAAAGATAGAAAACCTCGCTCGTTCATTCACTGAATGTACCTGAGCCTAACTTCAGAAATTGATTCCGAGCACACCGGGCCTCAGAATCAGGCGCCGTCATAAACTGTGTTCATGTAAAATCCCAAAGAAAATTAAGAATCAAATATCATATGGATTTTTTTTAGATCCGTGTAATGATTAAAATTTCTTCATATGGCTCATGACATAGTGAATTTTATGGATATATTTTTACTCGATACATGAGTTTCCAAATTTAATTTCTAAAGGGAAAAATCTATAATGATTATTTAAAATATAATATATGTGGTACTAAATATAAAAAAATACACAAATGGGGTTTTTTATTATTGTCAATTAGTTATCATGAAAATAGTTTCATGTATTGAGAATAAAATAAAACTATAAAGAATGTTTGTGAAGAAATTTAGAACGTATGAAATTAAGAATTTATTGAAATGATAATGCATATAAGAAATTAATTTTATGATATTAATTATTATATTCAAGATCGATTATAATTATATATAGTTCATACATAATTTTAGTATCAGCATGATAATTTCATTTAGATGAGATAATTGATTATGAAAAATAAACATCACTGGTTTTAATAATAATATTGATAAAATTGATTTAGTTATCTGTATATTCATCAATGTTTAAAAAAATTTTTTCCAAGATAAATGAGAAAAAATAAGGAATTTATGCCACTATACATGAGATAAACATGTAATAGAATGCAGGGAATTGTTTCCATCTTGAAATAAAAGGAAGTAGAAATTTAAAAACCTAGAAAAGGAAACAAATTTTAGAAAAATGCTTTCATATTTAGTGGAAAACATATCATATATTTCGTTATGATTAAATAAGAATTAAATGAAGTTGTTAATGGGTATTTTTTTACTTGAGTGTAAAGATTATTTTTGAATATTAAAATATTTCTTGTTTAATATCTCAAGCTATCAAGGAGGAGATGAACCAAGTTCCACGTAGTCATGTGTATATCTTATATCCTATTGATAAAAGTGATGTGATTATTTTTGGTTGAGTGTTTTTATAATATGAAGCAATCATAACTACATAAGATTATAATAATATTATTTCATCCATGGATGATAAATTGAAGATAAATATTGAAATAAATTATGGTATTTTTATTACACATTGAGTTGGAAAAGAATGACAATGAAATTATTTAGAGGAATAATGGTTCATTGAAATTTCATTGTATTGGGATCCATGATAAGTGTTGATATTTTATGTTTATTGAAAATATTATGAGACCTAGAATGTAACATAACTATTCACGCTTCTTAGTATTATATAATCATGGAAATTTATAGAAATAACTTTTAGAATTTATTATATCATCATAGAGGTCTAGAAATTTAGTCCATCAATAGAAAAAGTTTCTCTTGGGGATAAATAATGAGAATATATCACCATTTGTTCATGGAATTATGATATAGAGTGTCCTAAGGCAATATTGAAATAAAATATTATGTAATTTAATGACTAATAAAAGGTGGAATTTAACAATTACTATAATATATCCAATGAGTCAGGTTTGTTTTAGAAAGAATAGATGAAAAAGTGAGTGAGCTGTAGAGAATATGATCTACGCTATATACTATTCAAGAGATTGACCTATTATGTCTATTTTGAGGATATTCTCAGGAATAATGAGATATTTGGAGTTTGAAAGAATTATTTTTCATAGATAGAGATTGTTTTTTGTATAAACAATTGAGTTACAAGAAACATGATTGAAAATTAAAATGTAGTCAATGATTCTGGTACTGAGAAATAAGAATATTTATGTTTTCGTTCATTCATACCTACACACATTGTGATATACATCAAGTGGTATTTGAAATATTTTATGTTTTCTTCATAAATATAGGATTTATAGGATTCATCATAAATTTAAATTTATAATATTAAGAACATAGACATTTGTAATTTTTAAGATTTTTTTAGGATGAAAAATCACACAATCCACTTATAATTAAAACTAATATTTTAGTGGGTATTCCTTGTATGAAAAGGAGTTTCACATGTAAAGGAGTAGGAATCATGGGGTAAAACAATATAAAAAACATATTCCAATGTACTACATCATCTATATCTCATATAAGTGTATGATTGATTTAAATTTATTCCAAAATAATTAATAAATATAAAATGTTTATTTTTTAAAATGGTTAAAATGTTTATAGAATTAATTAAAATTTAGTAAAAAAAATAAAAACACCTAATTCACAGCTTTAAGAAAATCTACACAGATCCACTATGACTCTCAATATAGAGGCACCATAAAACTATGAAAAAAGAGTACACAAAACTATAGTTTTTTAGTAACTCGAATAAAGGATTGTATTACTAAACTAATATTAATTTTCTAGATTTTTATTCATTTTATTAGTAAAAAATATGATTATATTAATAAAGTTAGATATTATAAACTAAGTGACAACTCTAATAAAAAATCAATGGAAAAATTGAAAACATTCAAAACGTAGTAACTAATTCTTATCATTGCAAACTAGTTACAAATCATATGTTATTAGCATTCATCTAATCATTAGAATAATAAACTAAATATAATTTCAAAAAAAATATTGATTAATCAATCATGATAAATAATCTGACTTCATTTTTATCAGGATAAATATATAAATACCAATTTCTAGGGATAACTTCTTCTAAAAACATATAAATTTAAAATCATTTATGGATCATGCTGTCAATGTTAAACCACTTTCATTTCATCTGACACAAGATACAATTCATTAATAATAAAAACTATTAAATCTTATTAGGAATTAATGTTCATAATTAATAGAGTAAATTAATAATAACAAAATGATAGTAGAATAGTAAAAATTATCATTGATAATAACATCTGTTGACACCGAAATCATATGTTTCTCATATGTGTTGTTTAGACACCATGATCACCAATACATTATCTATTGAGAACCATGATGGGATTCCATCCAACCTGACACCCAACCTAGTCCACAGCATGGCCAGAAGGGTGTTCCTGATCCCCAAAAGTTGGAAACTACTATTGGACATCAAATTAAATACAAGTGGGAATGGTATCATCCTAATAAACCAGGATGGAATAAATAACAGAACAACTAAGCATGTACAAATAACCACAACTGATCATAATAAATACATGAACTAATCTGGATACAAATTCAGCTGAAGGACAAATGAAAAATAGAATATATAGTAAAACTAGACTACAACAACAGAATTTACATGTGACATGTTGTCCCCTCCAAAAACAAAATAGAAGTGCTCCACCACAAGCACTCAAACTATAAACATGAACCTGAAAAACAACTCAGGTATACTGACATTGAATGGTATAAGTTAGGTGTGAGCTAAACAGTTTAGTAGGAAATCACCAATGAATCCTTGTGTTTCATTTCCCAAAACATTCTATTAACTGTAGTTTGATATATAATAATAAAAATAGGGGTTTCACATTTTAATAAATAATGAAACATTATAACATTTTTTTCAAAATAATTCACACCATATTTAAACCTTCCAAATAGATTTCCATTTTAAAAATAAAATCCAAACCAAATGATTCTATGTTTGTGATAAAAAATTTATAAACAATGATAGATGGGGGGAAATACATTATAAAGTAAATAGGAACAAAAAATTTTAGTAATAATGGTATTTTCTTAAACAACCCTAGAGTGAACCCTGGATGTACTCAGTTCAGAAGAACTTATTTGTTTATAGTGAATCTCCCTTGTCTATAACCAACTGGTCACCCTCAACTGACCAATCTAGTGGCACACCCCACCTAGCCTTGCTGAAAATCCACGGGTTACCAAACCATATAATCGTGGCTGGTATGATATGGTCACTCTATCCAATAAAAAAATTCCTAATAACACATGGTAAAAGTATACTCTGTGAATTTGAGGATCTCACATGCATGACTAATCTTACCTTCCATCACCGTACATGCCAAACCCAAACACGGACACCACCTATATTATTAACCATATAGGGAAATCCCAAATAGGTGTTACCGTCATACAATGAGTCATTCAATGTTCCAATCGGGCCATCACATCCCATGATCCTAAAAAACCTTATTAAAAACATTCAAAGAGGGTGACTGGGCAATTACACATTCAAAATCACATTTCATTTCCAAGAAATGAGATAAGGTTCTTACTGGTCCTTTGATGATATCAAATATAGTATGTCAAAAATAAGATATAAACCATTTATGAAAAAATTAAACCCCAAATTATAATTCATAATTCCAAACGGGCCATTGATTTCTAAATACAACTTCACTTCTAGAACCATTTCAAAGTCAAGGTGAATTTCACATAATGTAACCAAATCGTACTAACAGACTTTTGTTTCATTTAGGATCCACCCATTTCTTAATGTTTCATATGGCCATTAATTCAAATATGAACATAAAACCACTTTTATGTAATTAGAAAAGTTTAGGGCCACACAAAAAGAATGAAAATTTGATGAAGTAAAGAAGGGGGAGGATAAGTGTTTTAAAATTTGGTTTTTTATGTGGGGAATTCATTGATTACCATTATCATTTTTCGTCCCATCAATTTTTTAACCTAGTTAACAAAATTATGAACGCGTATTAAATGGTACACCATAAAAATCTATGTCATTCTTCCAAAAACAATATTAAAGAAACCTTACATGTTTTCCAGCCAATGCAATAATCTATAAATAAATGGAAGGCCTTAAAAATTATCAATTGACACTCACAATTCAAAAAAAAATTAATGGAAATAATGATAAACACTTCACAAAATTCCAAATTTCATATTAAAATAATAATTGTTATTTTAATAAAAACCTCAAATGCACATAAACATTATCTTATTTCAAGAATCGATTTAAAAACCTATTATTAAAAATTTCAACCAATGCGAAAACACCAAAATATTGAACATAAATAATCCCTAGCCTTGTAAAAAATATTTAAAAATTAATTGGAAATAAAAAAGAATAAATGGGATGTGATGGAATGGAAGATAATTGAAACACCAACCTCAACGGTGTGAGTTTGTGAAAAAACACTTGGAGATTGGTGATATGGGCCCCCATGATGATCTACACACCCTAGATCCAATAAAATTAACCAATATTATGTGAACACAATCCTATGATTCTGCCAAGGGATAACCCTACAATTAATGTGGGAAAATCAAGGAGAAAATGAGAGATAGAGGAGGAAGAAACTTACTTAAAATGATATCCTCCCAAAACATGAAGAAGAAGCACCAAATATCTTATGAGGTAGTAAGTGTAAATCCACTGAAGCCTACCCTAGGGAAATAAGAATGAGAGGGGGAGGTAGGTGGGATTTGTTATTGAACATAAAAGTGGAAAACATGAAATTTTATAATTTCTATAATATGGGTTATTTCATGATTTGGTTGTATGGTTTACAAAACCGTGCACCTACCATGCAGTAGCTTCTACCCAAGTAGGAATAAAATCCATGGAAATCCACACTATTTGGCCTACCATGAGAAAACTATGTGGTAGATTCTTTCTAAGAGTGGACTGATCACACATATAGACTGCACAATTTTACCATCAATGCTCAAACCATGCAGTTTCATTTTTCCAACACTAGGACTTTCTGCACGGGTACATAGGTTTAACCACACGATCTCCACTAGCTATGATGTGCATGTGTATTAGCCCAATTTATTCCCAGACTTGCATATTTTATTATTTTACCCATAACTCAACACGAACCTCAACCGGAATGATCCATGAAAAAAATAGAAGGAAATTAATGTGTTTCCATGGTTGGGTTGTAAAAATTCTACCCTCCATAAACACTTTCTTCCCCTATAAATTCATACATCTAAAAGAAAATCAAAACTCGAATCCATTCTGGATCAAAACTATGAAAAAACTATAATCCTCGGGGTGACTATTGACTCCACAAGTCACACCTGGCCATTCAAGAAGAAACTACATCATTAGAATGTGGAGAGAAAATGAAGAGGTTCTCCTCTCAATAATAACTCAAATAACACCAGTGAATTAAAACATAACCAAACTCACCATAACATAAATAGGAAACCTAATAAAAGGAAAATTATAACTCTTAGACCCAAGTAAGGAGGGAAATCCCTATAAAAACCAGAAACCCTTCATATTGAGGTTAATTACAACACATATGGGACTAAGGATTTCCCACACCGATCTAATACTTCCAACATTATTGGAGGGTAAACCAACAAAAATAATCTCAAATTAAATAGCATGATAGAAACACCATTCATAAATTCCACACAACTCAAGAACCATCAAACATGCTCAAATAAATCCAAGACCATCCCACATAATGTTTAAGCAGACTCAATGAAAAAAAGACTTAATGAGACACATCTAGATTAATAAAACCACTATAGTTATAAAATAATTTGATCATTACTCTATTTAAAAGGAAATATTAACTCACATCTCCAAAAATAACTATAAAAAATAATTATTAAATGTATCCATCCCAACATTGAAATACATAAACTAGGAAAAGGTTTCACACACACCCAGTAACACCTGAATATGTGTGCTCTTCACTTCGAGAATTTCAGATGGAGCCCTGATGACAGAAGCATCTCCTATGACACAGTCACGTACTTGAATCCTATAATCATAACTCCTTCAATCAACGCTTAATAAAAACTTCTAAAGATTGTCTAGATGTCCATAATGGTGCTTGGTCATTGGAAGGACGTGAAAGGATGACTTCAAATGCTGAAACCAGCCACACTGATGGCACATAACAAAATGGAATGAAAAATTATAGGCCATAAACAGAGAAGGATATTCATTAGAGATTGGTTCCCCCAAAAATAAAAAGTCACCATATAGGGTACCTTTACAAATTACAAGAGATACCATATTGAAAACACCAAATTCTCCTAAAACTAACTAATATTCAAACGCTTATTCCACCAACATCTTGATATGATGATCCTTATTAAAGAGAACATTATCCTTGATCTCTTGATAAAGCACCACAAGGAAAAGAAAATATTTCAATAGATCTTGTGAATCAAAATCCAAATAAAAAAACCAGCTCTATGAAATTTTCAACATAGGCCTTCACTATCCTCCGACCATTCTACATTCTTGTGACCTCTTACTTTTATTAATTAATCTTAACCTCTTTAGGTATAAACCTTCAAAAAAAAATTATACATAATCACATCCCACATCATCCCTCATTGTAACCATGGTGGGGAAGAAATATCCCATTCTTGCAAAGATAAATCCTCAAACAAAATTAGAACATCACAAAATCTAGCATCTCTAGGAGTTCCCAATGATCTAAAGACATTCTATACCTCTTTAAGCCACCCAAATACCACTAACGTACCTCGATCACAACAAAGGATAGAAAAATACTAAGAAGAACCACAAATAAAGAATGAATCATTAGAAATTATGGGGAACTTCTGGGCATCATATTCTGAACAACATAGAAACACACAATGATAACGCCATTATTAAACCAAAAGACATTTGAAAGAAAAAACTTGAGCCAGAACATTACGCTTACAATCCTAAATCGTACAAACAATGCCAAAAAAATAATATTCTAAAAAAACCCATTTTTGTTTCCATTTTAAAAACATTTTTATTTAAAAACTATATTCCAAACAAAAAATTCAACTTTTCACAAAACAAAACCCACATTATAATGAAGTAGACAATTTAGACAATCATTTTACCATTTTAAAATCACTTAAAAAAATAATAAGGCCAAGACTTTGATCTCAAATCCACACACATGGCATCACATGAAACCTTACATATGTGTTCATCCATTTTAATTCATACATTCCATCACACAATTTCCACAAATTCTAACACTCATGATATATTTCATGAGAAGTACCAAGGGGAATGATTACACATTCCACTTCAAAACCTATTAATTCTCAAAATTATCAATCGAAAAAAATTTCTTTAATACCCATTTCACCTTTTGAAACCCATTTATAATGTATAATTCTCATTTAAAAACCCATTTTCACTTTAAAAAATACACATACTCCAATTGGGAAATAGATGAAACACCACTCACCCCAAACCACCTGAATGAGGAACTAGTAGTCAGGAAGAACTCGATGACATGGTAGTGATCTATGAACCATGATGTCATAAAAAAATATGTGGTACTTGAACCATGTAATGAAAATCCCCATGGGTCACTACTCTATGTTTGATCACAAAATAACACTGGATCGCCTCCAATGTCATCCCTTTATCAAAAACAAAGGCAAAATACTCAAACCATGGACTATCCCTGGTAACTTGATGATCATAATGAGCAAGAGTTTGTAATTCTCATATCATACCTACCTCATGATTCCTAAAAATCCTAATCTTTAATCTACCAAACTCCCAGTACCACAAGTACCTATTTTGATACCATTTGATCATGAAATAGGTTGATATGCCATCCAACCCAATCTGCGTCAAGACCTAAACTGAATTCCGGATCCCCATATGATTTAAACTAGTGTCAGACAACAAATGAAATACACGTGGGAGAGGTTTCAACACACTAAACCAGGATCGAGTAAATAACTAAACAAATAAGCTAATAGAAATAACCACAACCGATCCTTATATATACATGGACTAATCAAGATACAAAATTAAAATGAATAAAAAACTAAAAACTAAGTAAAATGTAAAATGAAAATTCACCCATGGAAACTATATGTGACCTCTTGTTCACCTCCAAACACAAACCCAAAATTCTCCACCATGAGAACTCACCCCAAGAAACTAATCTTGTAAAAAAACTATAGTCTAACAAAATCGAATGATATAGTTGGGGTGTGAGATAAATATCTATGTAGGAAACCACCACAGAATCCATGTGTTTCCTTTCCTAAAAAATCTATTAACGGTAGTTTGAAATATAGGTATAAAAACTGGGTTTCATTTTTTTAATAAATAAACATGTCTCATCATCGTTTTCAACATTTTGGCTCAACCATATGAGAATAATAGCAGAGTCATGTTCCCATGAAGGGCTAGTATGGATTTCACCATGTTCATGGGGTACAATGGACTGATGGATTTTTGGTACATGGGGTATTGCTTCATGTAATATAATAACAAAAATAGTAATAGTCGCTACTAGATCCATCGTGATCGATTCTTACCAGACAACCATGGAATCATGACATTCCAAAAATGTGAAGGTTAGTCATCTGGTGTGGGGAATTTCAAATCACTCTCCACTATTAGTCCATCAGTCTGCCAGGTAGGAGGAAGAGGAATGATTTAGGTTCTATGACCAATGAAATGACAATCCAGACTATATCAAACTGGTCTAATTTTTGGAGGGAACCAGTTCGGGGGAATAACTGGGTGGCTATTCATAACAATATTAGGATACATAAGCATGAGCTCAAGATTTGGGCAAGAGATCATCCCCCAACAGAACAGAATATGAATGCCCTTAAACAGGATATTGAGTGTGTGAAATGAAGCATGGAGGACATCTCGAATGAGATGGTGTTCAATGATCTTGTCGAAAAGAAGAGTAAGTTGGCGAAAATGATCCTTGGACAAGAAATAATATCATGGGAAAGATCAATGATCATATGGATTAATTTGGGGGTTAGAAATACGGATTACTTCTACTTATGTCTCAAGGAGAAATACAACACATAAATTCCAATATCATGCATGAGGATGGATCCTACATGGACGACAGATAGGAATATGGAAGTATGGCATTATCTTTCTTCAATGACCATATCGCTAGCCTAAACATGTGGATTTCCCATGGTGTAACCTCACGGGTGTGATGATCTATGAGAAGTGATCCCCTCCTGTGTATCCCCATAGAGAAAAGACATCTTGTAGGTTATTCCCGACGAAGCGAAGATACATACATTGATGCTTAACCTTAACGAGGAAAGTACACCAGGGCATGACTACTTATCTGGTGCATTCTATAGAGGTTCATGGGAGATGGTTAAGGGAGACATTGTTGCAGCTATCCAAGACTTCTTCTATAGGGGTAACATGCCATGGGAGGAGAGCTCCACACACTTTATGGTCATTCCAAAATTCAAGGTTTTGTCATCTCTTTTTCAGTAAAGACCTGTCATCATGTGAAATTTATACTAAAAGATACTTTCAGGCACCATTAATTTGAGGATATCTATGTGCCTCCCCCATTGGATCACAATTGTGCAGCATGAATTTGTGAGGGAACGTTCCATTCAAAGAGCGATTGCATTGGCACTAGAAATGAAAAGAGATATAAATTGCAAGACATGATGTTGCAATATGAGAATGAAACTCGACATGAATAAGTCATATGATAGGGTCAAATGGGTTTTCATTAAATGGGTCATCACTAGCATGGAAATATCGTCCATGTATCTAGATATTATCATCAAATGCTTTAGCTCGGCATGGATGAATGTCACCCTCATGGGGAGATCACATGGCTTGTTCAAGGCGATACATGACCTATGCCATGGAGATCCTATATCACCTAGTACTTTCATACTCATGAAATACACACTAAGTCGAATGATTAATAAAGGGAATATGAGAGGGAGGATCATGTCGTACAAGAGGAAATAGAGTATGTCATCCATCTCACACCAGATGTTCACAGATGACACTATCATATTATCAAATGATGGAAAGACATATGCATGTGGAATCAAAGGGATTCTTGAGGAATACTACTTCTAGAGTGGGTAGCTGATCAAAAACATGAAGGGAAATATGTATATTTCTAATAATTGTGCTCAAAACTGGTCCATCCAATTGTGTAGCACAGTGGACATGCAATGGGGTTCTTTTTCCCTAGAAATTATTGGCACCCCCATTTCATTGGGCACCATGTGAATAAAAGACATTGAACATGTGGTGAGTAAGATCACAAGGAGGGTCCTCTACTGGAAGAATCACATCCAATCCTTTAGGGGGAGCTAGGTTGTGGGAAGAGCATTTTGTCTATTATTCTGGTGCACACATTTTTTGTAATCTCAGTGATGAATGGGGTGATCAAGGATATTAACAAATTTTTGGATGGTTTTATTTGGGATGTATTGTCTAAAGGTAATAGGCATTGTGTTTCATGGGTGAGGATTGCTTATCCCATTTCTAGTAGTGGGATTAATGTATGTTGCTTTGGTGAACGGTTACCTGCATTCACGTGAAACACAGATGGGAAGTGATTCATTATTGTAACTTGTGGGGGAGGACAATGGCCTATAATAATGGTGGAAATGCAGTTGTATATAGAAAATATAGCTCCCCCATTTGATCTAGGATCCACCCCTGTAACGGCCCAAAATTTCATTAATGGAAAATCCCTCTTGATCCAGTTAAATGTTTCTTTATGAAAAATGTTTTTATAAGATATCAACTTTTTTTTTTAGTTTTACTTTAAGATTTGTGACCGTTACTTTTATAGTCGTTGAACAGTGATCATCTGGGTAGTTTAAATATAAGGCTTTAACGAACCAATTTTCTACTCAGACAAAGGAAGCGATGACCTCGTCCAGTAGAATTGCCCCTTACGAAGCCCATTTGTCGGATCTCGGAAAGGAGGTGGAGTCTTTGGGCTTTGCCCTTGACCAAGCCCAAGCTGAGCTTCATCAAGTCAAGCTCGAACGTGATCGTCTACGGGAAAAATGGAAGTTGATTGAGATTACCACTCGAGCAATGTTATCCGAGCAACCCCAAGAGTCTGTCACCATCGCACACCTTACCCTTAGGTCTTATGCGGCTATTTTAAGGGGTTATGTAACAAATAAGTAGCACCATGTTCATGTACATTATTTTTGTATATAATAATGAATATAATTTCTAGTCATTTTTGATGCATTGTAATTAGTTTTTAAAGTACAAATGATGTTTTTAGTTATTATTTAATTAAGAATTATATTTTATTAAATTAAAGGATTTTTGAATTAAATAATATTTTAATAAAATATTATTATTAATATTAATTTAATTTTTTATTAAATATAAATGATCTTATAATTTTATGAATGCAATTAAAATTTTTATTAAGGTTTGAAAGCCATTTCTGTCAAAACCCGTGAATTTTTTATAAATGTCGGTTTTTTAAAAGTGAAAATTCACATATTTAGAAAATTATTTAGATAAAATAAATATTATTTTTGGAATCAGGACGTCGAAATTATCCAACGGTGAATTTTTCATAATTTTCTGAGACAGTCAAATTTTTGGGTAAAAATTAAATACCATTTAAATATATAATGTGTTTTATGACATCATAATGACCCAATGGTGATGTAATAAAATACCATAATACTTATGTTCGGCCAATATGTGTTTTATCATTAAAATAATGAGGTTTTGGGTTTGTTTGACTCACTTTTCAAAGCATTATTGGAGCCCTCAAGACTTATTCAACACTTTGCCTTTTTAAATTAATTTCCATGGGAGTGTGACTCACCTCCACATAAGCAACCCTAATTTTTTAATAAGTTCGGACCTTGGCCTTGTAAAATATTGTTTTCCTCTTTCCTTTTCCAGAAACCATGGGCAAAAACCATGGGATGGTTTGTGGTTTGGATTATTTTAATATAAGGGGTCCCAAACCTAAATAATAAAGAATTCTCTCACCTTTCCTATATAAACCCACCCAAACTCCCACTTCCTCCTCACTCAAAGCCCTTGAAGTTCGTCCAACCTCTGCCCTACTCTCTCTATAATCCTCTCAAGGTGCCCCAAGCTCCCAAGAAGCCTCTCACAAGCCTCTCTCTAGCCTTTGGAAGCACACTTCCAAGTAAGGGTTTTTCTTCCTTTCTCATTTTTGTCAATTTTCTTTAAGTTGTATTGCCCTTTTAATTTCATTTATGAATGTTGGGGTATGGTTTCGCACCTCTCCCATACTGCCCTCTTATTGTTTGAATGATGGGAGACCCCTTTCTCTCTCATTAAATGCCTCCCATGTACACCCGTTACTATGCCGAAATTCCCAAAGGAACCTTTTTCTCCTCTTTTATATTCAAGAAATACTTTTGTATCATGAATCTAAATTCCTTTTATATTGTTGGGACATGTATATATATGATCTCCTTACTGTCCATTACATGTAAATATGATGAGGAACCCCTTTCTCTCTCATCAACCTTTTTTATGAATTCTTATGTCACGCCGTTACGCTGCCGAAATCGCACCGATTTTCTAAGCCAATGTCTTTGTGTAGTGAATACCATGCCCATTTCTCCATCAAGGGTATTCACCTTTATGAACATATACATATTGTTTGTAAAGTTTCATGTATTAATTCCACATTCCTTTATCGTGGAAGAAATGATTATGTTTTGTGAATCCATGTTTTATGATCCATGTGGCACACTTATGCATGAAATGAAATGTTTAAGAAGGGTGCGCCCTTTATAGCGCTCCAATGCATTGGGTAAAGTATACTATCATGATACGTCATGTGCAATGAGTGTTGACTCATGCTAATTCAAGTGCAACGAGGGTTTACTCGTGCTTCAAGTGCAATGAGGGTTTACTCATGCTCCATGTGCAATGAGCCTTGGCTCATGCTAATTCAATGTTAAGGGTTGTTGCCACATTTCCATGTTATGATTATCATGCTTTATCATGCCTTTATGTTCATGTCTCTCTTATGCTCTATTGATATGCCTATTGCCTAACATGTTTTTTACTCCTCATGTTATCCATTGTGTACTCCCTTACTGGGCTTTATAGCTCACCCTTTTCTTATGCATGTCCTCAGGTTATCCCATGCAATTCTAAGTACGAAGGAATGTAGTGGTCATGTAAAGGAAGTTTTCAATAAGGATGTTGTATTGCAAGTTTAAAGTTTTTATGTAATGATCCTAAGCCCCAAAGACACTAAACCTCTCGATCTCCTTTGTTGTATCAAGTGAAGTTTTATGTAATAAAGCATGTTTAAGTTGTGATAAAAAGCAAGGTTGCCATAGTTGGTATCAAAGGATAGGTTTAGTTATTTTTGGGATTAGGAAACCCTAGTAAAGCCTTAGATACAAGACAAAGCATAATAAAAACATCCCTAAGTTTTGGTAAATACTAAGTAAGTGGTTTATCAAACAAATACATCCCTGTCTGGATACGAGCAGGTAGAGGCGGCTCTGGCACAGATGTATCCTAGGGGTAAAACCCCAAAACACCGCTTTGAGCTAGACTCGAACGGGAACTGGTGCACGACAACGGGCCTTGCTGCACTCTTGGTTACGACACTCCCGGGGGATATGTTTTGATAAATTCACAATCTTAGTATGAACCCTTATTAAGGGAAAAATGCCTCTAAGAATATATGTTAGAAGGAAGATCATGAAAAGCCTGGATTGAATCCTATAGACTCATGAGTTAAAGAGATTAAAGTTTATTTATAAGTCGTCAACTTTTGTCTTTGGATTACCATTTATGTGTCACCCCTAACTTTCCTTTTATTCCAGCCAATGGTCGGTAATATGAGAACTCGGGCTAACAACCGTTGTGAATATCAGTGTGATGATTGTACCAATGAGATGCCCAATCCAATGGGAGCGGGAATCGCGAACTTTGTCACGCTTCTCTCTCAGTTAACTCAAGTTTTGAATAGAAACACTGGTCAAGAGGAACGTTCAACCCCCCCTAAGAAAGAACAAGTCGTTATTGAAAGCTTCATGAGACAAAGGCCTCCTACTTTTAGTGGATCATCCGATCCCACGATTGCTGAGCAATGGATCAACTCCATTGAAAAGATATTCTCTATCCTCCAATGCTCTGAAAAAGAGAAGGTTCTCTTGGTGGCTTATCGTATGGAGGGTGAAGCTGATCAATGGTGGACGTTGATCAAAAATACGAAGCCTGAGGAGGAGATCGAGGCTTTGGAATGGAAGGTATTCCGGAAGATGTTTTTCGATAAATATTTTCCACGCACCCTCCGTCTTAAGATGGAAAGGGACTTCCTTTCCCTCAGGCAGAAAGATGAGGAATCTGTGGGAGCGTACGAGGCAAACTTCACAAGGCTTGCACGATACGCTTCCGGCTTTGTCGTTACCCCCGAATGCAAGGTTGACCACTTCTTTGGTGGGCTGAAGCCTAGCTTGCGGAAAGCATTAGCGATCCGTGACTTCGACAGCTATGAGGAAATTGTCCGATGTTCCCTCAAGGTTGAAATGGAGATCGTAGAATCACAGGGGTTTTCATGGGGACAAGAAGCGGAAGGTGGACTTCAATGCTGGTGGTCCGATGGATAAATCCAACGGCGCTAAGAAATTCCAGCACCCCACTTGCCAAAAGTGTGGAAAGAAGCACCCTGGAAATTGCCTTAGGGGGACAAGAAAATGCTTCAAGTGTGGAAGAGAAGGGCACCTAGCTGTTAACTGTCAGCAAGAAGGACCCGTGGCTGTGACGGAGGGGAGGAACGCTCCGTTCGAACCTCAACGCGTTGTTCAATGCTTCAAATGCAAAGAACCGGGTCATTTTGCGAATCAGTGCCCTAATCCAAGGGTTATCGGAGGCAATCAACAACCTCCAAGACAGCAAGGAAGAGCTTTTGCCATCACTTCTGCCGAAGTGAACCCCGACAACGAAGTGGTGACAGGTACGCTAGTTATTCATTCAAGAATAGTGAACGTACTTTTTGATTCAGGTTCTACGCATTCTTTTATATCTCAAAAGTTTAGTAGAACAATCCCTGCACCACCACAAATCATGGAAGTAAAGATGTCGGTGAGTACGGAAAATGGGGCAATCATTGCATCCCATTAGTATAAGTCCTCCCCTATTATAATCTGTGGATTGAATTTCCCGGCGAACCTCGTCATACTCCCTTTGGTGGAATTTGATGCAATTCTTGGCATGGATTGGCTTTCCTTATATAGAGCCAACATAAATTGTCGGGAGAGGGAAATCACACTCCATATGGAGAATCGACCCCCGATTCTTTACAAGTGTCAGGAGGAAGATGAATCTCCTTTAGCTCCATCATCTCAAGCATGGATATTACTACCTTATGAGCACGCATATCTGGCTCAGATGATTGAGTCCAAGGAAGAAACCACCCTTGAAGAAATGCCTATTGTGAGGGAATTCGCTGAAGTATTTCCCGAGGAACTTCCTGGTCTTCCTCCAAGAAGAGATGTTGAGTTCTCAATTGAACTTATACCTGGGGCGCTACCAATATCCAAGACTCCATATAGAATGGCTGTGGTTGAGCTTGAAGAACTGAAGAAACAACTACAGGAGAATCTGGATAAAGGGTTTATACGCCCAAGTGCATCACCATGGGGTGCACCAGTCCTCTTTGTCAAGAAGAAGGATGGGTCGATGCGGCTTTGCATCGATTATCGTGAACATAACAAAATCACGATAAAGAACAAGTATCCTCTCCCAAGAATCGATGACTTGTTTGATCAGCTGCGTGGAGCACAATACTTCTCCAAGGTCGACTTGCGGTCGGGATATTATCAAGTAAGGGTGAAGAAGGAAGATATCCCCAAGACTGCTTTTCGTACAAGGTACGGGCACTATGAATTCATAGTAATGTCGTTTGGACTCACCAATGCTCCAGCAATATTCATGGACTTGATGAATAGAGTCTTTAGAGATTACCTAGATAAATTTGTGGTAGTCTTTATAGATGATATTCTAATATACTCCAAAACCAAGGAGGACAATGAGGAGCATTTAAGAACTGTACTGGAGACTTTGCGCAAGGAGAAGCTCTATGCCAAGTACAGCAAGTGTGAGTTTTGGTTGAAGGAGGTCTCATTCTTGGGCCATATCATCACAAGCAATGGGATATCTGTGGACCCCTCCAAAACAGATGCAATTGAGGGATGGCCGAGGCCAACATCGGTAACTGATATCCGTAGCTTCTTGGGGTTATCTGGATATTATCGACGATTTGTGAGAAACTTATCACGATTGTCCAACCCTTTTACCAAGTTAACTCGAAAGGGAGTAAAGTTTTCTTGGAGTGATGAATGCGAAGAAAGCTTCAAGGAGTTGAAAAGGAGGCTTATCACTGCACCTGTGCTCACTTTACCCACAAGTGGGGAGCTTTTTGTGGTATTCAGTGATGCTTCGAAGAAGGGCTTAGGATGTGTGCTGATGCAGAATGATAAAGTGATATCCTATGCCTCAAGGCAGTTGAAAATCCATGAGCGAAACTATCCAACGCATGATCTAGAGTTGGCGGCGGTGATCTTTTCCTTGAAAATCTGGCGGCATTATCTCTATGGGGAGAAATGTGAGATATATACTGACCACAAGAGTCTTAAATATATATTCACACAGAAAGAGCTTAATATGCGCCAGAGAAGATGGATAGAGCTCATCAAGGATTATGACTGTTCAATACATTACCACCCTGGGAAGGCGAACAAGGTGGCGGATGCCCTAAGTAGAAAGGATCCAGCAATTCTATCAATGATGAGAATTGAGAAGGATCCAATCTTCTTATACTTGATGAAGATGGATGTGGGAATCATAAAGAAGGGAACATCATCAATCCTTTCACAAATGATTGCTCAACCATCTCTTTTCGAAAGGTTAAAGGATGCTCAAAAGGATGATGCGAGAATCCAAGAAAAAGTGGAAGCTATCAAAAAGGGAAAATCCTCAGAGTTTAATGTTAATGGAGAAGGAATTGTGCGGTTTGGGAAAAGACTATGTGTCCCATCAAGTTCAGAGCAGAAGAAGGAACTTTTGGATGATGCACATAGTTCAAATTTCTCTATTCACCCAGGGAGCACAAAGATGTATCGAGATCTCTGAGAAAACTTTTGGTGGGATAATATGAAGAAGGAGATCGCCGAATATACATCAAAGTGCCTGGTGTGTCAGCAAGTGAAGGCAGAGAGGCAGAAGTCTAAGGGGATGATGCAACCATTGCCCATACCTGAATGGAAATGGGAGAACATCACCATGGACTTCGTCACTGGACTTCCAAGGACATCCAAAAGCAACAATGCAATCTGGGTTATTGTGGATCGTCTTACAAAGACTGCAGACTTCATTTCTATTCGAGAGGATTTCTCTTTGGATCAACTGGCACGGATATATATCAGGGAAGTGGTACGGTTGCATGGAGTACCACTATCTATTGTGTCAGACCGAGATCCAAGATTTACCTCTAAGTTTTGGAAGAGTCATCAACATGCTCTGAATACTGAACTGAACTTCAGTACGGCCTATCATCCTCAAACTGATGTCCAATCCAAGAGGACTATCCAAACACTTGAGGATATGTTGAGAGCGTGCTCAATGGACTTTAAAGGAGGATGGGATCAATATCTTCCTCTAGTTGAGTTCTCTTATAATAATAGTTTCCACTCAAGCATCCAAATGGCACCATATGAAGCCCTGTATGGGAAAAGGTGTAGAACACCGGCATGTTGGGATGAGGTCGGTGAACATAAGCTGCTTGGACCAGAAATGGTCGAAGAAATGGTGGAGAAGGTGAAAACCATTCAGCAGCATATCAAGGCAGCCCAAAGTCGACAGAAGAGTTATGCAGATAATCGTCGACGAGACCTTGAGTTTAAAGTCGGAGACATGGTGTTTTTATGCATATCTCCGTGGAAGAAGGTCATGAGGTTTGGAAATAAAGGGAAGTTAAGTCCAAGGTACATCGGCCCATTCGATATTCTTGATCGTGTTGGGGTTGTGGCCTATCGAATAGCACTTCCACCTACTATGGCCAAGGTGCATGATGTCTTCCATTTATCCCTCTTAAGGAAGTACATACCAGACCCTTCACATGTACTCTCTTCCGAGGTGGTACAATTAGAAGACGATCTTTCTTATGAGGAGCAACCAGTGAAGATCATAGATCGTAGAGAAAAAGTTCTACGAAATAAGACAATGCCCCTCGTCAAGGTGTTGTGGAGAAACCACAAGTTTGAAGAAGCAACTTGGGAGTCAGAGGATATGATGAAGCTAAGTTACCCACATTTGTTTTAGTGTGGGAAAAGGAAAATTTCGAGGGCGAAATTTCTTAAGGGGGGAATGTTGTAACGGCCCAAAATTTCATTAATGGAAAATCCCTCTTGATCCAGTTAAATGTTTCTTTATGAAAAATGTTTTTATAAGATATCAACTTTTTTTTTTAGTTTTACTTTAAGATTTGTGACCGTTACTTTTATAGCCGTTGAACAGTGATCATCTGGGTAGTTTAAATATAAGGCTTTAACGAACCAATTTTCTACTCAGACAAAGGAAGCGATGACCTCATCCAGTAGAATTGCCCCTTACGAAGCCCATTTGTCGGAGCTCGGAAAGGAGGTGGCGTCTTTGGGATTTTCCCTTGACCAAGCCCAAGCTGAGCTTCATCAAGTCAAGCTCGAACGTGATCGTCTACGGGAAAAATGGAAGTTGATTGAGATTACCACTCGAGCAATGTTATCCGAGCAACCCCAAGAGTCTGTCACCATCGCACACCTTACCCTTAGGTCTTATGCGGCTATTTTAAGGGGTTATGTAACAAATAAGTAGCACCATGTTCATGTACATTATTTTTGTATATAATAATGAATATAATTTCTAGTCATTTTTCATGCATTGTAATTAGTTTTTAAAGTACAAATGATGTTTTTAGTTATTATTTAATTAAGAATTATATTTTATTAAATTAAAGGATTTTTGAATTAAATAATATTTTAATAAAATATTATTATTAATATTAATTTAATTTTTTATTAAATATAAATGATCTTATAATTTTATGAATGCAATTAAAATTTTTATTAAGGTTTGAAAGCCATTTCTGTCAAAACCCGTGAATTTTTTATAAATGTCGGTTTTTTAAAAGTGAAAATTCACATATTTAGAAAATTATTTAGATAAAATAAATATTATTTTTGGAATCAGGACGTCGAAATTATACAACGGTGAATTTTTCATAATTTTCTGAGACAGTCAAATTGTTGGGTAAAAATTAAATACCATTTAAATATATAATGTGTTTTATGACATCATAATGACCCAATGGTGATGTAATAAAATATCATAATCCTTATGTTCGGCCAATATGTGTTTTATCATTAAAATAATGAGGTTTTGGGTTTGTTTGACTCACTTTTCAAAGCATTAATGGAGCCCTCAAGACTTATTCAACACTTTGCCTTTTTAAATTAATTTCCATGGGAGTGTGACTCACCTCCACATAAGCAACCCTAATTTTTTAATAAGTTCGGACCATGGCCTTGAAAAATATTTTTTTCCTCTTTCCTTTTCCAGAAACCATGGGCAAATACCATGGGATGGTTTGTGGTTTGGATTATTTTAATATAAGGGGTCCCAAACCTAAATAATAAAGAATTCTCTCACCTTTCCTATATAAACCCACCCAAGATCCCACATCCTCCTCACTCAAAGCCCTTTAAGTTCGTCCAACCTCTTCCCTACTCTCTCTAGAATCCTCTCAAGGTGCCCCAAGCTCCCAAGAAGCCTCTCACAAGCCTCTCTCTTGCCTTTGGAAGCACACTTCCAAGTAAGGGTTTTTCTTCCTTTCTCATTTTTTTCAATTTTCTTTAAGTTGTATTGGCCTTTTAATTTCATTTATGAATGTTGGGGTATGGTTTCGCACCTCTCCCATACTTCCCTATTATTGTTTGAATGATGGGAGACCCCTTTCTCTCTCATTAAATGCCTCCCATGTACATCCGTTACTATGCCGAAATTCCAAAAGGAACCTTTTTCTCCTCTTTTATATTCAAG
This sequence comes from Viscum album, assembly GCA_963277665.1. Lineage (NCBI taxonomy): Eukaryota > Viridiplantae > Streptophyta > Magnoliopsida > Santalales > Viscaceae > Viscum > Viscum album. The sequence goes on along the minus strand of OY728163.1, from coordinate 711,901,591 downwards.
AAATACTTTTGTATCATGAATCTAAATTCCTTTTATATTGTTGGGACATGTATATATATGATCTCCTTACTGTCCATTAAATGTAAATATGATGAGGAACCCCTTTCTCTCTCATCAACCTTTTTTATGAATTCTTATGTCACGCCGTTACGCTGCCGAAATCGCACCGATTTTCTAAGCCAATGTCTTTGTGTAGTGAATACCATGCCCATTTCTCCATCAAGGGTATTCACCTTTATGCACATATACATATTGTTTGTAAAGTTTCATGTATGAATTCTACATTCCTTTATCGTGGAAGAAATGATTATGTTTTATGAATCCATGTTTTATGATCCATGTGGCACACTTATGGATGAAATGAAATGTTTAAGAAGGGTGCACCCTTTATAGCGCTCCAATGCATTGGGTAAAGTATAGTATCATGATACGTCATGTGCAATGAGTGTTGACTCATGCTAATTCAAGTGCAACGAGGGTTTACTCGTGCTTCAAGTGCAATGAGGGTTTACTCATGCTCCATGTGCAATGAGCCTTGGCTCATGCTAATTCAATGTTAAGTGTTGTTGCCACATTTCCATGTTATGATTATCATGCTTTATCATGCCTTTATATTCATGTCTCTCTTATGCTCTATTGATATGCCTATTGCCTAACATGTTTTTTACTCCTCATGTTATCCATTGTGTACTCCCTTACTGGGCTTTATAGCTCACCCTTTTCTTATGCATGTCCTCAGGTTATCCCATGCAATTCTAAGTACGAAGGAACGTAGTGGTCATGTAAAGGAAGTTTTCAATAAGGATGTTGTATTGCAAGTTTAAAGTTTTTATGTAATGATCCTAAGCCCCAAAGACACTAAACCTCTTAATCTCCTTTGTTGTATCAAGTGAAGTTTTATGTAATAAAGCATGTTTAAGTTGTGATAAAAAGCAGGGTTCCATAACCCCCTAGTCCAGACTCTCTAAAAACATGCTATGTAGATTTTGGGAGAAGCTAACATTCCCTACTGTTTTCATAATTGGGTAGGATCTGTGATCGGTTATATAGGGCTCATGTCCCCTTAAATCTTTTTCAAAGATGAGATATTACATAATTCTTTCATAAGGGAAGTGTTGGACAAAAACGGACAAGTCATTTTTTATGTGATCACTATCGTTGAGGAGACAGATAGATGTGTGTTCACACTAACCAATTCTGGGAACTTTTCAATGATGTAATTTTATATGAATTCATCACCTTTGGATCCCCAATATTGTTGGAATGAGATTGTGTGGTTAAAATTTATTCCATTGAAATATAATTTTCCCGATTGGAGGATTTAGAAGAGGGCAGTACCAACAGTTAAAGATGTGAAAAAGGTGGGGATCAACCTCACCTTTTGTTGTCACAATTATAAGGACAAGTGGGAGGAAAGTGTGGAACATATCTTCATCGAAGGATAATGGTACCAAAATATGTGGTGTTCCTTTGGTTACTTCACCGCTGTCTCGGACTCTATCCTTGATGCAAATTTGTTCTAAGACAAATGGTTCCATGGGGTGATGGAATTGGGCCTGGAGAGATCAGAATGATATGTGATAATTAGCAAAAGATGATGGTGTTTATTGAATTCATGGAACATGTCTAGATATGAGGTGTCCCTCTCCACTGGTAGGTCCATCGTTATATAGACATAGATCATTTTGGTTAATTTGGTGATGCTCATAGGGAACTGGCGGGAGGCCCCCTCTTTATGTCATCTTCATTACATATAGCCTCTAGTCATGCCTCCTATGACTCAAACGATGGGTTATTAGATTCAATGTACCCCCCAACTAACAGCCTCAAACTGAATAACAATGGGTCCTATATTTTGGGTGACATGCATGGAGGAGGGGTGGTTCGAGACGTTGGGGGTAGTGTCCTCCTCACATTTATAGCTTAGTATGGAAGTGGAACGTCACATTAGGAAGAGGAGAATGAAGTTCTTACTGGCCTAAATCTTTGTAATCTGATGAATTTGGAGCATACACAAGTGGAATCTGACTGAATGATCCTACATGACTCATTTCATGTAAATGGATCCACCCCATGGTCGGCTGCGTATATCATCACGAAATGTGAGGATCTCCTCAATAACAGAATCCAAGTCACTAACATATGGAGGGTGGAAAACAAGGTTGCAAATCACCTTTCTTAGAAGGCAGGACATGGGTCCAATGTCACGCGTCTCCTTAAAATTTCATTTCTTAAACCTGAAGGTGTCAATTTTATTCGAGGGCATGCTCTAGGTCTGCACTAAATTAGGCCTCTCTAAGGAGGGGTGGGTTTTGTCCCGTGTTTCCATTGTATTCTACTTATTACCTTGTATATTTTCATCAATAATATAATGATGATGATGATGTATAAGTGGAAAATGATCCCAATTTGGAATAATAATTCTCCCAACACTTTTATGATTCCAATGAACAACACACCATTCCATTTCATTGATATGTTTGTTTTTCCATACATTTATAATGTGTTGATTTATAATAAATGTTTTGATGATGGGGGAAAATACAACAAAAAGTAAATAGACACACACACTTTTAGTAACCATGGGATTTTCATAAAACCCCTTGTTCGATCCCTGGACATACATTGTTCGGAACCACCTAATGGTGTATGGTGATCCTTCCTAGTCAATAACAAATTTTTCACCCTCAATTGTTCAATCTAGTGGCACATCCCACTGGACATTTCAGAAAATCCATGGCTACTAACCCGTCTAATTTGGGCTGTTTAGAAACCTTCACTAGATCCTATAAAATATTAACAGGAACCCATGAAAAAAGTATACCTTGTAAGTTGGAGGCCCTCACATATGTGACTCGTCCTACCTACTGTCACCACAATTGCCTACCCCAAAAGTGGAAAAAACATATATGATAACCCATATAAGGAATTCCCTTATAGGTGTTCCCATCATACAATGAGTCATTCAATGTTCCAACCAGGATGTTACATCATATAGTCTTACAAAACATTTTTTAAAACATTCAATGATTCAAATTGGGAAATTACACATTAAAAATCACATTTCATTTCAAAAAAAATAGATAAGGCTCCAACTACGGCTAAATTTCTATCAAATCAAATATAAAACAATGGTTCTATAAATAATTTTGGAAACAACATTAAATACTAATTTTACATTCATAATTCTAGATAGTTCTTTTTGTTTAAAATAAAACATCACCTATATGAGCATTTCAAAGACAATGTGAAATGCACAAAAAGTAACCAAATCTACCAAATTGGATTTCATTTAATTTAAGAACCAACCATTTCTCAATGTTCTATATGACCATTTCTTCCAATAAAATTTTAAATCCACGTTAATGTCATTGTAAAATTTTAGGAACCATTGATAAAAAATAAAAACTCAATTAATGAAAGAAGGGGGATGGAGGATAATTGTTTTAAAATATTGGGTTTTATGTAGTTAAATTCATCCAAGACCATTATAATTTTTGGAAAATCCATGTGTACCCCTGGTTCACATATGTATGTTCCCCAATCAAATGGTACACTAGGAGAATCCTTGATATTCCTATAAATACAATTTTATGGAAACATTACATGTTTTCTAACAAATTCAATAAGACATAAATACATTTTGGGTCTAAAAAATTTACTATTCACACACACACTATTCCAAAAATCTTTTTATAACTTAAATAAGTCTAAACACATCACAAAAATCCCATTTTATTGAATAAACAAGTTGTATTTCAATAAACCCACAAATGAAAATAAACATTGTCATATTTCATGAATACATTTGAAACAATATTTTTAATAATTTCTACCAATTCCAAAACACCATAATAATTAACTAAAATACTACATATGAATAAGGACCATATTTAATAATTAATTATAAACACATAACCATAAATTGGTTGTGCCAGATAGAAAACTACTGGAAACACCTACCTCAAAGGTGTGAGAAAGTATCAAAGCTCTCATTGAAGAGATATTTGGTAACTAAGTACAATACACACACCCAAAACCCAAATAAATAGATCAATATTAGCCACCACAAACCAAGGGTTCATCCATGAGATAATCCTACCACAAAAAAGGGTTAATCGAAGTGAAATTGGTAGAAATATGTGGTAAAAGCTTACGTGAGGATAGATCCACAGAAATAATTGAAGAAAGATAACCTAGAATCCAAGGTTGGAGGAAGGGGAAATAATAACACGTATCCCCTAAGTCTACAAGAATGAGTTGAAGATAGAAGAAGTCTATTTTGTGATTAAAAAAATGGGAAATCTTAAAATTTTAATATTTTAGAAATTTGGGCTGATCGCACGGTATGTCCGCGTGGTTTACCAAACTATGTGACATCTGTGTGGTAGCCACTACCCATGTTGGAGATGACCACAATACCATCCGGCATGATATAGAGTACCATTCACAAACCCAGTGGTAGATTCTATTTAAGAGACAACCGACCACATAACAAGACTACAAGGTTTGACAAACTGTGCCCAAAACATGTGGTAGCTTTTGTGCAACACTAGGACCTACCACACAAGTTCCTAAGATGAATCGAATAGATTACACTAACCATGTGGTTCCCATTCACATGGAAAAAATCCACCATGACTTCCAAAATTTAAATGTATAACCTAGAACTCAACCTAAATCTCAACAGGAATGATCCGAGACCAATAAAAGAATGAAATTAATGTATTTACAATATATGGGTGTAACATTATCTAACTCGGTATAATACACATCATAAAATTTCTCAATGTTTATTAAACTTTTTTATATACCACAAATGAATCCAACATATTAAATAATTTCAATTAATCCTGATCAGGGTACATATATTATGATAATTGCAATATTATAACTAGGATCTCAATATATTTATAATCTATTATAACCACATGATAAATTTTATAATCTATATTCATTATCATATATAAAATATCAATACATTACAATACAATAACAATCTGATCAATAAATGTATATTTAGGAAATTTCATACATTAGATAGTAATTGATATGTACTAGCTCGAGTTACATATTCAGTGAGAACTATAATAAATGATAAGTAACAATTATAAGTTGGACCATATATGAACATAGATAAGCTCAATTGATTCCTTTTTATCTAAAATTATCGATGTTGAAATTTACTCCATAGACATGGCTATATTCAACAATTACACATGGACCATCCCACCATTCCACCATTAATGGAGATTTATAATCAAGTATCCATGTTATTTCAAAACAATATAACCCCAAAAGCTTATTTCATAAAATAAACATCTAAATTTTTTTTTTTGAAAAAAATATAAGTTTTCATTAAAAAAAATATATCATAAACATAAATATAATATTTTATTAAAATGAAATTTTTCATTTAAAAATAAATATAAGAATTTCCTCAAAACAAAATCAGTTTACATAAATAAAATTCTATTTATTTAATTATGATTCACAACTAATTTACTTATCACATACTTTGAATGGGTATTTTTTTAAATCCTATTATCATATTTACTATAAAATTTTATATGTTAAAAAACTTATATAGAAATATCTCTAATTAATATTAATTAAATCATAATTAAATGAGGAATGTATATCATATACCTTCCTTATATTCATTATTTTAAATTCACATCTACTCTTAACACATTCATCCAAATAAAATGGTCCACCGTGTTGTACTATAAATATTCATTCAAAAACCATCATTAAAAAAAATAACCATATTGTTGAATTTGAAATGAAACATTAAAATACATCATAGAACCGATGTTCAATTTTTATGAAAAAATAAAAACTAAAATTAAGATTTTATATCCCATTTTTGAAATATAATGAAGACAAAGAGTTAGAGGGAAAAATATATTTAGATAATGAACCCTATTATATTTCGGAACCAAATTACATAAATAATTTATTAAACACTTTTTGAAAGGTAAGGATAAAAAAATATGAGATTTAAAAATTATAGAGGCTATATAATATAATGCCATAATATTTTTAATAGTTTAATATAATTGATTAACAGTACATTGATAATTTTTAACCCATAGATATCTATTTACATTTCTTCCAAATGACCAAGGCCATTATAAAATATATGAAGAATAAAAAAGTGAAAAGTGCATTAATATTATATGGAATTTCCTATATTTAGAGCATCTCTATAATTTTTTCAATATTAATTATTAATGTGAAAATACATAATCTAAGGTGTCAAATCAACACCACTACCCAGATTTTAGTATAATTAAATTCATTACAAAAAACAACTGATCAATACTATATTATATTCTCATATACATACATAATAATATACATGTAAAAATCAATTTTTTAGAAACGAAAAATATTTAATATAGAATACAAGATACGTAACACTAAACATAAAGGAACCATAAAAATTCATTATTTATATGTAACTGTTATAAACTAGCTATTACTGCTTTTCGTAAAAATGATATTTAATACATTATGAAATATATATATATATATCCAACTCATTATAAATATGTTGATAACTCTTTACAAAATAACCAAATACTTTATAGAAACGTATTTTTATTTTTCACAAATGTGTTTTCATGAATATATGATTTTTTGTTGATTTTTATGAGAAAATATAAGAATTTATATTCTAGAAATTACATATATTTTTTTGGTAAAAATAACTTAAATTCGAAGACAATAATATAAAACTAAATACAGAGTGATTTTTTTAGGATTTTTCGGAAAATATTTATTTATTCAGTGAATAGTGAAAACTACAGATTTATCAAATACAATCATTTCATTTTAATTAGTTAAGTAATTATAATGTCTCATTTTGATATTGATTTGGTTTCATGTAACATAAATTATATTTATTTATATTTTATCAAATTAATTGGTTTGAATAATATTTTTAAATATATATTTATAAGTTTATTTTTGTGGTTAATATTAAATTTTCATGAAAACTATTTAAAGTTAATAATGATTCTCCATATTAATTACATAAAACAAAACATAATGAGTAATCATTAAAATTAAATTTTTTTATTATATATCTATAATTATAAATTCATCGTTAGATAACGCTAATTACTAGTCATAGATAATAAAATATCACCTCATGATTGAATAATACATTTCATGAAAAACTATTTTTTCAATGTACCTTCTGATTTATTTATAAATTATTTTTTTCCACTTCGGTAAACATTATTGGTTAAAATTGATACCATATTTGGTGTTAGAAGATTTTATATTATATAATAACTTAAAATAAACTTTTATCATAAATAATTTTGAAAACAGTTGAAATATTTTTCTATGGTTAATGTTAAAACGAGTTTACATGGGGTAAAACAGAAATGAATATGCTTAATATGACATAAAACCTTTATGAAAACTATTTAAATTATATATTATTATTTTTTCTCATCAAATTATTAATAAATATATATTTTGGTATGTATGGGTTTTGGGAAACTAGGGTATAACATTTTTTTAAAAAAATCCATCTGTTTCCTCTCCCTCACTTATAAAAGGCCACTACATATACTCTAAAATTCACATTTTAGAAGTTTTTATTTTCAAAAATAACCAATAAAAAACTTAATTACTTCCAAACCAACATTCTTGAATAATCTTTTATCAAAAAATAAATATATTATGGCTTTAGGTATAGTCATAAATAGGTATCCTAAAGAAGAGATATAGTTCATAAAAAATTATTTCAGTTTTATTTCATCATCCAACTCATTAAAATATTATTAATAATTATAATATAATAAAACCATAAAATCTAATATATTTAACTTTTATTATGCTAATGGTATAACATAAATCCATCTCTACTTCCATAAATTGAAAATTGAATCCCTTTTTCTTCTGTTCTACAAACTACCACCAAACAAACTTATGTAATTCATTTTGAATCATCACCTCTCACAGATGTTTATAATGATGGAATAAATATATATATATGATAATAATTAAATATTTATATTTATAAAAATAAAATATACAATTTAATTCTTACGTTATTATTTCATAAAAATATTAATTTCTTTTATGAATACATGATGACAAACGCCTCCACAAAGCAATGTTATTCTTTTTAAATAACTGCATCACAATGATCCTATATATATGTTAATTGAAAAATTAATTTTTTATCAAATGATATTATGATATATATATAATGATAAATTAATACTTTCCTTATTTCCATAATGATCATTTAAAAATTGATTTTTTATGTGTGGGTATGTACGACATACCATATCCAGGATCATAACATGGTTAATTTTTCATAACCATTATTAATGATTAATTTTAAATGCATATTTCATGCATATAGGTGATAATTATCTCCTTATTATTATTCAATTTATGATTAAATAATGACCTATTTTAGCATATTTACCCTAACAAACAGATTTTTTACATATAAGAAGAAAACCACTGTCAATTATGATGTAAACATAAATGATTAACTAATCTGGTATCAAACGGTATGACATGTCTTAAATTTAATAATAAACATGAATTTTTTCGATATAATCTCAAAAATAAACATATTTTTATTATTTCGTATGATAATGGACATACGAGATAAATTGGACAAAAGGTTTTGGACACCATAACATAAAACCTCATTTTAATTGTTTTAGAGATTTATTTCCTAAATTTTTATCCTCCATGTCGATTTTCATCTATTTTTTCATGAAAATTAATATTCATTATTGAAAATTCCCATTACTGATATTTCATGTAAATCATTACCCTCTTTATGTTTTTCATTTTTCTTTCCTGTATAAGGATGAGATGGAATTTAGATGATACCTATAATGGTGAAGCCACAAAATTATTGGAATCACAGCTTTAATTGGTAGTTTTTTCAAGCTACAGAAGGATATGACAACATTTAACTAGTTTACACGATATACAATCGATTTTTGATGAAATCTGTGAATTCGATTCTTATTGTGGAAGGTTATATGATGTGAAGAGTTATTTCACGTCATGAGTTATTTAAATATTGGGTTTTTAATCTGTTGTGACAGATTTTTCTACAAACATGAACACTATATATTAAATAATTCATAAAGGAGTTAAACATCATGTAGTTACTTGATAATCAATGGTTTAGGGTTCTGTTTGAATATTTGGATTCCATTAGACTATATGTTCTCCTTTTATCTCAACCCAAAGATTCTCGTTGGTGATTTTTGGAGACATCATTCCTTCTTGATCAATATGTTCGGTGTTCGATCAACATTTCAGTTGTGGTGCGTCTCTTTAGGTGAGTGACATTTCCTCCTCTTCATTTCTGTTGATCAATATAGGGAAATTGTATTTCTTTATCATATTATTTGGTTTCAAATTAGTTTATATTCGTTTCTTCTCCTAGATCCATGGTGTGATCACATTTTGAAGGCCATTATTTTTTTGTTGTGGTATGACGGTTGTTAGTTATTGAGTTATGTGGGTTTCCTATTTTCCTCCAACCCCTTATTTTTTAAAATTGGATAAATATTCATATGTTGATTATATTTATGGCATTTGATGATGCTTTTGGGGTTTCTTTGTTGGTGGATACCATTGTGGTGTGAGTTTCCAGATTTTTGGGGTTTGTGGTTCTATATATAGCCTATATTGTTGAACATTATAGTTCCTACATTATAAACATATTTATACATGGTATTGGAATGACTTTTTTGGGATTGATGAAAAGTTGTTTTAAAAATAAAATGGGTTTACCTGGTTTTTGATATATGGAAAAAAATGTGGTATTTTGAAAGCATTATAATTAATTGTGAAAAAAAGCCACGAGTTTATCTTGGTTACTTAGGTGGAAGGTTTATCTTGAGTCCATCATCCATTTTTGTGACTATCTAGTGGTTTTCTCATGAGAATTTCCATATTTTCCTAGGCTTGTTTTTCTAGGGGACTGATATTGACATTGTTTGGGGGGGGTTTACTCTTGGGGTATTCCTCTACTTCCAAGGAATGTGTTCTAGGAACCAGATTGATAACTTGATTGATTGTGGTATGAGTATTCTGTTAGTCTGAGTAGTAATTATCTTTGGTTCTGGTACCCATGCTTTTATTTTACATTTCATTGATTTATTTTTTAGCCTTCATAAGCAGGTTTATAATTATGAAAGAATTATATGAAAAATGTTCTATGGAATTTATATACCTATTTTTTTAACTATAATAATGGTTAAATGTTTACTATGTTTTCTATAAATCTTATTTACTACTAATCACGGCATAGTTGGTTTAAAATGAGCATATGGGAGTTTTTATAAATATAATTGTTATGTAAAACCTGGGTGGGATCCTATTCAGCCTGTTAGCTCACACTATACACACCACTTCGGTGGTGTGTAGACCTATGATTGTCTTACAAAATTTAGAAATCAAAGGCATTGTAGTTAGGTGGTGAGGTCTTGTGTCACCTGAGATAGGTAGCTGGTGTTGAGATGGATGGAATTTATCCACTACATGACATGGAGTATCTTTTTGGTTTTGGTCCTTTATATTTTTACTATTCTCTTGGTGTTTTGGGATAAATTTACATTCATTAGTTTCCACTATATTGCCTATTGTTATGGAATATATTTTTTGAATTTATTTTCTTCCTTATTAGTTTGTGTATATATATTCCATTTGTTTATTTAGGTTGTGGTGGAATCATTACCTCCGGTTTGTTGTTCGATTCCCAGGTTCTGGTCGCTAGCCAGTGGGGATTGGGAATTCTATTTGGTTATGTGATAGTTCAGATAAAGTGGCATGTTTGAGAGTAAAATATGTCAATTTTTTAAAGTTATTAAAATATTTATAAAGGAAATTTTTACCATATTTCACATTCATTATATAAATTCATAAAAAATTGTTTGTATGGTTTTATTAATGGAACATTTATTTAAAAATAAATCTTATTTTATGGAATTCTATTTCAACTCTTTTCCCTTATTTTCAATAAGTTTAAATTATACTAAGGATTTTTTTATATGGTTATAGACTATAAATAAGATAAATTTCTATGTTTTCCATTATTTTATTTCAATCATTTCTGAAATGGAATATTTATATGGAATATCTAACATTATTTAAAAAAACAATTTTCAATTTTAACATAGATAGTGAATAAAAATTTCCATAAACAATAAATTTTTTTAATTCTTTTATTAACAAACAATATTTCATGTTATCTTTAATGAAAAAAACCTCTCACGGTTTTTGTGTATTTTGGAGTCGAGAAACATTTGATAGAATAAAATTTTATTTTGAGATATGAATGAGATTTTCTCATGGGTTTAACGAGAGTAAGAAAGTGTATTATGTTGTAAATATGGACAATCAAAATTTTCATGGCATGATATAGTCCCTTTACATTTATTATATAATGGGTTCACCCAGATTGTTCTTGGTGAGCCCGATATGGTTTATATGATGGGTTTACCAAGATAGTGCGCTGATGCATTGGATATTGATTATGTTCTATAGAGAATTATATTTGAATTACATCATATGGTTATTCTAATTGGCAAGGACTAAATAAGGGTTCTATGAATATGAGGAAAAAAGGTACCTACATGCCTTATATTTATTTTCTAATTATATTCCATGAACATAATTATATTCAAAATGGTTTGAGAATGATATTTTAAAAGGAGAAATGATAGTGGTTTTAGGTAAATAGGTATGTTTTTAATAAATGGTCTGTAACACACCGACCCCAGAAGCCCAGATTCGGTGCATTATTCCATAACATTATCTTGATCACAGAAGATCAAGTCTCGAAAGAATGATTAGTTTAGTAGCCTTGGAAGTAGAGATACTTTAATAAGGGTCACATTACATAATAAAATTTAAAACTAAAACAACATTGTTTCCATAGAAAACACTAAGATCCCATAGACTATCCTTGCAGGTCAGTCATAATATAATTTTTGCATCATGGGAAAAATAAAACATAGAAAGGGGTGAGCTCAGTTTCTCAGTAACGATAACAATTTAGATGAAACATTCATTAATTAGCATAATCATTTAAGAAAATGTATAAAAATAAATCAAAATCCATTTCAACAAAAACTTCATCATAATATGGAAAATATAAATCAAAAAATACCATTTACTTACTCACATGGATATTCTACTAGTCGAAAAAACATATGCAATATCATTTCCCATTTTCATAATGATAGAATGCATAATGTCGGACTTCATAACCCAATAGTCAAGGACTTTTCTAAGACTAAAAATAAGATTTTTTGACGGCCTTGTGCCAAGACACTATTTTGTCTTGTGAGACCTACCGATGCATTGAGGAGCTAAAGTGGGATCCACCCGTCACTTACTATGTCAAATGCATTCCACATATAAAATATTTTAAACATTTGTACTAAAATTAGCATATGAAATGTCAATAAATTAACCATAAACAATGAATTTCATAAATATAACTCATCCACATTCAATCATTTCACAAAACCATAAATACAATATGGAATATTTCTATCATAATAAATCATCTTCAAACAACTGGGAAATTTATCAAAGGTTGGTGACATAGATGAAATCAAAACGATTGGTGAGAAATATCTCATCCTATTTTGAAATCATTTAAGAGTCACATAATTATAAAAAACATTTATTTTGAAAATATTCTTATAATATTTTAAGGAAAGCTTAAACGTTATTATAATGGAGGAAAATAGCCACACCCACCGTATATGTTAAAAAAAATTCTTACCTTAATTTTTTCAGAAAGGACATAAAGTACCTTGATTGGAAAATAATTGAAGGATTCCTTTCAAAACATATAAGGTAAAATTATGGTATAAATGAATTTAACCCAATGTCTAGTAAATAGTAAAAAATTTTTGAAATACATTTTTTTATCAAACATTCATGTGGATGATAAAGAGGTCCTGGTACAAAATTACGTATAAACAACCTCAGATAATGAAGAGATTGTGAAATTTAACACTTACCTTTTAATTTTCCTTTGTAGAGGGTAAGTTAACCTGTTGTATAATGGATAAATAATTGTTATTAAATTATAAAAGAATCATAAACATTAATATTATATCAAATATTATCTTTTAATATTTCTTTCTTATTAATATTGTAGTATTATCGTCGTTTCGGGTGTTAACTGATTCGTTTTCCTTTATATGAGTTATACATAAGTAATGTTTGTTGTGGATATGATGTATATTGTTCAAATTCAGAATTTTATTAAGTCCTTAAACATTATTTTCAATATTCTATTAAAAATTATTCCTGAATGGATATGATGGGGAATAAATCTCATCGTGTTCATGGAGACGGTATTTCGTATGTACACACGAGAAAAAATATCAATCTTTTGATATTAAAATATTATATAATTGGATGTTATATCATATATAAAGAATCATTATTATGTTATATTTTTTATTTACGTCAATTTTAAATTATTATTATAACCATCCAAATAATAATGTATTGAATAACAACTACACCACGATGTGGATAAGGTAAGCCGTACGTACGCACATATGGTGATATATCATTAAATGGATGGATGGAATAATGAATATGGTTTTACCATATTTATAATAACATCACAGTATATAGAATATACTAGAGTTAAAATTTTAGATTTGAAACATCAATGAAAGAGGAAGTGAAAGAAGAAAGGAACTTGAAAGAGGTGATGAAATATTTATCTCTTCTTCGGGTTCTTCCTTTTGATTTGATCAAAAGGGCTCCTTAGGTTGGCTTTATGGCTATATAAATGCATCTAGGATTAAGGGAGTACATTTTATAGGGAATTTGGGTAGGGTTTGGCTGAGAAAAATGGCTTTGAATGTGTGAAATTGAGAGAAGGGGAAGTGCCCTTTTATAAGAGGGGTGAGGGTACCTTAGGAAAAGATAGAAATTTTATTTTATAATAAAATCCTTTTCGTATTATAATGGATCCAAAATGATTCATTTAAATAATAAGGTGGGGATGGGTCAAAAAACACTCAACCAATTGGTTTAAGATAGGTTTGGGTCAGTATATTAACATTATCTTTCAGATTTAACTCTTAGTTAAATAGTCTGACATTTACCATGTCTCTTTGTATTTTAATATTATATGGTTAATAAACATTCTATAAAATTCCATGAGAACGTAAAGTGGTTCATTAATTAAATATGTAATATTATTTAAGTCCTTTGGAAGATCTTTCGAATTTTAGAAATAGAGTATCACGGAATAATAAAATATTTGTTTTAAAACTCTTTTTTGTCAATTTTGACACTATATCGTATATTATTTTAACTAAATTCATAATAGCATTATTACTTCTAAAAAATTAATCTATCCAACCCTAACATTTCATATTAACCTATAAAATTAGAGTAATTCACAAAAAGTCTCAAATTACATTTATTGGGATATTTATAATATCAATTATTTTAATATTTCATTAATTCTGTAATTACTACATCATTATTGTGTCATAAATAAAATACATTATTTAATGACTAAAAATTATAAATAAAATCACATTATGTAGGAAATATTTTTATCTTTCTAATGAATATTTATAGTCTATTTTATATTGTGTGTTACCAAATATTAAAAATGGTTTAGTTATTAAACATTGAATTTAAATCTTTTAACTCTTCTTTAAATAAAATAATAATAAATGTCCTAATCTAATCCAAGTGGACCAAAGTGGTTCATATTTTATTCTTATGGTTTCTACTGGTCGAATTGTACTTATACAATAAAATTAGGACATGTCTTAATGTGATTATAATATCATTTTTACCCTTAATTACCCTATTTAATTTTAACTGTGGTAAATAAAAGTAAAAAGATACTATTCACCAAAAACTATTTTCATCTTATTGAACCACATTTTACCTACTGGTATCAACTGTGTCCTTTGGATATTTGAAATTCAACTCAATGAAGCAGTAAAATTACGTTTTATATAAATTTTCAAATGTTCCTAGGAGGTGGTTAAAAGACAGTAAATAGTTCAATAAATTTTTTATATGTTTATAATTATTATAAAATGACCCCAATTAATTAAATTTTACTTATATAGGTATTATATTTATATTTTGACCTAAAATAAAATAAAATAATATAAAAAATTATTTAAAGAATTATTCGGTTTTAAATTATAACTTAGTGTTTTCCACAATTCATTAAAATTTGAATGTTTTCGGAAAAATACCAAAAACACAACCTAAGATAATTTCGATATTGAAATCCAAAACTGAAGTCCATTTTTAATGATAATGTAACGCCCCGACCCCAGCTACCTAGAGTCGGTGCATTACTTCGTAACATTGGCATGATCACAAAAGATCAAGTCTCGAAAGACCGATTAGTTTAGTAGCTTTGGAAACACTAGATACATTCATTAATGTTACATTACATCATAAAGTGAAAATCTACAATAACAAAGTCTCCATAGTCCACACTTCTATCCTCTTCGGACTATCCCTGTAGGTCATTCATAAAATACTTCTTCTCATCCTGTAAAATATCACAACATTGAAAGGGGTGAGCTCATATGCTCAGTAAGGATAACAATATAGCGGAAGCATTCATAAACAAATATAAACATTTAAGGCAATGTATAACTAAAACAAAAGCCTTTTAAACTTGATCTTCAACATAATATGGCAAAAGTAAAATGAGATAATTCCATTTACTTATTCACATGGATATTCTACTGGTCGAATAATCACATGCAATATCAATAACCACTTTCATAACTATGGAATGCATAATGCAAGACTATAATAACCACGTACCCAAGGCCTCATGCCAAGACCACAAATAATATTTGGTCAAGGCCTCATGCCAAGACACTAGTTTGTATCAAGAGACCTACCGATGCATCGAGGAGCTATAGCAGGCTCCACCCGTCACTTATTAAGTCCAATGCATTCCTCATATGAATAGGTTTAAACATATCATAAACCATAACATAATCGTATCACATAAAACATGCATAAAGTAAACATAAAATTTCCACATTTCAATCACAAGATATCAATACAACACATTGATGTAATAAAAACACTTTCAAACCCATTTTCAATACCAAAATTAAAGAAAATTAAAACATTGTATTTATTTTTCATTTTAAAAAGTTATGGCTTGTAGAGGAAGCTGAAACTCAAATAATGGTCACGACGGCGGAGAAGTCGTTGTCGCCAGATACGTACGACAAAAACATTCCCTTTCTTTCGTTTAGTAAAACACTTCGTATAAAAATATTCCTTTTGAATAAATGTAAAAGTCAAAGGGGTTTATACACCGTATAAAGGAAAGTTGTGTATAAAACCAAATATGACTCAATGAAAGGAGATTGAGACGATGTCCCTCACAAAGATCATTTTTTTAAAATAAAATAGATCTATTATGTGTATTCACTATAAGTACACATAAAGAATGTACAAATACAAGATATGACATAATAATATCATGACATAATTTGAATGTAGGAGATTAACCCAATGAATAGAAATTGGGTTTAGAAGTTCCCTTACCTTGTGTTCGACTTGATTCAACCGTTCTTTGATCTCCTGAATAATAAACTAGAGTTAATCTCTACCTTCTTAATAACCTTTTTCAAGTTCATTATTCCTTTTATATCACTTATTACCATGTCATGAACATTATGTAATTATTTAAGTTAATAACGGTCATTTTGTCGATCTTTGGTACTTGCGTCAATAATAAACTTCTTATAATTACAAGTTGTTTATGTGGTAGAATATCCATTATCTCCCTAATTATATTCATGATTTAGATGTCATATATATCATATATATCCATTATATACATTCATTCATAATATTACGTAACATTTAGAGGTAAGAAATGAAATGCACCGTTCATGAAGACGGTAAGCCGTACGTACGCATGAACGCTACTTTCATTTCTATTTCGTATTTAATGGATTGAAATCATAATGATATAAATTTATAATATAATATAGTGTATAATACCATTTACTCCATCCTTTATACATCCCACATATGGTATTAATGATTCAAATCACTTTGAGGGGGCGGTAGTCCTCACTTCCTAAAATGAAAATATCGCGTTTACCCATAATGGAAACCATAATGGTATGCCATAATTGAAAAATACACAATCATAAGGGAAAAAAAACATAATATATATCATATATAAAAATATTTTCATCATAATGGCCACCATTAGAGGTATTATATGAGTGTTAAACAATCATCGTTTCGTGAGGCAAAAATTCGCCATCCACAGAAACAGTATGTTCTTTAACCATTAGATGTAGGTGTGTGTAAGTGTAAACCAAATTATTATCATAACAACATCCTAGTATATTTTAGATACTGGTTTTGTTACAAAAGAAAGGAATAAAAAGAGTTTAAGGGGTTGGAGAAGCTAAATAAAACAAAACAACATTAGAGAAGACATTACCTAAAAATCGGGTAACTCTTTTATATTTGAGAGAAAGGCTTCCTTGGGAAGAATTATGCCCAAAGAGAGGCTTCTAAGAGTAAGGGAGGGACGTTGGGAGAGTATTTGGGCAGAGTTTGGACGAGCCAAAAGGCTTTTAAAGTGTGAGTAAGGTGGTAGTATTGGGGTCCTTTTATCAGTGGAGAGGAGGAGCACTCTTGGAAAGTAAGGAAATGTTACATTATTATACAATGCTTTTCGGATTCCAAAGGTCCCAAACTTATATAATTCGAGGATAATGTGATAAGTGTTCAAAATATCCTCATCAAATAGGTTTTTGACAAGTGTAAGCCTTAGATTTTACATTATCCTTTCATTTTATTTAAATCCTTAATTAATGAGGTAATCGCTGCATCATCATGGTGTCAAAAATAATTTAATTTATTTAATGTCTAAAAGATATAAAAAAATACTATGATGTAGGAAATCTTTTTATATTTCCAATGAATATTTATAGTAAAAAATATGAATTGTATAACCCCATGTAAAAATTGTTTTAGTAAAACATTTCATGTTTGTGTCATTTTTTTACTTTAACATTAAATAAAAGGTATTTATGTCATTTTCCAACTAAAGTGGCTCCATGGGGTCCCCAAGTGGACCCATGGATTGTATTGGTCGGAAATGGCATATACAATGAGGTTAGGACATGTGTCAAGCTCATCTCATATTATTACAACATTATTTTTATCTTAAACTACACTAATTACCTCTAATCGCGATTAAGAACTTAAAAGTTACTAATCACCAAAAATTATTTTAATATCATTGAACCAGATTTTACTTCTAAATGACAACCATGTATGTTGGATTTTTGAAATTCAAAAGACAGAATTGGTAAAATTTCATTTAAACGAAAAAATCAGTTTTTATAAGTACCACTTAGTGGTTTCACTATTCATCAAAAATTGCAGTTTTTCAGAAAAATCCCAAAAAATAACCCTAAGATATATTTGATATTATGATTTCAAAAATGATGTCTACTTTACAAAATTACAAACATATAAGTTGCATTAATTAATTTTATAATTAATTCCCTCTGTCACAACAAATAGCGTGTTTTTAAGAAACAATTTATATCAAAAGATTGACAATTGTTTATGTCCAATTTTAAAGTGAAATTAATTCTAATGACCACCATTGGATAAAATAGTAAAAATATATTCTAATTATACTTTAAAACCACTCAATACTATAATATATCACTATAAAATACTTTCATTAAAAAAATTGTTTTTAAGTATTTTTCACTATTCATAAAAATTGGATGTTCTCAGAAAATAACAAAAAATTCAACTTTGGATAATTTCGATATTACGAATACAAAAATGAAGTCCATTTTGAAATATAAAATTTCTATAATTTTAAATAGTGGGTATTACTATTCATAACAGCTACTTTGATTAGTTGTGATGTGTGTTAGAACACGAAGTTGCGTACAATGCAAGCTATTGCATTATTCAATGAGAAGCGTATCGTTGAAGCTCAGGGTGTTACATTCTCCCCTCCTTGAATAAATTGCATCCTCGCAATTTGAAATTTTTCTTTGAAAATAAAAGGTTGAAAATAGAAAATACATGTGTGGAAAATCCAAATCGGAAATAAGGTTAATAAAAATATAACATTAAAAGAAAGAAATAGAAGGACAAAGGTCACTCTAGATAGCCCATACTAGGATTATATGAAAATATGGATATGGAGGAGAAATAAACCATCAAGGTCTGATGGAGAGTTGTAGAAATCCGGATTAGGAGAAAGATAACCATAAAAAAATCACAAACTTGTGATTGGTTAAACAGTCATTGAATCCCCAGTTGGAAAAGTTAATTGACAACGTTTTTGTTTTAAGTTACCTTTTATAAAGTTCAGGAATTTATTTAATATATTTTCCATGAACGTAAGGAAATATACTTACTTTTCATGTAGACTTTCGTTCCTTAATAAATTTTTACCACAAACCCATCTTTCACTCCAAATGGTAACAGAACTCAAAAATATTCTATTTATCCTAATTGTATAAGGTTCTAAATATTACCACATACCATTTAGATTAGTAAAACTATTTTTTAATAACCAGGGACTTCTTGTAGGCTAGTGGGAGGTTATAAAGGCCTGTCGCACTATGGTTGTGGGTTCGATTCCTGCAGCTTTGTCTGATGCGATGGGTTATGCCCCACCCTGCAGGTTGTCCTTTTCCTAAAACTATAGTATTATAATATTACAAAAATAATCTTCATAAATGTTTTAACCTTAAACAATACTATCCAAAGTTCAACTTAATCCATTCCAACCTTTATAGTTATCCAAAATATCTCCGTCCAGACTCTCTCTAAAAGGTCTCTAAATTCCAAAATCAATTGTAACCTCAGATTCCCCAAACAAAGTAAAGTTTCCCTTATTGTCACATAGTAAAATATGATTACCTTAATCATATTAAAACCTTAATGAAATCAACAAGTACTGCAGTACAATCCTTATATATAAATCACATTATTCTAATAACCAGAATATAATCCATGAGTCCAAAATCACCAATACATTAATTATTCTGCTTCAACTATAGTAACAGCATAAGACTGTCCTTGATCCCTTGGCCTTTTCTGAGGTAAGTTTCCCTGACTCTTAGGACATTCATTTGCATAATGACCCATTTCCCTACAATTGTAGCATTCAACATTGATAGCCTTTTTCATTCCCTTGCAATCATGTGCCTGGTGACCTTTTTATCCACATTTATAACAATCTCCCATTCCTTTTAGACAAGTACCAGGGTGATTCTTCCCACAATTATCACATAATGGAAAATCCGTCTTTCCCTTTTTCCCTTTATCTGTCTCTTGTTCCATAGTTCTCTTCTTCTCTTGCTTTACTTTGTTTCCATAAGTCTTAGAGAATTCCATTTCTATCTTGATAGAACATGAGACAATATCTTTGTATAACGAGATGGTTTTTGAGACTAATGCTCGATGGATAAATGGTTTTACCCCATCAAAGAAACGATCAATCTTACTTCTTGGGTTACGTATATAATCTGCAGCATGCCTCGCTAACCTTGTAAAGTTGGCCTCATAATTTGTGACATTATCATCCTCCTTTTGTCTCAGACTCAAAAATTGTCTTTCCATATCTGCTCGATGGTCATGTGGAAAGTATTTTTCTATGAAAAGATCTTTGAACTCTCTCCATTCCATTTTTGATACTTCTTCATCTTCCTTTGTGTTTTCAATCAGCAACCACCATTGATCGGCATCTCCAGTGAGGCGGTAAACTGCCATGAAAACCTTCTCCCTTTTGCTACTCCCCAAGGCATGGAATATTTTCTCTAAGGAGTTTATCCATTGCTTAGCTACTAATGGATTTGTACCCCCATTAAATGTTGGTGGTTGTTGCCTCATGAAGCGGTCTAACATTGATCCTCCATGTTGCGGATCAGGGTGCTCCATACGAGTAAGGTTATTATTCATAACATGAGTGAGTTGTCTCAGTATGGTAATAAGTTGAACAACACCAGTTGTATATCTAGATCCACAATAATTATCTTGAGCAGGAGGGAAATCCCTACACAGAGTGCGTGCATTGATACGGTTTCCATTCCTTCCACTAGGCGCCATTTCTATACAATGGAATAAACTAGATTAGTTTATGAATCAAAATACATAATTTCATACTTATAAAATACTTAACATAAATTGAACTATTTATGGATATAATCCACAATTATAAAAATGTTTTCTTTGAGGAAGTATATACTCATAACCCTTCATAGTGGTTTGTAAAGAAAATGAGAATTATCCTAAGCATATCCCCCAGGAGTGTCGTAACCAAGTGTGCAGCAAGGCCTGTTGTCGTGCACCAGTTCCCATTCGAGTCTAGCTCAAAGCGGTGTTTTTGGGTTTTACCCCTAGGTACATCTGTGCTAGAGCCACATCTACCTGCTCGTATCCAGACAGGGATATATTGCTCAGAAAACTCACAACATCTCTATAATACCAAAATTCTAGGAAGTTCTTCTATACTAATCCTCAAAGTTTATCTTCGAGCTATGTGCTCTAATCCGAGTTTATCTACATCTAGATTCCAAGGTTATTACTAAACTGCCTCTGATACCAACTGTAACGCCCTAACCCCAGCTACCCAGAGTCGGTGCATTACTTCGTAACATTGGCATGATCACAAAAGATCAAGTCTTGAAAGACCGATTAGTTTAGTAGCCTTGAAAACACTAGATACATTCATAAATGTTACATTACATCATAAAGTGAAAATATACAATAACAAAGATTCCATAGTCCACACTTATATCCTCTTCGGACTATCCCTACTGGTCATTCATAAAATACTTCTTCTCATCCTGGAAAATATTACAACATTGAAATGGGTGAGCTCAGATGCTCAGTAAGGATAACAATATAGCGGATGCTTTCATAAATAAATATAAACATTTAAGGCAATGTATAACTAAAACAAAAGCCTTTTAAACTTGATCTTCAACATAATATGGAAAAAGTAAAATGATATAATGCCATTTACTTATTCACATGGATATTCTACTAGTCGAATAATCCCATGCAATATCAATAACCACTTTCATAATGATGGAATGCATAATGCCATACTATCCTAACAACGTAGCCAAGGCCTCGTGCCAAGACCACATATAAGATTTTGTCAAGGCCTCGTGCCAAGACACTAGTTTGTCTCATGAGACCTACTGATGCATCGAGGAGCTATAGCGGGCTCCACCCGTCACTTATTAAGTCCAATGCATTCCTCATATGAAAAGTTTTAAACATATAATAAACCATAACATAATTGTATCACATAAAACATGCATAAAGGAAACATAACATTTCAAAATTTCAATCACAAGATATCAATACTACACATTGATGTAATAAAAACACTTTCAAAACCATTTTCAATACCAAAATTAAAGAAAATTAAAACTTTGTATTTATTTTTCATTTTAAAAAGTTATGGCTTGTAGAGGAATCCGAAACTCAAATAATGGCCACGACGGCGGAGAAGTCGTTGTCGCCGCATATGTACGATAATAACATTCCCTTTTTGTCGTTTTGTAAAACACTTCGTATAAAAAGATTCGTTTTGAATAAACGTAAAAGTCAAAGGGGTTTATATACCGTATAAAGGAATGTTGTGTATAAAACCAAATATGCCTCAATGAAAGGAGATTGAGACGAAGTCCCTCACAAAGATCATTTTTTTAAAATAAAATAGATCTATTATGTGTATTCACTATAATTACACATAAATAAAGTACAAATACAAGATAGGACATAATAATTTCATGACATAATTTGAACGTAGGAGATTAACTCAAAGAATGGAAATTGGGTTAAGAAGTTCCCTTACCTTGTGTCCGACTTGATTCGACCATTCTTTGATCTCATGAATAATAAACTAGAGTTAATCTCTACCTTCTTAAGAACCTTTTTCAAGTTCATTATTCATTTTATATCAATTATTACCATGTCATGAACATTATGTAATTATTTAAGTTAATAACTGTCGTTTGTTGATCTTTGGTACTTGAGTCAACAATAAACTTCTTATAATTACAAGTTGTTTATGTGGTAGAATATCAATTATCTCCATAATTATATTAATGATTTAGATGTCATATATATCATATATATCTAGTATATACATTCATTCATAATATTACGTAACATTTAGAGGTAAGAAATGAAATGTACCGTTCATGGAGACGGTAAGCCGTACGTACGCACGAACGCTACTTTCATTTCTATTTCATATTTAATGGAATGAAATCGTAATGATATAAATTTATAATATAACATAGTGTATAATACCATTTACTCTATCCTTTATACATCCCACATATGGTATTAACGATTTAAATCACTTTGAGGGGGCGGTAGTCCGCACTTCCTAAAATGAAAATATCGCGTTTACCCATAACAGAAATCATAATGGTATGCCATAAATGAAAAATATAAAATCATAAGGAAAACAAAAACCTAATATATATCATATATAAAAATAGTGTCATCATAATGGCCACCATTAGAGGTGTTATATGAGTGTTGAACAAACATCGTTTCGTGAGGCAAAAATTCGTCATCCACAGAAACAGTATGTTCTTTGACCATTAGAAGTAGGTGTGTGTAAGTGTAAACCAAATACTTATCATAACAACATCCTAGTATATTTTAGATACTGGTGTTGTTACAAAAGAATGGAATAAAAATAGTTTAAGGGGTTGGAGAAGCTAAATAAAACAAAACAACATTAGAGAAGACATTAACTAAAAATTGGGTAACTCTTTTTGATTTGAGCCAAAGGCTTCCTTGGGAAGAATTCTGCCCAAAGTGAGGCTTCTAGAAGTAAGGGAGGGAAGTTGGGAGAGTATTTGGGCAGAGTTTGGCCGAGCCAAATGGCTTTGAATGTGTGAGTAAGGTGGTAGTGGTGGGGGCCTTTTATTAGTGGAGAGGAGGGGCACTCTTGGAAAGTAAGGAAATGTTACATTATTATACAATGCTTTTCGGATTCCAAAGGTCCCACACTTATATAATTCGAGTCTAAGGTGATACGGGTTCGAAATATTCTCATCCAATAGGTTTCGGACAAGTGTAAGCCTTAGATTTTACATTATCTATTCATTTTATTTAAATCGTTAATTAATGAGGTAATCGCTGCATCATCATGGCATCATAAATAATTTAATTTATTTAATGTCTAAAAATTATAAATAAAATACTATGATGTAGAAAATCTTTTTAGATTTCCAATGAAAATTAATAGTCATAAATATGACTTGTATAACCCCATGTAAAAATTATTTTAGTAAAACATTTCATGTTTGTGTCATTTTTTTACTTTAACATTAAATAAAAGATATTTATGTCATTTTCAAACTAAAGTGGATCAACGGGGTCCCCAAGTTGAGCCATGGATTGTCTTGGTCGGACATGGCACATCCAATGACGGTAAGACATGTGTCAATCTCATCTCATATTATTAAAACATTATTTTTACCTTAAACTACACTAATTACCTCTAATCGCGATTAAGAACTTAAAATTTACTATTCACCAAATATTATTTTAATCTCATTGAACCACATTTTACTTCTTAATGACAACCATGTAAGTCGGATTTTTGAAATTCAAAACACAGAAGTGGTAAAATTTCATTTAAACGAAAAAATCAGTTTTTATAAGTACCACTTAGTGGTTTCACTATTCATCAAAAATTGAAGTTTTTTAGAAAAATCCCAAAAATTTACCCTAAGCTATATTTGATATTCCGATTTCAAAAATGATTTCTATTTTAAAAAATTACAAACATATAAGTTTCATTAATTAATTTTATAATTAATTCCCGCTGTCACAACAAATAGCGTGTTTTTAAGAAACAATTTATATCAAAAGATTGACAATTGTTTATGTCCACTTTTATAGTGAAATTTATTCTAATGACCACCATTGGATAAAATAGTAAAAATATATTCTAATTATACTTTAAAACCACTAAATACTATAATTTATCACTATAAAATACTTTGATTAATTTTTTTTAAGTATTTTTGACTATTCATAAAAATTGGATGTTCTCAGAAAATTAGAAAAAATTCAACATTGGATAATTTCGATATTACGAATACAAAAATTAAGTCCATTTTGAAATATAAAATTTCTATAATTTTAAAATGTGGGTATTACTATTCATAACGGCTACTTTGATTAGTTGTGGTGTGTGTTAGAACTCGAAGTTGCGTACAACGCAAGCTATTGCATTATTGAATGAGAAGCGTATCATGGAAGCATGGGGTGTGACAATAAAATTTATAAAATTTCAAAAAATTTGGTATTACTATTTATAACGTCTAGTTTTGATTAGTTGTGGGGTGTTAGAACTCGATGTTGTGTACAACACAAGCTATTGTACTATTCATAGAGAAGCGTACCATGGAAGCTTGGGGTGTTCTATTCTCCCCTAATTCAAATATATTCGTCCTAAAAATTTCTAGAATATGACTTCACAACTAGTCTCGGGTGTTTTTTCATCATAAGTTCCTCAGGTTCCCACGTTGCCTCTTCCATCTTATGGTTTCTCTATATAACTTTAACCATACGAGTCTTCGGATTTCTCAACACATGTTATCATGTATCAAGAACCTTGACAGGCTCTTCGCAATAAGACATATCGGGTTCCAATTTTAATTATTCATATTTTAGTACATGTGATGGGTCGGGCATGTATTTTCTCAGCAATGATACGTGGAACACATCATGGACTTTGGAGAGACATAGTGGCATTGCCAAATGGGAAGATACAACCCTAATTCTTTCTAGGATTTCGAAAGGTTGTATGTACATGGGACTCAATTAACCCTTCTTACCGAAACGTATAACACCCTTCCATGGTGATTTCTTCAAGAAGACATGATCACCTCCCAAAAATTCCAAATCAGTCCTACGGTTATCGGCATAGCACTTCTGACTACATTGAGATGCTCTGATGTGGGTTTGGGTTACCTTCCCAATTCCATCATGTCCTTATCATGTTCTGGGCCTACGAGTTTTCTTTCACCAACATCATCCCAAAAAGTTATTGTGCGACATCTCTTTACATATAATGCTTCATATGGTGACATCTAAATACTTGAATAGAAGTTATTATTATAGGACAAGTATACTAGAGGTAAATATTGATCTCATGTACCTTGAAAGTCAAGTGAAAAAGATCTCAACATGTATTCTAAGGTTTGAATAGTCCATTGTGATTGTCCATCAGTTTGAGGATGGTAGGCAGTGCTCAAATGAAGTTTAGCATCCAAGTCTTTCTGATGACTTTTCCAGAATCTTGATGTAAAACATGGATCACGATCCGAAATAATTGATAGAGGTACTCCATAAAGTATCACAACATCATTAATATCTATTCGTTCTAGAAGTTCATGTAGAAAATCTTCTGTTATAGCAAGAAAATGTGTTGACTTGGTAAGACGATCAACAATGACCCATATTGTATCATTCATCTAGGAGTCTTTGGTAGTCCAATGACAAATTCCATCATAATATTATCCCATTTCTGATCAGTTATGGGAAGAGTTTCCAAGACTCCTCCTGGTTGTTGCCTTCTATATTTCACCTGTTGAAAAACCATACATCTTGACACAAAATCAACAATCCCCCTCTTCATGTTTTCCCACCAAAAATATTCCTTCATATCTATATACATTTTTGTCCTCCCATGGTGTATAAAGAAATTGGAGCTATGAGCATCAACAAAATATTCACTTTTTAGATCAGGTATATCGAGAACACAAAATGTATTCCCAAATTTCAATATTCCATCTTCATATACGAGGTCGATAAATTTCCAATTGTTCATAGCTTTAATCCTCTTTTGAAACTCCTCGTCATCGGTCTGAGAACTCATTATCCTTTATAGTAAAGATGGCTTGGCAACCATTTGAAAAGTATTGATGTTTCACCTTCAATGGATATCCCCATATCCATATTTAGTAGATCAATGTATATAGGATCCTTTTCAACTCTCATACTTGTTCAAAACACCATGATCCTTTTTACTCAAAGCACCTTCCACCTTATTTGCCTTCCCCGAGTGGTAGTGTATGGTGCTATCATAATCCATGAGTATTTCAAGCCATCTCTTTTGCCTCATGTTGAGTTTTTTTTGTGGTAAAATATACTTAAAACACTTGTGATCAGTATAAATCTCACATTTTTAACCATAGAGATAATGACTCCATATCTTCAAAGCAATTATTATAGATGATAACTCAAGATCATGAGTAGGATAGTTTTTCTCATAAATTTTAGCTGTCTTGATGCATAGGCAATAACCCTATCATCCTGCAAAAGGACACAACCAAGTCCTTTATTTGAAGCATCATTATAAATAACAAACCCATCATTCCCCACTGGTAGATTCAATATAGGAGCATTGACTAATCTTCTCTTATGTTCTTCAAAACATTCTTCATGCTCTTTTGTCCAAACTAATTTAACCCCTTTACGCGTGAGCTTGTTAATGGGTTAGCCAATAAGTGAAAATTCTGGACGAAATGTGGATAATAACCTGTAAAAAAATAAAACTGCGTACCTCATTTATACTCGTCGGTTATGGAAATTCTTGGATTGCTCTTATCATAGCTAGATCAAAAAAATTCCATCCTTAGAGATGATATGACCAAGAAAATAAATCTTTTGAATC
The DNA here is from genome assembly GCA_963277665.1 of Viscum album. NCBI lineage: Eukaryota > Viridiplantae > Streptophyta > Magnoliopsida > Santalales > Viscaceae > Viscum > Viscum album. The sequence goes on along the minus strand of OY728163.1, from coordinate 711,873,813 downwards.
CAGAATTCACACTTTCTAAACATACCATATAATTCATTTCTTCTAAGAGTCTTCAGGATAATGTACAAGTTATTTTCATGATTTCCATAGAGTTTGGAGTATACCAAGATATCATTAATAAATAAAACTACACAGTCATGAAGATATTTTTTGAAAACTCTATTCAATAGATCCATGAAGAAAGAGAGTGCATTAGTCAATCCAAAAGGTATTACTGTAAACTCATAATGCATGTACCTGTTTCAAAATGTTGTTTTTAGAACGTCTTCCATCTTTACAAAGAACTGATGATATCCAAATCGAAGGTCAATCTCTGAAAATTATTGAGCTCCATGAATTTGGTCAATTAATTCATCAATGCGATGTAGGAGATACTTGTTATTAATTGTTATAGCATTGATCTCCCTGTAGTCAATTCACAACATCATAGATTCGTCTTTCTTTTTAACAAATAGGAAAGTGGATCCCCATGGAGAAACACTAGGGTGAATAAATACATTATTACCCAATTCCTCTACTTGTTTCGTTAGTTACACTAATTCCACAGTGTCCATTCTATAAGGGGTCTTAGATATGGTCCTTGAACCAGGAATTAAATAAATTGAAAACACAATTTCTCATTCTGGAGGATGTCCAGGTAAATCCTCTGGAAATACATCAACATACTCTTGCACAATAGGTACATCCTCAATTTGAAATTTTTTTTATCACCCATAGTTATTTCATTATCTTCCTCCCCAATAATTGAATTTAGTTGAGCTACTAGGGGTGGATCTTGATAATAATTAGGTGGTGACTACTCTGCTCTAATGATAAGGTTTTATTTATCATCGTCATCAAAAATAGTAACCTCTTTCTTCTTATAATAAATTTTTGCATCATGATCCAAAATCCAATCCATACCAAGGATTATATCATATTCAATCATGGGTATGATGATTAGATCAGCAGATAAATAACATTGATATGCCCTAATGGGGACTTATTCACAAAAGTTTTTTACAATGATACTTCCCTTAAGAGTTTTGACTAACGACACCCTTGTTATATCAAATTGGAAATATATAATTTTCATAGAAAACTGGGATGATATGAAACAATACAATGATCCAGAATCAAATAATTCCTTGGCTATACTTAAGGAAACCATTAAATTATCTGCCACTACGTCATTCGGAGCTTCAACCTCAGAAGTAGTGATAGAATAATCTTGGTCTTGATCCCTTGTCCATTTTTGAGGTAAGTTCCCCAGACTCTTAGTAAATTAATTCACATAATTCCCCCTTTCTCTATAATTTTATCATTCAACATCGATAGCCTCTTTCTTCCCCTTGTAATCACAAGTTTGGTGGCCTTTTTCACCACACTTGTAACAGACTCCCTTTCCATTCAGGAATGTACCGTAGTGTTTCTTCCCATATTTACTGCAGGATAGATATTCAACTTTTCCCTTCTTCCTATTATTTCCATTTACATCGAGTTCAGCAGATCTCTTCTTCTCTTTATTTTTTTGTTAAATTTGTAAGACATAAGGAATTCTTTTTCTGACTTGGTAGCACATGAGACAATATCTTTGTACAAAAAGAAGGATTATAAGACTAATTCCTAAGGGAGAAATGGTTTTAACCCATAAATGAAATGATCAATATTACTTCTTCAGTTACGTATATAATCTGCAACATGCCTTGCTAACCTTTTATAGTAATCTTCATTCTTTGCGACATTATGGCCATTCTTTTTCCACAGACTCGGAAATTGTATTTCCATATTCTCTTGATGGTCATGAGGAAAGTATTTTTCTAAGAAAATTTCTTTAAAATCCATCCATTCCATATTTAATAATTCTTTATCTTTCTTTGTGTTTTGAATCAATGACCACCATTGATCAAAATCTCCAGTGAGGCGGTAAATTGTAATGACAACTTTTTCCTTTTCGCAAGTCCCAAAGGTGTGGATTATTTTTACAAACGAATTTATCCATTGCTCAACTACTAGTGGATGTGTACCCACATTGAATGTTGGTGTTTTTGCCTCATGAAGAGATCTAACATTGATCCTCCAGGATGTGGATCAGGGTGCTTCATATGGGAAATGTTATTATTCGTGACCTGAGTGAGTTGTCCCAATATAGTGATAAGCTGATCAGCACCAGCTGTATCACTAGATCCAGTATAATTAACATGATTAAGAGGGAAATCCCTACATGGATTGCATGTATTGATACTGTTTCAAATCCTTCCGCTAGGTTTCATTTCTAAATAATGGCATAAACTATATTAGTTTACGAATGGAAATACATAATTCTAAACTTGTAAAACACTTAACATAAATTGAACAGTTTATGGATATAATCTATAATAATAATAAAAAATTATTTGATGAAATATATACTCGTAAAACCTACATAATGGTTTGTAAAGAAAATGAGAATTATCCAACGAATATCCCCCAGGAGTACCGTAACCAAGAGTGCAGCAAGGCCCATTTTTGGGTACTAGTTCCTGTTCGAGTCTAGCTCAAAGCAGTGTTTTCAAGTTTTACCGTGAGAAACATCTATGCCAGAACCACCTCTACCTGCTCGTATCGTGATAGGGATGTATTTCTTGGAAAACTCACAAAATATCTACAAGACCTTAATTCTAGGAAGTTCTTATATACTAATCCTCAAAGTCTATCTTAGGGATATGTGTTGTAATCAGAGCTTATATAAATCATGTTTCTAAGGTTTCTACTACACATCACCTAATACCAACTGTAACACCCTGACCCCAGAAGCCCAGTGTCGGTGCATTACTACATAATATTGTCATGATCACAAAAGTTCAAGTCTAGAAATATCAATTAGTTTAGTATCCTCAGAAGTACTAGATACATTCATAAGGTTTACATTGCATCATAAAATAGAAACTACAACAAAATTGTTTCCACAGACAACACTGAGATCCCACTGACTATCCCTTCAGGTCAGACATAATATATTTCTTCGCATCCTGAGGAAAATAAAACATAGAAAGGGTCGAGCTCAGATGCTCACTTAGGATAACAATATATCAGAAACTTTCATAAATAAGCATAAATAATTAATGAAATGTATAAAACTAGAAAAAAATCATTTTCAACCTAAAAATCATTATAATATAGAAAATATAAATCAAAAAAATTCCATTTACTTACTCACATAGATATTCTACTAGTTGAAAAATCACATGCAATATCAATAACCACTTTTATAATTATGGAATGCATAATGCCAGATATTATAACCACATAGTCAAGGCCTTGTTCCAAGACTACAAATAATATTTTGTCAAGACCTTGGGACAAGAAACTAGTTTTTCACATGAGACCTATCGGTGCATCTAAAAGATATAACGGCCTTCACCCATCACTTACTTTGTACAATGCATTTATTATATGAAATGGTTTAAACATTCTTATTAAAACTATCATATGAAATGTCAATAATTTAACCATAAACCATAATTGGTATAAAATAACTCATCTATAGTCAATCATATCAAAAAATATTTAATACAATATAAAAGATTTGTATCATAATAAATCATCTTCAAACAAGTGTAAATTTTTTCAATGGATGTTTACATAGATGAAATCATAACTTTTTAAAAGAAATATTTCTTTCTATTTTGAAATCCTTTAAGTGTCAAATAATTATAAAGAATTTTTTTTAAAAAAAAATCGTATAATCTTGTAAGGGAAGCTTCGATGTTGTTATAATGATGGAAAATATCTGCAACCCGCCGTAAAAGTTAAAAAACATTCTTACCTTAATTTTGTCAAAATGTCATAAAGTACCTTCATTGGAAAATGACAGAAAGATTCCTTTAAAAACATATAAGGTCAAATAAGGTTAAAAATGATTTTAACCCAGTTTCTAGTAAATAGTAAAATGTTTTTAAATAGTTTTTTATGAATCACGAATGTGGATGATAAAGAGGTCCCAGTAGATAATTACGTATAAACAACCTCAGATAATGAAATGATTGTGAAATTTAACCCTTACCTTGTAATTTTCCTTGGTCGATGGTATGTTAACATCCTTTATAATGGTGAAATAATTGTTATTAAATTACACAAAAATCATAGACATTAATATGATATCATATATGATCTTTTAACATTTCTTTGTTAATAATATTTTAGTATTATCATCATTTCGATTGTTAACTGATTCGTTTTCCTTTATATGATTTATTATATAAGTAATGTTTATTGTGGATATCATGTATCATATTTATATTCATAGTTATATTAATTCATTAAACATTATTTTTAATCATCTACTGAAAATTAGTCTTGAATGGATATGATGGGAAATGAATCTCATCGCGTTCATGGAGACGGTAATCCGTACGTAAGAACGAGTGATAATATCAATTTTTTGATATTAAAATAATATATAATTGGTTTTTTATCATATATACAGAATAATTATCATGTTATATTTATTATTTACATAAATTATACATCATTATTATACCCATCCAAATAATAATGTATAGAATAACAACTACACCACGACGTGGAGACTCTAAGCCGTACGCACACACGTATGGTGACATGTCACTCAAAGAATGGATAGGATAATGAATATGGTTGTACCATATTTATAATAACATCACAGTATATATAATATACTGGAGTTATTATTTTATAATTGAAACAACAAATAAGAAGGAAGTGGAAGAAGAATGGAACATGAAATAGGTGATGAAATATTTACCTCTTCTTCAGATTCTTCCTTTTGATTTGATCGAAAGGGCTCCGTAGGATGGATTTACCACTAAAGGAAGGCCTCTATAATGAAGGGAGGATAGTTGATATGGTATTTGGGTAGGGTTTTGGCAGATACAAATGGCTTTGAAGGTGTTAATTAAAGAGAAGGCGATGTTCCCATTTATAGGAGGGTTGAGGGGAACCTTAGGAAAAACTAGATATATTATTTTATAGTAAATTCATTTTTCAGTTTTTAATGGCTCCAAAAAAATTTATTTAAAGGCTATGGTGTGGATGGGTCGAAAAACACTGAACATATTGATTTTTGGCAGGATTGGTTCTCTATATTAACTTTATCTTTTATATTTAACTCTAGGTTAATTAGTTTTTCATTTATCATGTCTCTTTGTATTTTTATATTATATGGTTAATAAACATACTAAAAACATCCAAGATAACCTCAGGTGGTTCATTAATGAAATATATAATATTATTTAATACATTTTTCTGAACATTAGATTTTTAGAAACAGAATATCAATTAATAATATAATATTTGTTTTAAAAACTCTTTTATGTCAATTTTGACACTATTTGGTATTTTGTTTTTAATAAATTCATAAAATCATAATTAATTCGAAACAAATTCCTATTACCAACCCTAACATGAAATATTAAGCTAGAAAATTAGTTTAATTCATTAAAAGTTTCAAATTACATTTATTTAGATATTTATAATATCAATTATTTTAATATTTCATTAATTATGTAATTACTGCTACATTATTGTGTAATAAATAAATAATGTAATTTAAAGTCTAAATAATATAAAAAAAATACCATTATGTAGGAAATATTTTTGGATTTTTAATTAATATTTATAGTCGATTTAATACTTTGTGTAATCCAATATTATAAATGGTTTAGTTTTTAAACATTGAATTTAACACGTTTAACTCTTCTTTACATAAAATAATAATAAATGTCCTAATCTAGTCCAAGCTGACCAAATAGGTTCATATTTTATTCCTAAGGCTGTTTTTTGACGAATTATACTTATAAAATAGAATTAGTACATGTGTTAGGGTAATAATAATATAATTTTTACCCTTAATTACCCTATTTACTTTTAAGTGTGGTAAATAAAAGTAAAAAGTTATTATTCACCAAAAATTATTTACATATTATTGAAAAAAATTACTTAATGATATCAAACATGTCTCTTGGATTTTTGAAATTCAACACACATAAGTGGTAAAATTATGTTTTGTGTAAATTTTCAAATGCTCTTAGGAGGTGGTTACAGACTGTAAAAATTTAAATAAAATTTATATATATATATATAATTATTATAAACTATCTCTAAGGAATTACATTGAACATATATAGGTATTATGTATCTATTTTGACCTAAAATAAAATAAAATAAATAAATAATTATTTAAATAAAAATTCGGTTTTAAATTATAACTTAGTGTATTTCACTATTCATAAAAAATTGAATATTTTCAGAAAAATACCAAAAATTGACCCTAAGCTAATTTTGATATTTTGAATCCAAAAATGAAGTCAATTTTGACAGATAAAATTTATAAAATTTCATGTAGTGGTTATTACTATTCATAACGTCTTCTTTTGATTGGTTGTGTTGTGTTAGAACTATAAGTTACGCACAACACATGCTATTGTATTATTCAAAGAGAAGCGTACCATGGATGTGTGCGGTGTTACATGGTCTGTAATGGGTTTTCATGTATTTTTTAGTAAAATAATGGATTTATTTTTCTTGTTACCATAACATTTATTTTCTTCTCATCCCATATTTTTTAAATCCTTTTCACAAGGTTTATGGATGGGTAAAAGAAAAAAATAATTCATGTTGAAATTTTTGGTAAAATTTCATAAAAATAAAACATTTTTAATATTTAATGTGTTGTTTTATGAAAAATGATTATTGATCTGATGTTCCATCTTTTTAATATATGATATAAGTATCTTTCAATTATGACCCACTTCTAAAAAACTCTAAAACAAAAAAGATCCTAAAATTAAATATATTTTTTTATTGAATTAAAACTATATATTATAAATTTTTTACATTTGGGTCCTTATAGTTGGTAATATAATGGGTATCAATTAATTATAGAGGTTGGGATATTAGTTGATCTTATGATAAAAATACACTATAACCTCAATAATTGGAATCCAATGAAAAATTAATGTTACTCTTCATAAATATAAATATTTGAGTATGGGATTGAATGGTTAATGTTATCATAGTATTTAAACCCCACACAAGATGGTGTATTAGAGTTTGTTTCATATAATCACACTATACTTGTTTTACCAAATATATGGATCATGTAACATCTCATTACATTGTTTCGTAGTGATATAATAAAATTTATTGGAGTAACTTTTTTAGTGATATAATGCATAATTATAAATAATAATGTTTTCCATCAATTACTCAAAAAAATACATAATTCACAAAAATACATTACAAGAACCTAATATGAAACATTTTTTATCTCATTAGTCACATTGATACATCAAATGGCTCCTTAAATTTTTGCCCCACCAATCTATAATATTTTTGATGAATTATGCATATTAAAGAAATAATGTTCATTATAATACATAAAAATATATCTTAGTAATCTATAAAAAAATGTATCATGAATCAAAAAATTTAATTACCAACATTTTCCTCCAATCAATAAATGGAACAATATGATCAAAATCCATATTGGGAAATTATTTGGATGGTTAATTAATGTATAATATTCTCTGAGGCATTTTTAAATTGATGAAAAATACCTTCATATTGATGTTTTATTGTTTCTTTGAAAACGAGAATATATATATCTTATAAATGTTGTATTTTAAGTAATAAAATGAAACCTATACATAGAAATAATATTTTCATCAAAAAACATGAAAAATAATAAATTTTGTTTCATAATAATAAATTTTAATGATTTTTGGAAAAGGGGATCCTGATGTAAACATTAGAAAGCTTTCTTCTTCATACTTTTGAAAAAAATAATGAAATATATATTAAAAAATTTAATTGATTCATTTTAAACATTTGAATAAAATATAAAAGGTTACCAAAATTATATTATTAAATTCTTAATGTATACAAAGAATAATAAATTATAAAAAATGAATATCGATATAGTGGAAAAATAATCCTAACCAAAAAAATATTAAATATTTTTTTTTATTTATCAAGTAGATTAAATAATCTGATTTCTAGATGAGAAAAAATGGAATGATTAATTTTAAAAAATACAAATTACTAGGGGAGAATAAATTATAATGGTCTCAATATAAAATTATTATATAATTTTCCTAATGGAAATTAAAACATAGAAAATTATAATTAAAATTTGGATCGAAACATAAACCATCAAAATTGACTTCCAATTAGGTAAACACACAATAATATCAAATACAATAAATTTTACATTATTTTAAATTTATATTAGATACATATTTATATTTTTCATACTAGGTATGATTCACCATTAATTTCCCATTACCCGTTTATTACTAATTCATTATTTTAATCATTATTTCGGTGTTAAATACTTTATTTTTGACACATGTTACAATTTGATGGTTTTTTCCCTTAATCCATGGTCTTGGTTAAAGAATATTACTATTTAGTTAATATTATAATTAAATATTATATAATTTTAGAACAATAAAACAATGGAAGTGATGATAAATTAAATACAATTCTTCTTGGAGATGGCAGTTCACTTGTATAGACATGATATGGTGTTATTTATCAATTGAGAGTATAAATTAAAATAAGGAATTGATTTTTCTATTTAAATTCATAAATATAATCAATATATCTTATATATTAACTATATTAATTTTTATAACCATCTATGAGAGTCGGTGATGAATAATTAATTACATCACTTCATAGAGGTGGTAGTTACCATCTATTCACAAACAATTTATTAATTTTCCTTCAAATTGAACAATGGTAGAAAAATATTATTAAATAAATTTTATTAAATTAATATTATAAAAGTTTATTATAATAATTATAAAAATTAACTTATTCTATTATTTTAATTATTTGTAGTAGGAGGAGGAAAATTGAAACATGAATATATTCAGTTAATATAATTAACTCTTCCATAGGTATATGCCTTTGGATATATCTTGAGGCATTTATAATAGTGGTAATAAAATTAATTCAATCCATATCTTCCTTATCTATTCAAAAAATTCTTCACATTTTACTAATGAGGTAAATTTAAACACTTTCCATGTACACTTGTTTTACAAGATTACTAATCGTGTATTGTTTTCAACACACCTAGAAAAGTATCAAGATAACTAAAGAAACAATATATCCAAATTATATTAATTTATAAGTGAAATTAATATACTAACATTTTCATGGTAGTATAAATATATATTCAATACTTTGAGATAAAATGAAAACAAAGTATCTTCCTAGTAATAAAATTTAAACTTATTAAATTTCCCATATTATTACTTTTCTCCAAGACTTTAAAAAGATAATAGAAATTAATGATCATTTATTTCATATATTGTCATTTTTCTCAAGATATAAACAAGGAATGAAACTATAAAGTTATTATAACTATAAATGAATAATATCTTTATCATATCCATAAAAATTAAAGGTCCAATAGTCATGATAAATGATTTTACATTAAGCTCATAATACCGATACCTCATGTGAAATGTCTGCTCCGGTGTATCATCTTTCATCAATCTAAACTGATCATAAAAAATTCATTACTGATCCTTGAAAAAATTAAACACCTTTAAATATAAAAAATAATTAAAAAATTCATGTAAATGGAATTTATCTCTCAATAGATGATGAATAAAATCATAGTCACATCATTCTTTTTACAAATAGGTTTGGGTAACCAATTGGTGAATCAGTAGGGAATTTAAATCTATTTTCACAAAAATATTATAGTTGTTTCACTATCACTAAAAATCCATTGATTCTATATATAGGGATTCTTGGATATATTTTTTCATTAGGGATAATTTCAGTTGAAAACTCAACATTTAAATAAGGCCGTCATCCAGAAAATTATTCTAGAAATACATCAATTTATTCATTTTGAGTTGGAAAATTGTGGGAACCAAGGATGTTTGTTGATAATAATGGAATTTGGTTTTTGTTTGTTTTCAATCGGCAAACAGATGTCTTGGGAGTTTTAATGGACTTAGTTCATGTGATTGATGTTGAAAGCAGTTTTGAAGGTGATGCAGTTTCCCAGGGTTTGCCAAATATTTGGGCCTCAATATCAGGATTTTAAAGATGTAAATGGAATGATTTCTTCATAGGAGTGAAGTGTATGAATAATGTTGAATAAAATAGGAAAAGGATAAAAACAGTGTACTATAATACATTGGAAGCGTAACATGTTCCAGGAACGGTACGCGGAGCGGTGAAAGCGGTACACGGGTGTGGTTCGTGGAACAAAAAACGGTTTGTAGATGAGTGACGGTGCGGTACATGGGTGGTATGAAGTTGGCAGAGTAAATCAACCGTGTATTAGAAAAGGTAGAATGCAGAGTGCATAAGAAAATGGTTTGTGGGTGGCCATCATTTCGTGGTGGCAGAAGATTTGGTATGCAGTGGGGGTTGTATCGAATAAAGAATTGGTAAATCATGATTTAGTGGATTAAGAGGGTATCATTGACTATATAATTAATGATAATCCTATCAATTACAGTATAGATCGAATGTCATGAGAAAATATTTTTGATCAGAGATTTTGGAAATGTCTGAAGGTGGATCGCGAGGGATAATCAAGCGAAGGATAGAGTGGAGGAGGAATATTCCGTACATGAGAGAGTCTATTCCTCAAGAGGTACATGGAGGGAGAACTCTGGTATGTGGAAGCAAAGGCAGTTCATGAACAATGAATAGTTTTCAGACATAGGGTGATTTACAGTGGAGGTTTGCAGTAGTGGTACGCGGTAGAGAAAAATTATCATGAAGGTGATGAAATTCCATAGACAAAGGGTGGTTCATGACAGCTGCAACAGTGTGTGAAGAAGATGTCCCGTGTAACAAACCTGGTACTCAGTATGAGGGAGAGTAAAGTATTTCATTGTTTTCTCAATGAAGCATGAAAAGGATTCTAATAAGTTTGTGAAAGTATATTCCAGTACTTCGAAGTACCTGGAAAGGTGGAATTCATCTACAGGAGAAAAGGTACCTTCAATAAGGCATCCATTTATATTTTAGGATCAGGATTTGATGCTAATACATTGATGAAATATTCATGTTGATAAACTATGTGAGGATTCTTCTAATGTAGTGAGAAAGGGGGAGTCAACAAAAATAATCTAAGGGATGCGGTGTGCTATCCCTTAACCATGTAAAGTCAGTGTGCCTAGTATAGAGTGACTGTGCTAAAATATTATATTCCACATCTTGTGATTATTAGTGGTTTTTGTACGATGACATGCTGTTAGCGTATTCTCATTGTATGTATCCCTCATAAGTGAACCATGTAAAATTGTTCTGTCATTGCATTGAATGTGATTGTTTATTTTCTACATCTCTACGTCTGACAGGGTTAATAGGTTCCTACTAATGTTGGAATAAGATCCTTTAGTTTAAAAGAAAATTTTGAATCCCTGATTCACCCCTCCACTCTCATGGTGTTCCAAGCTACTTCATGTGGCATCAGAGGCATAATGGTTTTAGTGTTGAATATGTCCTCTGCTATCATGAACAATCCATCCAACATTAGGGGAGTTCCCATCTTCTATGGAAGTAATTTTCCAATATTAAAAAAAAGGATGATATATCACCTGAGATCACTTGGTATGTATGTATTATTTTAAACTATACAGGGAATACAAGTCACTGATCATACAGGACAATCAATGACATATACAAAAATACAATCACTAGATGGTGATGTAAAATTACAAAATTCTCTCATTGTATCCCTTTTTGATCGTATTTATCTAAAGGTAATGAGTTTCACATCTTCTAAGTCAATGTGGGATAAAGTGGAAAAAAATTAGTGAAGGGGGGAAAACTTCAAGTACATCACAATAGGTTTGATGATATGAAGATGCACCCTGATGAGAATGTGGACTCCTTTTTTAATCGAATTACTGATTTTGTAGGAGAAATCTGAGGTTTGGGCGACGAGATCCAATAAATTGACATAGTGAAGAAAATATTGAGAAGACTTCCACCACTTTATATTGCAAAGGTATCATCCCTTGAGGAAATAGATCTCTCTAAAATCTTAGTGGATGATCTTCTGAGTAATCTATTAGCTTAAGAGATGATAATGATACCAGAAGAAGCTACAAATCGTGTGGGAAAGGAAATATAATTCAAATCCATGGACAAACTAAATGTTTCAAGAGATACAAGTGATGAAGATGATGGAGAAAAATAAAATTATTCCCTTGTTTCCAAGAATATCAATAATAGAACATGGAAATTTTGATGAAAGGTACATCTGGATTGTTTTTTCTGTGGAAGAGTAGGGCAAATTGCTTCTCAGTGATCAAGAAAATTTTATGATGAAAAGAGCGAAGTTGAAAACACGGAGAAGCCTCAAGAAAAGATTCTTGAAAAAAGGAAACTTCAAATTTGAAATGAATGTAAAGAAGAATAGTTTTCTCTGTGAGGAGGAAGATGATGATAATGAATTCCTTGAGGAGAATGAACTATAATTTATGACTGGAAAACATTCCTCCCTGAGGGCTACCATTGTAAATTCAGACCCATTGACAGATAAAGGTGGATATAATCAATTGAATAATAATGTCGATCCCAAGTTGAAAAAAAATATTATTTTGGTAAACATGACATTAAATATAAGATATGTAATAAGTGGAAAGAAATTGTGGATGATTCATCAGAATATATTGATCAGTTGGAAGATGAAATTGAATGACTGGAAAAACTGGTGAAATTTAAATCATCAATCCTTAAAAGCACTATTAATGTTGTGGAACTAAAACTCAGATTTGATGAACAAGAAACGTTCATCAATGACCTTTTCTAGATACTGTATGGGAAACCCAATACCGATGATGCACTCAAAGAAAAAGTTGTTACTCAAAGAACTAATCTCTAAAGAGAATCCATTTCAATTGAATCAAAGAAGAAAATACAATTTGGAAGGTTCTCATATGCTGAGTTTCTAGTGAGAGAAAAACGTGGTTTTGATGGAGTTGAAAAGATCTTGAGTGATCAAAGATCCACCCTCATTGGAAATAGTGAAATTGGTTGTGATTCCAAAACATCAAATGCTATAAATAAACTGAACTATAATAAAGGAAATATGAAGGTTGATCATATTGAAAAGACACCAGAAATGCAGAAAAAGAAACTCATAAATAAAAATAAAAGGGGAAATGAATATTATCCTTGAGTTTATAGAAATGAAATACAGTCAAACTATATTCCTGAAGAAGAAGTCATGAGGATAAATAGAAGTGAGAAGACATTTCCTTTTGTGAAGTATCATTTTTGTGGCCATCTGGGCCATACCATGTGATACTGTGAAAAGGTAAGGAGATATATGAATGAAGAAGTGTTATGTGTTCAACAAAAGAGAACATATTCATATCGTAATTTTTATAGAAGAATTAATTTCTATGGATATTTTTTTACTGTTATAACTTTGGCCATAATGTTATGAATTGGAGGCGGAGGTATGATAAGAGAGAGTCTTTCATTACTCAGAGATGAGTCAATACACATCAACCATATTGTGTTTCTATTACAAAGAAAATTTCTCCTTAGTAAGAATAATTTGAATATGAAGAACACATATGAATTGAAGAGAGAATTTAAATTCCATTGGAATCCTACACCCAATCCAATATCTCATGGAAGGAATAGAAGGAAATTGAAAAGTCCAATTTTGTAGAAGTTTCCCTTAATTCAGCAAAAAGAAAAAGAACATGGATTCTTGATAGCGGATATTTTTCCCACATGACAGGTAATACAGACCTATTAAATAATGTTATGAAAAAGGTCGATGGAACAGTGAGGTTCCAAAACGATGGTTCTTTTATGATAAAAGGTAGTGGAAGTACTGATCTAGCTAATGGAGAGATGAATAAAAATAAATTTCTTTATGTGGAATGTCTATGTCAAAATATTCTTAGTGTGATTCAACTCTGTGACTCGAGTCTTATTTTGAAATTCGATCAGAATGGTTGTACTATAAGACGAATGTCTGGGATTTCCCTCAAGAAAGGCTATAGATTAGATAGAAACTTATATCAAATTGAAAGCAAATATAACCCTTACTAATAAATAGATGAAGATGAAAACAACTTTTGGCATTGAAGATTGGGTAACATCAATCAGAAAGATATAGAAAAGTTATCTAAGCTGATTATAGTCATGGATATCCCTAATCTAAATTGTGATCGAGAAAAGGCTTGTCATGCGTGCATGTGAGGGAAAATGGTCTGTCATTCCTACCGACCAAATAATAAAAGAGAATCAAATCTCCATGACCTCATTCATAATGATGTATGTGGCCCAATAAATGTTTCTAGAACACATAGATAAAGGTATGTTGTTCTTTTTATAGAGTATTACAGTATAATGGCATGTGTAATGGTTTTACACAGTAAACGATAAGTGCTTGACTGCATGGAAACCTATCATCGAATCACTGAGAATGATCCTGGATGAACAATAAATGTGTTTTGATCCCACAATGGAGGGGAATAGATGTTCATTGAGTTTGAAAATTACTTGGAGAAGCATGGGATACAATATGAGGAATCTACTATGAGAATTCCATATAAAAATGGAGTAGTTGAGAGTAGGAATCAACAGGTAACCAATATGGCCAAGACTATACTGATCTAGAGTCATATTCCTCGACATTACTGGAAAGAGTCAGTTCAAGCAGCAGTGTGTATTCAAACCCGTACTGGGATATATAAGGGTGAGAAAAAAGAGCTCATATGAATTGTGGCATGAAAGGAAGCCATCCTTGAAATATTTTTGTGTTTTTGGAAGCAAATATTTCATCAGAAACAAAGAAGGAAATCAAGGGATGTTTTATGACAATACAGATGAAGGAATATTTTGTGGATACATCATGAACAACAAGGCTACAAGTTTTAAAATATACTATTGGGAATAATTTTGTAAAGAAGTGATGTTAATATCATTGAAAAGAAAAATACGAATGCTTCAAGGAATTATTATGCTAGCATGATAGAAGCTTCCAGAAATGATAGTGAACTATCAGCATTTTCTGATACTGACTGGACTGGAGATGTAATGGATAAAATGTTTGGGGGAGAATTATATATTGGGAAGAAATGTGTGGGATGGTTATGTAATAAACATGAATGTACTTCTCTTAGTACATCCAATGATGAATATATATCTGCTACTAAGGCATGCACTTAGTAACATTGGATGAAGGAATAACTGTCTGACATAGGTGATGAGGTGAAACAACCAATGGTGATTTGTTGTGATAACAAGAGAAAAATTGATCTTACAAAGTATCATGTTAAGTATTCTTGTATTAAACATAATGAGATTAGATATAACGTCATTGAGGATAAAGTTGAACAAGGCGTGATCAAAATGGTCCATGTGGGAACTGATGAGAAAGTGGATGACATTATGACCAAGCCACTATTTGCAGCTGTGTTTGTGAAACATCGATTAAACTTCAGTGTTCAGCCACCTCCAATTGCATAAGTATGTTATGATGTTCTCCTCTCCCCAGTTTATTTAACTATGCTAATCTATTTGCGAAGGTGTTTCAGGTTTATGGGGGAGATACAATCCAGGGGGGTATGCTCTGAGCCCTATAAAGTTCAAATAATGGTATTCAGGTTTATTTCCAATGGGGGAGAATGGGAAAATTCAATGAAAAAAAGTGTGAACTTCAACAATATAGGTGGAGAAAATAAAAGGATTATATCTCAATTCCTGTCATCTCCTTTGTTTTCTACCACTACTGGAAAAAGGGCTGATACCCACGGTTCAAAACCATGCGTATAGCCCCCAAAACCGTGGCTATAGGCTATACCCATGGTTTTGGGAACCGTGGGCTAGAACGACATCGGGATAGGGGTCTTGACCTATACCCATGGTTTGGTATAACCGTGGGTATAAGTGTGTCACACACCAACACCATGCTAAACAGCGTGGCATGACACTTACCCACGGTTTGAAAACCATTGGAAATTTTTTCAATTCATTTTAATAAAACAGCATTTAGCATGGTTTGAACCCAGCACAAAGCTCTTAACAGTGAGCTCCCAGACCAACCAAGCCAAATCATCTACTAGTATTTATATATTTATTACTTTTATTATATTAATATATCTGTTTATGTGAAAAAAAACGGCGAGAATCGAACTCCCGACCTATCGGTCTTTGAACACGCACATTACCAACTAACCTGCTAACATTATTATTCTATATGCGTATGTTTTTTACTTATATTTATTAAAATAAGTTAATTTGAAAAATGAATCTCTTTGAATTCGAACTTGGGATCGCAATGTGTAGATTAACACCCGGGTCAACTATGTTATAGATAATTTTAGTTATTGTCTTTATATTTTCTTAATAATATTAATAAAAAGAAAGTTCCCACAAAATTTTTTAACATCCAGCATAATTTTTTTCCCCACAAAAATGCGGGAAATCTATACCCACGGTTCTCCAAAACCCAGGGTATAGTTCATCGAAAAAAACACAACGGTTTTGTAAAAACGTAGGCATAGGTTTCCGGGGTAAACCCTATACCCACGGTTTTGCCAAAACGTGGGTATAGGGTTTGAAAAAAAACACTTATACCCACATGTTTTCAAAACCATGTGTATAGGTGTTCAAAATAAACCTATACCCACGGTTTCAACCAAAACCGTGGGTATAGGTCCCCATATTAACCCTATACCCATGGTTTTTTAAAACCGTGGGTTTATGTGTACTCTATACCCACTATTTTTTGTAAAACCGTGGGTATAGACCCATTTTCCAGTAGTGTACACCGACCACTTCTCATGTAGACTTATAGTGATGACTGAGTTGTTTCTTAAAGAGTTAGGTTTTGATCATGGATGGTGCTTCAGTGAGTTTATTTGAGATTTATGACAAACCCAAAGGGGGGGATTGTTTGAACCAATGATGTTCGTTGATAATAATGTAGTTTGGTTTGTGTTTGTTGTCAATAGTCCCACATATGACAAAGGATTTGGCAAGGACTATTTTCATACAATTGAGGATGAAAGCAGTATTGAAGGTGGTATAGTTTCCTAGTGTTTCCAAATTTTTGGGCCTCCAAATAGGGAGTTTGATTTTGAAAAAAGGACTTCTTCATAGGATTGAATTGTATGAAGAATGATGATGAAAATCTGCAAAGGGTAAAAAACGCATACCATAATACATGGGCCACATACCATGTTCTATAAACAATACATGGAGCAGCAGAAGAGATATGTAGGTGAGGTTAACAGAACCAAAAATCGTTCTTGGATGAGCGACGGTGTGGTACGCGAATGTGCTGAATTCGGCGGAAGAAATCGACCATGTAAGAGAAAAGATAGAATGACGAGCGCATAGGAATATAGATCACGGGTGGCCTGCAGTTTGCAGTGGCAGATGATTCTGTACGCTATAGAAGCTGCATCAAATCAAGATTTGGAAAATCATGATTTAGAGGATTATGTGGGTGTATTTTCCAAAATTAGAAATACTAATCCTACAGATTAAAGAAGATATCAAAAATCATGAGAACATCTTTTTAATCCGAGATTTTGGCAATGTCTGAAGGTGGTTCACGAGGGATAATCTTCAAAATGCTATAGTTTTTTGTGCGGAATAATTTCTACTGACAGATTCAATGGGAAAATTGAGTCCTCTTACCACTCAATACACAGAGGAGGAGTCTATGCTATATGATAAACTGAGATCTGCAAGCGTTACGCGGAGGGAGAAATCTTGTACGCGGAAGTAAAGATAGTCCGCGAATAGTGAAGAGTTCTTGGAAAAAGGGTGATCCATAGCGGAGGTTCTCTAATGTGGTAGCCATATAGGTACATGATCATGGAGGTGAAGACAGACTGTGGACAAATGGTGGTTCATAACAGTAGCAGTGGTATGTGAAGAAGGTGTCACGCGTACCAAACCTAGTAATAAGTATGTGGGAGAGGAAAGGGGTTCTCATTTTTCTCATGGAAGCTTGAAAAAGATTCAAATCAGTTTTTTATGTATTTTCCAGTACCTAGATGTAACCAGGATGGTGGACCTAATCTACAGGAGAAAACGGAAATTCATAATAGAATCTATTTATTGTTGAGGATTCATGATTTGATGCTAAACCATTAAATATACCTTCAAGTCGATATACTGAGTGATGATTCTTCTAATGCAGTGGGCAAGGGGGAGTCAACAGAAATGATCTGAGGGACGCAGTGTGATATCTGTAACACCCAAATATTTCATAGTATGTTATCTCATTAAAGTAATTTAATAACTTGCACTATATGCAACACCGAGTTCAAGCACACCACGACTAACAAAACTAGTCGTTCAAAAGTGGTTATGAATAGTATTAACTGAGATTTAAATTTCATATATTCCATATAATATCTACATCCATATTATGTGTTTATTATAAATAATATAAGAACAAATTCATTTTTTTCAGATGAAAGAAGTATTTTTAAAAAAAATGAAATTTTAACACCTTTTAATGGTGAACCATTTTTCAAGTCAATATTTGGCAATGTTATAAATTCAATGTAATGAAATAAAATTCATTTTTATAAGAGGTACATAAAAATTCATTTTGGAAAATTTTTTGGTACTTTTCTAACAACAATCATAATTTTATGATTAGTTAAAAATACTATGTTTTAATTGAAAACAACATTTTTAATCGAAATAATTTATAGTGTTAAATTATGGATTTGAATTTTTTGGATCATAATTAGATTTTATGATTATTATTTATTAAAATGTAGGTCATTATATGTAATTTAACAATTAAAACTGACACAAAAACATGTTAATATTTTGATAGTTTTTACTTTTTAAGACCCCATTTTTTGTTTTGACAATGGGAATTAATTTTAAATTAATTAATGAAACTTTTAGGTTTTGAATTTGGTAAAATAAACATCATTTCTCGATTCAGAATACCAAAATTAGCTTATGTAGAATTTTTGGTATTTTTAAGAACCTGGTTTTTTCCATAAAAGACATTGGAATATTCTTGATGTTATTCCAGGGCAGCACCTTTAGACGCCATGCGATTCTGAGCCCCGGTGTGGCAATAATTATATTTTCAATGTGTTCGCACTGGGCACGCAAAATAAATGGGATAAATCCTAAATGGTAATTCGGATCCTAAATCTGGGAGTATGTATGGGTCTGAATTGGGGTGTTTACCATAGGAACGACATAAAGCATGTCGGCACGGGACATAGGGACCCCTCACCCGTTAACAGAACATTAAACGGATAAATAAAATAATTAATTTATCTGTTAAATGTTTAAACTCAAGTATCTCTTAAACGGTAGGATTTATGGGAAAACTGAGGCCCCTGTTGAGTCTGGAGCTTGTCGTTACCCTAAGAAGGGTGTAATTTTCGCGGGCACAGGCGTTCTGTGGAAAATGGCCCCATGGGGACTTTCATAATTGAGCAGCCTCAGACGTTATGTTTTATAACATTTGAACAAAGACTCAGATTAAAATTCTGAGACCACCGTTGTACTAGGGAAGTGGTTTTTATCCTAGGGGTTGCTTAACCACGACCCCATCTAGTGTTTTGGATGTGGGATAAATTGGGGGTTTAAATTAATTAATTTTTTAATTAATTGTTCTTTATTTAAACCTTAACCCACACCCCTCTCATCCCTTCTCCCATTTTCATCCACCAGGAAAAAGGAACTCAACCAAGAAGCCTCCCAGCTCCTCAAGCCCTCCTCTACAATGCATTTGCAAATCTGACTATGGTTGTTCGATAACGACACTTCGAGCTACACCCCACGAGGATGGCGTCGTTTTGTTTTGTATTAAGTTTCTGGACCATCTTTGATTTTGGTAAATATGAATAAAATTGTTGTTTGATCATCGAGCGAGGTCCATAAATGAGTATTACATGTTCTGAGCATTCCGATGCTTGTTTCGGTTCGAATTTCCGAGTCCTGAGGCGTCTGTAGTTTCCTGATGAAGGTTTGAAGTTTATGGAGGATTTTCTGTCCAAAAGCCTTGGATTCCGAAGGGATTCGGGCTGGTCCGACAGCTCCGAACGGCGGCCCAGCAATCCATGGTGGTAGTGGGACATCTCCAACGGCAGATGGCCAGGCGCAGCAGGCGTCAGGGAGTGAAATCGGGTTGAGAGCTTGGACGAGCGGTGGCACCGGGCGAGCTGGCTGCTGAGGGCGTCAGCGTGAGCAGCTGGCGGGGCGGCCTCCTAAGGCGTGCCCTCCGTGGTTGACCGACCGGCTGAGCTGATGTCTTCGTGACCTAGGGGAGTAAATAGGGACCCGCCCTTTGCGGGTCCCATGGGAGTTCATCCAGACTGGATGAGCGGGTCCGGGTGAGGTGGGCCGGCCCGTGCCACTGCGGGCCGGTTCAGGAAGGGTGGGGGGACCGAACCGGCCAGACTCACCATTTCTGTCCTTTGAAAACTTTTAAATGCCCCTAAAATTCAATCCATAGGTTGGATTCGCACGACATCTACTACGACACTTTCCTGGCGTCAATACAAACTTTTTGAGATTGTCTCGGAGGATTTTTTAATTCCTGAGATGAGGGGCACGGTGGCGCAACGAGTAAATTAAGTAGTTAGGCGTTTTTCTTAGAGTTCATTTTTTGGATGGCGCGCAAAAATCCGATGTTAGTTTTGAGAACCGTCAGCGGCGTTGTGACCCTGGCCTCCAGAAGAATATGGCCTAGCAGTTTTCGGGCATTAAATCCATAATTGAGGCATGGCCCCCACGACCCGTCTTTTAAGCTGTGAGCATCGTTATATAACTTGTTCATCGAACGTTCATTCAGGGCATGAGAGCAGGCGATTTTGGGTGTTTTTACGAGGGCATTGCATTGGTGAAATCATCCCACTTTAATTCTATACGATTGTCTGAGCCCCATGAGGGCCATTTTGGGAGTTGGCGGTGATTTCTATTTTTATCATGAGGTGTCTATTTCAGACAAGTGGATAGTCAGTCATGTGTACTTTTTCAAGAGGATCGCAACGTTGCGATCCATTCGTTGCGCTTCGGGACCGAGATGTGGGTGCCATGAAGCACCACTCATGTGCGGTATGGTGAAGTGCATCATTTTCTCCAGACATCTGTTCCATGCTAGTAATCAGTCATTTTGATGTGTCTTTCTGAGAAGATCGCAATAGTGAGATATGCTAGATAGTTTTCGGGACAAAGGCTCGGGACCACGGGACATTGTTCGAGCGTAAAGCAGTGCTGAATGACTTTTACATCGGATGTCTGATGGAGACGAGTTAATAGTGGATCTCACATGTTTTTCTTCAAGGATCACAATTGTATGAACCGTTTGGATGTGCGATGTCTCTTTTGAGATCTCATTAAATGTTGAGGCATGGAAGGTTTACCAGTGGAGGTTCCTTGGCGTGTGATTGCGTTCACTCTTGGAAGAGTGAAGTCAATGCTTAAAGAGATGTGTTTGGTCATGATAGGGCCCTAGAGGAAGTATGTTGGTGATGTTATGTTTATTCCTTTTTGCGTTGACATTGGGTGTCGTGTGCACGATAGCCCATGGGATGGAAATGTGGAATACTCTGGAAGTATATGGGAATGCTTGGAGGTACAAGTTGTATTGTACCTGAGAATGTCTGTGAACTTGATTTTGAAATGAGTTTGGGCCACACGTCGTGTGGGCCCCATGTGTGCACCATGTACTTCTTTACATACCTTTGACCTCTCACAACACAGATATCCCTTCCGTTAGTATCGTTTAGACCAGCAGGGTTAAGTGGTTCCCCCTGGTCCTGTTCCTGAGGGATTGACTGGCAGAGTTGTTTTGGACCCCATGTTCTTTCAGCTGATGGGGTTTTCAGTGTTGTGTCCCTTTCACCGGACTGCGACACCGTTTACGGCTACGTGCGTTATTACAGTGTGGGTGTGATCCAACATTCTGGAGTGAGTTGTCTTGGTCCGCTTCGACAGTAGACTCAGCGGATTGGAGCATGTATCACCCCAAGAAGCACACGGAGATCCTTACATCCCTTCGTGTTATTTGGTAGGGTTCCTTGGGTATCGGAGTGACCAACACATTATGCAGGAACCGATCCTCTATCCAAGAGGTTCTTTCTAGTAGGTTATAGAGCCCCCAATGAGCCCTAGTTGAAGAATCCATAGAAGTGTATCAATATCATATCTTCCTTCCATGATCTATCGTGACGTGTTTCCCAATACGTGTTCTAGTTACTAGTGGTGTACCATCGAGCAGGGATGGCCAGTGAGGTACCATATAGAATGGATGGCTAGAGCAAGTCCGGGTATCCCTCTAGGGGATTACCCTTTCGCGGGGAAAGGCAGTGAGAACCTATCGACTCTGTGATAGTGACAAGGTGTGGTTTGAATTCCCCTAGAACTCTCAAATACGACGTGTGCTTTCCCCACAGATACGCGTCCTTGTGACGCGACCTAAAATTGTGTGGGTGAGTCCATGCTGCCCAAACCAGATAGTGTCAAGGTGCGGTGATTTGAGGCCCTTGACATGGAGTTCGGGGTAGACGTATAGATATTGGTCATCGATGCTGTTTACTTTTATGACTGTTGGCTTCTCACTTTCTTGGGCTGAGATACGGATAAAGATCTCCTTACAATCTTGTTCGGGTTTCTTGTTTGAGCATATGGATATGTATACACCTTGTTCCCGTACCAACTTCATTGGGTTTTTGTTAATATCCTTACAGGAGAGGTGAAGACGCGCGGGGTATGCCATGTTCTTTCTGTATCTAGCTTCTCATGGTTGGAAAAGTCTACTCTCCTCCTATAGGTAGCGAAGACTCGACGAGAAGTTCATTTTCTCACCGCTTCTAGCTCCTTGTGTTTGGATGAGTCTACTTCCTTCCTCTTGTTGGGTTGACCTGTACTCTTTACTACACTCTCAGTTTTACTCCTTTAGATTTCCTTGTTCGATCTACTGGTAACCTCTTCAAAACCTCCTTTGTCTCTACCTCGAGACCTTGTGGCATCCTACTGAGTATTTTTGTGCTCACCCCTGCTTGGACTTTTCCTGCACTTGGTGTGCCCTTGCAGACGATTGACTGGTAGTTAATGACATTAGTGGAGGTTAGGATTTCGGGAGCTTGGACCATGTGAGGTGGTCGTAGTCGGGATCTAGGTGTGAGACTCTCCTAGAAGTTTACTTTTGTTCACCTGTTGCCGGGTTGTGGCACTTTTCTAGTTGGGCGCATGTTTTCCCCCTTCACTTTTTAGTTTACCTTCACCACTTACTTTGTACTGTTTAGAGGTCGATGCACTATTTTGGTTGTTTATATCAGTTAGTACATTACTGTCCCTTTTATTCTGCACTTTTGCATTGTGTGTGTATAGGTACTCAGGAAAAGGCCTCCCCGTGTTGTTTTGGCTTCAGCGCTTGTCGCCAGCCCCTTGCCAATGGAGGCGGGCTTGGGGTAGTTGCGGCTCAAGCCTGGGTAGGGTCGGGTCATGAGAAAGTGGTATCAATGGTGGTTTGTTCCTTGGGATGTTGTGTGGACGTCCCTAAAAAAGGTAATTGGTTGGTATTTAGGGAAACAGTGTTAATGTGTCCCAATAGCGGCTCTCAGGATAGGGAGTCCAGTGATGGTGCTGCGGCCGATGTATCCATTCACCTGGACCTGATAACCCGCTTATCGACTCGGCATGCGGAGACACTCTTTATAGAGAAATTGGTTTGTGTATCACATTGTATTGTGTCTTGAATATCCTTCTTGACTCATCTCCCCATTGTTCTTACTGTTATATACATATATGCTCATCGGACCGCGAAACACCATGATAACATTAAGGATGTCTCCGCGAAGACAGCTAGCCAGGATACTAGCTTTGGTTCATGAAGATGACCCTGTGAGCTATAATCCCTCATTCCAGGACCCATCATGCGAGCCCCTTTATCCGGGTGGTCCGGTAGCAACACCCCCACCTCGTGAGCAGCAGATAGTGTTAGTAGAGTTGATGGAGCTTGAGTGCAGGTTGAGTGCGCTCCGTGAGTTTCAGCAACAGAGACCACTGAGGATTAGTGGATAGCCAATCCCTAAGGCAGTAGTGGTTTGGTGTGGGAAAGTGGTTCGCCTTTTCAGGATTATACAGACGCCGACAGATCGTATGATGGCTTTGGCTGCCAGCCTTTTCCAAGGAGAAATAGGGCATTGGTTGATTCTAGTGACTCAGTTTCTTGATGAGTCGTCACATTCATGGGGCAACTTTCATTTTCTATTTCGTGAGGAGTTTTACCCTTCCTTATTACACTTCGTTCGGATCCAGGAGCTCCTAAAGCTTCAGCTAGGAGGGATAATGGTGATTTAGTACAAGACTAGGTTCGAGGAACGTGCACTGTTTTACACGGACTTGGTCCATGATGGCATCCTCCGAGCACGGAAGTTCGAACATGGTCTCCATAGAGAGATTCATGTTGTCATAGTACCCATGGGAATTCCCACTTATGTCAGGGTTCTAGGGCAGTCGCTGGTTACAGAGAGCTTCCTGTCGTATTCTACAGTTAGTGGTGGAAGCAGGCTTGATAGAGTCAAGATTTCTGATGCAGCTAGCGGGCATCGGCTGACAGAACCTCGACGCAGGTGGATTTCCGATAACAAGACTCAGGGGTGTGGTCGTACACCACAGTGGTGTTGAAGGGCACCAGGGAAGCCCGGAGAGTGCTGGTGCTATGCTTTCAATGGGCGAAGTCACCTAGCGTGCGACTTCCCGACCAAGAACACTGAGAATAGCAGGCAGGTAGCAGGTGCACCACCATGGAAGAGGCAGCACCGTGATTAGAGTATCACCCAAAGAGGTGGCTCTTGCAGAGGAGCGGGAGGAACTAGTAGTGGGGGATGACTTTACGAGTTCTTCCAATCACCACCAGGCAGTCCACGTCAGGCTCTGGGAGCTGATAGTTGGGACCATGGAGAACCGTGAGCTTTGGATTTCTACGATACCATAGACCATGTAATGACAAGTGGTATGATCTACAGCTCTTCTAATTTTTTCAAGTAGAATTTTTATACTTTGTGTGTGAAGTGGTCTTTTCACCCCACTCATTGCTTTAGTTGTTACCTGGGTGACGCGGGGCGTCAGTGTAACCCTGTTTTAGGGGAATATAAGGAATGGAACCTTTCTATTCATTTGATGGTAGCGAATCCTTCTCCCATCGAGCGTGTAAGAGAGTCTTGGTCATGGGACATCGACTGTGAGATCTTGTGTTACCAGATATCGTTGGGTGTTTTAACATATAGATATTCTAAAAGAGGGAATCACCGGGTTTGGTCCCAGGTCTCAGCGGTGACTCCAGTCATGGCGTGTGAGGTAAAGGTTCGACTAGGGAGGTCAGCTACCCCTGAGGGCCTTCGGGATATTTGCGACCGTGTGATGGAATTCGAGGTTCCCTACCACCTTTCCCTAACCCCCCAATGTCTGGAATGGGTGCACAACACCTCTCGAATTGCTTACCTGAGGAGGTGTGTGTGTGCTCCTCTGCACGTCATCGGCAAGGGCTGACATCATGCGAACCGATCAAATCATTGGTTCATGCACGATGATGCAGAATTGTGCAAGAGTTCTTCTAGGTACGAGAGATCCAGGTGTGGGATTAGTACCCTGAGTTGTTCCCTGGTTTTTATTTTTGGGGATGAAAATATTGAAGGAGGGAATTATGTAAGAACTTGGTTTTTTCCATAAATGACTTTTGAATATTCTTGATGTTATTACAGAGCAGCGCCTTCATACGGTGTGTGATTTAGAGCCCCGGTGTGGCCAAAATTAAATTTTTAGAGTGTTCGCACTGGGCATGCCAAATAAATGGGATAACTCCTAAACGGTAATTCAGATCCGAAATTTGAGGGTATAGATGGGTCTAAAATGGGGTTTTACCCCAAGAACCACATAAATCATTTCGACGTGGGACTTTGGGACCCCTCCCCCATTAACGGAACGTTCAACAGAGAAATAAAATAATTAATTTATTAATTTAATGGTTAAACTCAATTCACTACTGGAAAAGGGACCTTTCCCAACAGTTCTGTACCAACGGTTCAATGAACCGTTGGCATATCTTGTTTTTCCCAACGGTTTATAGAAACCGTTGGGAAAAACCCCTCAATGCATAGTTTTCCCAACGGTTTCATACAACCGTTGGGAAAGATAGGTTTTTCCCAACGGTTCCTAAGAACCGTTGGGAAAAGTGGTGAAAAATCTTGTTTTCCCAACGGTTTTTAATAACCGTTGGGAAAAAAAAGCCCCAAATACCAAATCGAGCCAGCGGCCTCCCCACATTCCAGAAGCATTCAGTTCGTGTCCTCCTGGAGCGATTCCTTGCAGAAGGACCTCCCAATCCCCACATCTTCCATCAGATCAGCACCTACCAGGTTAGACTCCTATATTTTATCAACGATATAGTTCCAGCTCTTATAAATCATATACTTCTATTCTTGATTTCGTTATTCCCAATTACTAGGGTTTTTGTAAAAATTTATGATTGTTTCATGGTGGTCATGTGCACCACTATAGGTACATTGATTCACTAATTTATTTTGGTATTTCCATAAAATTCGAATACAATTTATTAATGAATCAATGTTGAGTGTTAACATGACATTCATGTTCTTTATTTAAAGTGTAAACAAATACTTATATAGAATTTCCTTGTAAAACCTGATGGTTTAACTCTAGTTAAATGGAATCATAATTTTGTATGTTATTAATATTTAGTAATTGGTGAGGTGAATCATATATGTATATGAAAAATGGATCAAGATCATTTAGTATTGGATAGAATTATTCCCTAGTAATTTGAGACCCTTATGTTGTGGGGTGAGTATGGAGTAGTGAGATATATTGCTTGTTACTTACCTTTTTTCAATTCTATGAGGTAATGATGGCATGCACTAATTTTTTGAGATCTGTCAATGTTTTTATGGTTTTGATAGTGATCCATGATGTGTATCCTAGTATGTAAGATCCTGTTGGGTATTAGACCCTAGATTGGGTGAATTTGTATGCGGTAGGGTGCTTTCTAGGATGGGTTGTAGTGATGTGATGGTAACTTATGAGAGGGGTGGGTCTTACTAATGTGGATTCATTCTATATCATAAGCATGTAAATATAATTTGTATTATGATAACTCAATGTGAATGATGTGTGATCAAATATTGTCTTATCCTGGAGAATTCCTTATGATATATTGATATGGTGGCATGAGTGATGATGCATGTGGTGACATGACCAACATACATGTGTTTCATGGTTAGTGATCAATTAGGCTAGTGATCCTATGATCATTGGGATGTGACTCTCAATGATCCAAGAAGAGTTATTAATATGATAACATGAGGGTGTGTTCCTATTTGGTTTTATCTAGACTCGTAGTATAGTATTGGAGTTGAGTTATTTTTATATATTATCTGTTTTTATGGATGTTGTCTTTTAGTGGTTGTGTGTTTGGGAACCCCCCTCCTTCCTAGACCCTGGAACCCCCCCCCCCCCCACCCTCCTCCCTGGACCCTGGACAGCCCCGCCGAATAGCCCCCCAGACATCCCCCGGATAGCCCCCCCCCCCCCCACCCTCCTCCCTGGACCTCGGACAGCCCCCCAGATAGCCCCCCGGACAGCCCCCCACCCCCACCCTCTTCCTTGGACCTCGGACAACCCCCCGAATAGCCTCGGACAGCCCCCGGACAGCCCCCCGAACAACCCCCCCACCCTCCTCCCTGGACCCCAGACAGCCCCCCCAACCCTCCTCCTTGGACCCTGGACAATGCCCCGAACACCCCCCGGACAGCCCCCCACCCTCCTCCCTGGACCCCAGACAGCCCCCCTACCCTCTTCCTTGGATCCCGAACAACCCCCCGAACATCGTTCGGCCAGTTTGGACCCCCCCCCCCCCCACACGCATTTATCAAGCGCGCGGAACGCTTAAAGAACACATAATGAGCCCTACCGCGCAGACCGCACGTCCGATTGATATTCCGTCTACGCGTGCACGTCGCGAATAATAATTGGATTGTTTTCCTGTGATTTCAGGTCAATCCGATGTCGTCCGCTATGAGTTTGACCGTTAAACGCCCGTTTTGGCCCTTTATGATACCATAACGGCGTTCCCGGTCACCGCGGGCACACGGCACGTCCGATTGACTTGTCGTGTGCTCGACCACATCACAATTAACTCACCCTTTGATGTCGTCCGATTTCCGGCCATTCGGACTTCGTTCGGCCAGTTTGGACCCCCCACGCGCTTTTATCAAGCGCGCGCAGCGCTAAAAGAACGCATAATGAGTCCTCCCGCACAGACCGCATGTCTGATTGACGTGCCGTCTGCGCGTGCACATCGCAAATAATAATGGGATTGTTGTCCTGTGATTTCAGGTCAATACGATGTCGTCCGCTATGAGTTTGACCGTTAGACGCCCGTTTTGGCCGTTTTTGACACCAGAACGGCGTTCCCGGTCACCGCGGGCACACGGCACGTCCGATTGACGTGACGTCTACTCGAAAACATCACAATTAACCCACCCTTTGATGTCATCCGATTTCAGGCCATTCGGACATCGTTCGGCCAGTTTGGACCCCCCACCCCCACGAGCGTTTATCAAGCGCGTGCAACGCTTAAAGAACACATAATGAGCCCTTCCGCGCAGACCGCACATCCGATTGATGTGCCGTCTGCGCGTGCACATCGCGAATAATAATTTTATTCTTTTCCTATGATTTCAGGTCAATCTGATGTCGTCCGCTATGATTTTGACCATTAGACGCCCGTTTTGGCCCTTTATGACACCAGAACGGCGTTCCCGGTCACCGCGGGCACACGGCATGTCCGATTGACGTTCCGTCTACTCGACCACATCACAATTCACTCACCCTTTGATGTCGTCCGATTTCAGGCCATTTGGTCTTCGTTCGGCCAGTTTGGACCCCCCCCCCCACCCCCACGCGCGTTTATCAAGCGCGCCCAACGCTTAAAGAACGCATAATGAGCCCTACCGCGCAGACCGCACATCTGATTGACGTTCCGCCTGTGCGTGCACGTCGCGAATAATAATGAGATTGTTTTCATGTGATTTCAGGTTAATCCGATGTCGTCCGCTATGAGTTTGACCGTTAGACGCCCGTTTTGGCCGTTTTTGACACCAGAACGGCGTTCCCGGTCACCGCGGGCACACGGCATGTCCGATTGACGTGCCGTCTGCTCGACCACATCACAATTCACTCACCCTTTGATTTCGTCTGAATTTAGGCTATTCGGACTTCGTTCGGCTAGTTTGGACCCCCCACGTGCGTTTATCAAGCGCGCGCAACGCTTAAAGAACGCATAATGAGCCCTCCCATGCAGACCGCATGTCCGATTGAAGTGCTGTCTACGCGTGCACGTCTCTAATAATAATGAGATTGTTGTCCTGTGATTTTAGGTCAATCCGATGTCGTCCGCTATGAGTTTGACCGTTAGACGCCCGTTTTGGCCGTTTATGACACCAGAACGGCGTTCCCGGTCACCGCGGGCACACGGCACGTCTGATTGACGTGCCCTCTGCTCAAACATATCACAATTCACTCAACCTTTGATGTCGTCCGATTTCAGGCCATTCGGACATCGTTCGGCCAGTTTGGACCCCCCCACGCGCGTTTATCAGGCGCGGGCAACGCTTAAAGAACGCATAATGAGCCCTTTCATGCAGACCGCACATCCGATTGATGTGTCATCTGCGCGTGCAAGTCGCGAATAATAATTGTATTCTTGTCCTGTGATTTCAGGTCAATCCGATGTCGTCCGCTATGATTTTGATCGTTAGACGCCCGTTTTGGCCCTTTATGACACCAGAACGGCGTTCCCGATCACCGCGGGCACACGACATGTCCGATTGACGTGCCGTCTGCTCGACCACATCAAAATGGACTCACCCTTTGATGTCGTCCGATTTCAGGCCACTCGGTCTTCGTTCGGCCAGTTTGGACCCCCCACGCGCGTTTATCAAGCGCGCGCAACGCTTAAAGAACGCATAATGAGTCCTCCCGCGCAGACCGCACGTCCGATTGACGTTCCGTCTACGCGTGCACATCGAAAATAATAATGAGATTGTTGTCATGTGATTTCAGGTCAATCCGATGTCTTCCGCTATGAGTTTGACCGTTAGACGCCCGTTTTGGCCGTTTTTGACACCAGAACGGCGTTCCCAGTCACCGCGGGCACACGACACGTCCGATTGATGTGCCGTCTACTCTAACACATCACAATTAACTAACCCTTCTATGTCGTCCGATTTCAGGCCATTCGGACATCGTTCGGCCAGTTTGGACCCCCCCCCCCCCACCCCCACGCGTGTTTATCAAGCGCGCGCAACGCTTAAAAAACGCATAATGAGCCCTACCGCGCAGACCGCATATCCGATTGACGTTCCGTCTTCTCGACCACATCATTATTCACTCACCCTTTGATCTCGTCCGATTTCAGGCCATTCGGACTTCGTTCGGCCAGTTTGGACCCCCCCACGCGCGTTTATCAAGCGCGCGCAACGCTTAAAGAACGCATAATGAGCCCTCCCGTGCAGACCGCACGTCCAATTGATGTGCCATCTACGCGTGAACGTCGCGAATAATAATGGGATTGTTGTCCTGTGATTTCAGGTCAATACGATGTCGTCCGCTATGAGTTTGACCGTTAGACGCCCGTTTTGGCCGTTTATGACACCAGAACGGCGTTCCCGGTCACCGCGGGAACACGGCACGTCCGATTTACGTGCCGTCTTCTCGACCACATCACAATTCATTCACCCTTTGATTTCGTCCGATTTCAGGCCATTCGGACTTCGTTCGGCCAGTTTGGACCCCCCACGCGCGTTTATCAAGCGCGCGCAACGCTTAAAGAACGCATAATGAGCCCTCCTGTGCAGACCGCACGTCCGATTTATGTGCCGTCTACGCGTGCACGTCGAGAATAATAATGGGATTGATGACCTGTTATTTCAGGTCAATACGATGTCGTCCTCTATGATTTTGACCGTTAGACGCCCGTTTTGGCCGTTTATGACACTAGAACAGCGTTCCCGGTCACCGCAGGAACACGGCACGTCCGATTGACGTGCCGTCTGCTCGAACACATCACAATTCATTCACCCTTTGATGTCGTCCGATTTCAGGCCATTCGGACTTCATTCGGCCAGTTTGGACCCCCACGCGCGTTTATCAAGCGCGCACAACGCTTAAAGAAGGCATAATGAGTCCTCACACGCAGACCGCACGTCTGATTGACGTGCCGTATGTGCGTGAACATCGCGAATAATAATGGGATTGTTGTCCTGTGATATCAGGTCAATCCGATGTTGTCCGCTAAGTGACTGTATTTTGTTTAAAACAGACACCATTTTAAGTACATACGGAAAACCGACCAAACGGATTCGGTTTCCATTGAAACATTATGAGAATGATCCATGGGTCATATGTGACGTGTACGAATCAACCCCGCCTCAATCGGAGACGCGGTGTGGCCGACACCACTCAAAGTGTCCGTCTTTTGTTTCAAAAGGACGTCATTTTAAGTGAAAAGCATCAACTGACATACGAAAAACCAACCAAACGCATTTCGAATCTATTGTTAATTTATCCCTACAATCCATGGGGTCATATGTGACGTATACGAGCCAACCCGGGATGAATCCGAGTCGCGGTGTGACCGGGATCAGTCTAAGTGGCTCTCTTTTGTTTAAAAGGGACATTTTAAGTACATACAGAAAAACCACCAAACAGATTCAGTTTCCATTGAAACTTTAGGAGAACGATCCATGGGTCATATGTGACGTGTACGAATCAACCCCGCCTCAATCGGAGACGCGGTGTGGCCGACACCACTCAAAGTGTCTGCCTTTTGTTTCAAAAAGACGTCATTTTAAGTGAAAAGCATCAACTGACATACGAAAAACTGACCAAAGGCATTCGGACTGTGTTGATACATTAGCACAAGGATCCATCGGTCGTATGTGGTGTGTACGAGTCAATCCCACCTCAATCCGAGGAGCGGTGTGGCCGAAACCGCTCTAACTATGTCAATTTTGTTTAAAATGGACAGGATTATAAGTGAAAAGAACAACTGGCATACGGAAAACCAACCAAACGCATTCCAAATCTGTTGATAATTTATCCCAACGATCCATGGGTCATATGTGATGTGTACGAGCCAACCCGGGATGAATCCCAGTCGCGGTGTGGCCGGGATCAGTCTAAGTGGCTCTCTTTTGTTTAAAACGGACACCATGTTAAGTACATACGGAAAATCGACCAAACGGATTCGGTTTCCATTGAAACTTTAGGAGAAAGATCCATTGGTCATATGTGACGTGTAAGAATCAACTCCGCCTCAATCTGAGACGCTGTGTGGCCGGCACCACTCAAAGTGTCTGTCTTTTGTTTCAAAAGGACGTCATTTTAAGTGAAAAGCATCAACTGACATATGGAAAACCGACCAAATGCATTCGGATTGTGTCGATACATTATTAAAATGATCCATGGGTCATATGTGACGTGTACGAGTCAACCCCGCCTTAATATGAGGCACGGTGTGGCCAGAATCACTCTATGTGGCTCTCTTTTTCTTAAAATGGACAACAATTTAAGTACATACAGAAAACCGACCAAACACATTCGGTTTCCACTGAAACTTTAAGAGAACGATCCATAGGTCATATGTGACATGTATGAGTCAACACCGCCTCAATCTGAGGCGCGGTGTGGCCGGAACCACTCAAAGTGTCTGCCTTTTGTTTCAAAAGTACGTCATTTTAATTGAAAAACATCAACTGACATACGAAAAACCGATCAAATGCATTCGGATTGTGTCGATACATTATCACAACGATCCAGGGGTCATATGTGACGTGTATGAGTCAACCCCGCCTCGATCTGAGGCGTGTTGTGGACGGTAGCACTCCAGGTGTATGCATTATGTTTAAAATGGACATTACTTTAGGTAAAAATATATGGTATACAAAAAACAGATCAAATTATGAATTGACTTCTAGATTCCACATATAATTATCATCTAAATTTTAAATTTAATTCTAAATGAATTATGTATGTTTATAATTACGTTATCAATTCTAATTTAATTATGGATGTGTATAGTTCTACCATTATATGTTAAACGTGTTTGAATATTTTCTCTATATGTAAGTGTTAGTTGGTTATTATAGGTACAAAAATTTTATATATGTATGTGTTAGTTTATTGTAGGTACATTAATTGGATTGAAAAATGAGAGGGAACCCACAAAACTAGACCTGGTGGTGGTCAAATTGGAGAGCTGGAGCTGCTGGCCAAATTGGGGAGCTGCTGGCTGATTTTCCCAGCAGAGGCTTTGCCAACGGTTCAAAACCATTGGCATAGAATCTCTAGGATTAGTTTTACCAACGGTTCATAAAACCGTTGGTAAAAAACCTTTCCCAACGGTTTAGAACCATTGGGAAAGAGTAGAGTTTGGATTTTACAAACCGTTGGGAAAAAGGTTTCCCAACGGTTTTGAAGAACCGTTGGCATAGGGTAATCTTTCTCCACCCTATGCCAACGGTTCAGTGTAAACCGTTGGGAAATGTTTTTCCCAACGGCTTACTTCCCTACGGCTGGAAGAACCGTTGGTATATGTTATACCAACAGTTGTCCAGCCTTTCCCAACACTTCTCAACCGTTGGTAAATGTTTTATTTCCAATAGTGATTATCTCTTAAATGGTAGCTCGGATTGGAAAACTGAGGGCACCATTGAGTCTAGAGCATGCCATTTACCCAATAAGGGTTATCATTTTTGCGGGCGCGGGCCTTCTGTGGAAAATGGACCTAGGGATGATTTCGTAAATTAGCGGCCTCAGACGTTAAGTTTTATAACCTTTGAAATAGGAGTCAGATTAAAATTCTGAGACCTCCGTTGTCCTCTAGAGGTGGTGTTAACCCTAGGAGAGGCTTAACCTCGACCCTATAGAGAGTTTTGGATGAGGGTTAAATTGGGGGTTTAAATTATTTAAAATTTTAATTAATTGTTATTTATTTAGAACTTAACCCACACCCCTCTCATCACTTCTCCCATTTGCGTCCCCCTGGCAGAAGGAAATCAACCAAGAAGCCTCCCCACTCTTCAAGACCTCCTCTCCAAGGCGTTTGCAGATCTGACTACGGTGGATCGACAACAAAGCTTTGGGCTATGCCCCACGAGGTAGGCGTCGTTTTGTTTTGTAATATGTTTCTGAACCTTCTTTGATCTTGGGAAATATGCATCAAATTTCTTTTTGATCATCGAGAGAGGCCCATAAATGCGTAGTACATGTTCTGAGCATTCTGATGCTTGTTCCGGTTCAAATTTGCGATTCTCGATGCATCCGCAGTTGTCGGACGAAGGTTCGAAGTTTTTGATGGTTTTTCCGGCCAAAAACACCGGTTTTTGGCAAGTTTCGTGCCGGTCTGGCGGCTCCCTGCAGCGGCCCAGTGATCCACGGCAGGGGTGGGACATTTCCAGTGGAGGAAGGATGGGTGAAGAAGGCATTGGATATGGATATCTGGTCGGGAGCGCGGTCGAGCGGTGGCGCCGGGCGAGCGGGCTGCTGAGGGTGTCAGCGCGAGCAGCAGGCGAGGCGGCCTCCTCAGGAGCACGCCGCGCCGGTGACCGACCAGCTAAGTCGGCAGGGTTGACGCGGTAAGCCGGGGTCTTCGTGACCCTGTAGATTAGATAGGGCCCCTCCCTCTACGGGTCCAATGAAAGTTCCGCCGGACTAGCTGAGCCAGCCTGGGCGAGGCGGGCTGGCCCACGTGACGGCGGGCCAGTTCAAGAAGGGTCGGGTGGCTGAACCAATAAAACCCACTGTTTCGGTCCGTTAAAAACTTTTAAGCGCCCCTAAAATTTAAACCAAGGGTCGGATTCACACACTGACTACGGTGACGTGTTCCTGGCATCAAGACGAACGTTTTGAGCTGGTCTTGAGAATTTTTTAATTCCCGAAATGAGGGTCTCGGTGGCGTGATGCGTACATTAAGTAGTTTGGAATTTTTCTAGGAGTTCTTGTTTTGGATGGCGCGGACACATCCGATGTTCGTATTAACTGTCGTAAGTGGCGTGGTGACCCTAGAATCAAGATGAAGATTTCAAATGGGTTTTTGGGCATTGAAGCCAGAGTTGAGGCATGGGCCCCATGGCCCGTCATTTAGGCTGTGAGCAGCGTTCTGTAACTTCTTCATCGGACGTCCGTTCAGTGTGTGCGAGTAGTCTATTTTGGGTGTTTTCTGAGGGAATTTTAATGGTCCAATCATCCCACTTTAATTATTCATTGTGCTTCAGGACTGAGATGCAATTCCCACGAAGCACCTCTCATGTGAGGTACGGCGAAGTGCATCTCATTATCCAGACATCTGTTGCACGCATGTAAGAAGTCATTTTGACGTGTCTTTCTGAGGAGATCGCAATTGTGCGATACGCCCGACGGTTTTCGGGATTGAGGCTCAGGACCACGGGACGTCATTTAGGCGTAAAGTAGTGTTGAACGAGTTTTACGTCAGATGTCTGTTAAAGGCGAGTAAATAGTCGATCTCGTATGTTTTTATGCGAGGATTACAACGGTACAAACCATTTGGATGTGCAGAGTCTCTTTTGAGATCTCATTAAATAGGGATGCATGAAAGGTGTACTGGTAGAGTTTCTTTCTATGGTGTTTGTAGAGAACCCTTGTCATGTGATTGCGTTTACTCTTGGGAGAGTGATGTAAATTCTTAAAGAGATGTGGTTGTTTGTGATAGGTCCGTGGAGGAATCTGGTTGGTGAAGTTATGTTTACGCCTTTTTGCATTGACATTGGGTGTCGTGTTTATGATAGCCCTTGGGCTGGAAATGTGGCATACTCTTGGAGTATATGGGAATTCTTAGAGGTACATGTTTTGTTGTACCTGAGAACGTTTTTGCACATGGTTTGGAGATGAGTTTGGTCCACACGTCATGTAGGCCCCAAGTGTGCGGCATGTACTTCCTTACGTACCTTTGTTCTATCGCGATGCCGAGAGCCATTCTGTTAGTAGCGTTTAGACCAGAAGGGTTGACTGGGTCCCCCTAGTCCTGTTCTCGATGGTTTGACTGGAAAAGTTTTTTTGGTTCCCCTGTTCTTTCAGCTAAAGGGGGTTTTCAGTGTTCTGTCCATTTCACCGGACTGAGCCATCGTTTACGGCTACGTGCGTTCGTACAGTGCGGGTGTGCTCCCACATTCTGGAGTGAGTTGTCTCAGTCCACTTCAATAGTATACTCAACGAATTAAATCTTGTAATTCCACGAGAGGCCCGAGGAGATTCTCACGTACCTTCGTGTTCCCTGATAAGGTTCTTTGGGTATCAAAGTGACGAACACATTACGCGAGCACCGATCCTCTACCCGGGAGGTTGTTTCTAGTAGGGTACGGAGCCCCCAGTGGGCCCTGGGCGCAGACTCCCTAGCTGTGTATCGAGATCATATCTCCCTTCTGTGATCTATCATGACATGTTTCCCACTACTTGTTCCGATTATCAGTGGTGTACCATCCAGTAGGGATGGCCCATGAGGTACCATCCAGCAGGGATGGGCAGTGGTGTACCATCCAGCAGGGATGGATAGTGAGGTACCATCAAACAGGGATGGTCAGCGGTGTACCATCTAGTAGGGACAGCCAGTGAGGTACCATCCAACAGGGATGGCCAAAGAAGATACGGGTCTCCCTCTAGTGGATTACCCATTCGTGGGGATAAGAAGTGGGAACCTGTTGACTTTGAGAATACTGATCGACTGTGTGACAGTGACGAGGTGTGGTTTGACTTCCCCTAGAACTCTCATGTACGAGGGGTGATTTCCCAACCGAGACGTGTCCTTGTTACGCGAAAAAAAAACCGTGCGCGCAAGTTATTGTCTCCCAAAGCAGATTCTGTCAAGGTGTGGTGATTTGAGCCTCTTGACTTGCTGTTTGGTGCAGACATACGGATACTGGGAATCAATGGTGATTACTTCTAGGACTGTTGGATACTCACTTTCTTGGGCTGAGCTACGGGATGGAGATCCCCTTACGATCTTGTTCGGGTTTCTTGTTTGAGCATATGGCTATGTATATACCTTGTTCGAGTACCCACTTCTTGGGTTTTAGTTACTCTCCTTCCAAGAGTGGCGAAGACGCGCGAGGTATGCCACGTGATTTCTGTGTCTAGCTTCTCGTGGTTGGACGAGTCTACTCTCCTGCTATAGGTAGCGATGAATCAATGATAAGTTCATCTTCTCACCGCTTCTAGATCATTGTTTTTGGATGATTATACTTCCTTCCTCTTGTTGGGTTGAGATGTACTATTTACTTCACTCTCAGTTGTACACCTTTACTTTTCCCTATTCGATCTACTAATCACCTCTTCAGTCCCTCCTTTACTGCTCCCTCGAGACTTTGGGGCATCCTACTAAGTATTTTTATGCTCACCTCTGCTTGGGCTTTCCCGCACTTGATGTACCCTTGAAGACGACATACAGGTTGGTTGTGAATTCAGCGACGCTTTGGATTTCTAGATCTTGGACCGCGTGCGGTGGTCGTAGTCGGGTTCCAGGTGTGGGACTCTCCCAACTGTTTACTTTTTTTACCTGTTTCTGGGTTGTGGCACTTTTCTGGTTGGGCGGGGTTTTTTCCCTTTACGTTTTAGTTTACCTTCAGCACTTTCTTTATACTATTTAGAGGTTGATGAAATCTTGTGGTTGTTTATAGCAGTTAGTACTTTACTTTCCCTTTTACTCTGCACTATTGCATTGAGTGTGCTGCGTGCGTGTGTAGAGGTACTCAGGAAAAGGCCTCCTCGAGTTGTTTAGCCTTCTGCACTTGTCGCTAGCCCCCGGCCTATGGAGGTGGGCTTGGGGTAGTTTTGGCTCAAGCCCGTGTGGGGTCGTGTCATGACAGTATGTTTCTGAAGACATCCAATTTTGATGAATAGTGAAAAACACGTCTTTATTATTTAAAATTGAATTTTTATTTAAATAATTAGTTATTTTATTTTATTTTCATAGTTTTCAAAATAGATACATAATACCTATATATGTTAAATATAAACCATTAGAGTCATTTAATAATAAGTTTAGATATATAAAATTTTATCGATCTTTTTACTGTCTTATACCCACCTCTTATGAGCAAATTCAAATTTGTTTAAAACATAATTTTACTGCTTCTGTGAGTTGAATTTAAAATATCTGAGAAACATGGTTAATATCAGTATGTAAAATATGGTTCCATGAGATGAAAATAGTTTTTTTGTGAATAGTAACTTTTGACTTTTATTTACCATAGTTAAAAGTAAATAGGTTAATTATGGGTAAAAATGACATCATAATTACCCTAACACATGTAAAAATTATATTGTATAAGTATAATTCGACCAAAAAAACCTTAAGAATAATATATGATCCTTTATGGTCCACTTGGATTAGATTTGGACATTTATTATTAATTTATTTAAAGAAGATTTAAAAGAGTTAAATTCAATGTTTAATAACTAAACCAGTATTTATATAGGGTTATACAGAAAATAAATCTAACTATAAATATTCATTAGAAAGATAAAAATGTTTACTAAATAATTATATTATATTTTTAATGTTTAGATTTTAAATAATTAAATTTATTTTTGACACAATGATGATGTAGTAATTACCTTAATAGTGAAGATTAAAATAATTGATATTATAAATATCCAAGTAAATTAAATTTGAGACCATGGATTAATTACACTAATTTTCTATCTTAATATGACATGTTATGGTTGGTTAAATAAATTTTATTTGAAGTGATAATGTTTTTATGGATTTAAAAAAATACGAAATTCTGTCAAAATTGACATAATTGAGTTTTTAAAACAAATACTATATTTTAATCGATATAAGATTCCAAAAAATCACTGGTTTAGCCAAAGGACATAGATAAGGTTATATATATTAATAATGAACCACATGGGGTACTCTTGGATTGTTATATAATGTTTATTAACCATATAATATAAAAATACAATGAGACATGGAAAATGTTAAAATATTTAAATAAAAGTTAAATCTAAAAGATGAGAAGAATATGATGACCTAAACCTGTATAAAACGTATTGGTTGATAGGTTTTAGACACATACACACCTTATACTTTAAATATTTTATCTTTTATCCATTACAAAACCGAAAATAGTTGTATTATAATATTATATTTCAAGATTTTTCAAAATTGACCCTCACCTCTCTTATAAAAGGGAACTTCCCCTTATCTTAATTTCACACATCCAATGCCTTTTGGCTCGGCCATACCCTACCCAAATAACCTCCCCACTATCGTACCTAAATCTTAGAGGCCTTAATTTGGTCATAAATCCAACTTAAGGATCCCTTTTAATCAAATAATATGGAAGAACTCGAAGAAGAGGTAAATATTTAATCACATCATTCAAGTTATTTTCTTTTTACACTTCTTATTTCTTTGTTGTTTCCATTACAAAATAATAACTCTAGTATATTATATATATCATTATGTTATTATAAAAATGGTACAACCATATTCATTATTCTATCCATACTATAAATGACAAAGTCACCGTACATGAGTATGTACAGATTATCGTCTCCACGTCGCGGTGTAGTTAGTTATTCAAACACTTCATTATTTGGATGGGTATAATAATGAGTATAACTGATGTAAATTATAAATATAAAATGTCAATGATTCGGTATATATGATATTGCATCCAATCACATACGATTTTTCAATCAATATAACGATAATTTCGCTCGTGTGTACGTACGGATTACCGTCTCCACGAATGCGATGAGATTCATTCCCCATCGTAATAATTCAAGAATAGTTTTCATTTTATGATTACAAAAAATGTTTAAGAACATAATATCATTATGGATATGAATAAAATACATCCTATCCATAACAAAATGTCTTACATAATAAAGCATATAATGGAAAATTGATCAGTTAACACCCGAAATGAAGATACTACTAAATTATTATTAACAAAGAAATATTAGAGGATCATATATCATATAACCTTTATGTATATAGTTCTTGTATAATATAATAATAGTTATTTAACTATTAAATAATATGATAACGTACCCTCGACCAAGGAAAATTACAAGGAAATGGTTAATTCCACAATCTCTTTATTATCCAACGTTGTTTTTACGTAAGTGTCTACTGGACATATTTATTATCCATGTCCATATTTCATAAATGATTTATAAAAGGGATTATTTTTATGGGAATTTTTACTAAAACATAATTTTAAATGTTTTAAAGATTTATTCTTCTAAACATTTCTCTTTAATGTCATTGTTTTCAAAATTGTATTAAGGATTTATTTATATGGACGTGAATGTTTTAAAATGTTAATTCCATTCAAAATATTTAATGTGGTACTGAACACTTTTATTCAAAACTATCTTTCAAAGAATATCCTTTATAAATTATGTTACTTTATATGATTTCATGAAAAATGGATATTTCTCTCAATGATTTGTACTGATCATTTTCAACTATGAGAACATCCTTTATGAGATATTATTATTGATCGAGGTTAATTTATTATGATACAAATATTCCATATTTAATTGAAGGTTTTGTGATATTTTTGACTATGGATGTGTTATTTTTATACCATTCATGGTTTATGGATAAAGTATTTACATTGAGTATGCTAGTTTTAATACGAATTTTTATGTTTGTTTAAAAAAAATTCATACGAGGAATTCATTGGACATAGTAAGTGATGGGTGGAGCCCACTGTAACTCCTTGATGAATCGGTAGGTCTCATGAGACAAACTAGTTTCTTGGCACAATGCCTTGACAAAATCCTATTTTTAGTCTTAAAACAAGGCCTTGACTATGTGGTTATGAATTCTGGCATTATGCATTCCATCATTATTAATGCTGCTGTTGA
This sequence comes from Viscum album, assembly GCA_963277665.1. NCBI lineage: Eukaryota > Viridiplantae > Streptophyta > Magnoliopsida > Santalales > Viscaceae > Viscum > Viscum album. Next base: position 711,832,878 of record OY728163.1, on the reverse strand, counting down.
TATTGCATGTGATTATTTGACTAGTAGAATATCCATGTGAAAAAGTAAATGGAAGTATTTAATTTTATCTTTTCCATATTATTCTTAAGTTTATGTTTAAAAGGATTTTTTTAGTCTTATACATTTCCTTATGTGTTTATGATTTGTTATAAAAGTTTCCACTATATTTTTATCCTTACTGAGAATCTGATCTCACCCCTTTATATGTTTTATTTTCCTTAGGATGTGAAGAAGTATTTTATAATTGTCATGCAGGGATTGGATAAGTATATATGTATGTTAAAAGGGGACAACATGTTTTTGATCTTTTAATTCCATGATGTAATGTAAAACTTATAAATGTATCTAGTACTTCCAAATCTCTTAAACTAAACTGTCTTTCACGACATTATTCCTCGTATCATGCCAATTAATTAAAATAATGCACCGCCTCTTGGATTCTGGGGTCGGGGAGTTACACTATCCCTAATCCATGTAATGGTAGTGCGCCTAAAACATAGTGATTGTGCTAAAATCTTGTATGCCCCAACTTATTAAGATTAGTGGTTTTTGTACGACCTGCACACTGTCGACATATGATCTTTAGACGTATCCCTTAGTGGTTAATTAAGAAAAATTGCTGTATCATTGATTTTCATGTGATTGATTATTTTATACTGCTCCATGTCAGATAGGTTTAACAGGTTCCTACAAATGTGGGAACAACATCATTTAGTTTAAAAGAAAACGTTGACACCCTAATTCACCCATCCTCTCTCAGGGTGTTCCGGGGTACTTCATAAATAACATATCCTTTGTGATTCATTACCATCCATAAGTTTTTTACACTTATTCTCCTACAATTTTTTATGGTGATGTACTAGTGGGTTATCAATAAAATATTCATACAGTAATGTCTCCCCCATAAAAACAAGATATATCTACCACTTTAATACATTATAATATTTATATTCCTATAATAAATTCATGATATGCTCATTGAAATACAATCCATATAGGTAGGATTATTTAAATATTAATCATATGTAAAATAATAATGTTTGAAACTAATGAATATATATACATATAAACACAATCTTATCAATATAGACATCTTAAAAACTATTTTGATTTTTCTTCATTGAATATTTTTCCCTTATACTGTTTTTATGTGGCATAATGTTCATAGAAAACACAAAATATATAAAATTGTTCATATATCAAGAATAAAATAATGAATATTTTAACATTCTATTTCTTTTTGATGAAAAATGTAGCACATTATTTTGGAAATAAACAATAGGTCTAGTGATTGTATAAACTTGTGCATGCTACCATGGCCATTTTTGAGATAAATTCCTTTGACTCTTAGGTAATTCGTTTTTATAGTGACTAATCACCTTTATGTTGAATTGTATTATAATGGAATCATCTTTTCTCTTCCTTTATTCATAAGTTGGATTTCCTTTCTCTCCATAATTAATCGAAGCCTTAATTCCATTAAATCATGTTGTTGATTTTGTATTTCCAAAACTATTACATGTATAAATATCCACATATCGCTTCTTCACTAATGTCATTTTTCATTTATAGGGTGTTAAATTAACATCATAATTTTTTATTTTTCCTCGAAAACCTAATTCATTAAAATTCGTTATTTGTTTGGATTTGACATGAAAATATATTGTTTTACATTGAATATTTTAGAGAAATTAATTCCCCTTAATATATATGATTTATCCCAAAATATAAGTGATAAATATTTATTCCTGTCAAAAAACATAAATCATAGTTTGAATTTTAAAAAATGTCATTATGGCTTCATAAATTGAAAAATATTCCATATTTTTCCCTTGGGTTAAGATGTTTCCTTCATATATCATCTCATTTCTCATCAAGAATGTTTTTTTTGAAGAATTTATCATGAAATATAATCAATTTTATATTATATATATCCTTAAACTCCTATGGGTTTTGAATTAATTACCACTTTTTTTATCATATCCTTTTAGATGATTGAACTCGAGGATAACATTCTCATGTTAACTACTTATCAATGTGAGAAATATCTTTTCTGAGGAAATGAAAAATTTCTTAGAAACTAATATATTAGTGGTTACAATTAATGATGATGGATGTTTTTCCATGAAGTGTTCCAATATTATTTCACCATATTGGTGAACATCATGTTTTTCTATTTATGGAATGTTATTGATTATAAGACGACTCAACCACCCCAAAATGGTCATAATATTCTTATCAGATGCACTAGCCTCATTTAATTCATTTACATTATGATGAGGGAAATCCATACATAAGATATGGGTGTTAATTTAGTATTTATTCCTTCTAGTGGTGACATTTATAAAAAATGTAATTTAGTGAACTAAAATATATAATTACATTTATTTTATAAAAAATATAATTAAAATGTAAGTGAAATATATATAATATTTTCATACTAATAATTAGGACTATTAATATTTTTTAAATATGTTATATGATTTTTATCTATGTATTTTTATCATGTTTATGATAAATTTTGATTCATACCAATTATTAAAAACTATACTCATCTTTCGTAGAGCCAATTTTAATTATATTTTATTTTCTTAAAATTCAATATATCACATCCAACTATATTGAAGTGTTTATTAGTATTGAGAGACTAGATAAGTACATGATTTTTACATTACCTTTGAATATATTAAATACAACATAAAATTACCAACAGAACGTTATTATTTAATCTAGAATATCCTTGAAATCATTCAATATTAAATTTTAAGTTCCCATAAGATAATAAAAAAATAATTGTTTAAGATTATATCCTTAGTTAATGAAATCATAATACAAAGTTTATTTTTAATAAGAATATCATGAATAATATAACAGAGATAAACAACAATAAATTGTTCCTTATAACATATATCAAGAAGGAGGAATATATCTATGATCGAATTATGAAAATAAATATTTCTATATATTTAAAAACATTTCTTTACAATTTTAGAATTCATAATGTTGGTAATCATAATCTTAACATAAATCCTATATTCCAATACATCATAAAAAATTAGTTATGGTATAACAATAATTAATAATGTTGTTTTTATCATGAGGCCATGTGATGAATCATGGTGATATCTAATTTTTTACCAACTTATCACAAAATATTTTGATCACACTCATCATATATAAGGATTAATATGAAATTAAATAAAAAATTGAAATTCCTTTTTAATCAAAAACCATTTTTGTTGGAAAATTACCATACATGATGTCAAAATTCTTCTCTTTCAATAAGTTGGAAAACATTATCATAGTAACTCAATGTAAATAAGTTGAATGGAATCATTGAAAAATAAAACACATTTAAATATATTTTCAAATACCAAAAATAACTTAATAAATATATTTGGTAGTTTCATTGATATTGAAAAGAAATATCCTTTTCATTTGGTTAAAAATAAAATAAAAATAAAAATTCATACAGTAATGGGAATTGAATTTTCTGTAAAAACACCCATAGATACATTTAAGGGTGACCTGGTAATAAATAATGTCCATGACTTTTGGAAAAAGTTTATTAGTTTTTTACTCAAAAAACTTAATTTTATCACTTATATAAAAAAGTTAAAATTATAAGTATAGATAATTTTAAAAAGATTCCTTTTATAATTGTTAATATAAATTCAATGAAAAATCAAATTGATTTTATTAATTCATTCAATTATAGAAAATAAAAAACCTGAAGTTTAATAATGAATTTGTATACAGTGGAAATAAATCTCTCGACTAATTATGAGAAATAAATTTAGGGTTTCTTATAATCATTTGGTTGGTTCATTTTGTTAATAAAAATTAACTAAGAATGATTACAGAAAAATAGATAATAAAAAATATGATTAGAAAATAGATGGGGTTTTCGATATATATAACATGGAATTTTTTTAATGGAAATTGTAACTTAGATAATCCTGATAAAATTTAAAATTGAATCTTAATCCCTTACCCTAGTCTTCTGCTTAGTATAATGCATAGTTACCTCATGTATAATAAATTTAAATTTATTATATATTTATCCATATTTAAAATTAATATAATATATTTAATTCACTTATAATTTATATTTTATTTTTAATATTAATTCTTTTTCCAACCTATTATTATTTTTAATTGTTCCATTATTGTTGAATGATTTTATTTGACGGTTTTAGTTTTTCCATATTGGTCATGGTTCCGGAATAATAATAATTTCAATTTATTTATATTTATTTATTATAGACAATTTTATAACTATTAATGTATTACAAGGATTAAAAATTAAATACATAGTCTACTGGAGGTTACAGTCTACATGAATATAAGGGAAATGGATTCATCATTTATTAGATGGAAAATAAAAGAAAGTATAAAAACATTTAAAATTAAATAAAAAAATGTATTTCAAAAATATCATATATTTTGATTAAATCCATCATTATAACCATCCGTTTGAAAAAAACGTCCATTAAATTTTCATTATACAAGAAAACAAAAACTATCCATTGAAGATGTGTTGAAAAATAAAATTCAGCACTTCCTAAAGGTATTAGTATACATATACGAATTTGAAAAGCTGTTATTTTCCATTAAATGGAAATGAGGTATATAATAGTCATTCCCTAAAAATAATAAAATTTAATTATATAAATGATGATTATTTATCTAGTTTTTTGTGCATATTGTTGATTTGGAGGATGTGAAGTAAGGAAAAAACTTCCGGGAATTCATTTTAGAAGATAACCAAAACCTTGGAAAACCTCATTTTTCTATCTCCATAAGCCTTTTTGGGTTGGTCTCTTGGTGAGAGAATAAACTATAATAAATGGAGAGAATTTTTGGAAATTTATTTAGTTGATATTCATTTAGGTATGTTTCCAAATGTTTGTAAATAAGTGAGGACATGATTTCACCATTTTTAAGTTAGGGGAGTGTCACCCTTATTAATATTGTTCACTTTATAATAATATAATGTACCATTTTCATGAAAGTGGAACCCAAGAGAAAACATTTAGTGGAATATATGACGGATGTTCTGACCACAATAATGTAATAAAATTGTTATAGTATTTTTTGAAATTTTTTAAATTATTATAGAGTATTGAAACATTTTATCCTCTATAACCATTTCCCTCATGACTAATTTTTAAAATATAGTACCATAATTATTAGAGTAAAAATGAAGCAAAAATTATAAAATTATTTTAATTTTTTGATTTCATATATCGCATCCTGTTTACGTTGTTCAATATTTGAATGTTATAATAATTAATTTCAATATCAATATATTGAATTCATTGAAATTTTTTTTAGAGAAAACATATTTTTATGAGTAAATATAATTTTACACCAATATCATGAGTTGTGTTTATTAACATGAAATATTTTGTATTATAAATAATAAAATTATATTTTTTTGACATCAAAACTGATACACATTTCATATATCATGGTAATTTTATAACTAGATAATAGAATCGTCTCTATTTATTTTATTTGAAAAAACATGACAATGGTTCAAAAATGTGTAACATAGTTTTCTATGTAAAATATAATTTTATAATATGATTTATTTTACTCTATTAAAATATATAAATTATAAAAACAGGTAATATAACTTCAATTCTCATTCTTATATAATGAATATGAGTAATGGAATTTGTAATGACAGTGATTTTTCACTATTCAACCAAAAATCAACTTATTTATAAAAAAATGTAAAATATAAATGTAATATATTTTAAATTTTTGAACAGAAAAAGATATCCATGTTATCATATTTTATTTATAATATCTAAAAATGTTACTTTTGTGTTTAACATGATACATTTTTAGTATGCTGACTAAATAATATGGAATTCATTGAGAAAATTTTTATGGAACTATTGATTATCAGTTATAGTAGAATCACATTTAATACACCTAGACATATTATGATCTACTTTTAGAGGTGAAGGGGAGATGATTAGAACCACTAATGGTATTTGATCTTGAGGTTAAGTTTTGTCATATGATGAATCATAGAACATGTATAATATTGTAAATCGTCATCTATATAATATGGTGAGAGTGGCATTGGATACGAATATACAGAAATCCACATTTAATTGAGAAAATGATTTTTTATGTATTTCATTTATCAATAGAATTTGAAGATTTCATGGAGTATGGACCAAGGGTGTTTTTGAGACAAATAAATAACACTCCTTACAATGGTTTTAAGTAACAAAAAATGTTCTATGTATGAATGTGCTATATTTTTTGAAGATTAATTTTCAATATAGTTAAAACAATTACAACACCTGATTCACCCCAATTCATGTGTGTCTGTATAGATCCACTATGAATATCAATTAGAATCAAATTTTATGGTCCCTCTAACTGGGTTTTAATTTGAATTCAATATAGTTTTGGTAAAGACATGGACATTACATATAATTTTTTTATATATATATGGGATTATTATGTGTCTAAAAAATTTGTGGCATGTGATTCCAAGGACTGAAGAGACAATAATTTATATTTTTGAATTTTTTTAGGTATATTCAGTAAACGTTTGGGTGAAATTTTCTATATTTTGAACCGGTGCTCTGAATAAAAATCTGAGGGCACTGTTGAATCCGCAGCGCCAGGAATCGCTTACGGGAAGCTTAAAATTGACTGGAAAGGGTCGGATGAAAAATTTATTTCTTCGAATTTAAAAAAATAAATAAATAACTAAAGATTCATTTATTTTATTTTGTTCCACTGTTTGAAAATTGGCGGTGCGACTACAGTACAACATCAGACCGTTTAATGGCTTGACACTTAGGTTGTGTAACCGCACCGCTGGTAGAATTAATAGGTTGAGTATCCGCACCATTGGGAGAGTTAATAGGTTCATTAACTCAACTCATTAATTAATCCCATTAATTGTGTGGTGGTTGTTCCCCAATTTTCCCCTATTTAATAAAATCTTGGTCTTGGGTTTTGGGAGAGATACAAGAGGAAGCATTGAAGAATCGTTGGAGACTTTCCACTCTGATGAATAACGATGATCGACTCATGGTCATTGGAGGAATCGACGAAAGAAAATAAGTGTCGACGAACAAATTCATACCTAGACCCTACTTCCTCATCAGCAGCACCTTCCAACGAAATCAAGGATGTGGGGTTTCATTGTTTACCTATATGTTGTTTCATTCTTAAAATGCTTCTCGTGTTATTATACTAACATGGAGGGTGCAGGCAAAACAAACAAGGCACAGACCCTCCACGGAACTCGCTTATGGTTCTTTTCTCTGTGGGAAACCAGAAGATATGGCGGAAAGGTGGATGCAAGGGCTGTGTAGCGTAGAAATCATCCTAAGAGTCCCGTAGGCATGAAAGATATAAAAAACGGACCACCAGAGTTTAATCGGTGGCCCGTAAAAGCTATGTCGGGGCAGCGACGCGAGCGACCGAGGGAGGTGGTGGCCAACATCCAGCAGCTGCGAAGGAACGGCGGTGCCTAAAGGCGCCGCGGTTGAAAAACGAGCGGTCGGGCAGCGTCGACCGCGTTGAAGCAGGCTAGTGGGATGCAAAGGATGTTAGTGGCTTCGAGTCGTGGAAGAGGGCGGACCCGCACCCGCGGGTTCATGGTGAGCTGGTCCACATGGACTGGCCAGGTCTTGCGGCACAACACAGTTCCAATGCTGAGACGAAATTGAGCACCATGGATGAGGGTTGCAGCTTCGAGCCATGATGGAGGGCGGACCCACACCCATGGGTCTTTAATGGGTCTGTCCACAGGGACCGGCCAAGAGTTGTGGCACCAACTGGCACCGCATCTTTGAAGACCCGAACGGCCAAAGTTGTCCAGGAGGGGTGCGGACCCCCCATGCTAAGCCAACGGGCCGAGCGATTCCACAGCCCGATGGGCCTCCCCCAGCTAGGTGTGTCGGCCCAGACCTGCTATCCAACGGGCCTAGCTTTCCACCAGCGGGCCTATCCAATGAACTAACAGGCTGAGCCCGTAGCCCAACAGGCTGGACTAGCCCTGGATATACCGGGCCGAGACCAGCCACCTTCGAGCTAGGCCCAGTGGGCTGGGTTGGGTTGGTCCAATCAGGTCAGGTCGTTTGTACGCGGTCCCCCTTTTTCCCCCAATTACGCTTAAACGGGCATATCTCCTAAATCGGGTGTCCATTTGATGAACCTTCAATGGTGCTAGAACCCTTAGGATGATGTAGTCATTTTGAGATACTCTACAAGAGTCTCAAAGAATGTTGGAGAGTGGCTAGGATGGATCGCACTAGAATCCAACCGGGCCCTCAGCACTAAAATGCATATAACTTAGAGACCGGGAGTCCGATAGACACACTGTCTATTGCAATAGAACCCTTAAGACACAGTAGATCATTAGGTTACTTCTTCATCGAACATAGTTCCAGTTGAAATTTGATTGATGGCTTGACAAGCAGTTCTCCCAGGCATGCTTTTTGAGGAACCCTTAGACTAGCGGAGACCTAAAGACTGTTGACTTTCGACTCTGTGTGGCATGACAACCCAATGGGAAGCTCATCTGAGTAACATTGCAGGACCATGGTGGGGAGCGGCTCTATGTTATATGGAAGACCCACGGTACTTGATAAGAGTAGTACCTCAGCAACCCACATTAGGGTGTGATTCTTGTGTGACCCGGTAGACCCTCGGTACACGATGGAGATGATTACCTGAGTAGTTGAAGGTTAGTGGGAAAGACCTCTGTGTGACATGGAAGGCCCACTGTACTCAATATAAGAGGAGTTCTCCAGCAGCCGAGGTGTCTGAGGATGTGACTAATGATGCTACAATTACTACCCTATAATATAGTTGGTGTAAGATGTATATTGCTTTGTGATTTATGATTAAGATCATTCTTTGTCATTTTTCCATTGTGGAATTCTGAGAGACCTATGGGGGTGTCGGGGTCCGTACTGTGTATTATTACACTCACCCCAGCATGGGATTTTCCCACACATTGTTTTGTCTTATGCAGATGACGGGATTCATTGACTATGTCTCATGGATCTAGGACATGACAATGTATGTAGGAGACACATGGATGTGGAGAGCTGTAGTGATATGTTGTACCTACCCTTCAGGTAAGATTATGGTTTGATGGCCTCAAGAGGTATTGTCCCGTTTTCTATTTTTTCATTTCATGGTTTTTTTATGGTTGTACCTTTCTCCTTCTGTTGTATTTTACATGTGCGCAGTGTGACTTGTCTATATGTTTACAGGTTTTGAGGAAATGTCATCCCATTTTCGGGAAATTCAATTTTGTCGCTAGTCTCTAACCCCTGGCCTATTGAAGGCGGGCATGGGGTAGTCATGGCACGGGCCTCGGTGGATGGTCGTGACAATGTTGTATCAAATGACGGTCGGTTCCTCCTCCATGATAGGGAGTCTAATATTTTGTTTTGGGTGAATAGTGTTATGTGTTGTGAGTCCAACAATTATATTTGGAGAGTCCAGTGTTGGTGTAGTGTCCGATGCATCCATACACCATGACAATGAATTCTGTTTTGGCTCAATACATGGAAGCATTGGTTGCATAAGTTCCTCCTTTATATTAATAAGAGTAAGCTCACTAGGTATAACCTTTTAACCGTGGTACATGTTGCTCTATCCCAGGATTCCTCTACATGGATGACTAGCCAGGATCCTGATACGAGGTCATGAAGATAGCCCACCTAGTGAAGAGGTATCCGTTCAGGGACCAGTGCTTGAGATGGCCTCACCGGGTGGTTCACTAGTGCTACAACCACCCGATGGTTAGCATCTTCTGTCGGTGTTTCTGGTAGGGGACATTTGTTTTCTCAGTACCCTACATGAGATTCAGATAAAAAGACCTCCCAGGTTCAATGGAGAGACATATCCTTAGGTTTTTGATGAATGGCTAGAGGCTATGATGCGGGTCTTCCAATTTGTGAGGACATCATCTGACAAGATTGTGATCTTGGGAGTGTGCCTTTTGTAGGGCTCAATTGTGAGATGGTGGAGTATATCCATCCAGACTCATGATGAGGTGAATCTCACTTGTGTTGAAATGGAGTGTCTTTTCCAGGAGGAGTTTTTCCCATGATTTTGCGCTTTGTTCACATTCAGGAGATGCTCCACCTACTAAATGGTAGCATGGTAGTGGTCGAGTACTCATTGAGGTTCACATAGATTTCCCTCTACTCCATAGACATGGTGAAAGACCCTTTCATTAGAGATTGAGCCTTTGAGTAAGGACTCAGGCAGGAGATCAAGGCTTCAGTGGTGTCTCTCTGTATCCCTACCCAGGCCAGGGTGCTGAAGCGAGCCCTTTTAATGGTGGTCTTCTTGGTTGAGCAGGAACCCGCATTTTGAGTTTCCATTAGACCCCTGGTAGTAGATTCATTGGAAATGAGTAGATAGTAGACGCATGGGCCCAATTAAGCCATGTATTTTAGAGGCCAATCCCAGGACTCTCGGTCAGCAGTACGAGGTTCCCAATCCAGAGGGATTCAAACACGAGCCATTATTTGATTTTTGTGTGGAAAGTAGGGACACATGGAATGTGGCTATCAGACCCGCAATACAGATGACCAGAGTATGGTTGAGGGGCTACAAAGAAAACTACACCGGTTCAATTGAGGAGTTCTGTAGGATGGAGGATGGGGTAGGGGAGCTGGCTGAGTGGCCGACGGTGGATTATAGTTCGAGGTGTTACATCTACCACCCCCAGGTGGTCCACCCTGAACATAGGGAGTATGCAATCATGGGAGATCTCATCTCCATGAAGTATAATCTTATGACCACGGTGCTCCAAATATGACTATAGGTACGATATTTGTCTACTCCACCCTAGCTGCATTTCTTATAGACATAGGTGCCAGTCAGTCTTTCATTTCCACGTCACTCATTTAGAGCTTCGGGATTCCAATGGAGCCGTTGGATTGATCCTAACTACCATTGACTCCTAAGGGATATGATTCGATGATTATACATTGATGTAGACAATGTGATCTCACTATAGGCGAGAGCACTGAATGGGATCTCCTAGTATAAGCATCAAACCTTACAACGTCATCTTCGGTTTGTACTGGCAATCCATAGTCCATGCCCAGATCAACTGTTTTAGGTGAAATGTGTGGTGTATCTGTGAGGGTGGGATTAGGTTGTTCTTCACAGGTGATAAGGAAACATTTTTATCATTGGATAGACTTTATCATAGGAGGGTTCAACCAATCACTCATCAGTTTGACTAGCCTCACCATCAGTGTTGTGGATGTGAGGAGTCTAAGCTGTCATGTAGTGGTGGACCAGTATGTATATGTCTTCCTTGATGATTTTCTTTGACAACCCCCTCTTATAGAAGAATATTTTTACATCTACCTATACCACATGATGGCACTAAATCTACACCATCATATCAGATATCCCATGTTGAGCATTGTGAACTGAGGGTACAGTTGGAAGACATTCAGAGGAATGGGTTTGTAAGGTCTAGTTTTTATGCTTTGGAAGACCCGATTTTGTTTACAAAGAAGGGAGATGGGAGACCGAGGCTTTTTGGAATATTGTCACCTGAACCTGGTGACGATGAATAACAAGTATCCTCTACTAAGGATCAATGATATCTTCAACCAGCTGAAGTGAGCATGGTGGTTTTCAAAGATAGACCTCAGATCAGGTTATCTCCAACTCAGGGTACGAGGTGAGGACGTATCGAAGAAAAACATTAGATGTCATTATGGCCATTAAAAGTTCTTGGTGATTCCCTTCGGCATGACCAATGAACCAGTAGTGTTCATGGGTCTCTTGAACAAGATCGGCTAGCATTACCATGATCGCTTCGTGGAAAAGTTCATTGATGACATCTTGGTATACTCGGTGATGGAGGACGAGCCCACTCAACACCTAATGATTGTTTTGGAACACTCTGAGAGCACCTGATTTATGTAATGATCTTTAAGTTCTAGTTCTAGATATAAGATTTAAACTTAATGGGGAATGTTATCTCAGAGGTTGGAGATGAAGTGGATCAAGAAAAGATAGAGGAAGTTCTTTCTTGGGATCCACCCATGAGTGTGACTAAGGTGCAGAGTTTCCTTTGATTGGTTGCATACTACCAACTATTTCTACCTGAATTCTCCAAGTTAGCATCAACCATGTCTGTTTTTATTAAAATGGGGCATCCACTGTTGTGGAAAAAGATGTTCCAGCTACGTTTTTAATAGCTGAGGAGGAGATAGACTAGTGGCCCCATCTTGAGGAAACCAGAAGAGGGCATTAGGTATGTAGTTTACTGTGATGAATCAAGGACCTGACTAGGTTGTGGCATGATTCATGAGTGAGTGTTGATTTCATATAGCTCACGATAGTTGATACATCATGCATAGAACTACGTTACCCATGACTTGGAGTTAGTAGCAGTGGTCTTTTCTAGAATATGTTGCGGCACTACTTGATTAGTGAATGATTTACTATTTAGATTGATCACAAGAGTATAAGGTATATCATCACAATGAAGGACATGAACATGAGGCAGTGGTGATGGATGTATTTACTCAAGGACTATGACATTGAGATATTCTATACTACTGGGAAAGAAAACGTAGTAGCAGAGGCACTCAGTAAGAGGTCTGAATTGTTGTTGATGAGTGAGGAAACATAGCAGCTACTCGCATTGAAAATTACCTTCATGGATATAGATAAAGCAGTTTACCTCCAGTCGATGACTGTTAGTCGCCCATTACTTTAGAATGTTTGGGGGGCTCAGCTTATGGATATTTAATAAAAGGCCCGACATGCTTATATATCCTCAGTACATTCTCCTGAAGGATTTTCTATGGACCAGGAGCACGTCATCCTCTTTAAGGGAAACTCCATGGTACGAGTAACGCTATAAGAGGAGGTGTTGAAGGAGTTCCACACATCCCCTTTGGTGGTACATCTAGGTGTGGAGATGATGTACCATGACCACTGGTGTCAGTACTGGTGGCTAGGGATGAAGAAAGATGTGGAAGATTTCGTATCATGATGTCTCACTTGTTAGCAACTAAAGGCTGAGATGAAGTACCAGCAAGCTTTGCTCAGCCACTTGAGGTACCAGAATGGAACTGGGATGGTGTCTCCATAGACATCATGACATGGCTACCATGTATGTCCAGGGGCCATGATTACATCTGGGGGATCATTGACTGACTCACCAGGACATCCCACACCCTACTCATCTGAGAGCAGGGATTAATAGATAGATTATGATATCTCCAAGTATAGGAGATTGTACATCTTCACTGGGTTACATCAATGATCATATTGGATTGTGATGCTCATTTTACGTCCTTCTTTTTGGAAGGGATGGAAATAGGTGTTAGGGACTCAGCTATGCTTGAGCACCGCATTTCACCCTCAGACAGATGGTCAGACAGTGCAGACTATATAGACAATCGAGGAAATTCATCATGCATGTGTCATTGGTTTTGGCTGCAGTGGTGATGACCACCTACCACTAGTGGTGTTCACATACAACAATGGTTATGACTCCACCATCGGCATGACACCATTTGAGGTGCTATGCAGGAAACATTGTTGATCACCTATATACTGGACATAGCAAGGGGAGTTATCACTTATGGGTCCAGAGTTGGAATAGGCTACCATATAGATTGTGTAGATCTTCCAGGAGTGGATGTATACTACACAAAGCCGACATAAGTCTTGTGCTGATAAAAGACGAAGACTCATGGATTTTTAGGGGTAGACCAAGTCTTTCTATGGGTCTCACCCCAATGTGGATTATAGAGTTCTGGTCGGGGAGGCAAACTATCTTCGAGGTTTAACGGACCAATCCAGATCCTTAGTAGAGTAGGTGAGGTGGCATACCATCACACTCTTCGCCCACAGATGCACTGGCTGCATAATTGTTTCCACGTGTCACAGGTGAGGAGGTATGTGCATGATCCATCGTACATTATCGACAGTGGTGAGCTGGCCATCGACGATGGGGTGACGTTTGCAGAGTTCCCGATGGAGATAGAGGATTGACAGGAGTGGGTCCTTTGTGGATGGTCTATTCCTCTAGTGTGATTCCATTGGTAGCACAAGAATCTCTAGGAGAGAACATGAGAGTGAAAGGCTATGATAATTGCTCAGTACCCCCATTTGTTTCCATAGTATTTTTGAAACTTTCAGGGGAGAAAATCCCTAAGGAGGGGAGAATGTAAAGACCCAAAAATTTCATATATATGTTTTAATTATTTTAGATTATTATGAGTCTGTGAAAGTTTCTGTATTGTGATTCTGAGGCCTAGAGATCCCAACATGGATTTTTTTTTAACATTTTTTAGGTACATTATGTAAATGTGCAGGCAACGTTTTCTATCTTTTGAACCGATGCCCAGATTAAAAATTTGAGTGCATTGTTGAATATGCAACACCAGGATTCTCTTAAGGGAAGCTTAACTCTGACAGGCATGGGTTGGATGAAAACGATATTTTCGTGGTCAATAAAAATAATAATAAAATAACTAAAGGTTATTATATTTTCTTTTTTTGAAACCATTGGACAATAGTGGTGGGATGCATTGCAATGTCAAACCATTTAATGGCATGACCCTTATGTTGTGTAACCACACTGATGGGAGAATTAATATGTTGAGTAACCACATTGTTTAGATAATAAATAGGTTCATTAATTAAAAACATTAATGAATCCCATTAATTATGCAGTGTGTTTGTCCCCTCTATTCTTCTATTTAATCAAATCTCAGGCATTGGTTTTGTCAGAGCTATGAGGGAAAGCCCTAAAGAAATTCTGATGATTTACTATGTCAACGAAGAATGAGGATCAGTTGACGGTCATTGGAGGAATCAACGGACGATGGAAAGAGACGACGAACACCTTCAGATGCAAAACCTACTTTCTCATCTCTAGAGCTTTCCAATGGGATCAAATTATGGGGTGTCATTGTATATAGTTGAGTTTTTTCCTTCTTAATTTGATTCATGTGTTATTATATTAGTGTGGAGGGTGCATGCCAAAGGAACAAGGTCCAGACACTCCACCGAACTCGGTTATGGTTTTCTACTTCATGATCAACTGGAAGATAAGGCAACAAGGTGGAACCAAGGGCCACGTCGCATAGTAATCATTCCGGGAGGCCCATAGGTGTGAACAAAAAATAAAAATAGACCATTGGATTTTCACTAGTGGCCTGAAGAAGCTACGTCGGTTCGGCAGCACAAGCGACTGAGGGAGGCGGGGGCCTGCGCCCGCAGACGCTGAAGGAACAACGGTGCCAGAAGGCGTCATGGTATACAATGGAGCGGCCGGCAAGCCCCAACCACGTTGAAGCATGCCGGTGCGCTGCGGTGGTGTTCCATGAAGGAATGTCACGACATTAGGCGGCGGCAGAGGGTAGACACATGCCCGTGGGTCCGTTGTGGGATGGTCCGTGTGGACCATCTAGGTGGTGCAGTGCCATCTGACACAGTTGATGATTCGTGTGGCATACCACATATGAGGGTCACAGCTTCGAGCCGCGGCGGAGGGCGGATTCACGACCGTGAGTCCGTAATGGGCCTGTCCACATGGACTGGCCAGGAGGTGTGGCACCAACTGGTGTCGCAGAATCAAATACCTGAATAGTTGAATTCATTCTAGAGAGAAGAAAACCCCATGGGCTCGGCCAACGTGGCGAGCGGTTTCGCGGCCTGTCGGGCCGCACCCATACGGGGGGGCCGGCCCGAACTCGCGGCCTAGCGGGACGGACCGGCATCGCGGCCCTGCAGGCCAAACCCGTGGATGAGTGGGTCGGACCTATACTAGCCATATTGGGTCGAGCCCAACCCAATACGGGCTGAGACCAACGGATCAGGTCAGGTTGGGGAATACTCAGAACCTTTTTTGCCCAGTTACTCTTAAACGGGTGTATCTCCATAACTGGACATCCGATTGACAAATCATCTTCAATGTCAGAAGCCTTTTGACAAGTTGGTCCATTGAGATAACCTATGAGAGACTTAGAGAAATTTGGGGATTGGACGGGCCTGGTCATACTAGAATCTCACAAACCCTTTCGTACTAAAATGCATATAACATACAGACCAAGTGTTCGGTTGGCACACCATCTATTACGATTGGAATCCCTATGACAAGGAAGATCATCATGTTACTTCTTAGAGGACTTTCTTCCGGTTGAAATATGACTAATTTCTTGAGGAGGAGTTCTTTCAAGTGTGCTACGAGTGGAACCCTACGACTAGTTGTGACCAGAAGATTGCTGACTTTCAACTCTGTTTAGCTCGACGACCCAGTGGGAAGCACTTATGTGGGACTTTGTAGACCCACAGTTAGGAGTGCCACTATGTGACGAGGAAGACCCATAGTACTCGACAGCAAAGTACCTAAGCAGGCCAAAGTGGGTAGTGGCTCTCTATGACTTGATAGACCCAAAGTACATGATGGGGAGGTGTATCAAAGTAGTTTCTGGTTAGTGGGAAACCACCTTAGTGTGACTTGGAAAGCCCACTGTACCCAATAGAGGAGATGTTCTCCAACAGCCGAGGTGTTCGACGATGTGACTGATGATGCTGCTGTTACTACCATAGATTATACATTGGGTGAGTTGTCTTTTTATTTGTTCTTTGTGATTGAGATCATGCTTTGTGTTTTTTCCTTTGTGGAATTCGAAGAGACAATTGGGGGACTCGGGGTCCCTTCTGGGTATTTTTATACTCACCCCTGCACGGGCTTCGCCCGAACCTTGTTGTGTCTTGTGTAGATGACGAACAGATTTGACTGAGTCTCAAGGATAAAGGACATGATGTTGTACGGTGGTGACCGGTGCACATGGAGAGCTGCAGTGTTGAGATGTACCTACCGTTCAGGTAAAATTTTTGGTGGACAACCATAGGAGATATTTTCCTTTTTTTCATTATTTCCATTTTATCTAGGCATGTATTCTAGCCCCTTTACATATGTACTTAATTTTGAACAATGTGTTGGTTTTTGGTTGTGGTTGTACCTTTCTACTTCCATTGTGTTTTACTAGTGCGGAGTGTTCCATGTTTGTGTGTGTACAGGTTTTGAGGCAATGCCTTACCATTTTAGGGAAATTCTTTTCTAGTGCTATTCGACAATCCCTAGACTATGGATGTCGGGCCTGGGGTAGTCACTGCATGGGCCCCAGGGGATGGGTCGTGATAATTTTTTAAAAATTTCATAAATTCAATATTTTAAATTACTAAAAAATAGCAAAAAAAATATAAATTCAGATTCCAACCCTTTCATGATATATTTGGAATTGGCTATAAGTAATTCAAAAAACATGAATAAAAAGGAACCCCAAAAAATAGATAATGAGGTCAGTAATGATAGTGGAGAAAACACAAAATAATTTTGTACAGAATAGTAACAATGGTTCAAAATTTGATTAATTTTAACATAAATTTATAATGAAAGAAAAGGTAGTCATAAAAAATGTAATGAATACAGTGGGATATAATCAAAAAGTGAAGGATATAGAACAAAGTAATCTCAAGAAGATAATGATTAAAGGAGAGGAAGATATCTCCAAAAGTGAATATACATTTATTATTCAAAGGGTTGCTACATTATATTCCATTTTATGTTGGTCACAAAAAAAATATAAGACGAGTTTTATATAAACAAGAAGAATTTAAATTGATGAAAGGGATAAAAATATTATCATGATGGTTGATGCTATTATTGAGGAAGATAATTGGTTTCCCTAAAATTTATTTCTATAGTGCATACAATGCTGTGTAGAATTGGTTATACGGGTGATCATATGGCTCTCCAATTTATGATGAATTTCTCTAAAAAAGTGATAAATAATATGAAATAATTTTCTATCAATTTTGATAAATATTTTGTTTTTGTAAATGAATCCACAAAAAATAATAAGGTATAATTCATACCAAAATATTCACTAATCGTAAAGACAGATCGGTTGAATAAGTTGATGATGATAGGGGAATATAAAAAAAGAAGGAATCTTTCGTAATTAATAATTTGAAGATGGAATAATATAAATGGGAAGAATTTCATGATTGCTAGAGTGGAAAATATTTATTCAATCAAATGTGAAGATGGAATTATGTGTCCAATACACATTAGACCATTAAATAAATGAGCCTCTAGGTTGAAAAAATTGTCTCAGCCCTAAAGATCACATTGATGTTCTTATCTTAGTCCATCTTATACTCATTTGATTTGGGTTGTGTATAAATTCTAGGAAATTATGGTTTTGATGATTAAAATGTATCCCTTGGGGTGGGGGGCTCTAAAAATGTTTTAAGATTGAAGATTTTTTACAATTATTATAAAAATTATATATTTAGAAATCATCTTCAATAATAAATAGATGAGGTATAGTTTTCATTATCTCATCACGTTTTTGACATGTATCCATTTTTTATCACTAAATAGTTATTACCTAAAAATGGTGATAATGTAATTTGAAATATAAATGTTATTATGTGTTTGTTAATGTAAGTGAATATTCATAAAAACTCTTGAAAATCTATTTGGAATGACCTAATAATGTGATATTTAGAAGTGGTATTACATTATGATTAGAATATATATTGTTTATTGTTTATCCCATAATTAAATAGATTTTATTAGTCAATGGAGCATTTCTATATAATCATATAGTTTCACCATTCACCTATTTAATTAATTGAGTCTCCAATTAAATGTTGAGAACGTGAAAAGGGGAGATCTAAAAATTAGAGAATATAAATATTAAATTTATAATAGTTAGATAGATTTGATAATTCCTTCTCTGATACCAGGGGTATTAATAACGGAAGAGAACATACTTTTCTATCCTTTGTATATATTTTCAATTTGAGGGATAATGACTAATTTATCCATTAAAAAAACGGAATTGAAATAAATTCAAATTGGGCGAATGATGTTATATTTGATGTATGAATAAAAATTGAATATGTTTTCAGTTATTTACGGTCAATGTAAATGGGATGTATCCATTGATCATGGAATCTAAAAACATTATTATTTATATAAATTAATGTTAAAAAATTTCCCATGAATTTTTTGTAATAATGAAAGGGATTGTTTCTATTTTAGTAGGCCAAAAAATAATATATTTGTAGTGATTATACTAACTTATTGGTTTTTACAATGATAGTGTTGTGATATCTATAATATTCTGTCTGTTGTTTTTATGAATCTAGGAAATAGGGAGGATGATATAAAATTATTTTGTTAATATTACTACAATATTTTGTAATGTATTAAGAGAAATCACCCAATACTTACTAAGGATGGTGTCTAATATGATAATTTTATAAACACTCATGGGTAATGATTTTGGAATAATGGAATTTATTAAAAAATAATAATTTCATTTTAATTATAATTCATTTTATATGTCCAGTATAATATCAAAATGTATAAAATCAGAAGGATAAAATTTATACTACATAAGTATATTCCATTGGTTTAATTCAGAATCTCTTTATCCACAACATATTGAAAATTTTTATATTATTAAATGTATAATAATCCTAAAATATATATGTAAACATCATTTAGGAATGTGTAAACATCAGTATTTATCTATTTTAATAACCCTTAGTGATATTTCCATGGATCCTTTTTTATCTAAGGATAATTCCACTATATGAAAATTAATTTCATACTTATTAAATATAAAAAATTTATATATTAAATTTCTTTACATTGGAATAGAATATTTTAAAGATGTTTTTATATACATGTAATGATGAACCTTTCTTCATATGGACCAACACATAAATAATTTTTTGGACATACATTGATTGTAAACATGAGGTTCCAAATTTCATTTCTAATGGAAAACAATATAAATTATTTAAAATATAAATGTATGTTATTAATGATAGAAAAATACACAAATGGGTTTATTATTAATGTCAAGAAGTTATCAAGATATGATTATCATGTTTTGAAAATAAAAAAACTATAAATAATATATGAGAGAGAATTTCTATTGTATGAAATTATAAATTTTTTAAATGGGTAATTCAAGTGAGAAATTAATTATGTGATTTTAAATTTTAGATTCATGAATTAATATGATAATTCATATTTAATCCATAATTTTAGTATCAATTTAATATTATCATTTGGATGTGGCACTTGATTAAGAGAAATAAACATCACAGGTTTTAATAATAATAAAGATATTGTTGATTCAGTTATCTTGATATTCATCCAGGTTTAAAGGCATTTTATTCAATATATATGAGAGAAAATAAGGATTCTATGCTTTTATATATGAGATAAACCAATGATGGAAGGTGGGGAATTTTTTCCAGCCTGAAATGGAAGGACATAAAAATTAAAAAAATCCCCAAAAAGAAAAAATATATATAGATAAATTTTTTCATCTTTATTTGATATAATATCAAATATTTTTTATGACTCAAGATGAATTAATTGAATTGGTTAATTGGTATTTTTTTACTTGAGTGTGAAATTAATGTTGAATTTTTATATGTTTCTTAGTGAAGATCTCATGCTATTAATTAAGAGATGAACAAAGTCAGAGATAGTTATGTGTATATCTTATAATCAATAAATAAAACTTATGTGATGATTTTTGTTTTAGTTTTTTTTATAATATCATGAACTCATACCTAAATAATTTACTATGATGTTCATTTCATCTATCAAAAAATAATTGAGGATTAATACTGAAATAAATATTTTTATTTATTTATTACACTTTGAGTTGAAAAAATGACACTAAAATTCATCGGAGGAATAATGGTGCATAGAAATTTCATTGTATTGGGATTCATTATACAAGTTGATATTTTCAATTTGTGGGAAAAACAATGAGACCTGGAATGTAACTTAACCATTCATGCATCTGAGTATGAGAGAATCCTAGAAAATAAATAGAGATAACTGTTAGAATTTATTTCGATGGTTATGTGGTCTAGAAATTGATTCTTTTAAAATAACATGAATCTCATGGGGGAAAATAAAGAGATGATACAAATAATTGTTCATGTAATGATTAAGTATTGTGTACTGAGACAATATAGAAATAAAATATTATAGGATCCAATGAGTGATAATAAGAGGAATAAAACTACAACAAGAATATATCCCATTAGTTATGTAATTTTAAAAAAAAAAGAAGAAAAATTGATTGAGTAAAAGAAAATATGATCCACAATATGTATTTCCCATGAGATTGACATGTTAAGACTATTTTTTTATATACTATCATGAATAATGAGTTTTGTGGAGCTAGAAAAAATATTTTTTTACAGATCTTGGATGTTTTTTTGTATATAAAAACTCGTGTTACATGAAACATGTTTCAATATTATAAGGTAGTCAAATATTATGGTAATGAAAAAGAATAATCTATATTGGTGAAGAGTCATACAAATAAAAATTATAATGTACATAAATGGGTATAAAAAGTTTATATGATATCTTCATGAAGATAGGTTCAATGGGATTTATCATTAGTTTATACGCGTAATATTTTGATACTAGACATGTGTAATTTGGTTAGATTTTGTTAGCATAAAAAATCGCACAATCCACATATAATTAATAATAATATTTGTTGGGTAAATCATGTATGAAGAAGAGATTACAATGGAATGGGGTAGGAATCATATGAGGATGAACTATGTAAATAACAAATATTCTAATGTACTAATTTATCTTTCTCACATATAAGTGTATGCTTGTTTTAAAAAATTTCCAAATGTCTTTGTGAATAGATGAGCTTTTCTATCTACAAGGGTTTAAATTTTTATATAATTAATTTAAATTTAGTAAGAAATGAAAAACCCAAAATCAATTAACAATTATTATCTATATAGATCCACTATGACTCTAAATATGGAGCAACCATAAAACTATGATGAAAGAGTACACCAAACGATATTTTTTACTAACTCAAATAAAGGATGGTATTAATGAATTAATTATAATTTTATTGTTTTTATTCATTATTTTAGTAAAGAATGTGATTATATCTATCAAGTATGATATTTTAAACAATGTGACTAATTTCCTAAAAATTAAATATATAACATAAAAAAGAAACTCCAAGTAATTTATTATTATCAATGGAAACTAGTTACCAATACCATGTTATTATCTTTCATCCAAATATTAAAATAATAAAATAAATATAATTTAAAAAATTAAGGATGAATAAATCTTGATAAATAAACTGAATTAAATTTTATCGAGATAATGATAAAAACCATGGCCTAGGGATATCTTCTTCTAATACATATAAATTTCAAATTAATTACAAATCACTCTTTCAATATTAAACTATTTAAAAAGAACCTAAAATAAGGTACCACTCTATAAATATACAAATTGATATATTTTATTACAAATTAAAGATCATAATTTATGAAATAAATTAATAATAATTAAAAGATAATATAATAGTAATAGTTATCACGGATAATAACATGTTCTGACACGTGAATCAAATGTCTCTCAAATTTATTTTCTAGTCACCATGATCACCAATACATATAATTCATGAACAAGGCTAGGATTTCATCTAACCCGACACCCGACCTGGTCTACAAGATGGCCCAATGGGCATTCCTAATAACCAGGGGATAGAAACTACTGTCAGACATCAAATGAAATTTAAGTGGGAATGGTTTCAACGAATGAAGTATGACTGATTAAATAACTAAAACACTAAGCACACATAAATAACCATAACTGATCATAATAAATACATGAAATGATATGGATAAAAATTAAATAGAAGAACGAAGTAAATACTGAATACAAAGGAAAAATGGACTACGCCAATGGAATCTCTATGTGGCCTCTTGGACAACTCCAGCAACAAAAACGAAATTCTCCACCATTAGCACTCAAACAATGACCTCAACATACAAAACTACATGAGTCTACGGACACCAAATGGTACTAGTAGGATGTGAGATAAAAATCTCAGTAGGAAGCCACCAATTAATCCATGTGTTTCCTTTCCTGAAAAAAAAATCAATTGATAATAGGTCGAAATATAGTTATAAAAATAGTTTTTTTAAAATTTCATAAATAAAATCATCTTCTCAAATTTTTCAAAAAAAAATGCACATTATATTTTCACCATGAAACAATATTTCGATTTTAAATTAAAAACCCAAACCAATAAATTCTATGATTTTTCTATAAAAAATAAACAAATAGTGAAAGATAGGTAAAATGCTATAGAACGTAAATAGGAATAGAAAAATTTATTACCCATGGACAATTCATAAACATACCAAGAGATATCCATATATGTATTGGTTCGGAACCACCTCTTGGTGAATGGTGAACCTTCCTAGTCTAAAACCAATTAGTATCTCCCAATTTACCAATCTAGTGGCACATCCCACCTGGCCTCATAGAAAATACATGGGTACCAACCCGTCTAATTGGGGATGGAAGGAAACCAACATTTGATCAAATAAAAGATGTCCATGAACCCAAGGTAAAATTATACTATGTATATAATAGTAACTCACATGTGTGAATCATTCTATCAATCATCACCTCACTTTCATTCTCAAAAATGGACACCACCTATATGATAACCCATATAGAAAATCTCCAATATGTGTTACTACCATACAATGAGTCATTCAAAGTGTCCACCGGGCCATGCCAACACATGGTCATAGAAAACCTCATTCAAAACCTTCAATGATGACAATTGGGAAATTACACATTCAAAATCACATTTCACTTCCAAAAAATGAGATAATGTTCCAATCAGGCCTTCAGTAGTATGAACTCCAATATATAAAAAAGATGATATCAATCATTTCTAAATGAATATTAAATACCAATTTTACAATCATAATTAAAACATGTCATTGATTTTTAAATATATCTTCACTTCCATCACCATTTCAAAGGCAAACTTTATTGCACATAATGTAACCAAATGTGCCAAATAGGCTTCCATTTAATTTACGAACCAACCATTTCTCAAATTTTCATACGGTCATTTCCTCCAATACGATCCTAAAACCACATTCGTGTCATTAGAAGATTTTAGGAACCAGTGATAGAGCATTCAGAGTTGATTTAGGGAAGAAGGATAAAGGGAGGATAATTGTTTTAAAATATAGGTTTCTAATTTGAAAAATTCATCCAATATAATTATCATTTTTGGGCCCATCCATGCGTGAACCAAGTGCACACTTGTATATTTCCACATCAAATGGTACACAACAAGCAACCATGACATTCCTACAAAAACACATTTAAATAAACATTACATGTTTTCTAACAAATCCAGTAATCCATAAATTAACTTCATGCCAAAAACATTAATGATTCACACACACACAATTACAACAATATATTTATAGTATAAATAAGTCTAATCACTTCACACAATGAAAATTTTCGTTTTGAAAGAACAAGTGGTATATCTGTAAACACTTCAAATGCACATAATCTTTGTCATATTTCAAGAATCATTCTGAAAATATATTTTTAACAATTTCTACAAATCCCAAAACACTATAATAATAACAAAAATAATACCTATCTTTGTGAACCATATTTAAAAATTAGTTGGAATCACACCTTCATCAATGGGTTGTGCCAAAACGTAAAATAATGGAATCACCTACTTCAACTGTGTATGAATGTGAGGAAACTATCAAAGAAGGGATATTATGGCCCCCAGGATGGACCACATACCCTATATCTAAATAAATTGTCCAATATTACCCAACCATAACACTACGGTTCGTCCATGTGTGAACCTTACCATGAATGGGGGGAAATCAAGGAGAAAAGGAGATAAAGATGCGGAAAACGCTTACCTGATGAGAGATCTGCACAAAACTTATAGGAGCACATATAATCTAAGGAGGGAATAAGGGGAAAGTATCCCAAGGCTCCACTAGGACCATTTGAACATGATGGATAAAGAATGAGGTTATATGGGGTAAAATCATAAAATGGGAAAATATGGAATTTTAAGACTTGAAATCAGGGCCGATCGCATGGTCGGCCACATGGTTTACCAAACTATTCACCAACCATGTGGTAGCCACTTCCAAAGAGATAAATGACTACATGAAAACCCACACAGCCTCTCCCACCATGCGCAAACCATGTGGTATCTTTTTTTAAGAAGGAACCGACCACACAACTAGACGGCATGATTTGAAATATTATGGTCAAATTATGTGGTAGATTCTATACAACACTTGGACATTCCACATGGGTACCTAGGCCAAAATACATGGTTTACAATAACTGTGTGGTACCCGATTGCATGCCAAAATCCTCCAAGACTTCCAAAATATGAAAAATTTACCCGGAACTCAACCCAAACCTCATCTAAAAAGATCCTAGAAAAATAAAAAAAATGAAATTAATGTGTTTCCAAGGTCGTGGTGTGACATTTCTCCACACCATAAACACCATATGCCCCTATAAAGTAACCTAGCCAAAAGACAATCGAAACTCATATCCATTCCTGATCATAACTGAGAGAAAACTATAAACCTTGGGGTTACTATTTACTCCACAAGTCACGCTTCACCATTTGAGAATAAAAAACATCATAATAATGAGGGGATAACATGAGATAGTTATTCCCACCACTAGAACACATCTAACATTGGAGATTTCAAACCTAACCAAACTACTATAACATAAACAGGATACCCACAATGAGAAAACCCCGCAAACCCTGACCACAAAAATGAGGGAACTCCCTAAATAAACAAAAAACCCTTTATAAAAGGATGAATAAAAACACCTATGAGGATATGGATTTCCCATGGCAATCAAAGACTACCAACATAATTGGATGGCATACAAACTAAAATAAATTCAACCCAAATAGTGAAGTGCCATAACAATTAATTTATTCCATAAATATCGATCACATTCAAACATGCCCAACTAAAACCAAGACCAGCCCACATAAGGGTCAAGCACACTTAAAAAACAAAATACTATTCAAAGATCCAGATTAAGATAAATAAAACCACTCAAGTTACAAAATAATGAGTCCATCACACTATTATATCATAAATATTATCTCACAATGTTGGAAACAACTACAGTAAGGAGAAATTAAATGTCTCTATCCCAACATGGGAAAACAAATATCGGCCAAGGATTCACACACCCCCGGTAACTCCTGATTGTGTGTGAGCTTTACTCATAGGATTGTGGATAGATCCCTAATGAATAAATCATCTCATGTATCACATTCAGGTACTGGAATCCACCAATCAAAACTCCTTCTTTATGAAAATGACCATACAAAACTTTTCCAAATGTCTCAAATGGCAAAAATTATGGAAGGTATTTGGAAGGATGAAACAGGATGGCTTCAAAGGCCCGAACCGGCCACACTGATGGGACACAAAAGAGTGGTTTGAAAAACTGGAGGTTATAACAATCAAAGGAGACTTCATATAAATAGGTTCCCCTAGTATTCACTCTTTTTCTAATGGTAAACCATTACAAATGACAAGAGATACCATATTGGAAACTCCAAATGCTCTGTAAACAAACTCATCTAGAAATGTTTCATCCACCAACATCACGAACTGATATTCATTTGAAGAGAGGAATTCCTCCTTGATCTCTAGATGAGGACCCTCAAGGAAAAGGGAATCCTTCAATAGATCATGCAAAGCTACATCCGGTGAAAAGTAAACCAGCTCCTTGAAAGGTTTGATATTGGCCATCACCGTCCTCTAGCCTTAAAAAATTCTCATGACCTCTTCCTTATTTTCTTCTTATTTTCCCCCTATGGTACAAACCATAATAAAAAGATAGATTTTAACACATTTCTCATTATCCAAAATTCATTTATGGTAGGGAACACATCTCAAATATGTCCAAATCTACACCATCAAACAAACCTAGAATTGTGAAAACTCTAACAGCTTCAGGATTCCCCAATGATCTAAATACATATTCTACCTCTTTAATCCACTCAACATACTCTAATAGATCATGATATTTATGAAGCATATGAAATAACTGAGAATAAACAAAAACTGGGCATGAATCATTAGAAATTTTTGGGACCTTATTGGGTGGTATATCCTAAACACTGTGTAAAAGAAAAATTCTAATGCCATCATTTTACCAAAACCCGATCGAAAGAAACATCTTCTGAAAAAACAAAAGGCTCACAAAAATGAAAGCATACAAACATAGCCAAAAATACTCATTCAAAACTCCCCCATTTTTTTAATTTTCAAAACCGCCTTAATTTATTACTATATTACAAACACAAAATCCACGCTTGAAAAAACAAAACCCACATTTGAAAAAATAACTAATTTCTATAATAATTTTCCCCTTTTAAAAAAACTTTGGAAAATAATATGGACAATAATTTGATCTCAAATACACACACTTGGAATCCCATGATCCATCACAAATGTGTTCATTAATTTTCATTCATACATTACAACACGCACTTTCCACACATACCCACATACATGAGTTCTTTCATGAATATTATCGATGGTCATTCATACCATTTATTCATCTATAACCAAGAATTCAGTAAATTTTCAATCCAAAATATATTCCATTAATCACACTTTTACATGTTAAAACCCATCTAAATTAAATAATTATCATTTAAAAAAATATTTTCACTTTCAGAAACACACTACACCAACTAATACCATGATGATACACCACTCGCACCAAGCCATTAGAATGACGAACTTGTAGTCATGATTATCTCGATGACATGGTAGTGAGCCATTCCATAGGAAAGGATCAACTACAAGGAGGTACTTAAACCAAGTACATGAGATCCACATCGTCCACTACTCCATGTTAGATAATGAAGTTATACCATCTCACCTCCATTGTCATCCCTCAATCCAAATAAAAAAATGACTTAGATTTTTGACAATCTCGGGTAAATTAAGGATTACAATGATAAGGAGTTCTTGACGCTCTTACCGTTCCTATCTCCGAATTCTAGATATTCCTAATATTTATTATTTATGAAACCCAAAATAGTATGTACCTCCATTGATACCATATTTTCGTAAACCAGGATTGGATTCCATCCAACCAGACTCTCATCTTCGTATGTGGCATGGCCCAAAGGGATATCTTGATACCCACAGGTTGGAAATTAATATCAGACATATAATGAAATAAATTTGGGAATATTTTCATAACAATATAATAAGATAAAATTAATATATAAACAAACAATCAGCCATCAATAACGAAAAATAATCATGATAAATACATTGACTATTCCATATAGAAATATAATTGAAGAATGAACAAAAATAGAATACAAAGTAAAAATGGACTACACCAATAGAATCTCCATGTGACTTATTCAGGACCTCTAACCACAATACTAAAATAATCCACCACTATCACTCGAAATAAGAACCTAAACCTATAAAATAAGTCGGTTCTACCAACACTGAATGGTACAAGTAGGGTTTGAACTAATCTGCTAAGCAGGAAACCACCAAAGAATGGATATGTTTCCTTTCCTAAAAACAATCCATTAATAGTTGTTTAAAACACATTAATAAAATTAGTTTTTTCATAATTCAATAAATAAACACATCATATCCATTTTTTAAAATAATTCACAATATATTTCCACCTTCAAAAAATATTTCAATTTTAAAACCAAACCCCTAACCAAATGATACCATTTTTGTTTTGAAAAATAAATAAACAGTGCATGATGGGGGAAACATACAACCAAAATTATACATGCACTTATAATTTTAGTACCAATCGGATTTTCTTAAGAAACCCTAGAGTAATCCTTGGACGTAAACGATTCGGAACAACCTGCTAGAAAATGGTGGAGCTCCCAAATCTATAACCAATCGGATTCCCTGAACTAACCAATCTAGTGGCCTAAACCTTATCGCCTTTCAGAAAATCCATGGGTACGAAAAAATATAATATGTTATAGAAATCATCCATCACTCGATCCATTAAATGACTCCCAAGAACCCATGGAAAAGTAATATAGTGTTAGTTGGTGGCCCTCATACATGTGACTCATCCTACCTATCGTCGCTCCAAGGTGCCTACCCCAAAATGGAAAACAAATATACAATAACCCATATTGGGAAATCCCCAATAGGTGTTCCCATCATACAATTAGTCATTCGACGTGCCAATTAGGTTGTCACATCTCATTGTTTTTCAAACCCTTTTTCAAATCCTTCAACTATGATAACCTGGAAATTACAAATTCCTAATCACATTTAATTTCCAAAAAATGAGATAAGGATCCTACAAGACCTTCAATGCATTCCACTCTAATATATAATGAAGATGATAAAAATCTTTTCTAAAAAATTTAAATACAAATTTTACATTCATAATTTCTAAATGGGCCTTTGAGTTCTAAATACAACCTCACTTCCAACACCATTTCAAAGAAAAGGTGAATTGAACATTATGTAACCAATAGTGCCAAATGTGATTTCATTTTATTTAGGAACCAAAAATTTCCAAAAGTGATGATGTAATGGAATGTCACTAGAAAATTGAAAAGCATGATTACAAGACAACATTAATAACATGTTCCACATGTAACGGAAAAGAAGACTACAACAAGCATTGTGAGATCCTACTTGGTCATCTTCTATCAATCTCCATCCTATCAGCACACAATCAAGTGTTTGAGGCTGCATGCTTCCCTTTGTAAACAACTGCATCCATGTAATCTACTCTGGGTACCAAACAGCTCCTGGAGAGGGTGTGAGATAAATCTTAGTGAGCCACCACCAACAGTGTCTATAACATCTGTCCCATGTAATAGAATACAACCGTGTTCATTCATGAATATAGAAATTAAGAAAACAATGCAATATAACTAAATAATGAAGTACCTGCTTCAAACCTCAGCTGGTGTCTTAACCTAAAACCAGGTCATTTTATTTATGTAATTACCATTTAATGTTAATAGGTCACATGAGGAGAATCCACCACAGACATCACCTAATGATAGTATATGTAGTGAAGGTCTCATGACGTAACAAGGAAACAGGAAAATTATATCCAGTGAGGGAGTTCTAGGGTAATAACCATGGTAACATAAGCTGATAGAAATATAACTCAGTAGTATCTATGTCTAGCTATGGGGTAAGCGTGTAATCCTAGGAGAATAATCCAAGGCATTATACAATGAGGTGCCTACCAATTCCAAAGTGATCCACCAAGTTAAAATGGGGAAATGAAATGATATGACATATGGTATTTAACAATGGAACCTACTAGTAAATGCTTTATCCAATGAGTGTATCCATGGAATCAGGTAATAATGAAAGGGACCCAAAGGTAGTATACCAGGAATCCAAGGAATAGAAAAGAATGAGACTCTAGGTGGATATCATCCTAAGGAAACCATATCCTTGAATCAGAATGGGATTCCAAAGACAGAAGTTATTCTCCTCTCATAATCCAAGGTGATCTTCAGTTAGTCCATTCCTATTTTATATTATTATCTTTTAATAATTCATTTTTTTCAAGTCTTTCCTTCCATTATTGTGGGTAGGTCAAGTATATTGGAAACCATTTATTTATTGGTCATATCCTTTTCTTATATTAGTGTGGGCATGCCATGTATCATTGAAAACATTTAATCAAGTCTTAGTTATCCATTAAGACTTATTCAGTTAATGAGTTTCACTATGCTACCATCCATTATTATGGTAACAGGTGCTACAAACATGTAACATTTATTAAATCTCTTCTGATAGGGCCAAGAGATAAACATACTATACATTCCCTTTCACATTTCATATTTCACTTTTTATAAACATTTGTAAGCACTTAACTTAGGCGGGTCATGTGGTGAGCATACATGGAACATGCCATTATAAAATTCTCATCAATGAAAATTCATTTATTAGAATAAGGCTCACCTTTAAGAAGGTCAAGAATGGTCACACCCAAACAGTGGCTCAAATGTGTCAAAACACAAAAATCCATACTATATAATAACCATCGACATGGGGTGTATAGAGTTGTGGGTGTAACCACTAATAACTAATCACTTTATTAGAAAGAGAATGATCATACAATTCTAACAAGTTTAATCATGGAATGTAAATTCATGATATGCTTTCAAACAAAAAATGGTGGGCCCCTCATGTACATTCAAAAACCAGAAACATTAGGGATAAGTTATAGACCACCTGCCTTAGGGTTGAACGATCCTCCTCCTCTAGTATCAAACCTTGTTTTTCCTCGGTTCAGAGTAGATCGATGAAAAGGTGAAAAACAATCACATGGTGATATATTGGTCAAGAGTGAAAGTGAAGAATAATGGATAAAAGGGAATCAAGTACATTCAGTTGGGCGTCCATTGTCTTGAACAAAAGCTCAATCAGATGCCGGACGAAGGAGATCTCTTGATCCCTAGATTTCACCTTAAAAAAGCACTAAAGGGGTGAAAATGGAGGAAAATCCCATGTGTTCTTCAATTAGGAGGAAGTGAAGGATTAATTTATCATTAAGGGAGTTTTGGAAATTTTATATAGTTTTTCAGTCTGTGCACATTTTTTCTAAATGGTTTTCCAAACCGTGCGCAAACCGTGTGAGAAGGTTCTGCTCAAAAACTCTTCCTCCACACAGTTTGATCAAATTGTGCACCATCCATGCATGGTTTACTAGGAAAGAGGGGGACTTCACGTGGTTTATCTGCATAGTCATGTTCCAACTGTGCGGGGTTCCACTATTCGAAAAAACACATTCTTCACGGTTTGAAAAACTTGTAGAGATCTCGAACAATTTACTCTAAACTATGTGCATAGTCTGTTTTCTCCAACAAAAAAGATTGGTTCTAGGATCTGAACAATCCATGGACTCCCTTATAACCCTAAGTAACTCATTAGGCATCTATATTAAGTCAAAATCAAATATTTATACTGAAAATTAAAGGATCCATACCTGATGAAAAACTGGGTTCTTATGGTCTTCCCCACTTAAAAGAACTCGTTCCCCGAGTTCACCATTCAGGGTAAGGAAACATTGTTTTTGAACAACTCAACCCACTAAGAATGTAAATCTTCATCCCTCTCCCAAGTCACATTTTGTACTCATCTGTGCTACCATACCACCCATATGAGAGGGGCATACATGCCTCATAGAGCCTTCATGCTTCGGTTAACAATGCATACTAGCTATTTCTCAAAGGTAGCATCAGCATCTAACTCAAATTCCTCAGGATCAAAGGTATGATTTTCCACAGTAAATTATTGGAGAAGCTATAAGACATGTAAAACATCATTCATGGAATGGTACCTCTTGGGTATTATCAACTGATAAGCTACCGGCCTGACATTCTCTTGAATCTGGAATGACCCAACATAAAGAGACCACAACATTCACTACTTTCTTAACATTCTATTCCCTATCATGGGTGATACCTGAAGAAAAACATGATCCACAACATTGATCTGAAGAGGTATTCAATGGAAATCCGTACAATATTTCTATCTAGACAAAGAAGTAGGTGTACGCTTCCTAATCATTTGAACCTATTATGAAGACTTCTAAATGAAACGGGGACCTGAGAGAGATACCTCAACTACCTCTAGCTAGCACTAGGGTAAATGGAATTCGCTACCATATATGTCCTCAAAAGGAAACATCTAAATTGTCACTTAAAAATAGTTATTATAGGCTAACTCGAAGAGATGGATATGCTTCTCCCATGAAACGTCAAAATCAAGGATATATGCTCGGTGAATATCTCCCCAAACCTCAATTGTCTGTTCTTATTTTCCATCGGTCTGAGGGTGAAGGGTTGGGCTTAGAAGCACCTGAGTTACCATATCATTCGACAACCCCTTCCCAAACCATGAAGGGAAATGAGAATCCCTACCTGCAATGATAGTTTGTGGAACTCCATGTAGTCATATGATATCATAGACATATAGTATCCCCAGTACATCAACTGATAATTTCTCTTGAATAATAATTAAGTGGGACGATTTCATTAGTCGGTCAATGACTACCTAGATAACATCTCTACCCCTTGGTGACCTAGGTATTCCGATTACAAAATCCATAGAAACATCTTCCCATTTCCATTCTGGTAGTATAAGTGGTTGTAACATGCCGGAAGGTCTATGGTTCTCCGCCTTCACCTACTGAAAGGTGGAACACCTAGTGATAAAGCATGCAATCTGATGTTTCATCCTAGGACACCAATACTAGTGTCTTATATCTCAATACATCTTTGAGATGCCTGGATGAACATCCAACTAGGATGTGTGGGAATATTTCATCAACTCATCTCTCGCATTTTTAGGTACCCAAATACGTCCATGTAGATGCATGACATCATCTCTATCCACAGACCAATCTAAAGGTGGGTTATCTCTTGATATAATCACATTAAGAACAAAACCGTCAGGTTCTATAAACTTCCTACTCTTCACCTTATCAAGGAGGGAGGAGGTAACTATTAATGATTAGAGGTAATACTACTCATGACTGTTATGAATCTCTACATGAAGATTAGAAAAGATATCCATTAACTTCCATTCATCACTGGATTCCTATACAACCTTCATTTTATATTTCTAACTTAAGTAATCTATAACCAAATTGACATTTCCATACCTATAGGAATGCTCAATATCATATTATTGTAGATATTCAACCCATATTTGCTGTTGAAGGTTCATTTCATGCTGAGAAAAGATATACCTAAGGCTCTTGTGATCGGTATACACCAAAAATCACTAACGAAATAGATAGTGTCTCCAGTAATGTATTGCATGGACAACTGCGGCTAATTCGAGGTCGTGTATTTGGTAATTTACCTCGTGAGGCCTCAACTACCGAGATCTATACTATAACATCGCAGGAAAATAAAGAATATGACCTTTTCATTTTTATTAATATTTTTGAATAAATATTAATTTTATTTTAAAGGGGATTCTATATTAAATGGCTTACATGACATGAAACAACGAGTTTCATTGAAATCTTATGTTTCACACTAATAATAAAATATTTTTATTTTAAATTGTAGTTAACACCTAGCCGTTGTATTGGTGGTAATTAATGGAACTAACTTAATTATGATAATATATGTTTCTTAAATGTTTTTACATTCATCCCATAAAATTTAGAGTCATAAAATGTAAATGAATCTATTTTTAAGCATAATTTACTTTAAAAGGGAGATTTACCTCCTTTTGATGGAGAACCCTTTTTAAATATAGTTTTTGTTACATTTAAATTATATATTTGACAAAATAATTTTCAACATTATAATCGGGACATCAAAATTTACTTTGGATGAAATTTTGATATTTTTCTGATAATGTTCATTTTTAATGAATAGTAAAACAAATGCTGTATTTTAATTCAAAACTGCCATTTAATATAATTTATTTATATGTTTAGATTATCTTTTTAATTGTTTTTAATGCATAAATAGATTATATTTTTACCATTTAAACCAAATTTGACATTGGAAGTAATTTTACTTTAAAATTGGACATTAACAAGTATCAAACTTTTGATGCTTATTATTTTTTAAAAACACACTTTTAGTTTTGACAACTGGAATTAATTATAAAATTTATTAATTCAACTTCTATGTTTTGAATTTGGTAAAATAGAAATCATTTTTTAATTTGGAATATCAAATTTATCTTAGAGTTAAATTTCGGAATTTTTCTGAAAACCTTGAATTTTTGATGAATAGTGAAACCACTAAGTAGTAGTCAAAAACAGACTTTTTCATTTAAATGAAATTTTACCGCTTCTGTGAATTTAATTTCAAAAATACAACAAACATGTTTGTAATTAGTAAGTAAAATGTGGTTCAATGGGATTAAATTTTTTTTGGTGAATAGTTCATTTTCTCTTTTATTAACCACGATTAAAGTTAATTAGGGTAATTTAAGGTAAAAATAATGTTATAATAATAAAAAAATTATCTTGAAACTTTTCCTAACCATATTAGATAAGCAATGGACGACCAAGAAAATCCATTGGTCAATTTTGAGACCCCATGGAGCCACATGGGTAAGATAATGACCTTAATAACTTTTTATTTAAAGTAAAAATAAAAATGTCTTCAAAATGTATTGTTTTACTAAAAAAATTCCATGGAATTATATAAGTTATATACTCGACTATAAATATTAATTTGAAATATATAATAATTTCCCACATCATGGTATTTTCTTAATAATTTTTCATCATCATAAAAATAAAATTATTTATGACACGATGATGATGCAGTGTTTAGGTCATTAATGGATAATTTAAATAAATAAGAAGATAAAAATGAAAACAATATACCAAACTCTTCCAATTATTATTGGAAGATTTTACATTGAACATGGGACACCTTATAATTGAATTTAATTATTTTTGGACCTTTAGAAACTGAAAATCATTATATAATAAAATAATATTTTCAAACATTCCAATAGATCCTCACCTCTCCATAATAAAATCCCTCACTTCCTACCCATTTCCCACACATGTCAAGCCCCTGGCTCGTCCATACATTTCCCCAAAATTATCCCATGATCTCTATATTTGTCATAGAAGCCTTACCTTATTCAGAAAGTACATCAAGATTCCATTTTTGATCAAACCAAAGGGAGTTACCCGATTTAAAGGTAAAGTCTTCTATAAAGTTCT
This sequence comes from Viscum album, assembly GCA_963277665.1. Classification (NCBI taxonomy): domain Eukaryota; kingdom Viridiplantae; phylum Streptophyta; class Magnoliopsida; order Santalales; family Viscaceae; genus Viscum; species Viscum album. The sequence continues at coordinate 711,797,168 of OY728163.1, read as the reverse complement.
TTTGTTTTATTTTACTTCTCCATCCCCCTAAACTATTTTTATTACATTAATGTATAACAACACCATTATCATAAATATAAAAGGATATTTTTATGAGATTTACTCTAGAAAAACATACAAAAACCTCCACCTAATGGGTAATGAACATACTATTTCAGTGGACGATGAACTACTGCCTCAAGAAACGATGATTGTTCAATCATCTCCCATCACCTCTCACGGTTGTCATTATGATGGATATGTATCTATATATGATATATATGATATTTATTTTTTCTTTATTATTCTGTATTTTACTTTTTATAGCATACCTTTATGGTTCTTATAATGGGTAACCACAATAATTTCATTAGAGGAAGTGCGTACTACCGCCACCTCAATGTGATATGACTTGTTCATGCCATACGTGGAACATATAAAGGATAGAATTTATGAACATATGTAACATATATGAAATAAATATTATACTGAAAATATAATATACCTATTAACCACTATGATTTCATTTCATTAAAATATGAAATAGAAATGAAAGTAGCGTTCATGCGTACGTACGGCTTACCGTCTCCATGAACGGTGCATTTCATTTCTTATACCCAAATGTTGTGTACTATTATAAATACATATATATAATAGATATATATGATATATATGAAATCTGAATGATGAATATCATTCTGGAGATAATTTACTTTTGACCACATGGACAATTTATAATTATAAAAAGTTCATTTTTTACTCAAGTTCCAAAAATTTACAAAATGACCTATATGAGCTCAAATAATTAAATAATTTTTGTAGAAAGTTAATAAGTAATATTAAAGGAATAATAAACTTGAAAAAATATTCTTAAGCAATTATATATTAACTTATGTTTATAATTCAGGATGCACAAGGAATATACGAGCGAGTCAAGTCGGAAAATGAAGTAAGGGATTCTTATCTCGCTTTTAATTCCGTGATATTTCCATTGTTCACCACTTATTTATAAAATGTGGTGTATTTTGTAGTTCCATTGGATATATCGTATCATTATTATCTTTATATTCATGGAATTATAAGATTTTTTGGTGGTTATTAATTTTTGGTCATACAATTCGATTGAATACTACGTGGTAAGTGTTTTCATCTCACTTCTTATTCCTGTGAGATTCTTGATATATTTGTTACTATTTACCTTTTTTGGTTTTTGTAATTATCATGATTGTACTAATTGTGTAATATAATATAATTTATTTGTATTTACACATTCAATATATGATTCTTCTTTCATGGGGTGTATGTTTCGAATGTTATAAACCCTATATGGGAATCATTCACCCTTTTCTTTTAATTAATGGCTTCCTTTATGTTATGTCTTATAGTTCAATTTTATTAAGTAGGGGATTGTTATTATATATATTTCTTAATTTCCATTGGATTTAAAAATGATGATAGACCCTTTCTGGTCTCATAAATTGATTTTCTAAATTTTTTAGTGATGCTGTTAGGCTGCCGAATTTTCGTAAAAGAAATCACACTTTCTCTATCTTTTCAATTTTTGTTTTCATGTGGTGTGTCTATCTAATATCCACACCATGATATTATTTATTATTAATATGTCTCTATACTAAAAAATTATCCATTTATGTATCAGATACCTTTTTCCTACTCTTTTATTATTTTCTGAAACAAGGTTATATATCAATTATGCTAAAGAAATTTCATCTCAAAATTTCCCTCTCATTCTCTCTAGAAATTTTCTTTTTTATATATGTGAATACCCATACCTATTTAGATTCTATGGGTGTTCATGGTTATAAAAAAATGATATATTTGATTCTCTATTTTACGTATATGTGACCCTCACTCCCTTTCCATAGGTTATAAATGACATAATGATCTTATTTTTAAGATCTTTTAAAACATCCCCATTTTGAAATGAACCCAGTTCTTTTATTATATATTGGTTATTTATAAAATGATTGATTATAATCTATGTGGATCACATGAAATTTAAGTCATATTAAGGTTTTTCCCTGATATCTCTCCAATTCATTGGGTAAAGAATTAATCTCTAGAGATGACAAGTTTCACGATACCTTGGTGAATAACCTTGGTAATTTTAATGACATCTTGGGGATGGACCTTGGTGATATTCTCATGAATATATTAATAAAATTTTGTATCCATATATTCATGTTATGATTCGTGTTAAATTTTTATGATATGCGTCTTTTACCATTGCTCATGTATATATGTGTTTCATCAAGTTCTTATTGATATCACAAGTAAACTAATTACCTTTCTTTCCTTACTGGGCCTTCTGCTCACCAATTCCTTTGATTTTATGTCTCCAAGTTATGAGATTCAGAAATTTTACATAATATGAACTTTTAAAGAAGCTTATCAAGGGTATTTAAAGGAGTTTATATGTTTTCATGTTTTTATTCCAAATTTCCAAGTCACTAGACTATAAAGAACCTCAGTTTGTAAATTGTAATGAAAAGTTATGAAATAAAATGGAGGGATGAAATATTTGGTATCAAATTATAGTTTAGTTATTTATTGAAATAAGTGTATAAAAACATTATTAAGAACCCTATATAAATTTTTAAATATAGGATATCTTCCAGGTATTTTTGTGAGTATGGAGTAAGTGGTTTATCAAATAAATAAATCTCAATCTGGATACAAGAAGAACTATATTAATGTGTTGTGATGAAAATGAAAGGTAAGTGAAAACCATTAAGGTTAAAATATGTTATGGTTATTTTTAGTTTTTATGAAGATTAAATCACGCAGACCGTGTGACAACCCATCGCGTCGGACAAAGCTGTGGGAATCAAACCCACAACCAACGTGCGATTGGGTTTTATCGCCTACCACTGGCCTACGTGAAGTCCCTGGTTAGTATGACTTATTCATTTTAGTTAAATGATTTTATAGATCAAGAATAAGTTAATTTTGGGAACTAATTATTTATCAAATGGATAACTTTATTATAGGAAAATGATATGGTGATTAAATGATAATGTTTTTTTGGAAGATGTCTTCTCTTTTGGAATACAATATGCCTAAGGAAAATAAAATACTACTGGATTTCATTTGTGGAGGAATGGTTGATTTTTTTTAATAATATATGTATTTATTGTGGACATATTTTTATTTGGGTTATTTCATGAAAATTATTTACGTAGCATAGAGAATATGAGATTAGGTTCATTACACTTTAGTATGAGACTTTAAGAGTAGTTGATGTTATTTGGAGATAAATGATTGGATTTTTTGTGGAAGACTATGTGATTCAATCTTTCTGATTTATGGGTTTCAAACATAGATTGGATTATTTTGATCAATTTTTAGGATGATTGTGTATTGAATGTTATTTCTTGACCATTGGGTACTTTTTGTTTAATTTTGGTGATTAATAGTAGTATTTCTTTTTATAATGGCTTATCTTTTATGGGGATTATATGATCTCGTACTAACAATTTTGGATTTAGTTGATGTATAAATAGAACGGCAATATATAGTTCTTTTTTGGATTATGTGATTCTCTAGAAGTTCATTCTTTTGCTTTTGATGTGACCAAGTCTTTTTAAATGCACATTTTTTTGTAGAAAAGATTAGTTTTTCTAGAAACTTATTAAAGGATGAACGTATACATGCTGATAATTATATTCACAAATTTTTTTATTCTATGTAGTAAATTAATTACTCAAAATTATGTAAATGAATGAAAAACAGAAATATTCTTGGTGTACGTTTCCTATGGGGTAATCAAAGACCATTTACAAACATCATAAGTTTGTGATTTTTATTTGGTTAAATTTCTCCTAATCATGTTTTCTATCACTATCCATCAGAACTTGACCCTTTGTTTTCTCTTCCATATCCACGTTTACCTACATGGAATCATAGTATGTCTTAACTCAGGAGACCTTTGTATTTATCTTTCTTTCTTTTAAAGTGGTAGTTTTACATACTCTTTCTCTGATTACGGACATGCAATGAAGTTTCCAACCCCAATTTTAAAATTGTGATGATGCAATTTCCAAAAGGTGGGAAGAATATAACATCTCAGGAAAATAAATAATATGAAATTTTCATATTAATTAATATTTTTTAATTAAATATGAATTTAATTTTAAAGGGGAATCTATATTCAATGGAGTACATGACACGAAACAACAGGTTTCTTTGAAATCTTACGTTGCACACTAATAATATAATATTATAATTTTAAATAGTAGTTAACACCTAGCCTTTGTATTGGCGTAAATTAATATAACTAACTTAATTATTATTACATATGTTTGTTAAATGTTTTTACATTCATCCAATAAAAGCCATAGGCTTAAACTGTAAATGAATCTAATTTTAAGCATAATTTACTTTAAAAGGGTGTTTTAACGCCTTTTGATGGATAACCACTTTTTAATCTAATTTTTTTCTCTTATACATATTATATTTGACAAAATAATTTTCATCTTTAGAATCGCGACGTCAAAATTTACATTGGATGAAATTATGATATTTTTCTGATAATGTTCATTTTTAATGAATAGTGAAAAAATGCTGTATTTTAATTCAAAACTTCCATTTAATATTATTTAATTATATGTTTATATAATCAATTTAATTGATTTTAATGTGTTCATAGATTATATATTTACCATTTAACCAAATTTTGTCCATTGTAAGTAATTTTAATTTGAAATTGGACATTAAAAAGTATAAATCTTTTGATGGTTATTATTACTTGAAAACACGCCTTTTATTTTGACGAAGGGAATTAATTATAAAATTAACTAAATAAACTCATATGTTTTTAATATTTTAAAATATAAATCATTTATTAATTTTAAATATCAAATTTATCTTCGAATGAATTTTTGAAATTTTTCTGAAAACCTTCAATTTTTGATGAATAGTGAAACCACTATATAGTAGTTAAAGAACTATCTTTTTCATTTAAATGAAACATTACTTCCTCAATGATTTTAATTTCAAAAATACAACATACATGGTTTTCATTAGTAATTAAAACATGGTTCAATGGTATTAAAATAATTTTTGGTGATTAGTAACTTTTGACTTTTATTAACCATGATTATAGGTAATTAGGGTAATTTAAGGTAAAACTAATGTTACAATAATAAAAACATAACTTGACACTTTTTCTAACCTTATTTGATGAGTAATGATCGACCATGACAATCCCTGCATAAATTTAGGGACCCCATTGTGCCACTTGGGTAAGATAATGACATTAATAACTTTTTATTTAAAGTAAAAATAAAAATGTCATAAACATGTATTGTTTTATTAAAACAATTTTTACATGGGGTTATATAAGTTAGAATTTAAATTATAAATATTAATTGGAATGATAAAAAGATTTCCTACATCATGGTATTTCTTTTATTCTTTTTAGACATCAAATTAAAAAAATTATTTATGACACAATAATGAAGCAGTGTTTACGTCATTAATGGATGATTTAAATAAATAAGAAGATAAAAATTTAAACAATATCCAAAACATGTCTAATTATTATTGGATGATTTTATTTCAAACTTCATCCACCTTATATTTGACTTTATGAATTTTTGGACATTTAAAACTGAATATCATTATATAATAAAATAATATTTTCAAACATTCCAAAATAGCCCCTCCTCTCCCGTATAAAGGCCCTCACTTCCTTCCCATTTATCACACATCCCAAGCCCTTGGCTTGTTCTAACTCTTCCCAAATAATCTCCCAAGATCTATATATTCATCCAAGAAGCCTTTAATGAGGCAGAAAGCATTTCAAGAGACCCTTTTGTTTCAAACCAAACAGAGTTACCCGATTTAAAGGTAACATCTTCTATTAAGTTCTTTTGTTTTATGTTACTTCTACATCCCCCTTAAATATTTTTATTACTTTATTTTATAGAAACACCAGTATCCTAAATATTCAATGTATTTGTTTTAAGAATTATTAGAGCTACACTTTCACACACCTCCATCTAATGGGTAAAGACCATATTGTTTCAGTGGATGGAGAACTAGTGCCCCACGAAATGATGATTGTTCAAATATCTCATACCGCCTCTCATGGAGGCCATTATGATGGGACTATATCTATATATTATATTTATTATATTTATGTTTTCTTTATGAATCTGTATTTCCTTTTTATAGTATACCAATATGGTTCCCATAATGGATAAATGCGATAATTTCATTAGAGGAAGTGCGGACTACCGCCCCCACAAAGTGATATGACTCGTTCATTCCATACGTGGAATGTAAAAGGATAGAATTTATAAACTTTTGTAACTTAAATGACATACATATTATACTGAAATTATAATACAGCTATCAAAAACTATGATTTTATTTCATTAAAATATGAAATAGAAATGAATGTAGCGTTCATGCGTATGTACGGTTTACCGTCTCCATAAACAGTGCATTTCATTTCTTATCTGAAAATGATATATACTATTATAAATATAAGGCCCCAGCCTTAAAACTTACTTAATATTGAATTAAATGAATAATTCACATTTAGGATCTTTTCAGGTTTAGAGTTTTAGAGAATTAGAACATAACTATTACATCTTAAAAGATTACAAAGTAGACACTTCTACTAAGTCTCCATAAAATAATATCTCTTAAAAAGAATGATGTCTAGATTCCATGTTTTAGATAGCATGAAATTCCCTTGATCCCATCCTTGACCTTATTCCACTTTAAGTCCTGTGAAAAACATTTCGAAAAACATGGGGTGAGCATAAAAAGCTCAGTAAGGGATACAAAAATAATGAAAACTGTTAGTTTTTCAAACATCAAGTAAACCATGTGTACTATATCAAAGTAATACCTTCACCTTCATGAAGTAGTAAAAAAAATCTTCACTGAATAAAGTATCATTACTTACCTTTTTGTAACAAAAGGATTACCATAAAACACATATAAAGAACACATAGAATATATAAAGGTAACTTGGGACATAAACATACTTAAGTGGAATAACCATACGGTCGACTTCCACACATATCACTTAATAGAATAGCCATACGGCCAATTTCCATACATACTTAATGTAATAGCCATACTGCCGAATTCCATACCCAATGCATTGGAGGTTATAACGTAACCACCCATCCTGGTATTCACGACACCACCCGTCATATAGTTTATAACGTAACCACCCGTTAAAATGTCCAAGTACAAGTATAAAATCATAAAACATAAAACCAATATAAAGGAATGATAACATTTCCACATTTCAATCACAAGATATCAATACAAAACATTGATATAATAAAAACGCTTTCAAAACCATTTTCAATACCAAAATAAAATAATGTTAAAACTTTGTATTTATTTTTCATTAAAAATTGATGGCTTGTAGAGGAAGCTGAAACTCAAATAATGGTCACGGCGGCAGAGAAGTCGTTGTCGCCGCATAAGTACAGAAAGAAAAACATTCCCTTTTTGTCGTTTAGTAAAATGCTTCGTATAAAAAAGATTCCTTTTGAATAAACGTAAAATTCAAAGGGGTTTATACACCGTTTAAAAGAAAGTTGTGTATAAAACCAAATATGCCTCAATGAAAGGAGATTGAGACGAAGTCCCTTACCTTGGGTCAGACTTGACTCGATCGTTCTTTAACGTCCTGAATAATAAACTTGAGTCAATTTATACTTGATTAAGAACCTTTTTAAAGTTCATTATTCTTTTTATATCACTTATTGCCATGTTATAAACATTATGTAACCATTTAAGTTAATAATGTTTGTTTTGTCAATATTTGGTTTTTAAGTCGAAAGTTGACTTCTTACAATTACATGTTGTTCATGTGGTCAAAAGTTCCTTATATCTAGAATGAAATTCCTGATTTGGATATAATATGTATCATATATATCCAGCATATACATGTATTTATAATATTACATAATCATTTAGAGGTAATAAATGAAATGCACCGTTCATGGAGACGGTAAGCCGTACGTACGCATGAACGCTACTTTCATTTCTTTGTCATATTAGTGGAATTAAAACTAAATGAGAGGTATGTATATATTAATTCCAGAATTATATTCATCATTTAGATATATCATTAATTATATATATACATTATATACATGTAATTTTAATAGTACATTACATTTGGGGATAAGAAATGAAATGCACCGTTCATGGAGACGGTAAGCCGTACGTACGCATGAACGCTACTTTCATTTCTATCTCATACTTTAATGGAAAGAAATAATAATTATATAGAGGTATATTATAATTCCAGTATAACATCATATATAATAACTTTAAATCCATCCTTTACACGTCCCACATATGGCATTAACGAATCACATCACTTTTAGGGGGCGGTAGTCCGCACTTCCTTAAATGAAGATATCGTGTTTACCCATAATGGAAACCATAAATGTATGACAAAAATGAAAAATACAGAATCTTAAAGAAAACATAAACATATTATATATCATATATAAAAATTGTGACATCATAATGGCCACCCTTGAAGGTGTTAAATGAGTATTGAACAATCATCGTTTCGGGAGGCAGAATTTCGCCATCCATGGAAACCGTATGTTCTTTAACCATTTGATGTAGTTATGTGAGAGTGTAGCTCAAATAAATATTATAACAACATCCTATTATATTTAATATACTTGTGTTGTTACAAAATAAGTAAATAAAAATAGTTTAGAGGGTTGGAGAAGCAAAATAAAACAAATGAACAAGAGAGAATGAATTACCTTTAAAAGTGTAACTCCCTTTTGATTTGAGCCTAAAGGCTTCCTTTGAAAGGATTATGCCCAAAGGGAATCCTCTAGGATGAGGAGAGGGATGTGGAGAGAGTAAATGAGCAGGGGTTGGCCGAGACAAAGGCTTGAGGAGTGTGTGAAATGAGGTAGAGGTGGGGGGTTTTATAAGAGGAGAGGAGGGGAACTTTTGGAAAGTCAAGAAATATTACTTTATTTGAAAATGTGATTCGGTTTTAAAAGGTCCCACATTGATATAATTCGTGGATAAGGTGATAAGGGTTCGAAATCCACTCATCCAATTGGTTTTGGACATGTGTAGGTTTTAGAGTTTTCATTATCTTTCCATTTTATTTAAATCGTCAAATAATGATGTCATCACTGCATCATTATTATGTCATATATAATTTAATTTATTTAATGTCTAAAAATTATAAAATAAATACTATGATGTAGGAAATCGTTTTATCTTTCCAATTACTATTTATAATCAAAATTTGGATTTGTATAACCCCACTCAAAAATTATTTTAGTAAAACAATTTATGTTAGTGTCATTTTCACTTTAACATTAAATAAAAATATATTAATGTCATTTTCCAACTAAATTGGCTCCATGGGGTCCCCAAGTTGGCCCATGGCTTGTCTTGGTCGGCCATGAATCACCCAATAGGTGTAGGACAAGTGTCATGGTGTTTTCACATTCTTATAATACCATTTTTACCTTAAACTACACTAATTATCTCTAATCGCGATTAAAAACTTAATATTTTACTATTCACCAAAAAATTATTATAATCTCATTGAACCACATTTTACTTCTTAATGACAACCATGTATGTCGGATTTTCAAAATTCAATACACATTAGTGGTAAACATTCATTTAACTGAAAAATTAGTTTGCTTGATTACCACTTAGTGGTTTCACTATTCATCAAAAATTGAAGTTTTTTAGAAAATTACCAAAAATTCACCCTAAGCTATATTTGATATTCCGAATTCAAAAATGAAGTCCATTTTACAAAATTCAAAACATATAAGTCAAATTAGTTAATTTAATAATTAATTCCCGCTGTCATGACAAATAGCTTGTTTTTGTGAAACAATAAGTATCAAAAGATTGACACCAGTTTAAGTCTAATTTCAAAATGAAATTGATTCCAATGACCACCATTGGATAAAATGGTAAAAATATATTCTAATTTCACTTCAAAACCAATTCAAAACATAATCTAATCATATAAATAAATTAGATTAAAAAGAGGTTTTGAATTAAAATACAACATTTTACACTATTCATAAAAAAATGAACTTTATCAGAAAGGTACCAAAAATTTACACAAAGTAAATTTTGATGTCACGATTCTAAAGAAGAGTTATATTTGGTCCAAAATAAAGTATAAGAGTGATCAAAACTATATTTAATGACGGTTCACCATTAAAAGGTGATAAGTGAACCTTTAGTGAAAATTAGAGTATATATGCCCTAAAATTGAACTCTTTCCGTATTTTAAGCCTTTATCTTTTATTGGGTAAATGTATAAACATTTAAAAACATATCTAATCATATTTTAGTTATTTCTATCCATTCCCGCCAGTACAACGGCTACTTGTTAACTAACATTTAAAATAATATTATTTTATTACTAGTGTGCTACGTAAGTTTCAAAGAAACTCATCGTTGCGTATCGGGTACGCTATCGAACATAGCAGCCCCTTTAAAATAAAATTAATATTTAATTCGTAAATATTAATAGATATGAAAATTCTTTATTATTTATTTACCTGGGATGTTACATCCTTCCCCCCTTTTGGGAATTGCGTCCTCGCAATTTTATTCACTTATCAAAATAAGTGGGGATATTTATCCCTCATAGCATTTTCAGATTCCCACGTTGCCTCTTAAATCACATAGGTTTTCCACAAAACCTTTACCTGATGAATCACCTTATTCCGTAACACTTGCTCCCTGTGGTCAAGAATCTGGACCGGTTGTTCCTCATAAGATAGGTTCTCTTTCAGCTAAACTACCTCTGGACTCAAAACATGAGATGGATCTGGCATATACTTTCTAATAATCGAAACGTGAAAAACATTGTGTACCTGAGATAAACTCGGAGGTAAAGCCACTCAGTATGCAACTGATCCAACTCTTTCCAGAATTTCGTATGGTCCAACCAACCATGGACTCAACTTTCCTTTCTTACCAAATCTCATCACACTTTTCCAAGGAGAAACCTTGATAAAAACATGATCACCTACCTCAAAAGATAGATCCTTCCTCCGGTTATCCGCATAACTCTTCTGCATGCTCTCAGCTGTTCTCATGTGTTTTCTGAATCAACTGAACTTTTTCTGCCATCTCTTCTACCAATTCTGGTCCTATCAGCTTCCTTTCACCCACTTCATTCCAAAATGCTGGAGTTCGACACCGCTTCCTATATAATGCCTCAAATAGTGCCATCTGTATACTGGAATGAAAGCTATTATTATAAGAAAACTCAACCAAAGAAAGATGTTGGTCCCAACTTCCCTGATAATCCATAGAACAAGCTCGTAGCATATCTTCCAATGTCTGGATTGTTCGTTCTGAATGCCCATCTGATTGAGGATGAAAAGCTGTACTAAAATTTTAATTCAGTACCCAACGACTTCTGAAGGCCTTTCCAAAAGATAGAAGTAAACCTGGGATCACGATCTGATACAATGGAGAGAGGAACTCCATGTAACCTGACTATTTCTTTAAGATACAAACTGGAAAGTTGATCAAGAGAGAAAGTATCTCGTATAGAAAGGAAAAGAGAAGATTTAGTCAAGTGATCAACAATAACCTAGATTTCATTATTAACTTGAGATGTCCTTGGTAATCCCACAACAAAGTCCATGGGTATGTTTTCCCATTTCCACTCTGGCACTGGTAAAGGCTGAAGCATCCCTGCCGCTCTACTTTAACCTGTTGACATGTCAAAAACTTCACAGTAAAATCAGAAATGTCTCTTTTCATTCCATCCTACCAGTAATACTCCCGCAGATCTCTATACATCCTAGTACTGCCCGGATGAACTGAAAACAGGGAACTATGAGCCTCACATAACAACACATTCTTCAACTGTGAATCACAAGGCACACATAACCTCTTCACAAACCTCAAAACACAAACACAAACTTATCCAAGAACTCATGGAAAATTTTATTCATAAGTTCCATGAATACAGTAGGTGCATTGGTTAACCCAAAAGGCATAACTACAAATTCATAATGGCCATATCTATTATGGAACGCTGTCTTCGGAACGTCTGCTTCTTTTACTTTCAACTGATGGTACCCCGACCTCATGTCAATCTTCGAAAAATACTGAGCTCCCTGGAGATGATACCACTTCATTCGATGGCCCAAAATCTTCTGAAGTTGTTGCAAAGGATTTCACCACCCCTTTTTGCTTGTAGTCTAGCTGCATTCCCCCAGTTGAGTTCTTCGTTGGACACTCGTTTTCATAATGACCCATTTCATTACACTTAAAACATCTTACCATTGGCTTTTCATTTCCTGCTTGATCATCTTCCTTACAGTTACGAGAAATATGACCAGACTTACCACACCGAAAGCACTTACCATAATTGGATAAACATTCTCCAGGATGCATTTTACCACACTTCTCACAGGATGGATATTTTGTTTTCTTACCTCCTTTCTTATTTGATGAATTCTTCCCCTTTTCCTGCCAACTAGATCTCTTATTCTGTTGTTTGTCATAGAACACATGATCATCGGAAAACTCCATTTCCACCTTCTCCGTACATCGAACAAGTTTTTCATAACTTTTGAACTCACGAGAAGCTAAAGCCCTTCGATACTTTGGCTTTAACCCTGAGTAAAAACGGTTTATTTTACTATCAAGATCTCGTATGGAGTTTGGAGCATACCTTGCCAATCGAGTGAACTTTTCTTCATAAGTAGCCACTGAATCATCCTCCTGCCTCAATTCTAGGAACTGTTTTTCCATCCTAAGACGAACCACCTTAGGAAAATATTTATCAAGAAACATACTTTTTAATTCGTCCCAGTGAAGATCCTCAATCTCATCACTATCCCTTATATTTTTCACCATCGACCACCACTGATCAGCTTCACCTTCAAAACGGTAAATAACAAGACTAACCTTTTGATGTTCTGAACACCCCATGACATCAAAAATATTCTCCAGTGCTTTAATCCACCCTTCAGCTTGCACAGGGTCAGATGATCCTCTGAATGATGGGGGATGTTGCCTCATGAAATGTTCCACCACTGACATGTTCCACTGCGGTTGATCTGGCTGATCTCGTGCATGGATACCACCACCATTTATAGCCTGAGTCAACTATGCCATCACTGCAACAAACTGTTCAGTTCCGATTCCGACCATCTCAGGTTGCTGATTTGGAAGGTTATATTCCTCCTGATGTCTTCCCAACATAGCTGCTTTGTTTCCTCTGCGGAAAACCATTCTGAACACAGAAATATCTTAGGCGAAGCAACATGGTAATCCGTAAATGCTATATCATTTCAATCATATTATAATTTAACACTTTTCTAACTCCTAAAGTTGCCTAAACCGACCTTTGATACCAACTATAAGGCCCCAACCTTAAACCTTACTTAATATTGAATTAAATGAATAATTCACATTGAGGATCTTTTCAGGTTTAGAGTTTTAGAGAATTAGAAGATAACTATTACATCTTAAAAGATTACAAAGTAGACACTTCTACTAAGTCTCCATAAAATAAAAACTCTTAAAAAGAAATATGTCTAGATTCCATGTTTTAGATAGCATGAAATTCCCTTGATCCCATCCTTGACCTTATTCCACTTTAAGTCCTGTGAAAAACATTTCGAAAAACATTGGGTGAGCATAAAAAGCTCAGTAAGGGATACAAAAATAATGAAAACTGTTAGTTTTTCAAACATCAAGTAAACCATGTATACTATATCAAAGTAATACCTTCACCTTCATGAAGTAGTAAAAAAAATCTTCACTGAATAAAGTATCATTACATACCTTTTTGTAACCAAAGGATTACCATAAAACCCATATAAAGAACACATAGAATATATAAAGGTAACTTGGGACATAAACATACTTAAGTGGAATAACCATACGGTCGACTTCCACACATATCACTTAATGGAATAGCCATACGGCCAATTTCCATACATACTTAATGGAATAGCCATACGACCGACTTCCATACCCAATGCATTGGAGGTTATAATGTAACCACCCATCCTGGTATTCACGGCACCACCCGTCATATGGTTTATAACGTAACCACCCATTAAAATGTCCAAGTACCAGTATAAAATCATAAAACATAAAACCAATATAAAGGAATGATAACATTTCCACATTTCAATCACAGGATATCAATACAACACATTGATATAATAAAAACACTTTCAAAACCATTTTCAATACCAAAATAAAATTAAGTTAAAACTTTGTATTTATTTTTCATTAAAAAAATGATGGCTTGTAGAGGAAGCTGAAACTCAAATAATGGTCACGGCGGTGGAGAAGTCGTTGTTGCCGCATAAGTACGGAAAGAAAAACATTCCCTTTTTGTCTTTTAGTAAAATGCTTCGTATAAGAAAGATTCCTATTGAATAAACGTAAAAGTCAAAGGGGTTTATACATCGTTTAAAAGAAAGTTGTGTATAAAACCAAATATGCCTCAATGAAAGGAGATTGAGACGAAGTCCCTTACCTTGGGTCCGACTTGACTCGATCGTTATTTAACGTACAGAATAATAAACTTGAGTTAATTTATACTTGATTAAGAACCTTTTTAAAGTTCATTATTCATTTTATATCACTTATTTCCATGTTATAAACATTATGTAAACATTTAAGTTAATAATGTTTGTTTTGTCAATATTTGGTTCTTAAGTCGAAAGTTGACTTCTTACAATTACATGTTGTTCATGTGGTCAGAAGTTATTTATATCCAGAATGAAATTCCCGATTTGGATATAATATGTATCATATATATCCAGAATATAAATGTATTTATAATATTACATAATCATTTAGAGGTAATAAATGAAATGCACCGTTCATGGAGACGGTAAGCCGTACGTACGCATGAACGCTACTTTCATTTCTTTGTCATATTAGTGGAATTAAAACTAAATGAGAGGTATGTATATTTTAATTCCAGAATTATATTCATCATTTAGATATATCATTAATTATATATATACATTATATACATGTAATTTTAATAGTACATTACATTTGGGGATAAGAAATGAAATGCACCGTTCATGGAGACGGTAAGCCGTACGTACGCATGAACGCTACTTTCATTTCTATCTCATAATTTAATGGAAAGAAATAATAATTATATAGAGGTATATTATAATTCCAGTATAACATCATATATAATAACTTTAAATCCATCCTTTACACGTCCCACATATGGCATTAACGAATCACATCACTTTTAGGGGGCGGTAGTCCGCACTTCCTTAAATGAAGATATCGTGTTTACCCATAATGGAAACAATAAAGGTATGCCAAAAATGAAAAATACATAAGATTAAATAAAACATAAACATATTATATATCATATATAAAAATAGTGACATCATAATGGCCACCCTTGAAGGTGTTAAATGAGTATTGAACAATCATCGTTTCGGGAGGCAGAATTTCGCCATCCATGGAAACCGTATGTTCTTTAACCATTTGATGTAGTTGTGTGAGAGTGTAGCTCAAATAAATATTATAAAAAAAATCCTAGTATATTGAATATATTTGTTTTGTTACAAAAGAAGTAAATAAAAAGAGTTTAGAGGGTTGGAGAAGCAAAATAAAACAAATGAACAAGAGAGAATTAATTACCTTTAAAAGTGTAACTCCCTTTTGATTTGATACTAAAGGCATCCTTTGAAAGGATTATGACCAAAGGGAGTCCTCTAGGATGAGGAGAGGAATGTGGAGAGAGTAAATGGGCAGTGGTTGTCCGAGCCAAAGGCTTGAGGAGTGTGTGAAATGAGGTAGAGGTGGGGGCCTTTTATAAGAGGAGAGGAGGGGCACTTTTGGAAGGTAAAGAAATATTACTTTATTTGAAAATGTGTATCGGTTTTAAAAGGTCCCAAATATATATAATTCGTGGATGAGGTGATAAGGGTTCGAAATCCACTCATCCAATTGGTTTTGGACATGTGTAGGTTTTATATTTTTCATTATCTTTCCATTTTATTTAAATCGTCAAATAATGATGTCATCACTGCATCATTATTATGTCATATATAATTTACTTTATTTAATGTCTAAAAATTATAAAAAAAAATACTATGATGTAGGAAATCTTTTTATCTTTCCAATGACTATTTATAATCAAAATTTTGAATTGTATAACCCCACTAAAATATTATTTTAGTAAAACAATATATGTTAGTGTCATTTTCACTTTAACATTAAATAAAAATATATTAATGTCATTTTCCAACTAAAGTGGCTCCATGGGGTCCCCAAGTTGGCCCATGGCTTGTCTTGGTCGGCCATGACTCACCCAATAGGTGTACGACAAGTTTCATGGTGTTTTCACATTCTTATAATACCATTTTTACCTTAAACTACACTAATTACCTCTAATCGCGATTAAAATCTTAATAAGTTACTATTCACCAAAAAATTATTATAATCTCATTGAACCACATTTTACTTCTTAATGAAAACCATGTATGTCGGATATACAAAATTCAATACACATTAGTGGTAAACTTTCATTTAACTGAAAAATCAGTTTGCTTGATTACCACTTAGTGGTTTCACTATTCATCAAAAATTGAAGTTTTTCAGAAAATTACCAAAAATTCAACCTAAGCTATATTTGATATTCCGAATTCAAAAATGAATTCCATTTTACAAAATTCAAAACATATAAGTCAAATTAATTAATTTAATAATTAATTCCCGCTGTCATGACAAATAGCGTGTTTTTGTGAAACAATAAGTATCAAAAGATTGACACCAGTTTAAGTCTAATTTCAAAATGAAATTTGTAACACCCCAAGCTTCCTCGGTATGTTTCCTTTCGAATAATGCAATGACGTGCATTGTACGCAACTTCGAGATTTTAACACACAACAACCAATCAAACTAGCCGTTATGAATAGTAATACCTACTTATAGAAATTATATATATTTTATATTTCAAAATGGACTTCATTTTTGGATTCGGAATATCAAATTTAGCCTAAGGTGAAATTTTGGTACTTTTCGGATAACTTTCATATTTTGATGAATAGTGAAAATTAATAAATTTTAATTAAAAACAACTTTTTTAATCAAAATAATTAATAGTGATAAATTGTGAATTTGAGTGGTTTTAAAGTATATTTAGAATATATTTTTACCATTTAATATAATGTTGGTCATTGGACATAATTTTACAATTAAACCGAACATAAACAAGTGTCAATCTTTTGATAGTTATTATCTCTTAAAAACACGCTTTTTGTTTTGACAGCGGGAATTAATTTTAAATTAATTTCTGCCACTTCTGTGTTTTGAATTTAGAAAAATGGATTCCATATTTGGAATCAGGATGTCCAAATTGTGTAAATAGGTAACTTTTATTTTTAGACATTTTGAATAATTACTGCGGTAAATATTTTATTTACCATGGTTAAGGGTAAATCCGGTAAATAAGGGTTAAACAAATAATATTATAATAATACTAAATTACCCTAAAATGTGTCTTAACCCTATTGGTTGATACATGGTCGACCATGGGCATCTTTGGGTCAATTTTGGGACCCCATGGATCCACTTGTAAGTGATAATGACACTTTATATTAATTAAGTTAAAATGAATACAAAAATGACACAAGCATATATCTTTTAGCAAAACAATTGTTACATAGGGTTATATATGCTGGATTTTAGATTATAAATATTCATTAGAAAGCTAAAACGATTTCCTACATAATTATATTTTATTTATAATTTTTTGACATTAAATAATTTATTTTAGTTATGACACAATGATGATGAAGTAATTACTAAAATAGTAAAAAATTAACATAATTGATATTATAAATACCCAAATAATTATAATATTAAACTTTTAATGAATTAAACAAATTTTCTAGGATAATATGATATATTAGGATTTATGTATTTGACTTTGTTCGAAGTAATCAATCTGTTATGAGTTTCACAAAAATCAACTAGTGAATAGTGTCAAAATTGACATAAAAGAGTTCTTAAAAAAATATTATATTATTAATTGATATTAAATTCCTAAAAATCTATGGTTCGGCCAAGAGACTTATATTATGATAGGTTAATCATTAATGGACCACTTGGGGGTCTTTTGGATGTATATAGTAAGTTTATTAACCATATTATATAAAAATACAAAGAGACATTGTAAAAGTGAAACTAATTAACTTAGAGTTAATACTTAACGATAAGGTTAATATAAGTACCCAAACCTGTCTAAATTATATTGGATGAGTTGTTTTCGACCTATCCCCACCTCAACCTTTGAATAGTCAACTTTGGAGCCATTGGAAACCGAATATGAATTTATTATAAATTAATATTTCTAGCTTTTCCAAAGGTGCCCCTCACCCCTCTTATAAAAGGGCACTCCTCCTTCTCATTTCCTCACACCTCTCAAGCCACTTGGCTCGTCCAAACACTGCCCAACTAAGCTCCCCACATCCCTCTCCTCCTCCTTGAAGCTTCCCCTTAGGCAGAAAGCATTTCAACAAGTCCTTTGGTTCCAACCAAAGTGAGTTACCTAAATTAAAGGTAACGATTTCTCTTAAATTATTTTCATTTATTTTGCTTCTTCAACCCCCAAACTCTTTTTATTTCCCTTCTTTTGTAACAACACCAGTATCCTAAATATACTAGGATGTTGTTATAATAAGTATTCAAACTACACATACACACAACTCCATCTAATGGATGATGAACATAATGTTTCTGTGGATGACAAACTGACGCCTCACGAAACGATGATTGTTCAAAAACATCTTACCGCCTCTCATGGTGGCCATTATGATGGCATTGTAATTAAATATGATATTAATGATATATATTTTATATATAAGCTTCTGTAATTCCATTTTATTTCATACCATTATTCGTTTCATGTCGTATATACATACGATAATTTCATTTGAGGAAGTGCGGACTACCGCCCCCTTAAAATGATATGACTCGTTCATACCACACATGGAACGTATAAAGGATGGTGTTAATGAACTTAAGTAACATATATAAAATATTATATTATACTGGAATAGTAATATACCTATGTATCATTTGGATTCGATTCTTTTAAAATAAAAAATTAAATGGAAGTAGCGTTCGTGCGTACGTACGGACTACCGTCTCCATGAACGCGATGAGATTCATTATCCATCGTATCCATTCAAGTATAATTATCATTTAATGATTTAAAAATGATGTTTAAGGACTTGATATCATTCTGGATATGAATAAGATACAACAAACATGACTTATGTAACAAAACATATAAAAGAAAATGAGTAAGTTAACACCCGAAACGGCGTTAATACTAAGATATTATTAACAAATCAATGTTAAAAGATCATATATGATATCATATTAAAGTAAATGATTCTTGTATTATTCAATAACAATTATTTCACCATTATACAGGAGGTAAACCTACCATCGACCAAGGAAAAAGTACAAAGTAAGGTATTTTCTTATCTCACTTTTAATTCCGTGAGAATTCCATTGATCACCACTTAATTATTGCATGTGGTGTATGTGTACTGCCCATGATTGTATTCATTGTGTTATATACTTTTATTTATGGGTATTTACATCATAATGGTATGATAATTCTTTCATGGGTGTATGTTTCTTAAGTTACCTAATCAATAAGGGAATTTGAGATTTCAACTTCCACTCATTTGGCTTTACGCATATTTCATTGATTATATTACCCCAAGATTATGTGTGGAATCACTATTCATTTGATTATGTCATAATTTCCACTCCCATTCCTGTGGATATAAGTTTGATACACATAATCACTCCATTGATAATTCTCAAGTCATTGATATGAATTTGATAAGAGTAATTTTAACTCATTCTCCATTTATTGAGTTAAACATCCAATTCGTTAGTATTGATTTTACAAGAATATGTGTGAATATACTTTGATTGATTTACACTGAATATCCAATCATATTTAGTGTATTTATATTTGTCACACATAATTATGTCGTTGATTTATCCTTCACCTAAGGATACAACCTTTATGAGAGATTTCATCTCAATTTACATTCCATTGAGACTTCTTTGATGATATACACCAAATCACTTTTATGTGGTGTATATAATGTACTTTGACATAGTATATCATGAATTCCTTTATTCTCATGATATTACAATGTTTTTATTACCTCAATTATTTGTATTCAAGTGTCTCTCTTTTGGTTAGAAACTCTAACAAAAATACCATTTTAAAATGTTTTAAAGAATTATTCTTCTAAATCATGATCATTAATGTCCATATTTTAAAAATGGTTTTAAGGATTTATTTATATGGACATTAATGTTTTAAAATTAAAAATCCTTTTAAAAAGTTTCAAAGTGGTATGGGACACTTTGATTCAAAAATCTATTTTTAAATGGCTTTTTGACAAATAGTGTGACTTTTAAATGATTTCAAGAAAAGGGGGATATTTCTCTCAAATAGTTTTGATGATTATTTTCATCTATGTCAACATCCTTCATTATTCTTGATTGAGGTTAATGTGATACAATACAATCTTCCATATTGTATCGAATGAGTTATGTTTGACTGTGGATGTGCTATTTTTATACCATTCAAGGTTTGTGGTAAAAGTATTGACATTTCGTATGCTAGTTTCAATACGAATGTTTATGTTATGTTTAAAATTGTTCATATGAGGAATGCATTGGACTTAATAAGTGACGGGTGGAGCCCACTATAGCTCCTCGATGCATCGGTAGGTCTCATGAGACAAACTAGTGTCTTGGCACAAGGCCTTGGCAAAATCTTATTTGTAGTCTTGGCACGAGGCCTTGGCTATGTGGTTATGATAGTCTGGCATTATGCATTCCATCATTATGAAAGTGGTTATTGATATTGCATGTGATCATTCGACTAGTAGAATATCCATGTGAGTAAGTAAATGGCATTATTTCATTTTACTTTTTCCATACTATGTTGAAGTTCAATTTTAAAAGGCTTTTGTTTTAGTTATAAATTGCCTTAAGTGTTTATGCTTATTTATGAAAGCTTCTGATATAATTTTATCCTTACTGAGCATCCGAGCTCACCCCTTTCAATGTTTTATTTTTCCCAGGATTATGAAGAAGTAATTTATGAATGACCTGCAGGGATAGTATGAGGGGATATGAAGACAAGATGTTTTTTTATGATGTAATGTAAAAATTTATGGATGTATCTAGTTATTCCAAGGCTACTAAACTAATCGGTCTTTCGAGACTTGATCTTTCTCATGATCATGCCAATGTTATGTAATAATGCACCGACTCTAGGTAATTAGGGTCGGGGCGTTACAGTTGGTATCAGAGGACGTTTAGTACAAACCTTGGTAGCTAGATTTAGATAAACTCTGATTAGAGCACATAGACCTAAGATGAACTTTGAGGAGTAGTATAAAAGAACTTCCTAGAATTTTGGTATTGTAGAGATTTTGTGAGTTTTCCGAGCAATACATCCCTGTCTGGATACGAGCAAGTAGAGGCGGCTCTGGCACAGATGTACCTAGGGGTAAAACCCGAAAACACCGCTTTGAGCTAGACTCGAACGGGAACTGGTGCACGACAACGGGCCTTGCTGCACTCTTGGTTACGACACTCCCGGGGGATATGCTTAGGATAATTTACATTTTCTTTACAAACCAATTTAAGTAATATATATATAAGATGAGAGTAAATGACCTTGGTTAATCCTAATATGTTTCAAATTGAGAATATGGTGACATTTTAATCTCTAAATGATTTTACGACTACTATTACTCACACAATGCTTTATGGTTTTAGTCAATGGCTGGATTCCATGGAAGTCATAGTGACTTTGAGAATGATGTACAAGATGGGAACGGTGGTGGCAATGAGAAACAAAATGGAATGTTGATAGGCGTAAAAGATATCGTCTTTATGCCAAATCAGTTTTCCAAAAATATGATCAACAACATATATATATTAACCAACTCCCAGACTCAACAAGGAAGAGAAAGGTGATAAATGATAAGAGCTCCAGCAATGGAGACCATGGAGAAAAGAACCCTCAATTTTCATCATGCAGGAAATGTGGAAAGAGACACCCAGGAAAGTGTCTCAATGGGACAACGAAATGTTTTACGTGCGGGAAGGAAGGACATAAAGTAAAGAATTGCCGAAGAAAAATGAAGAGTACTATGGAATAAGATAAAAATGGTCCCAAGAGTCCATTTACAGTCATTTGCCGTAAATGTAGGGGACCTGGCCATTACCCGAGTGAATGTCCTATTCTATAGGATATTTTCTTGGTCAAAGAAGAAGCTATGTGGGAATAAATGGTTGGAGAAATGTTTAAAAAGTATTAGCACTCCTTGTTGATGGGTTTACTATGGAATAATTTTCTCTTGTATTTGTAACCCCGCAGTTTGCCATGTGAGAATGATATTTGAGGAAGAATTGTCTCTTCTCTTGTGGATTTGGGTATAAATAACCATTTGGATTTATATGATCATTGGGGTTTGAGAGAATTATAAGTTATTCTAATTTGGGATGAAGATTCAAGGTATGATATAACATTTGTGGTTAAATTTATGATATAGTATTTTGAGGAATTTATCTCATTTTGGCAATGTTATAAAATATAGTTTTTGAAAAAGGACAACACGTAGACCGTGTGACAACCCGTCGCGTCGGACAAAGCTATGGGAATCGAACCCACAACCAAAGTGCGATTGGGATTTATCGCCTACCACTGGACTACGTGAAGTCCCTGGTTAGTGTGACTTTTTTTTTGTTAAATGATTTTATTGATCAATAATAAGTTGATTTGGGTTCTTATTTCATATCAAAAGAATACCCTTGGTATAGGAAAATGATTTGGTGATTAAGTGATAAATGTTATTTTGGAAGATGTTCGCTTTGTTGGAAACACTATATGTCCAAGGAAAATAGAATACTATGGGGTTTCATTTGTGGAGTAATGATAGATTTTTATCTACGTTTTTATTGTGGATTTATAGTGATTTGGGTTATTTATGGAAATGATTAACCTATAATAGATAATATGTGATTAGGTTAATTACTTTTGAGTATGTGACTTTAAGAGTATCTGATGTCATTTGGAGATACAATTTAACATGGGAGACTACATAATCAAATTCTTCTATGTTTTGGGTTTCAATATTAGTTTGGATTATATTAAAGGATTTTAAGGACAATTGGTTATTGAATGGTATCTATTTAACTTTGGGGTATTGTTGGTTTAATTTTAGAAATTAAGATTAGTGCATATTTATCTCAATGAATATCCTTTTGGGGGATCATTAGATCATTCACTGACCATTTTGGTTTTGATTAATCATCAAAGACAATGTAAATATATGGTTTATCCTTCATGGATCATGTGATTCTATAGAAGTTTATTTTATCTCTTCCAATGTGACCAAGTCTTCTTGAATACTCATCGTTTAAAAAAAATGAGTTAGTGGTGGAAATTTATTAAAGAATGAAAATATACTTAAAATGTAAGTATATCTCATAATGTTCTTAGTCAATATCATAAATGAATTCCTCTTCCTTATGTAATGTAACTTAAAAAAAAATGTTGTCCGCTTACTTTCCTACTAGGAGACTAATGGTCGTTTGTCCCAACACAAGTTTGTGGTTTTCTCATTGTTAACTTTCTCCTGATAATGATTTCTATCCCTCTCCATCAGAACTTGACACTTAGTTTATCATCCATATCCATGTTTTCTTACATGGAATCCTAGTATGGGTTATCTTGGATGACCCTTATACCTCTCTTCCTTTCTTTTAAAGTGACAGTTTTATTGACTCTTTTTCCGATGTGGGACTTTCCATTATATTCCCAAGCAAAAATTTAAAAATTGCGAGGACGCACTTTATTGAAGGAGGGTAGAATGTAACACCCCAAGCTTCCTCGGTATGTTTCCTTTCGAATAATGCAATGACGTGCATTGTACGCAACTTCGAGATTTTAACACACCACAACCAATCAAACTAGCCGTTATGAATAGTAATACCTACTTTTAGAAATTATATATATTTTATATTTCAAAATGGACTTCATTTTTGGATTCGGAATATCAAATTTAGCCTAAGGTGAAATTTTGGTACTTTTCGGATAACTTTCATATTTTGATGAATAGTGAAAATTACTAAATTTTAATTAAAAACAACTTTTTTAATCAAAATAATTAATAGTGATAAATTGTGAATTTGAGTGGTTTTAAAGTATATTTAGAATATATTTTTACCATTTAATATAATGTTGGTCATTGGACATAATTTTACAATTAAACCGAACATAAACAAGTGTCAATCTTAGGATAGTTATTATCTCTTAAAAACACGCTTTTTGTTTTGACAACGGGAATTAATTTTAAATTAATTTCTGCCACTTCTGTGTTTTGAATTTAGAAAAATGGATTCCATATTTGGAATCAGGATGTCCAAATTGTGTAAATAGGTAACTTTTATTTTTAGACATTTTGAATAATTACTGCGGTAAATATTTTATTTACCATGGTTAAGGGTAAATCCGGTAAATAAGGGTTAAATAAATAATATTATAATAATACTAAATTACCATAAAATGTGTCTTAACCCTATTGGTTGATACATGGTCTACCATGGTCATCTTTGGGTCAATTTTGGGACCCCATGGATCCACTTGTAAGTGATAATGACACTTTATATTAATTAAGTTAAAATGAATACAAAAATGACACAAACATATATCTTTTAGCCAAACAATTTTTACATAGGGTTATATATGCTGGATTTTAGATTATAAATATTCATTAGAAATCTAAAAAGATTTCCTACATAATTATATTTTATTTATAATTTTTTGACATTAAATAATTTATTTTAGTTATGACACAATGATGATGCAGTAATTACTAAAATAGTAAAAAATTAACATAATTGATATTATAAATACCCAAATAATTATAATATTAAACTTTTAATGAATTAAACAAATTTTCTAGGATAATATGATATATTAGGATTGATTTATTTGACTTTGTTCGAAGTAATCAATCTGTTATGAGTTTCACAAAAATCAACTAGTGAATAGTGTCAAAATTGACATAAAAGAGTTCTTAAAAAAAATATTATATTATTAATTGATATTAAATTCCTAAAAATCTAAGGTTAGGCCAAGAGACTTATATTATGATAGGTTAATCATTAATGGACCACTTGGGGGTCTTTTGGATGTATATAGTAAGTTTATTAACCATATTATATAAAAATACAAAGAGACATTGTAAAAGTGAAACTAATTAACTTAGAGTTAATACTTAAAGATAAGGTTAATATAAGTACCCAAACCTGTCTAAATTCTATTGGATGAGTTGTTTTCGACCTATCCCCACCTCATCCTTTGAATAGTCAACTTTGGAGCCATTGGAAACCGAATATGAATTTATTATAAATTAATATTTCTAGCTTTTCCAATGGTGCCCCTCACCCCTCTTATAAAAGGGCACTCCTCCTTCTCATTTACTCACACCTCTCAAGCCACTTGGCTCGTCCAAACTCTGCCCAAATAATCTCCCCACATCCCTCTCCTCCTCCTTGAAGCTTCCCCTTAGGCAGAAAGCATTTCAACAAGTCCTTTGGTTCCAACCAAAGTGAGTTACCTAAATTAAAGGTAACGATTTCTCTTAAATTATTTTCATTTATTTTGCTTCTTCAACCCCCAAACTCTTTTTATTTCCCTTCTTTTGTAACAACACCAGTATCCTCAATATACTAGGATGTTGTTATAAGAAGTATTCAAACTACACATACACACAACTCCATCTAATGGATGATGAACATAATGTTTCTGTGGATGGCAAACTAACGCCTCACGAAACGATGATTGTTCAAAAACATCTTACCGCCTCTCATGGTGGCCATTATGATGGCACTGTAATTAAATATGATATTAATGATATATATTTTATATATAAGCTTCTGTAATTCCATTTTATTTCATACCATTATTCGTTTCATGTCATATATACATACGATAATTTCATTTGAGGAAGTGCGGACTACCGCCCCCTTAAAATGATATGACTCGTTCATACCACACATGGAACGTATAAAGGATGGTGTTAATGAACTTAAGTAACATATATAAAATATTATATTATACTGGAATAGTAATATACCTATGTATCATTTGGATTCGATTATTTTAAAATAAAAAATTAAATGGAAGTAGCGTTCGTGCGTACATACGGACTACCGTCTCCACAAACGCGATGAGATTCATTATCCATCGTATCCATTCAAGTATAATTATCATTTAATGATTTAAAAATGATGTTTAAGGACTTGATATAATTCTGGATATGAATAAGATACAACAAACATGACTTATGTAACAAAACATATAAAAGAAAATGAGTAAGTTAACACCCGAAACGGCGTTAATACTAAGATATTATTAACAAATCAATGTTAAAAGATCATATATGATATCATATTAAAGTAAATGATTCTTGTATTATTCAATAACAATTATTTCACCATTATACAGGAGGTAAACCTACCATCGACCAAGGAAAAAGTACAAAGTAAGGGATTTTCTTATCTCACTTTTAATTCCGTGAGAATTCCATTGATCACCACTTAATTATTGCATGTGGTGTATGTGTACTGCCCATGATTGTATTCATTGTGTTATATACTTTTATTTATGGGTATTTACATCATAATGGTATGATAATTCTTTCATGGGTGTATGTTTCTTAAGTTACCTAATCAATAAGGGAATTTGAGATTTCAACTTCCACTCATTTGGCTTTACGCATATTTCATTGATTATATTACCCCAAGATTATGTGTGGAATCACTATTCATTTGATTATGTCATAATTTCCACTCCCATTCCTGTGGATATAAGTTTGATACACATAATCACTCCATTGATAATTCAAAAGTCATTGATATGAATTTGATAAGAGTAATTTTAACTCATTCTCCATTTATTGAGTTAAACATCCAATTCGTTAGTATTGATTTTACAAGAATATGTGTGAATATACTTTGATTGATTTACACTGAATATCCAATCATATTTAGTGTATTTATATATGTCACACATAATTATGTCGTTGATTTATCCTTAACCTAAGGATACAACCTTTATGAGAGATTTCATCTCAATTTACATTCCATTGAGACTTCTTTGATGATATACACCAAATCACTTTTATGTGGTGTATATAATGTACTTTGACATAGTATATCATGAATTCCTTTATTCTCATGATATTACAATGTTTTGATTACCTCAATTATTTGTATTCAAGTGTCTCTCTTTTGGTTAGAAACTCTAACCAAAATACCATTTTAAAATGTTTTAAAGAATTATTCTTCTAAATCATGCTCATTAATGTCCATATTTTAAAAATGATTTTAGGGATTTATTTATATGGACATTAAAGTTTTAAAATTAAAAATCCTTTTAAAAAGTTTCAAAGTGGTATGGGACACTTTGATTCAAAAATCTATTTTTAAATGGCTTTTTGACAAATAGTGTGACTTTTAAATGATTTCAAGAAAAGGGGGATATTTCTCTCAAATAGTTTTGATGATTATTTTCATCTATGTCAACATCCTTCATTATTCTTGATTGAGGTTAATGTGATACAATACAATCTTCCATATTGTATCGAATGAGTTATGATTGACTGTGGATGTGCTATTTCTATACCATTCAAGGTTTGTGGTAAAAGTATTGACATTTCGTATGCTAGTTTCAATACGAATGTTTATGTTATGTTTAAACTTGTTCATATGAGGAATGCATTGGACTTAATAAGTGACGGGTGGAGCCCGCTATAGCTCCTTGATGCATCGGTAGGTCTCCTGAGACAAACTAGTGTCTTGGCACAAGGCCTTGGCAAAATCTTATTTGTAGTCTTGGAACGAGGAATTGGATATGTGGTTATGATAGTCTGGCATTATGCATTCCATCATTATGAAAGTGGTTATTGATATTGCATGTTATCATTCGACTAGTAGAATATCCATGTGAGTAAGTAAATGGCATTATTTCATTTTACTTTTGCCATACTATGTTGAAGTTCAATTTTAAAAGGATTTTGTTTTAGTTATAAATTGCCTTAAGTGTTTATGCTTATTTATGAAAGCTTCTGCTATAATTTTATCCTTACTGAGCATCCGAGCTCACCCCTTTCAATGTTTTATTTTTCCCAGGATTATGAAGAAGTAATTTATGAATGACCTGCAGGGATAGTATGAGGGGATATGAAGACAAGATGTTTTTTTTATGATGTAATGTAAAAATTTATGGATGTATCTAGTTATTACAAGGCTACTAAACTAATCGGTCTTTCGAGACTTGATCTTTCTCATGATCATGCCAATGTTATGTAATAATGCACCGACTCTAGGTAATTAGGGTCGAGGCGTTACAAAATTGATTCCAATGACCACCATTGGATAAAATGGTAAAAATATATTCTAATTTCACTTCAAAACAAATTCAAAACATAATCTAATCATATAAATAAATTAGATTAAAAAGAGGTTTTGAATTAAAATACAACATTTTACACTATTCATAAAAAAATGAACTTTATCAGAAAGGTACCAAAAATTTACACAAAGTAAATTTTGATGTCCCGATTCTAAAGAAGAGTTATATTTGTTCCAAAATAAATTATAAGAGTGATAAAAACTATATTTAATGATGGTTCACCATTAAAAGGTGATAAGTGAACCATTAGTGAAAATTAGAGTATATATGCCCTAAAATTGAACTCTTTCCGTATTTTAAGCCGTTATCTTTTATTGGGTAAATGTATAAACATTTAAAAACATATCTAATCATATTTTAGTTATTTATATCCATTCCCACCAGTACAACGGCTACTTGTTAACTAACATTTAAAATAATATTATTTTATTACTAGTGTGCTACGTAAGTTTCAAAGAAACTCATCGTTGCGTATCGGGTACGCTATCGAACATAGCAACCCCTTTAAAATAAAATTAATATTTAATTCGTAAATATTAATAGATATGAAATTTCTTTATTCTTTATTTACCTGGGATGTTACAATAAACACATAAATATAACGTATATATAAGATATATATTACATCTAAATTATGAATATCATTTTGGAGATAATGGACTTTTACCACATGGTCAATTTATAATTATAACAAGTTAGTTTTTGACTCAAGTTCCGAACATTGACAAAATGTCCGATATAAGCTCAAATAATTAACTAATTATTATAGCATGGTAATAAGTAATATGAAAGGAATAATAAACTTGAAAAAATTCTTAATAAAGTACAAAGTAACTTAAGATTATTATTCTGGAAGAACAAGGAACATACAATCAAGTCAAGTCAGACAACGAAGAAAGGGATTATTATCTCACTTATAATTCCATGAGATTTATGTTCTTCGCCGCTTATTTTTAGCATGTAGTGTATTGTGTACTTCCATTGGATATATATTATCAGGATTATCTTTATATTAATGGTATTATTTGATTATTTTGGTGTTTAGTAATTTTTGGTCATACGATTTGATTGAATACAATGTGGTAAGTGATTTTCATCTCACTTCTTATTCTTGTGATATTCATGGTATATTTGCCACTATTTCCTTTTGTGGGTTGTATTTACTTCCCATGATTGTAGTATTTGTTTAATATAATTTAATTTATGGGTATTTACATATTCATTATATGATCCTTCATTCATGGGGTGTACATTTCAAAAGATACCAAAACGGTAAGGGAATCGTTCACCCTCCTCTATTAACTAATGACTTCCTTTATGTTATATCTTATAGTTCAATTTTATTAGGTGGGGTATTGTTCTTATATTTCATTAATACTGTCTATTTCATTTCAAAATGATTAGATACACATTCCTCTCTCATCAATTGAG
Organism: Viscum album; assembly: GCA_963277665.1. Lineage (NCBI taxonomy): Eukaryota > Viridiplantae > Streptophyta > Magnoliopsida > Santalales > Viscaceae > Viscum > Viscum album. The sequence goes on along the minus strand of OY728163.1, from coordinate 711,767,185 downwards.
TTTCTGAATTTTTAAGTGACGCCGTTAGGCTGCTGAATTTTTGTAAAAGAAATCGTGCTTTCTCTGTCATTTCATGTTTCATTTTCATGTGGTGTGTCATTAAAATATCCACACCATTATTTTATTTCTTATTATTATGTCCCTATACTGAAAAATTATTCATTTAGGGATGAGATACACAAATCCCCACTCTTTTATTATTTTATAAAAACTTGTTATATATTTGTTATGTTGCAGAAATTTCGTCTAAACATTTCTCTCTGTTTCTCTCAAGAAATTATCTTATTTTGTATATGTGAATACCCATACCGATTTAGTTTCTATGTGTATTCATAGTTATAAAAATATGATATATTTTATTCTGGATTTTACATACATGTAACCCTCACTCCCTTTCCAAGTGTTATAAATGACATAATGGTCTTATTTTTATGAACATTTAAAAAGTCTCGATTTTAAAATGAACCCATTTCATTTATTAACTATGGATTATTTATGAAATGTTTGATTATGATATATGTGGATCACATTAATGTAAAGACATATTAAGGGTGTTCCCTGATAGCGCTCCAATGCATTCGGTAAGGAATTAATCTCTAGAGATGGAAAGTTTCAAGATACCCTGGTTACTAACCTTGGTAATTTTTATAACACCTTGGGGATGGACCATGGTGATATGTTCATTAATGTCTAAATGAAATTTTGTAGCCACAAATTAAATTTATGATTCATGTTTTATTAATATGATATTCTTTTTTACCATTTCTCATGTCTTTAAGTTTTTCATCAAGTTCTCATTGATATGACAAGTAAACTAATTTACTCCCATTCCTTAATTTGCCTTCTGCTCTCCCTTTACTATGATTGTATGTTTCCAGGTTATGATATGCAATAATTGAACATAGGATGAACTTTTCAAGAATATTTTCAAGGGGATTTAAATGATTGTTTATGTTTTCATGTTTTTATTCCTGATTTCCAAGACACTAGACTTTAAAGAACCTATGTTTGTAAATTGTAATGAAAAGTTATGAAATAAAATGGCAGGATGTCATACGTACACAATGAAATTTTCTTCCTACATCGACACTACTTCTAGTACAATGAATTTTTCATCACAAAAGATGATATAACCCTTACCTGGTTCTGTAATAATTATTATCATGGTTGAGAAAAGAAACCCTTTTAGCTCTTGAAAGGATTTATAGCATGATTATGACCACATGATCTTAACAACCATGTTTGTAAGCCTAGTTTATGGTTACAAAATATGTGAGATGTCATGTATTAAATTTTGGTAAAATCTAGTGAGCCCTAAGAAACTCTTGATATGAAACAAATTCTAAGGCTGATCCCCAGAGACTACATTACTAAGAACTCTAGGTTCAACAGATACTCATGATTTTGAAATAATATGACCCAAGTAGTGGACTTTTTCGATCCAAAATTCACATTTAGCAAGCATGGATTACTGTTGATGCTCTCTCAGTGTACCCAATAAAATCATAAGATGTACGACATGGTCTTTATGAGTTCTAGAATACACCAACATGTATTCCAAAAATACCACTACAAAAGAGCCAAAATAGGAATGGAAAAACCTATTCATCAAATCCAAAAAAACTATAGGAGGATTCATAAGAAAAAACGACATAACAAGATACTCATATAGATCATATGTACTGCAGAATTCTGTTAGAGTTATGTCCAATGATTAGACTCACAGCTGATGATAACCCTACCCCAGTTTGTGCTTAGATAAAACCTTTTATCCTCTCATATGGTAAAATATATCATCTATTCGATGAATTGGATATAAGCTCTTGAAAGTAAGTTGGTTCAACCTTCTATAATACACGCATAAATGGAGGGTTTTATCCACCTTAGTAGCAAAAAGTATAGTTGAACTCCAAGAGGATGTACTAGGATATATATAGACTATGGCCTGTATGTCTTCTATCTTTTTCTTGAGCTCCTAGAGCTCAGTAGGTGCCATCTGGTACCAAGGAATGGACACTGAAGATGCTCATGGAACATGTTCAATTGTAAACTCTACCTATCTCTTTATAGTCAATCCATATAAGTCACCCAGAAAACATCCCTGAAACAGTCAACTACTGGAGGGAAATCTGTTGATGCAAACTCTTATCCTCCATGAAAATATTTTTAATCTGGGTTGTCACTCCACTTATCCCATGATGCTTTGCTCCTGCTATCCCAGCCTAGACATCCCACTCCCATTTGTTAATATAAATACTATCTTATGATGATGTAAAAGAAACCATGTGGTGATAGCGGACTACAAAGGAATGATAATGAACTAACCATTCCATCCCAAGAATGAAATCAAAGTCCGTCATCTTGAGAAAAAAAATATTCTACAAGAAAGGGAAACTTCAAACCTCAAGGGGGCAGTCCTTGTACTGGCATATGACCTCCGTTTGTATTTTCAATGGTGTATTATGGGTCATTACACCATAGTGATACTATATCTCTAGTATGAGACATTCCAAAATGGATACGAATATTTTTTTTGAAGAACACGTCTCCAAAAGTAGAAATAATAGTAGTGGATACTAGAATAGTACCTCGTACTATATATGGTCCCACAACCTTATCATTGGGTATCATCTGTAAGGAATGCAACTAACCGGATCCATGACCATGTGAAAAGGATGGACTTCCACGATCAAGACTGCTCTAATGGTGCTACTGCTGATCTGGTATTGGACTACTAAGGCTACGAACACCTCCTTGGCCAGACCATATAGTGATACTCTAACTATCTGCCTGACGTGGCACAAAAGAACTCTCTCCTAAAGGTAGAGCTAATGCTGATCATTGTCCACTCGAACAGGTCGAATGTTCTTGAAAAATCACTGAAGATTCCCAATACAGACATAATCCAGGAACTCTAGAGGGTCTCTATCACATTGTGGATTATTATCCCTCAGTTTTTCGCACTAATGAAAAACTACAAAGCTATCAAACTAGACACATTGGCCGCCACATATATGATGAGAAGCATCAAGCGAACGTTCCCTACCACTGAAAGAACTACTAGCCTGAGGCGACACATATCCATTAAAAATGTTACTCCCTCTATCCCTCAGTTTATGCTCAGTGATAAGTTCTTGATCAACTATTTCAGAAAATGAGGTAATGTGAAACACATTCATTTGAGTTCAGATGGTATACTGGAGCCCATCCTCAAAACATTTAGCCGGCGAAAGATCATATCCTACTAGAAGAGGTGAGAAGCACTGTAAATTAGTGAAATGTGATAAATATTCCATAAATGACACTGATCCCTCCTAGATATGTATGGACTCTCTGACCCTATCATCTCTTAGTGACAGTGAAAGAATTGACCATAGAAGGCAGTCTGGAAGTCAACCCATATCATGCCATGTTGATGACCGACCTAGGTATTGACATCGCACCAACGCTTGGCCAAATCCCAAAGAATGTATGTATAAATTATGAATCTATGTTCTAGAAGCCTTTCAAGATTCTCAAATATAGAAAACATTACCTCTATCCAATACTCAACAACTTGAGAACCACCATCCCCTTAAGAAGTCTGAGGATGTTGTTGCTAGAACTCGTGGGTTAAATCAGCCATCGTAGGTGAACCTATGGAGCCCCAATCATGGACTCTATCATACGTAGAAAACTATCTTGGACATTGACATCAGTTCCATGATTAGGAATAGCAAGCAGTGCCTCATGTGGGACTCCTAAAAGTAATATTAACGGATCAGGGGCCACCATGTCTGGAGCATGGTCGTCACCACTCTCCTATTGAATGACATGAAGATGTCGTGGTGGCATTGGTATATAGATTCCTAGATCACACCTTATAAAATCATAGAAGAATATGATATAATAACTATTAGAAACTACATGTATGATGAAATCACTACCCATGGCATACTACCCAAACTACATTCTTAGAGGGCCATGCATCAGTAACTACTCAAGTATATGTTTTATTTCATTTCACAGTTAATTCTTAATTTCACTACTTTACCATTCATAAAAATTACAAATAATAATAAGGATGTGCAACATATTCATTATTGATTTCAGGATTCACTTTATAATGGATAGTCATTTCTGATGAATCAGTGAAAATACACCTATCTCCCAAAATGACACCCATTTACTTAGAGAATAACGGATTGACATGTAAAATTACCCATTTCAATCCATGAGGGCCCATACACATCATTAATTGAGACATGAAATCACTCAATAGAATCCAAAATAATTCAATTACAAGAAACTTTCACTACATCACTCAACAATCACAGGAATATTAAGTAATGCAATGCAATGAAATGCAATTATTTGGCTGGGAAATATGCATGACATGTAAATTCTTAGTGCCCATAATTATGCATTTAGAAATACTCCTTTCCCTTATATCATCAGGGTAAGTATGAAAAAAATTCTCATCCAGAGTAATAATCAATAACAATACACAACATGTGAATCAGCCAATAGTGAACTAATATCTACTCTAATATAAAAAATACAACAAAAACTACATTATGGGTAGCTTGTCCTCTACCCCAAAAATGGTTTCACGATGACCAAGCACTACTTATCAATAAGTCACAAGCATTCCTATTCTCTAATATGTTGTCTCCAAATAGTAATTAAAGAAAATAAATCACATTTGATTCCACATTATGGCGAACAAGACCGAAATTCCATAGAACTGATACCCCGATATTGGTGGCCACATGGCCTCAAGTGCATCTTCCCGAACACCAGAGGCTTCCGACTAGCAGCGAGGGCCTAGGGTGTGTCTTTGGGAAGACTATGAACTCATTAGATGAGGGTATCACAATATTAGGAATATAATGGAATTGTAAATAGTTTATGTGATATAAATAAATCGCGGAAGAAAACTGATACAATGGATAAACAAGGATAAGAATAACTGTGTCAACTAGAACAGTGATGATGTAATTTCATTTCACTAAAAAACTAGAAATCATGAAAACAACACAACTTGCATAACATGTTCCAAAAATAAAGGAAAACAAGACAACTCCTAGCATCATGAGATCCTTATGGGTCGTCTGCAATCAAGCTCCATCCTATCATCACAAAATCAAGTGTTAGAAGATGCATGCTTTCCTTTGTCAATACCTACAACCATGTAATCTACTACTGGTACCAAACGAGGCTAGTGAGGGTTTGATATAAATCTCAGTGGACTATAAATAACATTTTCTATAACATTTGGACCATGTAATGGAATATAACGGTGTGTAGGCATGCATAAATAAAGTAAGAAAATATTACACTATAACAAAATAGCCAAGTACCTACTTCATCCCTCAGCTTGTGTCTGAACATGTAACCAGTTCATTTTATTTATGTAATTACCATTTAATGTTAATAGGTAATGTGAGTCATATCCAACACTAAAATCACCTCATGATTGTATAAGTAGTGAAGGTCTCGAAACGTAACATGTAAACCTGAAAATGATATGCAGTGAGGGCGTTCCAGGGTAATAACCAAGTTAAATTAAACTCACAAAAATGATAACTCAGTATTATCTGAGACTAGATAAGGGTTAAGAGTTTAATCCATGGAGAATACAAATGACATTCCACAATGAGGTGCCTACCACGTCCAAGGTGATCGCCTAAGGTAAAATGATGCTAACCAATGATAGGGGCCTATTGGCCTTCACCATGGAAACTACTAGTCAATGTTGGATCCAAGGAGTGTATCCAAGGTATCCTGTAATAATGAAAGGTATCCAATAGTATTATATTGGGAATCCATGTAATATAAAAGATCCATAATATAGGTGGGAATCATCCTAAGAAAACTTGTATACTTGAATCAGAATGGGGTTCCCATTACCCAAGGTATTCTCTTATCGGAATCCATGGTGAGATCATGTAATTCCATTTCTATTTGATATTGTAATCATGTAATAATTCATTTGGTTCATGTATTTCCTTCCATTTCTGTGGATAGGTCAAGCATTGTTGAAACCATTTCTTTATTGGTCCAGGCCTTGTCTTCCATTAGTGTGGATAAGACAAGTAGAGTTTCAACCATTTAATCAAGACTTAGTTATACATTAAGAATTATTTAATTAACGAGGTTCAACTTGTTACCTTCACATAATATGGAAAAGGGTTCTATTGACATGTAACCATTATTCAATCTCTTCTGATTATGCTAAGTGATATAATTTGTATACATTACATTCCACATTTTATATTTCTCATTTAATAAACATTTATAAGCACTTACCTTAGGAAGGTCAATTGGCGAGCATACATAGTGCATTCCATTATGAAATTCTTCATAAATTACAATTCATTTCTTTAAATAAGGATCACATTTGGGAAGGTCAAACATGGGCACACCTAAACGGTGGATCAGATGTGTTAAAAAACTAAAAGACTAACTATGGAATAATATTCGACTTGGGTCGGATAGTGTTGTGGGTGTAACCACTAACAACTAAAAACATAATTAGAATGATCATAATCATATTATTCTAACATGAATAATCATGACATGTAAATTCAAGAAGGAATTTCCAAAAAAACTTTTGGTCCCCACAAGAACATTTCAAAAAAAACAAACATTAGGTATGAGTTATATACCACCCACCATAGGGTTATACTATTCTTATCCTCTAGTATCCACTACTGATTTGCCTCAGTTCGGAGTAGATCTATGTAAATGTGAAAAACTCTCACCTATAGTAATCTAGGTCAAGAGTGAAAGAGAAGAATAATTGATAAAGAGGACTTGAGTACTTACCATTTCACATCCAATGTGATGAATGGAAGATCGATAAGGTGTCAGATGAAGGATATCTCTTGATCCCTAGCTTTTGCCTTCAAAGAGATACAAATGGGTGAAAATTGAGGAAAATACAGCTAGTTCACATATTTGGAGGAAGGTGGATTATTAGACCATTAAGGGTGTTTAGTATATTTTACACAAATTTTTAGCTGGTGCACGGTGGGTCCGCACGGTTTTTCAGACCATGCGCAAACTAGGCGAGATGGTTCTACCCAAAAAGACTTCCTCCACATGGTTTGATCGAACTGTGCTCCATCCATGCACGATTACCTGGGAAAAAGGTCATTCACAAGGTTTGGATGTATAGTCGTGCACCAACCTGTGAGGTGCCACTATCCGAAAAAAATACCTTCAACATGATTTGGATAACCATGCGGAAAATCCCACATGGTTTACTCTAAACCATACACAGAGTCTTTTTTCCTAAAAAAGATGGGTGCTGGGCTCCGAACTAGCCTTGGACACCCTCGTAACCCTAAATAAGTCATTATTCATTCATGTTATGTCCATAGTAAATATTTAGACCTAATATTAATGGCTATGTACCTGAGTGAAAAATTGGGATCTTACACGCACGAATGAGAGTGAGGAGGAATGAGGGGATTTGGTGTGAAAACATTAAAGGGGAAAACATTATCATTTAAGATTTTAGAAATCTGGCCCTATCACATGGTTTTGATACAAGGTTTACCAAACCATGGACCAACCATGCAGTATACATTTCCCAATCTGGAATTGACTAAATGAACATCCTTCACAGTATGGTCTATCATGTGCAAACCATGTGGTAGCTTCATTTTAATAGAGGAAATACCACATGAATAGATCCTAGGGTTTTTTTAAGTGTGATCAAACTGTGTGGTAGGATATATCTAGAACCAAGACCTGCCGCACAAGTACTTTTGATGAACCACATGGTTATTACTAACCATGGGGTGCTTGTTCACAGTCCAAAAATCATCTCGGACATCCAAAATATGAAACTTTTACCAATAACTCAACCTAAATCTCAACTGGAAGGATACAAAGCCAATAAAATCAGGAAATAAACTGATTTCCCAGGTAGAAGTGTGAATTTGTCTAACTGAGTATAATCCTCATCAAAACATTACTTAGTTATTATTCAACCATTTTAAATACCACTAAAGAATCATCTATGCCATATAATATCAATTTATCATGACTGTGGTACTTATATTATGAGTATTAATAGAGTACCACTGGATCCCATTATAGTTCAAAAATAGTATAGCTATATAGTATATTTTATAATTTATGGTCATTATAATATATGAACTGTCCATACATTACAATAAAATCACAATCACAGTAATAAATGTATATATCTTAAATTTCATACATTACATTCTAATTGATAATTACTAACATGAGTTAATATTCAATAAGCACTATAATAAGGGATAAGTACCAAATATAAATTAAACCACATATTAACATAGTGAATTCCCATTTATTCGTTATCATCTAAAATTATCCATGTAGGAATTTCCTCCTTATATATGGATATATGCAACAATTACACACAGACTATCCCACCATTCACCCATTAATTGAAACTAATAATAATTTATCTAGTGTTATTTCAAATAAAAGAACCCTAAAAGCATTTTATATAAAAAACTTCTGAAAAAAAATTCATTTAAAATAAATAAAATTTCATGTCAAAACTACATATCCTTAACATAAATATGATATTATATTAAAATACATTTTTTCATTTAAAAATAAATATAATGGATTACCCAAAAAAAATCAATTTACATCAATAAAATTATATTTATCTCATTAAAAATTACAGTTCATGAAGTTGTTACATATTTTGAAAAGATATTGTTTTTCAAATCCAGTTAACATGTTTACTAAATTTATTTATATGTTAAATCAGTTAGCTGAAAATATCATCAAGTAAAATTCATGAAATAATAATTAAATGATGAAGGGATATGAGATACATTCGTTATATTTATTATTTAAAATTTTTATCTACTCCTATCTAGGTGATACTAATCAATTTATCCACTATGTCATATTATAAATATTTATAGAAAAAAATTCATTCAAAAAAATTACTATATAATTGATTTTGAAATAAAATATTTGACTTCATTAGAGAAATGATGCTCAATTTTTATTGAATAACTAAAAATTAAATGATCATTATATATCCCATTGTCTTTATATTACGAATAGGAAGAGTTGAGGAAAAAATATATAAAGATAACCAACCCTATTATATTTGGGAACAGACTTACATAAATCATTTTTAAAACAATTTTTGTTAGGGAACGATAAAAATATGTTTCTTAAATCATATAGGCGCTCTATAAAAAATATGATAATTTTATAATTAGATCTATATAACTAATTAACAATATATTAATAATTTTTTTAACCAACTACTATTTATTTACATTCCACCCAAATCACCATGTCCACTAGGAAATAGAGAGATAATAAAAAAAATAGAAAATTAAATTATCAATATGAGGCATTTCCTATATTCATAGCATATTTATAATGTAATTAATAATAATCCTTTATGTGAAAATACATTATATAATTTTTCAAATCTACCCCTCTATCCAAATTTCACCTTAATTAAGATCATTATAAAAAATAGCGGATCTATAACGTCCCAACCCGGCTCACCACTAAACCAGTAGTTGTACCAGTCGCCACATGACCTCAAGCACGTCTCCCCATATGCCAGAGGCTGCCGATTAGCAGTGAGGGTCTATGGATAGTAAGTAGGGATACTATACCCTCTAATGAGAGTTGCACAATGTTATATGAAATTAAATAACAAACTATGGAAATAAATAGCAGAAGTAGTCTAATAAATGATAAAGTAGTGGAAGGTAGAATTAATAAATCTTGTATAAAAAATGTCCTACATCATTTATATAGCAGATGCATGTATGGAATGCTAATGATACAAAAATTAAAAACTGTGAACAATAAAACATTCTAAAAATTCCATTAAAAAATTAAACAAGGCCTCCAAGCCCCAAGGGAAGTCTCCACGAGCATCTCGAGCATCTGCTCAGTCTATTTCTCCTTTCTGGCATGTAAATGAAAACAACACAATATTGCGACCAAAATAGAATCTACTCAGGTACCCCAGTCCAATAGAGGCCTGAGTATGGTGTGACATATAAATCTCAGTGGGTCAGTACCACTAGTGCCTACCCCAAATCCTAACATTCAATAAATAATTTAAACTGTGAAAGCATTCATAATTGAGGTAAGGAGTACAATGTAACTATATACCAAAGAGACTACTTCAGCTCTCAGCTGGTGTCTGAACATGTATTATACATTTTTCATGTATAAAAAAAATTTATTAAACAATCATTTTCATTTATCAATTATTCAAAAATCTTTAAACTACATAATTCTCGTGATCCAGACTGATCTTGACATTCTCTATATAAGTCACTCACCACAGATGTCTCTATCTACCATATAAGTAATCAATGTTAAGACCCAATACAAGCTTGTGCTTGGGCTTGGATAATGCGTCATAAGATATTCAATTTAATATTTCATATACTATATATGAGCATGTACAATAGAAAATGTGATTCACTCATAGGTCGGTCCACTAATAGTGATTCATCGAGTTCATTGATAAGTATGGACCCTTTATCATATTTAATTAACAAATCATAATGTCACAATAATTTTCATTAACATATTAATTCATTTCATGTATGACCAATAGGACACATAGTCCAATGCAAATTAATGGTTGAAGAATATCATGTCTAGAAACCTCGTGAGTATTTGGAGCGTCATTCCTTGTCTCAAAACCCATGGGTATTCGGAACATCAGTCCCTGACCCATAAAAGAATATTTTCTTGCATGCTGGGTGTAGAACGCCATGTCTAGAACCTCGTGAGTATTTGGAGAATCAGTCTCTATCTCACAACCACTTTATCAATTATATATATATATATATATCAATGGTGTAGAATGCCATGTCTATCACCCCACAACAATCCATTAATTAATTTATAAATTAATTAATCCAATCCGTTAATTAATTCAACAACTAATTAATAACATAAATCACCCATCAAAATTCAACCATTAATTAACAGTTAAACATCACAATAGTAAATAATTAATTAACAAGTAATTATTCTTAGTACGAAAAATAAATAATTAACTCATCATTTAATTATCCAAATTCTTTAACAAGTCTAAACCTTTCCACTCAAGAAGTGATTCATCCAAGACTTTAACACTTTACACGCATGTCATAATCATCATAAAAAAATGATGAACAAAGACCATATATTTACCAACCATCTCACGCAACATCTCATAATATAAAACAACTCCATCCAAGAAAACATAATGCATGTAAATCTAACATTCATCAAAAGATACCCATGGGAAATAGTCGTAACAAAGAATTAAATCAAAATCTTTTTTTACTGAATTAAAATTAATTAATTCATCAATTACTTAATTAAATATTATCTCTTAATAAAATCATAAATTAATAATCCATTTTCCATTTATCATGTAATAAATAATCCATCAATTAATTATTACCAGTTCCCAATTTACATTCTGAACATTTCAAATATTCAATATTCTCAATAATCCGTAATAGTAACAATTTTTATTCCAACTCATGAAAAGATAATTAATTCTACATCTAATTTACCTATTACCCATTTTTCACATTCAAATAATTTAATTGTTTAATCATATCACTTTAACCAAATTAGAAAAACATGCTTAAATTCAACACATGCTCACGTCCTCATTTATCTCACGTGGGCGTCATCATTTAATAACATCAAAAGTGTAATGCATAGACATATCATAATCAATGAAACTAACATTTTAAATTTCTTTAATAAAGTTATAATTCTTAAATAAAGTGATAGGGATTTGGGACCCTACCTCGGCGTGGCCCCATTTTTAATCCGAAGGGCTTAAATATACTTGGCGGCAACTAGTCTATAACTCGTCTGCAATCGCACGTGTGGGGACCATATATATATATTTATATATATATATATTCCACCCACCCACACACGCACACAGATATATATATATTTATATATATATATATTCACGCGTGTGCCCTGCAATAATATAAATAAAATTCAAAATATTAAAATAAGTACTCAGAATCAAAGCATTAAGGACCAAATCACCTCTAACTAGGTACTTGGGACTCATATAAATTATCACACCTTTAATTTAATGATGTGAAACAATACTAAAATTATTTAACCTTACCTGAAACATGACGAAAAAGAGAAAACAAACACATATGCCTTGCCTTTGTCTGAAGATGTCGGAATATGGTCCAAAGTGTATAGAGGAGCCCCTTGCACATCCCTAGAACTGGAGAAACAGGGAAACCCAATAAAACTCGAACCAAAGGATTTTCGCCAAGGAAATAAGATGAGGGAGGAGCCAAATGGCCGATGCGAATCAGAAAACAAATGCATATGTACTCACCTCACCGAGATAGATAAGATTCGAGAAGACACCAGGAGGATTCAATTGCGCGAAGAGAAGCCGACGAGGGGGGGTGTAGCGCACCACAAAGGAGGGGTCTGGTGAATTTTTGATATTCCTCCCATATTGTGTTGTGCCACCCTCATGTTCAGTACCCCAATTTTCAGTTACACCCAAGGTAAACTAATAGTCTTAATATAATAATAACAACATTTATTATTCTCATTTAATATAATGTTACTTCATTAAAAAACCTTTAAATAAATGTTTCACAATTAATTTGGAAAACCCCCATTAATCATTCAATCAAATTAATACAATAATAATAATAATAATAATAATATCCCTATTATTATTATTAATATTATATATTTCTTTTATTTAAAATAAAATAAAAATAAGTCATTTTAGAAATCGGATAATCACACAGCTGACCCGCACCATTTGACTACCCGTGCACACTCTATATCTATATTTATAATGGTTTAATTAAATTTAACCCAACTCCACATTTATTTCTTATTTAATATCATCATTTAAAATTACCCTTCTTCGATAATGCCTAACTCATCATTATTTAATTAATTATCTCAACACAAATTAATTATATAAAAACCTCTACTTCGTAGTGATTAATAAAATTCTTATTATCCTTTAATTTAATTAAATGAAACCCCCAAAAATCCATAATTATTATTATTCATAATAATAATAGCAACCACTCATAAAACCATAATAATAATAATTGCATTATTATTATTATTATTATTCAACCTTAGATAAAACCCAACCCCTCTTATTAAATAAAAACACTTCTTTATTAATTACGAAACTCCTAATTAAATTAGTTGTTTCCTTGAGATACCCAAAAGCCTAATTAATTTCACATGTTTATTATACCCCATTAAACATCCAATTAAAATATTTTTACATAAATGTTACAATCCATTTAATAAAAAAAATTTATTCATTCATTATTATCTTAATAAATATTTCATAATTTTTTATTAAACTCCCAATTTATTACAATATCATTAATATGATAAAAATGCCAACCCATAATCCCTAATTTAATTTCCAGAATAATAATAATAATTAAAATCATATAAATAAAATAATAATAATATCATTATTATTTTTTTTCCAATTTTTGATAAACCCAACACCACTATTTAATAACAACACTGCATTAAATCGGACACTCCTCATTTTATTAAATGTTTCTTTGAGAAGCTCAAAGGCATCATTAAATACTCACTAATAATATACTCCTTTAACATGACATTAAAATATCAATGCATCAAAATAATTTCTGAAACCATAATAATAATAATAAAATTATTATTATTAGCACATACCCCCATTTAAAAATAAATAGTCCTTTAATAATTATGAAACTCTTTACTTAAATAAAATGGTTCTTCAATAATCCCATAATCCACATTAATTTTTTCAAATTCATTTAATTAATTATTTAAAATTCATTTAATTAATCAAAAAAAATAATTAAAATAATATCGTCAGTATTATTATTATTAAAACCTTATTTTAATTAATTAAAACCTCTCATATAATATTATTTAATTAAATTATATAATTTTTTAAATATGGTAAATTGAACGGGTTGGAACGCAACTGTTCTATGACCATGCAGATCCAATAAATTGGACTTTTCCGAAATCGGTGATCTTGAGACTCATCGTGACACCTACAAACATTATCGTGTAATTACGCAACTCCAAAAATGATACCTTTAGGAGTTCCAACACTCGGAATAAAAATTCCAGAGCTAGGTTTTAAAAAATTACCCATTGATAAAATGAAAATAAATCAAATAAATTCGTATTTTAACCCGGTTAAAATAACACCGGACATTACAATATACCTGCATTAAAAACATCTCATCCCCATGAAGCCAACGAGAACCACTACTAAAACAACCAACCTACCAAGGTCATTTAATCTTGTTAGAAGTGACGTGTTGTGTTCCCAAATCCAAGTGTACCATTAACCCTTCACAAGACTAATAGATAAGCCATTAAAACCAGAGCTAAAGCTCAGCATGTAACATAAACATCGAAACATATCTTATATTTTAGCACATTAGAGGGACATCGTCCACCAAAGTGGATGAATATCAATCAATCAACAGAACATGTTTCATGTACTTCCCTTGAAAGACGTCACAGACCTAAAACCCACATTCGCCCTTTTTCTGATAGTGTCCCCTTAAAACTATTCCAAAACCACTCAAATGTATAATGAAGTCCTTACCTGATCTCTAGTGAAATTTGCATGAAAATTCATCACATGGATATTTATAAAAAACAACCATGCCCCAACATGAATAAATGAGTAGCCCAAAGAAACAACACATCACGCGTACTACCCAGATAACAACAAATCATCAAACAAACAACATTTAAACTGTAGCGCTGTGTAAGACCATTGCTATCTTTGTGTCTCCATGATGACGTAAAGATATGGGAAATACTGATCATATTTAGAATAGATCACTAAGAGACAGACCAAGGTCATTAAGAACATCATTCAATCTATTACCGGACAAATCTATTCTAAAAGATCAAAATAACCTGCTGAAATGTTTATCGTAAAGGATGAAACAATACCCACCTTATAATTTTCCATTACGTCGAAGAAAATATCAGCAGCTCACCAATGCGAGTTTTTAGAACACATTAACGCATGCATGTGACATTCCTCGAACCACAATCAGCACGTCAAACATTGATAAAAATTTCTGTAACATAAACCTATTGACGTTCAAAAACATCATAGTCCAAATAAGTCCTCTCGAGTAGTGGGACAAACTAACTTTAATATTCTAGAACATTCTATGGCTACTACCTACCACATGTTAGCCCCTTACGATCATTAACTTTGACACTCTCTTTTGGTCACACAAAACCAAATTCACAAGATTCTAAAGCTACTTTTTTAATTTTATCCATTTTAATTAATTCATATCAACCATTCATCATTTGAATGAATTTCAAAAATCACACAAGTAATTTTTTACAAAAATCAACATGGTTTTCAAAACAGTTCCCTATGGAAAAATAAGCATGATATCACAAACATCCTCTTTAAACAATTTACATTCATTGTTATTCAAATATAAAAAGGAAATTTAGCATGAAATTTTTTTTACTAAAAAGGAGACCGCAAAAATTCACATTTATTTAATCCGAGTTCTTCAAAAGCCCCCCCCCCCCCCCCACAATGGTTCACTACAATCAAAACTCAGCATTATTACATTCATAACAATTTTCAAACATGCTATATATGTTATATGGTTCAGTAACATGGGTGGCTATCTACCAATCGATCCCATTTATAACAATATGCATTCATTGAAGATTTTAACTTTTGTAGCCCTTTAATATATCAAAACTTCAATAGCATGTTATCATAAGATGAAACATAACAACATGCTATTACACATAAGCCCATCACAACAAAAAAACAAACGAATAACTAAGGCAGTATGTCATATAATCACTCCAGCATGTTAAATCTATCATCGAAACATGCTATCTAGAGAGGAATGATAAGTAGATCAAAACATGGAATTTCATCAAAGGAACACAATACAAATTATCAAACTTCCTACTAATGTAACTACATTGAATATTATATGCATGAAATGTGAATCTCTATGTGACTAAGATGACGCATATACCGACCTTCCTTGCAATATCAGGCCAAGAAATATATTTTTTTAAAAATTAACAAAATCAAAAAACTGCGAAAGATACGCCCATCACTCAAGGTGAGATCATATCAACTGTAACCTCTAAAAGTACAGACAGCAATTCCCAAACCTGGCCACTTGGTCATTTCCCATACATGGGGTGATCAGTCCCATGAATAACTATTAACGAATGACCGACACATTCCTAGTCTCCTGTATACCAACGCGAATATAGTATGAAAAAGGAAGAGAAACCCTCTGATGCCTCTTTGTAACGTCCTGACCAGTCTCACCACTAAATGAGTGGCTGGACTGGTTTCCACATGACCTTATGTGTGTCTCCCCGTATTCCTGAGTCTGCCGACTAGTAGTGAGGGTCTAAGGATAGTCAGTGGGAAAACAAAACCCTTTTATTAGAGTTTCACAATGGCATATCAAAGTAAATAACAAACAATGGAAATAAAGAGCCGAAGCAGTCTAATAAATGATTAAGAAGTGGAAGGTTGAATTTATAAATCTTGTACAAACAAATGGCCAAAATAATTTATATAGCAGATGCATGCATGACATGATAATGATAAAAAATGGAAAATAGTGAATAAAATAGAATTTTAAACATTCCATTATAAAAAAATTAGCAATGACTCCAAGCCCTGAGGGTAGTCACCTCGAGCATCCCGAGCTTCTGCTCTGTCCTTTTATCCTATCTTCTATGTAAATTCATATAGCACAATCCCGCAACCAAATAGAATCTACTCGGGAACCCCAGTGTAATGGTGGCCTGAGTAGGGTGTGAGTTATAAATCTAAGTAGGCTGGGACAACCATTGCCTACCCCAAATACAAACATTTAATAAATAATTTAAAAGGGTGAAAGCATGCATAATTAAGGTAAGCAGTAAAATGCAACTATATACCCATGTACATGTATCTGCTCTCTGATGGTGTCGGAACCTGTATTATTCATTTCTCATGCATTCACAATAGTCATTACACAATCATTTTCATTGATAAATTATTAAAACCTCATTAATAAAACATAATTATCATGATCCGAAATGATCCTGACATTTCCTGTATAAGTCACTAACCACTTATGTCTCTAAAGACCACCTAATTAATCAATGTTAAGACCAAATCCAAGCTTCCGCTTTGGCTGTGATAATGCATCATAAGATATTCAATTTAATATTTCATATAATATATCATAGCATTCCCACTAAAATAATAGTGATTCGCTCGTGGTTCCGTTCACTAATATTGATTAACCCGGTTCATTGACAAGTATGAACCCTTTCTCATATTAAATTCACAAATAATAAAGTTCAATAGTTTTCATTAACAAATTAAATCATTTCTTGTATGAACAATTGGACCCACATTCCAATGTCAATTAATGGGTGTAGAATGTCATGTCTAGCTCCC
This sequence comes from Viscum album, assembly GCA_963277665.1. Taxonomy (NCBI): domain Eukaryota; kingdom Viridiplantae; phylum Streptophyta; class Magnoliopsida; order Santalales; family Viscaceae; genus Viscum; species Viscum album. The sequence continues at coordinate 711,749,682 of OY728163.1, read as the reverse complement.
TCGTGAGTATTTGGAGCGTCAATTCTTGTCTCACAACCCATGGGTGTTTAGACCATCAGTCCCTGACCCATAAAAGAATATTTTCATACATGGTAGGTGTAGAATGCCATGTCTAGCACCCCATGACTATTTGGAGAATGATTCCCTGTCTCACAACCCATTTATAAATAATACATATATATTTATCATTGGTGCAGAATGCCATGTCTGACACCCCACAACCATCCATTAATTAATACATAAATTAGTCAATCCAATATGTTAATTAATTAAACTACAAATCGACAACATAAATCGCCCATAAAAAATCAACCATTAATCAACCATTCGACATCTCAATAGTAAATAAATTATTAAGAATTATTTATTCTTAGAAATACAAATATATAATTAACTCAACATTTAATTATCAAAATTCTTTAACAAGTTTGAACCTGTCCTCTGAAACAGTGATTCATCCAGGATGTTAACAATTTACATGCACGTCATAATCATCACAAAACATGTTGAACAAAGCACTTATATTTAGCAACCATCTCATGAAGCATCTCATAATATAAATCAACTCCATCTAAGACAGCATGATTCATGAAAATCTAACATGCATCAAAAGGAAACCATGACCAACAGTCGTAATAAAAAATTAATTCACAATCTTGATTTAATGCATTCAAATTAATTAATTCAAAAATTAATTAATTAAATATTATCTCTTTAACCAATCATCAATTCATTAACCATTTTCCATTTATCATGTAATAATTAATCCATCCATTAATTATTACAAATTTCCAATTTATATTCTGAACATTTCAAATATTCAATATTCTCAATAATTAGTAATAGCCACAATTTGTATTCCAACTCATTACATGATAATTAATTAGACAATTAATTGTCATGTTACTTATTCTTCCATTTTAAATCATTTAACTGTTTAATAATATCACTTTAACCAAATTAGAAAAACCTGCTAAAATCAACAAATGTTCAAGTCCTCATTTGGCAGAATCATTTAATAACATCAAAAGTGTAATGCATAGACATATCATAATCAATGAATCTCACATTCTCAATTTACTTAAAGATGCTATAATTCTTAAATAAAGTGATAGGGATTTGGGACCCTACCTTAGGGTGTCACCACTTTTAATCCAAAGGGATTTAATATATTTTGGCGGCAACTAGTCTACAAGGGGTCTGCAATCGCACACACAGGAAACTTATATATATATATATTTCACACACACACACACATATATATATATATATATTCACATGTGTGCCCTACAAAAATATAAATAAAATTCAAAATATTAAAACATGTACTCAGAATCAATGTAGTAAGGGCCAGCAAACCTCTAACTAGTTACCGGGGGTTTATCAAAGGTATCACACCCTTAAATGAATGATGTGAAACTATACCACAGTTAAATAATCGTACCTGAAACATGACGGAAAAGTGAAAACGAACTCATCTACCTCACCTTTGGTGGCAGATGCTGGAATAAGGTCCAAAGGGTCAAGAGGAGCCCCTTGCACATCCCTAGAAATGAAGAAACAAGGAAACCCAATAAGACCTGAACAATAGGATTTTGGCTGAGGATACAAGGTGAGGGAGGATCCAAACTGCCAATGCGAATCAGAAAATAATTGTAGATGGACTCACCTCACCGAGACGGACAAGATTTGAGAGGACTCCGGGAGGATTCGATTGCTCAAAGAGGAGCCAGCGAGGGGGTGTAGCGCTGCTCAAGGGAGGGGCCTGGTGCGTTTTTTTGTTCCTCCATTATGGTGGTGCGCCACCCTCATGTTCAATCCCCAAATTATCAATTAAAACCATGATAAACTAACTGTTTAATATAATAATAATAACATTTATTATTCTCATTTAATATAATGTTACTTCATTAACTAACCATTAAATAACTGTTTCACAAATAATTATGAAAACCCCCATTAATCATACAATCAAATTAATACAATAATAATAATATCATTTTTATTATTATTTTTCGATATTTCATTTATTTAAAATAAAATAAAAAAATCATTTTAACAACCGGATAACTACACAGCTAACCTGCACCATTTTACTACCCATGCACAGCCCGATTTCTATATTTAAAATGAATTAATTAAATTAAACCATACTCCACATTTATTCCTTAATTAATATTACCATTTAAAATTACCCATTTTTGATAACGCCCAACTCATCATTATATAATTATTTATATAAATAAAAATTAATTAAATAAAAACCACTACTTCACAGCGATTAATTAAATTTTTATTGACCTTTAATTTAATTAAATGAAACCCCCAAAAAATACATTATTATTATTCTTCACAATAATAATAACAACCACTCATAAAACAATAATAATAATAATAATTTCATTGTTATTTTTATTATTATTCAATCTTAGATAAATCAGAACACTTCTTATTAAATAAAAACACTTCTTTAAAAATTAGGAAACTCCTTATTTAATTAGTCATTTCTTTGAGAAAACCCAAAGCCTCATTAATTTTACATCAATATTATACCTCATTAAACATCCAATTAAAATATTTTTACATAAATGTTACACCCCATTTAATTTAAATGCTTCATCATTCTTTATTATCTTAAAAACATTTCATAATTAATTATGAAACTCCTAATTTATTAAAATATCATTATTATAATAAAAACTCAAACCCATAAACCATAATTTAATATCCATAATAATAATAATAATTACATTTATACAACTATAATAATTATAATCTCATTATTATTATTTTTTAAAATTTTGATAAACCCAACACCACTATTTAATAGAAACACTTCATTAAATTTGAAACTCCTCATTTTATTAGTTGTTTCTTTGAGAAGCTCAAATGCATAATTAAATTCACATAACTAATTTACTCCTTTAACATGCAATTAAAATATCAACGCCTCAAAATAATTTAATGAAACCATAATAATAATAATAACATTTCTATTATTAGCACATTCCTCCATTTAATAATAAATGGTCCTTTAATAATTCTGAAACTCATCATTGAAATAAAATGGTTCATCGATAAACCCATAATCCACATTAATTTATTCTATCGTCACTTAATTAATTCTTTAAAATTCATTTAATTAAACAACTATAATAATAATAATAACATTATTATTATTATTATTATTAAAATCTTTTTTTATTAATTACAAACTCCCATATAATGTTATTTAATTAAATTAAATAATTTATTAAATAGGGTAAACTAAACGGGTTGAAACGCAACCGTGCATTGCCCAAGTAGATCCATTAATGTGGACTTTTCTGAAATCAGTGTTTTCATGACTCATCGGGACACCTAAGTAAATTATCAGGTAATTACGCAAGTCCAAAAAAGCACCTTTATGTGTTCCAACACTCATAATAAAATTCCAGAGCGTGGTTTAAAAATTGAACCATTGATAAATGGAAAAAATGCAAAAACATTCCTATTTTAACCCGGTTAAAAAAACACAAGACTTTACAATATACCCACCTTAAAAACATCTTGTCCCCAAGAATCCATTGAGAACCACTACTAAAAAAACTGACCTACAAAGGTAATTTAATCTTGTTATAAGTGATTTGTTGCATTCCCAATTCCAAAAACACCCTTAAACATTCATAAGACTAACAGATAAGCCTTTAAAACTAGAGCTAAAGCCCACATTATAAATTAATCATCGAAATAGATCTTATATTTTAGGCCATTAGATGGACCTCTCCAACCAAAACTATTGAATTTTGATCAATCAATAGAACAGGTTCCCCATCCTTCCCATGAAAGACTTCGTGGACCTAGAACCCACATTCTAACATTATCTGATCATGTGACCTTAAAACTATTCCAAAACCATCTGCAGGTATAACTAAGTCCTTACCCGATCTCTCGGGAAATTTCCATGTCAAGCCATCGCAAGGCTATTTAAAAAAACAACCATGCCACAACACGAATAAATGAGTAGCCCAAAGAAACCACACATCCCACGTACTACCCATATAACAACCACTCTTCAAACTAACAAAATTTAAACTGTAGCGCGGTGTAAGACCAACGCTATCATAGAGCCTCTATGATGAGGTCACGATATGGGAAATACTCGTCGTATTCAGAAGAGATCACTAAGAGAAAACCCAAATTCATTAAGAAGATCATTCAAACTATTAGTGGACATATCTGTTCTAAAATCTCGACATCACCAACTGACATGTTTATCGAAAATGATGCAACAATACCCACATTAGGATTTTCAATGATGTCGCAAGAAAAGATCATCCGCTCACCAACAATGGATTTTTGAACACATTAAAGAATGCGTGTGACATTACTCAAACCATGGTCACCACTTCAAACATTGATCATAAAATACATAACATAAACTTATCGGCGTGCCAAAATAGTCGAGTCCCAAGAAGTCCTCCTGAGTAGTGGTGCAAACTTACTTTAATATCCTAGAACATTCAATGGGTACTACCTACAATGGGTTAGCCCCTTACAATCATTAATGTTGTCCCTCGCTATTGGTCATACAAAACCAAAAACAAATGATTCAAAATATCGTTTTTCGTTTTAACCATTTTAATTAATTTATATCAACCTTTCATCATTTTAATGAATTTCAACAAACACACAAGTACTTTTTCACAAAAATCCACTTGGTTTTAAAAATAATTCCCTATGGAAAAATAAGAACGATATCACAAACATCCTCATTAAACATTTTACATTCAGTGTTATTCAATTATAAACAAGAAATTTAGCATCTAAATTCCTTTTACCAAAATGGAGATCTCCAAAAGACCCATTTATTTAATCTGTTTTCTTCAAAAGAAACTCCAAAAACGTTAATTACAATCAAAACACAGTAATATTACATTTAAAACCATTTTTAAAACATAATATGGTTATATGGTTTAGTCACATAGGTGGCCATCTACCAATCGATAATGCGCCCATACACCTTATCACTGGTAGTTGGCTCCCATTTATCACAATCAACATTTATTTAACATTTGAACATTAGTATCCCTTTAATATATCAAAACATCAATAGCATGTTAGAATAATAATTAACACAACAATATGATATAACACATAACCATAACACAACAAAAAAACATGCTAATAACTAAGGTAGTATGGCATATAATAACTCAAGCATGTTAAATCTATCACTAAAACATGATATCTAGAGAGGCATGCTAAAGCACATCAAAATGTGGAATTGCACCCAAGGAACACAATCCAAATTAGCAGGAATCCTACTAATGAAACTTCATGGAATCTTATATAAATGACATGTGAATCTCTAAGTGACTATGATGATGCATGTATGAAACTTCCTTGCCATATCAGGCCAAGAAATTTATTTTTTTGAAAATTCAAAAAATCAATTAACTACATAAAATACGCCAGTCACTCATGGTGATATCATATCAACTGTAACCTATAATAGTAAAAACATCAATTCCCATCCCTGGCCAAATGGTCATTTCCCCTACATGGGGTGATCAGTCCCTTGCACAACTATTAACTAAATCACAGACACATTCCTAGTCTCATTTCTACCAACCCCAAACTAGTAAGACAAAGAAAAAAAAACCCTCTGATACCACTTTGTAACATCCCAAACCAGCACACCGCTAAACCAGTAGCTGGAACGGTCTCCACATGACCTCAAGAATTTCTCCCCGTATGCTAGAGGTTGCCGACTAACAGTGAGGTTCTAAGGATAGTTAGTGGGAAGACTATTCCATTTTTTAGTGTTGCATTGCGGTATATCAAAGTAAATAATAAAAAATGGAAATAAATAGAGGAAGCAGTCTAATAAATGATAATGTAGCGGTAGGTATATTTTATAAATATTGTACAATCAAATGGCCAACATCCTTTATATATCAGATGCATGCATGACATACTAATAATACAAAATGGAAAATAGTGAACAAAATAACATTCTGAACATTCCATTACGAAAATATATAAACAATGACTACAAGCCCCTAGGGAAGTCTCCTCGACCATCCTGAGCTTCTGCTCGGTCCTTTGCTCTTATATTCTAATTAAATTCAAACAGCACAATCCCGCAACCAAATAGAATCTACTAGGGTACCCCAATGCAATGGTGGCCCGAGTTGGGTGTGAGATATAAATCTAAGTAGGCTGGGACCACCGTTGCCTTCCCTAGATCCTAACATTCATGCATAATTAAGATAAGTGGTACAATGTAACTATATTCCCATGTAACTGCTTCAACTCTCAGCTGGTGTCTGACCTGTATTATACATTTGTCTTACATACACAATAGTCATTACATAATCATTTTAATTTATCAATTATTCAAACCTCATTAAACTAAATAATTATCATGATCCATAATGATCCCGACATTCCCTGTATAAGTCACTCACCACTTATGTTTCTAAAGACTATCTAATTAATCAATGTTAAGACCAAATCCAAGATTGCGCTTTGGATGGGATAATGCATCATAATATATTTAATTTAATCTTTAATATACTATATCCTAGCATGTCCACTAAAAAATGGCCATTCTCTCCTGGGTCTGTCCACTAATAGTGATTCACCTAGTTCATTGATATGTCTGAACCCTTTCTCATTTTACATTCATAAATCATAATGTCATAATAGTTTTCATTAACTAATTATTTCATTTCATGTACGACCAATTGGACCCACAGTACAATGTCAAATAATAGGTGTAGAATATAATGTCCAACACCCTCATGAGTATTTGGAGCATCTGTTTTTTTCTCACAATCCTTGGGGGTTTGGAGGATCAGTCTATGACCCATAGAAGAATATTTTCTTGAAAGTTGGGTGTAGAACGCCATGTCTAGGACCCTGTGAGTATTAAGAGCATCAGTCCCTGTCTCACAACCCGTTTATCAATAATACATATATATTTATCATTAGTGTAATACTCCATGCCTAACACCCCACAACCAAACATTAATTCATTGAAAAATTAATTAATCCAATCCTTTAATTAATTAAACAACTAATTAAAAACATAAATAGCATGTCATTATTCAACCATTAATTATACATTCAAAATCTCAACAGTAAATAATTAATTAACAATTAATTATTCTTATAAATCCAGATAAATAATTAACTCAAAACTTAATTATCCAAATTCTTTAACAAGTCTGAACCTGTCCACTCAAACAGTGATTCATCCATGAATTTAACAATTTTCTGGCATGTCATATTCATCACAAAACATGCTGAAAAAAGCCCATATATTTAGCAACCATGTCACACAACATCTCATAATATAAAACAACTCCATCCAAGAAAATGTAATGCATGAAAATCTAACATGCACCAAAAGGTACCCAAGGACAACAGTCGTAACAAACAATTAATTAAAAATCTTTAATTAATGAATTAAAATTAATTAATTCAACAATTAATTAATTAAATCTTATATCTTTATCCATTCATCAATTAATGAAACATTTTCCATTTATCAGGTAATAATTAATCCATCCATTAATTATTACCAGTTTCAAATTTATATTCCCAATATTTCGAATACTAAATATTCTCAATAATTAGTAGTAGCCACAATTTTTATTCCAATTCATGACATGATAACTAATTATACAATTACTTTCCCTATTACCCATTCTGTCCATTCAAATCATTTAACTGATAACCATATCACATTAACAAAATTAGCAAAACATGCTTAAAATCAACACATGTTCATGTCCTCGTTTATCTCACATGGGCAGCATCATTTAATAACATCAAAAGTGTCGTTCATAGACATATCATAATAAAAGAGACTCACATTCCCAATTTACTTAAACAAGCAATAATTCTTAAATAAAGTTATAGGGATTTGGGACCCTACCTCGGGTGGCACTATTTCTAATCTGAAGGGCTTTAATATACTTGGAAGTAACTATTCTACAATTGGTCCAGAATCACATTCGCGCACACTATATATATATATTTATATTTCACACACATATATACATATATTCATGTGTGTTCCATACAACAATATAAATAAAATTCATAATATTAAAATAGGTACTCTGAATCAAAGCAGTAAGGACCAACGCACCTCTAACTGGGTACCGGGGTCTCATAAAAATTATCACACCCATAATTGAATGATGTAAAACAATACAAAGATTAAATTACCTTACCTAAAACATTTTGTAAAAGTGAAAACGAACTCATCCGCCTCACCTTTGTCAGCAGATGCTAGAATATGGTTCAAAGGGTCTAGAGGAACCCCTTGCACATCCCTAGAACCGAAGAAACAATGAAACCCAATAAATCCCAAACCATATGGGTTTGGATGAGAAAACAGGGCGAGGGAGTATCCAAATGGTCGATGTGAATCACAAAACAAATTCATATGGACTCACCTCACCGAGATAAACAACATTCGAGAATACACCGAAAGGATTTGATTTCATGAAGAGGAGCATGAGAGGGGGTTGTTGCACGCCTCAAAGGAGATGCATGGTGCATTTTTGTTGTTCCTAACGTATGGTGGTGCACCACCTTCATTTCACTCCCCCAATTATCTATTTCACCCAAGATAACCAAATAGTCTTAATATAATAATAACAACATTTTTTATTCTCATTTAATATAATGTTACTACATTAACTAACCTTTAAATAAATGTTTCACAATTAATTCTAAAAACCCACATTAATCATGCAATCAAATTAATACAATATTAATGATAATATCCTTATTATTATTATTATTAGATATTTCTTTTAGTTAAAATAAAATAAAAATAAATCATCTTAAAAACTAGATAACCACACAGCTAACCCACACCATTTGACTACCTACGCAGAACCCGATATCTATATTTAAAATGATCCAATTAATTTAAACCCAAATCCACATTTATTCATTATTTTATATTACCATTTAAAATTACCCGTCTTTGATAACACCCAACTCATCGTTATTAAATTAATTATCTCAATAGAAATTAATTAAATAAAAACCTATGCTTCGTAGCAATAAATGAAATTATTATTGACATTTAATTTAATTAAATAAATCCACCAAAAAATCCATTATTATTATTATTATTATTCATAATAATAATAAAAACCACTAAAAAAACCATTAAAACAATTTCATTATTATTTTTATTGTTATTCAACCTTAGGTAAAAATCAACAACTCCTATAAAAGAAAAACAATTCATTATTAATTACGAAACTCCTTATTTAATTAGACGTTTCATTGAGATACCCAACAAACTCATAATTTTCACATCAATATTATACCTCATTAAACATACAATTATAATATTTTAACATAAATGTTACACCCAATTTAATTAAAAACGCTTCTTTATTCATTATTATCTTAATAAACATTTCATAATTAACTATGAAACTCCCAATTTATTACAATATCATTAATATGAAAAAAATCCAACCCATAACCCCTATTTTAATTTCCATATAAATAATAATTACGACATTCATAAATAAAAATAATAATAATCTTATTATTATTATTTTTCAAACTTTTGATAAACCCAACCCCAATATTTATTAACAACGCTTCATTAAATCTGAAACTCCTCATTTTATTAAATGTTTCTTTGAGAAGCACAAAAGCACCATTAAATTCTCATAAATAATATACACCATTAACATGATATTAAAATATCAATGCATCAAAATAATTTATTATATAATAATATTAATAATAATAATATTATTATTAGCACATTCCTCTATTTATTAAAAAATGGTCCTTTAATAATTCAAAAACTCTTTATTTAAATAAAATGGTTCTTCGATAAACCCATAATCCACATTAATGTCTTCAATCATCATTTAATTAATTATTTAACATTAATTTAATGAAAAAACTACAACAATAACAACAATAATAACTTAATTATTATTATTATTATTAAAATCTACTTTTAATTAATTAAAAACTCTCATATAATATTATTTACATAAATTAAATAATATATTAAACAAGGTAAATTGAACGGTTTGGAATGCAGCCATGCAATGCCTGTGTATATCGATTAAAGTAGAATTTTCTGAAATCAGTGTTCCCGAGACTAATTGAGACACCTGCGAATGTAATTGGGTAATTACGCAATCTCGGAAATTACACAATTAGGTGTTACAACACTCAGAATAAAATTCGAGAGCTCTGTTTTACAAAATGACCTGTTGATAAACTTAAAAAAAATATAAAACATTCATATTTTAACTAGGTTAAAAAACATGGGACATTACATGATCAATCATATATTATATTCTCATGTACATCCATAAAAATATTCATGTAAAACCTCGATATTTTTGAAAAAAACTAGGTTATATAACATACAAGATACACAACACTAAACATAAATGAACTGAAAAAAATTATTATTTATATACAACTGTTATAAGCTAGCTATTAAATTTTTGAGTATGAATTAAATTTACTATATTCTGAAATATATATATATATATATAAATTTTTTTGATAACACTTCCACAAATAGTCAAATAATTTTATTAAGGTAATTTTATTCTTCAAAATTTTGTTTTCTTAAAAATGCAATTTTATTTAATATTTATTATAAATTATACCAAATTAAATTATATAAATTTTATTAAATTTATTATTTAAAAATTTACTAACTTCTTTAATAATCTTATAAAAATTAATATATAGTGAAATTTTTTGGATTTTTAGGAAAATATTTATTTTCTAATTGAATAGTGAAAACTAAAGATTTATCAAAGATGGTCATTTCATTTCAAAAAATTAAGTAAATAGAAATTCCCATTATTATTTTAATTTGGTTTATTATAACAGAAGTAATATTTAGTTTTATTATATCCAATTATTATGTTTTATTAATCTTTATACAATATTTTGTATAAGTATACTTTTGTGCTTAAAAATACATTTCACTAAAAAATGACTAAAGTGCATAACGTTTCCCTATACTAATTGATTAGAAAAGAACATAATGTTTAATGAATTAAATGAAATTTATATATAATATGTCCGTAAATATAAATATATATGTATATAATGATAATTAATTGTCATATAGATAATATAAATGTATATTATGAATGAATAAGAAATATTTGAGAAATATTCTTTAATCACGCCTTCTAGTTTAATATTAAATTTATTTTTTCCAATTTGGTGTATTTTATTTGTTAATATTGGTTCTATATTTGGAATTATAAGAGATTATATTATATAAAAACATCCACTAAATTTTAAATATTGACAACAGTAAACATAGTTTACTGGCGTTAATGTTAAAACGAGTTTACAAGGGGTAAAACAAAAATGATTATCGTTAATATGACCTAAAAATTTTGTAAAGCCTATTTACATGATATATTTTTCTTTAATCTCATTTATTAATTGATAACATTATATTTTGGGTCCTATATATGTGAAAAACCTCAGTATAATATTTTCATTTAAAAAATTCCATGCATTCCTCTCCCTCACTTATAAAAGGCCACCCTATCCTCTAAAATTCACACTTCTAAAATTATTATCTTCTATAATACACACTAAAATATCTTAATTAATTCTATACCGACATCCTATATACCATTTTTCATCAAAAACAGAAATCTATAAATGCTTTGGTATAGTTATAAATCGGTTTCCTATAGACGAAGTATCATTCTTAAAAAAATAATTTTGGTTTTGTTTCTTCATCCACCTCATTAAAATATTATTAGAAATGATGATATATAAAATCCATAATATTTCTAATAATTTAATTTTCTTATGTTAATGGTATAAAATAAATCCATGTCCTCTACAATCAAGTGATAAATGAATCCCTCGTTCTTTCGTACTACAGACTACCTCCTAACAAACTAATGTAATTAATTTTCCGTCATCACCTCTCATAGATGTTTATAATGATGGAATAAATATTTATATATTATAAACATGAAATATTTATATTTATAAAAATTTAATACACCATTTAATTTTTACATTTCCAATTAATAAAAAAAATATAGTGATGTTCATGAATATGTGTTGACAACCTCCTCCACCAGTTGATGCGATTATTTTTTAATCACCAGACCACTATGATTCCATATAGATGTTAAGATAATGAAATAAATTTTTATATTATGATATTATGATAAATATATAAATATTATTTTTTTACTTACCTTATTTCCATAGTGATAATTTAAAAATGGATGTGTTACGCATGGGTACGTATGACCTACTGTCTCCATAATCATAACGTGGTTCATTTTTCATAATAATTATTAATGATTGGGTTTTTAAAAATAATTTTTTTATATTGATGATAATTATTTTATTATTATTATTCAATATATGATTTTACAAGGACCTAGTTAACCATATTTATACTAACAAACTCATTTTTTATATATAAGCTGAATAATGTCAACACATATGATGTGAACATAAATTATTTACAAATATTGAATAAGATGGTAATAGATATAGTAAATTGAATAATATACAAGAAATTTTTTCATTATAATGTCATAATTTAACATATGTTTATTTTATAGTGGGATAATGAATATATAATGAGAATTGGACTTATGGTTTGGGACACGAAAACTTAGAACCACATTTTAAAGGTTTTAATTATTAATTTCATAAATCTGTTTCCTCCATGCCCATATTCTGATTATGTAAATAAATTTATTATTAATTATTATAACATCCCACTACTGATCTATTAGGTACTTATTTAACCTCATCTTGGTTTTCCTTTTTGTTCTATATAAGGCTAATATGGAATTGTGAGAATACATATAATGGTTACGAAATAGATTTGTTGGACTCTCAGCTTTAAACTGTGGTTTTCAAAAACTACAGAATGATTTCATGCCATGTAAATAGGTTACACGAGATTTAATGGTTGTTGGATGAATGAAATTAAAGGGATTTATGCTATGAAGGGTTACACAATGTGAAAAGTTGTTTCACTTCATGAGTTATTTAAATATCAAAATTTTAATCTGTCGAGATAGATTTTTTTTCATATATGAAGTCTCTAGATTTCCCAAGATGTAAAAGATTTACACGTCATGTAATTCCCCATGAATGACAGTTTTAGGGTCCTATTTAGGTATTTGGTTTCTATTTGAATGCCTTTTTACCTTTTCTATCAAATCAAATTTCCCCTTCAGTGAATTTTGGAGATATTGTTCCTTCCCGATCAATCTGTCAAGCATTCGATCATTGTTTTGGTTGTGGTGTATCTCTTAGGGTGGGTGATATTTCCCCTTATTCATTTCCATTTATAATGGTATCATAGATGGGTTTTGTTATTATATTATTTAGAATTAAATTCGTTTTTATTCATGTCTTCTTAAAGTTAGGTGGTGTGATCTAATTCTAGAGGCCATTCTATTGTTGGTTGTAGTATAACATGTGATTGTTCATGAGCTATGTTTCTTTCCTCCTTCCTATTAACCCCTTATTTTCTAAAAAGTATTAATCATGAAAGGTGGATTGGATTCTGGGGCCTTCGTTGATGTCTTCGATTTTTCATTGTTGGTGGTTCCCATTACGGGCATGTTCGACCCACGTTTTGAGGTAGTTTGTTATGTATATAGCCTACGTTGATTAAGCTTATTATTACTACAATATAAACTGATCTATACATGTAATTGGAATTATTTTTTTGAATGTGTTGAAAATTATTTTTAAAATGAAAATGGGTTTTCCCTAGTTGTGGATAAATTAAGTGAAAAATGGTTTTTTCAAATCATTGGAATGAATTGTGAAAACAAGAACATGGGATACCTTGGATACTTAGGTGGGAAGTTTAGATTGAAGACATCGCTTATTTATTTTTATTTTTTGTAGTTTTTATTAGGGGTTTTCCTCAGTTTCCTGGGCTTGATGTTCTAGGGGACTGATATTGACTTTGTTAGGGGCGATTATTCAAGGTGTGTTCATTTGATTCCTAGCCCAGTGTTCTAGGAACCAGATTGTGAACATTATTGATTGTGGTGTGAGTTGGCTGCCAGTCTAACCTATAGTGATCCTTGGGACTGATGATTTTTCTTCTATTTTATATTTATTGGATTTATTTTTAGGCATGATATTTTTTATTATTATTATAAAATAATGATATGGAAAATGTTATTTGAAATTGATATACATTCTTTTCTTAGAACTGTGATAAAAGAGAAATATTTACAATTTATTTTATAAAAATAATTTAGTGATTATCATGACATTTTTTATATAAAAAGATCATATAGAAGTTTTTATACGTGTAATAATTATGGAAAAACTTGGTGGGATCCTATTGGGCATGTTAGCTCACACCCTATGCACCTCTTCAATGGTGTGTAGATGTATGTATGTATTAAAATGATAGGAAGGGCAAGAAACCGTATTGAGGTAGCGAGGTCACATGTCAACTGAGTTTGGTAGTTGATGGTGAGATGGATAGAGTTCATCAACACCATTACATGGAGTATCTATTTGGTTTTGGTCATTTACAGTTGGAATTATATCATGTAGTTTTTTTCTATATTTACATTCATTTGTTTCACTTGTTTTCTTATAGTTATGAAGTATATATTCATTATATTTATATTATTCCTTATTTATTCATGTATAATATTCAATGTGTTTGTTTAGGTTGTGGTTAAATCATTTTCTATGGTTTTTTGTTTGATGTTTCTACTCTTGTTGCCAGCCTGTGGGGATCAGGAATTCCCATTAAGGTATGTGATAGATTAGATCAGTTTCCAGGTTTTAGGGAATCCTTGGTTAGTTTATTACAATTATTCACTTAATTAAAAAGTTAATTTTTTACAATATTCACAATCATTATAAAAATTCAATGAAAATTTAAAAAATTTCATATATGGAACATTCATTTAAAATAAATCTTCTTTTAATGAATTCTTTTTCAACTATTTTTCCTCCATGTAATTATTTTTAAATTATTTTAAGGATGTTTTATGTGGTCATAAAATATTCATAAGGGAAATTTTTTTGTATCCCTTTATTTTATTTCAATGGTTTTTGAAATGAATTTTTTTAGAGAATATATAAAATTATTTACACAAAAAAGTATTTTTCATTTTAACATATACAATGGCAATTACTTTTCCATACAACATAAAAATGTTATTTAATATTTTTACTCCCCACAAATTTTTCATGTTATCTTCAAATAAAAAAAATCCTCTCTTGCATTTTTTTGATAATTTTTGTATCAAAAAAGTGTTTTTAGAATAAAATGGTATTTTGTTATTTTAATGTAATTTTCAAAAAGGTTTAATGATAATTTTTATTGATTTTTTATAGAAAGTTGAATGATTAGGATTTTTGTGTGTGATATAGTCCTTATACATTTTTTGATAAAAAGGTTGCACCTAGATAATTTTTGGTGAGCCTAATATAGGTCATAAAATAGTTTTTTCTGGATAATGCTTTGATGCATTAGATAATGATTATGTTCTTTAGAGAATTATATTAGAAGTACACTATATAGTTATTCCAATTTGAAAAGATTCTATAAGGGTTATATGATGATGATGTCTAAAGGAACATAAATGACTTTTATATGTTTTCTATGTATTTTTCAAGAAAAAAAATTATTTACAATGAAATGATGAAGCTATTTTTTTTGAGCAAAATGACATAATTTTTGGTTAAAAAGATATGTTTTGAATAAATGGTTTTCCAGGGATTTTCATGATTTTCACTAGAACAATGGGTTTCATCTTCTTATGACCATTACCAAGAATTTTTTCTCATCACAGATTTTTTAAATGTGTTTCACATGTTTTATGGTTGTGTAATTGAAAAAAAGAAGTCAAGTTGAAATTTGTGATTAATTTTCCTAAGAAATAAAAAAATTATTTTACTAAATGTTTTAAATTATAAAAAATTGTTAATTGATCATATGTTCCAACTATTTAATATAAGGTTTTATTATATTTGATATACGACCAATTTCTTTAAAACTTTTAAACTAAAAAGATCCTATAATGAAATATAACATTTTATTGAATTAAAACTAAATATATTGTAATATTTATAGTTGGGTTCTTATAGTTGGTAATAGAATAAGGACTAAATAATTATCGATGTTATGATATTATTTGATCTAATGGTAAAATTACTTTATAACCAAAAGTTGATATGCAATGAAAAATTCCTGTTATTTTTCATAAAATGAAATAGTTGAATAGGGGATTGAATGGTTAATGATATCATTGTATTTATACTACACATAAAATGGTGTATTATGGTTTATTTGATATAATCACCATATAAGTTTTTGTTTTACATAATTGAAAGATCTTGTAAAAACTCATTACCTTCTTTTTGGTACTCTATGCACTATGTTATTAGACCCTGAAATTTAGGTGTGGTGTTAGGGTAATTCTGGGTGAAATTTTTAGAGTTTTGGATTCTTTTATGGGAAGTCGAATATTGGCTCATAGAATGGAAAAACCGTGCAGTTTGACCCCCTAAATAGTGTTCCCTATTAGAATCCAGTAGAAGGGGTGCATGGTTTTTATAAATGGTGTGAACACCCATCAAAACTTGTCACCACAAGGATAATAGAAAATAAATAGTTCATTCATTTTTAGTTTAACCATGTGACCACATTATCCACCCCTTCTAGATATCCAGTAGTTGTACTTGGTTACTCTACACAGTTTGTCAAACCATGCAGCCCTCCCTAGAAAACGGTGCGCACAATTTTTATTTACTGAAAATTATATTTTAAAATTACCAAACTACTATTTAAAATGTATAATCACCCCCATTAATCCATAATGTGATTTTTACTTCCTTGGGTGATATTATAATGTGATTATGGCTCCTCAAAACTCCACCTTTGTTGAATAAATGTACCGGTTGATGATCCAATAACTCTTCAGTATGTGGATCTCTTATTATGTGCCTTCTTCTGATCTTACATTCGATCCTACACATAGAATGTGAGACCATAATTTTTTTGATGGATCTAAACACCATTTTATTTTATATTTATTCAGGTCTAGTTTCCTAGATTGAATTTACCTTATTCTTCATTGGTGTTCCCAATTATGGGTGTTGTGCATTGTGGTTCCTTGATCTAATGGTATGTGGTTCCATTTATGATATTCCATGAAATTGAAAAATCAATTTTCTTGATTATATTGAAATATAATTAAATTTAATTATAAAGTCTCAATTCGGAATGATTTGATTAAAAAATTTGAAAAGACATAGATTTTATGAAAAAATGCACACTTCCTATGAAATTGGAATTGTGGGATGTATATTAAGAATGATTTACAAATTACTAGGAAAATGATTTGATTATGGAAATAAGGAATTGATTTGAGATTGGATTTTAGAAAATGGAATAAAACTAATAGATGAAACATGTGATTGGTTTTCTATTTAAATGTCCTGAAATGATCTAAAATTATGTTTTGGTTTTGAAACTGAATTGGGATATTGAAACTAAAAATTAGGATTTTTATTTTTAAATGATGGTTTACATGTAATGATATTATTTTCCTATTATTAATTTATTGATTGAGAACATATGATCCTAGGAAATTAGTAGGTTATTTGGTACAAGAATACTATGATATTGATCCCATAGAAACATATTAATGATGAAAAGTCTAAAAAAACCTAGTTCGGCATGATTATCCACGATGGTATATTGATGAGACCTATTCAGCCAAATGCTAAAGGATATAACCACACTTGATTATTTTTATCACTAATTTGTGATTTGTGAGGATACTATATCAAAAACTAATATACATCAGTTCGGATGAATAAGGTTCAGGTTGATTTCTATATTTTTTTTTAAGGAATTAGTTATTGAACTCTTTTATTCATTCCACAAGATTTATATCAATAATTTTATATAAAATGTTTATTTATGCCATGTTTTATATTTTTTCCATCTGTGAACAATAATGCTTGTATTGTTTTAAATATACAAATAATATTTGATGACATGACCTATTTTATTTAAGTTTATATAATGATTGGTTTATTATTATATAATCTTTTATGGAAAAATTGGTGAGATCCTATGTGGATTTATATCTCACACCCTATCTTTTTCGTAGAGTAATTTTAGAATTTATTATTCCAAGCTTCAGAAAATGAAAATCGCCATATGTAGGTAGTGGATGTTCTTGATCATTGGGACCATGGAGTGTTGATGGTTATCAGTGGAACTATGGTCCCCTTTTTGCATAGGTTTTTGAGAAGTTGTTAGTTTTTATTGCAGTTTGGGTTGATATTTCATTGATTGTTTTATCTATTATTGTAGATATATTTTTAGCTATTGGGATTTTGGTACATTCTCCTTGAGGGGTCTTGATATACTGAATTATATCTCTTTTATCTTCATATGTTTTATGGAAATAATGTTCCCTATTTATTCTTCTATGATACTAGGTGTTAGTTTCCAACCTGTGGGGATGGGGATCTCCCATAGGGTTATGTCATTGTTGGATCATTTAATAGGGTACCGGCGTATCTGACCAGGTTTGGGAAAAATTTCCATCATGGGTGTAGGTTTGAAATGTTTTTTTGAAGTTGGTATGTGGTATGGGTTTCGATGGTAGATGGGAGGTATGAATTTTTCCTCATGGGAGGTAATTACGAGAATGTTATTCTACATCTCTCATTATAATGAACCTCAATTCACAATGGTTGGTGCGGATGAGTGTTTTTGATGAGTATTTTGATCTATTTCAATTATTTTCCCTTTTTTTTATATTTATATTAACAGCTTTCTTTAGAATTATTTTTTATGGGATTGAATCTTTTGTCTCTTGTTTCACATATTGAGATAAGTTTCCTTGTAAATGAATTTAATTATGTAGTTTTATGGAGTGTATCATAATGCCTATGGATATATGTTTGAATTTTCTTGAGGAGGTATATGATGAAAATATATAGTACATGAACCCACCAGTTAACCAGAATCTCATAGATATAGTGGTTCATGTTTTTATTGCTCTGGGATTGGAATCTACAACCATTCCCATTCAAGAAATATTCACGGAGCCCTGAAGGGACGAATATAGAAATCATGCACAATAGTTTCTTCAGTAGATTTTTATTGATATAATTATACTCAAGAAGTTGATGATTTTTTAATGGTATTGATGGTATTTTTGAGTTCTTGGAACTTCCAAATTTAGTTAATGTGATGTTTGATACCTTCATGCTTCAGGGGACTACTATGAAATTGTGCGATTCGATGGTGATGAGAAATAAGAATGAAGGATTGGAGTGGAAAGAATTTATAATCCATTTTACCTACCATTTTAATCTAGATTACATGTATTTAGCATTGACAATGGAGTTTCTTAGTCTCAATCAAGTTGACAAGACCGTGACTCATTATGAAAATTGATTTGTTGAGAAATTATAGTTTACTCTTGGTCTATTGAATAATGATAATATGGAGGATAAAATATTTGATATTGGAATTCATGTAGAAATTCAATCCAATTTTTTCATACTGATATGATTTCTTATGACTATTTAATGAGTACAGTGTTGATGGATGAACCTGACCTGGTTGTTATGATAGGTTTGATGGGATTTCCTTTTTATCATATTGGATGTTCAGTGAGTTCCATTGAAAGAATTATGATGGTTGGGGAGACTCATAGTGTATTTCAATATCATTGATCATCAAGAACACCTAAAATTTTCAGAATATTCCATTTGACTTTATTATAGCGTGGAAAGCAGGGGTATTCAATAGGGGTTTTCACCAGGGTACCCATGTTCTTTATTTACTGTAGACACTATGTCCAATTTCATAAATTCAATTATATCTATTTTATCCATGTAGTGTCATTGGATCATCATCATCTAAATATATTATGGTGAAATAATACGATTTAATAAAAAATGGATATTGGAAACTGGATTTCAGAAAGAATTTTATTCACATAGTCGAAGTGTCTATAGTGGAAGTTGATAGGGTTCCAATGACTATGATATATACCATCACTTTATATACATGCTATTGGTAACATTATTTGATTTTTTTTGCATCAAAATCATTCATATTGACCCATTTTTTTTAATTTCTAAACCTTCCTACAAAATTTTTGTCATATTTCATAGATATTACTACACACGTTATAATAAAGAGGAGAATGGTTATTCAGTGTACTTATTATGTATTATAATTATTAGATATTAAGATATCATGTGATTGTTTGGTCCTCAATATGAATGATCCTCCCAAAATTCTAATGGTTGATTTGATGACTACTCATCTAGACCATATTGAATTTTATCTTCAGGGTTTCTCCTTCACTACACCAGATGGGGTGTTCCAGGTCATTTTGGGAGAGTGATAACTAAGATCAAGTAGATCAAGACCATATTTTATAAAGTTAGGTAGGGTAATATTGATGAATTATTTAGACATGGAGAATGAATATTTGAGTGATGATCTCCATCCATTTTTCATTGATCTTCGTGATGTTTTTTCTTTTAATTTCATTATTTTTCTGCTAGATTGAGAGATGTAATTTTCTATATATTTAGGGCCTATTACTCAATTTGAGTCTATTACTTCATACTACATGTCACCTGTGGAGTTGAAATAAATGAATATTTAGTTATATTATTTTCTTGAGAAAAATATTTTACACCTGAGGGTGATACCATGGGAGGAACATGTTCTATTTAAAAATAAGGCTAATGATGAGCTTCACCAAGGTGTTGATTGTTGGAATCTCAACTGAGTTATAGTAAAGAAAAAATATTCATTTCCCTAAATATATGATATATTTAACTTTTTGAGATGTGTGAAGTGGTTCTCAATGGTTGATCTTCAATCTCGCTACCACCAGTTAAAAATTAAATAATATAATAACTTCAAAACCACCTTTTGGAGTAATTATAGACACTATGAGTAAATTTTTATTTCATTTGGTCAATATAATTATCCTATAGTTTTCATCGGCTTGATAATAAAAATTTTCGATGAGTACCATGACACATTCTTTGTAATATTTGTTCATAAAATCTATATTTACTCAAAGTCTGAGGATGATCAGGTTCATCATCTAAAAAAGTGATGATAATTTTGAGATATTACGTACTCTATTATAGGATCTCAAAATATTGTTTATATATTCATGAAGTGATGTTAATTGGATACATGGTACCATAACATGGAATTTCTGTTGTTCATTAGTAGGTGAAAAGTGTTATGACCTGGAATGAACTGTGAGATTCTTTTTATATTTAGTTCTTCTTGTGTTTAGATGTGTACGATGACTGGTTTTTCAAGGGTTTTGTCAAATTTTCATTATATAATGAATTATATCACTCAAAAATGGGGGATGTTTTTTTGGGATGATAATTTGAAACGTTATTTCATTAACATGAAATGTCATTTTACTTCTTCATCGGTGTTAACCCCTCCGGAGGATGGGAAGGCCTGTGTGGTCTTCTATGATGCATCGTGTTCAGGTTTGGGCTCTGTTCTTATGCAGGGTGATCAAAATATTTCCTTTGGATATAGAAATATTAGGTTACATGATAATAATTATCCAAACCATGGTCTTAGACTTGTATATGTAATGCATTCTCTTAAATGCGGGCATCATTACCTTTTAGAGAATGGTTTACCATTTACCAAGATAACATAATCCCATGTTATATCTTCACCCATTAAGATTTTAATCTCCATAAGTGGTGTTAGGTGGAGTACCTACAACCATTTGATTTATAAATTTCTTATTCCCCAAGAAAGGAGAATGTCATCTACGATTCATTGAGTAGGAAACTATCAACCCAGTCCATGAAAGGATCATTAGAAGAGTGGAATTTGATTACTCACATTCCTGAGTTTCACTATGGATTATAGTATAATGATCCTAATTATATTTTGAAAAGTATTCAGGTTACCTACTCCCTTATTGATATTATTTTTCAATATCAAATGTGTGATGATTAGTACTATAGCATTATAGACTTTCTTCATAATGGATTGATCATCGAAGAGTGGTCCATCTCAATAGAGGGTATTCATTGTTTCCAAAACTAGTATATTAGGTCTCATTCCATTTTGATGTTTATGATGGGGTACTATCATAGTTCTCAATGGTTTGTGAACATGGGTACCATGAAGATGTTATAGGATATTCAAAGACAATTTTGGTGGACAAGAATTATTTGGGACATCGTTGATGTTATTTCTAATTTTTTTAAACGCCAAAATGACATGGAAATGAACAAAAAATATTCAGGTTTTCTTAATCTCCTTCTATTTCTGACTTGTATTTCTGACAAGTCTTATATAGACATTCGGGTAGGTTTTCCATGTACCCCTCATAAGAAGAATGTGGAATGGGTTGTGATTGATCAGGTGACCAAATCAGATCACACAATTCACATTCATGATTAATCCAATTTTAAGGACTTGGGTTGTCTGTATATATATATATATATATATATATATATATTTGTATATATATATGTGGTTTTCTAGATACATGGTGTCAAATCATTGATGGTATCTAATAGGGATCCCCATCTAAATTATTTATTTTATAGAGGCCTCTAGCAGAAAATGGGATCTAAAATGATATTGAGAATGTCATATCATCCTCAATGTATTTATATATAGAATGCACTGTATAAGTTTTGGAAGACATGATCCATGCCTACATCAATGATTTTGGGGGATCTTGGGATTGAAACTTGGCAGTGTCGGAGTTTTCCTACAAAAAAAGATACCAATCATACATACATATGGCTCCCTTTGAGGCAGTGTATGGACTCCTGTGTGAATTTCTATTATGTAGGTCAAATATTAATGATGCTTACCTGGTTGGAAAACGTTGAGTACAAGATATGATGGATAATATTTAGTTTATTAGTTATAAAATGGTGATATAACAGAACTAATATAAATATTATGTTGATAATCATCGATAAATTTTGGAGTTTCTAATTGCGGATTAGGTTTCACTGATAGATTCACCTTGTTTGGGTTTATATCATCACAGAAAATAGTGAATGAATAAAAAATGATTTTTGGGACCTTTGATGTTATTAAGAATATGAGGAATGTGTCTATCCATTTTTAAATTACAACATTGTTGAAATAAATTCATAATATGTTCCATATTACAAATCTTTATAAGTATCCTTCTAACCAATATCATGTCTTTAGCTGGGAGGATAACGGTGTTTAAAATAATTTATTTGTGACTATGAACTCAATCATGATAGTTTATTTCATGACCAAGGTACTTTGTGGGAGGTTGATACCATTTTTTAGGGTTTTATAGAGGTGTGTTTATCATTCTCAAGAGACATGGGAGCATGATTAACTGATGAGATAGTAGTGGAATCATCTCATTGATATGGAACATTAATGATAATCATTATAGGGAGAAAAAGTTTTTATGGTGGGGAGATTGTAACATTAGGTTACCGTCATTTAGGAATTACGTAACCCTTCTAATAAGGTCATTTATGCAATGTTGTTTATTAGTGTTATTTAGGGTGAAATTTAGAGAATTCTAGAATCTATGTGGGCTATATATGGTTACAATATTTTCTGGGAGAACTTTGTGGTTTTTTTCCCTGAAAAAATGTGCCCTATTGGAATCCACAAGAAGTGGGAGAACGATTTGTCCAAACCATGATACCACCACTCCAATCAATAAAAAACATTGATAGTTTCTTGTTAATTATTGGGGTATAGTTATTTTAAATTTTTGGGAAAACCCATACACCCCATCCAGAAGTCCAATAGGGTCTCATAGCTAGGGTACATAATTTTCCTAACAGTGTGACCCTCCTCAAGAAAAAATTGTGCATGTTTTTTAATTCCTCTAATATTTATTTTGAAAATATTATACCTCTATTATAATAGGATAATCACCTCCATTAGGCCCTATAATAATTTTCCTTTACTTTTAGGATCTATATATTCTATTTGGGATCCTATAACATGCTCAATTATTGAATAAATATGCCTGTGGAATATCTTATCCCTCTTTGGTATGATGATCTCCTCTTCTACATCTACTTCTGATCCTTCATTGTATCCCACTTATAGAGTGGCATATCATTGTTTTCATGATGGAACTAAACTAGATTTTTGGTATAATTATTCTTAGTTTATGTTCATAGATATAATTCAATGTGTTCTTCAATGGTAATCCCCATTGCGGGTGTTTATCATTATGGTTCCTTGATCTAAAGTTAAGTGGTTCCATTAGAGACATTACCTAAAATTGAATCATTGATTTTTTTTTGAAATAGATTTCAATTTATTTATAACACGTTAAATTTTAATTATTTGATTATGAAATTTTATATTGCATATATTTTGAGACCACCCCCTCCCTTGATTCTAGTGTAATTGGAATTTTGGGTTCAATTCTGAGAATGATGGATTGATTTTTGAGAATATGATATAATGATGGAATTAATGTAATGATTTTAATTTTTTTACAAATGTTTTTAATTGAAATGATGAAAAGACATTATTGTTTTTTCATTGAAAAGGAATGCAATGAGGAAATCTCAATGTTTTGGTTTTCAAAATAGAATTGGAATATTGAAATTGAAAAATGGGTATGTGAATTTTAAATGATTATTGATCTGAAAATATATGATTTTCCCAACATTTATTGATTGATTATGTACTTGAGATCATGGGAAGTTAGTGGGTTATTTGTCAGCAGAATACTAATATCATTATCCCATAAAATTAGATTAGCGATGACACCTATAATGAAAACCATGTTCAGCATGATTATCCCTGATGGGATATAGATAAGTCCTGTTCATCCTATGACTAAGGGAAATTTTTAGACATGATTATCCATGATCATTGGTTTGAGAACTATGGGGATCCTATGTCTAGAACCTAATATAATTTAGTATAGATAACCATTGTGATTATTGAGTCTTATTTGATTATACATAATGTTTATTATTAAAATATTTTACTCATTATAATTTATATTTTTAGATTTTTTCAAACAAAATGGTTATTTAATCCATGTTTCAAATTTTTCCCATATATTTAAATGAATGCATGTTTTGTTTTAAATATAAAAGAGATATTATTCCATGACCTTTTTATTTAAATAGGAATCAAAACTAGTATATTATTATAGAACTTGTTATGGAACACTTGGTTAGACCTTACATGGATTTATAGTTCACATCATACCTTTTCCCTCAAGAGTTAATATACATTATTATTCTTGGTATGAGAAATAAAAATGAACCACTTTGAGGAGGTGGCTATTCTTGAGACATGTTACCATGGAGTGTTTAGGGTGATCGGTTGATCCTTGGACCACTTGTTACATATTTTTTTGAGACGTGTGTTTTTCGATGGTAGTTTGTTTTGATATTTCAATTATTTTTTCATCTATCTACTATGTTAAATTTTAGTTATTAGGCTTATATTACATTCTACATGATGATTCTTGGTATATTTAATTGTATCTAGTTTATCATTCCTTATTTTCAAGTTGAAATCACACCCGCTTTATTCTTATATGATACAATGTTCAAGTCTTCAACCTATGGTGATCAATAATACCATTCAGGATATATGAGTGTCATCATATGGATATATATGTTCTATTTTAGGAATGTTTGAAATTTTTTTCATCTGCTGAAAAGAAGTAATGTTTTTCATATATGAAAATTATATATTCTTCCATGTTTTTTTATTTAAATTGTAGGAGTTGTGGATTTATTATTATGGAATCTATTTTGGAACACTTGGTGAGACTCTAATAGTATTTATATCTCACACAATACATTTTCCCTTAGACATTTATAGGCATTGTTTTGGTAGTTGCGATAAATGGATAAGTGCCACTTTGAGGTGGTGGAAGTTCTTGATAGATGGGATTGTGCACTCTTGATGGTGATCAGTGTAGTTGAGGTCCAATTTTTACATAGGGTTTTGATACAATGTTGTCATGAAGATGGAAGTTTGATTTGATATTTCGTTGGGTTTTTTATCTATATTCTAAGGTACTATATTATTTTTTTGACTTCTAGTGATTTCTCTATAGATACACTTGATGTACTAACTTATATCATGTTTATATTCTTAATTTTCTAGAAAATATAACTACCTTTAATATTTTCGGATTTTAAGTTCTATTTTCCATCCCAAAGGGATTTGGAATTCCCTTTGCAATATGTCAGTGTATGCTCGGGAATCAGTGTACTAGGGTATTTTTGATGGTTTTTGAAAAATTGTTATAAGAGGTGAGGTTTTAGAAACATTTCTTGAAGTCAGTAGGTGGTTTTTGTTTTCCAGGTAGACAATAGGTGGGATTGGTACGACATGGGAGATATTTATTAGAGATTCACTATGTAGATCTCATTATAAAAACCTCATGTCACCATGGCTGGTAGGAATCAATGGTGACTAAAATGAAGTTTCAAGATATGAAGTAGAGAGACTTCAAGGTGATTTTTACCCATCATATCTTCCCATATTAAATGTTTTTATAAAAGTTTATTGATTTTAAAAATATCTAGTACTATGAAAAGACTGTGACTTGGTATGAAGGCTGATTTATTTTTTTAATATTTTTTTCTTCTGAGATTTTGAGTAATGTGAAGCCAAATGGATGAATATTTTTTATTTGAGTTTGAGATAATATTTGATCCCTGGTTTCCATGATAAAATAGAATTATATTGTCAATGAACTATATAACGATTTGATAGATGAAAATGGATGGTACGTCGTGGTTGATGGGATTTTATTTTTCTATAAGTGTTAGTTTGATGAGTTCTATTAATGGAAAGATGTAGAATTACGAGACTAATGGTGTATCTCAATACTAGGGTTTTTCCACACATCCTGTAGTGCTCGGTTATGGCCATTTAAATTGAATCCAAAGTGGGAATGTTTTAAATTGAAATGGGGATCCATTGACCCACCCATGATCTATAATTCATTATGATTCTCAAGTCATGTTTGGATATTAATTTATATGTTTTCTTCCCTATGTAGTGGTAATGGATAAGGAATAAATAAAAGTAAAATGGTGTAATCAGAGGGCTCATGAAAAACAGGTTTTAGCCATATTAATCTCGAATGATGATTATTCATGTAGTTGAAGAGTGTACAGAGGACATTGATATAGTTCTATTGACTATTAACGGCACCATCATTATAGATTCATCATAACTGACACTTTAATTTTATACTGGTGCATCACACCCGTTCTTATAGATCCATGTTGTCGATTTTCTACCCTTCCATCTAATATTTTATTATATGTGATATATATTATGATAGTAGGGTATTTGGTGTCCCACTTGTGTTTTCTCTTTATCATAGATTTATATTACCTAGAATTTTCTGGTCCTTGATATTAAATCTCATGATGATATTCTTGGGATGGATTGCATAATTGCTTATCATGATCAGATTGATTGTTATCATTAGTGGTTCTCCTTCAATAGGCCTGATGCAGTGTGCTATATATTTTATAGAGAATTAGAATAATCGTTATATATATCTATACATTATTTTATAGAAGTGGGTAGGGTAATATCAGGAGTTGTTTATTACTTGGAGTAACATACATTAAGTTTTGAACAACCTCCAGTTGTGGTAGAAATTCACAACATTTTTCCATATAATATCTCCTATTTACCAAAAATAAGAGAAATGGAGATTTCTATCAATTTAGGTCCTAGAAATCAACCAGTGTCTATTCCATATTACCGTGTGGTACCAACATAGATGATAAAAAATAATACTCGATTAGATTATTTTTATGAGAAATGTTTTTTCTACATTAGTGTGTCACAATGGAAACCACCAGTTAAAATTTAAATTTTTTTATCATTATAATTACCTATGTGTTGATTAGAATAAAATAAAAAAAAGTTACAGGAAAATAATATTATTCATTTCCTTATACAGATAATGTTTTTTTATAATTTAAAGGGGTTGATGTTGTTCTTGATGATTAATACTTGTTCAAGCTACTTCCAGGTGCGAATTAAAGAATCTAACATCCAAAAAACTACCTATAGATTTTGGGTATGGAAATTATGAGTATCTTAGTATTATATTTTTATAAAAAATTGAAATATATTTTTCATGGTTTTGAAGAATAGGGTTTTCCATTAGTACATTGACGCATTCATCGTAGTCTTTTTGGATAAAATCCAAGTTCACTCAAAAACTGAAGAGAATCATGTCCAACATCTGAGTATAGTGTTGGAAATTTTTAATGACCATTGAATCTATGATAATATCTTGAAATGTTGTTTCTATAATTAGGATGTGATTGTCTTAGTTTGCGTGATCCCATAATATTTGTTGGACTCCTCATGTGTTAATCATGTTTTAATGATCACAAATCTTATTACTGTTTATTAATCTCGTTCATCATTGCACATCTTGCTAATGCTCTTAAATCTCTATAATAACTACTAATCAAGTTTTAATGATCACAAATCTTATTACTATTAATTAATCTCGATCTTCATTGCACATCGTGCTAATGCTCTTAAATCTCTATAATAACTACTCATCAGGTTTTAATGAAAACAAATCTCACATATATTATCATGCCTTTATGTTTATGATTCATGTTCACTTACTCTCTAATGGTTAAACATAATCCATATTCTGCATATTACTATCTAAGTCTAAATACAGATATTTTTCTAAGTATGGACTCACCGTGACCCAGACACAGTGACCCAGACACTGTGTAGTACTCACCGTGACCCTGAAACCGTGACCCAGCAACCGTGACCTAGTCACCGTAAAGGACTCACCGTGACCCTGGCACCGTGAATGACTCACCGTGACCTAGACACCGTGAGCTAGACACCGTGACATAGACATACCGTGAAGCTCATACCGTGAAGCTCATACCGTGAAGCTCATACCGTGAATCTCATACCGTGAAGCTCATACCGTGAAGCTTATATCGTGAAGCACATACTGTGAATCTCATATCGTGAAGCTCATACCGTGAAGCTCATACGGTGATGTTCATACCGTGAAGCTCATACCGTGAAGCTCATACTGTGACCCTCGTACCGTGAAGCTCATACCGTGAAGCTCATACCATGAAGAAGACACAGTTTACTTAATCACTATGACACCATTTCTTAAATTTTTGTCAATATTATTTAAATAATACAAACTGTCATATTTGATGTTTTTAATGCAATTAATGTTATATAATTATAGTTGTTGGAATGTCAAGAAACCGTATCTCATACCTATAAAAATGGAGTCATTCATACTGCCATAACGTGTGGAATATAAGGAAGATTAAGATGCAGTACACGTGCAAGTGGTGACCAAAAGAAAAGTGTGAATATACAATGAGAAGAACTTACATACACCCGAGAGCACTATGCTGAACAAAAAGATCAATCCTGAGCAAGAATGATATTGCACGACTTTCAAAGAACTCTCATGAATTCAATCCAACACCACTGAAGAACAAACGACGAATCATGAGATCACTCTCATTCCTGTAGAAGGCAAGCTGACTACGACACTCTGTTTTTCAATAGCAAAACCAGAGAAGGACTCAAAAGCATTCCTGTTGAATCCAACGAGTCCATAGCTACATTGATAATCACTAGAGCTTTCTAAACTCTTATCTGTTCTCTCTAAGTGATTTATTTATTAAATTCCGAGCAGTGTGGTGTAATCTGTATTTCTTATACACAAACTGTGTCTTCCACTAAACTGGAGGATATCAGAATCCTCAAACCACAATTTTTTACTCTTGTTTACCCACGTCAACTATGGAAGAGGTCCTTGTGTGGCCTCGTCTATTTATTTCCCATGAAGAACAGTGGTAGAGGTCCTTGCGTGGCTTGGACAGTTTTGTAAACTGTTTTTAACCCCGATCCAGGGTGTGGATCAAATTTTATATAAATTTGAGAGGACTACATCTCGGCTTGAGACTGAACCTATTGTTATACATTCTGTGCATCGTTAGATTAATTTTATAGTATACTACATATATATTATTTATTCCACTGCTATTACATTGAAATACAAAACTATTTTTAAGCTACTTTAATAGTAAAATTAGCAACTGTTTACATATATTGTAAATCAGTAGGTTAGTTTCAAAAGTTAGTTTGATCTTGTGGTTAAATTAACTGAGACCTAATCAATTATTGAGAAGCTAGGTGAACATTTACAATCTGTATAAATTCACTATAGTTTAACTTGTTTTATAAATTGGGGGATTTTAAATAGCCAATATTTTAACAGAAATTTTAATTGGAACTCAATTCACCCCCCTCTTGATTATCCACTCCGACCACCATTTGGTATCAGCATATTTGGATTTGTTTACGGATTTTTGAAATACTCTATTTTTCAACTGTGATTTTAGTTTCATCTTTAATGATCTTAAATTTATGTTAGTTATAAATTCTATCTCTTTAAATTATCTTTCTAAAATCAAGCTATGGACAATAGACTAGTGGTTGATGCTACTAACAGGCCACCTTTCTTCAATGGTAGAAACTATGCTCAGTGGAAACATAAAATGAAAATTAATTTAGAAAGCATGGGTTTTAATATCTGGACTGCTATAGAGTCTCAATATAAAATTCCAGAAACTGAAAGAATAATTTGGGTTGAACCTACAAAGACTGCCTACCATAATAGTTGTAAATCTATGAATGCCCTGTACCGTGCTCTAGGAGATGGGGAGTTTAATAGAATTTCTGATTGCAAAACTTCTTTTAAAATATGGGATACTTTGTGTGTTTCTCATGAGGGAACATCCAATGTTAAATAAAAGCGATTGAATACTTATACTATTAAATATGATAATTTTAAAATGAATACTGATGAACCTATTTCGGATATGTATCTCAAGTTTAATGAGATAATCAATACTATGAATTCACTTGGTAATGCTATTCCAACAAAAGAACAAATTATGAGAATCTTGTGATGTTTACCAGACCGATAGTTAGGCACATCTGTATCAAACATAGAGTCATGTGACATTGCTTCTCTGCCTGTCAAAGAACTCATTGGTAAAATCATGATGTATGAGTAGGAACTCATGGTGAATAAAGAGGAAGATGACGAACATAAGAGAAAATATGTGGCTTTCAAGACTAATGCATCAAAGTGTAAGGATAAAGATAAAGCTCAAATACAAACTGAAAGTTCAACTAGTGAAAATTCAGACTCTGATAGTGATGCTGAAATGGCTCAGATAGCCAAAAGGTTTAAGAAATTTTATAGGAAGAAGAAATTTTTTAGAAAATCAAATTACAATGGTAAGTATGACAACAAGGGACATTAGAAAAAGGATTGGAATATATCTGATAAATCTGATGAAGTTATTTGCTATGAGTGAAAAAGGAAAGGACATATAAAAGCAGACTACCCAAAGTTAAATTTCAAAAGGAAATATGATTACAAGGACAGTAATTACAAAAAAGCTATGAAGGCTACCTAGAGTGATTATGAGGATAGGTCCAGTGAATATGAAGCTTCTGAGTCTGAAAACCGAAATAAGGAAAACATGTGTTTTATGACAAACACTTCTGAGGTAACATCTGAAACTCATGCTATAAATTCTTATTATTCTGAAGATGATTCAAATTCTGAAAATATCTCAAATTATGAACTATTTGAATACTGTGATATGTTGGAAGAAACCTTTCATGATCTGAAAGACAAATATAATGATTTAAAGAAACAATATTCTTTAACTGTTAAACATAAATCTGATCTTGACATAGAAATGGAAAAGAATGGTCGGTTGCTTAAAGAAAAAACTTAACTGAAATTATCAAATCAATAACTTATGAAAGATTTAGAAAAGTTCACAAATGGAAAAGATTCTCTTACTCAAATTCTTGGTAAGAAGATTGCACCTAGATACACTAATGGTATAGGATACCAACCAGGATAGAGACAGATTACCAAGAATAGATTTATTCCTAAATCTGGACAAAATACTACTATTTCTAGTTATGGACATTTATATGCTTCAACTAGTTATTCACTTAGTTATATATCTAATAGAGTTTATCTTTATAAATCTATTGATTCTATAAATTATATGAGACCCATAAGATATATTTTTGTACCTAAAGTTTTATTGGATAACCTGTCTGGACCCAAGAAGATCTGGGTTCCAAAATCATTTCCTATCGAAATCTGTTTTGTAGGAAACCTTCTTGAAGAGTTCTCACAAGAAGAAATGGTATCTAGACAGTTGATGTTCAATACATATGTCTGGGGATTATCCATGATTCAAAATTTTTATAAATGCTGATGGAGGACATGTCATCTTTGGTGATAATTCTAAAGGAAAGATCATCGGCCTAGGCCAGATTGGTAACATTGATTAAGTTTTAATTTCCAATGTTTAATTTATTGATGGACTGAAATATAATCTGTTAAGTATTTCTCAATTATTTGATGATGTTTTTAATGTAAAATTTGAAAATGATTCTTGTAATGTTTTTAATTCTAAAAACGTTTTAGTCTTCTTTGCTCTAAGAAATGAAAATGTTTATGCTGTTGATTTAAATTCCTTAGCTAAGAAAAAAGTTACCTGTTTAAATGCTCTTCATAAAGAGTATTGGTTATGGAATAGAAGATTAGGACACTGCAATTTACACTCACTTAGAAAACTATATAGGAAGAACTTGGTTAGAGACCTACCTAAACTTTAGTTTCCAAATGACAAAGTTTGTAATCCCTATCAAAAGGGAAAGAAACATAAAGTTTCTTTTAAATCAAAGCAAAAGGATTCAACTTCTCAACCTCTCGAGTTGGTTCACATGGATTTTTTGGACCATCTAGAGTTTCTAGCTTAAATGGTAAGAACTATTTCTATGTCCTAGTAGATGATTTTTCTAGATATACATGGGTATACTTCTTAGCTCACAAAAGTGAAGCTTTTTATTACTTTCTTAAATACTCAAAATCTGTAGAAAATCTTAGTGGACTAAAGATTAAGACCTTAAGAAGTGATCATGGTTGTGAGTTTGAGAATCCTGAGTTTGAATCCTACTTCTCACACAATGGCTATAGTCACAATTTCTCTGCCCCAAGGACACCTCAACAGAATGTTGTAGTAGAAAGGACGAATAGAACCATGCAAGTAATTGCTAGAACTATTCTTAATGAATATGACCTACCTATTTACTTTTGGGATGAAGCTTTCAATATAGCTTGTTATATCATTAATAGAGACTTAATTAGACCTGTTCTTAAGAATACCTTTTATGAGTTGTGGAATAATAGAAAACCTAAAGTTAGTTACTTTAGAGTATTTGGCTGTAAAGTTTTTATTCTTAATACAAAAGATAATCCTGATAAGTTTTCTTCTAAGAGTGATGAAGGAATCTTTTTAGGATATTCTTTAACTAGAAAAGCCTATAGAGATTTTAATATGATAACCATGTGAGTGGAAGAATCTGTTCACATCAAGTTTGATGAAACTGGTCCGCGTGAGCCTAAAACTTCTCTTGAAAATCTTGAAGAAGATTTATTTGTTCTGGACCATAATGACAAATCTAATGAACCTGTTATAAAGACAACCAGTTTTAGACTTATTCCAGAATCTGTTCCTAATGAACCTGAACCTAGAGTAGAACCTGAAATTTATAGTCCTAGCTTTTCTAGATCAACTAGAATTCTAAAGAATCATCCTTTAGATGTTGTTGTAGGAAATCTTGATAGAGGGACACAGACTAGATATGCTCTTCGAAATCAGGTTGAACATCATGCCTTCTTGTCACAACTTGATCCTAAAAACATTGATGATGCAATTAATGATGAATTTTGGGTAATTTCGATGCAAGAAGAACTCAATCAATTTGAAAGAAATAAATTTTGGAATCCTGTTGAAAGGCATAAGGACACTTTCACAATACACACTAAATGGGTGTATAGAAATAAAGTAGATGAATCTGGAAACACAGTTAGAAATAAAGCTAGGCTAGTTGCACAAGGCTATAGTCAAGAAAAAGGTATTGACTATGAGGATAATTTTGCTCCAGTAGCCAGATTAGAAGCTATTAGGATATTACTTGCTTATGATGCTCATCTAAATCTCAAACTATATCAAATGGATGTCAAGAGTGCATTCTTGAATGGATATATTGCTGAGGATGTTTTTGTTGAACAACCACCTGGATTTTAGAACCCTCATTTTCCAAATCATATTTTAAAATTATAAAAAGATTTATATGGTTTAAAGCAAGCTCCAAGAGCATGGTATGATATATTAAGTACTTTTCTAATTTATAATGGTTTTACAAAAGGAATAGCTGATCCTACTCTATTTATAAAAAGAACTTCTAAAGATGCTTTAGTTGTACAAATTTGTGTAGATGATATTATTTTTGGATCTTCAAAAACTAAATTATGTACTGATTTTTCTAAAATGATGCAAAAAGAATTTGAAATGAGTTTAATGGGTGAACATAAATTCTTTCTTGGATTTTAAATATTTCAAAATTATGATTGAATTATTTTAATGCAAAGTAAATATACTAGAGATCTTTTAAAACGTTTTGGATTGGATAGCACAAAAAGTAGTGACACTCCCATGAGTACCACCTGTAATATGGATCTTGATGAAAATGGTAAATCTGTTGATCAAAACACTTATAGAGGAATGATTGGAATTATACTCTACCTAGCTTCTTGTCATCCTAACATTATGTTTAGTGTGTGTATATGTGCACGTTTTCAAGAAAACCCTAAAGTGTCAGATTTAAATGCTGTAAAGAGAATTTTCAAATACCTCATGGATACTCCAAATTTAGGACTGTTCTATCCCAAAGGACAATCATTTGAATTAGTTTTTTATTCTGATGCTAATTTTGCTGGATGTAAGAAAGATATAAAAAGAACCTCTGGAACATGTCACCTTTTAGGCAAGTCACTAGTATCATGGTGTAGTAAGAAACACAATTCTGTTGCATTATCTACTATAGAAGCTGAATACATAGCTGCTGGCAGATGTTATGCACAAATTTTGTGGATGAAACAGACATTACTAGACTATGGATATCAATTCAGACATGTCCAAATAAATTTTGACAACACAAGTGCTATTAACATTTCTAAGAATCATGTTTCTCATTCTAGGGCAAAACATATTGATGTAAGACATCACTTTTTGAGGGATTATTATGAAAAAGGTGATATCACTTTGGAATTCATTGGTACTGAATATCAACTTTCTGATATATTCACTAAACCATTAAATTATGAAATATTAGACTAGATCATACATGATCTTGGTATGATTAATCATAAGTAAATATCTTACTGATCTTAATGTTTAATACTTTAACGTATTTTACATTATGGTTTCATAGTCACTGTTTTTAAGTTACTATTTTATGTTCACGGTCTCACCATCAAGAACATATGCTCATGGTCTGTCAACCTACTATCTCACTGTGATGACTAGTTTTTATCACACTGTAATGCCTACTCATGGTCTCACCATGGAGATTATTTTTATTCTTATTTTAACCTATATCGCATAATTTTTTATTTTATTTTATTTCACCGCTTTTTGTTTTCCCGAGATTTTTTGGTTTTGACGTATGACATTCCCAAATGATAAAACTTATGGGTTTCATTCGATTCCTTTCACGAAATCTCTCATGAAACTTCTCTTCTCTCTCGCACAAACCATCAGTGGATGCCAAGGATGAAGCATCCATATTCACCCTTGTCTGAGAAGCGCCACTCTATGAAACAGAAGGGGATAACGAGGATAGGTCCTGAAGGACCTCTAAACCCAAACCTGGTAAGCCGTATAGTTGTACCTGAAAAATAGGTTTTCCCAGATTGGTTTCTGTCTAGAAAATCTTTAGTTTTAAAAGTTTTAATAGAACAAGGATGGCTTGGATGGGTCACATGACAGAATAGACCGATCTACCCGAGATTGGTATCTCAATTTTATCAGTATGTGAAGTTTTCGTTTGAGTTTGGAGAAATCTTTGTCGTGACAAGTTGGATAAATGGTCAAAAGTTATCTTACTCTTCGAGGATGTGGGTTGTATGCCTAGGGATTCCCCATGAAGGATTTTGTGAGGATTACCAAAGAGACCCTTCTCCAACAACTGACATCTTTGACCTAGAGACTGATTTGGAAAACCTGACTGGAAATGGCACCAAGGAAAGGGCCATAGCTGCTGAATTAGATGGGGAGACTAGACTTCTGTTCAAATTTGTTCAAAATTTGATTAGTCCAAGAAAAGTATATTTGGATGTAATGAAGTATCAAGATGTGTTCCTGATTCATCTGTTGAAGAATGGCCATAAGTTCAACCAATGAATGTATGTTATCAACCATATCTGTGAGCCGATCAAATTCAATTCCAAATCCACCTCCTTGCTTTACTAAAGGATGATTTCAGCTATTGTAGTTTCCAAATGGATGGTTGGACCGAATGAAGAAAAGTTAGAGGACCTTGATTTTTGCCTATCCATGCATATCATCAGAAGGATGAAGATTAGATGGAACCCCTGGACGAAGTAGTTGGTTGAGGATAATGATCAAGTGTATAGAAAGTTTAATCCTGTTGACTATCTAAGAAGGCCTAGAAATATATCTTATCCTAGTTTGGAACCAGATGAAGTGGCTGAGTATTCAGAAGAAGAAGAAGAAGAGGAATTAATAGTTAAAGTATCTCCCAAAGAAGAAGCTAGAAGACCTCAAATGGAAACAACTCCTGTTGAAAAAGAAAGCAATGTTGTCCCTACTGTTATCCCTACTAAAACACCTCAAGAAGAGGAAGTTGGTGTTAGTTTGAGAGAAGAGGAAGCTTCTGTTCCTTGTGTAGATGTAAGTCCAGAAGCTCATCCTAATGCTGCAAGGAAGTTGGTTTTTCCTGATTCAGAACATCAAGTAACCTTATAGAAGATCCTGTTGAAAATGATCTTTCTGTTGAGAAAGAAGAAAGTCTGGAAGTTCAACCAGTCGAACAATCCGTTCCTGAGATAATTCCCACTACTGAAGAGAGGATTGAAATTTCCTTCCAGCTGGCAAGGGAATAGATTTTTGAAGAGATCAGGGATGATCCTGTGGATCATGTTCATGTTCCTCAGCCTCAAGAATCTGAAAGGGAAGCACAATTTGAGGGGGAGTAACCTCAAAACCTTGAGATTAGAGAAGCTGGATCTGCTGAAGCTTCTCAACATGATGTCTCATACTCTGTGCACACCCGGTTTGTTTTCACAAGCTTTTATGATGTGAATGAGTTAGAGAAAGTGTCTACAACTTGAATGGATCTTTCTTCTCTGTTTCAACTAAATCTTGTAGCTCATCCAGAACTAGAAACAGAGCCCCAAACTCAATCTGAATCAGAATTTGAGTCTAAAGATGAATCTGCACCTCAACCAGAATCTGAACCACTACCTTTACCTCCAACCATACCCGAATATCACTCCTTTGTGACTAAAGAATACCTGAAAGTTTTTGGAGAAACCTTTTCAGATGGAGTTGAGAAAATTGTCTCCACTCAACCTCGTCCAGTTACTCAGTTAAATCAAGAAGATTCATCAATTATTTTGGAAAATATTATCTTTCATATTCAACCAAGGATGATACGAGAAGTTCAAGAAGTCAGAGTTGAGAATAAACATCTGAGTGCTGATGTGGAAAATCTGAAAAATATGATAGTGAGTTTGCAGAATGAGTTATCTTTGAGATTAGAGCCTGCTCCTATTTCTTCTATTGCACCTGTTGCTGCTTCTCCGGAGCCATATGATTCCCTCCTTGCTAGGAAAATTGTGTCTGAAGTTCATCCACACCTCCTTTATTTTGACGAAAAGATTGGAAAAAGACACACCGAGATGCTGGAATGAATGAGAGAGATTGTGGAAAATCTGAATAAGCTTACAGATGAATACAATGGATGCCTGCAAAATGTTCTGAAACAACTCATTGTTCTAACTAAAGCTGTCAAAGCTTCACCTGCTTCTGGTCAGACCTCCACATCTTCTTTGGATGATTCTATGCCGAGATCCATAATCTAGGAAGAACTTTAGAGTGCCTTCTATGACATGGATCTATCTTCTTTGTCAGAAGTGGTTAAGAACAGTGATAGAGCATTGGAATTGGTTATTATTCACACTAAGATATAAAATTATTCTAAACAAGAGATCACCAAGAAAATAGATCTTTATCTCTCCCGGATTTTCTCTAAAAGTGATATGATAGATCACTTTAGATATCTTGTTGAAAATTTGAGAATCCCTCCAGTGACTTATGCTTTTAAAACTCAAGTTCAGAAACATACAGAGTTCACCAGATTGATGGACAGATTTCTGGAGAATAATGATGATTTTGAAAAGGCTATGCAATATGGTGGTGAAATCATTACTGATTTCATCAATCTTTTAAAGACGTATCTTCATGTGTAGTGTACTGCTATAGTTTCTCAAGCTACTGCACCCCTTAGACCTGGACTAACTACCTTAGCCTCAACTGTCATGAGAGTCATCCAAGATCTTTCTCAGATCCGACTAGTCATTCTTGAACAACCTAAGCCTATATCTTCTACAAATCCCACTTTGGCTCCATCTGTTTTTGAGGGTCTACCCTTACCCTCTTTATCTACTACATCTATGCCTTATTCTACGTCAACACCATCTCCTGCTGCTGTTAAAGGAAAGGAAAACGAGAATCCATGAATAGTCTAGAGACTATTTTCTTTTTGATGGGATGTCAGTTCTTGTATTCTGAACCCTTTGTTTAATGAAAACTGCCGCGTTTCATTTCATTTTCTCTACATTTTGATAATCCCAAAATGGGGAGAAATCTCAACAAGTATAAATGGGGGGGGGAACTATAAGTGTCTGTTCTTTAATGTTTTTTCTATTCTTGTATCTTTAATATTACATTTCATTTATATTATGCCTATATTTGATTTGTGATCATCAAAATGGGGGAGATTGTTGGACTCCTCATGTGTTAATCATGTTTTAACAATCACAAATCTTATTACTGTTAATTAATCTCGATCTTCATTGCACATCTTGCTAAGGCTCTTAAATCTCTATAATAACTACTAATCATGTTTTAATGATAACAAATCTTATTACTGTTAATTAATACAATATTTATTGCACATCTTGCTAATGCTCTTAAATATGTATAATAACTACTCAACATTTTTTAATGATTAAAAATCTCACAAATATTATCAAGCCTTTATGTTTATGATTCATGTTCTATTACTCTCTAATGGTTAAATTTAATCCATATTCGTCATATTACTGTCTATGACTAAATACAGATATTTGTCTAAGTATGGACTCACCGTGACCCAGACACTGTGACCCAGACACCGTGATGGACTCACCATGACCCAGACACCGTGACCCAAACATCGTGACCCAGACACTGTGAAGGACTCACCGTGACCCTGTATAATGGCCCATACTTTAGATACATTGTTATTACTTCAAAATTGAAGCACACGTATTACAACATATAACAAAACTAGGAAAGGACCGTATAGGTATAGTGTCTTTAGAAACTGTGAAACATAAACAACTGGTTCATAAAGCGTCTACACTAACTCCCTTTTATTTCATCATATCTATAGTCCCTTTGGGAATATCTTAATTAATAAGCTTCTTCCTGACCTGGGGAAAGAAAAATAAAAAAGGGTGAGCTCAAATTATTATTAGGGGTAAACAAAAGAAATATCCATCACATCATATTCATAAGAATATAACATTTTGGAAAAATTTAACCTGCAAAAGAGAGCATAATTTCATAATATGGGACAAATCATAGTAGTGAAATGTAATCCAAATAATAATAACATAAAACATGAAACTTTGTGGCATACACACATAATCATAGAGAATCATTTCTTGTTAGTCAAGACTCATTTCCAAGACTTTCTTAGTGGAAAAAGTCCATTTCTGAACCGAGTTCACTCCTCGTTTCAGTCTTGTTTCACTGAACCGGTTTAACTAGCCATTCCAGCCATGTCTATCTCATGAGATACAAAATCTTTACCCAATGCATTGGAGGGAGATATAGGTCCCACCCATCTCATAATGATACCATACTTATGTGTGCCACAAAATCATAAACCATACATCATAGCATAACCCATGTAATAAAAATGGGAATCTTAAACATCATGTCGTCATAAAACAATTCATATAAGATAAAGGAATTCATAAAAACATTTCCATCACAAAATAATCAAATCAATATAATAATAGGGATATAAATATAACCCTATATTATCTTAGATGGAAAATAATTTTGATAAAACACTTGAACTCCATTCTTGAGGAAAATATCCTTTCTACTTCAAAAACATTTTCCTTTCTTAACATGTCTTACAATTTTAAAATAAAAGAAGCTGATTAAAAATAAACATGAAAACTTGTAAAGGAAGATTCTTGGAAATAATGTTTTAAAAATCCTTTCATGCCGTATAAGTTAAAAAAATATTCTTCTCGTACTTTTGTCGGAAAAGTCAAAAAGTACCCCGTACGAGAAATGACAAAAGATTCCTTTCATATCTTTTACTATAAACTCACCAAAGGGTAAAAATGGATTTAAAAAATTGTAGGTGGATGGAAATAATATTAAATATTGAAGAAACATGGATGTGGATGATAAAATACACTCCAGTAAAAGTATAAACAATCTCGGATAAAAATCAGATTGTGATATTTCCCTTACCTTAGGTCCGATTTGCTTCGTATGTGTCCGAACCTCCTGTATAATGATTTAAATAATGTTATTGACTTATTACAGAATCATTATTATTGTTATGATATCATATATGGTTATATTCTTAGCTTCTAAATAGTAATATTTCATTGCTACTTGTTATTCGGGTGTTTATAAGTTTTTGATCTTATGCGTGTTTTGTCGAATAAATCCATATTCTTCTCCTTAGGATATA
Source organism: Viscum album (assembly GCA_963277665.1). Classification (NCBI taxonomy): domain Eukaryota; kingdom Viridiplantae; phylum Streptophyta; class Magnoliopsida; order Santalales; family Viscaceae; genus Viscum; species Viscum album. The sequence goes on along the minus strand of OY728163.1, from coordinate 711,708,644 downwards.
GATACATCATTTAAAGAATGGTATTAATGTATTATATATCATATTTATTCATTAAATTCATTTATATAATCATTATGAAATGAAGATCATGTAGAACGAATCACATCACATCGTGGAGACGGTATTCCGTAGGTACGCACGAGCGATGATATCGTTCCCATGATCGTGGAATTGTATTGGAGTGTATGTATAATATTTAAGAATAAATATCACTTTATAATAATCATATATAGTAATTATTTACACCATTATACCCATCCAAGTAAGGTAGTGGTGGAAATTAGATTACACCATGGCGTGGAGACGGTATTCCGTACGTACTCACGCGTGGTGATTTCGTTTTCCGTAGGATGGATAGATAGAGAAATAGGGTTGTTTCATACATATAATAACATATCAGTATTTTAGTGATACTGATTTTATTACTTCATAATGAAACAACTAAAGAAGAATAAGTTGAAGAAGAAATAAAGATGAAAGAATCAGTAACAGACATTACCTCTTCTTTGAAGCGCTTCTTTGGAACCTCATTTTAGGGCACTAAAAATGGTCATTGAAGAAGACCAGGACCTCTAGGATGTCTCTAGGGAAGTGGAGAGAAGAAATTGTCCAGGGTTGTCTGAGCTTGAAGGCTCAGAGTGGTGTGAGGAAGAGGGGGAGGAGGTGCCCTTTTATAAGGGAGGAGAGGGGCACCTTTGGAATAACTAAAAATATTATGTTATTATAAAGTAAAATTCTATTTATAATAGCTCCAAATTGATATATTTCGAAGATAAGGTTGTTATAGGTCTAAATCCTCTCATCCAAAAGAATTTAGACAAGTTTAGGAATCAATTTTAACCTTATCAATTAGATTTAACTTTAAGATAGAAAATTTTGCCTTTACAGTGTTTTCTTGTTTTCTTACAATATAAGGTTAATAAACTTACTATATCAAGCAAAAAGAACCCCAAGTTGGTTATTATTAATATATATAACCTTATTTAAGTCATTTTGCCTAAACTTATATTTTTAGGAATAAAATAAAAATTAATAATATAATATTTGTTTTAAAAACTATTTTATGTCAATTTTGACACTATTTAGTAATTGATTTTTGTGAAAATCATAACAGAATGATTAGTTCGAAAAAGGATAATTAAATCAATACTAACATGTCATATTAACCTATAAAATTATTGTAATTCATAAGAAGTCTCAAATTAGATTTATTTGGGTATTTATAACATAAATTATGTCAATATTTCATTAATAAGATAATTACTGCATCATCGTTGTGTCATAAATAAATTAAATTATTTAATGTATAAAAATTATAAATAAAATATCATTATGTTGGAAATCTATTTATCTTTCTAATTAATATTTATAGTCTAATTTATCTTATGTATAACCCAATATTAGAAATTATTTACTTATTAAACTTTGATTTTATGTATTTGAACCGTTCTTTAAATAAATTAATAATAAATGTCCTAATTTAATCCAAGTGGGCCTAAATGGTCATATTTTATTCCTAAGGTTGTTTTTGGTCTAATTACACTTATCCAATAGAATTATGACATGTTTTAGGGTAATAATAATAACACTTTTACCCTTAATTACCCTATTTACTTTTAACCGTGGTAAAAAAAAGTAAAAAGTTACTATCCACCAAAAATTATTTTTCATCCCATTGACCCAAATTTTAGTCCTTGATATTAACCATGTCTCTCAGATTTTCGAAATTCCACTCACATAAGTGGTAAAATTATGTTTTATGAAAAATTCAGTTTTTTTAACTACCACTTAGTGGTTTCACTATTCATCAAAAATTGAATGTTTTCAGAAAAATACCAAAATTTCACCCTAGGCAAATTTCGATATTCTAAATCCAAAAATGAAGTCCATTTTGAAAAATAAAATTTATAAAATTTCAAAAAGTGGATATTAATATTCATAACGGCTAGTTTTAATAATATTTTAATAGCATATCGTTGTTTAGTGAAACTCGGTATTATGTAAGACGCAAGCTATTGAGGAAGGCTGTGGTTGCGTGTAAAGCAATCTAAGATAGTTTTGTGTGTAGTGAAATATTCCTTTGATAAAAACCAAATATTTCACATAAAAATCTCGGGCGTTACATTCTACCCCCCTTAAAATGAATTTCTCCCTCGAAATTCGTCACTTTGTAACAAAAAGATGAGGATACCTATCCCTCATCATATCCTCAAGCTCCCATGTAGCTTCTTCTAAATGGTGGTTCCTCCATAAAACTTTCACCAAGCGAGTGGTCTTGTTTCGTAGGAATTTTTTGCTATGATATAGAATCTCTATCGGTTGTTTTTCATAAGAAAGATCTTGCTCTAGCGGTAAAACTTCTGAGATGAGTACATGTGAAAGATCAGATATGTACTTTCTCAGGAGAGATACTTGGAACACATCGTGATCTAGAGAGAGATTAGGTGGAAGTGCCAATGTGTAAGCTACCTTTCCAACACGATCCAGTATTTCGAAAGGACCGATATATCTAAGGCTCAACTTCCACTTCTTTCCAAATCTCATGACTCTCTTCCAGGGTGATATTCGTAAGAACACTTTATCACCCACTTCAAACTCTAGGTCTTTTCTTCTGTTGTCGGCATAAATTTTCTGTCGAATCTGAGCTGCTCTTACGTGTTGTTGTATAAATCGGACCTTTTCTTCCATCTCATCAACAAGATCAGGTCCTAATAGCTTTCTTTCCCCAACTTCATCCCAGCAAGTTGGAGTCCTGCATTTCTTTCCATAGAGAGTTTCATAAGAAGCCATCTGAATACTGGATTGAAAGCTATTATTATAATAAAATTTCACCAAAGGTAGGTGTTGATCCCAACTACCTTTGAAATCCATAGAGCAAGCTCTCAACATATCTTCTATAGTTTGAATTGTTCTCTCAGACTGACCGTCTGTCTGAGGATGATATGCAGTGCTGAAACTCAACTCTGTATCCAGAGTATGCTGAAGACTTTGCATGAACTTTGAGGTAAAACTCTAATCCCGATCAGATATTATAGAAAGTGGTACTCCATGCAATCTTACCACTTACTTTACATATATCCTGGAAAGTTGATCTAGAGATAAATCCTCTCTAATAGCGATGAAGTGTGCAGACTTTGTAAGACGATCAACTATGACCGAGATAGCATTATTGCCTTTGGATGTTTTAGGAAGTCCTGTGAAAAAGTCCATAGTAATGTTTTCCCATTTCCATTCGGGTATGGGTAATGGTTGTAACATCCCCTTATACTTCTGTCTCTCAGCTTTAACTTGCTGACAAACCAAGCATCGATAGACATATTCAGCAACATCTCTTTTCTTGCCATCCCACCAGAAGTACTCTTTTAGGTCCCTATAAATCTTCTTGCTTCCAGGATGAATAGAGAATGAAGAACTATGAGCCTCATCCAGTAGCTCCTTCATTAATTCTGGGATGGGAGGAACACAACCCCGATTCCTGAACATTATTATCCCATCACAATCAAGGTTGAATTCAGGAACATTTCTCACATTCTTTTGTAACTCGACATCTTCTTTATATGCATCTTTAATCTTCACATGTATATATAGTTGGACATTAATTTGAGAAAGATATGATTTTCCCGCTTCCATTATAATTCCAAGATCTATCCTTTGTAAATCCATACAAATTGGATCTTTTGTGATCCTCATCTTGGATAAATTGGCATGGTCTTGTCGAATTAATGCATCTGCCACCTTGTTTTCTTTCCCAGGGTGGTAATGAATTGAGCAGTTGTAATCCTTAATCAGCTCCAACCATCTTCTTTGGCACATATTCAGCTCGTTTTGTGTGAAAATATACTTTAAACTATTATGATCAGTATAAATATCACACCTTTCACCATAAATTGAATGCCTCCAAATCATTAATGCAAATATTACCGCAGCTAACTCCAAATCATGAGTTGGGTAATTTTTCTCATAGATTTTCAACTGTCGTGAGGCATAAGCTATCACTATATCATTTTTCATAATAACACACCCCAATCCCTTCTTGGATGCATCACTGTAGATCACAATCTTTTCTCCACTACAAGGCAGTGTGAGCACACGTGCACTGGATAACCTTCTTTTCAACCCCTTGAAATTCTCTTCACATTCCTCCATCCAGACAAACATAACTCCTTTCCGAGTCAACTTGGTGAGTGGATTAGATAATCGTGAAAAATATTTCACAAAACGTCGATAATATCCAGCCAAACCAAGAAAACTTCGGATCTCTGTTACTGTTGTTGGTCTCGACCATCTTTCGATAACCTCTATTTTTGGTGGATCCACAGATATCCACTCTTTTGGGATTATGTGACCCAAAAATGAAACTCTTTGAAGCCAAAATTCAAACTTGGTAAATTTGGCATAAAACTTCTCCTTTCTCAGGGTCTTCAGTATAATTCTCAAGTGATCTTCATGTTCTTCCTTTCTCTTTGAATATACAATAATATCGTCTATAAAGACTACCACAAACTGATCAAGATAGTCTCTAAATACTCTATTCATCAGATCCATGAAGATAGCAGGGGCATTATTAAGACCAAATGGCATCACTATAAATTCATAGTGTCCATACCTTGTACGGAAAGCCGTCTTTGGTATATCCTCCCTTTTGACCCTTAATTGGTGATACCCTGAACAGAGATCAATCTTGGAAAAGTATTGAGCTCCTCATAGTTGGTCAAATAAGTCATCAATTCATGGGAGAGAATATTTGTTCTTGATAGTGATCTTGTTAAGTTCTCGATAATCAATGCAGAGTCTCATTGATCCATCTTTCTTCTTAACAAATAGAACAGGTGCTCCCCAAGGTGACGCACTAGGGCGTATGAATCCCTTATCATGATTATATTAGAGTTGCTTATTCAACTCATGCAACTCAACTAGGTCCATTCTATAAGGTGTCTTTGAAATAGGCAAAGCACCCGGTATGAGTTCTATTGAAAACTCAACCTCACGATTTGGTGGAACACCCGGCAATTCCTCCGGGAAGACATCGTCAAAATCCCATACAATGGTCATATTCTTAATCATGAGTTTCTCACCAACCATTTGAGATAAATAACCTTCATTTAGTGGAATCGAGACCCATAAGATGGATAAAATTTCCACTGGAAGGTTTTGTTCATCCTTGCATCGATAGACGATTATAGATTGATCTGGAATATGAAATGTGACTTCCCTTATTTGGCAATTGATATGATCTCCATATAAAGAAATCCAATCCAAGCCAAGAATCACATCAAATTCCAAAATAGGAAGGATCACAAGATTTGCAGGAAGCAGTTTCCCACAAACTTCAATCAGAGAAGAATTATAAACTTTTGATGCGAATGTTGTGCCATTAGGGGTTGTCACAGCTAACTCAACATCTAATTGTTGAGGTAATATGGTGATATCATTAGAAAATTCTTCAGAAATAAAGGAGTGGGTGGATTCATAATCAAATAAAACATTTTCTACTTTAGAGTGGATGGTAAGCGTACCTTTCACCACATCGTTATCGTACTCCACATCGTTGATAGAAATTGCATGTGACTTTCCTTTGTCTTTACCCTTAAGAGTTTTTTGACGTCGACCATCATCATCAACCCTTGGATTTGGGCATTGATTGTCATAATGCCCCATCTCCTTACATATTAAACATTTAAGTTTATTAGGTTTATTCTGTGTATCCCTTCCTTTGTTTGCATAATTAGGCATCTTATTCCCATCATTGCTGCATTCAAATGCCCGATGACCTTCCTTTCCACATTTGAAACATTTACTTGTTCCTTTAAGACAACTACCTCCATGTTTCTTTCCACACAGTGAGCATAAGGGAAAGCTCATCTTCTTTTCAGTGTTCTCTTTAGATTTTCCTTTGAATTCCATTATCCTCTTCTTATCAAACCCATATGACTGATGGGTTACTCCAATCTCCATCTCGACTTTGAGAGCACATCGAATGATTTCCTCATAGCTATTGAAGTCCCTTATGGCTAACGCCCTTCGAAGACTTGGTTTTAAGCAACTAAAGAATCGATCGATCTTAATCTCAGGTTGGATAATAATACCAGAAGCGTACCTTGCAAGTCTTGTAAAATTTGCATCATAGGTACCAACAGATTCATCAACCTTTTTCTTCAGTTCAAGAAACTCTTTCTCCATCTTTGTTCGGATAATACGAGGGAAGTACTTATTAAAAAATATGTTCTTGAACTCGTCCCATTCCATGGACTCAATTTCATCCCTTTGACTCGTATTCTTAATAAGATTCCACCATTGATCATCATATCCTTCCAAACGATACACTTCTAGGATGACTTTATCATGTTCAGAACATTGAAGAAATGAAAATATCTTTTCAGTAGTACTAATCCATTGTTCAGCAACTAATGGATCGGTAGACCCGCTGAATGAAGGTGGGCGCTGCCTCATGAAGGATTTAACAGAATTTTTCTCCTTCCATTTCTCATTTGAAAGTCTTGCATGATTCATAGCTTGAGAAAGTTGTGTGAGCATGGCTACAAGATTTTTCATTCCAGCTCCCATAATGTTTGGTTGCTCAGGGGGACAATCATTGCATTGCCCGTCAAATTCCGTATTAACACGATTCTTTTGGGTTCCAGCCATTGACTAAAACCAAGAATAATAGTGTGAGAAACACTAATTATAATAGGAAAACCACATAATCAAGAATAAAATTTCACACTTAAGGTCTTATACTAGGTTATTCATTGCCATTTCAAAAACACTAAGATTGTGTTCTATGCTTAGACTTATCCTTTGGGTTCTTACAAAGGATTTCACATCCTAGTTTCCAAAGGTTGACTATACCTTTCCTCTGATACCAACTATAATGACCCATACTTTAAATACATTTTTATTAAATGAAATTTTAACCACACTTATTACAAAATATAAAAAACCAGGAAAGGACCATATAGGTAGAGTATCTTTAGAAACTGGGAAACATACACAACAGGTTCATAAAGCGTCTACACTGTCTCCCATTTATTTGATCATATATATAGTCCCTTTGGCATATCTTACTTAATAAGATTCTTCCTGACATGGGGAAAGAAAACATACAAAAGGGTGAGCTCAAATGCTCAGTAAGGGTAAACAAAAGAAATATCCATCACATCATATTCATAAGAACATAACATTTTGGAAATCTTAACCTGCAAAAGAGAGCATAATTTCATAATATGGGATAAATCATAGTAGTGAAATGGAATCCCAATAATCATAACATAAATCATGAAACTTTGTGGCATACACAGATAATCATAGAGAATCATTTCTTGTTAGTCAGGACTCATTGCCAAGACTATCTTAGTGGACAAAGTCCATTTCTGAACCGAGTTCACTCCTCGTTTCAGTCCTGTTTCACTGAATCGGTTTAACCTGCCGTTCCAGCCATGTCTATCTCATGAGATATAAAATCTTTACCCAATGCATTGGAGGGAGATATAGGTCCCACCCATCTCATAATTATACCATTTTTATGTGTGCCACAAAATCATAAACCATACATCATAGCATAACCCATGTAATAAAAATGGGAATCTTAAACATCATGACTTCATAAAACAATTCATATTAGATAAAGGAATTCAAAGAAATATTTCGATCACAAAATAATAAAATCAATATAATAATAGGGATAGAAACAGAACCCTATATTATCTTAGATGGAAAATAATTTTGATAAAACACTTGAACTCCATTCTTGAGGAAAATATCCTTTTTACTTCAAAAACATTTTCAATTTTTAACATGTCTTACAATTTTAAACTAAAAGAAGTTTATTAAAAATAAACTTGAAAACTTGTAAAGGAATCTTCTTGGAAATAATGTTTTAAAAACCCATTCATGCAATATAAGTTAAAAAAAATATTCTTCTCGTACTTTTGTCAGAAAAGTCAAAAAGTACCTCATACGAAAAACGACAAAAGATTCCTTTCATATCTTTTACTATAAACTCACCAAAAAGTAAAAATGGATTTAAACAGTTGTAGGTGGATGGAAATAATATTATATATTGAGGAAACATGTATGTGGATGATAAAGTACACACTAGTAAAAGTATAAACAATCTCGGATAAAAATGAGATTGTGATATTTCCCTTACCTTAGGTCCGATTTGCTTCGTATGTGTCTGAACCTCCGGTATAGTGATTTAAATAATGTTATTTACTTATTTGAGAATCATAATTATTGATATGGTATCATATATGGTCATATTATTAGCTTTTTAGTAGTAGTTTTTCATTGCTACTTATTATTCGAGTGTTTATAACTTTTTTGTCTTATGCGTGTTTTGTCGAATAAATCCTTATTCTTATCTTTAGGATATAGATACATCATTTCCAGAATGTTATTAATGTACTATATATCATATTTATTCATTAAATTCATTTATATAATCATTATGCAATGAAGATCATGTAGAACGAATCACATCACATCATGGAGATGGTATTCTGTACGTACGCACGAGCGATGATATCGTTCCCATGATCGTGGAATTGTATTGGAGTGTATGTATACTATTTCAGAATCAATATCACATTATAATAATCATATATAGTTACTATTTACACCATTATACCCATCCAAGTAAGGTGGTGGTGGAAAATAGATTACACCACGGCGTGGAGACAGTATTCCGTACGTACGCACGCGCGGTGATTTCGTTTTCCGTAGGATGGATAGATGGAGAAATAGGGTTGTTTCATACATATAATAACATATCAGTATATGAGTGATACTTATGTTATTACTTCATAATTAAAAAACTAAATAAGAATAATTGTAAGAATAAATAAAGATGAAAGAATCGGTAACGGACATTACCTCTTCTTTGAAGCGCTTCTTTGAGACCTCCTTTTAGGGTACTAAAATTGGTCTTTGAAGAAGACCAGGACCTCTAGGATGTCTCTAGGGAAGTGGAGAAAATAAATTGTCAGGTTTTGTCCGAGCATGAAGGCTCAATGTTGTGTGATGAAGAGGGGGAGGAGGTGCCCTTTTATAAGGGAGGAGAGGGGCACCTTTGGAATAACAAAAATTATTATTTTATTATAAAGTCAAATTCGGTTTTTAATAGCTCCAAATTGATATATTTCGTAGCTAAGGTTGGTATAGGTCGAATTCCTCTAATACAATAGAATTTAAACAAGTTTAGGTATCAAATTTAACCTTATCATTTAGATTTAACTTTAAGTTAGATAATTTAACCTTTACCGTGTTTTCTTGTTTTCTTACACTATAAGGTTAATAAACTTAGTATATCAAGCCAAACGAACCCCACGTTGTTTATTATTAATATACATAACCTTATCTAAGTCATTTAGCCGATCCTTAGATTTTTAGGAATAAAATAAAAATTAATAATATAATACTTGTTTTAAAAACTATTTTATGTCAATTTTGACACTTTTTAGTAATTGATTTTTTTGAAAATCAAAACAGAATGATTAGTTCAGAAAAATATTATTAAATCAATAATAACATGTCATATTAACCTAAAAAAATTATTGGAATTCATAAAAAGCCTCAAATTAGATTTATTTGGTTATTTATAACATCAATTATGTCAATATTTCATTAATAAGATAATTACTGCATCATCGTTGTGTCATAAATAAAATAAATTATTTAATGTCTAAAAATTATAAATAAAATACCATTATGTTTTAAATCTTTTTATATTTCTAATTAATATTTATAGTCGAATTTATCTTTTGTATAACCCCATATTAAAAATGATTTACTTATTAAACTTTGATTTTAACTATTTTAACCCTTCTTTAAATAAATTAATAATAATTGTCCTAATTTAATCCAAGTGGGCCTAAATGGTCATATGTTTTTCCTAAGGTTGTTTTTGGTCTAATTACACATATTAAATAGAATTAGGACATGTTTTAGGGTAATAATAATAACACTTTTACCCTTAATTACCCTATTTACGTTTAACCATGGAAAAAAAGTAAAAAGTTAGTATTCACCAAAAATTATTTTCATCTCATTGAACCACATTTTAGTCCGTGATATTAACAGTGTCTCTCGGATTTTCGAAATTCCACTGACAGAAGCGGAAAAATTAAGTTTTATGAAAAATTCAGTTTTTTTAACTACCACTTAGTGGTCTCACTATTCATCAAAAATTGAAAGTTTTCAGAAAAATACCAAAATTTCTCCCTAGGCTAAATTCGATATTTCGAATCCAAAAATGAAGTCCATTTTGAAAAATAAAATTTATAAAATTTCAAAAAGTGGTTATTACTATTCATAACGGGTAATTTTAATAATATTTTAATAACATATCGTTGTTTAGTGAAACTTGGTATTGCGTACGACGAAAGTTATTGAGGGAGGCCGTGGTTGCGTGTAAAGAAAGCTAAGATAGTGTTGTGTGTAGTGAAAGAATCCTTTGATAAAAACAAAATATTTCTCATAAAAATCTCGGGCGTTACACCTTGACACCTTGAAGGACTCACCGTGACCCAGACAACGTGAGCTAGACACCGTGAAATGAACATACCGTGAAGCTCATACCGTGAAGCTCGTACCGTGAAGCTCATACCGTGAAGCTCATACTGTAAAGCTCATACCGTGACGCTCATACCGTGAAGCTCATACCGTGAAGACGACACCATTTACTAAATCATTATGACACTGTTTCTTAACTTTTTGTCAATATTATTTAAATAATACTAACGGTCATATTTGATGTTTTTAATGCAATTAATGATATTTTATGATTGTTGTTGGCATGTCAGGAAACCGTACCTCGTACCTATGAAAATGGAATCATTTCTACCTCTAGAACATGTAGAATATAAGGAATATTATGATGCAGTAGACGTGCAAGCGGTGAACAAAAGAAAAGTGTGAATATACAATGAGAAGAACTCACATACACCCGAGAGCATTGTGCTGAACAAGAAGATCCATCCTGAGCAAGAATGATATTTCCAGACTTTCAAAGAACTCTCATGAATTCAATCCAACACCACTGAAGAACACACTACAAATCAAGAGATCAATCTCATTCTTGTAGAAGACAAGCTGACTATGACACTCTGTTTTTCAATAGAGAAACTAGAAAAGGACTCAGAAGCATTCTTGCTGAATCCATTGAGTCCATAGCTTCATTAATAATCACTGGAGATTTCTAAACTCTTATTTGTTCTCTTTAAGTGATTTATTTATTAACTTTCAAGAAGTGTGGTGTACTCTATATTTCTTATACACACACTGTCTCCTGCACTGAACTGGAGGATATCAAAATCCTCAAACCACAATTGTTTACTCTTTTTTACCCATGTCAACTGTGGAAGAGGTCCTTGTGTGGACATGTCTATTTGTTTCCCATGAAGAATAGTGGTAGAGGTCCCTGCGTGGTATGGACAGTTTTGTAAACTGTTGTTAACCCCGATCCAAGGTGTGGATCAAATTTTATATAAATTTTAGAGAACTAAGTCTCGGCTTGAGACTGAACCTCTTGTTATATCTGTTGTGCATCGTTAGGTTAAGTTTATAGTATACTAAATATATCTTATTTATTCCGCTCCTATTACATTGAAATAAAAAACTATTTTAAAGATACTTTGATATTTAAATTAGCAAGTTTTTACACATATTGTAAATCAGTAGGTTAGTTTCAAAAGATAGTTTGATCTTGCGGTTAAATTAAATGAGACCTAATCAATCTTTGAGAAGCTAAATGAACATTTACAATCTGTATAAATTCACTACAGTTTAACTTGTTTTATAAATTTGGGGATTTTAAACAGACAATATTTTAACAGAAATTTTAATTGGAACTCAATTCACACCCCTCTTGAGTATCCACTCCGACCAACATTATTGTATTTTTGACGAAAGTTGTTCGACATGGGAACCACCATAGAATGTTTTTATATTGTTATATTCATTATGTATAAAGGGGTTATACCACCAGTTTTTCAATGATTTATAAATGTTGGTTTTAATAATGACCTTATAAATCAAAAAGAATTTTATTTTGATTGTGATGATAATTTCCAGAGTTATTTCACTGAGCTGAAACATTTTTTTTCTTTTGTGTGGATATTTATTCTTCCTTAGCTTGGGTAGTGATGCATGTTCTTTTATAATGTATTAGTTTTAGGTTTGGGTTGTGTTAATATATAGGCTGATTACATTGTTTCTTATGAATGTATAAATTTTATCCCACATAAGACGAATTATCCAAACCATGATCTCAAAATTTCATACATTATTCTTCTTTTAAATTCTATCAACATTTCATTTTTAGATAAAGATTCACAATTTATTATGATCAAAATGTGATAAGTCATATCATATCTAAAAAAATATTTAAATCTATATAATATTATTTTTGTGGAGTACATTCGGTCAATTGATTTTTAAAATGCATATATCATTGTCATGTGGAATGTAATTATTGATGCTTTGATCAGGAATCTTCTGACCCAGGACATAATGGAATCATTTGAAGATTAACATTTGATGAATCTAATTACTTAGTTTCATATAGTAGTCTAAATGAATGTGTCTACTTTTTGTTATCCAGTTTTTTGTTGAACTCCTCTCATCTATGGTATAAAATTTGGGGTTAGTAGTGTGATGATAAAATCTGTGGAATTTGAGGCTCTCTTTATGGTGGGAGTACTATTTTCAAGTGGTCAATATCAACATAGGGTATTCCCTATTTTCAAAATAGATATGTTGTCTTTTTTCCATAAGGAATTATTTTATGTGAGAGTATCATACTTCTTAGTGGGAAGTATACCTGGGTACCAAGAATGTTTTCTATGATATCCAGAGAAAATTTTGGTATTCATGTATGATTTAGTACAACACCGAGATTATATATTTTTTCTATACATTCCAAAAGGTCAGGGTTGATCACAAAAAATTTTGGGCATTCTCCAAACCCTTCTAGTACCAATATTGAAGAGGGATGATATATCTATAGATTTTTTATTTATTTTGACTCATAACCCATAGAATAAGAACATGATATGGGTTTTTATCGATCAGATCCCCATGTTATCCCACATTAAACATATTCATTATAAAACCAATGTTGAGATATGGGAAGCCTATACATACAAGAGTTTTTTAGGTTGCATGGTGTACCATATATGATAGTCTCTAATAGGGATCCCTAGTTTAGTTTTTTCTATTAGGGAATATAGGAGGTAATGCGATGAAAATTGATTGTTAGAACAACATATCATCTATAGAGGGATGTTCAAATAGAACATGCTAAAATATTTTGTGAATATATGCACTATTATGGCATCCTTGATTTTGGTTTATTTTGGGATGGAAACATCGGACTAAATTTGATTTCCTATGAAACAATATACTTGTATAATATTCATATGTCGCTTTTTGAGGCCTTGTATGACCACCTCTGTATATATATGTTTCATTGGTAATAGATTGGTGATGTCTCCTTGGATTTACCATGTTTGTCCCAAGAGAGGTTAACAATGAAAAAATTGATTTATAAGGCAACGGTGATGGAACATGGGCCATATAAATCAAATGATGATAATGATCAATTAATGTTGCATTTATCTATTATATATTGAGTGTTATTGAGAGATTCACAGAGTTTGGGTAACTTGATGTAAGATCCCAACCTTATCTAGTGTCATCTCTGGAGCGTTTTCAAGTACTTTTTTGTTATTTTGAAGTACTATCTCTGTGGAATTGTGGTTTGAGGTGAATTTAGGTGATGTTTTATGAAAAATATATGGACAAATGGTTGTTCATTGTTTGTTTCTAGTTTTACAAACCACACACCCAAAACTAGGTAACATTGTAAACCATGTGAAACTTGATAGTGACGTCTGCATGGTTTGGGAACGATTTCCTTAATTGTGCGCCCCTATCAGGTGAAACTGTGCACACGTAATAGTTTTCTACAAAAATTAAATATTATATCACTCGAACCACTGGAACCCTTATATTTTCACCGAGGATAGAGTTTGATAAATTCTAGGTGATCCTAGAGCTTCCCAGAGGGATTCGAAGGCCTTTTGAACCCCATTCTTTGAGATCAATAGCCCGAATTGAAAATCTGCTCTCATCCCGGTAAGTGGATTTCATCCCGATGAATCTTCCATTAATTAATATCTATTTATTTAATAATTTAATGGAAAATTTCCATATAATCCATGGATCTAAACATATGTGATAGGATCTAGATCTAGATTTTCATGATCATGATGCATCTGATCTTAATTTTTGGTGTAGGGATTTAGATTTAGATTTCAGTCGATATAGTTTTTCTACAAGGATTTTGGGGATTTACACTGGGAAAGTATCCATAAAAAACTACAGTATGGTGACTAAATTGAACTCACATAGTGATGGATTTTATAAGTTTATGTGGTGGTATTGATTTTCTTGATTCCCTTAATAATTCATTTCTTAAATTGGAGTAACTATGTCACACACGGTTTTTTTTCTGTCTTTGTATTGATCCGGCCCATTAGAAATCCCGATCCTCTTAATGGGTATTTTATGAGTTGAATCTTGAGTTTTTAAGTTTCATATATGTCTAACCACCATAATTTGGGAACCCCATTGCTTGTTTAGGAGTTTTTGAAGAAAGGGTGTTTACTTCATGATTTGGACCAACAGTGAGCCCATTCCCAGTTTTAAAAACTGAATTTGTTTCTTTTATAACTCTTTTGGTTTTCATCCTTTTTCAACCAATAAACTTCCCACTTGTCATATACTGGTATATTAAAATTTATTTATCCTTTTGGACCCATTATAAATTCGTAAGCTGGGTGAATTTCGGTTACTTATTTAGGTATTGGGCCAGCCCATGGGCCCATTTCCTGTTTTAAAAAAAATTATTTTTTTCATTTATATCTTTTTCCTTTTTTAATATTTTTCGGTGATTCCACCTCCCACCCGAATCCAATATCCCTATCCGCACCCCCAATATCGTTTTTGCCTCTTTGGAGCTCATATGGGTCTCGTAAGAGGGCGAAAATTCTCAGGATACCTTAAATCGTCCAGATTTGACAAGGTAAATTGTATCATTCATAAATTAATCAATTCATCCTCTTTTGGCCTCCAATTTTCTTTCCCTGGTTCTTCCAGATCTTAGGAGTCTCTCCATGAATTTTAAAGCCATTACCTTCCCTCTAGGGTTGCAGATATAATGGAAGACGAAGAGTTTTCTAGGGTGAAAGGTGAGATTCCTTCTCCTTTCTCCTTCCTCTTCCCCCTCCATTCATTATTTCTTTGATTTATTTTGTACCCTAGTCTTGATCGACCTAGGGTTTTGTTATACAATGTTTTTTGATGGGTTTTATGTTTTTTTAGGTCTGGTATTTATAGTTTTAGGGTTTATAAACCCGCGGCGGGTGATTTCTGGTGTGCGTTTCAATTACGCCAAAGATTTGAGGTAGGATATCCCTTGCACATGCTTTTATCATAGAAGTTTAATCATTTTAATATTATCCTATACTGATATAAATGTATATTATTGTTTTAAATCCTTTTAATAATTTTCTTGGTGTGCAAAGTCGTTGTTTAATCACTGTTATGTGAAAGGTAGTGTTGTTTTGTCATGAAAGTAATCAACAAGTGTTTGTTTAAATGTTCCATGATCTTTGAAAATATTTTGTGAGGTTTATAATCTGGTTTATGGTATTTTTAACATGTTACAGTATCTTGAATGAAAATATGAAATTCAATTGGTGTTTTATTCCTTTGCATGTACATAAAATAAATTGTTTTGTTTAAAAAGGGCATGACATGTGTTCGGTAAATTGCCTGGTTGGCTTTTATGTGTGATGTGTGATTTAAATGTTATTTTATTGGATTTATAAAGGAAGTGGAAGAATTATAAATGGTATTTTTGGGTACTTATATTGATTTCAAATTTGGATTTGTTTTTACAAACAAGTGGGTTTTGATTTACAACATATTTTGGCCGGAGTTGCCAAAAAAAATGGACCGTTTCACATCTTTACGAAAATGGTTGTGTTTTGAATATGTAACCTGAGTATTATAAGAGATTTAGGAATGAGGTTTGCTACCGTAAATGATGTTTATACAGATCCTTAATAAAATTAAAATGCATACCTTCATCAAAGGATAGTTTTGAGAAAATGTTTAAAGGCCCGTTTGGCATTTCCTAGAAACGAAGGAGTGTTTTACTTGTATATAACAAGTTGTGAAATTGGGATTGTTTTATGGTCCATTAAGTGATTTTATTAAATATTTATTGGGATTCCAAATATTATTTGGTTTGGTTATGATGTGTGTTTATAATTTAAAGAATGTTTTTGAACGAGTTTTATGTGCAAAGCCTCAATGCACTTCATGAAATTGTTTTACCAAAATATTTAGCGGTTTGTTGATTAGTGTAAGAAATGTGAAGAAAGATTATGGGCTGTTTGTGTTTTTATGGTTTTGTAATGGAATGTGGATGTGAAATGTGTATTTGATAATATGTGTAACTTTATTGAGCACTAAAGTGAATCCCAGGTATCTAGGTGGGCAGACGTGTAATAGTATTCTAGTGATTCTGTGGGGGTTGGCCCCTGTTTCACGTAGAAAGTTTGACGATGACAACACTAACTAAACTATGATGATGATGATGATTGGTGACCACTAGGTTATGGGTATGTTCCCTACTAGTGGCTCGTTCATTAGAACAGATATTTATTATTGTTACTTTCACCGAGATACAAGGTACCTGGGGCTCACAACTAACTAGTGTTTAGGGGTATTCTCATGACTAGTGCTCATTGGCTATTTTGTACTCACCGTCGGTATACGGTGTGTTTGGTTGGTAAAATCAGTAGTATGTGTTATTTATTTTAATTTTAAAATTCTTTAAAGCATCCCCCATGAATACTATGTTCATTTTGAAGTTGCACCTCTTTGAAAAAAATAGTTACTTGCATTTTTGTTTATTAAACATGCATGTTTTTGTCTGATAATTATTATAGCATGGAACCTCATTTGAAAACCATACCTTCATATCTTGAATTTCAAACGATAAATTGATGTTTCATTTATTTTAAATTAATGTGCATTGGGATTAGAATATCGGGCTAACCTACTGTGTTTTAATACTCACGCCTATAGTCTTCTTTTTTAGCCCTTGTGCAGGTTTCATCTTTAGTTCGATCACCTTGGGCGACTTTTGATCATTGTGTTGGAGAGTGACCATAAGTGTCACATGGAGTTAGTTGGTCATTGGGATTGTTCATTTGAGTTTTTGTTTTTGTTCTACCTTTAGTTTCTTGTATAAAAAATATTTTGTTCAATTTTTATATAAATTCATTTTGGGCTGTCCGTTTATTTCCGCTTCTTGTTTGATTGTCTATATATGGGCGAAATCATTCCATTTTGTACTCTATTGATGCCCTTGGTGCTTGTCACCATCCCGGGAGGATCGGGAACGCCTCTCGGGACTTGTCGTGGGCTAGCCTGGGTGACCGGTTCAGGGTCGACTCAGGCTGGTTCGTGACAAAATGGTATCAGAGGTGGTTGGTTCTTAGCGGACCTTTCTTTTTAGAGTGCCTTTGTTATTTTGGGGATGTCAAGGTAGATGGAGTAGGATTTTTGGGACTTGAGGGGTAAGTGCATGAAGAGCGTCGCGAACTCTTTCTTGTTCTAATATTCAGGTTTCCAACAGAGTCCAGTTTTATTAGTGTCCTTTGTTCTGGTTGATTATTTTTTGGTGTTGGGATATGACAAGGGGAGTCTGACTAATGGCCTCCGTGAGCTCACAGGGACTGGAAAGCCATGTGGAGCTGGGGAATGGTCCTAATAAGTCTCTCTGTGTTGGTGTTGTGTTTGGCATATGGCCTCCAACCATATGGTCATGTCACCCACTGACACTAGTTCCCTTTTTTTGTGTCTCTTGAACCTTTCTTGAATTCTGAATTTTTGTTTTTAAAATCCTTGTGTGAGAATTGTGGAAATGGGATTTAATGTAAGGATTAGATTTTGAAAAGTGAAAAAAGGGGTTTTCAATAATTAAATATAATAATGGTTTTGTAAGGTTGTGTTTTTGTGAAGAAAATTGGGGGAAGCAGAAATGATTTAAAGGGATTGGATTATCCATAATCTAAAATTGTGGTTTGTTGAAATAAAATGTTTTGAAATTGTGAATAATTTTAAAGTGATTCTAGATATTTTTTTATATGGGGTATTTTAGGATGTTAAACAGTTTTTGAATTGGATAAATTAGTTTTGTATGTTGGTTTTTATCGGTTGGGGTTTTACAACAAACGATATTGGTCTCAATGGACCTCATATTATAAAAATATACATTGCTGATTTTTTTAAAAAAAATGGGAAGGGGTTGTTTGGAGTGGCTTCATTATTTAAAATTTTTTTTAAATGAAAAGGGGTAGGTTTTTAAGAAAATGGTTTTTAATTAATTGTGGTTTTTTTGTGGAATATGAAAAGGGTTTTTCACTTGGCGGTTGGTGTTCCTTTTGAAGGTACATGATTTTTTGAATGATGTTGTTTTGTTTTAGCCTTTGGTGTTTTCATGAGTGCTCACATGCATGGTTTTATTTATATCTGGAAGGATGAAATATATGGTATGGTGGTTGGGTGCCTGGGGTGGCATGGAAATGTGCATGTGGGTGCGACTAGATGAAACACCATTGGTGAATGTTGAAACCCACCAAGTTAGTTTGTTTTTCAAAAGTGTTTTGAGTTGAAAAATGTTGTCATTTTTTTATAAACCAATGGTTATGTGGCCCGTTTTTTTTCTATGTTGTAGAAGAGTTGTTTATTCAGTAAGCTTCCTTGTGATCTACAATTCATACTCTTGTTGTATCTTGAGATGATATCTTGTTGGTGCCTTGGTTTTGGAGAAAATTTCATTGGGTTTCTAAAGATGTGTTTGATGTTGTGATGTGGCCAGGGATAGTTTTCTGTTGGAAATCATTCCTGCTGATCAACCTAAGGATTCATTTCAAATGTTAAATCCACCTCTTTTGATGATGACTCAACCTGTTTGTTGGAATAGAGAGTAGTTTTGGATCTATTAAAAGTGCTTCTAGGTCGTGACAATTATTTTGGACAGAGCAGTTGTGTTCGGTGATGTTGATGTGTTTCGTCTAATTCCTCGTCTATTATGCCCCTCATTTGGAGTGATAAGGAATTTTGATATGTATATATGAGTTCTTATTTAGATGAAGGTTTTTGTTTGGTGATCAAGTGTGGTTTTTTTGAGTGGTGTGATCCTTATCACCTGACTGCGGTGCAGCAAATGCTTCAAGAATCAGGGCTCCAGCCATATGCCTCAGAGTGAAGCTTTTCACGCAGTCAGGAAATCAACAGAGGTGTGGAGTATTAGGTTAAGATCCTTAATCCTCTATTTTGGTAAGTTAGTTACTATCTCAATGTTTTGGTTCCTCATTTCTATGAATTTACCTTTGTCACAACAAGCGTGGTGGACTTAACCCCTCACACAGTGTCTATGGTTATTCCTTCATGGATGTGGGTTTTCAATCAATGTCCATGTGTGGACCGCCTGTAAAAATCAGGTGTAGTCTGGGTGTTACCTATTCATAGGTGGAGAGTTTTGGGTAGTTTATTGGTTTCTTGTGTGGTTTCAGTGGCCAAATTATTGGGTCCCCTTCCATCCCATCCCCAAGTGACGGGGGTCCAGAATTGTGTTGAATGTGTCGACCAAGTTATTGTCCCATCCATTTGGGAGTGGGTGGTTTATATGTTCATGTTGTAACTCTGTTAACTTGGTATAGTAGGTTTTTGTAGGAGGGTTTTTTTCGGGCTTGTGTGAGTGACTCCCAACTCTAGCTCATGTTCAATTCTTGTCTATTCATTGCTAGTTGGTTTCTAATGATGGGGAGACCCACCATGGGTCTCCTGGATTTTCATCCTAAGAACATTTCTAGTGATAGTTGATTCTTAATGGTGGGGAGTACATTCTGTAATCCTTAGGGGTTGTTTTTTTTCACCTGGAAAGTGTTATGGCTTTCCGGGGGTGGAAAGCTTTAATGGTGGGGAGAATTGTCACACACGGTTTTTTTTTCTATCTTTGTATTGATCCGGCCCATTAGAATTCCCGATCCTCGTAATGGGTATTTGATGAGATGAATCTTGACTTTTGAAGTTTCATATATGTCTAACCACCATAATTTGGGATCCCCATTGCTTGTTTAGGAGTTTTTGAAGAAAGGGTGGTTACTTCATGATTTGGGCCAACCGTGAGCCCATTCCCAGTTTTAAAAACTGAATTTGTTTCTTTTATAACTCTTTTGTTTTTCATCCTTTTTCACCCAATAAACATCCCACTTGTCATATACTGATATATTAAAATTTATTTATCCTTTTGGACCCATTAGAAATTCGTAAGACGGGTGAATTTCGGTTACTTATTTAGGTATTGGGCCAGCCCATGGGCCCATTTCCTGTTTTAAAAAAAATTATTTGTTTCATTTATATCTTTTTCCTTTTTTGATATTTTTCGGTGATTCCACCTCCCACCCGAATCCAATATCCCTATCCTCACCCCCAATATCGTTTTTGCCTCTTTGGAGCTCATATGGGTCTCGTAAGAGGGCGAACATTCTCAGGATACCTCAAATCGTCCAGATTTGACAAGGTAAATTGTATCATTCATAAATTAATCAATTCGTACTCTTTTGGCCACCAATTTTCTTTACCTGGTTCGTCCAGATCTTAGGAGTCTCTCCATGAATTTTCAAGCTATTCCCTTCCCTCAAGGGTTGTAGATATAATGGAAGACGAAGAGTTTTCTAGGGTGAAAGGTGAGATTCCTTCCTCCTTTCTCCTTCCTCTTCCCGCTCCTTTCATTATTTCTTTGATTTATATTGTACCCTAGTCTTGATCGACCTAGTGTTTTGTTATAAAATGTTTTTTATGGGTTTTATGTTTTTTTAGGTCTGGTATTTATAGTTTTAGGGTTTATAAACCCGCGGCGGGTGATTTCGGGTGTGCATTTCAATTACGCCAAAGATTTGAGGTAGGATATCCCTTGCACATGCTTTTATCATAGAAGTTTCATCATTTTAATATTATCCTATACTGATATAAATGTATATTATTGTTTTAAATCCTTTTAATAATTTTCTTGATGTGCAAAGTCGTTGTTTAATCACTGTTATGTGAAAGGTAGTGTTGTTTTGTAATGAAAGTAATCAACAAGTGTTTGTTTAAATGTTCCATTATCTTTGAAAATATTTTGTGAGGTTTATAATCTGGTTTTTGGTATTTTTAACATTTTACAGTATCTTGAATGAAAATATGACATTCAATTGGTGTTTTATTCCTTTGCATGTACATAAAATAAATTTTTTTTTAAAAGGGCATGACATGTGTTCGGTAAATTGCCTGGTTGGCTTTTATGTGTGATGTGTGATTTAAAAGATATTTGATTGGATTTATAAAGGAATTGGAAGAATAATAAATGGTATTTTTGGGTACGCATATCGATTTCCAATTTGGATTTGTTTTTAAAAACAAGTGGGTTTTGATTTACAACATATTTTGGCCGGAGTTTCCAAAAAAATGGACCGTTTCACATCTTTATGAAAATGGTTGTGGTTTGAATATGTAACCTGAGTATTATAAGAGATTTATGAATGAGGTTTGCTACCGTAAATGATGTTTATACAGATCCTTAATAAAATTAAAACGCATACCTTCATCAAAGGTTAGTTTTGAGAAAATGTTTAATGGCCCGTTTGGCATTTCCTAGAAACGAAGGAGTGTTTTACTTGTATATAACAAGTTGTGAAATTGGGATTGTTTTATGGTCCATTAAATGATTTTATTAAATGTTTATGGGGCTGCCAAATATTATTTGGTTTGGTTATGATGTGTGTTTATAATTTAAAGAATGTTTTTGAACGAGTTTTATGTGCAAAGCCTCAATGCACTTCATGAAATTGTTTTACCAAAATATTTAGCGGTTTGTTGATTAGTGTAAGAAATGTGAAGAAAGATTATGGGCTGTTTGTGTTTTTATGGTTTTGTAATGGAATGTGGATGTGAAATTTGTATTTGATAATATGTGTAACTTGATTGAGCACTAAAGGGAATCCCGGGTATCTAGGTGGGCGGACGTGTACTAGTATGCTAGTGATTCTGTGGGGGTTGGCCCCTATTTCACGTAGAAAGTTTGACGATGACAACACTAACTAAACTATGATGATGATGATTATTGGGGACCACTAGGTTATGGGTATGTTCCCTACTAGTGGCTCTTGCATGAGAAAAGATATTTATTATGGTTACTTTCACTGAGATACAAGGTACCTGGGGCTCACAACTAACTAGTGCCTAGGGGTATTCCCATGACTAGTGCTCATTGGCTATTTTGTACTCACCGTCGGCATACGGTGTGTTTGGTTGGTAAAATAAGTAGTATGTGTTATTTATTTGAATTTTAAAATTCTTTAAATCAGCCCTCTTGAAAACTATGTTCATTTCGAAGTTGCACCTCTTTGAAAAAAACAGTTACTTGCATTTTTGTTTATTAAACATGCATGTTTTTGTCTGATAATTATTATAGCATGGAACCTCATTTGAAAACCATACCTTCATATCTTGAATTTAAACCTATAAATTTATGTTTGATTTATTTTAAATTAATGTTCATTGGGATTAGAATATCGGGCTAACCTACTGAGTTTTAATACTCATGCCTATTGTCTTCTTTTTTTAGCCCTTGTGCAGGTTTCATCTTTAGTTCGATCACCTTGGGCAACTTTCGATAATTGTGGTGGAGAGTGACCAGAAGTGTCACATGGAGTTAGTTGGTCATTGGGATTGTTCATTTGAGTTTTTGTTTTTGTTCTACCTTTAGTTTCTTGTATAAAAAATATATTGTTCAATTTTTATATAAATTCATTTTGGGCTGTCCGTTTATTTCCGTTGTTTGTTTGATTGTCTATATATGGGTGAAATCGTTCCCTTGTGTACTCTATTGATTCCCTTGGTGCTTGTCACCATCCCGAGAGGATCGGAAACGCATCTCGGGACTTGTCGCAGGCTGGCCTGGGTGACCGGTTCAGGGTCGACTCAGGCTGGTTCGTGACAAACTTGGAATGAGAAATTGACTTATTGACACTTTAGTGATTAAATAGATGAAAAAAGCATGAGGATAAATGATGTTCAATATAGATTTTTTATTTTGGAATATATTATTAATTTACATATTCTTGTTTAGATATTGAATTTGGTTGGGTTATATATAATTAATCGAGGGAATTAATTATGAAATAAAGATTCGTTATGTGATTTAATTAATGGTGGATAAATTATGACCCTTGTTCTTTAATTATGATAATTAATTGTGGACTTATTTATCATAATTTTATATTTATTTTTATAATTAAATATGGAGAATTAATTTTGGAAAGTGAATAATGTAGATTGATTAATTTATTAATGAATTAGTAAATGGGTTATGCACTTAGTTAAACATGGGTTAACAAATGGGTTTTGATGTATTTAACTAATCTTTGGATTTTTATGGTATTTATGTGAATAATTTATTATGAATTAATAAATGAGGTATGTGATTGATAATGTGGGTGCTAGGCATGGAATTATAGACCAATGGAGATGTTGAGGATTAGACATAGATTTCTACCCCAATAGTTATCCCAGAACTTGTGATGTGAGGTGTTAGATGTGGCGATATAAAATCGATGGGATTTGGGGTGTTAGTAATGGAGGCCTACAATGAATAATATTTGGGGTGCTTCAAATGGAATTTAACACCAAATAAATGACAATAATGAATTATGAAATGAATGAGAGACATTAATCAAAACCGAGTTTAATTAGTTTAAACAAAGAATAAATGACAATGTGATAACTGTTTTATTATGAATTTTACTTGTTACCATATAGAATTGAATACATTATAATTTAACTAGACTTGTTTTAGATACCTTTGGTGGTGTCCAACTAATATGTACTCACACCCTACTCAGGACACCTGATCAGCACCCAAGAAAACATTGTTGTTCTAGGACTGGATAAGGGAAAGGTCATGGGATGGGTTTTTGTTTGGGAATGTGGAATGGGTGAGGTAACCAGACATGGTTTAGGACCCATTGTGGATTCAATGTGTCTTTAATTTTAGATACATTATAGATACATTGAATTTCTATTGTTACTACATGTTTTCCCTTTTAATTTATTATGGTATTTCATGTTTTGACTATCTTGTGACAAAGTTATTTTTGTGGATTTATATACATCAACACTTGTTTATTGTTTGTTTCTTATACTAGTACATTAATCTAATAAAAGTGGTTATAGTATCCCAATAAATGACTTACCAGACCCTCGCTACTAGTTTTCACCCTCTATCATGAGAGGAGGCTCGATTTAGGGCATGTGACTAACCGTCTCATGACCCCATTACAAGGAACCTGAGTTGGGACATTACAAAGTAGTATCAAAGGAGTTTTTTATTTATTATTATTTTTTATTAATAATTTGGGAAAGGTATATAGAAGACTAGGAAGATTTGGGGCATGGTAATGAGAAAGTGCAAATAAGTTACAAACCCATGTATAGGGGAGTATTTGGGTACTCAGGGTGTGATTATTGTTATTGTTGTTTTTTTGTAATAGTTGGATATTATTTCACATTAGGTGACACACTTGTGGTGTTATGTGATATTGTTTTTATACTTTTTGATTATTGATTCATTGCCTAAGGTTGCATGAGAGTTGAGTCTGCATGAATAATTCTCGGCACTTAGGGTTGTCAAGACATGCATCATTAGGCTATCATTGAAAAACATGTTATGGGTAAGTTTTTGAAAATGATCAAATTTCCGTATATTGTGATTGAAATGAAAACGGTTCCTAACATGAATTGAAAAATAAAAAAATGATGAAAATTGAGATTAATTGGGTGAATAAATGAGAAACATGTTAATTAGAATGTGTTTATCCGTGCTAACAAATACATACGGGTAAGATGGTTAATGCTAGTGATAACGCCTAGGCATAGACTGTGTGGTGGGAAATGAATGAATGACATGTTGAGACTTGGAGTGTTTCTTTTTCCTCTTACTTAATGGTATAAGGTTTTGTTATGTTATGTATGATTTGTGTTTTCCATTGTAGGGATTAAGAATCCATGATGATTATTGAGGGGAGGAATGATTGGTAAGGATCAGAACGAACATCAAGACAGGGAACTTGAAGAACTATTAGTCACAATTATGGAAGGTGGGGACAATTTCTGAGAGAAAATTTCGCAATTCATTCACATCAGGTAGAGAGACCTGGGGCGGGTTCTTAAAAGCATGTTTGAGTTGACAAGGGAGTTTCATTTGTAGCACCCTCTGACTTTTAATAGGGAGGGTGGACCTGAGGGAGCTAACTTTTGGATTGAGTATCTCAAGATAATATTAAACCATTTAGAGACTCTAAATGTGGGGAGGGTGGTGTTGCCTACTTATATGCTACGGGGGTCTATGAAGCACTGGTGGGACACTTGGATATGATCTGGATATACTAATTATATTCTATAGAAGAAAAATCTAGAAAGTTCATCGAACTCTTTTATCTAGAGAAACTGATAAAAGAGAAGGATTCAAATTTTATGCATCTGACAAAGGGAAGCAATTCTATAATGGATTATTCCAAAAGTTTTACAAATTTATCGAGTTTTTCTCTAAATTTGGCAGCAGATGATGCTACTTTGGTAAATTGATTTCAGAATGGACTTAGATGTGAAACTAAGTCCTAGGAGAATATCTTTAGACTTAAAAAGTTAACTGAAGTAGTAAATCATGCACTCATTTCTGAGTATATCCTAAAAGAAGATTATATAACTATAACTATTGTTTTCATTGGGTGACCAGGAAGTAATCCTTCCAAGAGCATGAAGCGTTGTTATGGGAACCTTAGTCAGGATAGTGGAATGCAAGGTCAAAAATTTGGAGGAATAGTAATTCAGAATCATGCTCTTGTGTTTTTTCCACCAGTGTCGTAAGTCGAGGTACTATCAAAAACATTGTCCCAGACCACCGGTGGAGTACCAATGTTGTGGAAATATGAGGAACCTACATATGTTCTATGGGTTACAGCGACAAACTGGTGTGGATGGAGTAGCTGTGCAGAGTCAGAATGTGGGAAGGGGTCTTCTACACCATATAGGTCTAACAAATGGGGTTCTTTTGGGAGAATCAGTAGAGTTAGTGTACGTGATGATTTTGGGAATGAGTGGAAATATTATAATAGTGGTTCAATATTGGGGATTCAGATAGTATCATAGGGAATAGGGGCATGATAGTTACATGTAGTACTGCCTATAATTCTGGAGATCGAGGCTAGGACATTGATAGTGATATGTCTTATTCTCATAGCTTATAATTTATCATGTTCATTGTTCGAAACTATTGCCACACATTCCTTTATATATTAAAATATTTTCAATTGATTTATCTTGGAGATTGAGTCCATTAATGGGGTAATGAATATTAACACACCCTTCGGAACAAAGTCTAGATATATATTTATCTATGAAATGGATGATCACTAGATATCAGAAATAATAATTTTATTTGTGATATTTATGTCCGTGATATGATGGTATTAGACTTGATTATGGGTCTGGATAGGTTTGACACATACCAATCCCAAATATATTGTTACCAAAGGAGAGTGAACTTTGTGTCTCATAAGGGTCACAAGTTAATTCATATTGGATTGTGGGATATCCAACAAAGTCGAGTAGGGAAAATTATTCCGTAACTGGGAGATCTCACAACCTAAATTTCTAGTCCTTTTCTAAATTATGGTGGTAGTAGGAAATGCATCCTTACACCATTGGTAGAACATTGGAAGATTTCATTCAGGAAGAATTATCAGTGTTTCCTCTTGAGAAATAGGTGAAATTCACTATTGAGATCATGCCGGGGCCTGAAATAGTATCTATACCACCTTATAGAATGGGACTAACTATACTTCAAGAGCTCAAGAAACAATTTGACCATCTACAAGATAAAGGGTTTATTCACCAAAGTACATTACCTTGGGGATCACCAGTTTTGTTTTAAAATATGGCTGACAGGGGGTTTATGCTTGTGTGTCGATTAATGGATGATGAATAAGATGATTGTGAAGAACAAATGTCCTCTTCCACGTGTCGATGATCTATTTGACCAGCTAAATGGGTCTTTTGTGTTCTCAATGATTGATTTGAAATCAGATTATCATTAGGAGAGAGTTTTGAATTCTGATATACCAAGGACCGCATTCAAAAGAAGGTATGACCTTTATGAGTTTATCATAATGTAATTTGGGTTAACAAAGGCGCAATATTGTTTATGACCTCATGGAATATGATATTTCAACCGTACCTAGATCAGTCTGTGGTAGTGTTTATGGAAGATATCTTGGTGTAATCCAAGACTCATGAAGATCATGGACAACATCTTTACATCATCTTGACTACACTAACAGAGCATTGGTTAAATTCCAATCTATCTAAGTGACAATTTCAGATTAACCAGGTTATCATTTTAGGGAATATCATCTAGAAATAAGATGAGGAAATGATCTCTAAGAATGTTCAAGAAGTGGTTTATTGAGATAATCCTAAGAATGCTTTTGATATCTAATGCTTGTTTGGATTAGATAGATATTATAGGAGGTTCATCGATGACTTTTCTCAATTGGAAGTATTGATATTGTGTTTGAAAAAGAAAGGGATAACGTTTGAATGGATGAGAGCATTTAAGAGTGATTTCCATTAATTGAATAAGCCCTGGACATCAACCCCACACTTTATCCTACCAAAGTCGGGTAAGGAGTACATTTTTATTGTGAAACTTATGGGATAGGACTCAGATTTGTGTTGATGTAGGGGGGGTAAATGTTTTGTGTATAGGACATAGTTGTTGAGACCACATGAACAGAATTACCCCCAATATGAACTTGAGTTAGAAGTGGTGCTTTATTCTCTTATTTGTTTTGTGGGTTTATCTCTTGGGTGAATAGTCTACAGTTTTTATAGATCAAAAAATCTTGAATTATATCCTTTCACAGCATGACATAAATCAACAGTAGTGAAGATGAGTAAGGTGTATGATATACTTGGATTTTGAAGTATAATATACACATTGAAATGGGAATAGTGTGTCAGATTCCATGAGTATGAAAACTCAGACTCAGTTGAATCATGAGTCAAGTGTAGTGTGCAAGATTATGACATTGCTGGATGAAATACAACAGGTAGTTCAAGAAAGTTGAGATAAAATGACTCCAGTTTTAGAAGTTGCGGTGTCAACACTCTTGAGATGGATTTAGAGTAAGACATATGAGGACCCGGTGTTCCTAGCATTGAGGGAAATCGTTGAAGGTGGGGAGACACCTTTAGATTGGTGGATAGATGGGGATGAGGAAATCTATGTGAAAAATTGGGTTGGTGTGCCTACCGGTATTCGAGAGGAACTCATGAAATAATTTCATTCCTTGAAATGGGTGGTACATCCTAGGTTGAAAAAAATTCATTGTGGCTGATGATGATAGTTACAGTGTCCATTCCTGAAAAACGGATATATTAGGTTTTGTGACCCGATGTATCACCTGTTAGCAGGTGAATTCCAGTCACCAATGACCTGATGTTTACTGTAGTCATTTCCTATTCCAGAATGGATGTGGGATGACGTGACCATGGATTTTTTGGTAGGTCTTCTGAAAACCCTTTTGATGAATTATGCAAGTTTTTTCTTTTTGGATAGACTAAATAAGGATGCACATTTCTTTCCCATTAGGAGAACCTTCATAATAGAATAATTGTGGAAACTATTTGTTCAAGAGATAGTTCATTTTCATGGGGTGCTATAGGCTATAGTTTATATTGCTATTCATGATTTACTTCATGATTTTGGTATGTATTTCTGAAAGATCTTGAAACGCATGTTTTTTTGAGTATGACATTCCACCCATAGATAGATGGGTTGTCTGAGCATACCATACAGGTGTTAAAGGATTTGATGTGGGCTTGAGTGCTTGATTTTAGTGGTTCTTGGGAGAATCACTAGTATTTAGTTGAGTAAACCTATATCAATTGTTATCAAGAAACTATACAGATGACACCACATGAGTAACTTTAAGGAAGGCCTTGTAGATCACCTCTATACTGGATGGAGGTGAGTGAGTCAGAGTTTTTGGGACCGAGTCTCATGCAGGAGACATCGAAGCAGGTGCAGTTAATTAGGAAATGTATGGATATGGATCATAGTAGGAAGAAGTCGTATTATGATAGGCATATTTGACCCCTATAGTTTACAGAGGGTGATCGTGTGTTCCTTCGGGTGTCACTTAGGTTTGGTCACTGCAGGTTATGTAGGAAGAGAATGTTGTTGCCCAAATTTGTGGGGTTTTTTGATGTTGTGTATAGAATCAAGCCGGTGGTGTACCGATTGTATCTTCAATAGAGAAATAGTGTTATGCATTAAATAATTCACGTGTGAAACTATGGTGGTATCACCCTGACCATTATCATGTGATAAATGTGGATTAAATGACGTTGATACAAATGTGTCCTTTTTTGGATCATCTATTACATGTGATGTATCACAGTGAGAATGTATTTCTGGGAGAGATCGTGCAGATAGGGTTTTTGTTATAGAAACATGGATGCATTCATGATGAAACTTGGGAACTGGAAGCAGACATGAGGGATCAGTGAACCATCCTTTTTGTCTCAGAATCAGAGTGAATTTTGGGAGTACAGCTCGAGGATGAGCTGTTATAAGGTGGGGAGATTGTAAGATCACAAGCTTTTCTAGATTCATCATGAGTGCAGATCAGGTAATATTATTTGTTTTAAAGAACCATTTCTTTTTAATTGTGATTTGAAGTATGTTTTGGTGATGTTTTAAGATTAATATATGGATAGAGGTTTGTGCATGGTTTTTGCATGGTTTGAGAAACTGTGCACCCAAACCCAGGTAACTGCATGAACCATGCTAAAATAGATTGTGATGTCTGCATGGTTTTCACATGGTTTCTTTAACTGTGCGCCCCTTCAAGGTGAAACCGTGAGGAGAAGTTTGCAACGAAAATTAGTTTTTAAATCACCCAAACCACAAAAACCCCCTATTTTACCTAGGCTAAGGATTGATAAATTCAAGGCAATCACATTGATTTATTGAGATATTTCATGGCCTTTTGAACACTTCTCTTGGAGTTAGGAAGCCTAGATTGAATATCTTCTCTCTTCCTGGTATGTGGATTTCATCCTGATGCTTATTTCATTCTTTCATAAATTTTTTTTTGATCTTTTCATCGAATATCTCCACTATTTACAAGGATCTAAACCTGTGTGTTAATATCTAGATCTACAATTGTTGATCTAGATCTAAATTTGAATGATCATGATTCCTATGATCTTAATATTTTTTTCAGGTATTTGGATCAAGATTTCATTTGACATCATTGTCCCACTCAGATTTTGGGGATTTCCACTTTGAAATAATAAATCATCAATCTGATGTAGGTGGTCTAAATCAAACACCCATAGTCATTGATTTGATATGTGTATGTGATATTATTGATTTGATAGCTTCCATTAATAACTATTTACCCAAATGGGATTAATTTAGAATATGGAATTGACTTGTTGATGGATTGGTGATTAAATTAATGATTGAACCATGAGGCTAAGGTGTTGTCCAAAAAGTTGTTTTAATTGGGGAAATTGTTTATGAGATTAGATATTGTAATTTTAATAATGAATTTGCTTATGTAAGAGATAATTAATCGAGGGGAATTAATTATGAGATAAATATTGGATATGTTAGATAATTTATGGTGGATCAATTTTGTGTCTTGTTGGTTGATTACAATAATTAATTGTGGAATTATTTATGATAAGTTGATATTTTAGTTGGAAAATTAATTCTGTAAAAGTAATTATGGAATTATATTAATGTTGATTGATTGATAAACTGATTAATTATTTAATGTGTTATGAAAATAGTTAAACATATGTTAACTAATGGGGATTTATGTATTTATCTATCATTGTATTAGTAAGTTATTGATGTGAATAAATATTTATGAATTAATAAGTGATCTAAATGATATAGAATATGGGTGATAGACATGTAATTCTAGAACATTGGAGAATTTGGTTCATAGACATGGCCTTTTACCCTAACATTTATTCGTGTTCTTGTGATTTGAGGTGTTAGATGTGGTAATATAAACAATATGGGATTTGGGGTATCAGGCATAATGACCTACACTGAATGAGATATGGGGTATTTAAAAAGGGTTTAAAGACCATATAAATGACAATAATGAATTATGAAATGAATGAGAGACATGAATCAATCCCGAGTTCAATGTGTTTAAATATTTAATAAATGAAAATGTGATAATTGTTTAATTATTATTTGTACTTGTTGTTTTATATAATTGTATACATTGTCTTTTGACTGGACTTGTAGTATAAACCATTCGTGGTTGACTAATGAGTTGTAATCACACCCTACTCGGGCCGCCTGATCAGCACCCTAGAAGGATTTAGTATCACAGGACATGATAATGGCAAGGACTTGGGATAGTTTTCGTGTTTTGGAATGCAAAATGGGTGAGGGAACAAGACAAGGTTCAAGAAAAAATATGGAGTTGTTGTGTCATTAAAATAAGTATCATTGTAGATAAAAAGAACATTCATTATTATAGTATGTTTTCCCTTTCTGTTGAGTAAGGTATTTCCAGTTTTGACTATCTTGTGACCATGGTATTGTTATTGTGATTTATATTATTCCACACTTTTTTATTGTCGTTTTCTATTGCGAGTACTTTAACCTTATAAAAGAGGTTATATTCAACCCGCAAATGACTTACAAGACCCTCCCTGTTAGTCGATATGCTCTAACATATTGGTATGCACGCATTAGGGCATGTGACCAATCGGTTTAGGGCCATGTTGCAGGTCACCCAGGTCGGGAAGTTACACCGGAGTCTTAGAAAACATCAAAATCATGTACCATGGTTTGTGAAACCTTTTGATGAATTTGAAAAGGCAAGGAATGTGGATTACCATTTATAAATTCCACTATAATTGACAACGATACAAATTTTTTGCATGTATATTAGCTTTATAAGCATCTTTTTAAAATATCCTAGGACTTGGGTTAGGAGGATCTTGACGTTGAGCATCATTTATCAGTAACATAACTCGTAGTCAATATATTTTTTTCTTAGAAAATGTTACTTTGTGTGAGGATAATAAAAATGGTCAATATGTAATGGAAGAATGATTTATAATCTCATGATACATGGAGTGTGGGGTACTAAAGAGAGATCAGTGGCCTTATCTCTCTTATATAAAACATTCTTGATAGGCTTTGTGGGGACAAAATGTTTTTATAGTGGGGAGGTTGTAACATCCAATTATATTCTTTATTATATTCCTTGACCCTTGTTTTTATCTGCTTTATGATGGGTGGTAATTTTGGGAGTTTTGATTGTAATTTTGAGAATTTGGGAATCCATTATAGTTGTGCATGATAGGAACATGATTTTGGAAAAACCATGCAGTTTGGCCAAGAAAACTGCACACCCCGATAGACGTAACTAGAAGGGGTTCTTAATTGTTCTATACCATATGTCCACCACACCAACATGTACACCCCTTGGATAGTGGGTAATATATAGTTGTTTGCTAGAAAATTTAATCACTAATCCAAAAAATTTAACCACATCTAGAAGTCTAGTAGGTGAACACCATTATGGGCCATTATTTGTCTAACTCTGTAGCCCTCCCGAAAAAACCATGAATTAATGTTTTAATTCCTCTGAATTATAATTTCATATTCCTGAACCACTAGTTAAAGATTCCTATCACACCATTTTGGACCTAATAAATTGTTTATTTCCATGGACTCTTTTAGAAATCAATTTTCGCTCCTCTGACCTCCTCGTTTGGAAATGTGTTGGAGGAATATCAGTTCCTACTCTTGTAAGTGGATCTCAAATTTTGTATCATATAATGATATTTATCTCCCACCTCCTTATAGAGTGTTATATCATAATGGTATTTAAGGATCTAAAATCCACATATTTGGATTCTAGATTTAGGTTGTGTTATTAGATTTATTTCCCTTGTTCTGCATTATAATTCCTCATTTGGGTTGTTCATAATTATGTTTCATTAACCAAAATGTTAGTGGTTCTATTTGAGAAATTACATGAAATTGAAAACTTGATTTACATGATTTTAATGAAAGACATTTCAATATATTTATAATCCCTGGACATTGAATGATTTGTTTATAATATTCAAATTTTAATAGATTTTGGGAAACAATTGCCCATTCCAATAGAATTAACATTTTCAGAGGAATTTCTAGATTGATTTATTGATTTTTGAGAAAATTATTCTATAATGAAATTGATGAAATGATTTGATAATTAATTTTATAAAATGGATTATGTCGAAATGATGAAAATGCATGACTCTTTGAAAATGCATTAATTATGAATACACCACATTTTGGTTTTTAAATTTAATTGGGATATTGAAATTAAATATTTGGAAATTGGATTTTAAAAGAATATGTATTTAAAATAATATGATTTCACATTATTTATTTATTGATTGAGAACCTAAAATCCAAGGAAGTTAGAGGGATATTTTTGAAAAACAAGCTAGGATCGTGGTCCCATATAAATGAATTCATGATGAGAAATCTAACAAAAACCTAGTTTCGAATGATCATCCTTATTTTCATATTTTTGAGTATTATTTGGACGGATCCTGAGAGACATATGCACATGTGATTTTCTATGATCACATATTTGACAAGTGTGAGGATCTTATAGCCAGAAACTATTGTACCTAAGGTCAGATGTTCATGGTGCTTAAATTTTTTTTTATGATTTTATTATATATTTTATTGATTGTAAATATTTTTTACTCTTTATAAATAACTTATATACATGATTTTATATATAAAAAAATTAAATCCATGTTTGAATTGTTTTCATCTATTAAAAATAAATAACTATTTGTTTTAAATATTTAAAATATATAATATGATATGACATGTTTTATTTAAATTGAAATAACAATTGGTTTATTGTTATGGAATATGTTATAAAATGCATGGTTAGGCCCATTTTTGGATTTATAGCTCACACCATTACATTTACCTTGGGTGTTTGTAAAATTTTTTATGCCAAGACTAAGAAAGGGAAATGTTCCACTTTGAGGTAGGGGATATTCCATATCCTTTAGACCATAAAGTGTTAATGGTTACTTGTGAATATATGTTCCACTTGTTTGTTGATGGTAATTTGGGTAAATATTTCAAAAAAAAATTTCTCTATTTACTCTGGAAATATTTTAGATTTTTTTACTTAAAGTTCCTTCTCTATGATGAATCTCGATATGCCAAATGTTATCTTGTTTATCCTCTCCTATTTTGTCAAGAAATAATAAAATTTGTTTTTATATGATTTTAGATGATAGTTACAAAACTCTGGGGGATCATGAATTCCCTTCGATCTATGTTAGGGTCCTCTCGAGTATTAGGGAACGAGGTTATTTGAGATTGTTTTTTATAGATCCATTTAGATCAAAATTATTGATGGATGTGAAGGAAAATGTGATGGTTGTCTGAATGGTAAACTGAACATAGTGGGAGCTATTGTGAAAATTGTATTGATGATTATTAACCATCATTCAAATGTTATGATTAACAATATTAACCTATATGAGTTTATTAAAACACCATATATAAGATAAATGAATCATAGAGGATGTTTAGGTGATATTCATAAATGTAAAAATATTCAATGACCAATATATTAAGAATGTGGGAATTAAAACAAATGAAAATGTTTTTAAAAGAACTAGAAGATATTTTTTACATATTAAAAGAGGTCATAAAACAAAAATTAAAAAATTAAAAAATTAATATTTTGTAGACTTATTTAATTGGAATAATTACTAATCCCAAGGTATCAGTTGAATGTATAAAATATGGGCAATATGGGAATTATGGAAAATAATTTAAAAAGGGGAAATCTCATGAATGAGATTAGTAAGACTATGGAGAGAAATTTAGATAAATTATTAATGGCGTTTCAGATAAATATGAGTAAACAAAAAATGAAATATGAGAGGTATGTATTATATAACATCATGTTTTATTTGAAAAATTTGAATCATATGACATGATTATTATTTTTTTAATAAGGAAGTACTGAGGAATAATATAGAAATTTATTTTTGTTGGATTATAAAGAACATCAAGTGATTAAGGTTTCTATATATAGGGATTGAAGAGTTATGATGCATTGAAAAATGATTGGATGTTAACAAGTTTAAATGCATTAACATACTAATGATGTTATATTTTATGGGGGTAAACTTGTAGAAATATTTTGAGTATTGGTAGAAGTTCAATGTTTATTTAACAATTTGTTGAACATATAAAAATTTATTTGATGAAGAATCCTTTTTTTATTTTTTACATAATTTTAATTTTTTGTACATTCATTGTGGTTTGTATTATCTTTAATGATTAAGATAATTTTTGAGGATGTTCATAATATTTCTTGAAATTTTAAAAGAAATATATTGGAACAATTTTAGAAATAAGAAAATCTCTCACATTTGTAAATTCCACTAGGCTAAAACCAACAAATGATGGGGGGAGGGTGAAGTGGCCACAAGTAGCCTGTCTAATATCCCTGTTAGTATGGATTCATTTTAATTAATTAATCATTTTGAAAGATAATTATTGTATTTATTTTTATAAATTAGGTTTTATCACATTGATAATAATGGAATTGTAAATTGATTTTTTTGATAAGTTTAATAATGTTATTTCAAAAGAAATAAATGATTTTGGGACCCTTATATGATTAAGGTAGACTAAAAAATATGGGATGTCATTTGAGGAATAAAGGTTGAATATTATTTTGAGATAATATTTGATTTTAAATTTTATTTTATGTTATTAATGTTATTTATATAAATTATTTTTATATCATAGAGATTATATTTTTTGGAATACACATTTAGTTTCTGTGCGACATCAAAAGTGATTAGTGTTATATGGAGATGAATGCTACATCAAAATCAGAATAATAGGTGGTAAAAAACTTATGATTTTTCTATTTCAATAGTCATTTTTAATATATTGAAGAATTTTAATGAAAATATTTATGGAATTATTTAGTTTTTACTTTAGGTATTCTCTTTATTTTTTGAGATTAAAGATAAGAAGGTTTAATCATATTAGGAAATATAGTACCTTGTATTAACACTTTTGGTTTTGTTTAATGTATAAATAAATAGGTAATTTTTTTATCCATTTGAGGATTATGTGATCCATTTTTTTATATTAGTTCTTCAGTTAGAAAAAGATCATCTTCAATAGCCATCGTTTTAAGAAAAATATTTTATTTTGGAGGACTTTTAATAATGGATGAAATTTTTCTTATCTAGTAAGTATAACTCTTTATTCTATTTGAATAAATGTAAAATGAATTTCTCAACTAAAGGAATGTTTTTTGAAAAAAAAATATGTCACATAACCCTCATTTTGTATGAAATAGATGGTCTTTTCACAACTCTTAGGATTATGATTTTGTGGCTGTTGACTTTCACATAATCATTCACTTTCTTATATTAATGATCTCTATCATTATAAATCCTTATTTGGGAATTAATATTTTTCCCATGTCAATATTTAACATCACTCTATTGTTTTTTAACATGGAATCCCATTTATGTGTTATTCCATGAGATATTTGAATTTTCATTTCTTTCTTATGAAATAGAAGTTTCATTTACCCTTTTTACGATATGGGATTTCAGGATAGGTATTTTCTAATTTAAAACCCATAATTAATGGGATAAGGAAAAAATTTTAGAGAAAAATTCAATAGTGGGGGATGTAAGGCCCAAAGATTTAATTAAAGAAAAATGTGTTAGATAGCATTCAAGATATGCAACACAGAGATTTAACGAACAACAGAATATTATTGATTAAATATGACTATAATAACCTAACTTCTAAATTGATGGTAATTAATAGTATTTGTTAGTTTATGAATTATTTATTTATTAATTTCAAAATAAAAATAATATTATTTTTAAATTATAAGTAAATACTAAATCAATTTTTACTCAAGTAAATTTATTCATAACAAATTTTGTTTTCTTCCTAAATAATTTTAATTGGTTTTTTGGTAAATAATTGTAATTTAATTGACATAAAATTTTTAAAATTTATTTGATAAAATAAAATCATTTTTAAATCATCATATCATAATTAAAATATGGTGAAAATTTTTAAAGTTATGAATTATTTTTATTTGAACAGAAAAAAAGAAGATTTTTCAATAATTTCGTTCAATACATTATGTATTTAAAATACCCAATATTATTTTAATTTTATTCAAAGTATTATATTTATAATTTAATTATATTGAATCAAATAAATTACCATTTAATAAAGCTTATACTAGATTTTAGTTTAATTTTATTTTTACACTTTAAAAACATTTATCAAAAATCTTTTTTAATGTTAATAATATTTATACATTTAATTTAATTAAAAAACAGATATTGAAGAATGATTTAAAATAAATTTAAATTTTTTTTATCTATAAGTATTAATCTTAATTCAAATGATAATAATTAATTTTCATAGACCTTATATATAATCATATTAATCTTGAAAAATATATTTCTTGAAAAAACTATTTTTTCGTGTCTGTGCTTTTAATTTTAAATTAAAATAGCCCAATTAAATTAACTAAATATTATAAAACGAATTAAATATTCGAAATAAAAATAATTAATATTATTAATTAAGGTAATATTAGTTTTTTTCATAATGTATAGTGAAAACAATAAAAATATTTTTTCGTAGTCAAGGAAAAAAGGGTTTACTAATGAGTTGGACTAAAAATAAAAGAATTAATAAAAACTATAAACAAGTATCAAATATATTTTAAGGGTATATTTTGACGTTATCTCATATAATTATTTTTAATGGTTAATTTTGGTGCCTTTTTCTTGTGAAAATGTGGGTATAAATTTTTCTTTTCAGAAATTACCAATTTATTCTATCCCTAACTTATAAAAGGACAACAAATATCTTCTCTACATCACACATCCAAATCCTTTTCAATTTCCATATACCAGTAAATAAACCTTCCTAAAAAACCTCTTTATTCCCAATAGGCATTTTTTTATCATAAAACCAATCAATGATGTCTTTTGGAGTAATACAAAAGCGGTGGTCCAATGAAGATTCATCGTTCTTAAAAGAGCAATTTTATTGTTTATTCATCCACCAACTAAAAATATTTTTCAACCATGAATATATAACATCCCCTGAGTCTCCCATTTAATAAGTTGTTATTATGTTAATTTATTAATATATATCCATCTCCACTTCCATCAAATGAAAAATTAAACTACCATTCATGTTCATAGTGGACTATGACAACGCGGCCATATGTAATTTGTTTTCGATCATCACCTCTAATAGATTTATATATTGATAGAATTAATTTATATATATTCCAATAATTAAATATTTATCCTTATTAATGGATAATATATCATTTAATTTTTCTGTTTTCATTTACTGAAAAATGATAACGTCATTTGTGTGTATTTGTTGACTACAATATCCACTATGTGATGTGATTCTTTTTTATCACCCCATGACTTGGAAGAGAGATATATATAAGTTTATTTAAGTAAATATTAATTTATTAATAATATTATGATCATTATTTATAGATAAAATAATATTTTCCTTATTTCCATACTGAATGATGAAAAATAGAGACAATACCCATGTGTACGTACAACATAACATCTCCATAAACGTAATGTAATTCCTTTTTTATAAGGTTAAATATTGTCATTTAAAGTATAAATGATTTATAAAAATGTAATTTTATCATGATAAATATTGTAGATATGATTCAATAATGGCTACTTTTATAATATTCAACCTACCAATTTCATTATTGACATATAAGCTAAATACAATCAAAACTCTTGATGTAATCTTAAATGATTAACTAATTGTGTATTTAATTTTAAGAGATAATTTAAAAGGAATAAAAACATCTATAATGGTAATATTAATTTGAATAGTTAACCTTATTTTATCGTTTAGTAATATTATTAATT
The DNA here is from genome assembly GCA_963277665.1 of Viscum album. Taxonomy (NCBI): domain Eukaryota; kingdom Viridiplantae; phylum Streptophyta; class Magnoliopsida; order Santalales; family Viscaceae; genus Viscum; species Viscum album. The sequence goes on along the minus strand of OY728163.1, from coordinate 711,669,395 downwards.
TATTTATTATTTGGAATAAATGTAAGAGAAACAATAACATAAAACCTTGCATTAAATTATTTATAGATTTATTTTTGAAATCATCATCTACTATATATATGATCTTCTAAATGGTTCAGGAAAATTATTATTTTTTATTAAATGGATATTAATGTTCATTTTATGCCATATTTGTAATGCCCTGACCCTGTTATCTAGAGTCAGTGCATTATTTTAATTCATTGGCATGATTATAAGGAATGAAGTCCCGAAAGGCCGATTGGTTTAGAAGTCTTAGAAAAGGGATTACATAAATGAACATCACATTACAAATTTAGGAATAAAACACAACATAAATGATTCTTTGAGAATGCCATTTATCCCCTAGCATAACACTGTTTATCAATCATAATACACTTCTTTGATTCCTAGGAAAATTAAAACATAGAAAGGGGTGAGATCAAATGCTCAGTAAGGATAAAAATATAGAGGAAACATTCATAAATAAGCAGAAAAATTTAAGGCAATGTATAAGACTAAAAAAATCCATTTAAACTTAATCTTCAGCATAATATGGAAAATATACAATAAAATAATGCAATTTACTTATTCAATGGATATTCTACTAGTCGAATAATCACATGAAATATTAATAGCTGCTATTATAATGATGGAACGCATAACGACAGCCGTCATAACCACATATCCATGGACTTTTTCCAAGACTAAAACTAAGATTTTTTCAAGGCCTTTTACCAAGAGACCAGTTTCTCTAATGAGACCTTCTAATGAATCGAGGTGTTATAGCGTGCTCCACCCGTCACTTACTAAGTCTAATGAACTCCTCATATGGAAAGGTTTAAACATAATATAAACATTCGTATTAAAATAAGAATACAAAATGTCAATAATTTATCCATAAACCATGAATGTTATAAAAATAACACATACATAGTCAAACATATCACAAAAACCTTCAATACAATATGGATGATTTGTATCATAATAAATTAACTTCAAAGAAGTTTAAAATCCGTCAATGGATGTTGACATAGGTGAAAATGATTTGTAAAACTCATTGAGAGACATATCTATTTTTCATGAAAACATTTAAATGCCACATAATCTATAAAGGGAAACATTTAAAGACATTTTTTAATCAAATTGTCTCATACCACTTTGAAAATTTTGAATGTAATTAACATTTTAAAAACATTCATGCCCATATAAATAAATCCTTAAAAACCATTTTGAAAAAATGAACATTAATGAAAATGATTTAGAAGAATAAATATTTAAAACATTTAAAATAATCTTTTCATAAAAAATTCCCTTAAAATAATCCCTTTGAAAACTATTTCATGAAACACGGGCATGGATAATAAATATGTCCCAATAGATGCTTAGGTAAAAACAACCTCGAATAATAAAGATATTTTGAAATTAACCCTTGCCTTGTACATTTCCTTGGTCATGGGTACGTTAAACTCCGGTATAATAGTTAAAAAATTGTTATTAAATTATATAATAACTATATACATAAATATGATATCATATATTATCCTCTATCACTGCTTTGATAATAATATTTTAGTAGTATCATCGTTTCGGGTGTTAATTGATTCGTTTTACTTTATATACTTGGTTACATAATCCAGGTTTTTTATGTATAGGATGTATTTTATTCATATCCAGAATGATATTAAGTTCTTATAAATTATTTTTAATCATAAAATGAAAATTATTCTTCAATGATTATGATGGGGAATGAATCGCATCACATTTGTGGAAATGGCAATCTGTACATACTCATGAGCGACAATATCTTTATATTGATGGTGAGATCATAGATAATTTGATGGTATATAATATATACTGAATAATTAACATTTTATATTTATTATTTACATCAATTATACTCATTATTATATCAATTCAAATAATTATGTGTTTGAATAATAAACTACACCACGACGTGGAGACGGTAGTCTGTACGTACGCACGTATGGTGGCTTTGTCAGTTATTAGATTGATAGAATAGTGAATATTGTTGTACCATTTTTATAAAAACATAAAATTATATATAAGATACTATAGGTATTATTTTAAAATGGAAACAACAAATAAAGAGAATGTGGAAGAAGAAAAGAACGTGGAAGAGGTGATTAAACATTTACCTCTTCTTTAGGGTTCTTCCTTTTGATTTGATCAAAACGGCTACATAGGTTTGTATTCTGACAAAATGAATGTCTCTAAGATTAAGGGAGAAGGTTCTGAGGATATTTAGGAAGGGTTTGGCCGTGTCAAAAGGCTTTGGAGGTGTGAAATTAAGAGAAGGGGAAGTGCCATTTTATAAGTGAGGTGAGGGTCACTTTAAGAAAATCTTGAAATATTATTTTATAAGAAAATAAGTTTTAGCTTTTAAAGGCTCAAAAAAGAATTATTTAAAGTATAAGGTGTGTATGGGTCGAAAATATCTCAACCAATATGTTTTAGATAGGTTTAGGGAATCATATTAACCATATCTTTTAGATTTAACTCTTAGTTAAATAGTTTGACATTTACCATGTCTCTTTGTATTTTTATATTATATTGTTAATAAACATACTATAAAATTCCAAGAGAAACCCATGTGGTTCAATATTAATATATATATATATATATATATATATATATATATCCTTATATAAGATCTTTGGCCAAACCGTAGATTTTTATGAATATTATATCGATTAATAATATATATTCGTCTTAAAAACTAAATTATGTAAATTTTGACACTATAGAGTATATGATTTTTTGAAATCCATAAAAACATTATCACTTTGAATAAAATTTATTTAACAAACCCTAACATGTCATATTAACATATCAAATTATATTGATTCATCAAAGGTATCAAATGAAATTTATTTGGATATTTATAATAACAATTATTTTAATCTTTCATTAATAAGGTAATTACAACATCATCATTGTGTCATAAATAAATTAAATAATAAAATGACTAAAAATTATAAATAAAATACCATTATTTAAGATAATTTTATATCTTTCTAATTAATATTTATAGTCAAATTTATCTTTTGTATAAACCTATAATAAAAATGGTGTAGATATTAAACATTGAATTTAACTATTTTAAATCTTCATTAAATAAAATAATAATAAATGTCATAATCTAGTCTAAGTGGACCAAATAGGATCATATTTTACTCCTAATGTTGTTTTTTGTCGAATTATACTTATCCAATAGAATTAGGACATGTGTTAGGGTAATTGTGATATCATTCTTACACTAAATTACCCTATTTACTTTTAACTGTGGTAAATAAAAGTCAAAAGTTACAATTCATAAAAAATTAGTTTCATCATATTAACCACATTTTACATACGTATATTAACCATGTCTCTCTTATTTTTTAAATTCAACTCAAATTAGCGGTAAAATTAAGTTTTATACATATTTTTATATGCTCTAAAGAGGTGGGTAAAAGACAGTAAAAAGTTCGATAAAATTTTATATATCTAAACTTATTATAAAATGACTCCAATGAATTATGATGAAAATATATAGGTATTATGTATCTATTTTGACCAAAAATAAAATAAAATAAAATAAATAATTATGTAAATAAAAAGCCAGTTTTAAATAATAATGTAGTGTTTTTCACTATTCATCAATAATTGAATGTTTTTAGAAAAATACCAAAAATTTACCCTAAGCTAATTTTGATAATCCGAATTCAAAAATGAAGTATATTTTACCAAATTCATAACATATTAGTTTAATTATTTATTTTAAAATTAATTCTCGTTGTGAAAACAAAAAATTGATTTTTTTAAATGTAAAAACTATAAAAATATTTTCATGTGTTTATATCAAATTTAAATGTGAAATTACTTATAATGACCTAAATTGTATTAAATGATAAAAATATAATCTATTTATACCTCCAAACCATTGAAATTCATTATTTATCACTATTAATAGTTTCGACTAAAAAATGTTGGTTTCTATTAAAACATAGTATTTTTCACTATTCATAAAACTATAAAAGTTATCCTAAAAGTCCGAAAAATTTATCCAAACAAAATTTTTATTACCCTATTATAATGATGAATTAAATCTCATTAAATTGAATCTATAAAAGTGTAAAATATTATTTTCAAAAAAAGGTTCTCTATTAAAAGGAGGTAAAATCGCATTTTTTGAAAAATACTTATTTTGTCCCAAAAATAAATTTTTTATTATATTACGTCTAAGAAACACATAATATGGATTTTAATATTAAATAGTGTATATAAGATTTAAAATTCAGTTAATACTATTCATAACTGCTTTTTGAACGGTTAGTTTAGTAAGTTGTGGTGCGCTGAAACTCGGTGATGCGTGTAGCGCATGCTATTGAATTATTTCAATAAGAAAATATACTATGAAATCCTGGGGTGTAACATTCCTCCCACCTTCAATAAATTTCACCCTCACAATTTGAAATTGTTCTTTGAAAATAAAATGTTCGAAATAGAAAAATAACATTGTGGAAAAGCGACATTGTAAATTGGGTTAATAAAATGTAGTCCTAATAAGAGGGAAAGGGAAATAAAAAAGTCACCACCAAATTATGATCTCAATTAGTAGAACATCAGTGTCAATTAGAGAAAAGAAAATTAGAGGAAAAATGTAAATATTTATAGGTAGTGATTGAGGTCATCAATCACAAACAAGTGTACAATTTATGATCTCAAATCCATCTATCTGTGATGATTTAAAATATCATCAGTTCAACAATACATAAGGTATTAGGATAAAAGAATTTTAGTTTTATGATCTCTTCACAAAAGATTAAGAATTAATTTAATCATAGAATAAAAGATATATATATATATACATTACATGTAGAGTTTCATCCCTCATCTAATTCCTACCTCAAACTCATCTTTCACTCCAAAAGATAATAGAATTCAAAAATATTCTATTTATCCAAATTGTATAGGGTTAATAAAATGAATATATCTTCATTTTTTAGAATATTTAAAAAAAAATATTATACAAACTAGTCCATCACGTAGGCCATTTATAGGGGATGAACCCTCGTCGCATTTTGGTTGTGGGTTCAAGTCTCACGGTTGTGCTGGACAGGAATGGTTGTTGCCCAACCTCCGGGGTTTCCTCTTTATAACAATCGAAAAAAAATATCATGAAATTATTTAACCTTTACAATATAATCCAATGTCAATCCTAATCAATTCCAACATTTACACTCATCCAAAATACTTCAGTCCAAACTCACATTAAAAAATTTATATGGAAGGTAAAATCAATGAAGATCCTTTTTTCCATGTAATAACATGTGAATACTTTCATCATGTATTTTTTTAAAACATGGTATCACCCTGAATTATCATATTACCGTATTAATTACATTCATGCTCCCTTATTCCTTATTGAATACTACATATACTCCTTATATCCCAAAATGTTGTTAACTTCACCAATGATTGAATAAACATATCATTAATAAGTTTCATGGAAGTCAAGAATATCCAATATAATTTATCCAAATCAATCATATCTTATTCAAAAATCACTACCTCAGTATCAGAATCATATTAAGGTTTATATTTCCCTCAACTATATATTTTTAAAAATATAACCTGCAATTGAGTCACTTTTCTAGGTTCCACACAAACTCAATTCCTTAATGAAATTGTACTAGAATACAATCATTATATACTCTATATTTCATATAACATGTAAATAATTAATACAATACTCAAATAACACAGTACTTTTATAAAAACCTATGAATTCTTAATAATTCTTCATCATATTTGGTAGTATCATAACTTGATTATTATCCAATATCCACATTTGGGGAATATTCTAATGATTTGGATATTGATTCGTGTAGTGTCCCAACACCTTGCAGATGAAGCATTGTACATTGAAAATATTTTTCTTACCCTTGTAATCACGTACTTGGTGTCCTTTTTCTCCACACTTATAACAAACTCCCATTCCCTTAAAGAATTTACCAAGGTGATTCATTGCATAGTTATCACATATGAAAAAATATTTCTTTCCCTTATTCTCTTTATCCATACTTCTTTCTAACATCCTTTTCTTCACTAGCTTCCCTTCAAAGCCATAGGACTCATAGAATTCATTACTTTTCTTATTAACACATGATACTATTTATTCATATGATGATAATACGTGGGAGAATATTTCGTTTTTAATTTTTTTTAATACCATTAAAGATATTATCCTTCTTAATCTTTTCATCATGTGTATTGCTGGAATTAACATCCCTTCTACTAAGTTCCATTTTCTAAACAATGGAATACACTAGGTTAGTTTATGAATGGAAATGCATAATTCCAAACTTGTAAAATACCTAATGTAAATTGAAATGGTTATTCATATAATCTATAATAAAAAAATGTTTTCATTGAGGATGTATTTATTTTTAAATCCTTCATAATGTATTGTAATGAAAATATCAATTATCCTATGCATATACCCCAAGAGTGTCGTAACCAAGTGTGCAGTAAGGCCTGTTGTAATGCACCATTTCTCGTTCTAGTCTAGCTCAAAGCGGTGATTTTGGTTTTTACCTCTACTTACATCTGTGCCAGATCCGCATCTACCTTCTCGTATCCAGACATGGATATATTTCTTGGAAAACTCACAAAATCTCTATAGCACCAAAATTCTAGGATGTTATACAATACAAATCCTCAAAGTCTATCTTTGTATAATGTTATATAATCATATATTTTCTAAATCTCATTCGAAGGTTGTTGCTAAACTTCCTCTGATACCAACTGTAACATCCTGACCTCCAGGTTACCCAGAGTTGGTGCATAATATTAATACGTTGGCATGATTACAAGGAATCAAGTCCAAAAAGACAAATCAGTTTACCAGTCTTGGAAAATAGATTACATACATGAACGTTACATTACACACTAGAAAATAAAACACAACAGAAATGATCCCTTGAGAAAGCCATTAATACCATAGTCTAATCCTTCTTATCAATCATAATACACTTTTTGGGATCCTAGGAAAATTAAAACATAGAAAGGGGTGAGCTCAGATACTCAGTAATGATAAAAATATAGCGGAAACATTCATAAATAATCTTAAACATTTAAGGAAATATATATGACTAAAAAAGAATTTTATTCATAAACTTCAGCATAATATGGAAAAGAAACAATAAAATAATATGGTTTTCATATTCACATGGATATTCTATTAGTTGAATAATCACATGAAATATCAATATCCAATTTCATAATGATTGAATGCATAATTCCAGACATCATAACTACATTTTAAGGCCTTGTTTCAAGAATAAATATAATATTTTGTCAAGGCCTTGTGCCAAGACACTAGTTTGTCTCGTGAGATGAACCGATACATCGAAGAGCTATAGTGGGCTCCACTCATAACTTAATAAGTCCAATGCATTCTTGATATGAAAATGTTTAAATATAACATAAACATTTGTATTATAACTAGAATACGAAATTTCAATACTTTATCCAAAAACCATGAATGGTATAAAAATAACACATCCAAAGTCAAACATATCATGAAACCTTCAATACAATATGGATGATTTGTATCATAATAAATAAACATCAAACAAGTTTAAAATCCATCAAAAGATGTTGATGTAGATGAAAATTATTTGTAAAACATAGGGAGAGAAATATTCATTTCTCATGAAAACATTTAAAAGTCACTCAATTTAGAAAGGAAGAAATTTAAAGATATTTTTAAATCAAAGTGTCCCACACCTCTTTGAAACTTTTGAAAGGAATTAATTTTTTTTAAAAAAAATCAATTCCTTATAAATAAATCCTTAAAAACCACTATAAAAACCTTGACATTAATGAGAATTATTTTGAAGACTAATTATTTAAAGAGTTTACAATGATGTTTTAGTAAAAAAGTCCCTCAAAAAGAATCCCTTTGAAAACGCTTTTATGATATATGGACATGGATTATAAATATGTCCTAGTAGATGTTTACGTAAAAACAACCTCGGATAATAAAGAGATTGTGAAGTTAACCCTTACCTTATACTTTTCCTTAGTTGAGGGTACATTAACCTCCTGTATAATAGTTAAATAATAATTAATATATTATATAATAAATATATACAAAATTATGATATCATATATTATTTTCTAATATTTCTTTGTTATTAATATTTTAGTAATATCATCGTTTCAGGTGTTAACTGATCTGTTTTCTTTTATATTCTTGCTTATATAAGCCTTGTTTGTTAGGGATAGGATGTATTTTATTCATATCCATAATTATATTAATTTATTAATCATTATTTTTCATCATAACATTAAAATCATTCTCGAATGATTATGATGGGGAATGAATCTCATCGCATTCTTGGAGACGGTAATTCGTACGTACGCACGAGAAACAATATCATTATATTGATAGAAAAATAGTATGAAATTGGATGTTAAATCATATATAAAGAATAATTATCATGTTATATTTCTTATTTAAATCAGTTATACTCGTTTTTATACCCATCCAAATAATGATGTGTTTGAATAACAAACTAACAAAGACGCGGAGACGGTAATCCGTACGTCCGCACGTATAGTGACTTTCTAATATATAGGATGGATAGAATAATGAATATAGTTGTATGATTTTTATAATATCATCAAAGTATATTTAAAATACTGGAGTTATTGTTTTAAAATTGAAACAAAACGAACGAAGAAGTTGAAGAAGAAAAGAACTTGAAAGAGGTGATAAAATATTTACCACTTTTTCGGGTTATTCCTATTAATGTGATCAAAAGGGATACATAGGATGGCTTTATAACCTATTGAAGTCCTCTAGGATGAAGTAAGGATAGTTTTAATGATATTTGGGCAGGTTTTGGCCGAGAAAAAAGGCTTTGGAGGTTTGAAATTAATATAAGGTGAAGTGACCTTTTATAAAAGAGGTGAGGGTCACTTTAGGAATAGGTTGAAATATTATTTTATACTAAAATAATTTTCGGTTTCTAATGGCTCAAAAATGAATTTTTTAAAGTATAAGGTGGGTATTGGTCTAAAACCTCTCAAATAATAAGTTTTAGGTAGTTTTAGGTCATCATATTGACCTTATCTTTTAGATTTAACTCTTAGATAAATAGTTTGACATTTAACATGTCTCTTTGTATGTTTATATTATATGGTTAATAAACTTACTATAAAATTCCAATAGAACCCCATATGGTTGACTATTAATATATATAACTTATTATACATCCTTTGGAAGAACTCTATATTTTTAGGAATATTATATCAATTTATAATATAATATTTTTTTTAAAAACCCAATTATGTTAATTTTGACAATATTTAGTATTTCATTTTTATGAAATCCATAAATAATTTATAACATCGAATAAAATTTATTTTACCAACCATAAAACTTAATATTAACCTATAAAATTAGTTTAATTAATCAAAGATGTCAAATTACATTTATTTGGATATTTATAAGGTGAATTATTTTAATCATTCATTAATATGGTAATTACTGCATCATCATTGTGACGTAAATACATTAAATTATTTGATGTCTAAAAATTATAAATAAAATAAAATTACATATTAAATTTATTTATCTTTATAATGAATATTTATAGTCGAAGTTATGTTATGTATAGCCCTATATTAAAAATTGTTTAGTTATTAAACATCGAATTTAACTTTTTTAACTCTTCTTTAAATAAAATAATAATAATTGTTTTAATCTAATCCAAGTGGAAAAAAGAGAATCATATTTTATTTCTAAGATTTTTTTGGTCGAATTATACTTATCCAATAGATTTAGGACATGTTTTAGGGTAATTAGGATTACATTTTTATCCATAATTACCATGTTTACTTTTATCATTGGTAAATAAAAGTCAAAAGTTACTATTCAGAAAAAATTATATTCCACTTATTGAACCACATTAGACATACGAATATTAACTATGTCTCTCAGATTTTTGAAATTAAACTCACAGAAGCGGTAAAATTATGTTTTATACAAATTTTCATATCCTCCTTAGAGTTTGGTAAAAGATGGTAAAAAGGTCGATAAATTATTATATATCTAAACTTATTATAAAATAACTGCAATGAATTATGTTAAAAATATATAGGTATTATATATCTGTTTTGAAATAAAATAACTTTGAATAAAATAACTAAATATTTAATTAAAAAGTCAGTTTTAAATAATAAAGTACTCTTTTTCAATATTAATCAATAATTGAAGGTTTTCATAAAAATACCAAAACATTACCCTAAGATAATTTGGAAATTATGAATTAAAAAATGAATTCTGTTTTAAAAAATTCATAACATAGATGTTTCATTTATTAATTTAAAAATAATTCACATTGTCAAAACTAAAATGCAGGTTTTTAAAAAGTAAAAACTATCAAAAGATTGACATGTGTTTTTGTTAAATATAAATGTGAAATTACCTATAATAACCTACATTTTATTAAATTATAAAAACATAATATAATTATTCATCCAAACCATTCAAATGAATAATTTATAACTATAAATTGTTTCGATTGACAAATGTTGTTTTCAAATAAAACGTAGTATTTTTCACTATTCATCAAAATATGAAAGTTATCAGAAAAGTAACAAAAATTTTCCCAAACTAAATTTTTATCTCCCAAATCTAAATAAGAATTAAATTTCATTAAATTGAATATAAAAAAGTGACAACTATTGTTTTTAAAAAAAGGTTCACCATTAAATGGCGGTATAATTTCATTTTCTAAAAAGTACTTATTTTATCCAAAAAAATAATTTGTTCTTATATTATGTCTAATAAACACATAATATGGGTGTTCAAATTATATAGAGTATATAAAATTGAAAATTAAGTTAATACATCCCATAACAACATTTTGAATGGTTAGTTTAATAAGTTTTGATGAGCTTGAACTCAGAGTTTTGTGCAGTGGAAGCTATTGAATTACTTTAATGAGATAACGTACTTTGAAATCTGGGGGTGCAATAATATTTCACTTCATTTAAAATGTTTTTAAAAAATAAATCATTTTTTGGTTTTATGTAATGGAATTTTCTGTAATAAAAATTTTAATTTTATAATTTATTTTAAAAATATTTCCCCCAATATCCATACATTAAAATTATTTTAAGGATATTTTTATACTAACACAAAATATTTATAAATGAAATTTTAATTTCAACATTTATTTTTAAAAAACGTTTTTCAAAAATGATTCTTTTTTTGAAATGTTTTTCTTTTATTATAAAATAAAAAATGGAATGTTTTACATTAACAAATATGACCATGACAACAATTCTCCATCATAATTTATTTTTGAAGTTTTTATTTCTATACAAGTTTTATTTTCTCGTAAAAAATAAATATCACTATTTTTCTTTGAATATTGGTGTTAAAAATGTGTTTTAAGATGAATAATTTATTTTGATATGTAAATGTGTTTTTCATACACGTGTAATGATTTCTTTTAAGGTTTTTATAACGAAAAGATGAATGATAAAAATTATTTATGCTTGTTATGATCCATAGACATTTTTTATATGATGGGTTCACCCAGATAGCACTGGGTGAGCCTGATGTATCTTATAGGATGGGTGTACCAATATAACACACAAATGTATTGGTTTCTTATTATATTCTATGTATAATTATATTATATGTCGACCATATGGTTATTTCAAACATAATGGATTTGTGAAGATGATGTCCCATGGCACCTATATGAATTTTCAATGTCCACTAATTAACATTCATAGATAACTTTTTATATAAAAAGTTATGATAATGAACTTTTTAATGGAAAATAATTACCTTTGGCAAAAAATGAATATTTTGAAAGAAAGGATTTTCAGGGAATTTCATGTTTTTCACTAGAATAATGTATTTATACTTCTTATAACCCTTACTAATTTTTTTTGGCTAAACCCATTTTTTAGGGTTTAAATATGGGTAATGGAAAATAAGATATAATGTTGAATGTTATGATGATTTTTCCTGAAAAGAAAACATATTTTATATTAAATAACATATATTATAAAAAATATATATTGATCAAAAGTGTCTAAATTTTAATATATTGTTTTTTTTCTATGTGTTATGGCCGAATTTTATAAAACAATAAATCTAAAAATATCATCAAATGTGATGTAATAAATCCCTGAATAAAAAATCCAGAAATGTAATGTTTAAAGTCTATTCCTTATAATACATCATGTCAAAATATCTCAGGAATATCTAATAGAACAAAATTATTACATGTTAACCATTATCTATTAAAAATCCTATAATTTATTCAACATGTATAAGAAAAATGTTGTATTAAATACATGAAATAAAATATTCAATAATTTAATAGTACAATAATGTTATAGATAATGTAACATAGATATGGAAATCATGTATTAATAATTGAACTAAAATAAATAACTTTATACATTCATTTAAATATAAAAATATGAATATAATGTAATTACACATTTCTATGTTCATTATTTATATTTTGATAACACTAATTGTGTTTCTTCATGATTTTTTTAAAGAAGAAAATTTATGAATTATATATACATATATATATAATAACTAAGGAAATATATGTGAAATATTTCTATAAAATATTACAATATAGTTATTTCAAATCTTATTATCCATTTAAAGAAGAGAATTATTAATAAAATAATATATTTGTTGTTTTTTCATATATTTTATTAATAAGTAATTTTAATCCTTTATTTTTGTTTTATTATTATGAAAATATGTAAATTGGTTGATTTATAAACTTATATATGTAAATTAAATGATAGGATTATGTTAACCCTAACCACAAGGTGTTTATGCCTCAATAAAGAAAACATTTTGGTTTCAAAAATATTTCGTTTTTGCTTTATTTCTAGTGTTTTGGAACTATAAATGTATATAAGAATGTATAAAATATGTGATATATCACTTATAAGTTATCATTTTCTATGGAAACAAATATTTTTTATTCTTATGATATCATTTGATGGTATTTAAAATAATTCAAGGAAACTCTTGAGTATTAAACTATTCATTTATGCATAGTGAAAAATTATCATGTTCATGTAATGTATTATATAAATAAAATTATTCATTATGATTTAGAATGATTATTAATATGACAAATAATACATTTATAAAATAGTTTTTTCATAATATAAACTATACGTATCTTTGAAACATGAAAAATGAGTAAAGGGCCTTGATAAATTTGAGTGTTACTCAATATATGAAACTCCATATCCAATGATATTTATTTTTACCTTTTCATTAAAAAGAATTTTATAGTTGTATATTTTTAATATTTTATTATAGATAATAGAAATGATATTTTTTCATTCAACCCAAAATTTTCATTTAGTTGTCATATTACATTTTCCACTACTGGGTGATATCCATCAAGCTTGTGTAACGTGGATTGTCATATTCAATAGAGAATACAAATGATTGTTCTGTAATAAAATTCATATATATTAATTATTTATTATAATATACTTCTTCCATAAAATTTCATTTTAAGGTATGGTAATATAGTTTTCATGTTTTAATCAACAATATGTGGGTAATTTCAGCCCCATAAAAATCTAATAATAGTAAGAGCATCATTTCCATGATGTTCATAAATATTAATATTTACTTATAAATTCAATTTTATGAGAAACATCATTACCTTGAAAATTGAATTAATGGACATGCCTCCATCTCAAAGAATAATATAGTTTTTATATAACCCCAATTTTTCAATATATATATTTGTGTGTGTGAATATGTGTCAATTGTTATTAGAAAACAATAATGCTATAGTGTTCACTTCAATGTCTATAAAATACTAAGTATCAAGACTTTACCACTAAAATGGTAATATTATCTCACTACATAGTAAAAAATAACTGTTTTTCAAGATACACCACTTATATTAATAGAGTAATGTATATCACAATCTTGTGACAGAATTATAAAAAATATCATAATTTATTCATGAAATATAAGATAAGAATCTACAAAATAGGAATAAATATATTCAGGCTCCAAAACATGTATAATTTATGATAGAGATGTGTTGAAATTGTCTTAGTTTGAAACATAATATGATTTTATTCTAAAATGAACATTATATTTTAAGTAAAATGAAAATTTTACAATAGAATGGCATAATTTATATTATGTAATAAATTATTGAGATTAAATAATTATTTTTTCAATGAACTGAAGTTTTCATTATATGTTATTTATTTTAATATAATGTATTTATATCAACATAATATATAAATTAAATGTTTTTATAAATCAGAAAATAAGGCTAAACATAAAGGATAGTATATTATGCATTAAATAAATTGATAATTTTAGAAAACATTTATTTATGAATTTATATAAATCATTTAAAACATTTCATGAAGGATTCATATATGGTTAAAGTAAATTTCAAAATATTTGACATCTGAATAAAATATATTTTTTCATTTGTTTTATATTATATTCAAATATTAAAAAAATGTTGTTTAAAATTTATTATACCATTAAATATTTTCATAAGAAAATGTTCATGTGTTTAATGTTCCCATGGTGAAATATTAATATATTAGTTAGGAAATATAACAATAACATGTTTATATTTATATGCTATCAAATATATGATAATTCAATCATAAACTATAAATTTTATATAATTCATTTTTCGGACATGTTTATAAAATTATATCTCATGAATAAATATTTGAAATGTTGCTTTGATTATTAATTAGTTTCAAACAGGTATTTTTTTAAATTAATTTTGTTTATATTGTTAAAATATTAATTATTATTTAAAATATTTATGCTACTTATATAAAGGTTATAAAATTCATATAATTAGTAATATGTATGGGATGACAAAAAAATTTCATTTATAAAAACATAAAAATTGTTTATTTTGAAATAAAATTTCAGTACTAAAGGATAGTAACAATTTACATATTATTGCAAAAAATGGTAGTATATTTGAATTGATGATAGTTACCAAATGTTATATATAAAATTAATTTTAAATATTGTGGAAGATATTTTCTTTAATTAGTTGTTTTATTAATAATGATGAATACGATGAGAAATTGTCAAAAATATGTTCTGGATCTGTGCTATAAAACATTTAGTGGAAATATAAGTGTTTTTAGAAAATATAATCTTCCTAGAACATTAGATATATTGTCTACTCATGAAACCTATATAGTGTGTTATTAAGATGAATATTGTTTCCTTTGTTAAGTAATTACATGATGTTTGGATTATTCTTAAGGAGGTATGAAATAATTTAGTATATTATAAATTATAAAAATAATAACAATTCTATTGTTGTTTATATAATGTCTTAATAATAATAGAGATATATATTATTATATTCTATTTATATAATAATTGTATATACTTATAAATTAAGGCATATGAATGAATAAATATTATATTTTATAAAATAAAATGTAATGAAAAATTAATTATTCAATTAAAATAAAACATAAGTGATAACAAGTCATTGATGAGTAAAAAAACTGAGTCAATGTCCTTTTATATTTTTTTAGATGATTGAACATGAAATGTGTGATTGATTTCCAATTCTGTGATATTCCCTATGGATAGACTAGTGTAACATAATATATGATCAAGTATATTATAAAATTTATACTTGATATTTTTTTTTGTCAAACTCTCTATCGAGTGAAAAATATCTTATGAATCAATTCAAATATTCTTTTAGGATTGTCATGGAATATATATGTGGATAAATTCAATATTATTAAACATTCATTGTATTTTTTGGGGTGAATGAAAATATATTTTGCATAATTTAGGTTTCAAATGTATGTAATTTTTGGATGAATTTAAATACAAAATATAGAACTAAATTATATAGATATAATTAACATATCATTCTTGATATTCAAAAATATTTTTAATTTGATATCTCCACAGTAGAATCAATATAATGTATTTTTACACTTTTAATAGATAATATAACAATATGATATATTTAGATAAAAATGATACTTCTCATATGTAAAATTTAAATACTATGTCATTTATATCATTGACAAATTCATTACAAATAGGTAAAGTATAGTAACATTCTGTGAAATTGAAAAACGTTTGATAGAAAAAATTAATACAATATGTTGAAACTCGGTTCTCTTAAAAATAAATATTTTTATTCTAGTTTTTAATTCATGGAATGAAAGAACTTCTATATTTTTGAATAATTGATTCTATCATTACAAACTTATTTGATAAGATCATACATATAGCCAAGGAGATCAATCTTGTATAAAATGATAAAAATAAATTTCTTTATATTATTCAAAATCTTGGATATGATGTTTGAATAAACAAATACCAGATGTTTGATATATTATTTCAAGAGACATAGTATAGACAGAAATGTTTTTATGTCAATAAAGAGTAATTATAGTGTATATAAAAAATTTGAGGCCAAAATTTGAAGTTGTGTAATGTGAGGGTCGAAATGGGAGTGTCCCTTATGTGATCATTTCATAATATTTTAACTTATTTTAATGAAAAAGATATTTGAATATGAGTTCCCATGACTATATTATTCTTTCCAAAAGTGATTAATTAATATTTTTACACTAACGTCTTTCTAATTCTATGTCACATGGATGTTTCCCATATTGATGAATAATATGAACTCATTTTTTCTTTATTCTTTTATTATATCTACACCAATTTTGATATTTTTTTTATTATTTGAATAATATTTTTTAATTTTATATGAAATAGGAATAATATTTGTTTAATGATACAATTCAAAAAAATTATTAAAATTTAATGAAAAACAAATTAAACTCTTTGAACATATGTAATTTTTTGATACAATTAAAACATAATGTTTTTCTGGAGCCAAAAATTATTTTATGAATTTAATTTCTCATATATTATTTGAAATAATTTTATAAATGTAGATATTAGTTTGATCCCACGTTTTTTTATAATGAAATTAATTTTGAGAAATTAGTGATGCTTGGATACATATGTGATCATGGATATGATTTTCGATGGAGTATTTTTTACGATGTATATTTTTAGAGACATGATGAAAGAGTTTATGATGAAAATGTTATAATGATTTTAGCTACTTTAATATAAAACATGGTACTCCAGAATTATTATCATTGGGGGTAATGAGAGGAGGGGGCGTGGTTCAAGGCCCTGGGGGGGAGGCGCTCATGGCATTTTCTTCATTATTTGGAAACGGTTCCCCTCTCTTGATAGTAAAAGGTTCCCCACCTTGGTCTATTGCTTATATTGTGAGGAAATGTTGCGCCTTACTTAGAACCAACATCCAAGTGTCTCATAACTGGCGCGGGGGTAATAAGGTTCCAGATCACATAGCTTCCTTGGAGGCCTAGATCTCCATCTCCACCAGTATGCTCCCTATTAATAGTTTGAAACCAGAGTGTGTTAATTTAATTAGAGGGGATTCCCTCGGCCTGCACTATTTTCGAACCCCCTATTTCTCGGGGTCCTTTGTTGTTTGGGTGTCTTGGTTGTTCTGTCTTGTTTTTTTCTCTTTCATTGAATAAAAATTTTATTTGGATGTATGGATGGGAAATATTAATGGTGACCAATTGAGAATCTCTTAATGGAAGATATTTTTATACTATATAATGATTAGGTAATTTTTTCCAAATTATTTCATGTCTTTTCCATTTTAAATTGATCAGGAGATGGTTGGGGGAGTATATATGTTCTTATAATTGTTATTTTTTCTTTAAGGGATATTTTGTAGTGTGTCCATGGGTAATGTTTCATAAATAGATGGATAGAAGAGTGGAATATTATGACATTTTGTGTACCATGATATAAAGGGTTATGTTAAAATGTTTATCTTTTTCCATGGTGTGAAGTATACAACGTGAGATTTATGTGTTACGTTATTTAAAAAAGAAATTTATTTAATTGTAACATAGTACATTATCTTTATTTTAAGGCTATAAAAGAGTAATTTTGGATTGTTAGGACCCATTAAAATCAAATGAGACACTTATATACAGCTATTTTACTCTTAAGAACATCATTTATCCTCTTTTTATGATGTTGGGGGGTCTATCATGACATGAATATGTTCAAGGTATTTTGATTAATTTTACATTGGTGGAAAATCATGGTTTGATTATAAATTTCATTGATTTAAGATCATGGTTACAAATTGTATTTTCTTTTCATTGAATCGTGGTTCTTTATTTACGCAATGACTGGGAGTAAGGCCCTCAACTTGGTTTTTCAAAATTCAAATGTCACAGAATATTGATGGTCATTATACCATGACCATCCACTTATATATATCATATTAATTGGTTTTATTGTTATTTTATTGAGAATTATTAGTTGGATCATGGTGTTTTTTGGACTCTATTTATTTTTCCCCATTATTCCAATACCATGTCATATCACAATATGATTATTTATATTCTAGGTTTAAATATAAATTTAGATACCCATTAATATTCATTTAAAAGCCATTATTTTCACATATATCCTATTCTACTATATGTGATTCATGGGAGACGCTTGAGGTTTACATTCTTTCCATAAACCTTGTTATTTAGGAGATAATTTTTTTCTGTTCTATTTGGTGTTTTCCTCAATTTATCCCGTAATTCATATTTGTACTTGTTAATAGAGAATATTTTCAAGTGGTTCATCATATGCTTCATTAGTTTTTGTTTTTTGTTTTTATGGATGTTTTTATGATATTTGTTATGGACGTTTTGGTCATGTATTTTTGCATATGTCATATACTCAATACCTTTAATTATGTGTAATGATTTTCAATTATTTAATTAATGTGATGTATTCAATAATTCTATTTCAATATTTTTATTAAAATAATAATGTATCATTATTTCTATTTGATTATTTTTATGAAAGGTTTTAATCATATAAATATAATTAAATGAGAAATAACAGTGTAATGAGAGGGGAGAATAAATGTTTTTCACATTATTATATGATATTTACTGTCATTGTTGGTTGTTTTTTCTTCACATAAGGAAAATAAATTTCTATTATCTATATGAATAAATAATGTGATTAAATATTTGTAATAACATCTCATAAAAGTAAAATCATTTAATTATGGTAATTAATTGATTTTCAAAATTCTAGAATAGAGGGTATGCTTCTCATGGAAGCGACATTGTGTTAAAAATAAGGATTGATTTATAAATTTAATATATGGATATTTTATATTAAAAAAATTATTTTCTGATTTCTTATAAAAGTATTTTATTATTTGTATCATTTTCATTGTCTTTGTAGTGGATTATTATGTATAGTATTTCAGGATTTCCATGATCAGTGGAGAAAGTGATGTAGTTGGTTTCCTATGGTTGTAATGATTATGTATTATGGTTTATGTTAGCATATTATATTAAATT
This sequence comes from Viscum album, assembly GCA_963277665.1. Taxonomy (NCBI): domain Eukaryota; kingdom Viridiplantae; phylum Streptophyta; class Magnoliopsida; order Santalales; family Viscaceae; genus Viscum; species Viscum album. The sequence goes on along the minus strand of OY728163.1, from coordinate 711,649,886 downwards.
TTCTTGGTATAGAAGTTGGGGAATGTATGGTTTTGTTGAAATGAAATGGTTTTTTATATTTATAGAGGATATTAGTGTGAGTTAGGGTGTTGTTTATGTGGTGTATTTTTTTGTTATTTTTTGTTTTTGTAGAAAATTATTCATGGTATTGAATATGATTTGTAATGATGAATTTGATAATGGTTAATGGTATTTAATTTAATAAAAATTTATTTTGAATAACTTTTATAGATTGGATTTTATAAATAATGGTTAGATTTACATCGTTTATAGATAATTAATGGATTAAAATTAAATAAATATAAATTGTTTCTAAAATGAATTCAATGTGACTAGTAAATGGTATATTTTAAAATTGATGAATGTTATAATAATATTTTAAACTATGAATGGTTTTATTGCTTCCATGTATAATAAGTGTGGTTGTTTTTTATTTTTTTTATTTCATTAGTTATTATTATATTGAACATGTGTCGTGGTAATTATTATTTAATTTTTTGTGTTGTAAAGTGTAAACACATGGGAAAGGAATGTGTGTAGCTATGTTATACATTATATTTTCATTTTTATTTCATAGAACCCTTTCTTGATAAGATTAATATACTAATATTCATATGTTTTTGGTTTTGGGTGTTTTCCCTAACAGAAATTTTAGTGAGGGAATACAGGGATGTCTATTCTCACTCCCCAACTCTGACATATAGATGTAGTATAGCTTTTGATGGATAATTACTGTTATATTTATATAAAATTATAGGGATTTTAATTTTAGTATTTAATATATTGGTCGAAAATTTTTATTCATTTTTTATGATACTATATAATAGGTATCTTCATCATAAGAGGAGGTCATGAGGTTGATTTCCATCATAGTCATGTTATTGTATGATAATAATTCTAAAATATGGTGGTGGGGTATTTTTTCTAATAAGGATATGTTGATTTTCTTGTAAAATTTTTAATATTGTTCTGATATGGATTATGTTGCATTATGTAATCATTTTGAAAGTGATATAAATGATAGAAGTATTTTTGTTAGGGTGTGAGAGTGTACAAATATTTGTGATAGCCTTCTCTATTTAAATTTTATTATATATTTTATTACAAAATTTCACATCTTTCTTACACATTGAACCCATCATATGATAATAGGAATAATGGTATAGACACTTGGAGACCACCACTAATAAACCTTGGGTTCGAAAATAGAACTAAGGGTAAAAACTAGGCAAATGTATGGGACAACCCTTTTAATCAAAATAGAATTTTTGAAACCACTAATAAACTAATTTATATATATATATATATATATATATCTATTAATAAGAAATTTAGTTACTAAATAACACCATACTAGGTCATGGGTATAACCTATTATTATGACCCTTTCCATAAGGGTCCATTTTGGTATTACATTTTAGTGGTATACTACCATATTACATTTATATTAACAATGATATATTGGATTTATATTATAATATTGGGTTGATTAATGTTATTCTATATATTCTATAATTATTTTTATAGTAATTACTCACTTTATGAATGTTTCATAATCGCAGTTCTAGTCTTCAACATATGTCCAATGGGAGGAAGGATTCAGAGGTAACTCTCGTCTTCACTACTGGTCCATGAGGAGATCGTGATGGGGATAGGTTACCAAACAGGGTATGGTTATATAGGTTACTAAAGAAGTCAATTCCCATTTTTTGGGTGTTAATGATAAAAATAAGTGGAAAATATTTGTGGGGGACAAAATTACTATATTTTTTATACCAATTAACCATTACCCTCCCAAACTAAGATCCATTCCTGTTCTTGTAGTGATGCTGAGAGTGGCCACTGAAGATGGCATTCCATATTCTATGGGATGGAGACATCCAATGATGGTATTAAACATTGTAATTGAGGGGAAAACCATCAAAATATATTATCATATATGAAAAATCCCATTGAACCACTATTTATAAATCTATATTTTGTGATTTTAGCAGCGATTCATTGACTGAGATGAATATTACTGGCTTGATGATTGGATATACTATTTGGGTAATTTTTATAAGGTTTTTTGTTGTATATAATTTTAATTTTTTCTCTATATGATATTAAAATTCATTAAAGGATAATGGGTCTTCATATTACTATGTCTCTTGTTGGGTTTCCTTATACACTAATTAGATTTTTAGGTTAATTACCTCAATTATATGTTTAACACAATCTCTGATAGTCAAAGCAATGGCCTATTGAAAAAAGTTATTTTGTGGTCGCAAATATATTAACATTATGTTCTATTGGGTTTACAAGTGGAATTTACTCATGATACTTTTATATCATTGATATGGATGAGAGTTAGGGTGATATTTTTGAGTTAGGAAATATTCGGGATTTTATGGGGTTTTTTGGGAATTGACTTTTTTACAGCATAGTGTGTGATGTTTGAAGGGGTATTTTCATAGAAAAATATAGTTAGATCCAAGTGAGATCTAATGAATGTACCATAAGATTAAATAATACCCTGAGGGTGGTATTGTTGATTTCAAGGTAGATACACTTAAAAGGAAAAGAAATCATGTTTTTAGAAATTATGATTCAAATAGTGATGAATTTATGGATACTCAAATAAATATTATTAAATAATAATTAATATGTTACATGCTATACAGATTAAGTGTTTCCTTTCATGATTATGGATATGGATCCAAGTCATCCACCATGTGTGGTTGAGATAGTTAACTTGTGGAATTAAGATCATGTTCACAATTGAAGGGTTAAATAAAATGATGATAATGTGTCATGGAGGAGGATCCTATGTTAGTTACCAAATTAGGGTTTGGAAAAGTATAAGGGGTTTCTATGATTTTATGTGATATAGAACTGGTTAAAAAATATAGGTAATTATTTTAGTTTAACACACTCTATGACTGAACATTGGGTATTATTATTAATTAGTCATATCATAAATTTTTTTATTTGTGCTGAATTTCATTTCTCAGAGATATAAAATAGGATGTTATTTCATAGAATAATTATTCAATTCATCTCCATGATGAGTTACTTTTATCAGTTATGAAGGAATTTAATAGGAAAAGGTCATACATGGGATTGTTTTACATAAAAACATTTTATAATCATTGTACATGTAGGTTTTCATATAATGGGACAGAATGGTAGAGGAGATTGGTGTGTGCATCTATAAATCAAGGAGATTCATGTTTTAGGTTGTCAAATGATTATATGAGGTAAAAAATATCTATATTATATATTACTTTTTCCTTATTTTGATATGGATCCTTACACAATTTCCCTTCACCCGACATGGATAGTGCCTTATGAATCATGTGGAGGGTCTATTAGTTCAAATGGTGTTTACAATAATAGATAAATATAATTTGATTTTTCTTGATGTTATTATGGTATTGAGATGATGATGGGGAAGAATAATTCATGGTTGGATTTTTTTTTCTAATGATACAACAATAAATTTGTATTCTCATATTAGATTTTCTATGTTCTGTACCTCCGGTCATGATTTTTTTTGGAGAAAACATTCATTCTATGATTAGAAGGAAATTTTTTAAATTTTATTTCTTAGATAAACCATCATAATGATCATAGTAATAAATATTCCATATTTTCATAGCTAGTAGGTACTTCTTTGGGTCTTGTAATGGCATAAACAAGGGTGTTTGGTTTTTGTTTAATGAAAATTCTAGATATCTTACTTAAAGTAGTTATAAAGATAACCCTATATGTGATATTTGGTTAGGGATATATTTATAACACAGTGAATATCTGATTATTAGATTTCTGAAATGGATGGAACCCTCTAAACTACTGGATCTATGGATTTATATCAATGTTTCATGTAGATGAGTTCCATCTATCCTAGTGTATCACTATGGGGTGCACTAACATCATAAATCTAGAAGGTGTTTAGTGGTTGGGAATAAAAGACATGTGGTTGAATCAAGGGTTTTTCTGGAACCTTTATCAATATTCACGGATATATGAAATGTTCTATCAGTTAAATAGAGGTGTGTGATTTCAAAAGATCATTCTATGGTCTATGTTTCAAAAAAATGAGGCAGAATGAGGAGGATACGAGAATGATAAATTTCAAGTGTTATTATAGACACTTCATGTTCTTGGTTATTCCATTTAGTTTTATGAACTCCCCAAAAAAATTAATGGAGTCATGAATTTATTTTTTTATGAGTTAGTAGGTTAGTTCATGGTAGAAACCATAAATGTCAAAATATTGTACAATATTTAAAAAGAATATAATTTTGACCATCCTAGGTCTATTTTACATGTACACTAACACCATCAATTCTATTATAGGGGTTTGAACTATACTTTCTGGTTCATTGTGGTGAATTTCAGTGGGAAGAAGTTTTCATGGATTGAACAAGTGGTTAATCCCTCTATGGTTGATGGTGTGGTTTCATGTGATACACCAAAGATTGTCTCATAGGAATATAGTTTCCTTTTAATAATATTGAACAGACATATTATTTCATTAATTTTATAATGCATTATATTCTTATTGTTATACTTGAGTATTATTTTCTATATAATCACATAAAATAATCATTGTTATGCTAATTTTGAATACATGGTGGAAATTTGGATTACTGATCTTGTTCATTGGTATCATATTGAAGGATATATATTTCATATTTTCAATAGTTATTCTCAACATAGTTTTTATTGTTAACTAATATTGTATGTTGAAATGGTATTATTTGAGTCTAGGAAATTATATCCTCTATATTGTAAGAATCCATCCCATGGTCTAATACGTTAAAAATTATGTTTTAATTGATTTTTTATAGAACTACTAAATTATATATTATTTACTATTTTCCTAGATCAATAGAGTTTGATGTTTTGATACACATTTATAATTAAATCATCTTAAATTGATGTGCACAATATTCTTTCTTAGATATAACATCGAGAACCCATTATCTTTAGTGAATGAGAATATATTTATTAATCCAATAAGTTTAATTTCATTAGGATATGTTGTTGAGGATTATATAGTTAGTTACAAAGCGGTGTAGTTTCATTTATTAAAGAATTATTGTGTTTGCGTGGGATTATGGTAGAGGATTAATATACCATGTGACTATGTGATCATCCTTTCTCATTAGAGGGAAGAGTCCAAATAGGGTGACTCAGAGGTAGAGATGATGTGTGATTGTACCATTCGTGGTCACACACCTAATTTATTTTTGTAGGATGATCATCATCTGATGTTTTTTCCTAGGATTTTTTTGTTTCATTTCCATTAGAATGACATTTATGATTTTCATATCTCAGCAATTGATGTATATACTTTTATTTCCATTTGGAATCATTATATGATGATTCAGTTATTGTGTTAATGGTCAAAGTGATCTATAGGAAAATACATTTCATGATGTTTAGTTTATTTATATACAAGTGAAGATAACCATCTTCTTAGATGATTTTGTAGACATTGATTATTACTAAGTGTTAATGGGAGGAAATATCATTTGATTTAATCACCAATTTTCTATGCTCTTAATGAGGATGTGATATTATTTTGGAGATTTGGGATTGGTTGATAAATTAAACTCATTTAATGGAAGTAAATAAATCATGTTTTTTATATTTTTTAACAAGTTTGTATATATATTAGATAGTATATTATAATAATTTACCAAGGACCATCTTCTTTGATCAGTATCCTCATTATACCTGGTATGTTTGAGGGAAATTTCAACATGATTTTTTCTCTTACCTATTTCTCAAAACAGATTCCCTCACCCAAATGGATGGATAAATGGAATGAACAATCCCAATTCTAGTGAATATATTTTGGACATATATTATGGAATATATTATATTGTGTTTTAAGGACATGTCCATGGTAAAATTTAATTATGATAATACTTATCATTATAATATATATATTATTTTTTATAGACGATTGATAGTTTATGTGGTATGGAATAGATGTGGTCTAAAGAAGGATTACACGAGTTAGAAGATTTTAGAGAAGGGGATAGAAGAACAAGAACATCAAAAGTCATATAATAATAAGAGGAGGAGACTTATAGTGAATTATTTTAGATATTAGTCATTCATAAGGGGGTTACCTCATCATGGGAATATGTTATTTGGATATAGAATTATTCTTAACCCTTGATTTAATTATACTCTCGAGGTGACAGAGTATGTTGGGGAGGTAGTGTGTCCGTTAGTAATTCCCCTTCGTAAGATGGGATCTATGATATTTTCCATGTGTATTATTTTCACTAATGACTTTTTATGAGTTTTCATTCTTTTATTATGATTATTTTTTTATTGAGTGTGAGGTGACCTTCATAGAGTATCTATCTATGATTTATAATCCTTGATAGAAGATTATGTGAATGAATGAAATTACCTTGACTCATTTTCATAACAGAATCATGGATTTAATGAATTTATATTCGAAAATAAGTTACCAAAGTGTACTCAGAGTCTAGATCTATCTTATTCACTAATTATCAGATATATTGAATTGATAATTTGGTGTATTTTTTATTGAGATGTTTCCTTATTATTTATTTTCCTTTATATATGATTCTTTTTTCATCGAGTGGTATCTTTTAGTGGATGTTTATGCTTGGTAGGATTTATTGTCTTAATGGATTCATATTTTATTTGTGATAATGATAATAATTTTATATATACAAATTTATCAAAAATGAAATTCTCAAACCGTTTCTTGATGTTTTTAATTTATTTGATTTCTCATGAAAATGATAGATGAAGATAGTTGTTTCTTATCATTATAATTTAGTAGGAAGTGTGTTTTTATGACATAGGCCTGGGTTTTATTCTTTTAAAGTTTTATGGAAGATATGGTAGTTTTTTATTCTATTGTGTGGCTCTAATAAGTGTTATGTCACAACATGGTTTTTGTGTCACTGTATGAGTGGATCATCTTGAGTGTATGGTTTTACGAGGTTTCATGTAATATTTTTCGACATATAAAGTTTAAATATTAAAATATTGTTATGGATATTGGAATAGATTATGGAAAATAAGTTATCCAAATGTACATGAGGAAACCCTTTCATATGGATTTATTAATATTTTTTATTTATTTTTTTTAATCTTTTTTGGTTAGGGAATGGGAGGATTAGATCATGGGGTTAAGGGTAATGTGGGTATTTATACAATTTCTAATTAGTGGTAATCATGATGAGGTCATTGATTCTCTGATCATAATCCCTAGGTGGATAATTTCAATGTTGGTTCATTGTACCAATGCGTCGTTCAATATTCTCATAATTATTTTTATGAATTCATATTTTGTTTTATGGTAGTGTTCATACCATCATGTCCATATTTAGATTTATATGACCAAGGAGTTTAAAGAGTATTAAATTGTTGATATATAGTATATCATTGTATGATTTCAATATCTCCTCTCGATGTATCCCCATAATGTCGTTACTAGGCCATATCATGATAGGATTCTATGATCTTGAGTTTTTTGTATAAATTAGGAAGCCCTTTGAAAAACAAAATAGATAATTATTATTCCTCAAACCATATCTGACCATAAACATGTATTTGGATACCCTTGAGAGTCCTTTCATTAGAACAAACCCATGTACTTATTTTGTAGATAATTTTATGATCATAGGTGGGTTTCTTTTATTTTTTCATTATTTTCCACTCTGTCCTTTTTATAGATGTTTTTCATCTATAGATAAACTGTGTTATTATTATACATTAGTTATTGTTTTTATTGAGGTTGTTATACTCAAGGTAATTAAGGTTTTTCCCAGATATTTTTTCCATTTAAATCATCTTCTTCCCATTATTGATGGGCAATGATTGAAAATAATTCTGTTTGTGTATTGGGCTTTATAGCTCCCCATTATTGTTTCCTATTATAAATGCATCTTACCTATTCATTCTTAGGGTAGATAGTAAGTGTTAACATAATGATTATATTAGTATGGAATAATGTAAATTTAATGGGAGGGGTGATTCATTGATATTATAAATGATTTTCACAAATTACAGGTTATTGATTGCTATTTGATGTCATTGTTGATAATAATACTATTGTTGTGATATTAATAGTATTTCTAAAATTAAATTGTCTGAATAAAATATCACAAAATGATAATCATTTAAATCATGTAAAGAATATTCTCTATGAAATAATGTATTAAGGTGGTAATGGTAATGAAAGAGATGTTGATATAGAATGTGTGCATATTTTAAATAGGGATTTACTAAGGTTCTATGTTACTAAAATTATATGGTATTTTATGTTGGTAGACTTATTATAATTTTTTTATTTGTGTGATCATTGTATTTGATTTTTTTGCTTCCATGTGTTTATATGTGAGTGTTGGAGATGTTTTTCTATTGTTATATTTGGTAGATGTGGTTGTAGGTGTGTAAATAGGGGAAGGTCTATAATTTGATAAAGAAGTGGTGAAATAGAATTTTGTGACCAATGGAGATTGTTTTACTATAATTTTGGGAGGGGTATCTTCATGTATTGTGTGGTGGTTTATATGGTGGATGGTTGGTAATTATGGATTTATATTTAATATTCCAAAAGTTAAGAAATTTGGCCTATAATGATTAATATTTTCCTACGAAATGTGTTGCCTGCCTGCCAATCATTTTTTAATTTTATAAAGCCCGGTTTATGGGTGACCGGTGCCCAACATAGAATGCCAAACCAGTACAACAGAAACCAAAACAACAAACATAAAAAACCAACATAGATATAAACATCATAATAACCACAATCTTCCCCACATCCCAAACATGATTTGTCTTCTCCTATAACCGATTCCCATTCCGGAATTCTCTAAATATTATCATTTTGAACCCGATCGCCAAGTGTTTCCAAATTATTCATAACAGATGCTTCCTTCGTAATCCTGCTCCCCTTTTTGATGGAAAGAACCACCTGGTTATTCCTTTTAGATGTATACCTTTTCTGCATTAGGCTCGGGAGATATGAGTAGTCTCTTCTTGGCCTCCTTGATGAGGTTGCAGATGTGGTTATATCGCCAGCAGACCCCTTCTCGATCCCATATTGAACAATATCTCTAAAAGATCACCCATTAGGGGGAATCCAATTCTCCTTTCCACCCCTGAAGCTCTTCTTCCCTCCTCGGATTGATCCTTCAACCCAGTAACAAGACCTCCAGCAGAAACGCTCAGCCGCTGTTCAGCATGAATACATTCTGTCAAGTGTTGTAGCCCTTCCTGCAAGGGAAGTTCCTCGCCAGCCATGATAATTGCCTCATTCCCCTCAATCTCATCCAGATGGACCCCAAGGGCCTTACCCCCCCCCCCCCAACAAGTTACATAGGGAGTACATGCTCAGTAGTTTCTTTAGGGCCTCCCACCGGTTCCAGCCCCAAGCAATCCTCCTGCTTATTCTCCTATAAGAAAACATCACCCTCGCCCTCTTAAAGGGCCTCCACCTCCAGAACCACATCCACCTTACCCTCTGTCATGACATCAAACTTGTTATTCAAATACATAAAATGCTTGGCCAAAGGATCCAGCTCTTTAATCGTTCTGGACATGTTAACCACCTCCACCGGATTTTCTTCCAACTCCATTCTGACCTATTCAGGTCCCGCGGTAGTAGGAGACCGAACAGCTCCGGCCTCATCCTGGTTCATCCCAGAGCTGGTATTTCCAATTGATTGATCAACCTCCATGGCAAAAAAACCAGAACCAGAGTTGAGGTGATCCCCTGTTGATCGATTCCTCTAAGGACCCCTCCCTATTTCAGCAACCCCCTTCATCTTCGAATCTTGACCCATCCTCAAAACATTGCCCACTTCATTGTGCAGTATACCCTCCTCAGAGAATGTCCTCACCTCTTTTCCATTGTTACCAGCCGTACTTACATGAAAAACTTCAGTCAAATTTCCAAACCACTTGCAGCAGCCACAAAAATCCATCCAAATTTCATATACAACCCTCTACTTAAATCTGTACTCCTCCCCGATTATAATCCAAATATACTCAAATGGGGTGTGCGATTCATCCATTTCAACACACACTCTCAGATTTACCGGATGGAAAACCACTTCCGTGCGTGAATCGGAACAAAGGTATCTTCCTACCATGTTTCCTAGTAAACAAATAATATATGGATTTTGAAATGGTAAAGGTAAGTTAAGAAAACTAACCCAAACCATGATGGAGGCGGAATCTCGATTCATATGAAGATCAAACGACCATCGTAGGAGCATAAAACGGATACCGTTGAAAATAGAGGCACCCTAGCCCAAGCTTGGATGAGGTCTGTCTTAGAGTCAAATCGAATCATGATTTGCTTGCTATCAAATAAACCCACGACCGCGCGTTCGTGAAGATCCCACGAACCAAATACAAAACGATCGAAATCAGCCACTGAAGGTCTTCGGTTCTTGAAACGAGCCACCAGGGTCAGATTTAGCAAGGCCAAAGACTCCATAAACTCAGATAGCGAGAGAAGAAGGTTCGGTACTCCATCGATTAGGTTAGGCACCTTAGGGTTAATTAAAGCTTTCATAAAAGAAGGAAGATATTCTGGGTTAGAGAAGGCCAGAATGACCGACCTCTCTCGTGAGATGGTGAATCCCCCTCCCCCATCAAGAGGGAGGAGCCGGCACCGCGGCCGCCATCGTCACCAGAGGGAAGATAGAATCGCGATGTTAGTGATCCGCCACCATTAGATCCTACTTTATGGGTTGGAATATAATTTGAATTAGATATCAATGTACTATTAATTATTTGAATGAATGGGTAATATCTTCAATGAACGATGGTTAAAAGTAATGAATGGATTAACATTATATTTGCCTAAATGAATGGAATAATGAATTTAATGTGACTGGTAATATTGTAAATCATAAAATTATTAAATGAAATGATTAAATTGGAAATCATAAATTTGTATACAGTGTTTTTATATACAAATAGGGGATGTATAGTGATATACATATGTAATGGATTTTTAGAATTCTGAATATGGTGACAATATTCAATTTAATGTTTTCAATTTATATCATCCATTTGGATGGTAATTTGTGGGGAATTTATTATATTATATTTTCTTTTTGATTATATATACACATAACCTGAATCAAATAAAATTACTACTTCCTACTTTTTTTGGGTTTATGTTTTTTTACATCACATTCTAGTTATAGAGGGAATGGATGACAGACTACCCCACTCCCTCCATTAACTTGTAGGTGTATAGAATTTTGTAATGAATAATGTTTGGTATATATATATATATATATTATCATGACATTAGGATTCAGTATGTAATAAACTAGATGATTTGGTTATGCTATTGTGACATTGATAAATGGTGGGGGACATATATGTTAAGATGATGATAGGAGTTTAATTTCATTCATATTCATTATAACCTATAATGATAATCCTATGATGAAAATACAGTATGTGGATGTGATTGTCAATGGGTTATGTGGTTGTGATGTAGATTTTTAGTCTTGGATATTGTATGTGGAATGGCATTTTGATATGGAATATGTTGTTTGATGGAATTATTAAAGTGGGAATGAATGAAAATGATGTTTCTTTTGGGTCAATATAGTTAAAAAATTCATCAGTTAGTGGTTAAATATTAACTTCATGAAATATTCAATGCGAAATACTTTTCAGGACCCACCGGATAATGCTCGAAACCTAACAATCGAAAGATTAATATTATTTTATTATAATGATATATCATACATATATCATAATAAAAAATATCTATCCATTTAGTAGTGTTAAAAAACTAGATATATAATTGATCATAACATTGAAATTAATACATAAGATGTATCAACTGAATACAAAATAATTCATTATTTCTCCATAAAAATCAACAATCCACATCTACTAATAAACATGGATTCATATAGAAATACTAAAATTATAAAAGGGTGAGAGAAAATGATCAGTAAGGGGTAGTGTAAAATGGAAGCTATCATAAATAATCATTGAATCAATAATATTTCATGAAAAATTAAATTTCTGAAATATGTAATGGTGACCATAATATATCCACACACTACAAAATAATTAATAAATTAATGTATTCGAATAACTGATCTCATAATGATGGAATGTATAATTTTATATATCGTAATCACACTATTATGACCACATCTCCATACCTCATACATAAATAAGTACTGACTACACCAAATACCCATGATTCTTTATCACATTATACCTACTAATGCATCAAGAAGCTATATAATTATACACATCTGCCACTATAAAATCAGTATAATGTACCCACCATATAATGATAATGAATAGATTTTATATATCATAATTTTACATATGGTACCTTTAACATAATCATGGTGAAGTAATAAATAACTACCAATAAAGAAATAATTTACAGACATGATATCAATATTTTCCAATGCAAAGGAATGTTATTGTTAACAAGGGGATAATCCAACAATTAACATAGAAACCATATGGTGTTCACAATGTAATATAAAATGTATATATCAATGGAATGGGATCACTGTAATGGTGAATGAACAATTTCATAGTAAAAGTATATCACTATTAAATAGTAATTTATTTCAAAAGTCTGTAATGGTGTCATACCAAAACATTGATATAAATATTTTCCCCACACCAACACATTATAATTATGTTGAAAAAAACACGTTTTAGATAATTAAAATAAAAATGTATTTCAAATCACTAAAAATATATTCAAATCATTTTTGATAGTTCATAAAAATATTTTAACTCATTCAAATCATATCGCCTGAGTGTATAATACTTTTTCAGATATAAGAACCATTTTTTATGCACCATGTGATGATCGAGATAATAAACAACTATAATTTTTCATGGTTATAAAACTGACATAAATATAACCCTTGGAATATATGAACATATAGTTTTTTTATAGGGATTTTATTTCTAAGAAACCACACACTATTTAAATTAAGAAAATAATATGTTTTATGAAATTCTAATTTAACGTTTGGTTTCTGAGAATGTTTTAGAATTATAACGGATTATGAAGTGAGTATAATGAGAGGGAATGGTTATATTTAAAATTTATTAAGACAATTTTTTATAATAGTAAATAATCATAATATTTCAATAGAAATGAGTATGAACTAGAAATTATTACAAAAAAATAAGGGACGATAAGTGATTAGGGGACCTTATATCAGTATGATTTAAATTTAGGAAAATTTTATAGTTATATAGAGTATCTTACATGTTAATAAAAATATATCTAATATATGATTATACCATTGAGTTACAAGTTTTCATTAATATAAAAATTGATTTTCAAATACATTACAAAAAAAATATTTTAATTAAAACTGCAAAATGTGTTTTGGAATGCCTTTCCTTTCAATTAATCATAAAAATTATCGAGAAGAACACTAAAGAAACATATAACCAATTTTTAGTAATTATTTAAAAATAAAAACAGATGATACACATGATATGATCATTGAAAATAAAGATGAGTTACAAAATGGGTGTGTATTTAGGAAAAAAGACTTCGGTGTTTTTATTAATTTCAAATCACGATTCTTAGACTATAGGTAAAAAACCCATTACCCTCCCAACTAATTTAGCCACTGGTATTTGACATTCTAGGCTTGGTTTTTTCATTCATAAATTTTTAAAAACAAGATAATTTAAAATATATTATTTTAGACTTGTGAACTATTCTTATTCAAGCTGAATTGTTTTTAAAATATTAATACAAACATTATATCTTTGAAGATTCATCATAGGTTTGGAAAATAAATATTTTTACATTAAAATGATATATTTAAACTATGCAACACATTTTTAGTTAAGAAACAATTTATTTTAATTAATAAATCATTCTTATGTCCTATTGATGTTTTAATATTTACACTATATTTATACTATATTAAAAAAATTTATCCAAAAATCTATTATTGCAACAAAATGTCAAAATTTAAATTTGATTATTTAAACACTATGATTACAATTATAAATTTCTTTTTTAAAAATTAATTTTATATTTATGTGATATTTAATTAATAGTTAAAAATACTTCTATATTTAAATGTAACACAATTGGTCCCTATAATTGAAAAATTATATTTTAAATTATATTAAGAAACATGTTTATAATTATATTATTATAGATCTATTTATATGTGACAATATTCTTTTTTAATTATAAAACTTCTATATAAAGATTTCTGATAGGTATTTTACTTTTTATGAAGTTTATTATGTATTTTAATGTTTCATACTATTGTGAAGAGAAAATAAAATATTTATTAGCCCACAATTCCTCTGATGAAATTATTAGTATATATAAGATAATCATAGTTGTTATATCCCCCACTAAGAACCCTTCATGGGATTTTAGTAAAATTTATATTGTCCCATGAAGCCTATGTCTATTGGACCTTGTTTTTTTACTACCATAGAGGGTTTAAAAAATATGAATCAATGTAATTAAACTTGATCAAATAGGACATATAAGAAAACCACTAATAAAACTCTATATATATAGACGCACACACACACAAACATTAATATATATATGTGTGTGTGTGTGTTTTTGTTTAAATTTTTCTCTTTTTCTGGAGGGATTTGTTGATTAAGAATGATGTTACTAGTAGTAGGCTTAGAGAAACTCACATTGTTGATTTCTTAATGGTTTTTAAGTGTAGTGGGGCCCATTTTTATTTTTTATACCATGGGATACTGTAACCAATTTATATCATATTATACATGGGCTCTAGAGGTTATGTCATTCTTGAATATTGGTTTAATATGGGTTTATAGTGGTGAGAGGTCGCGAAATATTCTATCATAATGTTCTAGTATAAAATCTTATAATGTTGCATTGTTGATGAATGATGCCAATTAAAAACTTATTTTATTGAAATAAAATACTCTTTAACAAATGATAAATAAGGAATCTAAGGGAATGAAATTTGACATTATGTTGAAAACTAATGGTTTTATTTATTTATTTTTTTCTACCATTGGATCGATTTTTTTATAAATTAATAAATTTGTGTAATCCATTGAGGTATGACTGTGAGAACAATTAATGAAAAAGGTGGAATTTCATATATCTATCATTCAAGGGAATAATTTCTTGATAATAAATATTATATCAATATCTTAAAATTAATATTGGGTCAATTAAAAAGTAAGTAAAGAATGATGGAAATTATTAGATATTCACAAACCCACACTCAGGGTTAATGAAAAGTGTTTTTCTCTCTCTTTACCTCTAATCATATATTTCTACTCAAATTTCATAGGGATATCGTATCAATATATTTCTTCATCCATTCCTAAATTGATATTCACCAATGATTGATCAATTTTTTTTTTGATTCTATGCAACTGATTTCAATGACTTCATTTTTACGGTATATATATATCTCACCAATGCTTGGTTGTATAAATTTAATTTAAATCATACCAATATAAAATAATAGATTTATTTAATTGCATTAATTTTTTATCTTTTCATATAAGTTGATTTCCAATTAAAAATATAAATTAATAAAAATATAAAAACTATATACATAGTGTCATCAATATTCATTGAATAACTATGTTATTAGAATAAGAGGTAGAACTAATAGTTTATTGTTTCCACCATATTTATATCTAGAAGGAATTATATATTCTTGATTATATTTTTCAATGATAAAAACAATCTTTGAAACTCATCAATGGCGATTTGATTTACTGTGGACGTGTTTTCTAATGGAAAGCTACCACTAATGCTTTACCAATGAAAACATTGAATACATATTGGATGAGAGGATGAGAATTCAATCGTATTTTACTCTATTAAAGAATATTATTTCCTAAACTAAAACTCTTTTATATATACATAATATGATCCTTGATAGTCCCATTACCTCATAGGTTACATAGTTTTACAATTTTATTTTAAATTTTGTTAACAATATTTTACCTAGGAAATTTATCTTCTACACAATTTTTTTACATAATTTTTAATATTTTCCTAATTATTTAAAATGGTAAATCCATTTACTAATATTAAATTTCTAATATAGATAATTTTTTTAAAAGTAAAAATTGTAAAATTATAAATTTTTTTAAAAAACAAAAATTATTTTATAAAATGAAAAATGTGTGTTAATAAATTAATAAACACATTTCAATAATAATAAATTCACCTAAAAAATATATTTGGTCTAATATAATGAGTTTCATTAATTCTAAATTCATACTTATATAAAAATAATTTCATAAATTTAATGTTATTTGGAAATGATATCCTATTTCAATAGTCACCTAAAAATCAAAATTGTTTATAAAAACACATAAATTAACCATATTATAACTATTAAATTTTATATTAATAATTAATTTTTTTATGAAAATAAAATTATATTTTTTTAAAATTTTATTATTTATAATTAATTAAAAATATAATGAAAACTAATTTTATAAAACATTTACAGTATAAAATTATTTTTAATTTTATATAATTAAAAAATAATTTGAATATAATTAAACGTTCAATCAGTTTTTTAAAAACAAAAATATTTATAATGATAATAAATATTTATATGTGATCAATTTAATTTTTATGGTAATATACAATACCACTTTTTTAAAATGGTTCTTCACATGGATAATTTTTTATAATTATTAATGAAAATTTGTAATATATATTTATTTAAAATGATTGATATCTTTTTATCTACTAAAGACTGTATTCTTCAAGTAATTTTAATATTTCCATATTCGTTTCAATTGGGTATTGTGTGAATTCTATGTTCTTTGTATCATATATAATTGAAGATAATATTAATATAATGGATACAAAATAATGGGAATTTACATTCTAACATTCTAAATAAATTTCTTCCTAACAATTAAATTTTTTACCAATATATTAATATAGGTGAGTGTAGTATTATGATATGCATTGTTCATGGGGTATCATATAATATGATATCCACCTTACTCTCTTATGATATAAAAATTTAATTATCATTCATGCATACATCATATACCTCATCATGTATATACCCTTATCATATATTTACCCCTATATAACATTCCTAAAAGATATTCGAATATCCATGACATTAAACCATAAAAAATATTATATTCCATAAAAATTTAACTATCATATTGAACCAAAATTTCATCTGGAAACACTATAGTCTATATATTTCATGACACTAAAAATGAGCTAAACAATCTAAAAATATCAACAGGTCACTGTTTTAATAAATCAAAAATAAATTCTAGGGCTATAAAAACTATTTAACTCTCTTTTCACTAGACAAAACAATCCATTATCACCTCCACTTCAAAAATATATTAAACCTAACCGTTATCTTTTCCCAAATCATGCATTCTATAATAATAATACCCCAAAACATATCCCTCTCATTAAGTCACTTTTCAGGGTTATTGATAATATTTAATATATTTTCCCAATCCCTTGAAGATTAACTACTGAAGTAAAATCACATTATATTTCCCCTAATCCTAATGAATTTTATAAATTACCGTAATATTGTAAATATTTATAAATCACTATTGTATGAAAATAATGAGTTCCATAATATAATTTATTTTCATATATCATCATGAGTATCATAGGTAAAACCTGGAAACTCACCTTTCCAATTATAATATTCATTTAACAGGATTATAAACTATTTATGTATTCTCCCTTATTTGGATAGAAAAAATAGTGGATTCAAAATACGTAACTTTAACATGTTAATTTCAATGTTCTTATTTAGAAAAATACTAAAACAATAATTATTAGGGTAATATCTAAAAAATCAAATTGAATTGTCATATGTGTATTGTATCATAATATTATTTCAATATAAAAACATATTACTCCATTCACCCACTAATTATTTTTGAGTTAATCCATCCATGGGTGGATCTATTGAGGTATTGAGTGTATTGTGAATGTTATATGATGGTTCTCGTTGTTATAGTTCCTAAACATTGACCACCATTCCATATTTCTATCCATAGTGTTCCATGGGAGATAAAAATACATGTAAATATATTTTTATGTGTGTGGGGTAAGTAACATATTATCTTAGTGAAAAAAGGAATGGGAAGCCTCACCATGATGTATTGGAATCCATTTTGAGGGTATAACATCATCTAAATAAAAACAAATCAAAGTCCATGGTTGTTTTTGATAGGTGACTATACGAATAACAATGACCTCATACATGACACAATGTATGTCGTCTCAGTTTTAGGAAATGTTGAGAAAACTAAATTCAATTTCCTATATTATAGTATCTTGACTAAACTAAATAGGGAAACTAGTGGGTTTTGATTACGGGGTATTAATGATTTTATTAAATAATTCATTACACCTTTTAATGGACTTGATACTCCCTTGTTTTTTATTACATTAATATGAAATTTCATTAGTAATATTTGGGAATGGATTCACGTGACACTTGTAGTGATGCTATAGTCATGGGAGTTTCATCATTCTTTTTCACCAATGGATGATCCAAGGAATCATGTTATACATCATCACTAGTATTTTGGATTTGGTTTATTCATTTAAGGTTTTATGTGAGTTTTCATTCTTGGTTTAATTGCCTCACCTTATTTTTATTTGATCACGTAATGATGTAATTATGGATTTGATGTTTATTCCTTTGGTCATCTGAAGTGGTAATCCTATTGTTACTATATCCACAAAATTCATGAATATTGGTGAAAATTTATGATGCATTAGCTGTTTTCTCCTTGTGAATTTTCCTATTATCACTATACATGTGTTGTAGTTTCTTCATCCATTAAAAGGGATTATATTCTACACAGATAGTATTTTCTATTACGTAAGTGAAATTATTACATCAATATTGTTTTTTTTATTTGAGACTCATTTTATGACCCTTTAATTTTTTATTTCAATCAGTTTTAAGTGTTATTGGAAACTAAGATTATTACTATTTTTGTGATAATGTGTTTTCGGAGGAAAAACACTTGATGAACCATGACAATGATATTAAAAATCATGAGATTAGATTTCACTTACCATTTAAGGATCATGTATGACCTTGTTACCTATATATAATTCTTGAGTTGGAATTCGTTGAGGTACATTCTTCATTTTAATCGTATGTTGATGTGTGAGTAACTCGTTGACACATTTATGATACGTGTTTCCACCAATATAATTGAATCTTGTTTATTAATTTCCAATATTGCTAATATATTATATATGTATCCACTATTTTATTTTTCTGATATTCTATTCCATGATTCACTTTATCTACCCTTTTATATAATTTATATTTCCATTAGAGGTATTAATCATATGGAATGGAATAGTTTGTCCATTATAGCATTATTATCTATTAGTTGGGGAGTTTATAAATCATACAACAATTGAAAATATAGATCTAAGAAATGGGTATTGATATGAAGAACCTATAGGGATGTCTTGTGGTTCACTCAGATCTTAGTAGATTCCATGTAGTTTGTTTTCTTGAGGCCTAGTGGATATCAAGAAGGACAAGTACTCGATTCCTATTGGATGTTGATAACCTGAATTATATGATTCCAATTGTTATCCAAGAAACTTTTTCATACAATTACATGAAACATGTATAGTAGACATGTCTCTACATCGTTATTTTACAAGATTTGATGATTTCTATTATGTCATGGTGATGAATCATGTAGGGATGGAGCTCGTGGTTTTATTTTTAGAATAAGGGTCCACAATATGTGGCTTATTATTCGTTATTATGTATTTAATATTAACAGAAAATACACATAATATACATGCATATATTTTATAAGGATACATTTTTGAAATATTAATGGGTTTATCTTCTTACACTATGCAAGATCATATCAATTCATGTGAGCACTATAATTATATGTATCCATGAAAGGGAAATGGGTACATGGAAGATCACTGATCCATAGAGCATAGAGCTAGTTGTGGGACATTTAAAAATATAGTTTAGATTTCCACTTTGGCCATCCATTTATTTTTATGTATGACATGTGTTCATTATTTTATTTAGTCTTCAATTTTTTATTTGGTTTTATATAATTTTTTAAATATAAATATAATTTATGTAACACAATTATACTGAGGGTATAGTCTCCCCTATGATGGTGTTTGGACCCCCATTTCTTGTTCGAAGACACATTCATATTGTAAGGCATTCACTAGGTCATGTGACTCTCCATCTTGAAAGTGGTTGTTTGGGTTGGGGTATTAGAATATGAATATTAAATCTCAATCCTGATGTGTCTTCTTCGATGGAGATTTCATTTCAACCTATGATAAATTCATTTTAACTATGTCTCACAAAGTTGATCGTAAATCACTCTTTGTTTTAACTATGATATAATATGTTTTTCCCTTGAAATTTATTTCCAAATCCAAAAAGGTAATTATAAAAAATCATTCATAAGGGTTCATAAAGATAACATGATTGACAAATTAAAATCGGTCAAGAGTTTATATCAACATATGATATCTCATTCTCACTCATTGAGCGACATATCTAATATTGAATCAATTATTTAGTATCTATAATTTAGTGGAAACCCCATAGGTGTATCTATTCGATAGACACAACAAATTTTTAATATCATTAATGGTATTTAACTTCAGTGAGAACCAGTAAATAGCTATCATTACACTACATCTAACATCTTATCTTATACTTAATATTATTCTTTAGACTTATCCCAAGGGATTTCACTAATTTTTTCTTCTCCTAACACCCAAAATAATAAATATTAACTCAATTGACATAAATGGTAATATATAACATTGAAATTTGGAAGAAAAACATAACTAAAAAAACATTTATTACATTTACAACTCTCTAAATATCCTCAATAAAATATATAATAATCTCCATTGTAATCTAATTCTTTATAGGTTACGAACTATAAAGTCTTGTAGATATGACTATCTAAATTACATGAATAAAATGAAATAATTCATCAAAATACATTCACTATATTTTTTTTGGATTAATTTTCTAATGAATTTGGACAAAACATTAACAAAAAAACATAACTTTTTTCTAATGGAAAATGTTTCGACTATAAAAGAAATTTTTTAATCCACAACATGTCTTCATTGTCTATCACATGATCTCCACAAAGTTACTCTTCTATATGTTTGCCATTATTTATCATTATGACCTAGGGATATATAATGATAAGAAAGAGCTACAATAAGATGCCGAATAATGGTAAACATAAGTGATAACAATAATAGATCATAATTGTGCATATTATTACTGTGTATGTGTTATTAGTATACATATGAATGTAACACTCAATAATTAATATATAATAAATCAAGAAATAACATAAAAATACATCATAAAAATTCCACATATCATACAAACAAGTAATAAAATATTTTTATATAAATTCCATAATCATATAAATCATAAAATAGTTTATTGGGCTCACAACATATATCCCTTAGTGTTTTTAACTTGACTCGCCTATTTACCATGGTGGGTCAAAAGACACTAAAATTATTCCCATAATATATCAGGAATCAAATCATATTTCCAATATAGGATATAGAATCACTAATCGTTTTGAAAAAATCTCATAATACATAATGATTTACCCAATAATTTAATGGGTCATATAATTCAAACCTATAACATAATGATTAACAATATACATTTGTTCTATAAGAATGTATGAAACCATCAAATTTGAAATACATAAGAGTAATAATGGGTTTCATTAAAAACCCAATGATTGTAATTTAATTTTTATATAAAAATAACCAATTAAATGAAATATGGGCTTTATTTAACCAATAAAAAAGAAACCAAGTATTGAAAATATGTTTATTATCCATTTCTAACAGATTCACATAAGGAAGTTATACATAATAGAGTCAACATTTGTAACATGATAAACCTTTAGAAAATAATTAGATATATAATGATATCATGTAACATAGTTTGTAAATATCATTCAATAAAAATGAAAAATACTATGGTATTTGAATCATATAGATAATGGTTATGTGGTTAAGAAAATAATATTTCACAACCAATTAACGTATGGAATCTATGTGAACATGAATTGTTCAATAGAATCAAAAATAGGCGATTCACTATGAAAAACTATTAGAATGATAATTACATTTATACATTGAATATTATTATTTAAGATGAAGGTAGTGAATGATTTTAAAAATCCCAACCCAAACCATTAGGTCCCGGCCAAAATACCACATAACATGATGCGTGCCTCCCCATACACAGGAGGATTCCGAATAGTAGCAAGGATCATTGTCCATAATTTTTGATACTAAACCATCAGTATCACAACATTTGATCTATAATATATAATGACAATATAATAAATAATTAGAGTAATATTGCAAAAAATACATGACATAATGTCATGAAAATAAAACATTCTTCTAGTATATAAATCATGTCTAGAATGATGAAAACAGGAGATAAATAAACACATTACAAGTTTTTCCAGTGTCGTTTCAAGTATTCCCCATCACCATGCTTCACTTTCTCAGCCATCCCCTACATGGACCATTCCCTTCAATAGTTCTATCATGAAATCTAAAAGCGCATCAAAATTCACGAGTAGGGTCTGAGTACAACAATTAGTAGGACACCACCAATTTTTTATTAACCTGATTTTATAAACTATACGAGAGTGTGCAATGATAATAATAAATGTAAGATGTTAATAAACAAACAATCCAAAACCAAGAGGTAGTGCATTATCCAAGCAGCCACACCCCCCGACTGTACCTACTTCGGCTCCATATCATAAGATATATGAATGAATTAGATGAAACAAACTATCCAATGTATGACATCTTTATGGTGTCGTGGAGGTGATACATGGAGTCATATATCCCTCATGTGCACCATGTCACATAGATCGTCTAGAAGAGAATAACTACTACTCATGTCGACTAGGCTATCTCGAGGTGAATTGAACTTTGCATCAAGGCATCCTCGTTCACACCCTCGATGTGATAACATGGCATCCTCGTAAAGTCATGATATGCTCAAGTACCTCATAGCGATGGTTAAAATCATCCATTATCTGCCACTTGTGAATAAATATTTCATGACGGTCCACCGAACTCAAATACCAATAAAAACCAACAAGGTGGGGAAATACATATATAGGGAGAGAACACAAGTAGGAATAGTATATCAACATGAGTAAATAATAGCCTACACGACAACATGTGATCATAAAAAATGTATAAAATATACGCTTATATCACTCATGAAATCAAAATTGAATTATGGGATATACACAGTCACATGCTATCACAATCAAGCACGATCAATTTAAATTCCAAAAAATATAATCATCAACGTAACAAGTGTAAATGAGATCTCAAAAGGTAAAGAACTTCTTAACTCAGTAGATGTCAATGAAAAAATATAAGGACAAAATAGTTTCAAAAAAATATTCACACCTTGTTATAGAAACATCGACACTCAAGGTTTTTCATGTTTTCCTAGCACCAAAACAATTATTTTTTTTCAAAAAGAAAAAAATATCATTTGTGATGATATATTCTCTCTCTAGGATAATTTTTAAATTATCAGTAAAACCTCATATGTGATGATATTTCCTCTTTCTTTCATAATTCTCAAATTATCATTTAGATTACCACATTTAATGATAATTTATAATTTTAAAATTATAATTTACGAAATCAAAAGAGATGATATTTATCTTTCCTATATAATTTTATAATTATCATCTAAATAATCACATGCGATGATAATTTATAAATTTCATATTTTTATTTAAATTATTATTTCCAAATAATGCATTTTTTGGAAATTATCTTTCAATAATTACTCATTTATATTTTCAAATAAATTTTAATCTGGTTATTTCTCATCATTCCATCAAATTATTATTTTATAAATCATAAAAATTATTATTCTATAACTTCACTCAATTATTCCTTGAAAATTAATTTCAATTTTCACTTCATAATTATTCATCATCATCGTTTGAAAATTTTTGTAAAATATCTCTGATAATTTTATGAAATTAATCACCCATAAATTGGCGTAATTATATTTTGATAAAATAATGAAATTTTTATTTTCCACCTTTAGTAAATTATATCATGATTATACCATGTGAATATCATCTAATATTTTTTATAATATATCCTTGAACATTTGATTTAAGTATCATTTTTTAAAAACCGTTATAATTATCTAAATTTATCATTTTATAATTTTTCAAAAGTATCATTTTTTAATTTTGAAAAAATATTATTCTATTATATATTGAATTTTATCAACCACAATTTGAATCCATTTTATTATTCTATAAATTCATAATTTTCAGTTTATTGGAATATATTAAAATAACTGATACTAAAATAAAAAAATAAAATAACGAATAAGTACTTACATCCTTCGAATCACATGCATCACACACCTAAAGGAGGAAGAAAAAATCTAAAGATGGATCTGAATCAAATTGTTGATCATCTGTCAGGAACATATGGGATCATTATTACCCTATGAAATGAGCAATGAAAGAACAAAAAATCATTCGAGTGTTTAAAAGAAAGGCCTTC
Organism: Viscum album; assembly: GCA_963277665.1. Classification (NCBI taxonomy): domain Eukaryota; kingdom Viridiplantae; phylum Streptophyta; class Magnoliopsida; order Santalales; family Viscaceae; genus Viscum; species Viscum album. The sequence continues at coordinate 711,625,225 of OY728163.1, read as the reverse complement.
AGCGTATCATAAAACCAATAATTACAACACTCTATTTATTGTGAGATTCAACCAAAGAACTCAATACAATGCCTTTATTATCATCTCATTAGGGTGTTTTTATTCGTTAAATAGTCCAAAACATGTTCATTTAATCATCCCAAAATATCTTCCATCGACCATGGAAGAAAATGGCATAGGTTTGGTATGAGTATACAATAAAATCCCCCCTTAATAAATTTAATTATATGATCCAAAATTTAAAATATACAAAACATCTATGTTGTAAAAATTATATATACCACCTACGATAAACACTCTATTATGAACCCAACACTATTCTCAAATTTTACATTTGACCCCCTGTTTGCGAGATATAATTATTTATTATTTTAAAAATAGAATAAATAATTAATTAAAAATAAAATGTTTTCTACTAGTGAGCCATCCAAATGTATGATGTATACAAATTTGATACTTCATCAAGGATAAAAACAACATCATGGACATAACAATAGTCCCATATTTCATATAATATGCACTATTTTAAATAAATTAAATTATTTTCAAAAAATAATAAAACAAAAATTATTAAATAAATTATTTTGGTGAGAAAGGTATCGAAATGAATTATTATTACAAATATTATACCCTACCTAAGGTGAACACTGCCTCCTGGACATAATGATGGTTTCATATGTATCATATGATGCACCATTTTGATGTTATTCAATTATTATGAATAAACTGATTTTTAATAATATAATTAATAATTTTATTCCATCATCATCATTTATTTCCGAGTCTTGGAATATTTCACCAACATATCATCAGACGTTTAAAATATTAAATTATTCATTAAAATATTTTTAATGGAATTTTGTTGATAAGAAATTTATTTACCACATTTATTAAGTTATTTTCACTGCTAAAGTATTTTTTCACAAAATTATCACATATCTTATAAACTAGCTGGTTTTAATTTTCTTTATACTAATCGGGATATTAAAATTTTTCCCTTATATGAACTTCTCATTCTTGATATTTTTCTCTAGATGTTTTTCCTAAATAACTCAGGCCACTAAGCTCGAACACTAGAATCAAACTCGCACATCTGTTCTTGGATCAATCAATGTTGTACTTGAATCCAGAATGGTGGTATCATATTTCCCTACAACACCTTCCCACACTGATCTATGATATGCAGTGGTTTCTCCTTGTAAGATGTCTCTATCTCCATCTCAGTATCCTCACATTCAATAACATGTGTCGGGTTGGGTATGTAACATTGAAGTTATGACATGTGTAACACATCATGCATAACTCGATAGAGATAATAGAAATCCAGATGATACACCCCTACACCAATCTACTCAGTGACCAAAAAGGGTCCAAATAAATGTAGTGTTCACTTTTTCTTCTTTCTATGAAGTTTGTGCCCTAACCAAGGAATTGCACTCATGAAAACCTGATCTATTATAGAAAAATCTTGGGGTATCCTCCTATGGTCATAAAATGTTCATTGCATTCTATGAGCGGTGTTCAATCTCTTTCATATAATTTGCACTCTCATGGAGGTATCTTCAACCATATTGGGGCGAATTACCACTAACTCACCCGCCTCATGCCAAAGGAGAGGTGAAAGACATAAACTCCCATAAAGACACTAATAAGGATCCATCTTAATTGAAGCCTGGTAACTATTATTTTATGTGGACCCAACCAATGATAGTTGTTCATCCCATACTCCAAAAAATTAAATCAGGCACGATTGAAGCATATCATCTAAAATACATATATCCTTATCATACCATCTTTATATATAATGATGGTATGTAATTCTTAATCATAGTTGTGTCCATAAGAATTTTCACAAGATTTTCTGAAAGTAAAATGTAAAACTTGAATCTGCATCTAAAACAATGATGAAATTTACTCCATGATGTTTCAAAATCTCTCGAAATTAGAGATTTCAAATCTCCTTCACTGAGTGTTCCTCTCTGATCAATAAAAATGGAGCAATATTTGTTAACTGATTTCCAACGAACCAAACTCTATCATGACTCATCGGGGTCTTGGTTAACCTCGACAAAAAATCCATAGTGATTTCCTACCACATCTACAGATGTATCAGAAGTGACTATAACAATCCACCATGACATTGGTGATAATCTTTTACCCTTTTACTGGTAAGGTAATGAGAGACAAAACTATCAATGTCTCTCTTTGTCCCTGGCCACCAGAAAAACCTTATAATGTCATGGAACATCATGGTCACACAATAATGTACTCCCTATATAGATGGATGGAAATCCCTCATCAACTCCTCTCTGATTGAAGATGGTACTACCACTCTCTGACATATCTTGATAACATCATTATCATGCAAATATTATCTAGTTTTTAGGTATCACCCGACCATCTGCTCCATCATAACAACATAATTTGGGTTTGACACCTTGCCAGTATTCACCCAGTCCACAATAGAAGATGTAATCAGAAAATGGAAATAGTCATAGATCCCTAATCCTATGAATAATTTACCCTCCAATAATAGAATAATCACATCATACACAATATCTTCTTCGAAGGCCTCTCGCCAATATCTTGCTCAGCATGTAATGCCCCTACCCTAGAATCCTAGAGCCGGTGCATTATTTTAATAAATTATCATGATACAGGGAATAATGTCCCAAAAGTCTGATTAGTTTATCAACCGTGGAATTACTAGATACATTCAAAAGTTTTAAATTACATCATGGAGTTAAAACATCAACAACATTTTTTCCTTTTTTAACACACATATATCATTATCCTATCCCTTCAGGTTAACCATAAAATACTTCTTCACATCCGACGAAAAATAAAACATAAAAAGGGGTGAGATCAGATGCTGAGTAAGGATAACAATATAGAGAAAGATTTCATAAATAAGCATAATAACATAAGGAAATGTATAAGAATAAAACAAAATCCATTTAAACATAAACTGAAGAATAAAATGGCAAAGATAAAATCAAATAATGAAATTTAATTATTCACATGGATATTCTTCTAGTATAATAATCACATGAAATATCAATAGCCACTTTCATAATGATGGAATTCATAATGCCAGACTTCATAACCTCATAGTCAAGGCCTTGTGCCAAAACTAAAAATAAGGTTTTGTTAAGGCCATGTTCCAAGATACTAGTTTGTCTCATGTGGAATACCGATGCATCGAGGAGCTATAGCGGGCTCCACCCATCACTAACTAAGTCCAATTTATTCCTCATATGAAAAAGTTTAAACATAAAATAATATTTTTTATTAAAACAAGCATACTAAATTTCTAAAATTTATCCATAAAATATGAATCATTTAAAAATAACAACTCGGTCATCATGTCGGTGATGATGGGATTGGTTTTTGATTTTGAAATTTGATTCTGTTGTTTTTGACATGATTTTCTTTCTAGTTGGCAGGTTCCCCAACCACCGTTTTATGGTGGATCATTGTCTTTATTGTTACCAGTAACCCATAAACCGTTTTTGAGAAAATGAAAAAAATGGATTGTAGGTTTGAATAACAATCTACACCATGATGTGGAGACGGTAATCCGGATGTACGCATGTGTGGTGACTTTGTCATTTATAGGATGGAGAGAATAATGAATATGGTTGTACCATTTTTATAATAACATAATGGTATATAGAATATATTGGACTTATTATTTTAGAATGGAAACAATAAATAACGAGGAAGTAGAATAAGAAAAGAACTTGAAATAGGCGATGAAATATTTACCTCTTCTTCGGGCTCTTCCTTTGGATTTGATCAAAAGGGCTCATTATGTTGGATTTCTGACCAAAGGAATGCCTCTAAGATGAAGGAAGGTATATTGGGAGGATATTAGGGTTGGGTTCGGCCAAGCCAAATGGCTTTTGAGGTGTGAAATTAAGAGAAGGAGATGTTCCCTTTTATAAGAGAGGTGAAGATCACTTTAGGAAAAGCTTGAAATATTATTTTATAATAAAATTATTTTCGGATTCTAATGGAACCAAAATAGATTATTTAAAATCTAAGTTTGTGATGGGTCTAAAACCTCTCAAGAAATAGGTTTTATATAGTTTTAGTTCATCATATTTACCTTTTCTTTTAGATTTAACTCTTAGTTAAATAGTTTGACATTTACCATGTCTCTTTCTATGTTAATATTATATGGTTAATAAACATTCTATAACAAGCCAAGTGAACCCCATGTGGTTCAATATTAATATATATAACCTTATCCATGTTCTTTTTATAAACCTTATATTTTTAGGAATATTTTAATTATTAATAATATATTATTTGTTTTAAAAACACAATTATGTCAATGTTGACACTATATAATATTTGAGTTTTATGAAATGCATAGAAACATTTTCAATTCAAATAAATTTTTTTTATCCAACTCTAACATATCATATTAAAGTATAAAGTTAGTTTAATTCATATATGGTCTAAAATTACATTTATTTGTATATTAATAATATCAATTTTTTAATTAGTCATTAATAAGCTAATAACTGCATCAACATTGCGTCATAAATAAATTAAATTATCTAATGTCTAAAATTTATAAATAAAATACCATTATTTATTAAATTATTTTATCGTACGAATGAATATTTATAATCGAATTTATCTTCTGTATAACCCTATATTAAAAATGGTTTAGTTATTAAACTTTGAATTTAACTCTTTTAACTCTTCTTTGAATAAAATAATAATTAATGTTCTAATCTAATCCATGTAGACCAAAGAGGATAACATTTTATTTCTAAGGATGTTTTTGGTTGAATTATACTTATCCAATAGAATTAGGACTTGTGTTAGGGTAATGGTAATATCAATTTTACCCTTAATCTCTCTATTTACTTTTAACCGGGGTAAAAAAAAGTCAAAAGTTACTATTCACAAACAAAATATTTTCATCTTATTGAAACACATTTTACATACCAATATAAACTATGTCTCTTGGATTTTTGAAATTCAACTCATAGAAGCGGTAAAATTATGTTTCATACAAATTTTCATATGCTCATAGAAGATAGGAAAAAGACAGTAAAAAGTTCCATAAAATTTTATATATCTATACATATTATTAAATATCCCCAACGAATTATGTTGAACATATATAGGTATTATGTATCTATTTTGACCCCTAAGAAATTAAAATACAATAACTAATTATTTAAATACAAAGTCGGTTTTAAAAAATAACGTTGTGTTTTTTACTATTCCTCTAGAATAGAATGTTTTCCGAAAAATACAAAAAATCACCCTAGGATATTTTTGATATTCCGATACCAAAATGATTTTTATTATACAAAAGTCAAAGCCTATACATTTCATTAATTAATTTAAAATTTATTCCCATTGTCAAAACCAAAAAGCATGGTGTTAAAAAGTAAAAACAATGAAAAGATTGACATGTTTTTATGTCAAATTAAAATGTTAAATTACTTATAATGACCTACACTGTATTAAAAGAAAAAAATATAATCTAATTATACTTCAACCCCATTCTAATTCATAATTTAACACTTTGAATTATTTTGATTAAAAAAGTTGTTTTCAATTAAAACATAGTATTTTTCACTATTCATCAAAATATGAAATTTATTAGAAAATTTCAAACAATTTATCCAAACTAAATTTTTATATCCCGATTCTAAAAAATAATTTAATTTCATTAAATTTAGTATATAAAGAGTGTCTAATATTGGTTTTAAAAAGGGTTCTCCATTAAAAGGCAGTAAAATTTCTTTTTTTTGGAAAAATATTACTTTTATCAGAAAAAGTGAATTTTTTCTTATATTATGTCTAAGAAACACAGAATATTAATGTTAAAAATATATGGAATCTATAAAACTCATAATTTAGTTTCTTCTATTCATAATCGCTTTTGAATGGCTAGTTTATCAAAGTGTGGTGCCCTTGAACTCGGTGTTTCATGTAGTGAATGTTATTGAATTACATTGAAGAGATAACATACTATGAAATATTGGGGTGTTACATTCTCCCCTCCTTCAATAAATTGAATCTTTGAAATTTTAAAATTTTCTTTTAAAATAAATGGTTAAAAATAGAAATATACCATTGTGGAAACCCCACATCAGAAATTCGGTTAATAAAATGCAGTCTTAATAAGAGGGAAATGGAATGAAAAAGTCACCACCAAATTATGATCTCGATTAGAAGAGAATTGGTGGAAATTATAGGCATATAATTGGAGTAAAAATGTTAATATTTATCGGGTGTGATTGAGGTCATCAATCAAAAACAATTTTAAAATTGAGGGCCTCAAATCCATTAATCTATGATGATTTAAAATACCATCAGTTAAAAAAAACATAAAGTATTAACAATACACATTTTTGGTTTTAAGATCCCTTGCCTATATTTTTAGAATTACATTATTCACAGAATAATATGAAAAAAATATACATGACAAGTAGAGTTTCATCCTTAAATAAATTCTTTCCACAAATTGATCATTCACCCCAAAGGATAATATAATTCAAAAAAAAATTATTTTTCCTAATCGTATAGTGTTCCAAAAATAATTAATTTATAATACATTTGTCAGAATATTTAAATAAAACTACATTACACAAACTAGTACATCACATAGGCCAGTGGTAGGTTTTGCACCCTTGTTTCCCTTCGGTTGTGTGTTTATGTCTCGCGACCATTCAAGATGCAATGAGTTATCGCCCAACCTCTTGGTTGTCCTTTTTAGTAAAATCCAAAAATAATCATAAGAAATTATTTAACATTAATAATAGTATCCAATTTAAAACTTAATTGATACCATCCATTAGGCTTATCCAAAATACTTATGTCCAAACTCACAATCCAAAATTTATAAGGAAGGTAAACACAATGATGATCCCTTTTTTCCACGTAACAACATGTGAATACCTTCATCATGTATTCTTTTTAAAACACTCTAATACCCTGAATTACCATAATACAATAATGATTACATTCATGCTCCGCTATTCCTTATAGAATACATGATATACTCCTATCCAATAATATTGTAAATTCCAACAATGATGGAATATATAAATTATTAATCAGTTTCAAGGTAGTCAAGAATATACAATATAATTTATCCAAATCAATCATAAATTATTACAAAATCACTACCACAGTATCAGAACAATATTATGGTTTATCTTTCTCTCAACCATATATTTTTAAAAAAATTTAACCTGCTATTTATTCATTTTTCTTAGTTCCACACAATCTCATGTCCTTAATAGAATAGTACTGCAGTATAATCCATATATACTCTATAATTCTTATAACATGTAAATCATTAATAAAATACACCAATGACATAATTCTTTAATAACAACATAAGAACTCTAATTATTCCTCTTCATCTTTGGTAGTATCATAACATGATTTTTATCCAATATCATCATTTGGGGTATAATCTGATGATTTGGACATTGATTTGTGTATTATCCCAACTCCATGCAGATGAATCATTTTACATTTGAAACTGTTTTCTTACCCTACCAATTACGTTCATGGTGTCCTTTTATTCCATACATATAACAAACTCACATTCCTTTCAAGCATTTAACAAGGTGATTCTTTCCACATTTTTCAAATATGGAAAAATCCTTCTTTCCTCTCTTCCCTTTATCCATCATTTCTGTCTTATCATGTTCTTCTCTTTCATCCCTTGAAAGCCATAGGACCCAAGGAATTCATTACATATCTTATTAACACATGATACTATTTCATCATATGATAAGAATACGTGGGAGACTATTTCCTTTTTAATTTTTGGCTTAATTCCCTGAATGATTTGACCCTTCGTAATCGTTTGATCATGTGTATTACTGGAATTCTCATTCCATCTACTAGTCGCCATTTCTAAACAGTGGAATAAATTAGGTTAGTTTTTGAAACGCAATGCATAATACCAAACATGTTAAATACCTAATGTAAATTGAAATGATTTTTTATATAATCTATAATCATAAAATGTTTTCTCTGAAAAATTATTTACTCATAAAACCTTCATAATGGCTTGTAATGAAAATGTGAATTGTCTTATGCATATCCCCTGGAAATGTCATAACCGAGAGTCCGGCAAGGCCTGTTGTCGTATACAAGGATACCTCGGGTCAAGCCTGAAACTCCTTTCCAGAGTTTTCACTCCTAGGTACATCTGTGCCAAAGCCGACTCTACCTTCTCATATCCATACAGGGATGTATTTCCTATAAAATACACAAAATCATTACATTACAGAAATTCTAGGAAGTTCTTCTATAATAATTCTCAAAGTCTATCTTAGGTTAATTTTCTCTAATCAGAGATTATCTAAATCTAGTTTACAAGGTTTGTACTAAAATTCCTCTGATACAAACTGTAATGCCCCGACCCCAGAATCCCGGATCCGATGCATTATTTTCATACATTGGAATGATATAAAGAATCATTTCCCGAATGACCAATCTATATACTAGCCTTAGAAGTACTATATAAATTCATAAGTTTTACATTACAACATGGAATAAAATCATCAAAAACATTATGTCCCATTTTAACACATATATATCCTTTCCCTATCCCTGCAGGTCAACTATAAAATACTTCTTCACATCATAGGAAAAATAAAACATTGAAATGTGTGAGCTCAGATGCTCAGTAAGGATAACAATATAGTGGAAACATTCATAAATATTCATAAACACTGAAGAAAATGTATAAGAATAAAAAATCCTTTTAAACATAAACTTAAGAATATTATGGAAATGATAAAATAAAATAATGTAATTTACTTATTCACATGGATGTTATAAGAGTCAAATAATCACATACGATATCAATATCCACTTTCATAATGATGGAATGCATAATGCCTGGCTTCATAACCACATAGTCAATACCTAGTTCCAAGACTACAAATAATATTTTTTCAATTCCATGTTCCAAGACACTAGTTTGTTTCATGAGAACTACTGATACATCAAGGAGCTATAGCAGTATCCACCCATCACTTACTAAGTCCAATGCATTCCACACATGAAAAGGATTAAACATAACATTAACATTCGTATTAAAACCATCATAAAAAATGTCAGTACTTTATCCCTAAACAGTTAATGGTATAATAATAAAACATTCATAGTCAAAAATATCACAAAACCGTCAATACAATATGGATGATTTTTATCATAATAAATCAACCTAGATCAAGAATAATGTCTTATAAAGGATGTAGATATAGTTGAAAATGATCACTTAAAATATTTGAGAGAAATATCCCTTTTCATGAAATCATTTAAAAATCACATAATTTATACAGGAATTCATTTAATATATAGTTTTTAATAAATGTTTTTCATACCACTTTAAAACTTTTGAAAGGAATTACCATTTTAAAACATTCATGTCCATATAAATAAATCCTTAAAAACTTTTTGAAAACATGGACATTAATGAAAATAGATTAGATGAATAAATCATTAAAACATTTAAAATTGTGTTTTATTAAAATATCACTTAAAATAATCCCTTTGAAAACTCTTTTATTAAACATGTACATGGATAATGAATATGTCCCAGTAGATACCTACGTAAAAACAACGTCGGATAATAAAGAGATTGTGGAATTAAAACTAACCTTGTAATTTTACATGGTCGATATAAAGTTAACCTCCTGTATTATAGTAAAATCATTGTTATTAAATTATACATGAAATATATACATAAATATGATATCATATATTATCCTGTAATATTTCCTTGTTACTAATATTTTAGTAGTATAATCGTTTTGGGTGTTAACTACTCTATTTTCCTTTATATGATTGGTTGCGTAATAATTTTTTGATATGGATTGAATGTATGTTATTCAAATCCAGAATGATATTAAGTTCATAAAAATTATTTTTAATCATAAAATGGAAATTATTCTTGAATGATTATGATGGGGAATGAATCTCATCGCATTCATGGAGATGGTAATTCGTACGTATGCATGAGCGACAATATCATTATATTGATGGAGAAATAGTATGTAATTGTATGGTATATCATATATACAGAATAATTAAAATGTTATATTAATTATTTTCATCAATTATACTAATTATTATACCCATATAAATAATGAAGTGTTTGAATAACAACTACACCACGACGTGGAGACGGTAAGTCGTACGTACGCACTTATGGTGACATGTTATTCATAGGATGGATAAAATAATGAATATGGTCGTAACATTTTTATAATAACCTCAATATAGGTAGATGATACTGGAGTTATTATTTTATATTGGAAAAAATAGAGAAATAAGAAGTGGATTAATAAAAGAACCTGAAAGGTGCGAGAAAATGTTTACCTCTTCTTCGGGTTGTTTCTTTTGATTTGATCAAAAGGGAACATTAGGTTGGCTTTCTGACCATAGGAAGGCCTCTAAGATTAATGGAGGAATGTTGAGAGGATATTTGGGTATAGTTTGGCAGAGCCAAAAGGCTTTGCAGGTGTGAAATTAAGAGAAGCGGAAGTTCCCTTTTATAATAGAGGTGAGGGTCACTTTAGGAAAAGCATGAAATATTATTTTATAATAAAATAATTTTCAGTTTCTAATGGCTCCAAAAAAGAATTATTCAAAATCTAAGGTGGGTATGTGTAGAAAACCTCTCATCCAATAGTTTTTAGATAGGTTTTGGTCATCATTTTAACCTTATCATTTAGATTTTACTCTTAGTTAAATAGTTTGACATTTATCATGTCTCTTTGTATTTTTATATTATATGGTTAATAAACATACTATAACAAGCCAAGAGAACCCCATGTAGTTAACTATTAATATATATGACCTTATCTAAGTCATTTTTCTAATCCTTATATTTTTAGGAACATTATATCATTTAATAATATAATATTAATTTTAAAAACACCATTTTGTCAGTTTTGACACTATTTAGTATTTTATTTATTTGAAAGTCATAAAAACGTTATAACATTTAATAGAATTTATTTAACAAATCCTAAAATGTTATATTAACCTATATAATTAGTTTAATTCAGAAAATGTCTCAAATTACATTTATTTGGATATTTATATTATTAATTATTTTAATCTTTCATTAATAAGCTAATTACTGCATCATCATTGAGTCATAAATGAATTAAATTATCTAATGTCTAAAAACTATAAATAAAATAAATTTTTTTGAACATTTTTATATTTATAATGAATATTTATTGTCGAATTTATCTTTTGTATAACACTATATTAAAAATGGTTTAGTTATTAAACATTGAATTTAACTCTTTTAACTCTTCTTTAAATAAAACAATAATAAATGTCCTAATCTAATCCAAGTGGACCAAAAAATATAATATTTTATTCATAAGGTTGTTTTTGGTAGATTTATACTTATCTAATAGAATTAGGACATGTGTTAGGGTAATTATGATATCATTTTTACCCTTAATTACCCTATTTACTTTTAACCATGGTAAATAAAAGTCAAAATTTAAAATTCACCAAAAATTATTTTCATCTTATTGAACCGAATTTTACCTACTGATATTAACCACATATCTTGGATTTTTTTAATTCAATTCACAGAATCTGTAAAATTATGTTTTATAAAAATTTTCATATGCTCCTAGAAGGTGTGTAAAAGAGGGTAAAAAGTTTGATAAAATATTATATATCTAAAATTATTATAAAATGACTCCAATTAATTAAATTAAACATATATAGGTATTTTTTTATCTATTTTAACCTCTAATAAATTAAAATCAAATAACTAATTATTGAAATAAAAAGTCGGTATTAAATAATACAGAGTGTTTTTTACTATTCATCAAAAATTGAATGATTTCGGAAAAATACCAAAACATTACCCTATGTTAATTTTGATATTACAAATTAAAAAATGAAGTCTATTTTACCAAATTCAAAACATAGAAGTTGAATTTATTAATTTAAAATTAATTCCCTTTGTCAAAACCAAAAAGGATATTTTAAAAAATTAAACACTATCAAAAGATTGACATGAGTTTATGTCGAATTTAAATATGAAATAACTTATAATTACCTACATTGTATTAAATGATAAAAATATTATCTAATTATACTTAAAAACAATTAAAATTCATAATTTATCACTATAAATGTTTTGAATTAAAAAAAATTTGTTTTCAATTAAAACATAGTAATTTTCACTATCCATCAAAATATTAAAGTTATCAGAAAAGTACAAAAAAATTTCCAAACTAAATTTTTCTGTCCAACATCTAAAAATGATTTTAATTTCTTTATATTTAATATATAAAAGTGTCAAATATTGGTTCTAAAAAACGGTTCTCCAATAAATGGCCCTAAATTTTCATTTTTGGAAAAATAATTATTTTATCAGAAAAAATGAATTATTTCTTATATTATGTCTAAGAAACAGAGAATATGGTGGTTAATATTATATAGATTATATAAGATTCAAAATAAAGTTAATATAATTCAAAACAACATTTTGAACGGTTAGTTTAGTTAGTCGTGGTGCGCTAGAACTCGGTGTTTCTTATAGTGCAAGCTATTGAATTAGTTTAATGATATAACGTACTATGAAATATTGGGGTGTTACAAAGCATGTGTCTTATTGATAATATCATATGCAATTACATTACCCTTTCCAAGTTCATATGAAATCTCAATGTGAAACGTTTTTAGATATTTTACAGAGAGACTCTTCTTCTGGTTCATGTCCCTCGATGTAAATATATAGTGAATGATATTTTAAATCATGTAAACAATAAATTTATCATTGATGAGATGGTGTCTCCAACACTTTAGAGCATGAACCACTGCTTCCTACACAATTTCATGTGTAGGGTAGTTCTTATCATGGTTTCATAGGTGAAGACTCCATTTTTTTATTAACTTCTAAATTTACATCAACATCAAGACAAAACCAATTCTTGCAGCCTCACAATATATTGCATGACCAAACCCTGGGATCATGTTGTGATAGTAATGGAGTAATCTTCCAAATTATATTTTTATCATTGAAATCCCCTTCATAGTGGTATTTCTATTTGAACATCACTCCATTTTTTGTTAGTGTTTTCATTGCTTCTAAAGAAAGGTGAAGTCCTAGATTAACCATTGATAATATCATACTAAAAGCAGAAATCACATAATTTCAATCAGGTTTTAGGAATGTGTCCAATAGATGGATTCTTTGACCTTCTATGGGTTTAATGATATACCTGTCTTAGACACCACATTTCCTGATAACTTCACCTATTTAATCTACAAGTCACATTTCGACAACTTGGTGAAATGTCTGTGTGCTCAAAGTATACTCAGGACGATATCAAGTTTCCAAAAATGTTTCTATGGTGTTAGTGAGTCAATTAGGATATCATCGATGAACACTATGATGAAAGATTACAAATATGGATGAAAGATCTTGTTAATTAGGATCATGAACACTACTGGTGAATTCATCTGTCTGAACGTCATCAGCATGTAGTCATACTATCTATACCTACATGGAAACACCATCTTTGGAATGTCCTCCTCTATAAGTCATAACAGGTGATACCCCGATCAATGTTAAATTATAAATAACCACATTGCACCCCATATACGATCTAATAGATCATCAATCACGGGAAAAAAAATTCAGTTCATCACCATTACACAGTTTAGATTATAGTAGTCAACACATAGCCAAACAATATAGTTCGACTTTATGGTGAATAAAATAGGTTCACCCCATAGTTAAGTACTACGTCTAAAAATTCCCTTTCTCTTCTAGTCATCAAGCTGTATCTTGAGATCCTTCAGCTCATTTATAACCATACCAAAAAAATATTTAAAATGTTGTAATCCCCACGTGAGCTCAATCTCATCATAATGTGTTAGTCATTAAGTGTCTAAAAAAAGATGAAGATACCAAAATATTATCACAACCCATTATTCAATATCCTGACAGCCTTCGACACTATAGAAGGATAAACAATTATTGTATTTAAAATCATTGCATATTAGACCAATGTTTTCAAATCTTATTCCTTGGATAGACAATAAGTGAAACAATTCTAATTAAAGAAACTCTACTTTTTATACCACAAGGAATGTGCTACAGAAGGCCCTACTGCATTCGCCAACATGTCTAGTGGTAATGCCGAATCATCTTCCATACCAAAAGTATTATGTCATTTTCCTTAGTTTTTACAAACTATTTCAAGGGTACATATTATTAAACATAAATTAAACACTTTATAGAAAAAAAAAATTCATTAAGATAATCCTTAATAAGTATATGGGATCCCAAACAGTTTTCCTAATATTCTATGATCAACATTAGGTATATGTCTCAACGAAATAACCCGTCTCTCTTATTATGTACACATTAGTCTAAGTAGTCATATATATCAAAACACAATAGTATTCTATATTAAACTAATTAATTCCAATAAAGATATATCACAATGCATAGTAACACATATATATCATAAAAGAAAAAATGTCCCAAACATATATCACAAATCAAATGATTTAATTAATAAACTACAATGCACCACAAGAATTGTTTTTTATATAGAATGTGAACAAACATTATTAATCATGATTCATGAACATGCACAAAAATTCATAAATCATATATCAAAATCATGTTCATTATCCAAGGTCATAACAATCAATTTAAATAACAAATCATAAGTACCGAACTTTATGGAAACTTGGAGGTCCACTATATGTGGTGGCCAATAACTACCATAGTTCCCCTTCCCAAGTCCCAACTATCCTAACTCCAGTATACCTCTTCCCATACCAAAACAATAGTAGAAACATGTTATTGAGTCATGATCCTATTATACCATTTGGTAACATCCCAACCTAAACCACCGGGTCGAAGCCCATATGACACATAACCTTATATGTGCCTCCCCGCACGCAAGAGAAGAACGACTAGTAGTGTGGGTATCATTCCATAATTTTGGATACTATACCCTCAATATCATGTTATAGTATATATAATATATAATTTCAATATAATACATAATCTATATAATTTTTTGGAATATAAATTAAATTCATGTGATGAAAATAACGCAGCTTCTAGTGTGGCATGTTTATCCCGATAGAAAAAAACATAAGATAAATAAAATAGCTGTATTGACCTCTAATTTATGTCCTAGAACACTCTTGCTCCATGATCAACCTATTCATCCATCCATTGTGGGGACTTTTCCATTCACTGGGTCTCTCAAGAAATCTATATGCACATCAATAGGCTTGAGTATTGTGTGGGTACAAGACTCAGCAAGACACCACCATTGTGTCCTTAACTAGATATCCTCAAATGTATAAGAGCGCACCACGATAATAATAAATTCTGAATCTGCATAAACATACAATCCATATTGAGTGGTGCTGCAATAACGAAGCCTCCACAGCCCCTGTCCATACATTCTTCTACTTTGTGCCGGAATAAAATTGAATGAGTTTGAAGAAACAATCCATAAATTGTATGGTGTTCTCATTATGTCTTGGATTTGATAACCAAAATCATTTATATCTTAAGTGGTCCATATCATCCAGATCCTCTAGATGAGAATAACTAGTAATCACATCGACTAGGCTATCTCTTGGTGAATGGAAGTTATCATCAAGGCGTCCTCAAGCACACACTCAACACGATGAAATGGAATTTTCCTTCCTCTACCCTGTTCTTAGATCACTTATCTCTAGGGTTTCAATCCTATGTTCTCCCCCACTACGGAATAAATATGTTACGATGGTCCACCAGTCAAAAATACCACTAACATCCAACAAGGAACAATAATACATATGTAGGGTGAGAACACCAGTAGGAATAGAATATCAACATGAGTATTTCAAATCATACATGAAAATATTCGATCATAATCAAAAATTATAAAATAAAAACATATATCAATCATGTAGTCACAACAGTTTTTATGGGACACACACACACTCACATGAAATCACAATCCAGAATGATTCATTTAAATTCGAAAAAAAATCATCAAACCAAAAAGTTTAAACAAGATTCCAATAAGGTATGAAACGTTATACATCAGTAGATTCGATGTAAATATATTGGGATAAACTGGTCAGAAACACATCTTCACAACCTTATTATATAAACATTGAAACTCGAGGTTTTTCAAGGATTCCTAGCTCCAAAACAATTATTTTATTTCTAAAACAAATAAAATATCAAATTAGACGACACTTTATCTCTCCAGGATAATTTTTTAATTATCATTAAAACATCACATATGATGTAACTTCATCTCTCAAAAATAATTCCCAAATTCTAATTTAGATTATCACTTGTGATGATAATTTATAATTTTCAAATTATCATTTAAACCATCACATGCGATGATAATTATATTTCCTAGATAATTATAATATTATCATCTAAATTATCACATGTGATGATAATTTATAGATTTCAAATTATCATTTAAATTATCATTTTAAATGAACTTATGTGTTTAGAAGTATCCTTCAATAATTCAAATTTTTTATTTTCAAAAATAATATCAATAAAAATTTTCTCTTAATTTTGTGAAATTATCATTTTTTTTTAATATTCATGTTTATCATTTAGTAATTACACACAATTATATATATAAGATCATATTTAATTATCACTTGATAATTCTATATAATTATCCTTTGATAATTTGTGATAAAATTTATTTGATAATTTCAGTCAATTATCCATTTATAATTTGGCCTAATTATATTTTGATATATCAATAAAATGATAATTTTATAATATTAGTAAATTATATCATGAAAATCCCATGTGATATTCATATTATATATTTTTTTATTTTTTCTTTTAAGATTTGATTTGGTTATCATTTTTTTCAAAAACCCTGATAATTATTTTAATTTATTGTTCGATAATTCACCAAAATTAGCATTTCATAATTTTTTAAAAAAGTATCCTTTTATTATATCGTCATATTTATAAAAAAGAATTCAAATAAATAAATTATTATGAAATTATAAATTTTTTAGTTAATTGGAATAAAATAAAATTAGTGAGAATATAATAAAATAATAAAATATAGAATAATAAATTACCTTCATCGACACATATGTGTGTCACACACCAAAAAATTGAAGAAAAACTCTACAGATAGATTATTATCAAATGAAAGACCACATGTGAGGATGTTCTAGGATCATTCTTACCCAAATGAATGATAACAAAGAGGAGACAAAATTTTTCAAGTATTTCAAATAGAGGCCTTTGGTGTCACATAAAACTGATAATTAAAACACTCTATTGAATGTGATATTTAATCAAATAACAAAATAAATAATCATTATTATCATCACATTGTTGTATTTATATTTTTTAAATGGTCCAAAACTTGTTCATTTGATCATCCCAAAAGATTTACCCTAAACCATTATGTAAATTTATGTGGGGTTGGGATGAGTATATAGAAACCCCCACCCCTTAAAAAATTTAATTATTTGATCCAAAAGTTAACAGGTAGAAAACATATGTGATGTGAAATATTTATTCCTCATCTAGGGTAAACACATCATTCTAGACCCAATGGTGGTTGTATACCCCACCTATGGTAAACACAATGTCCAGGAAATCATAGTGGTCTCATATTTCTTATTTGACACACCGTTTTAGTGATGTGGAATTATTTTAAAAAATAATATAACAAAAAATCATAATGAAATTATTTTCATGAGGGATTCATCCAAATGTCTAATATATAAAAATGATAAAACCAGTAATGGGAAACACCATGTTCCAGACATAATGGTGTTCTTATATTTATCATATATTGAACCATTTTTATTTTATTCAATTATTTTGAATAAATTATGTTTGATTAATATAATATATAAATTAATTTTCTTCTATCTTCATTATGATTTATTGGTCTCGGAATCTCTCAGCAACTTAGTATCCAACATTGAAAATAAAAAATTCAATATTCAAAAGTGATTAATGGGATTTAACCATTAAAAAATGTCTTTAACACATTTCTTATGTTTTTTACACTGATAATTCATATTTCTCTAAAAGGAAACATAAATTTTATCAATAATTGTGTTTTTATTATATTTTTAAAAATCTAGATATTAAATTGATAGTTTCTCAAAAATATTATTATATTACATAATAAATATATATAATGAATTTTAATGGTTACTTTTGAAAAAAAAAATTATCAGGTATGCAATTTGTCAAAGATCAATTCCTTTAATGAAAAATAACATAAGAAATTAGAAATATCCTTTTATTTTTTAATCGTTATAAAAGATATATTTTTTGAATATTAGAAAAAATGAATTTTCTTTTTGGAAATATGAAAACATAGATATATGGAATGTAAAAAGATATTTAATGTAGGTAAATTATGTGTTCCAAGTGGAAATTTTAAATGCCACCATTCTATACATTTTCCTAAAATAATAGTGATACATGTCACATTAATAAGATATTATAAAAAGATTGAAATAAAATAATAAGAGAAAATTTAAATTTTAATTATTAATTTCAATAAATTATTCCTTTGAATATAATGAGGATTTTCAAATGAAATCTGAGGTGAAAAATATATAGAACTACTATTTTTTTAAATGCCATTTCATAAAAATGGTTTCAATTTTTCCATTAAAAATGGTTCTATAGTGTTAATATATTCATATAAAATAATCCATAATATTCTTCCTAGAACTTTTGGTTGAAATTAGTGGTCTTGTAATTATATAAATTTATTAAAGGATTCATTGGTAAGAATGAGATTTATTCTTACCAATGTTACACTTTTACATGAAAATAATTTTTATCAAAAGTTATGTTTATCCTTATAAGAAGAAATTCATATATCAATGGAAATAAAATCACATATAAAATTGTGTAATTCTTGTATCATGGAAATTTTTAAGGAAATATTAATTAAAAAATACCACGACTTAATAAATTGTAAACACATTCTAAGAAACTCGTATGAAATTTGTAATATGAATCAAAAGATCATGTGGGTAAGATCATGAAATAAAAGATAAAATCTGAGTTAATAAATGATATATTATTATATGAAATAAATATGGTTGTAAATATTTTATATAAATGGAACTATTTTTCACATTGTAGAATGCTCTTCATGGATTTATGTATGATACAACCAAACAAATACATGTTGTGGAAAATTAAAATAAAATCATATTTTAATAGAAAGATGTAAATTTAATTTTTGATACCACAAATAAATTTTTTTCATTCTATTAAAACAATTTTATTTATGATATAATACATATAAAATAAATTTGGATCATAATATAAAACATATATCCATGATAAGAAGTTGTGAAAAGACTCATTACCTTAGCCTTAATTCGTTATGCACTTGCCACAAACATCATAAATTGTAAAATGATGTTATTTAAATACAAAATTAAGAACCTTATTCATATCTATTAAAAATAAACCCATCATTAATAATCATTCTATAAATATATAAATATATTTTTTTTATATATTTTCAATATCTTGTTTATGTTATCATGGGAATTTAGAAAATGTTTTGGAAGAACAGTGTTGATATTCATCATTCCTAAAACATTTATCAATACCATAAAACTAATTCTACTGTAAGGGGAAAATTATAAATTATCATCATGATATGACTTTTTTTCTCAGCAATATCATTCTTTATCCTTGAAGATGAAATTGAAAAGCATCAGATTTCTATAATTTGTATCCAACGAAATGTTTTTTCTTAGAAAATTAGTTATATATTGATAAATCCATTCCCGGAAACAAGAAAATATTATTTTAATATTATTATTAAATTATATGACTTATTAAGTTAAAATATTCATAAATAACATAAATTCATAGAAATTTTCATGTAGGGGTCAAAACAAACAAACTATGAATATGCATTCACAATTGGGTATATGTGAGATAGTGTAGTGGAAATATAATTATAATGGTAGAATAATGATCTTATTTAGTGTTCATTTTGTTTGTTATTTCAAACTTATAATGAAATTAGTGAATAATTGATGGATACGAAACAATTACAAATAATGAAAAAATAATATATATCATTGTTCTCTTATTTAAGGAACGTACTTTCATAATAAATATTGATCATAAACAAAAAAAGCAGTTAATTAAATTAAATTAATATAGAATTATTAATATAATAAAAATTTAATTTATTATTTAAAACAATCCATAAAATTATACATGAAAATATGTAATAGATAATGAAATGTATTGTTCCATGGAGGCGGTAGTCTGGACGAACAAGTGAAAGACGCTTTCATTTTCCATAAAATTACAGAGAGGAATCACATGGTTTATCATTTAATTATAATAATCAATTTTTTCATATTAAATATTTATATTAACTTAAATTTTTAAACAGGCCATGTTTGGTGGTGAACGAAGAGGAACATGTTACATAATGGAGGTTGTATTTGCTACATACTCAGGTTTTATATTTTTGTCACAATGGAATAGAGAAAGGTGGTTAAAAAATATACCATAAATATAATCACATATCATTATAATAGCTTTGATGATGTTATAATTTTTTTATTTTTATAACGAAATTTTCTAAAATGAGTTAAAAAAAAAAGACACAATAATGTGAAAGAGAGGGTAGAAACTTATAAAACACTACCCTTATTATCTCCTTTACGATGGGGGATATGACATTGAATGTTGGTTTTATGTGAAGACTACAGTTTTTTTATAGATTCAAGAAATTTTCTTGAGAGTTTTGAGTAAATATTGGGTTGGTATAACACGGTTACAGTTTAAGGTTATTTAAGGGGATGAGATCCACATTTATATGTGAAAAGGGATGACATTTTTTAAAATACCCAAAACATTTCAGTAATGGGAATTCACTCACATGGAAAGTTGACAAAACATTGAGGAATAATGGATTTAAAAATACATATAGTCGAGACACAACTTAACAAGTCAATTTGAATAATGTATTTTACATAATAAGCCCTTTAATTCATTGGTAACTAATTTTTACTATTTTGGTTTTCACCGTAGTAATTAGTTTTCACCAAGGTAATTAATTTTTAAGAAAAATATAATATTATTTTTAATATATAATTTAGGCCTCATGACACCAAATTTTAAATATATTTAATAATATTATATTTCTAATATTGATAAGAATTAATTTCAATATAATAAATATATAATGTATTATAACAATTTTATTGAAAAGAAAGTATAACATACAATGTAAAATTTTAAATATGGTCTAAAAAATAATTATTAAAGTATCAAATAAAAGTATAAAATAAATAACTGGTCTTAGAAATAGAATTTAGGAATTTAAAATTCAATCAAATATATTAATAATTTTGAAATGTTTTATTATTTTAAAAACTATTATTTAACCCTATTAACTGAAATATCTGATATTTTAAAAACTTCAAAAAAACTAACTGTAGGAAAATATTTAGGTAATAAATTATAAAATTATTTTATTTCAGAAAAATTATAATTACATAAATTATATATTAATTTTATTAAATATAAAACCAAATATAATGACATTTTATTTAACTCAAAAATAATTTGTAAACCACAACTACCATCATTCTAGTTTCATATAAGTTACTAAATAATTTAATATTGAAATAATACGTAAGAAATATAAATATAAACTAATATAAACATCTTTTAAATATGATAATTTTATTTTCTTAATGAAATATTCTATACATATTTTTAATGGTTCCTCATATGGAATCCTTTTTTAAATATTAATGATAAATAATGATATCTAACTATTTTAATTGATTATTATATATTTATGTAATAATTATTACATTGTCCAGGTAAATTTTAAATGTCTCTATATTTTAGATTTTGGTGTTGTATTTGTTCTATGTTGCCTATGATAGATAAATGTAATGACAATATCAATATTAAGGATCCAAACCCTCGTGTCATTATACAATGAGTTTCCAAATATAGTGTGTGATATGTAAAACATAGTGTTGGAGATTAGGGTACACAAGAATTCATAATTAATGTAATCAATGACATGTAATTATCGAGTTTATTTAGTTCCAAGATGAAATAGTAGAAGTGTGTATGATAATCAGATTAACTCACATTCAATTGTTTGGTGAATGTGTGAGGTCTCTTCACAACATAATGATCCTTCCACATAACACCTAGGGTATGAGGATCTGGTTTGAAACAATAATATTACTATGATAAAGGGTAAAAATCCGTGATTAACTGAATAATTGATGGTATTTGATTCTCATATTCTTGTTATGGTCTTTTATGATGAAGAAATGATGCCCACAATTAACAATAACCAATGACAAGGCTCGGTGAAGTGGCCTTCACCAAACTAGATCACCCAAAAGTCCTAGTCACTATATTCATGAGGATACACTAATTATTGGTGGAAATAATGTGTTTATGGATGTTTAATTACTAACAGGGCATATGGATATGAAATATATCATCTTAAAAAATGATATAGAAAAAATATCCCAAATAAGATTGTTTTTTGAGAAAGGAAAGGATAAATAAATCTCCATAGAATTATAAAATCCATATAAACCTTAATCATAAATTATCCTTCATTGATTGAATAAAAATTAACAAAATTATATATAAAATCATGATGAACAATGTGGATGTGGAATGAAAGAGGAATCCTTGTTAATTGATCTCAGATTGATGGGGTATTAGGATCTAGATACATAAGATATCTGAAAACCAATATTATATCCAGAAGATCCATATTTCAATGGTTATAAAATTCTTAGTCAAGTTCATGAAAATGTATACTCTAGAAAAAATATATATGTAAAATTATATATGATTAATCAATTACACATCTATCAGATAAGTTAAATTTTAGGTGTTGGTAATGCAATAAAAGAAAAAATAAC
The DNA here is from genome assembly GCA_963277665.1 of Viscum album. Taxonomy (NCBI): domain Eukaryota; kingdom Viridiplantae; phylum Streptophyta; class Magnoliopsida; order Santalales; family Viscaceae; genus Viscum; species Viscum album. The sequence continues at coordinate 711,602,239 of OY728163.1, read as the reverse complement.
CATCATGATATATAATAAACAACATGATAGGGGACCATTTTTTTATTATATTTAGTTGATCCATACTCATATATCATGAATGATGGGCTCATATTAACATCCTCATCATTTAATTCATTGTATGCCAGTAGAATATGTGGGATCAAGGATGATCCAACACTGATGGATAGGAGGAAACAATGACCAAATACACCTTGAAGGAAATAGGACCCTCCCATGCCCAAATGTGACATCCAATGTTTTTAGGAATTAATATTTTTAATAAATTAAATATCAATGGTGGATTGAATTTAATACTACACTAATTTATGCATGAATTATACAAAAAATAATATTAATACTGTGCTAAAATAATGCATAGCTTAGCTTATGGTACATGAAACACTATGTATAGCTTATCTTACCCACAATGTTGAGTTCCTTTGATATCTCGCATTACAAACAAGACATAGTTTTATCGAACTGTGATATACAATTAATATTATTATTAAAATATTAATATAGTTATCACATAGGCCTTGTAATGGAAGGTATGAATAATATTACAAAAATTATGAAATAATAGTTTATACATGTTTATAAAATAAATTAGTTTGTTATAAATTGAATATAAATGAAAATGAAAACTAATTGAATATAAAAAATGTATATTTTTATAAAAGAACTATTTTTTCCCACAAAAGTTTTTTATCTAAATAAATTAAATTATTCACTAATAGTGAGATATCTTAATGAATATTATATAATATAAATTAAACAAAATTTTTTGAAACTCATCCATTATATTTGATAGGCATAAGTTAAAATTAAATAAAATTTTATGCGTAAAAAGATGTAATTTTCTAAAATTTAGTTTCACCAAATTTTAATGGAATTCATGTGTAAAGAATAATTTTTGAAAATTATATAATTTTTATTTTATATAATAAACTTCTTTTTTAAAAGTGTAATATAAAAATTTACATTTGGGTGAATTTATGATACTTTTTTCGAAGTATCATTTTTTGATGAATAGTGACAATCACTAATTTTTAACTAAAAAGTACATTTTTGTATAATTTATTTATATAGATAAATTTTATTTTAAATTGTGTTGAAATTATATTTACTTATATACTAAATATATAAATATAATTTAGGTAATTTATATCAATTTCTCTTTGAAATAGGAAATAAAATAATATCAATCTTTTTAATTTTTTACTTTACAATTTTATTTTTTGGTCGAGCCTACGAGAATACTATTAAATTAAATTCTATTTCTTATATTATTTTAATTTTTAAAAATGGGTTTAATATTTTTATATTCCATAATTTATTATTTTTATTAAGTTAAAATTAGTTTTTCCCCAAAATTATTACTGATATAAATAAAAATTTAATTACAGTGATTAAGGTAAAAATTGATTTAATTATTGGTTAAACGTTAAACGTAAGTGAAGATAGTGACCTAGAAACTTTTAGAAATTTCATTTTCTTACCATATTTCTATAATATACACCTTTTATCTAATATTTTTCATTATTATAGTACCATTATGTAAAGAAGACCTCCCATTAGTGTTTAACTTATTATTTTTACAAGATTTACACTCCTCATCCACTATAAAAGTCCACTCACCCCCCCCCCCCACTTCTTCACAACTATAATGCCTTTTAGATCATCAAAAAAATTCATTTATAAGCTCCCAAAATCCCTCTTGTCATCAAAGTAGCCTTAATTTGGGAATAAATCCATCCAAGTACTTATTTTGGTATAAACCAAAAATAGTTTCACGAAAAAAAGTTAACATTATTCAATTAGATATTTTGATTTATTTCCTTCTCTATTCCTAAAATAGTTATTATATATTTATTACATAATAAAATTATTTTCAATAATATTATAAGATGTTGTTATGTTACAGTTATAACCTACACCTACCCACAATTCCATCAAATGGAATTCACAATCCTCTTTTGCCGGTACAGAGGGTCGCCTCCTCGTAAACCGATGTTGTTCGTTCTTCTTTTACCACCAATAAAGATGATAACAATGATTTACATGCTATTTTTAAATTATATATATATATGATATTTATGATATATTTGTTATTAGTTAATTATTAAATAACACATACCTCCATGCTTTCCAAATTTTTGGGAACACAATAACTTTTTTTGTGGACTTATGGACTACTACTTCCTTAAAGTGATTTGATTCATTCAAACATTACATTGAATGAATTAATAATGGTTTTAATGAATATATGTGTTATATACAAAATACTATTGTCACATTAATTATTATATGAAGATATATATAAATATATTATGTACTTTCATTCTTTCAAAATGACAAGATAATTGAAACCTAGTTCATGTGAATGTTTGACCAACCATCTCCATGAAGGTTTATTTCATTTACTATTTATAAATTTTATATATTTTAATAAAAAAAAATATATAATATATATTATATTTATATCTTTTTTACTTTTTTTAAATTAAAAAATAATGATCTATGTAAGATCACTATGAATAAATATTCATAACATGTAAGAAAAACAAGTCGATTATTTTTCGAAACATAACATCAACATGGAATTATTAATTAACCGGTAATATAATGTCATAATTAAATCATACATGGTATTATATACTTGAATGTGGTTCTTTTTTAGATTTTTAATAATCTTATATTAATTATAAAGAATATTTGAACAACTATTACGAGATTCAACACTTATGATAGGGAAATTTCATCTCACATTCCTATATTTGTGAGATACATTCCATATTCGCAACCAACATATTCTTTCTAGTGTATATAAATCCATATGTAATTTTACAGAATGAATTTTCTTTATTTAATGATATTATGAGTTTCAATTGCTGTTAATATTTAATGGATCTCATTATTCAAAAGTTATTCATGTAGTATGTGGATTTCGAGTCTAACTTTTATTTTTGTTAGAATTATCACTTATTCTCCATTCATTTGTTCTGTGTTGTTTGTATAGTTACCATGAAAGTATTATATGAATTTTTTCCTTAAAATTTTGGGTATTTACTTATCCTTTTTTTGGATCTATATTTAATGGGTTTGACAGTTCAAAAGTTACCAAATTAGTATGTTATTGTTGTCTCAATTTTCTTTATTTGAGATACATTTTTTCTAACAATACTCTTTTTAATGGAGTATATATATAAGATTGAAATTTTATATCGTGAATCTCCATATTTTCATTATATTGTATATTAATATTAATATCATTTCATCATGGGGATTATGATTCAATTTTTATTAAGTGTTGTGTTTTTATTGCTACAATATGATTGTTATTGGGATTGTTTATTATCATGCTTCTACTGATAAAATCATATAATCCATACCTATAGATCAATCAAGAATATATTAAACTCTATTAATTCATGATATCTATCTGTATTCATACCATTTTTACAATATTTTTTATATAATAAAATTGAGAAAATGTATTTTAAAAAATATGAACATATTTCTCTCTTGAGTCGAAAATATATTTTATTCGAAAACCATGTTTCCCAAAAATTATATACAAATTTTTTTTTAAATTTAATTTTAATTTCTTTTTCATGGAAAAGGATTTTTAAATTGTGGTATTTTTAAAATGAATTTAATTTTTTTCCATATTCCTTTATATATTTTTAATGAAATTTTCAAAGAAAAGGATTTAAAAAATCTTTCAAGCAACATTTATATGTTTTCAATTATATTTTAAAATAAAATGTTTTAAAAAAATTCAAGATTCCTTTATATGATTTCAATGAAATTTTCAAATAACTGGTTTTCAAAATGTTTTCAACACCACTTAATAGGTTTTGAAGGAAATTTTTCAAGAAAATGTTTTCCCAAATGATTAATGTTTTAAAAAGAATTTCTAAAATAGTAATGAAAATTTTCCTCAAGAACTGTTTTAAATTATTTTTGAAGAATAAATATTATAATATTAAATTGGTTTTCAAAGAAAACTATTTTGAAATTCTATTATGCTTTATACCGTTATCTTCTAAAAGAGTAATTTTTTTGATGAAACGATCCATGTGATCTTTCAAAATACATATTAATCTAAGATAAAATACTTTGATATAGTTTATCCTTTACTAGGGATATGAAATAAGGAAACTATTATTATTCATTCATTGAAAGTTTTATGTTTAAATTGACTTTTTTATTATAAAACCCATTTCTCTTTCATGTGTAATATCATGATAAAATGCTTGTGAAAATTGATTCCATTCATAGGTTATTGAATGATGAAATGATTATGAAACCTATCAAATTTCCCCTGGTTATTATTAGATGAAATATTTTTTATAACCATTTCATTTCACAGGTTACAATATGATATTTATGAGATGTCTATCTTTTTATGGGTAATGATATGATGAATGTTCTATTATCTTGTGGAAAACGTTGTTATGATTTCATTATGAGATGTTTGGGACCTATACCTACCTCAAATTAATTAGGAAATGAATTATATCACATGGGATTGACATGGCTGGAATGGGGAGTGAATCTGGTTCCGCAAAGGACTCTTTTTACTAAGATTTTCTGGGGATGGAACCTTCATCACTAAGTTGGTTTGGGGAGTTAACCCATACTAATATGATGGTCTTGGAAGTTAGCCATGACTACTATTATGGTTTTGGGAGTGAATTGATTCTACTAATATCCCCTTAGATTTGATCCTTCACTACTATATAAATAATTTAATATGTTTATGTGTCATCCATAATATCATATCTTATTCCAATGTTAAAATTTCATGACTTATTATCTTTGTTTTACTTATGATGCAAGAATTATGAACTGCCAATATTTATTCCATGATTTATGTTTAAATTATTTGATATTTAGGGATTTATCTTCTACTGTTATTCTCGTGTTCTCATTCACTTATTTTCATGTTATTCTTACATATCTCCCTTGACTATACATAGTGATCATCAGAGCTAACCATTCATACATTTCCTTTCCATAGGTTATGAAGAGTGGTTCTTAATTTGTATTAATAAATGCGAAGATCTTTATAGGATCTGTTTAATATTATTCAACATGTTAGATGTTTTTGTTTCCTAATTTCCAAAGATACTATACAATTATGGTCCTCAGTCATGTACTTTTTCAGTGTTATTAATATTCATTAAAAATTATGTAATATCTATTTATGTTACGCTTGTGTCCCTATAGTTGGTATTAATTAAATGGATTGATGAACGTTTTAAAATTATTATGAGAAAATATTAGTGATATTCCTAGGGAGATTTCAAAGGATATGTCTATTGATGTATCTAAATATAAGTCTTATAATAAGTCAATGATTAAGAAAATATAATTGAATTTTGTTAAAGGATTCACATTTTGGTTTCCAAGAAATTACATCCCTTTTTAGATAATACAATTAGAGGACTTACATGAAAAATAATATCTTTTGAATAGAAGGACATAAAGACAGTAAATGCAAGGGAAAATGAAATGTTCATTTAACCCAATGGATGAGAATAATGGCCTCCATATGGTATTATAAACTATTAAATGGTTGAAATGTAGAAAGTATGTGAATTATGAAAATTAATATCTTAGGTGAATTCTCATGATGGAAATATGAATGGTTGTAAGATTAATGGTATTTAGACTGATGATGGAGAGACCACGAGTGAGATATGAATAGTAAGATGTTTTCTAACAGTATTTTTTATAATCATGATTGAATTGTGTCGACATTTTTATTATTTCATACATTAGGAAATAATTACTGTGGAATAAAATAATTATGTTTATTTGATTTCATAAAGAATAGGTTTAATGATCAATGTATTAATGCATTTGAATTCATAGATTATGTTATATGAATCATGATGTATTTAAGTACTATTTTGAGAAGTTTTTATTTAATTATTTTCAAGAATTTTTTAAATGATACTGATTTCCCAGAAAACTGATTTGTTGGAAAGGTTACATTAAGGGAACGTAACACATAACATGTTCTTGAGGTTGATAAAATGATATTTAGTATGGATAAAGATATGATAATATAGATAAAGTGAATTATTTATAACCTAAGAACTGATAAATGATCTGTTGAAATAGTTTTTTAGGTATCATTGGTGAATTTTAAAACATTTTTTTGATTTAATAAATATATCCAATAATATTTAGATTAATAAGTCATGCATGTTCTCAATAAATAATTTCGGTAATCTAGGTTATTAGCATGTGTCAAGAGAGTTCATGATTAAGGCATTAAGATATTTGGTATGGGACAAACAAGAGATGCATTATGATATATTGGAAACTATGATGTGTCGACTTCATGAAATTTAGTTACCCTTTTTCTAAAAAATTTGGCATTCAATTTTGTAACGGTTACATAGTTTAACAATTATTTAATTTTATAAATTAATTATTGGATGAGATTTTGGGGATTAAATTCTAATCACTCCATATGAGGATTTATCAATATTGGATAACCAGTTATAATATTTTTGATATGATGTTAACTAAGGACATATGGAATGACCAATCATTATATTTTTGGATCTTAGGAATGAAAAACTCAACATCATTTTCTAGAGTAAGAGATTTACTATAAATTGTCCAAGGCACGACCAAAGGGTGAGATTGTTCATTTGAAATGGAATGAAATAAATAATTTTATTTCCTTGTGAATATAATTCAACCACTAGTGAAAAACATGATTTAACGTTATTTATTAATCGATCTATATAATGGTGGTGATAAAAATAAAGTTCTTGGTGTTAGTTTTTTAAAAACTAATGAAGAAAATGTGAATCCACTTCTTTTTCAGCTTCAGTTTTAATTGAAAGGGATGTTGAAAATGAGCGTTTTTTTAATTATTCAGTGTCAGTTTTTATAAAATCTAACACCAAAAGATTAAAAAAAATAAAAAAATCAAATATTACATGACCATAAAAATTAGAATACCTATAATAGAAAAATAGTAAACATCATGTATCGTTGGAAAAAAATCTAAAAAAATATACATACATTGAACATGTTAGTCAAAAAATTATCTATGCATTTGGAAAATAAAGTAGAATTAAAAAACACATACCTAAAATTTACAAAATGATCATTATTGGTTATTGATGAAGAATTCATTTGATATCATTATGTTCAAACATCTATTATGATAAAATAATTCGTTTTTAAAAACCCGTTATTATGAAAATGTAATCTTAATCAGAAACATTACAATATAAATACCTATAATTGTAATCATATTTAAAAAAATTGAAAACAAAGATCAAAGATGGTTAAGTTCATCATTCATGTATGAATTGACATCATTGAACTTCTATAATAACATTTAATGAGATGGGATTAAAAAAATACTATACTTTGACATAAAATATAAAATAACTAATATGGTTAACCTCATCATAGTCGGCCGTTACACTAGTTTTGATTAACTCATACATTATTCATATAATATAATAAAGACATTCAATATTTATCTATTGATGATGAAACTATAGTTAATAAAACAATAACATGATAATAAAAATATATATATATATATATCTATAAATGAAAATAATATACATTATAAAAAATAATTGCTTTTATATTAACATATTTGATTGCATTTGGCATAGTTTTTGACAAGTTATTTTTATAAAAAAATAATGAATTACATTTTCATATATATAAACAAATAATAAATCTATAAACAATGAGTATTAAACATAACAAGTTTATAAAAAAACATAATTTTCAAAAAACATCGAATTTCTTTTATAAACACGAGATAATAAAGAGAAAAAAACAATATAATCATTATTCAATTGTGTGTAATACACCTAACATCCTTTTCCCCTGCAATAAATGAAATTTCACATTTAGTGACATTATACTAAAAATTTGTTTAGGATTATGTTTTTATTATTACCGATCAAGAAATGGAAAAAACGAACACCTAATATCCATCATGGATAACATCTCACATATATATACCACTCTACTTTTAGTCGACACATATTACAAAGTCATTGAAATGTATTATGGATCTATAAAACCATTAATGGATTTCATGTCATTTTTTTCAAGTATTTTGTGTGGATACCTAATTAAAAAGTCATATAGTTAGTCAATTCATACAATATTTAAGTAAAAAAAATCAAAAACTGAAACATCAATTTACAAAAATGGAAAAGAAATGTACACAACCTTGATGAGATCATCAAAATTAAATAGATCCATGATATCATTTTTGAATATTACAATAGATGATCTCTTCCATATATATTTTATGTGATCCAAAACTAATATATTTTTTCGAAGGAAGAATAAACATAAGATAGTTTTTCTATCCCATTATAAATATCTATAGTATCTATAATTGTTTATTAAAAAACCTATTATTTTATTTATTCCAATTAATTGGACTTTAGATACTCTTATATAAGTTAAATATAAGAAAATATTATAAGTAACTTTCAATCAGATGTAATTATCATTTAAAAAACACATACCTCAAATGATATATGATAAATAATAATAGATGGAAGAAGTAAAAAATGACCCATACAATCCCTAAATCTAGTATCCTTCATGAAAAGGAATGGTTTTAGAATAGTATGGTCTATAATATCCTGAACCAACAATCTCACCTATCCCATCTGAATATGCTAGTGATGCACATAATCCACCAAAAATGCATGAATCCAAATGCACCATATGTACATCAAGATCTCCGGCATAAAAGTCACAAAACAAGATTTGGTCTAAGAAAGGTTGTTGAAGATCAAAGTAGGTATGATGGGAAGGCTAAGAAGGTTGTGCAGATTGTTCTTGTCTCGTCAATAATTTAAACATATCCTGCAGGACATCTACTTGACTTTGATCACACACGGAGTATTTCATATCTTTTAGGTGAGATTTTAAGGATTCACTTCATGGGTCTCTTTATTGTTTACATTGATAACTAAAAACATTCTGAATAATAACACCCACATCATATCCCCTTAAATTGTTAGGGTTTTCTAGAATTCCTAAATTAGTGGGTAGGATTTCAATCCTACACTCAGGTATAAAATTTCAATGTGTCAATTGTTCATTAAGTTCGTCCAGAAATGAAAAAAAAACTTAATTAAATAAAGAAATAAACATTCAAATGTTATTAAATAATACACAATGTTTGAAAACACTTAAAAAATTAAATTTAATGATTTGAAAAGATGATCTCATATGCATAAATTAAACCCAAATATAATATTGTACCTCTAGTATTTCAATTTAAAAATATTTAATGGTATCCATGGAAGATCTAATTTTTACACAAAAAATAAAATAAATAATCAAATATATATTATTAAATATCAAATTGTTATTGAATAATATAGTTGTTACATAAGGAAATTTAAATAAAATTACATAATGTAAATAATTTCCACCTTAATTATGATAATAATTTAGTGTTTTCACATATCCCTTCAACATGATCATTTCATATTGCACACACTTTGTCTGTTCTATAGTCATTATTATCTAGAAATCAGGTAATAGAAAAAAACCTCACAAAAATCAGTTACATCATCATCGTCATCATCATGACCCTCCAAATGGATTCCTTCAAATTAAAAATGAGGGACCACTGACCATTCGATGGATAAATGACATAAAATATTTTCTATTCATGTATGTCCACAATAAAACTATCGTCATTACAACTAAATCATTTCAAACCAACCTGTTCAAACCCACATTCTTCTTCATTCATCCAATTATTACATTCTATCCAATTACACATAAACATGGAAACTCGATATTTAATATAATTAATTTCCGATATGTCTACAAGATTTCCAAAATATGGCCTTAATGTAGAAATTGGGTTTTTATCATTTTCACTCAAAAAATGAAGTCCATTAGTGATGACCATTACACCGTAATTCTGAATATTAATTTTGTCATCCAACTTCATTTTGTAAAATATATACCCATTAATATCAAAAACCAAACCATGTGATTGTATTAAGGTAAGGTACCCCTACCAACCATTTCAATGTTTCTAATTCAGATATATTTGTGATGGCTATCTCTTTAAATCATGAAACAAATTTCTTCATATTCGCAATCATCGGAATCTTTTATTTTCTTTTCAGATATCATAACATTAATTCTAAAATATGTGATGATATATATGATTTATACTCATTTTTGTTGTTTAGAATTTATATATATGCGTGAAACACTTCATCAAATAGAATGAAATTTACTTTAACCCATGAATCCATTTACCTTCACTATCGAATTTTATATATCAAAATATAGGGAGACAGATATGATCAAATTTAAAACAAGAATCTATACATAACTCCATCACCAATTCCGATATTGATTTTTGAATAATAGAGTCCTCTGGTAAGTAAGGATTTCAAAAATATCCCTTAAAAGTTTTCATATATCTTTCAAAATGATACATCCATCATAAATAAATAGGCCCACATATTTGTATCTCAAGCACCAAATGAGTCACCATATAAAGTATTATATAAAAAAACATATTTGGGAAATAAATTTCTCATTCACAAAGAATGAGAATATATATATTATCCTACAAAACTAACAAATTTGGATGATGAAATTTTCTATAAATAGATTTGAAAAATTACATAACCTAATTATCATTTTTTCTTAAAGTTGTCATAAATATACCATGAATTTCTACTTGTATAAGTTTTGCATCAATACCTAAAAATCATGAGATTTAATGCCTATTAATTTACAATCGTTTAATTAAACAATATTCATTACTTTTTATGAATAACCACTAGATAATATGATACAACGAAGACACTAACAAAAACTCATCTTCTTAATCTTCTTTAATGTGTGAAAATACATAGGTAAATATGTTCTGTTTCTTATCATACTAGGATCTAACTCCGAATTTATTCCCATTGATATCATGCCTAACATAGCATGAAATCCATTTTTTATCTTCCCTTTTATTCCTAAAAATGTTCCAATAAAAATTTCATATATGTTTTTATCAATATCAATAGAACTAATGTTATGTTTTATCTCTCCAAATATCCAACAAAGTAGTTCAAAAAAGATATATTTTTTCTTCTTGATATTTTTGAGAATACTAGAAAAAATTTTATTTCCAAATATCAAATAAATATTTGTCACCAATCATAAAATTATTCAACCGACAATGGTAGTGGGAGAACATTGTATTCCTATAAACCTTAAAAAATTTTAATCTATGATAAGGACGATCACTTAACATAATTAATTGATGTCCCATGTAAACAATCTTTCCTACATTAATTAATTTATTATATGATGTCTATTTTTCACGAATTATACATGATTTATGTCCCTTAACACTATATCGAGATAATATTCCATATATAGGAAAATATTTTATAGTGAACATTGTCATAACATGCAAAAGCAAATACTGTTTCTTGTATGCATCAAAAACATAAACATTGTATCCCATAAATGTTTCAAATCATCAATCAATGGTGAAAGATATACATGAATATCATTTCCTAGTTTTTTCATCCATAAATAATCAATTTCCTCATAATATTTTTCTTCTTCTTAAAAATATGTGGGTAAATGTTTAATCTACCAAAAAATAAGCCCAAGAACATTATTGGCTAAATAGGCTCTTATATGGATTCATTCCATCAATACATAATCCCATTCTGATAATTCTAACTTTACATCGAAAATCATCATATTGTGTATCATATATCATCCACTGTAGTGAATTAGTAGGATGATGTAAGTTTCAATAAGAGATTCACTAATCTATATTCAATATTACCTTTTTTCATCAATTGAATTTAAAAATAGATTCTTCAAATGTGGAATTATTGGAAGTTACCAAATTAAATTAGTAGGAACTTTGATCCTGGTATCTAAGAATGAATCCAAAATTATTTATCAGTTTTTTTACAAAAATTATAAGATGATATCATTAGAGATTAAAATATTTATTTTTCATGTGGGTAGATGTCAGTACCTGACAATGAATTTGAGTTGACTTTTTCATCCATCTTATATTTTGTTATCCCACGTGTAAGATAACATGATAAATATTTATATTATATATTATACAACACACAATCATTGGAGAAATCATTATATTGTTATACCCCAATATCATATTACATAATATTTTCTTCACCTCATAATTGGAATCTGGATGGCCATTTCCTTTTGAAAGTAGCTCTTTTAAAAGCTCAAGTAAGATCGAGAAACTTTTTATCACTCCAACCCTTTCATTATTTCAAGTTAACTAATCACAAAAATGTTGATAACACTATATATTTATTGTAACCTAGGAATAATTGTTTCTCAGATTCTCCATAAAAACTTTTGATAGTTTATATTTTTTATTGTTTTAACACCTAAATATTGAATTAATTCTTCAATATCATCCTCTACATCATTATTAATATTTTCATCATCATTAAATGCTTAATTCTTAGTTCTATCACCACGCCATATATAACATGTATAATTATGTCTAAAACCATAAAAAATGAGATAATCCATGATTAATATAGATTTTAATATTTACATATTTAAACACTTCACACATTTACAAATAATAAAATCCATGATTTACAGCTTTTATGTAGCAAATTACAAGAATTCAACAACCCATTTTTCATATTCACGAGTTGTTCTTCATAAATGTATCTAATTATGATACATTCAATACTTAATATTGCTAAATATTTAGTGAATATATTAAAACATATAAACATTTAAATTTATATATAATGATAAATATTAAACATTACAAATTCAACAAAAATTATTTTTAATCAAATCGGAAACATTAATGATTATTAGAAATAAAATAAAAACTAATATACTAGTAGATAATCATGATTTTGTAACTATATGTATGTTTTCCAAACCACATATTTTAATATCATTACTTAATTTCATACCCTAATGTTTTTGGTTGTGTGTGATAAATAGTAAATTATTTTATTAATTAATAATCTAATATATGGGGTACAATTGTTCCACATTTACTTATTAGACACCGACTACTATCAAAATCCTCTTTCGGTAAAAATATTATTAATTGTTATTTACATGAAAATAAATTATTTCCAAAAAAAATCCCCTAGAGGTATACTATAAGAAAAATGAAATTATAATTATATAAATGATGTTAATTTAATAAAATTAAATTTATACAAATATGTTTTTAAATGAATTATAATATATAATGAAACACCATTTTTATTGAAATATAATAATTTGTAAATTTATTGTTTGTAATATTATTTCAAATGAATATTAAAATTAAATAATTCTAATATATTTGTTCATATATTTAAATATTCTCTCAATCATTTGAATATTGAATTAATTTAATGAGTGAAAAATATGGAGTCGTTACATGTGATGCACATTATATTGATTAACAATGACACAATATATCATTGTTCATTGCATAATATCATCAAGACCATATAATAATTTCATTAAATAAAAAATTTATAAAGATATAAAAACATCAGGAACAATATTTATATATAATTATCAACTACATGAAAATAATTGAAACAAAAACTCAACAATATAATGGAATGATAAACTATTTTACATCAAAACTAAAAACATATATATAATCTTCGGAGTTCCCCAAGTCAAACAGATCCTTACAATTTTACTAGCTCCCTCAAACTCGTTGGATGAAAAAACAATATAAGATCTAACGAAAATAATTTTAGAAATTAACAATAAACCATAAAAGAGATATAAAATCAATCTTCGGATGATGGTTGAATAGATAATGGTTTCCAAGAAGAATTGCTATTGTGGGTGATTGAATAGTGACAGAGGATGATGAATCAAGACCACATATGGTGAAATCATGATAAAATTTGAATCAAATAAACAGTAATGGTTTTTGGGATCATCGGGGCACTATTGTTCTTGTCTTAAGTTTAGATAGAGTTTTATATATATAATAAATGATGGGTTTCACTTTGAATTGATTTTTTAAAAAACTGGTTTTAGTTTTCATAAAACTGATGTTGAATTTTTTTTACATTTATGGTGTTGGTTTTTGTGATAACAGACACATAATTATTTTCATTTATGGCATCATTTTTTCTAAAACCCCAAGGAAATAAATAATTTCAATGGTATTTTTGATGTAGGTTTCTAAAAACCCTGATGCCAAAAGTTGACATAAATAAATTTTTTTGCACTGGTTTACGTTTAATTTGATGCCAACATGTTCATACAAATACGTTTTTATTGGTTTTGAAAAACTAATGTCATATCGTTGATGTTGACGTTGCTATTTCTTCTAGTGAACATTAGTAACAGAATCTTGAAGCAAAAAAATTTTCTTCTTAGTACCTTTATTCGAGATGAATAAAGTGGTCCCTCAGATCATCATAGATATATCGTATTGGATCGTCAAAATTCTCTGGAACACCCACCTCCACTGATCAATGTTATCAATAAATCTTAATAAATATTTGAATTTTAGTTTTCAATTCTATTTAAATGTTTTAACAAGCCACAAATTTTCTATTATGTTGAAACCTAAATATGAATTACATTAGGAAATTAGTATGTTTCCAGCTTTCCCTTTTTAAAAGGAAGATTATGTATTCATTTTTAGTATGTTGTTTTGTATGAATTTAATGTCCAAGTTTTAAACCATTGTTAAAATATGTGATTTTTTCGAGTGAAATTCATTTTATGGGGGTATAATGTGTGACCCCAATTTTTTATGAAATAATTTTTTTAGAATAATTTATATTTCATTTATATAATTCATTGTACGGTACACTATGTTATACTTGAATTATACACAACACCATGTAAATATCACTTTACATTCAATATTGAGATTATATTATTGTACATAAAACACTATGTATGGCTTTTGTTACACACAATGATTAGTCCCTTTGATGGATTGTGTTATACGCAAGACATAGTTTTAAAAAACTACAATATATTATTAAAATTAAAATTATTATATTATTATTCTTTTCTCCAAGACATTGGAATGGAAGATAGGAATGATATTAACTAAATTATTAAACAATGGTCTACACATGTTTATAAAATTAATTCTTTGGTAATAAATTAATAACAATTTTAAGTAAAAACCAATTGAATATTAAGGATTTAATTCTTTTAGAAAAGAACTATTTTCATTCCCATAATCTATTTTTATCCAAATAAATTAAATTAATCTGTATTATTGATATTTTAAAATAAAATATATATAATATAAATTAAAAAAATTACAATTTTCCAATATATCCAATACATATAAGATAATAAAAAACCAATTTTAGCCATAAAGGCCATATTTTTCTAAAAGGATATTTTAATCCATCTTAATGGATTAATTTTTTAAAAAATAATTTTAACACTTTTAGTTTTTTTTGGTGAAAAAATATTAATTTATTAAAAATGAGTATAAAAATTTACTTTTGGTGATTTTTTATTATTTTTCTGAGAAGTTCAATATTTTGATTAATAGTGAAAAATAATAAATTTTAATTGAAAACTTCATTTTATTTTAATTTATTTATATAGTTAAAATATGATTTTAATTGTGTATGTAATATAATTATTTTAATTATATATCAATAAATCCAATTTATATCATTAGAATTGATTTCAAATTTAAATTGGATATTAAATCATTTCAAATATTTAAAAAAAAATATTTTAAACACCCCATTGGTATGTCCTATATATAAGAATAATTTCAAAATAAATTATAGCATTTCTAGGATTATAATTTGGGAAAAGTAAACCAATTTGTGTAATTAGAATAAATTATAATTTATATTATTTCTACATAGTTTTTGACCGAAAATATTAGTCAAAGTAATTAAAATTATTTAAAAAGATTAAGTTAAAAACATGTTTAATTAGTGCTTAAACATTAATCATAAGGGGGGAAATTACCTAAGAACCTATCAAAAAGTTATTTTATACAAATATTTAGACTATATCCCCCCTTGTATTAAATTTGGATTATTATTGGATGTACATTATCTATTAATGAATTCTCAATAGTGATTATCTTTTTGTTTTAATAACAATGCACTCCTATTCCACTACAGAACGACACTCAACCAAGCTGACATTATCAAACCTATAAATGAATTTAGCTCAAACAAACAAGCTAAATAAGATCCCAAAATAATTTTTAGTATCCTATAAGAATCACTTTTGACATAAATAAAACCATGAAAGGATTTTGGTATAATCTAAAAGGAGTTACCTAAAAAGGAAGTTGTGTTCTTCAAAGAGAAATTTTGTTTTATTATATTCTATACACCTTAAAGTATTATTACATATTGATTAAATAATAACCGAAATATTCATAATATTCTGATATTTTTTTAATATTTAGGGTATGACTTTCACCATAACACACTTACATCAAATTGGATACACAATCAGTGTTTCTGTGTACGACATACCGTAGCCTCACGAACCAATGTTCTTTGTTTTTAAATTACCACCTCTAATTGTTGGTAATAATAATTGACCTACAATTTTTATATGATATATTTTATATTTATGATTTATTTAAGCTTCTGGAATAATTATATAACATACACCTCCATGGTTTCCATTTTTTGGGAATACAATAACTTCGTTTATGGATGTTTGAACTACTGCCTCCTCAAAGAGATTTGATTTGTTCACGCATTACATAGACTATATTAATAATCATTTTAATAAATTGATTTGTTATATATGAAATAATAATTATAATATAAAGATAATATATATATAATAAAATTATATTATATAATTTAATTCATTCAATATTATAAGAGAATGGAAATAACATTTTTGTGTTTCTACGATCTACCATCTCAATGAACGGTGTATTTCATTTCCTATTATTATATTTTATATATTATGATAAATACATATATAATGGATATATATGATATTTAAATCATGTTTTATATTCCAGAAATAAATAAATCATGATATATGTACGAGCAAGAAGAATAATAAATCAAAACATGTATTAAAGACAAGGCAGTTATTACTTAAACCAAAACATTAACATAGAATTATTAATAAAAGGGAAATATAAAGACATAAGTAAATAATGTATGGAAATATTTAAATCAAAAAAAATTATGTGGAATATTTATAATAATCTTATATTTATTATAGAGTATTTTTGAACATGTTTGATGAGAATCAAGGCTTAAGGTAAGGTAATTTTATTTCACATTCCAATATTCATTAGATACAGGACATATTCACCACCCATTTCTTTTATGTGGTTTATGTATTTACCTATGAAATTTTATATCATTAAATAAAATTATTTTATGACACTAAAAGTTTCTATTTATTTTATTCTTTCACAAAAGACATGGTTCAAAAGTTACTCATGTATTAAGGGAATTTATAGTCTCACTTTTATTCTTACGAGACCTATTCTTGATTCACCACTCATTTATTTTTTGTGGGGAATATACATCCCATAAATGTAATCAATGAATCTTATCCTTAAATTTATGGGTATTTTTTATCCATTTGGTGAACACTATTTCATGGGTTTTATGATTCAAAGGACACCAAATCATAAATCCAAATTTGTCTCAATTTTCCTTCATTGAGGCGCATGTTATGTTATGAACCTAGATTATTTTAAAAGGATTATATTATTCTCATTTAAATGTTATAAAATGAAAGTAAATATTTCATGATGTAATATTCTTCTATTAATGTGATTTCCTCATGGGGATTATGAATCAATGTTACCAAATTTTATGTTATTTCACCACAATCTCATCATTATCATGCATGTTTAAGATTATGATTCCATTGATCAAATTATATAATAAAAATCTAATGAACACTGAAGAATTGTTTATAATCTGGTAATTCATGATATCATTGAGTATTCATACATTTATCCCACTTAGTAGTACTTCATGTAATTAAGAAATAGTTTTTATGAAAATATTACTTTATTTATCTATTTGGACATAAAACTATTTTACTCATAAAACATGTTTCCTAAAATCATTTTATTTTTTTAAATGATATTGTAAAATAATTTTCATGGTAATTTTTCTTCAAAATGTTTTTATT
The DNA here is from genome assembly GCA_963277665.1 of Viscum album. NCBI lineage: Eukaryota > Viridiplantae > Streptophyta > Magnoliopsida > Santalales > Viscaceae > Viscum > Viscum album. The sequence goes on along the minus strand of OY728163.1, from coordinate 711,584,089 downwards.
TTTTAAAAAAAATCACGCTTCCTTTTTATGTTTTCAATGATATTTTCAAAGAGATGTTTTTAAAATGTTTTGAATATTCCTTCATAATTTTTAAATGATATTTTAAAATAAGGTATTTTTAAAAAAAATCCAAGATTCATTTATAATTTTTCAAGGTAATTTTTTCAAATAAAATATTTTTTAAGATGTTTTATATTTTAAAATAAAAATCTCGAGGGAAAAATATTTTCCCTCTAGATTTGTTTTAAATTATTTTTTAATAATATAATACATGTTTTAAAAGTGTATTTCAATTAAAAATGGTTTCAAGGTGTTCTATGTCTTAAATAAATGATTTTCATATAAAGTTTTTTTCCTTAAGAAATGCTCCATGTGATATTTCAAAACCCTTATCCATCAAAGATGACGTTATTTGATAAAGCATATGATTTAATGGGTATATAATACAAGGAACCATTATTTTTATTTATTTTAATTCTATTTGTTTAAATTGAAAATTTTATTATGAATTATATTTCTATTCCTAGAGTTATACCATGATAATAAAATTGTAAAACCTGCTTCTTTTCATTGATTAATAAATGATGAAAAATATTATGAACCCAGAAACTTTTCCATTTGTTTTGATATAATTAAATATTTTTTATACTAATTTCATTTAATGGGTTATGATATGATGTTAATGAACCCAAAAAATTTGTATGGGTCATGATATGATAAAAGTTTTATTGTGTTGTAACAGATAAATGAATATTTTCAATATGTTATGGGTGGGACCTATACATTGGTCTAATAGATTGGGTAATTATTTATATATCATCAGTTACATATGTATGGAATGGAGATTAAACTTGGTTCAGTAAAGGAATCCATCCACTATGATTGTCTTTTGAGTGATCCTTGACTTCTAAGATGATTCTGGGAGTGAACCCATAAAAATAAGATGGTCTTGGGAGTGAACCATGACTAATAATATGGTTTGGGGAGTGAAAAAAATAATATTTATATGGCCTTTGAAGTGATCCTTGACTACTATGGAAATCATTTCATATGTTTATATGCATTCCACGGTTTCATATAATATGCCTATTTTATGATTTCATGACTTGTGCTCTTTGATTTCATTATGATACATGTATTATGAACATCCATTCATTATTCTAGGATTCATGTTTATGATATTTGATATCCAGAGTATGTTCCTAGAATGTTTTTCTTGTGTTGCCAAACCCTTATGTTCATGTTATTATAAAGTATATTATTTTTTTATCATTACTACGAATCTGGTATCACCTTTTATTATGTTTCCTTCCCCTGTGTTATGATGAAATATTTTTAATAAGATTACTAAATGGGAAGAACTTTATATGAGATGTTTAAGATCCTTCACTAAGATAGAATATTGTGATTCCATGTTTCCAAAGACACTAAACTATTATAGTCCTTGGGAATGAGATTTTGTATTGTTATGATTATTCATCTAAAATGATTTAATATCCATTTATGTTAAGCAGGGGTCACTGTATCAAGACCCTGTAATTTATGATCCATAACACTCTAAATTATTAAAACCCAAATGGATCAATAACATATTATGAACTAATGGGATATTATCGCAAGCCATCCAGCGAGAGGGAGGCATTCTACTATAGAGAGGTATAATAAAACCATCATTATATACATGAACTCTATTTTTATTAGAATTGTATGATATCATCATATAATTAATTTAGATATTATTTAATGAATAAAAAAACATAAAAAAATCAAAATAATTATTGGTGTCATATCCTCTGTAGTGGTTATATCATAGTCCATCTAAATATATAAAAACTTATTTTTTTAATTTAAACATATTAAAAATATTACTATATAAATTCATATTTGTGTAAAAAAATAATGTTATTTTATTAAAAAAATTAAAATAAATTATTTTTAATATTATTTTCAATGGTTTGAAAAATGATACAAATAATGTGTATCATGTCACGTAATTTTAATGCATATGAAATTTTTGGAATTAGGAAACAAAGAAAAAATGGTACATTTAACAAATTATCTATATTATAATGGGTATGAATTGATGGATCATTATAAATTATAAAAATATTTAGTGACTAGTAAAAAAATTCATTCTAAATTTATGAAACTAACAACTTTTTATCCTTTATTTAATTTCCCATTAAATAAATGATGATACTAAGGTGTGGGTATGAGAGATATCATGCATTAGTGAGAACATAATTATTTAGATAACCAAACAAATAATATTGGATGTGATTTTTTTCTGATTTGCAATATTTGATCTCCCTCAATTACTTGTGACAAGGATATAGAACAACTATAGAGGTGATCAAATATTCAATTTAAACGGTAATCAAATCTATTCCATATATCATTTTATATATTTCATTTAAAACTATTACAAGAATATTTTTTTATTTAGAGTTATTCTTCTCTCTATAGATACATACTATCATCTTAGTAACCCAACATACATGTCCATTATAAATACATTATTAAATAATATCGAATCATTAGGTTTTTTATAAAAGAAAAATATATATATTTTTCATGAGTTTTTTATGTTTTATTATGATATAATATTACATTATATGGTTTTTCATAAAATAAAATCTTATAGACAATAATTTATCAATTTAATAAAAACCATACTGATTTAATGAATATTTGATAAAATATAATAAAATCACATTCGAATATCAAATATGATATTTTATTTATAAATATATAATTTTATTGGAATATAATATAATTAAACATTCGTTATAAATATCAATTTGAAATAGAATTATAGATTCAAAATGATGTGCATCAATGTTTGATTTAGAATATCAACTCTTTATCTGAGATTTTTTAAATCCTCTATCTCCTTCTGATAATGAAATATACTAATTTAAACCATTCTATTTTCATACTATTTCATTATTTTCCTAACAGGATTCGTATTTAGTAATTTTGAGTTCCCTATTAGATATAAATAATAGAAATATTACTAGACATAATTATAGAGTTTCCCACATCACATACGTAATAAAATACTTAAATAAGGTTAAAATTATAAAATCCCTATTAATCATTGTGTTTAATTACTATAAGATGTTAAAATAATTGAGGATGCTTTTGTAAAGGTTTGTGACATTCCTCTTTTAATAGAATATATATCATGTTAGGGATGTCAAATAAATATGTGATATTATAAATTGAACATAAATATATACAATTTCCTCTTATGAATTACATGAATGATAAAAAATTAACAGAAATGATTATATTGTTCATCGTAAAATTAATCAATATCCCTACAAATGGAAATTCATATTATTTTATTTGAATATAATATAGAAATTAGTATTATTTATTATGTTTGTTCTGTAAATTATAAAATATATTCTTACTATTCATTTACTTATAACGAAATAAAATGGTTTTCTAATTTCTATTCATTCTAGAAGTAAATATAGGAATGTTTAAAATTAACTTCATCTACACCAATGTGATTAAAAAATGACTACTGTGGAAGAATAATAATTATCTATGATTATTTAACACCCAATGAATTAATATCATTATTAATGAATTATCATTTTTGAATTTCATGAATGTTCATCATATTTTTGTTATAGATTAATAAAAATTAGTCTTCTAGTTTATTCTTTGATGAGGAAATTATTGATAGGATAAATAAATTTATAATGAAATAAACATAAAATATTAGGTTTCTTCTAAAAAAGAAAATGTTTGTATATATTGTAGGATTATTAAAGTATTATATATTTATGAAGGGGGTCCTTATATTTTATTCTCTAGAAAGGAAAATATACATATTTAATTCAGTATGTTATTTTTCAATATTAAGATTAGAAAAATATTAAATTAGTAAATAAATATATAAATATCAATGAAATTTGGTATCGAAAATTTATCATATAATAAATAAAGATCGATATATGTATCGACCTGAACTTAAACATTACTTAACATGGTGTCTTTAGATAGGAATTCAAATTATTTCATTCTTGAAAATCTTTTAGGTCTATAGTTTTAGATTGTTAGAACCTAAATATTATATAGTAATACCTTATATTATAAAGAGGACACTTCTACTATGTATCCTTTTTTCTATAATATAAAAAATTTAATGTAAAACATGATTTCCTTTAAAGAAACATATTTATGAATTTACACATCACTCATTTTGTTCCTTTATCCATCCTTAATAACTATGAATTAGAAATTTAAAACATCATATAAGCAGAAAAATATTATTATGGGACATAAAAATTAAACCATTAAACCATTAAATCTTCTTATAATGTTGCTATTCAAAATTTAATTTTAGCTCAAATTAAAATTTTTATTTCCCAATAAATGAATTTCCCTATCAAAATTTTTTCATAAAACGTTTCATAAAAATTATAATGGAAAAGTGAAACTCATAATATTTATTTTAAATCACAAAAAACTAATAAAAATATTATTTTCAAAATGATATAAATTCATCCGTATAAAGTGGAACATAATTTCCTTCCCCTTTTTAAATCATCTGTATCCATGAAAATTTTCAAAAATAAAAGATAAATCAATTATGTAACTTGTGGAATCAATTTTATGATATTATTACGTACACATAGAATAACAATCATGGTTATATTTGGAGCAACCAACACAATTACACATAAAATAACCATTATAGATATAATTAAATTACCGTTCATAGTATATTCCTATAATGTCCTCAAAGAAAATTAATTTGTTAATTCTATCCCATTACCCAAATCATTGTAGATCTATAATGGGCTCACTCGCCATTGTTTATTTATAGAACCACCAATCCTCAAAAATAATGACTACGAACCATAGTATAATACATAAATTCATTCATCAAAAAAACATTGTATAAACCCATAAGTGTAATTTTTTAGATATTTATATATCCCATTTATTTAAAACAAAATTTTCAGAACTAATATTCATATAATAAAGTTAGAGGGGTATTTTATTTTAAGAAAACTAGAAATTTTGTCATGGATATTAAATATAAATTAAAAGTTATAGAATAAGGAAAATTTATTATCACAATATAATAAAAAAAATTAAAAACTCCTTTTTTTATTTTGGGATGAAATTAAAATTAATCTATAAAAATGTTTTAAAAAAATTCATTTCAACAAACTAAAAAGTGATAAAAAAATGTTTTATTATTATTATTTTATAATCATATAATTACATCTATAATTATATTATAACACAGACATAGAAGGAAAAATATATTTTTAAGGGATAAATTATAAGATAATTTTTAAAATATTCTCACACACATTGATTATGCATGTCACATGCATTCTTTATCTTCCATGAGTTTGACTCGTCACGTCTGTTCCTTTTCACTTCTTTGGAAACTCTCTACTGATTAACAGATTAATCCCTCTAGGGTAGGTATTCTTTCAAAACCATGACATCTTGAATTAGTGGAGGGTTTTTTTTTAATGGATATATGTATATCGTGAAGGAATAAAATAGTTTTTTGAAAATTAAATTAAATATAATAATATATAACAATTTATTAAATAATGTAGCAACACTCTATGAATTTCTCAAAATATTAAATTAATATAAATTAATTTTAATGTCCAAAGGTCTCAAAACTGATTTATGTCAATGTTATGATAGGGATGTATTGATATAATCTTATATAATAAATATTACAATTTTTTTGATATCATTTTTTTCCAAATCGTTTTCTAACCCTTCATTAATCATTTTTAATATTACTACAATGTTAAAATTCTCTACCATTTATGTGTTAATAATGTAATATAAATTGAAAAAAGAAAAATAAATGGGACATGGATTATATAATTAACCATATTCCGTTAATTTTGTAGAATCTATAATTTCTTATGAATCTATTATTATTTAAATAAACATTATATTCATAGAATATCAATAATGTCAAATTCAGAACTATTCATTTTCATTGATTTTTTATAACATTATGAAAATAAATGAAACAAAATCTAAAAAAAATTAATATCTATAACATTTTATAGTCATATAAATATTTTTTTATCAAATTATTTCTTTTAAATTATATTACTTCTAATATTTTTAATATCATTTAATTTATTATTTTGGTGATTAAATAATTAATGTGTCACTGTTGTGTAATCATTTAAGGTAGTTATATCTTGACTAAAAACATTATGAATTATCCTGATAAATATATATCATTTATCATTCAATATAATATTAATAAGTTATAAAATTCTATAGTTTTCCCCTAGTTGAAAATATTATATTTGTTCAAAATAAGAGTGTCACATTTTTTTGTTCTCTTTAAGATAAATTTTCAACATGATATAATCAAATAAATATGTGAAAATTCCATATAAAATAATATTGGATGATTATTACTGTAATGAACACATAAGATAAAACTTTTTTTGGATATAGTGAATTTTTAAGGTCGTTATAAATTTATTTTTAACTTTAATTACATGATTTACCATTTTTTGTGGTAACAACTATTACTTAGGTTACTATTCATATTTAAAAACATAAAATGTACCTATTTACAAAATTTTTACCAACGGATTACAAATATTTAATATATTTTCCATATTTCAAGATTCTTATGTGTATGGATTTATTATAAAATTAATGTGATAACGCAATGAAAAATCATTTTTCATAAAAATGTCCTACTTATGTATAAAATTGTTTTATACTAAATTCATCTATAAAATTAATATAAACCCATATATGTATTATATTATTTAAAAATTTACAAATTAAATGTTAAAATACCCAAAAAGAGATTTTTATATTAAAAATACTTTAAAAGAAAACATCGTATTACATAAAACTCACTATTATTCATTTAAAAATGAAACATTTCAAAAAAATATCAAAATTTCATCGTGGGATAATTTTGATATGATGATTTAAAAAACAATATTTAATTTATAAAAGAAAATTGATAATAGTTCCAGATATTATATATATTTTTCATTCACAATAAGCAATAGAAAAACCATTCGGATCAAGACATGACAACGAAGTATCAAATGGTTTTACTAAATCTTGAGTGCTTATGTCTTAAGAATTAATCAATAAATTACCAAGTAATATAATAATTATATATATGATTGTGTGTGTGTATTAATAATTAGTTAATACTATTAATACCCTCTAATTTAATGGTTATTTTATAGTGGTAATATTTATATAATAATATTTCATGGTTCATTTTTGATTTGTATTAAATGTAGTACACATTATCGAACAAAATTTCGATATTTTATTTCCCAAACAATTTATAAATATCATCATTTAAAATTTTAGTCATCCTTAGAATCAATGGGTTTTATTTTTCAAAATACCTTTGATAAAATCCCACATCATAAAATGGGTAATAAAATTTCCACTTGAAAAGAGAGAAACATATAGTACAAAGGTCATCTATAATAACACATAATAAGGTTTCCATATAGTATATCATTGGTGGGAATTGAAACCATGGACATATAATATTAAACTATTTACCATGGATTGATAGATAGTAATATAAAACCTTATCATGAGAAAGTTTACCTTCACAAAATAGTAAAACTATGATAGGCTAAAAGACCAATCAATTCTTGATATAAAAAGTAAATGTATAATAATTTTTTTCAAAGATCATTTTCCAATTTCATAATAATTCCTTTATAATCTATACTAAATGAATTTGTAAATATACTTACAATACAGTTTTAATTCAATAATTTGATAAATTTCTACCCCAATCAAAACTCTTTCTCTTAACGATTCATATTCAAGAATAATTTTTCATGAATGAAGCACAAAAATAAAAATTTATTAGATCAACTATTTCAAAAAATGATATTAGGTTATTCCTCTTTTCATTGGATATTAATTATAAAAAAAATTCTTAGCACATGTTAAAATAATTCTAAAAATTAATAAACTTTCATATGAATAAATAAGAAACTCTACACCAAAGCCTCAAAAATAACAAACAAAGAATAACATAGATCATTTGATAAATAACTGATCTCAATATAAATAAATATATTTCAGACTATTAGTAAACCCTAATTATTAGAAGCATTTTATCAATTATTCATTCAATATGAATTTAATATTTATCTCAAATTAATATCAATCAATAATAATGTCTTATAAAAAAAATATAATTGTAATAATCTCTATGAAAAGTCCACAGGAAAAATATATGTTCCTCAAAAAATAATTCAACATTTTAATGCTAAAATAAAACCCCATATTTTTTATATTTAAAATAATCAGATAAGGTTCTCAAAAAAAATATAACCTTAATCCTGAATGATCATATAAAACCTAATGGTTATCAACATATTTAATCTTATGTCCGAAAATGATGAGAAATTCCTCCTCAAATAATAGTTTATCATGTTAAACATAAATTTCATAGATACCACAAAAATCTCCCAAAACTCAATATATGCTTCTATAGTACACCCATCTCAAATAACATCAAAAATGGGCTTCTAAGAAATTAAAATTTTAATTGAACATAAATATTCCACTACATAACAACTATTAAATCCCAATTACAAGACACATTAATTATTAAATATTTTTAATAGTCTATTAGAAATGATTTTATATATTATTACTTAATACATATTTCATAAAAATTGATTAATGACTTAACATTCATTAATATCCAAACATATGTTAAGATATAATATATAACGTCAAAATTTCATGTCTAGTTCCCTTATCTTCAACAATATTGGTATTATGAATTACAAAACATTCATTGGTATGGTCTTTTTGATCTCATTCATTAGAATTCCCCACAAGGACATAGATTTTTCTAATTCCCATACCCCATGATTTAAAACATTCAATTTATTGTTATGGATGAATTTTATTCAACTACATCGAGTTAACTTAACTCTTCCTTTTTCCTAGGAATATTTTTTTCTTAAACACTCTATTTCAACAATCAAAATTTATTTACTATTCTCATAATAAAATTTTTTGTGAGCTTCTTTCCACTTACATGAAAAATAGGTAATTGAATATTTTTGAAATTATGATCTTTATCACATAAAAATCCATAGATCTTCATTTCTATATTATTTTATGCATTATAAATATCACTTTGTATCATGTTATTAATCATCACATGTGATATCTACATAGGAATAAGAATAAGATTTTAAAATATTTTCCTCATTCCTGATAGTATTACATTTATAAGTACATTTAATTCTCCATCACAACTATTTTTACATTGGAAATTGATGTATCAATCCATTTACCAAATCCAAAAATGGTCAGCATAATCATATCGTCAAAATCATAATTAAACATCTAATGAGCTTGATAAAAATAAGATATAATTAATATGTTATGATAAAATCTTTGAAAAAAAATAATATAATCTATAAAAAAATGATATTATATTTATATCAGACTTTTAACTTATCCTAAAATTACATCTTAACCCATAAAGTCATCTAAACCATTCTTTGATACCAATTGTATTGATTGATCCATCAATATTACAAAATCTAGTGTCTTTAGAATTGATTTAATACTCTTTCATTCCAAAATAACATTTATGATTATATTTTTATAAATTCATCTAATAACTCTTACATAAAAATACATCATATTACACATCAGTCACTTCTACTCAGTATCCATTTTTTATCAATATTATAATTTTAATGTAAAATCCAATTTCCTTTCATGAATAATCTTTACAACTTTTTACATAACTCGTTCACTTACCTTAAGAATCCTTAATACCTTCTATAAACATTTTTTATGTATTTGATGAGAACAAAAATTCTCTTTAAGGCACATAAAAGAAATAATAATTTTCAATCAATGAAAACTTGTAAAAAATTTCTTTTTGAAAACATATTTCAGATAATATAGCCATTTTTATACCAATGAAATCAACTACTATGTCAAATTATTTTTATAACTAATTTAATAAAATATCATAATTGAGAAATAAAACATATAAGTATTCATTGAAATCATGAAAAACATATAATATCTATTTTCACAACGCTATACATTAAACCGTGTGAAGTAGCATATAAATTATTTTAAATTTTTCAATCATAATAATATCATAATAACTCAAACTAATCATTGATAAATATTTTAGGTAATATTAGGAATCATTTTTATTACATTTTAATATACACATGGGATAACCATCATAGTCACAAATTGAGTAACTGTTACAGTTACACTACAAATAACCACTAAAGGTATACTTGGAATAGAAATCACGGTATACTCACATAATATTGTATGATAAGGGTAATCAGTTAACTCCTACATTTTACAAAATATTTTATATATCTATAATGGGATCACCGGACTTTGATTTATAAAAGAACCAACATTCCTTATAAAAAATCCCAATAACCATAACATAATACTTATAATATTTCATTATAAAAACATTCTATGAACCCCTAAGAGAGAATTATCAAATATTGAAATATCAATTTTATTTAAAACCCAATTCAAAAAAATTTAATTGCCAAAAAAAGTGAACGATGGAGTTTCTTGAAATAAAACAAAAAATCTTGTAAAGGAATCCAAATTTAAAAGGCTATAGTGGTAGGAAAAGTCGATGTCACCATATATGTTAAATTATAATGTTTGATTCTTATTTTTTGACCAATGTCAAATCATATCATAAAATATTCGTATAAAATCCTTTCAATGAAATTCAAAATAGGCCGAAAATATCCTTTATAATTTTTTTATGTTTATAAAATAATATCCATAAAATAATCTTAAAAATGAGGACATAGGAGAAAGAGATAGTTTTAATGAAACTATAAAAGTTGTTTTTAATATAATGTCCCTTATCTCGAGTTTGACTTGTCCATTAAATATATTATATTCCATGAGTCATACTCATAATGTACATTATTATTATTTTATTTGAAAATTCTTCCCTAATTAACACCTTATGAATTCTAGGGTTGGTATTTCACCTAAATTGAGACTTCTAGAATGAGGGGAGGGATGCTAAAAAGTAGTTTTTATTGATCATGGATGCACCAAATAGGACATTGATAAATTAATTAATTAAAATAATATATTTCCTTTTATAAGATAGGTTAGGGGGACTCTAAGTATTTCTAAAAATAATAAATAATCATAAACTAGTTTTCAAATACAAATGATTCAATAATGATTTATTTAGAATATTTTATGATTATGGATCAATATAATTTCATAAAATAAAAATAAATCATGTTTTGATCATATTTTTACCTATCAAATTTTTTAACCCTTCATATCCTTTTGATAATTACAGTAATATTAAATGTTTCTACATTTTATGTGATATTAGTGTTATATAATATACCAAAAAACCTATTAATAGACAAAGTTTTAGACCATTAACCATATTTTATTCATTTGGATGAATCAATGATTTTTTTAAATATAATATCATTTAGTAACATATTAATATCATAAAATATAAATAATTCATATTTTAGAACAATTCAATTAATTTAATGTTTTATAAGTTAATGAAAACCAAGAAATTTGATTATAATAACTTGTAATATCTCTAACATGATATATAAATCTAAAAAATTCATATATCATGTAAATTATTTAAAATTATATTACATTTAATATTTTTAATATCAATTATTTTTTTCTAGTAATTGAATAATCATTGCGTCGATGATGTGTGAGCATTTAAGGTCATTATTTTTTCACTAAAAATTTAAAAAAATCACGATGAATACAAAAAATTTATCTTTAAAAAAACTATTTATAATATAATAAATCCTATATTTGTACCAATGTTAAAAATATTGCATTTATTAAAAAATGAGTCTGATATGATTTACATTTCTTTTCGTAAAATATAAAAATGTTATAATCAAATCCAAATTTCAAAAAATGGACATGTAACCAAATATTTAATTAATATTGAATGTAATTACCCATCCAATAATATTTAGGCACATTTTTGGGTCATTTTATAGTCCTTTTAATTTTATTTATAACAATAATTACATTATTTACAATTTTCAATGGTATCCAAAATTACTGGGGTTATTATTCATATTGATCAAGAATAAAAGGTACCTATATAAAAAATTTATTCTAGTTGATAAAAAATATGGAATCCATTTTTAAAAATACAAAATACTAATATTTCACCCTTTAATTTGAAATTAATCTTCAAATGCACAACGAGAAAAAGTTTTTTTTAGAAAAATACCCCTTTTGTGTATATAATATATTAATACTTAATTCATTTAAAAAATTCATTAAAAATTATTTTCATAGTTTTATTCAAAAAATTAACCACATATTTTTTTAAAATAATCAAAAAATAGAATTTCATATTATAATTATTTTATACTAAATTAATTTTATCAATAATAATCATTTTTATTCATTATAAAACATAAAAATTTCATAATAGTTTCAATATATCATCTTCTGATAATATTGATATATTTGTTTAAAAATGATATTAATTTTTTCAAATACAGTTTTTAAATGTTCTTCAAATTTGTTAAATTATTTTCTCAAAATGATAATCATTTCCCATTTTGATGTAAACCTCACATTAGATAATTTTATAGTTTTTGTAAAACAAGAGTGTTCATTTCCTATGAATTAATCAATATATATTAATTGATTAGAATTATTATATACATATTTTAAAAAGTATATATTCCTATTCAGAGCCACTAATTTAACCACTCATTTATACTAGTAATATTTAAATAACAAATTTTTATTGTTAATTTAAGCTTGGAATTTTTTTCTATACATGTTTTCAAAAATAATATCCATTTTATAAAATATCGAGATATTAAAATATAAATGAAATATCATATAATAAATTGATAAGTTTTTTTTATTATTAAACATTCACTTAATATTTATAAAATATATTATATTTTTGTGATATATGTTTGAATTTGTTTCATATCATTATTTTGAAGAATTTTTATTTCCTTATAAGTTCTATGCATTTCAAGACTCTATCACACTAATTAATCCCATGTACCATCATTGTTCATTTACATTTATAATGAATCCTGAATATTCTTATAAATTTATCATTTTTCATAGTTCAATTTAGAATATTTCAATGAAAACTCTATGTCTTATACTAATTAATTTTTATTATGCACCTTGTTCTATAACCATTTTCTTTCATGTCTATTTTTATTATTTTAATTGTAAATAATATGGATTCAATGGGTTTAGTTTTGCGAAGGAAACGATATGGTAAAATAATTAAGTGAAGAACTATGGAATAATCTATCTTATTATTAATTAAATTTCATATAAGAGGTGTTGGGTAGTTCAATATCTAACAAAAGAAGATGGTTATAATGAAATACCATTTTAGATGTATATTTAATAACCCAAATTTTAGTATGAATATATATTCTATGTTATTTATAGTTTTCTAACTGAATAAATTGTTCATCATTCAATAGAAATATGAGCATTAATACATTTTATTTACAAATGGATAAATATTAAAACATAATTGAAAAATATTAATTTTACTAGATTATTATTATGAACAATATTTTAGGAAAATAATTACATGTAAAAAAATAATTGGAAACTTAATTTTTTTCTCACTTGAATATCTGATCTTCTAGAATAATTATATAACTGATATAAAATTATTTTAATAATAAATATTTTTTTTATAAATGCATTTTTGGGATGATATTAGAGAAGTGTGTAGGGAAACCTTCATGATAGAAAAATGCTATTGTAAACATACATTAATGGTTTTATTTATATAGTTTTTGGGTATGAAAATAACTTATGGGTATACGGATTTTTTATAATAGTTATGTAACATTTTTTTAAGGTAGTAATGCATTAGAAAGGAAAAAAATATCCTTTTTGAAATTTATATAAACATCCAGGAATTTTTTAAGAACTGTTAATGATAAAAAATATAATAATTTATTATCATATAAAATATTTATTTATAAAATATTTATTTTTATAGGAATTATATTATTTTAAATATTACATTTTATATAATTAAAATTTAATTTTTAAGAAATTAATTTACTATTTGTAATAATGAATTAAATATCAAATAAATAGATCAACGTCTGTTCTAAAAATAATATACCATGCGAAATACTATAAATAATGATGTATATATGGTAAATAAGATATATTATAAATATTATTTGTAACAAAATAAAGTTTAATGAATTTAATGATCCATACCATTACATATTTATGAAATTTATAATGAATTTAAATTTTTGGACACAAAATCGTTGTCTTTTATGAATTGGGATTAAGATTAATGTATGAGGATATATGTAGTCTCTCGGAGGTATTTCTGGATTTTTTTAGGTTTGGTTGTTTAGATATGTGGTTTGAGTTTAGGGAGGACTAGGTGGCAATCAACTTTGATCTAGTTACACTGAGTACAAAATGGTGTAGGGAGAGGAGCAGTAAATGCTATATTTCCAACAAGTTATCGATGAAACTACATTAGGTGTCAATAAATAACCAAGTCCCCAAAAATAATATAATATGTTCATAATGTGTCCTATGGTTTTTATATTTAATGGGGTCATGCTAGTATTTTTTCCGTAATTCCACTTGGATCATTATATAGAGAATTGGTAAGTGGTGGAAAATTCTTATCAGTAAAACCCTACCTTATCCACTTTTCATTTCATATCCATGATCCCATATGATGATAGATTAATTAATGTTTTTAGGTGCTATGTTTTTTGTAAAAAAAACTCCTATCCCCCTCTATTATTATTCCTCAAAGGTTTTCCTTGATTAGCTACAATTTTAGGATGTTTTTAAGACCATTCTACTATTGAATGGTGAAATCATCCTGATCCCTGGGGATTTAGAATTCCATAAATAGTTGAATTTGATGACTAATGTACCAACACAATCCTTCATTATTTTTCATATTTTTTGTTTTTGAATGAATATATATTGGTTTTTTAAATAAATTTAATCAAATTATTGAGTCATTTTGATATTGGTTTATGGGGATTTTACTTATAGGTGTAAAGAATCCAACCCCAATAGCTCGGATCCAGATTATAACATTATTATATACGAATAATATACATGGAATCACATATTTAAGGACTAAATATATTATAATTATTGAAAAATTATATATATATATATATGATTCCAAAATTATATTTGAAAACCCAAATTACAATAATTTTTTATTTCCAAGAAAAACTTATTCCCCCTTGCATATCCTTTCATATCAAGTATAGTAAGAATCATGTATTCTTAATTATTGAAATAAAATAATAGTGAAATAAATTAATAATCAAGGGTTAAGAAAACCATAAACTATCAGGAATACATATGTATAATCAATATGTAAAGTTAAATAACTAAACCCAAATTCTAATTAAAAAATGGTTATCAAATAATAATTATGGAAAGGTAAATAAATGAACAAGAATTTCATTTAAATAACCAGATATGGAATAATCAATATGGAAATTTAAATGACTAAAAATATTATAATATTTCATGAATTGATAATGGAATTCATCAAGATATAATATCACTATGAAAATATCATGGTAAAAAATAATTGAACTATTATTGATGTAATTTATTATTTATTCGAAATAATGACATAGGAACATAATACTTATATTTTAAATACCATTCATAAGATTTTTTAAAACTAAAAGTAAAAACTCATTTAAAAATATCTTAAGTAATTTTATCATGAGACATACTAACTCATCGAGGGGTTATCTATAACTGGTCCCTACTCATTTGTACATATCCAAAGCATTATTCATGTATTGAATAATCAATTTAATTCATGAGCTATGTGCCTTATCATAAAATATTTTCTTTGAACCTATGACTTCATTAACGGTGAGGATACTCTTGTTTTCAAACCTGCCTCTAATGGTATACATTCATCAAAATACTCTTTTCATGAGTCTACGAAAGTGAATGTATATTATTTGTCTAAAGCATTAAGAAAATATTTTTTATCAAATATTTTTTATATTTACCATAATCTGATAAGGTTATCAAAAACAATATAATCTTAATCCTAAATGATCATTTAAAACCAAATGTTTATCAATATTTTTAATCTTATGGAAAAAAATGATGAGAAATTACTCCTCAAATAATAGATTCTCATGTTAAACATGAATGTATCATATACCACAAAAATCTCCCAAAACTCAATATATGATTCAATAGTACACCCATCGCATAAAACACCAAAAATGGGCATCTAATAAATTAAAATTATAATGGAACTTAAATATACCACTACATAAAAACTCTTCAATCATATTTACAAGACACCTTAATTATTAAATATTTTTAATAGACTGTTAGACATGATTTTATATATTATTTGTTAATACTTATTTCTTAAAAATTGAATCATGTTTTAATATTCATTAATATATAAAAATACATTATGATATAATATACACCTTAAATATTTCATGTCTAGTTCCCTTATCTTCAACAATATTGGAATTAAGAAATACAAAACATTCATTTGTATGGTCCTGTTGATCTCATTATTTATAATTCCCCCCAAGGACATAGAATTTTTTAATTCCCATAACCCATGATTTCAAATATTAAATTTATATCTATTGATGAATTTTATTCAACTTCATCGAGTTAACTTACTATTCCTTTTTCCTAGGAAGTTTTTTTCATACACTCTCTGTTACAACATAGAAAACTCTTTTCTATTTTCTTAATAAAAAATTTTTGTGCTTCTTTCAACATACATGACAAATAATTAATTGAATATTTTTAAATTTATGATATTTATCACCTGAAAATCCATAGATCTTCATTTATATATTATTTTATGCATTAGAAATCTCACTTTGTATCAAGTTATTAATTATAACATGTGATATATACTTAAGAATAAGAATAAGATTTTTCAAAATTTCCCTCATTCCATTTAGTATTCTATTTATAAAAACATTAAATTCTCCATGAAAACTATTTTTTACTTCGTAAATTGATCTATTAATCAATTTACAAAATCCAAAAAGGGTAAGTGTAAACATATCATCAAAATCATAATAAAACATCCAATGATCTTGATAACACTAAGATATAATTAATATTTTATCATAAACTCTTTAAAAATATCTAAAATTATCTATAAAAAATGGGAATTATTTTTATATAAGACTTTTAACTTATCCTCAAATTACATCTTAACCTCTAAAGTCAACTAAATCATTATTTGATACCAATTGTATGAACTGATCCAGCAATATTACATAATCTACTGTCTTTATAATTGATTTAATTATATTTCATTCCAAATTAAGATTTCTGTTTACATTTTTATAAATTCATCTCATAACTCTTACATAAAATAAATCATATTACAAAGAAGTCACTTCTATTCAGTATCCATTTTTTATCAATATTATAATTTTAATGTAAAACCTAATTCCATTTCATGAATAATCTCCACAAATTTTTTCATGACTCGTTCACTTACCTTAACCATCATTAACACCTTCTAAAAACATTTTTAAATTATTTTATGAGAACAAAAAGTCTTTTTAAGGGAAAAAATAAATAGTAATTTTCAATCAATGAAAACGTGTAAAAATTTTCTTTTTGAAAATAAAATTCAGATAATATAGGCACTTTCATACCCATGAAATAAACTACTATTTCAAATTATTTTTATAAATAATTTAATAAAATATCGTAATTGAGAAATAAAACATATAAGGATTCATTGAAATCATGAAAATCATATAATATCTTTTTCTGTAACGTTATACTTTAAACCATATGGTGTAGAATATAAATTATTATACATTTTAAAATCCTAATAATATCATAATAACTAAAAGTAATCATTGATAAATCTTTTAGGTAATATGAGGAATAATTTTCATTACATTATTATATAAACATGGGATAACCATCATAGTCACCCATTGAGTAACAGTTACAGTTAAACTTCAAATAACCACTACAGGTATACTTGGAATATAAATCATGGTATACTCCCACAATGTCTTTGGATAAAGCTAATCGGCTAACTCCAATGTTTTAAAAAATATTTTATATGTCTATAATGGGCTCACCGGCCTTTGATTTGTAAAACAACCACCCTTCCTTATAAAAAATCTCAATAACCATAACATAATACATATAATAATTCATTATAAAAACATTCTTGGAACCCCTAAGAGTGAATTATCAAATATTGATATATCAATTTTATTTAAAACCCAATTCTAAAAAATTTAATTACCAAAAAAGTGAAAGATGTATTTTCTTGAAAGAAAAAAAATATTGTAAAGGAATCCAAATATAAAATAATGTCTCTGGTGGTAGGAAATGTCGATGTCACCATACATATTAAATTATAATGTATGTTTCTTATATTTTGGTGAATGTCAAAACATATCATAAAAATTTCATATAAAATCCTTTCTATGAAATTAAAAATAAGCATAAAATATCTTTTATAATTATTTTATGTTTATAAAATAATATCCATAAAATGATTATAAAAATGAGGACGTAAAAGAAAAATGTTGTTTTAATGAAACTATTAAATTCTTTTTTAATAGAAAGTCCCTTATCTCGAGTTTGACTTGTCTATTAAATACATTATCTTCCTTAATATACATTATTCTTATTTTATTTGAAAATTCTTCTGTGATTAACACATTATGAATTCTAGGGTTGGAATATTACCTGAATTGATACTTCTACAACGAGGGGAGGGATGTTAAAAAGTGGTTTTTATTGATCATGGATGCACCAAATAGGACATTGATATATTAATTAATACATAGAATATATTAACTTTTATAAGATATGTGAGGAGGACTCTATGGATTTCTAAAAATATTAAATAATCATAAACTAATTTTCAAGTACAAATGATTCAATAATGATTTATTTAGAATATTTTATGATGATAGATCAATATGATTTCATAAAATAGAAATTCATCATATTTTGATCATATTTTTACCTATATAATGTTTTACCCCTTCATATACTTTTGATAATTACATCAATATTAATTTTTTCTACATTTTATGGGTTAATTGTGTTATATACGATACTAAAAAAACTATAAATAGACCATGTATTAGATCATTAACCATATTTCATTCATTTTGATGAATGTATGATTTTTTTAAATTTCTTATCATTTAGTAAAATATTAATATCATAAAATATTAATAATTCCTATTTTAGAACAATTTAATTAATTTAATTTTTAATAAACTTAATGAAAACCAAGTTATTTGAATATAGTAACTTTTAATATCTGAAACATGATATAAAAATGTAAAAAATTAACTTATCATGTAAATTATTTAAAATTATATATCATTTAATATTTTTGATATCAATTATTTTAATTTTCTATTAATTTAATACTCACTGCGTCGGTGATGTGTGAGCATTTAAGGTCATTATTTTTTTCACTAAAAAATTAAGAAAATCATGATGAATATAGATAATTTATCTTTAATAATAATATTTATAATATAATAAATCATCTATTTGTACCTATCTAAAAAATATTGTATTTATTAAAAAATGAGTTTGATATGTTTTACATTTATTTTAATAAAATATAAAAATGTTATAATCAAATATAAACATAAAAAAATGGACATGTAACCAAATCTCAAATTCATATTGAATAAAAATACCCACCCAAAAATATTTAGGCACATTTTTGGGTCATTTGTCCTTTTAATTTTATTTTTAACCTTAATTACATTATTTACAATTTTCAATGGTATACAAAATTACAAGTGTAATTATTCATATTTATCAAGATAAATGGTACATACTTAAAAAATTTATTCCAGTTCATAAAAAATATAGAATCCATTTTTAATAATAAAAAATATTAATGTTGCACCATTTAATTTAAAATTAATCTTCAAATGCACAATGATAAAATGGTTTTTTTTCTAAAAATTCCCATGTTATGTATAGAATATAGTAATACTTAATTCATTTAAAAAATTCATTAAAAAATATTTTCATAATTTTATTCAAGAAATGAACTAAATATTTTTTAAAAATAATTATAAAATAGAATTTCATATTATAAATATTTTATAATAAATTAATTTTATCAATAATAATAATTTTCATTGTTTATAAAACTTAAAAATTTAATAAAAGTTTCAATATATCATCATTTGATAATTTTGATATATTCATTTAAAAATGATATTTATTTTTTCAAAAAAGATTTTTAAATGTTCTTCAAATTTGATAAATTATTTTCTCAAAACGAAAATCTGATCCCATTTTGATGAAAACATCACATTAGATAATTATATAGTTTTTGTAAAATATGAGTTTTCATTTCCTAAGATTTAATCAATATATATTAATTGATTAGAATTATTATATACAAATTTTAAAAATTATATATTCGTATTCAGAGCCACCAATTTAACCACTCATTTATTCTAGTAATACACAAATAATAATTTTTTATTGTTCATTTAAGCTTGGCATTTCTGTCTATGCATGTTTTCAAAAATAATATCCATTTTCTAAAATATCGAGATATTAAAATATAAAAGAAATATCATATAATATATTGATAAGTTTTTTTTTGAACATTCACTTAATCCTCATAAAATATATTTTATTATTTTGATATATGTTTTAATTTGTTTCATATCATTATTTTGAAAAATATGTATTTCCCTATAAGATCTATGAATTTCAAGACTTCAGCACACTAATTAATCCCAGGTACCGACATTTTTCAATTATATTTATAATCAATCTTGAATCATGTTATTAATTTATCATTTTCACTGTTCAATTTATTATTTTTCAATGAAAACACTATGCCTCATATAAATTATTTTTTATTATGTACCTTTTTCTATAATCATTGTCTTTCATGTCTATTTTTTTATTTTATATGTAAATAATATGGATTCAATAAGTTTAGTTTTGTGAAGGAAATGATATGGTAAAATAAATAAGTGAATTACTATGGAATAATCTATCTTATTCATAATTAAATTTCACATAATAGGTGTTCTGTAGTTTAATATCCAATAAAAGAAGATGGTTATCTATGAAATACCATAATAGATGTATATGTAATAACCCAAATTTTAGTATGAATATATATTATATTCTATTTATAGTTTTCTAGTTGAATAAATTTTTCATCATTGAATAAAAATATGAACTTTAATAAATTTTATTTACAAATGGATAAATATAAAAAAACAATTTAAAAATAAAAATTTTACTAGATTATTATTATTAACAACATTTTAGGAAAATAATTACATATATAAAATCATTGGAAACATAATTTTTTTATCTCACTTCAATATCTAATCTTCCAGAATAATAATATAATTGATATAAAATAATATAAATATTCAATATATTTTTTATAAATGAATTGGTGGGATGATATTAGATAAGTGTTTAGGGAAACATTCATGATAGAAAAATTCTATTGTAGATATTAATTAATGGTTTTATTTATATAGTTTTTGGGTATGAAAATAACTAATGGGTATATGAATATTTTATAATAGTTATGTATCCTTTTTCTTTAAGGGAGTAATGCATTAGAAAGGAAAACAATATCCTTTTAAAATTTTATATAAACATCGATGAATTTTTTTAAGAACTGTTAAGAATTAAAAATATAATAAATTATTATCATATAAATGATTTAATTCTAAAATATTATGTTTTAAATGTATTAAATTATTTTAAATATTACATTTTATATATTTAATATGTAATTTTTAGTAAATTAATTTACTATTTGTAATAATGAATTAAATATTAAATAAATAGGTCAACGTCTATTCAAAAAATAATTTACCATGTAAAATACTATAAATAATGAATTATATATGGTAAATACGTTATATTATAAATATTATTCATAACATGATAATGTTTAATGAATATACTGATCCATACCATTACATATTAATGAAATTTATAATTAATTTAAATTTTGCGACCCAAAATTGGTGTATTTTATAAATTGGGATTAAGATTAATGTATGAGGATATGGGTAGTCTCTTAGAGGTGTTTCTGGTTTTTTTTAGGTTTGGGTGTTTAGATATGTAGTTTGAGTTTAGGGAGGACTAGGTGGTGATCAACATTGTTCTAGTTACACTGATTATAAAATGGTGTTGGGATAAGATCATTAGCCCTTATATTTCCACCAAGTCATCGATGAAACAACATTGGGTGTTCAATAAATCAACAAGTACCCAACAATAATATAATATGTTCTTAGTGGGTTCTATGGTTTTTTTATTTAATAGGTTCATGCTAGCATTTTTTTTCCATAATTCCACTTGGACGATTTTATAGAGAATTCGTAAGTGGTGGAAAATTCTTATTAGTTAAACCCTCACTTATCTACTTTTCATTTCATATCCATGATCACATATGATCATAGATTAATTAAAATTTTTAGGTGCTATGTTTTTTTGTTAAAATTACTCTCACCCCCTCGATTATTATTCCTCATAGTTTTTCCTTGATTAGCTACAATTTTATGATTTTTAGGAACATTATACTATTGAATGGTGAAATCATCCTAAACCCTGGGGATTTATAACTACATCAATAGATGAAGTTTATGACTAATGTACCAACACAATCCTTCATCATTTTTCATATTTTTTATTTTTAAATGAATATATATTTGTGTTTTCCAATAAATTTACTAAAATTAGTGAGTCATTTTGATGTTGGTTTATGGGGATTTTACTTGTAGGTGTAAAGAATCCAACCCCAGTAGTGTGGATCCAGATTATTACATTATTATATAAGAATAATATACATGGAATAACATCTTGAAGGACTAAAAAGAATATTATTATTGAATATATATATATATATATGTAGTTCAGAATTATATTTGAAAACCAAAATTACAATAATTTTTTATTTTCAAGAATAAAATTATTCCCCCTTGAATATCCTTCCATATGAAATGTAGTGAGATTCATGTACTCTTAATTATGGAAATAAAATAAGGGTGAAATAAAATAAGAATTAAGGGTTATGAAAACCACAAACTATCATGAATCCATAAGCATAATCAATATGTAATGTTAAATTACTAAACCCAAATTCCAATTAAATAAATGGGTATCAAATAATAATTATGGAAAGGTAAATAATTGAACTAGAATTTTATTTAAATAACCAGATATGAAATAATCAATATGAAAAGTTAAATAAATAAAAAATATTATATTTTATCATGGATTGATAATGGAACTCATCAATATATAATATAACTATGAAAATATCGTTCAAATTAATAATTGAACTATTATTGATGGAAATTATTATTTATTGGACATCATGACTTAGGAACATAATACTTATATTTTAAATACCATTCAGAAGATCATTTAAAACTATAGGTAAAAACTCATTTAACAATATCTTATGGAATTTTATCATGAGACATACTAACACATCTAGGGGCTATATATAAATGGTCCCTACTCCTATCTGAATATCCAAAGCATTATTCATTTATTAAAAAATAAATTTAATTCATGAGCTATGTGCCTTATCATCAAATATTGTGTATGAACCTACGACTTCATGAACGGTGGTGATACTGTTGTTTTGAAACCTTCCTAAAATGGTATAAATTCATCAAAAGATTCTTTTCATGAGGCTACGAAAGTGAATTTATATTATTTGGCTAAATCATTAAAAAAATATTATTCCATCCATTTTTTCTATTTCCAGTAAAATCATGTTCTAAAAACAACCAAATGATTATTTTTAGAGGGTGCTGGTATTATGTTTTTCTCGAGATGTGAAATATGTCATCAAAATAGAGACTATATTGATCATATATTATTATGATGTTCCATTAACTATGTGTTATGGGCAATAGGAGTGGAATATTTTTAAATCTGAATTCCCAAAATGATAAAAATCCAAGATCATCTACATACCTCTAGTTTTATTCATCTTTCACAAAAGAAAAACAACCTCTTTCTAGGGGAAAATTTATAGGTTATTCAGTCTATATGAAATATCCATAATAAAATTATTCCTGGTGGCACTTCCATTAGTGTTTATTAGAATTTGGACCAAATTTTCTCTATTTTTAAATACGTAAATGATGGCCAAAAAGCTTATTGTGATGAATAAATTCCTAATTTATTCCGGATTAAAATTTTTGAATTATGGGTATCTATATTCCTCCTTATCAGACCATAGAATTTATTTTCATCCCTTTATTTCTGGGAAGAATCAAATTAAATACATATGGTGCATAAAGAGGAAATCTAGGTCCTTCTAGTTATGCTATGACTTTCAAAAATCATCGTGGTGAAGTAGTGGGATGGTTTTATAGTCTTTATGGTATCACTATGTCTATTGGTTCAAACAGTCTTAGAATAAATAATGCATTGAATATTAAAAATCCTTAGCAATATCTTAACTTATTTCATGGGTGTGACTCCACTATTATTGATCAATTTAACATGAATGGTATTATTCTTGTATCATTGAAATTAACTAAAAAATAGGGAAACTGAATTGATATGATTTCATACATTTTATCATCACACATATATAAAATGAGGAAAACTATTTGAAAAATGGAATTGATAATATAGTTCTTAATGCTTCTAAGATAAAAAGGTGTAACAACATTCCTGATGAGCTTTATTCTTTTTGAAAAAATAATTACTTTAAGAAATCATCATTCATAATTTTTTAACCATTATTATATTTAAAAAATGAGACTTCAAAAAATTTAATAATCTCATTCTTCCAAAAAAATTAATTAACAATGTAAAAAAATAACAAAAAAGTGATTGTTTCAAAAAGAATTTTATCAATCACAAATGAAAGTGAGATAGAAGAATAAAATCCACCCAATAGTAATTTTCAAGTCAAATACCATTTAATGAAATAATTAAAATTTAAAGTTAAAATAACATGAATTATTAAGTAATCATTATATTTTATTTTAAAGTATAAGTATAGTGGCTATATAAAATAAATTTGATGCATAACATTTCAATATGCATAAGTGAAGGTAAATTGAGATCAATTCCCTTATCACATGATTCCTTTTGGTTAAAAATTATTTAACATTATGTATATGGGATAAAATAATATATTAACTTATAAAATAATAATATTTATACTTAATATATCATATATTATCCTTTTATAACTAAGTATCACCCTTTAATTAATAATAGTTCATTATTTACATTGTTTTATGTGTTGATTTCCTTTTTTTCTCATTCATTCTTCATCATGAATGTTTTTGTACTTGTGTATATAATATTTTTCCATCATATTAAGAAAAATGATAAGGAAATAATTGTCATATTTACACATTAACTGTACTTTTAATACCAATATTTAAATATGGTTTTGATAAATGATGTATGTTAGTATCATAGAGATGGTATTCCATACGTACGCAAGAGTAAAAATTTCCATTCATCAACAATAATTAGGAAAATGTAGTAAGTAATATTTTATATTTACATTATTATAATAATATACAAAATAAAATGTTCATTCTATAAATAAAATTATATATATCATCCATGTTTTTAGTGATGAAAAGAGAGACACCTCACTTTAGGAAGGTAGTACTCAACACGTACATTAACAATATAATCATTTATAAGTTAGAGAAAATTTTAGAAATAAACGTCTATATTAACATTTTAAAAAGATAAATATTTCATTAATATCAAAATTATTTCATTTATATCAAATATAAACATTAAATTTATTTGTATTTCCTTCCATGTAATGTGTTTGTGAAAAAATAATCACATCACTTTGCGTAGAGGCAATATGCAGAACATACGAGGGACGTTATCATATCCCATATGGAATGGAGAGTAAAAAAGTATATATTAGATATAATTACTAAATATATATAATTATTTCATAAATATCAAATATATACTTTATATCTATCATAATACTCAACTTTTAGAGATGTTAATGAAAAAACAAATGACATCAGTTCATGAGGCGATAGTCTATCGCACACATTAATGATGATTATGTAACCAATTTGATGAATATGGAGGTGTTTTCAGGTCATAAATTTATCATAACATCCTATAATTCTATTTAATATATTGAGGAATAATATCATCATGTTATAATAATAATTGAAGGAGGTAGAGGAATAAATAAAATAAAAAGGCTTGTTGAAAAACATTTCCTCTTCTTTGGGTAATGACATTAGGTTTGACAAAAAATCATTCATATATTAGATTTACTCACAATATAATTCATATAGGATGATAGGATATAATTTATTTGGTCATTTAATTCTTAAAACAAATGGGTTTTATGGTTTTTTAGTAATATGATAGGGGTCACTTTTTATAGGTGAGGTGGGTGGCACACATTTTTTTTTAAGAAATAGGTGTACCAATATTTTTCACATTTAATAATGTCATAAATGTATTATTCTATAAATTAGACATTTTATGGTCTATATATGTCAATATATTATTTTTGAAATAATATTTTGGGTAATTTTATACCTTGTCGTTTTAGTTTAATCTTTTACAAAATATATTTTTACAGAAACTATTATAAATAATTTTAATTATTTTTACTATAAACTCATTTCAATAGATTGTGTTTAACTTGTTATATGATATAATTTATGATTAATCAAAATATGGAATCCATTTTTTAAAATTCCATTCATATTAGTTTAAAATTTTAATTGACAATTAATCCCATAAACGTGACGATAATGGGGTTTTTTTAATAAAAATTATTCAAACGTTTACCAATATTATATATCAAAGTTCACCATGAAAATTATTCTAATAAACCTAACTAAATTAATTTATATATAAGTGAACATTTTTTACTTTAAAAAAAGATAAAAATAAAATTTAATATTATAAATAATTTTAACAAAATTGTAGTTTTTAATTAAAATTCTATATTTTATCAATTTATAAGAAAAATAAACAATTTTAAAAAACCCAAATTTACCCACATATAATTTTTATATTATTATTTGATAATTTTATTTTATTATATAAAAAATTTATAAAAGTGGTAAAAATCTATTTTCAATTATATGCACAAAACGAGACAAAACTTTCTTTTAGAAAAAATAATCTTATTTAAAAAACTTTTCTTATTGTCTTAAATGATTATTATTTTATTTATAATAAATAGATAAAAGTTATTTTCATAATTTATCTAGTACTATTCATAACCAGAAATATGACTTCTTGGTTATAAGAGTTCATGATATTATAGTTCATTTTGGATCGGGGTTGTGTGTTTCACAAGCTATTTAAGATATTACATTAAAAAAATTATTTTGTGGGTTTTTTAAGCTCAATGTTGCCTGTCGCATACACTATTGAATACAATGTTCTTATTTTATAATTTAAATTTGTTACATTCTCCCCACCGTAAATAAATTTTGTCCTTGAAATTTAATCGTCATCTCGGTAATCTAGGCTTTGACAATTAGAAATAATATTATTGAAATAACCATATTGTAATGTGAGTTAATAAATATCTTCTTAATAATATAAAATTGTAAATAAGAAGTTCGTATGAAATAAAAAAACTATATTTCTATATTTTTGAAAGTTGGTGGCATGTGATGATATGGTGCTAGAATAAAATCATAAATAATTATACATATCGATAGAGGTAATTGATCAGAAGAAAGTGAGTGATGAATGGATAGTTAAAGACCTAAATACCATAAATAATTTATGATTTAAAAGGAGATTTGATTCATCATATATGTAGGTAATATGATAACATTTTTTCCAAATCCTTTCTCCAAATTTTGTGGAATTATTTTACTATATATGAATATAAGGAAATATAATTACATGTCATATTATTTTTATACGAAAAATTTCATCCTTTGGTTTTTTTTGACCAATTTCCATTTCAAAAAATACTCATTGAATTGAATATAAAAAAATTTAATTTTTTTCATCCTAAATCACCAAAATTTACATTTAATCTGACATAATATACTTAATAAAACGATAATGCATCCCATAGATATCTAGTTGTTATTATTACAAAATAAGTTCCATAAATTATCCAATATGCATAATTCTTCATATGGTGAAGTAATATATTAATACCTATAACATCATCCAAGGAGAAACATAAAACATTTCATGAATGGTTAGCCTTATAATCCATTCAAAATATTATAGTCCAGAACATTAGAAATGAGGTCACTAAAATAAAAAAAATGAAATTATCATTAATCCCACAAAAAACATAATATAGCTCTTAATCATCACAAACTAATCATGTGAATACCTTTATCATGTATTATTAGGAAAAGTTATATTAACCATAATAAAAATAAAACCATGTTGAAAAAAATAATTATTCCTTATTCCTTAAGAAAAAAATTAATTACTAGATATATTACATAATTCCATAAATTTTTAAAACTACATCAATGATAGTGTAAAAAACTATTTCAAAAAATCATCAATCAATCCCAATAGTTAATACTATCCAATTCACTTTATCCAAATAAATTATCTATTTATACCAACCTAATTATCTAAAAATAATGATATTATTATGGGTTATCTTTCCCCCAACAATGTTTATTACAATAACATATACTTTATGATAAATAATTTATCTTGGTCATTAGAACTATTCAACATAGGCTTAAAATCACTAATGAAATAGTATTGGAGTACAATTATTATAATTTTAATTATTCTTATAATGAGTATAGAATTGATAATGTACTAAAAGGATATAATTTTATAATTTAATCACAATCTCACAAATCATTCCACTTCATCAATGGAAACAGAATTAGCTTGACCATGATCCATTAGCTTCATTAGAGGTATATTCTTTTAACACTTGAGACATTAATTTTTGTAGTTCCATATAATGTTATAGTTTATTCATTATACAATGGAATTTTTTTTATTTACCATGAAATCACCAACATGGTGTAATTTCTCTCTACAATTGTAGTAAACTCACATTATTTTTAAGAAATCACCATAGGGTTTATTTCCACAATTATATCCTTCGAAAAAATACTCCTTTTCCTTCTTTCCATAATCCATATTTTCGCTCCCATGTATTATTCTCTTATATCCCATAAAATCCATAACAGTTATAGTATTATTCCATATCCTTGTTATAACATGATATTATGTCATAATATAATTAAAAGTTATGGGAGACTAGTTTCCTTCAACATATTTTCTTGATCCAATTAATGGAATGATCATTCTTACCCAATGGTATATGTGCATTTATATAATTATCATTCCTTTATCTAGGAACGATTTTTAAATAGTATTATATACAAGATTAGATAATATAATTGTGAAACATTATGTATAAATCCAAAACTAGTGAAATAATTCACATAAATTGTAAAAATTAGATAATCACATAATCTTAGACATGGTTTATTTTGGGGATAACTATATTTTAAAATAATTCATATTTTTTATAAGTAAAACGTGAATTATCCTAATAATATCCCTTGGTTGTGACAGACTAGGAGGGTAGTAATGCTTATTTTTATGCACCACATAATGATCAGGTCCAGTCTAATGTTCCCTTTTGTAGTTATTACCCCTCAGTAAATCTATACTAGAACCATTTCCAATATTATTATTTAAAAATTGATATACTGTGAGGAAAACTAAATAAAATATTCCTTAACAAAACATTATGATGTTCATATATTCTTATCTTAAATGTTTATCATATGATTAGGATCCCTAATCTATGTTTTCCTAAATCTAGTCTGCAAGGTTTCTAATAAACATCCTCTGATACTAACTATATAGATATCAACCCCACTACATTGAATCTAGTGTCTTATATTGTTACATTATCATATGATTAAAGTAATAAAATCATGAATGATCAAATATTTTGGTTATCTTGCAAAACTAAACACATAGATGATTACCATATTACATTTTTAAACACCTGGAACTACAATTTTTTTTCTAATTTAGAGAATTGAATTATTACCCCCAAAATATTCATGCATATCATATATAATACATTTTTTTTCTTTATAAAGGAAACAAAATATGGTTAATATCAAATTATAATTAAGAGTAATGTAAAGGGGTAGATATAACAATTCAATAGAAATAATCATTGTATAAATGTAAATAAATTAACACACACTCCACTTAAAGAATTTGGCAAGGAATAATCAATATGGAAAGGTAAATAACTAATAAAATGTGTTGTAAAAATAATTTTACATGGTAAAATCAATGTGGAAGTGTATATAAAGGAAAACACATTCAATTATCAATGATTAAGAATAAAATGAATCCAGAAATTATATCAATGTGAGAATATCGTGGGTAATAATAACTGAACTCTTATTTAATTAAATTCATAATTATGGGATCTCATGACTTCTGTACATGATACCTAAATAGTAAATATCTTATAAAATATGGTTTAAAACTATTGTAAACAACTCATTTAATTCTAGATTACAACTTTTCTTCATGAGACCTATTGATGCGTCGAGGAGATATATATAACCAGTCCCCACCTATTTATGCATGTCCAATGTAATGCCCTGACCCCAGAATACTGGGGCCGGTGCATTATTTTAATTCTTTGGCATTATTAGAAGGAATAAAATCCTACATATCAATCCTTTTAACACTCTTGGAAAATTTATTACATATATGAAAAATATTTTACAATTTAAAATATAAAATTGAACATAAGTAATCCTTTGAGAACACCATTCATGTCCTAGATTAACCCTTTATATCAATCATAAAACACTTATTAACATCTTGGGAAAATAAAATATTATAAATGGGTGATCTCAGATGCTCATTAAGGTTAACAAATATAGTAGAATCTTTCATAAATAATCATAAAATATTAATATAAGTATTAAAATGTAAAAGAAGCCTTGTAAACATAAACATGGACATAATATAGAAGGAATAAATCTAATAATTCCATTTTAATATTCACATGGATATTATACTATTTGAATAATCACATATAATATCAATAACTAATCACATATTGAGGGAATCCTTAATTTTGAATATCACAACAATAATGTTAAGGCATCATGCCAATACCATACCTAACCATACCATTAATCAAATATCCCAATACACTAGTTTGTCTCATGATAAATACTTATACATCAAGGGTCTATAGTGGTACCCTCTTATCACTTACTAAGTCCAATAAATTCTTTATATGAAAAGAGTGAAACACAATATAAATGTTTATATTAAAACTATCAGATGAAATGTTAATACATTAACTATAACCCATGAATGGTATAAAAATAACACATCCACAGTCAAACATATCAAAAAACCTTCAATACAATATGGAAGATTGTATCATAATAAATCAAACTCTGTTTAGATTAACATCGAACAAATTATGTTGATATAGATAAAAATAATATAATAAATGCATTAAAACCCTTTGAGAGAAATATCCCTTTTTACATTGAAATTATTTAAAAATCACACACTTATAAAATAAAACATGTATTATAAGGATAACATTCTATGAATGTAAGTAATTATTATAAATTTTAAGGCATCATCATATTGGAAAATAGTCACTTGCACCATATATGTTAAAAAAACATTCATTGCTTAATTAATCGATAAGGTCATAAAGTACCTCATTCAGAAAAAGATAAATAGATTCCTTTAAAAATTTATAAAAGACAAAACCAGGGTAAAAATGACTTTAAATATTTGATGATAGTATTTTGAAATACATTTTAAGAAACACGTACAAGGATAATAAATATGTCACAGTAGATACGTACATTTAAACAATCTCGAATAATAAAGATATAGAGAAATTAAACCTTGCCATGTATTTACATTAGTCGAGGGTGTGTTAACCATCTATATAATATTTGAATAATGTTATTAATTTATACCAAAACCATATCTATGTTTATGATATCATATATGATCCTATTATATCATTTTGGTAATAATACTTCAGTACTACCACTGTTTCAGGTGTTATTTGTTTCGTTTTCCTATGCTTGTTTTGTCATGAAATTCATGTTTTTATATATAGGATGTATTTTATTGATTTACATAATAATGATAGTTAATTATTTTTTTTCACATCATAGAAATTTCATAATCATTCATGAGTGGTAAATATGGAGAATGAATATCATCTTATTGTGGAGACGGTATGCCAAATGTATAAAAGAACGACGATATCATTCACATGATGGTTAAATGGTATAGAATTGTATTTCGTATTAACTATAAAAAAACATTAACATGATATAAAAATTATTTACATCCATTATAATCATTATTATACCGATATAAAAAATGTATAAATGAAAAATAGTTTTCACTTTGCGGTGGATACGGTAAGTCGTACATACGCACGCATGGTGATATTGTTTTTTGTAGTATGGGTAAAAGGAAGAATATGGTTTTATGATATTCATAATTACATCTCAGAATGAATATCATAATGGATAAATAAATTTTTTATGGAAAAAACATATGAATAGTAAGTATAAGAAGAAAATAAATTAAATTGAATAGGTAAAACAATTACCTCTTCTTTGAGTCTCTTTTTTTGATTTTCACAAAAAGACTTCATAGGTTGGATTTCGGCCAAAATTATGGCATCTAGGATAAATTGAGTGAATTTGGGAGGGGATTTGGCCAGGTTTTGTCCAATATAAATGGCACTATATGTGTGAATAAAAGAGAAGTTGAGTTTATTTATAAGATAGGTGAGGGGATATTTTGGATGACCTTAAAAGAATGATTTATTAAAAATATATTTTTGTTCCAAATAGATCAAAAGTGATTTATTTATAAGATAAAATTAAGATGGCTAGAAATCCCATCATCCAATGAATATTTAGACATGTTTTGGTCATAATCATAACTTTATCATTTGGATTTAACCCTTAGATAAACATTTTAAAACTTATCATGTATTCTTGTATTTTTACACAATATGGTTAATATAGTTACAATAAAATGAATAAAGAACCTCAATTTGATAATTTATGACAATTTTACATTATTCACATTATTTTTTTGAACCATATATTTTTATGAATTTTACATCATTTAATAAAATATTATTTATTTTGAAATATCATTTATGTCAATTTTAATACTATTAAATATTTTCATTTTATATATAAAATTATTTTATGTCATTAATTAAGTCAAATTATATTTAATTTAAATATTCTTAATATAATTTATTTTCTATTTATATTATGAAAATAAATTATGTATCACTATTATGTCATCCTTAATGGTAATTATTTAATATCTAACAGTTATAAATAAATTCTTATTATCTAGGTATTTAATTTATATCTCCATATAATATTTATAATCTATGTTATCTCATAGTGATATCTTTATGGAAATTATTTTACTTATATGAAATGAGAGGGTGACATTTTTTCACATCCATTAATTTTAATAATATCCATCTCATATTCATGTAAAAGGGTCCATTAATTGAAATAATTTCTAAACATAGGTGCTAATGGTATAATATAGTCCTACAATAGAATTTCTATATGTGTTAGGGAAATTTTATAACATTATGTTATCCTTTATTGACCTGGTTTACCCTTAACCGTAGAAATAAAAAAATTACTAAAGTTACAATTCATAAAACCCAAAAACTAAAGGAACATATTTACATAATTTGTAACCAATTATTTCAAATATTGATTCTATTTTTCAAAATTTAAAACATATATGTTTCAATAATTAAATAAAGATTTTCCCTATTGTCGGAATGAAAAATAATTTTAAAATGTTAAAACATTGCAAAAGATTGAGATGATTTTACATCAAAAATCATGGTAAAATTAATATCAATGACCAACATTATATTAATTATTAAAAAAATATTATATTTCTAAATTTAAACCATTCAATAATATAATTTATCCAAATAAATTATTTTTATAAAAAAGGTAATTATCATTTAAACTTTTTCTAATTTTTACTATTCATCAAAAAATAAAACAAATCATAAAAAATATCAAAAAATAATCCAATGTAAATTTTTATATCCCGTTTCCAGAGAAGAATTATATTTTGTTTAATATAATATAAAAAAATTTCAACAATAAGATTTAAAAATGGTGCACTATCAAATGCTTCCAAAACTATATTTTTTGAAAAATACATCTTTTATCCAAAAATAAAATGGATTATTTTCTTATATAATATCTATAAAATACATAAGTAGATGTCAAAATTATATAAAAATTAAAATTTGGTAATACTATTCAAAAAATATAATTTAACCTCTAGGTTATATATTATATTAAATAATAATAATTTTTTATTTTATTGTTGTTCGGTAAGACATTGTCTTACATGTGACACAAGCCAACTCATTATTCTGTGTAGAATAACTGTAACATGGTGTTTCATAAAATAAATTAAAAAATTATATATATATTTATAAATTCAAATATTATAATGTTTCAGTGTTTTACATTCTCCCCTCCTTCAATAAATTACATCCTCGCAATTTAATCCCAGGACCGAAAACCGGGGGTTTCCCATTTCAAAGCATATTTGATGAAATCCCACATCAGAAAAATGATTAATGAGACCACAACATTATGATAAATAAAGGTAGGTATGACTGAAATTAAATATAACATATACTTGGGTTCCATTTAGTAAAACAATTAAATGAAATAAAAATCAAACCATTATGTTTTTATGGGATGTGATATAGAACATGATGAGGAAAAAATTAACGATCAAAAAACTCTTTTAGGGTCCTGAAAAATCCGCAAAGGAAATTCTACCCAATTCCCCCAACGAATTGGGGGGATAAATAGAGAAAACTTAATGGATGCAAAAACCGGAACCGATCCGCAGACTGGTCAAAATGATGATGCCACACGGCCGATTCGGCGACGCACCCGCTCCGCGGATTATTGTCGTTCATAGAATGAAGATGATAATCCTCTGCGGGCGTGAAGCAGGATGAGCACTGGACCGGTCCACCGTCACGAACCGCCTCCAGCCTCGGACCGCCTCAACCGGCCTGATCTGCATCATCTGTCATTCGCAGAATGGAGGTGGAGCCCTCTGCGGCCGTGAATCACTCCCCATGTTTTTTTCTTCACAGGGGGGAGATGCGTTCAATGGCCACACGAGTTGCGGATTGACGGGGACATCCCTGAGTCGGTTTTTCATTCATGGACCTCCGCAAAAGGTGCCTCATTACCATAAATACAACCTTTTCCCTACTCTATAAAAGGAGATAGAGGGGAAGAGTATTGGAGGGGAATTGTATGGGAATTGGAAGGAGATCAATCAGATTTGGGTGGAAGGATTTCTAAGGAAGGCTTAGGATTTCGCAAATAGTGAAGTTCCAGTTCGCAAACTAGAGAAGGTATGGACCTGGGAACGAACTAATAAGGAACCAGAGAACGCATAATAATTTGGTGAACCGAGAACTTAAAATAGCAAAGAACAGAAGGCCATGAACCATGGCCCCTCCGCGGATGCACTCCCTGCTGACTAGGGAGTTTATGCCCATTTTCCAATCCATCGCACCGCGTAGCACCCTCCTAGGCGGGTGAAGCCCCGACTGACGAACACCCGAGCGGCGTCGCCCTTTGCTGCCGCTGCTCGAATGGAACCCTCCACGAACCACACCGGTACGTGGATCAAACCCGAAGTCGCGAACCACCTTAGTTCGTGGGAAGATCACTGTACTGTGTACCACCCTAGTTCGCGGGATGCCCATCAGTTCGTGGACCACCCTCATTCATGGACGACCTCTCCATCCGTGTAGCACTTCCCTACGTGAAGGGCGCCACCACACATACTCCTGTGTGGCACGCCGTATCCTTCGGAGTTCATGTTCCCCAAGCAATATAAAATCATTGCAATCCAGCATGATCCTTCGTGACTCCCTCATTGGCCTACTCATCAGCCCCAAGCTGAGGCCCCCACCAGAGACGTCGGACCCATGTGGTGTAATCTTCTATCATACCAACGCACTGTTTTGAGTTCACATACCCACGGTAAGTAGTGTTGAAGGGGTTTCCCCGACCCTTGAGTGGATTTCTGAAGCATTCATGGGTTCACATTCCCACGATAATGTGGATTCTGAGATTGGGAACCCCATTTCTGCCCCTCCACATGTTGGGGCCGGGGCACTTCTCCCTTTTTATGGGGTAGTAAAATACCCATTAGAAGGAAACCCCCATGCACTTCTGTACTTACCCCAGGAACAAGAGAGGTGACGAGCACAAGATCACATCTTTCCCTCTCCCGCTACACTTTTTCACCCTGGACTTCCATCCCGAAGTTAGCCCCAACCTTATGTGTCGCTCCATGCGTAATCCCCACTCCACTTCTCAGGGACGCAACGTTTGTGACGTGATAATCTGGTCTATCCTATCTATAGTTTCTCACACCGAGAATGAATCACATGGTCTTAGAGTAAAATCATCAACCATGACATCCTCTTATGGGCCTCCTCAGAGTTTAAGCCCCAATCCATTAGTCTGGGATGCTTCAGATCATAATCCCCAATCTCATACGAACTATGAGGACTTTCATTCCCCACCACTAGGATACGTAGGAAGCCTCCATGAGGTTCATGCCCGATCACCATCAGACCCTCGGGTCCACATTCACGTTGGCTCTCCGAGACTCCTCTTTAAACTACGTGGACATTGATCCCCGTCTCCTAGGCAGGGTACGTAGGAAGCCTCCATGAGGTTCAATCCCAACAACTAGTTGATCTGAATATCTTCACATCGGTTCCTCATGCCCTCCTAGTACCGCCTCAATGAGTCCTGAATCCTCAGGGTCATTAATACAATGAGGGATGGTAAACCTCGGGGATAAATGAATTCGAACCCCTACGTTCAGGTGACCATATCACACCAGGAGAAGTCTATGGATACTATGCTTGGGTATAAACCAAAGATTCGCGAACATATGAATATGTCTTAAATCGATAAGAGAGTCCGGGAACAAGCAATAATCCCCCCCAAAAAAGGGTGTGATGAGCCCGACATCCCATCCTCTTGAACAATGTGAGTTCTTAAGAGTTTCTGGACAAACCACATAGTGAACGCATGCCTTTGGAAAGAAGGTCCATGTGCCGTCGGATACGGAACCGTTGGGCGTTTCAAAACCAATCTGAAACAAAAAATTGTGAACCTGATGTGAATCTGTAATGAAGCATGACAGATTTAAACAAATTCCACCATGTGCCCCCTTATAATCTAAAGGACGACCAAGAAAGGTCATTAATTACCCATGGGATCACGAGATGCTACTTTGACAGGTTTGTTGTTTGTATTTGTTAAAATGTTTTCCAGGAACCACACCGAACTCCCTTCGATCCAATAGCATCATGAAGGAACTCTCAAGCACGTGATTCCAACAATAAGATGATTGGACATCCTCACCAATGAAGGACCCCATCACTATCCCAGCATCTTTGACGCTCGGTCTCAGATACATTAATCCAGGAGTACCACATGAACGGTACTCTCCCAACTGTGGAGGCAGCTATGCACGCCCTCGAATCTGCCAGGACTCACCGGTCGCCTGCCCAGTAGTGGCCACAAAGGCAGATCCAGACCGCCCCAGTTGTTGTCTCCCACCGTATTGAGAGTCTATCTAGGGAACGAGACAACATTTACCTCCCATATCTTAGGGAGGCTGATGAGGTCGACGTTAAGGAACATATCCCCACAGAACAAGGGTTCCGTTCCAAGGCACCCGCCGGAAGATGTCATCGGGGTCACGCTGCGACTCAACATCCTCATGTTCATGACGATGTAGCCACGAGGATCCAGACGTATGCTCCCTAATCTCCGTCCCCTCGGACTGCCCGACGAGGGCGGAAAAATTACAACCTGGGACAGTTCATCACCTTTGTCCCAAAGGAGGAGCTCTGCTACCTAGAAACATCGATGCATTACGAACAGACACATAAAAATGTTCGTTCCCCCAAGTTACACCATCCAGACATGGTGGCCTCATACGAGCAGGCACTCATCCCTGCTGAGCTTCATCAAGCCTGTCACTCATGCAGGAAGACGATTACCCGGCATGTACCTCTCCCTGACTAGGGTTGTGAATCCCACCAACCAGACGTGGTGGCAACCCAGCACCTGTAAGACCAGATCCTAGAAGATTTTTCTTACAACTACCATCCTGATTTGATGGTGATCAACAAAGCCCACCATCCAGATGTGGTGGCAACTCATAGGCGGGCATGACTCCCTACCAACAATGGCCACCGACTCGATACGGTCGGAAACCAATATATGCAGGGCTAGATCCTTGCGGATGAAAGCAAAGTCCGCCATCCCGATGTGGTAAAAAATGGAGAGATAAGCCAGAATATCATGGCCCAGGGGATGATTCGTTCACCTACCCTGACACATGATAATTTTCAGTACCCACTGACCACCGGAGGTCTGGAGCAGGATATTCCTCCTACGATACCGGAATGGACCTTCATACCCGTACAACCAAAGATATCTCTATGAACATCCCAGAAATGATGGAGGAGTAGGTATTGATCCCAGATCATATCTTGCAGACTTACTAGAATATAATTGCATCAGCAGCAACAGCAAGGACTCGGGCCCGTGAGGCCGTCTCCCCAATTGAGGTGACTTATCTAAGAGATGAGATAGCCTCCTCGGAGAAGATCTGGATTCCTTCTCCCACCCAGGAGGGTTGCCAGCTATATTCTACGATGCAGGGGAAACCGGATCGAGCAGCTTCAAACGTTCCATCTGGGGGACACCCGTCCATCACAATGGATGCTCCAGAGCAGGCATATATCCCTGCTAAAAGTCAAGTTGTTCGTCGACATATCCCAACAACATTACGAGACCCAATTAGATAGGGACCCAAATGTGAAGGTCATTTTCAACAGCAGACGGTCCCCGATGCTAGCCAGAAAGCACCCTGAATGCGCCAAAGACAGCTGAAAAATAAAGAGCGGGTCCATGACTCCTCTTTGCAGGAGGTTGGGGTTCCCGACGCCGTTAAACTCATATCGAAGGCTTAGAACCCTGCCCACCCATTATCATATTATTATAGTGGAATTAGTAGTTGTGAAGTTCCTCCCAACAATGTCGCTACCAGCAGCTCTGAAGGCCCTCCCTAGAGCACCCACGGGGGAATCCCCCTTGGGCATACAACAATCGTTCATGAGATATCCTCTTTTGATGCGAGTCACAGAAACCCTCTACGTGACCAGAAGATCGAGCAGCAAGAAGGCCCTCCACTTTCTGTGGTCCACCATGAAGGTACTCCTCGGGGTATATGATGAAAACACTGTCCATGAAGTGGGACCACAGAATATGATAGTAGTCCTCGCTATCATAGTCGCAACTGTGGAGGTCCTCCCCGCAGTGACGTCCCATCGCGACAAGAAGGCCCTCCCCTTGTCATGGCATGCCCTGAAGGTCCTCCCCATGGGTTAAGTTGAAACAACAATCCGCGCAGTTGGGAATCAGATCACAGTGGTAGCCCTCGCCACCCTGATAACGGAGGTCCTCCCCATAGAGACATCAAGAAATGAGAAGGACCTCCCCTCATTGCGGTACATTATGAAGGCCCTCCCCAGGGTGTTCCCCGTATATATTCTCCCTACGGTAGCTGTAATGGTAGTCCTCACCATTGCAGTAGTTTTGATGTTAGTCATCGCCATCACGGCCGCCATTGTGAAGTTCCTCCACACAGTGGCCCTGGGAAACAAGAAGGCCCTCCCCTTATCGCCACGTGTCTTGAAGTTCCTCCCTAGGATACACACCGAACGTTAAACCATGATGGTCATCCTCACCATGATTTCTGTTGTATCAAAGGCCCTCCCCGTAACAATGCTACACAACCAGAATGTCCTCCCCTTGCTGTGACACGCCTTGTAAGCCCTCCCCAGGGTATGCACTGCAAAAGTCCTCTATGCAGTGAGGTGTCAAGCTGTGATGGTATCCTTCGCCATCATGACCATCATTGTGGAGTTCCTCCCTATAGTGACATATCAAGTAGACAAGAAGGTCCTTCTCCTGCCAAATCAAGCACAGAAAATCCCTCAGATGCTGAGGCACTCAGAAGGACAAGATCAAGTATTTCAGATTCACAATTAGTCGCCAATCACATCCTTCTTCAATCCGGAGATGTTCCGGGGACACGTTCATCTTCTAAACCGTCTTGGAATCACCCACATGATGATTCAGCACCAAACAGCCCCACGACATGTGACCACACTATCGGTGGGCATCTCAGTTGGGCTGGCTAGGTAGAGGAGTCACTAAAGTATGAGTATGTCGACATGTTCCACTTGAGGAAACGACTGTCTAGGGATGATATACCAGTGATGTTTTGGAACACAACTACCTCTCAATTCGACATACCCATAGAATTGTCTGAAGAATATGTGAACGACATACTCTACAATATATGGACAACCCTCCACCAGCTTAAATCAAGATTCATGCCCTACGATGGATCTGTAGACCATGTCAATATGATAGGATACCTCCTACGTCACATCAACCTGGAATCTCTTCCTTCGGCATAGAAAAAGTGACCTGAGATGCGCAAAGGAAACATGGAGATAGCCTGCCTCTGTGCGCTGCACCAGCTACGCCGCCCCATTAGTGACGCACCAACGGGAGTCCATATCAGAGGATGGGGGGAACATGGAGCTTTGCATTTCAGTCCGCTCCCCACCTAGAAGAACATGTTTGGAATGGTGTCTCGCAACGTCATCACATCAATATGGAAATCGTGTGGTCTCATTGTTCATGAAAGGAAACACACCCAGCAGAGTCAGGCATTGAGTAAGTCCTAGAAGCGTCAGGCCTGACGGGAACTAGCCATTCAAGAACTCCTGAATCAGGCCACCGAGAGCTTATAACAGGCCTCTCGCCTAAGAGAGGACAATAAGCCATCTATGTCTGCCTCCCCAGAAGGGATTGATTTACAAAAGAACTCGTCACCAAACCCAGTTCAACAATGAATGGGGACACGCGGGATCAGGCAGGTAGAGATTGTAGCAGCCACTGCCGCAATCTAGGGTCAACCCCAGCCTGCAGGGCTGGGGGAATTTTTAACAACAAATGCTCCCGTAAGACCAATAAAAATGGCAAAACCCCAGCATCTAGGGAACAGAGCCAACCCCAGCCCTCAGGGTTGGGGGCATTATTAACCCCTCAACAACAACCTCCCCCACGAGAGCCAGTATTCTCTCATCTAGGGAGGATAGTCAGAAGAGGTGGTTTTCATCCTATCCCATCAATTGAATCATTATCCCCTCCAGTTGGAAGGCACATTGTAAGTTCGCATCAATGAACTCCCCTTTTCACCCTTCGTCAATATGTTCGAAGGAAATTCTGGTACGTGAAAGGCAAGGCCAGTAAAGGACGCCGAAGATTCTCTTCTGATTTAAAAGTTGACATATTCTTCGCCCCATGATATGGATCTATCAACGCCATAGAGGGTATCCCCACAGGTGAAACCGGAGATGATGCAAATCAGGATGGATCGGGAGATGATGGTTCCGGTTAGGCTGCTACCCACAATAAACCACCAGGTGTGCAGACCCGGAACCATATGACCGCTTTAAACATGAAATCCCCTTCAGGTAACCTTCCACCGCTTACCCTGTGAGTTTCCAACAAAGATAAGAACAAAATAATGGTTACCCTTAACCCTCCTCCTTCTCTCGATAAAGACGAGCTACTTATGCTTGAAGAGAGATTCTCTTGACAGGAAGAGGATATGAAATAATTGAGGCGGCTTAACACTAAACTACTCCAGAAGAACCATCTTATTTAAAGCACGTACCGAGAGGATCCACATCATGCACTCCTAGTAAGTGCACCTCAAAGACCAAGGTTTCCCCGACAAATGAAGCACGTTCAGGGATCTCGTCTAATGAGGCACCCAACCAGTCCAACTACATAAATGTGGATCTGGATGAATACCAAGACCTTACTCCACCCAGGAAGAAACCAGGGCAAGTATGTCTGAACCCTCCAAGGGTGTCCCGAACGACATATGTACCTTTGGTGCCGGCTGAGCCAGATCCTCGAGCAATGACTCATGTTGCACCTTCCCAAGACCAGGCCCAACAGGATGTAAATCAGGGTCTCACCAACACCATGGAGGCACTGATGGCTCGATTGGAAGTGACGGAGGGCCGACGCACTCCGGTACAGACAGAGCGGAAGCCCTACCCGAATTGGGTGAGCAACACACCTCCTCCTCCCAATTTTGGGAGCCTTATATTCCTTATCATCAATGGATCCGACTATCTAAAACAACATTTGATGTACTATGTATCTTATTGAAACCCTATGATGGGAACTCCAGAACAATAAGAAGTAGTAAAACTCAGATGCTTGATATGGACCTTGCAAGCATCTGCATTTGTCTGGTATACGATTCTACTAGCCTAGTCAATAAAAATCTGGGAAGACGTTCGACAGTAGTTCATGATCCACATCAGCACAACGTTTCCTAAGAAAATGGTCAGTGACCTCATGAACTGCAAGCAGAGGGAGAACGAGAGGTTCTCGGATTTCATCGCTAAATTTAATGGTCTGACCTACTCCCTGAACAGGCCAATTCCTCAAGATGAGTTGCTTGCTATATGCATCGAAAATCTTCAAGAAGAGCTGCGAACACCACTCATACTAGTGGAGTGCACCATTGGGTTCCGCCATCTCTCGGCCATTGCCCAAGGAATTGAGGACTCCTTGCAGCGGACCAATTTGACGTCCTGGATATCCTCACAGGCTCTTGCAAAGAGAATAGTCAGAGCTAAAGCATCCTCTGTCATGCTCAAACCAGCCTCTGTGCCTGCTCCACCGCTCATGCCTCCACCAAATCATCAAGGGCTCACTGAACATCAGCAGCCACCTCCTCCTAGGAAGGACGATCAGAGAGGTTCGAAGAAGAACCAGTTTGAGGAATGAAGACATAAAGAATACTCGTACTGAGAGGACCAAGTCAGCGGCTATTTCATTTCCACCATGAATTGAAACTTCATCCGCCTCCCTGAGTTGAGGAAACCTGAATAAGTTGGCCGCGATGACATGAAAGACTGTTGACCATACCGTAGAATGTTGGGGAAACAATTTGAGAATGCTTCATCTTCAAGGACCACCTGCAATGGATGCTAGACATCGGGTAGTTCGAGCTTGGACCAGCCCAATCCCACGTGACATATATTTCTACCACCGACTCCGATAAGGGGGAGGGAGGATAGGAAGTCACCAGAAAAAAAGGGTAGAGATTTGATAACTGGATGACTTGGAAGATTATCAACCAAGCCCAGGGCATACTCCGAGCTCCGCTACGGCAGCCAGTGTTGCCGCCAACAGACCATTATGCTGCACAAACAACAGTGTCAACCTCAAAACCCTCCATGATATAGTCATCCTGGTGTAATCCAGAAGGGAGGGGACAAGAGAAAGAGGAGAAATCCAGAACAAGACCGAAGTTAGCCCCGACACAGTCAAATTTCCTGCCCCCAAACATGGCGCCACAAGCACCGACCCACCAAACGAAACCATCAGGGACAACCAACCACGTTGACCTGTCAGGATATGAAGAGCCAATCTTTGGTTCCATCAATTTCATCCATCTTATGGAATCATCCACTGATGAAGGGTACTGTTATGAACCCGATTTCCCGAAATGAGGAGTCAGGATGAGGAATCGTAGAGGCAGGGGATACCAAGGGAGGTGCAGTCGCGACCGAAACCAACCGTACAGTTGGACCTCGGCCCAAACCATCAATATCATCGAAACCAGTAGGAGAACCCTTCAACAGACTCAACAAGATAAAGAATATCCCCCACCTCCACAAGCTTCCCCTTTGGCCTCATTATTCTGTGATACCCATCAGAGGAGGAACAAGAATCTACCCGACTTGTGCGTACAAACAGACCGGTCGTGCCAAGTCCCCAAAACGTGGGAACATCGTCGACATCTGACCCTACAGCGGGTCCTTCCTTGCCATGCACTCCAGCTCCCAAGCCACCAGCTAGAACTCTCCCGCCAGCGGAGAAGCAACGGCCGTTGGAGAAAAAGGACGACATCTTTAAGTAGGTAGCGTCAGTACCAGCCAAGCTGTCCATCCTGGAGGTCATAGGTTTGTCAACCGACCTCAGGGATGCACTTATAGAATCCTTTCTCATCCCCTATGAGTTTTAGGCCAAGTTAGCTACTGCCAAGATTTAGTAGATGGAGACTGGATCATCTGAATGCAATGTAGTAATTTCTATAACTGATATAGATGAATATGCCATCATGTAGGGACACTTCAAACCACTATATGTGTCTGGCATGCTAGATTATTTTGAGGTCTGTAAAGTCTTTATCGAAAAAATCTCTAGAGTTAACCTCCTTCCCCTACAGACAATCTATAAGTTGGGCTACAGTGAGGATGATTAAATTCCCTCAACCATACTTGGTCAAAGTTCATTGGGGCCCTCTCCCCACCATACTTGGTCAATGTTGTTCGACCTAAAACATCAGTAATTACATTTTTTACGGTGAGACTCTAAACGACTCACAAAAAGAGGCACAAATCCAATTAGGCCGAAAACCCAAAAAGGGAGACCTAATCCAAAGTCGGGAAACACCCACTGGGTCCACACTAAATGGGCCCAAGAAAAATTAGAGCATTAAAAGAAAAGACAAATAGTTTGTAGGATTTTTCTACAAAATCCTATCAA
This sequence comes from Viscum album, assembly GCA_963277665.1. Classification (NCBI taxonomy): domain Eukaryota; kingdom Viridiplantae; phylum Streptophyta; class Magnoliopsida; order Santalales; family Viscaceae; genus Viscum; species Viscum album. Next base: position 711,539,162 of record OY728163.1, on the reverse strand, counting down.
TAATAAAACTAAACTCGCTGGATACCATGGTCCAGGATAATTATATATTTGGTTTCTTGATTTATGATTAATTCTGATTCATTATGTTTTTATTTACACAACAATGGGTTTAGTAGCAATCAAATTTTACAGCAATAAAAGATTGATAGAGATTGTATTCTGTTTGATTAAAATGGATGGACATCCACAAGATGAGGTCTCTCCCTCATATTAAAAAGAAGAAGAAGATGGGTAAGAAAAACAGTGTGTACAATAATGGCTTAGATAGTCATAAAGGATCCTAACTCGCTCTCTCCATCAGATCAACAACTGTGCGGTGAATGTTGTTGCAATACAGCTCCAGCACGACCTTCTCCCAAGCCTCAACCTTAGCCACTGAACGAGTATGCACCACTATTGTTTGGAGATCGTTGATCTCATTACTGGTGGCTTGAAGATGACCAGTCATAGTTGATAATTGATTCCTCATCATCACTGCCTGTTCCTCACATTCATGCAACTCGTTGGATAGGATGACCGACTGATCTCGAGAGATCACCTCCTGCGTTGTCAGCTGATGGAGCTATATCATGGCTTCCTCCAAGGCTTAGGTCCCACAATGAGTGGCAGTGAGGTGAGCCAGTTTTCATTCACTAGTAGAAATTTCCTCATGGGCCATGACAACATTGCAAGCAAGAGAATGGAACTGCTGATAGTCAAAGACACCTGACCCCAAGCCTAGGAAGAGTTGTCGGAGAGCTTCGGTTTTAGTTTCCATCTCAGCTAGAAGAGTTTCGGCAACTATCTCACAAATCTGGGGCAAGTCCCACCTGTGCACTGCTTGGTGGTCCGCCATGACATGAGGATCTTTGGTATCCTAGATAGATAGCACGGAAACAAAGTCTAGTACTGCGATCAGCGCCGGTATGTGCGTGTTAGACGATGGTTCTGAGGCTAGAAGGGATGAAGCTTCTAACCCTATTTCGGGTTTGGGAACCAAGTTGCTGAGTCCGGTATCAGCTGGTAAAACTTTAGGAATTGTGTTTCCAGGACTCGAAGCCACAAGGTCATTCTCATCCACATCCATGAAGGTTGGGTCCATCTGATCTTCGGCTGTAGAGGGACTGGGAGAGGAAAATCCCCTAAGTCGCTTTGAATGACGAGCCATCAATTGATCCTCCCTCAGAGACGATGAGGAAGGTGTTGTAGGCACAATAGCCGCAATGACTCCTGACTTGGGAACCTGCTGGACAACCTTCTCCAATATACCATTAGGATAGTATTTTATCAATGTTTTTGCATATTCCAAGGAGAGGCTGGCTGCCGCTCCCATACCAGGAAAGAGAATTCTTGTATCATATCCCTCCCGCATCAGCACCATCCACCATTGACGGATAGTGGCTTGGTGAATTTTCTTGAGCCCGGGGAGGGGGAAAAGAAACTTGGAGTTTCACACATCCAAATTGGTGAGATAAATAATGGGGGGCATAAAAATCGCACAATGAATCCCCGTCCATTTGTGTGGACAAAAACTCTTTCGGCAGTGAAATCACGTAAGAGCGCTCCTCCAGGCTCCCCCGGTGGTTATCAACCTCAACGCAGGAAGGGGCATGGTAGGGAGTGAAGGAAAACTGGGAGAAGTCACTTAGAATCTTGATAACTTCGTCAGAACTGAGGTACATCAAACGAACCCCAACTATATTAAGCAGGGTAGGCCGAAAGGTAGGAAGCGGGAAGACTGTGTTATGACATTACCCATAACAGCGGTAGTGATTCTCTATCCAGCCGTATAAGAACTAAAATGGCCCACTTAGATGGTAGGGTGACCCACCCTCCTGCATTTTCCCCAGTAGTTCATAAATACGAGCCAAAGTGGGTATGGCCAAATTCACTGGACGTCCCTCTCCCAACTCAACGGCCATCATCAAAGTGCAAGCCCTAATTCCCGGGATAAGATGCCGAGAAGGGAATAAACACCCGCTCAGAAACATAGCAAACAGACCTGCTAGCCTGAGCATAGGCGGCACACTAGGGCGCACCTCGTAACCCCATGAAAGGTAATCAGATGCCTCCAGAACCGCCCAGTAGGAACCTGGGATGGATCGTGATTGTTTAGAAGGATGAGTCCTGGGGCGCATGATTTTTTGCGTAGGACCAGTGGTGTTCAAAAATAACCTTATCCAAGTGCTATAGAGAATAAGAGAGCGGGCACGCAAGGCCTGACCCAGCGATTGCTCCGCCATAATCAGCAGATCCCTCGACAATGAAGGCACTTGATCGACGTCGTCCCATGAACCATGAGTGGGAAGAAACTAATCGTACATCTCATCAATAATTGGGAGACCTCCCAATTGTTAGATGTCCCACAGACTGATGTCAGCATCACCATGGGCAAGGTGGAAAGTATTAGTTCTTGAACACCAGTGACTGAGCAGGTCAGGCAAGATTAGAGATGGTGGGTAAACATGAAATTGGGAAGCCCACACTGCAGAGTACAAATTGACTACTTCCAGCAACTCGGGAGATTCCCAAAAATGATGATGGACCCAAAAGGTCCAAGCCCAATCATTCAAGAAAATCCCACCAGACCGCGGATTTCATATAGAAATCCACCCCGAATCAGGGTCCACTCGAGCAAGGTTGATTTTGGATGGGTAAATTCTGAGGATAGCTTCTTGAGAGAAGTCTTGTGCGCACTGGTCACTTTGGGTCCAAACAGAACCTCTCAAAATGAAAGTGTCTTTCAGATCAAGATCAGAAATTATCTCCCCTGATTGGGCGAGGTTCACCTGAATACACTTCAGCGAGGCTTATAAGCAAGGTGATGGAAGACCTGAGAAAGTAGGATGTATAGAGACATCATCTTGTAGACCAAAGCCGTAAAGTGGTAGTCGATTTGATAGTTCATAGCTCAGGTTATCAGAAGAGATTAAGTCCGTCAAGACACCATCGTCAGGAATGATGGACCGACTAGGGTCATCTTCGATGCTCGCCACTATACGAATCATGGATAGACGTCCCCCTAAACCAGTGGGGAGAGGCACGACAGCTGGTCTTGGTGGAGGGAGAGGATGAACCATGTTTTTTCCCTGCATTATGAAGAAACCAGGAATATGGTTAGTCCGGAATAATCAAAAATGGACAAAAATACTAGCTTCATGGAAAATGAATTGAGAGGCCTTCGTGATAAGGTATTCATGTAGGAAACATAAAGTGGTTCACAATGACGGAATCCCGCATACCAACCCTACACGGAAGTGGTTCGTGGTATGTCGGCCCACGGGGTGTGGGCCATAAAACCGCGAACCAGGTTGCTCCATAGGATCCTAATCCCAAATTTACGTAATTTAGTTTGGAGGACTTATGAAATCTTTAAAATCAAGAAGACCTCATCTTATGAATCATCGAAACCGCGGAGCGAACTCCTCCGCGGCCCAACATGACATACTATTTAATTAACTAAAAGTATTGGTTCGCAGTTGGGAATGTGGTTCATGGGTGAAGGACACCGCGAAGGAGGAGTGATTCGTGGAAAGTGGCAGCTGGTTCACAGATGAGGTGTTTTGCGAAGGATCAGTTCGCGGAGACAAAATCGAGAGGGCTCTAGTTTAGTGATGAATCCGGAAAATGACAAAGGAAAGCCCCCCCCCCCCCCCCCCGAATTTATAGCCATTGTATCCTACTAGGTCCACCCCTCTACCACAAACCATCCAAGTTTTAGGACCACGCTGCATTGGAATGTCCTCCTATTCATTCTCATCGAACCCCATTTTGATGGGGGGCATTTGTAGGGTCCTGAAAAATCCTCAAAGGATAATCTTCCAAATTCCCCAAAAGAATTGCGGGGAAGAATGGAGAAAACTCAAAGCATGCACAAAGACGAACCAGTCCGCATGCCGGTCAAATGATGGAGCCACGTGGCCGGTTCCAGGAAGCACACCCTCTACGGATTATTGTCGTTCACAAAATGGATGCGTAGAGCCTCCACGGGTGCAAACCAGGACGAGCGCTGGACCGGTCCACCGTCACGAACTGCCCCCAACTGCGGACCGCCTCAACCGGCCTAGTCCTCATCCACTGTCCTTCGCAGAATGGAGACGGCGCCCTCTGTGGCCGCGAAGCACTCCCCAATATCGTTAGTTTCACAGGGGGAGATACGCTTGATGCCCCCACGAGTTGCGGATTGACCAGGTCATCTATGAATCAGGTTTTCTGTCCTGGGACTCTGCAAAAGGTGCCGCATTACCATAGATACATCATTTTTCACAGTCTATAAAAGTTGATCGAGGGGAAGATGATTGGAGGGGAATTGGAAAGGAATTGGAAGGAGATCGATCAGATTTGGGTGGATGGATTTTGAAGGAAGGCTTAGGATTTCACAAATAGGGAAGTTCTACTTCGCGATCTAGAGCAGGTATGAACATGGGAATGAACTAACAAGGAACCAAAGAATGCATAATAATTTGTTGAACCATGAACTTAAAATAGAAAATAAATGAAGACCGCGAACCATGGACCCTCCGCAGATGCACTCCCCACGGACCAGGGAGTTTATGCCCCTTTTATAATCTGTCTCAACGCGTAGCACCCTTCTATGCGGGCGAAGCCCTGACTGACAAACCCCCAACCAGCGCCACCCTTGGCCACCTTTGCTTGAATGGAACCCTCCACGAACCACCCTAGTACGCAGATCGAACCCGAAGCCACGAACCACCTTGGTTTGCGGGATGCTCACTGTTCCACAAACCACCCTGGTTCGCGGGATGCCCATCAGTCTGTGGACCACCTTGGTTCGCTAACGACCTCTCTAGCCACGTAGCACTTCCCTAACTGAAGGGAGCTTCCACCCATACCCCTGCATGACATGTCGTATCTTTCGGAGTTCCCATTCCCCAAGCCATATAAAATAATTCCAATCCACCCTGATCCTCCGTGACTCCCTCATTGGCCTACTCATCGGCCCCAAGCAAAGGTCCCCACCAGAGCCGCCAGACCTGTGTGGTGTAATCTTCAGACGCACCAACGTGCTGTTTTAATTTCACATACCCATGGTAAGCAGAGGTGAAGGGGTTTCCCCGACCCTTGATCAGATTTCCAAAGCATTCATGGGTTCACATTCCCACAGTAATGTGGAGTCTGAGCTATGGAGCCCCCTTTCTTCCCCTCCACATGTTAGGGCCGGGGCACTTCTCCCTTCTTCGAGGGTAGTAAATTACCCATTTGAAGGAAGCCCCCATGCACTTCGGAACATCCCCCGGGAACAAGAGAGGTGACAGGCACATGAGCACCTCTTTACCTCTCCCGCTGCACTTTGTCGCCCTGGGCGTCCATCCTGGAGTAATCCCCGACCTTATGGGTCGCTCCATTCGTAATCCCCACTCCACTTCTCATGGATGCACCATTCACGACGTGATCGTCTAGTCTCTACTGTCTCTTGTTTCTCACATAGAGCATGAATCACGTGGGCTTAGAATAAAAGCATCGACCATGAAATCCTCTTATGGGCCTCCTCAGAGTATAATCCCAAATCCATTGCTCGGGGCTGCCTCAGAGTGTAAGCCCCAAATTCATGTGAACAACAAGGACTTTGATTCCCCACCACTGGGATACATAAGAATCCTCCATGAGGTTCAAGCTCGATCACCAACAGACCATCGGGTCTATATTCATATCGGCTCTCTGAAACTCCTCTTCGAACTACGTGGACTTTGATCCTTGTCTCCTAGGAAGGATACGTAGGAAGCCTCCATGAAGTTCAAGCACAACAATTGGCTGATCCGACTATCTTCACATCGGTTCATCGCACCACTCCTAGTACCACCTCAATGGGTCCTGACTCCTCGAGGTCATTACTCAAACGAGGTATGGTAAACCTCGAGCATATATGTTTTTGAACCCCTATGATCTGCTGACCATTGCCCACCAGGAGAAGTCTGTGGATACTATGCTTGGGTATAAACCAAATATTTTCAAGCATATGAATACGTATTAAATCAATAAGATAGTCACAGAACATGCAATTATTTCCCCCAAAAAAGGGTTTTATGAGCCCAACTTCCCATCCTCTCGAACAATGTGAGTTCTTAAGCGTTGCTCACCAAACCTCCCAGCGAACGCCTGCCTTGGGAAAGTAGGTCCATGTGTCGTCGGATACGGAACCGTTGGGAGTTTCAAAACTGACCTAAAATGACTCTAAATATTAAATAATCTATGGGATAATTGGATTCACCAAAAATAGAACTAGGATATTATTTTTCTTTTCATGATCCTTTCATTTGGAATAATTTTTATGCAAGAATTTAATTGATTCTCTCAATGTAATAAGAACAATCTCATCCTTTGGTTGTGCATAGATCTAATTTCACTTAATCATTTACACATGGAAATTAATATTTAATATGTATTTTTTACCCCTGAAGCACTTTGGATAAATCATATTCCCAAAAAAATTTATTCCTCAAAATGTATACTGAAACCAAAATGGTTTTCCGAAGGTATCCAATATATCATACATTAACATTAAACAATAATATCCAATGTTCAATATAATTTATTAATACGTAAATATTTTTCCAAATAAATCTATCCAAATTAATAGTCTAAAAAGGTTTTTAAATTTTCAAAATCAATCGTAAAATCATATTTCCCAAACAATGTAATGTAGCACATATTGACACATACTGAATATTTGATCACCTTTAAACCCAAAATGAAAACCCTCATGCCTCAAAATAATTAATGAATAACTAATGTAGTACAATAATTATATATCACAATATATATATAACCATAATATAATAACATAATTATTGAACATAAATACATTAATTATTACACTTCGACCGTAGTAACATCATAACCTCGACCTTGATCTATTATTTTCTTCTGAGTTGTATTTTCTTAACACTTTGGATAAGTATTTCTCATAATGTACCATCTATATATAATTATAGAATTGCAGATTTAGAGGTTGTTTATTTCCCTTAAAATCAGGATCCTAGTGACATTTTTCTCCACACTTATAAAAAACTCCCATTCCATTCAGAAAAGTACCCGGATGTTTCTTCCCACAAATATCACATATGGTAAAATCCTTCTTTCCTTTTTTCCCTTCATTCGTCTCTTGCTACCCCATTCTATTCATATCTTTATTTACCTTAATGTTATATAACATAGAGAATTCCTCGTATATATTAATAGCACATGAGACTATAACTTTGTATGATGAGAATGGTTGTGAGACCAGTTCACATCAGAGGAATGGTTTAACCCCATAAAAGAATCAATCAATGTTACTTATTGGGTTACCTATGTAGTCTTCATCAAGTCTTGATATCCATGTGATTTTAGTATGATACATTGCAACATTATAATCCCATTTTTCACTAGACTATGAAATTTATTTTCAATATCATCTTTTTGTTCTCGAGGAAATTATTTTCTAAGAAAAGTTATATAAACTCCCTCCATTCCATATTTTGTACTTCTTCATCTTCCATCATGTTTTGAATTAATGGCTACCATTTATCTCTAATCTCCTGATGTATGATAAACTATCATGACAAAGATTTCAATTCTGTTGCATTCTCATGAAATAAATATCTTCTATATATATATATTATTCATTGTTCAACATTTAATTTATTTGTAGCCATGTTTAATGTTTGAGGGTGTTGTCTCATGAAGATCTCTAACATTGTTCCTCCACATTTTGAATAAGGCTTCTTCATATGGGTATGGTTATCATTCAAATCGTGATTTAGTTGTCCCAATATGGTTATAATTTGTTCATAAACATTGGATGCTCCTGCTCCAAAATCATTTTCATACATATGATGACAATCCTGACATGGATTACATGCGTTGATAAGATTTAAATTTCTTCCACAATGCGCCATTTCTAAAAAATTACATACAGTGGATTAGATCACAACATAATTTGTAATTGCAGAACTAGTTAATCACATAACCATAATTGAGAATTTATGTATAAATAATCTATAAATCAGAAAAACAGTTCCTTTGGGGACATAATTACTTTCAAATCATTCATAATGGGTTGTAAAGAAAATGATAATTATTCTAATTATATCCATTGGGTGTGTCAAAGCAGGTTCACCGTAATGCACATTATCCTATTCCAGGTTACCCTGAGTCAAGGACAGAACACCATGTAAATTTTTTACTCCAAGGTACATCATTTATATAACCATGTCCAATTTTAGGGTCTAGAAAAGCATGTTTTTTTAAAAGGTAATGCCTTGGTCAATGACCAAAGCACAATTTATTGATAAACAAAAGGATTACAAAAGAGTGAAAGATGCGATTTTTTTACAATCTCTATCAAATAGATATAATAAGTTAGCTGGCAGAGTTTCAAGACAAGTCAAGCTCTGTTGAACTACTTTGTTAGCGAGAGAATCAGCAATAACATTCGATTCATGGTAAGCATGAGTAGCTTTGTAATCAAACCCATGAACCGAGTTTAGAAATTTCATCCAAAGAGTGGTAAGCGGCCAGGAAATATGGGTGATTCCATTCCATATGGAATGAAAGATAGTGGTGGAATCACTTTCAATCCAAAGCTTTCTTTAGCCTCTTTGATGCACAAAATCAACAGCATGGATGATCCCCCAGTATATCAGCATCAAGAAATGAAGAATGACCACATCCAACATAAAACCAGCCCTGACACTGGAGAAATGAGTCTCTGAAGATGGCACCACAACTTTCAGGGCCTAGATTACCTTTGGAAGCACCATCCACATTCACTTTTATCCATCTTAGCATCGGTGATTTCAAGAATGCTTCAAAGAAACATTTGGAATTTGGGTATATACCAGGGAAACGGAGATGACGAAGGATCTAAAAGTCACCAACTGAGTTATTGCAAGAATATTTTTGAATTGAAGTGGCTTCATGAATTGCAATAAGAATCCAAGATTTTCCTACATTGAGACTAAATGAGTGATTTTTATGAATACGATCATTATGAGCGTACAAAATCTCATACAGGAGCTCCGCCACCACCGCAAGAAAAAAATTTTAACCTATAGAGAGGTATCATATCTAAAGCATTTTTTTATGAACAAACAAATAGAGTCAGATAAGGTCCATATGCAATAAAATAATTCAAGAACATAATTCCATAAAGTAGAGGCCATTGCACAATACAAGAAAAGATGATCAGCATCCTCCATGTGCTGATTACAGAAGTGACATTTAGAGAAGAGTTGAATGCTAAAAGCTTGTAGATAGGCTTCAATGGGTAATCTATTGTGAGAAATGCGCTAAATAAGGGAGAGCCTAGAAGGTTTGATCTAAGGCTTGTTAAATTGGCTCACCCGTTGAAAATTAGATTCATCCCCTGAAAAGAAATGATTATAGTAGTTTTTTGAGTCTAGGAAGCCATTTGGTGCAGGTTCCCAGACCAAGAAGTCACCATTTGGAAAAAAGGATGATTATCAATGATCTGCGCAATATTGTCAGGGAGGTCATGTATTTGATATTGAAGGACATATTTTATAGAATGAGTAGTATCTTCAACAATAATATTAGTAGGTAACAAAGAAATTAAGGGGTTACCACCCCATTTTCCACACCAAAAATTAATGGAAGAATCAGCACCAACCATCAATCTAGATTTTTCCATGATTTTGTGATATGAGTCCCTAATAGAGGGCCAGATCGAGGGGTTGATGTAATTAAAATTCCCATTCAATATTTTAAAGAGGAATCCATGATTCAAGAATCCAGAAGCTTTAGAGGTACAATTAATAATACGCCAAGTAAGACAGGCATGACGAGAATTATTGAAATTCTTTAATTTTTTTTACCAATGCCACCTTTATCAAGGGGTTTATAACAAGAATTATAAGGGATAGTGACAAGTTTCCTTTGAAAAGCTTTGAATTTTCTATCATAGGGTTATGATCCTTTATCTAATCATTCAAAATCTAATTTAAATGGTTGTTGTTAAACTTACCCTAATACCAACTATAATGCCCTGACCCCAGAATCTCGGATTTAGTGCATTATTTTAATATATTCACATGATTACAGGGAATTAAATTCCAATGGATCAATCAGTCCATCAGACATGGAAAATATATTACATACATGAATTTTACATCAAAATTTCAAACATAAAATAAAACCTAGATAATACTTTCAGAGTTACATTATTCTCCTAGATTAACCATGAATATAAATCTTAAGACACTTATTGTCATCATGAAAAAATAGAACATAAGTAAGGGGTGATCTCAGATTCTTAGTAAGGTTAAACAATACTATAGAATCTTTTATAAAAATCATAAAATTTTAAGGGATGTATAAAACTGACACACAAGACTTATAAACATAATCATGAACATAATATAGAAATAATAAATCAAATAATTACATTTAAACTTTCAGAAGGATATTATACTCTTTGAATATTCACATGTAATATCAATAACTAATCTTATAATGAGGTAATGTATAATTCCTGGCATCATAACTATGTCATTAAGGCCTCATTCCAAGACCATACATAACCATACCATCAATGCCTTATTCAAATACTCTTGTTTGACCCATGAGACATACTGATGCATCTAGTGGATATAGTGGGGCCGCCGTTCACTTACTACGTCTAATGAATTCATTATATGAATATGGTGAAGTAACATAAAAACTCATCTTATAACTAGCATAATAAATGTTAATAATTTAACCATAAACCCTGAATTCTATAAAAATAGCACATCCGCAATCTAGCATATCATAAAACCATAAATACAATAGGTAATATTGTATCGTAATAGATAAACCTCAATCATGCATAAAATCCAACAATGTATGTTGACATAGATGAAAATAATGTAACAAATTCATTAAAACTTTTTGAGAGAAATATCCTTTTTTATATTGAAATTATTTAAAAGCCAAATAAATTATAATAGATAAACTTTCTTATTAAAATAGCCTTGTATTATTGTAGCTAATTATTCAAAATGTTAAGGTGTCATAGCAGAGGAAACTACCTACTCACACTGAATATGTTAAATAACACTCTTTCCTTTTTTGTCAAAAAGTTCAGTAAGTAACTCATTTGGAAAACAACAGAATGATTCCATTCAAAATGTTTTATAAAAATTAAAACATAGGTAAAAATTAATATATGTAATTTCTAATAATTTTTTAAAATACATTTTATGATTCATGGACATTTGTGATAAATATATCCTAGTAGATACTTACATATAAATAATCTTGGATAATAAAGATATTGAGAAATTAACCCTTGCCTTATAATTTCCATTATTACAACATTCATTAAAATTTTGTATAATCGTTAAAGCATGTTATTAAATTATACTTGATCTATATCCATATATATTATATCATATATGATCCACTTATATTCTTTGGGTAATAATATTTTAGTATTACCTTTTTTTCAGGTGGTAACTGCTTCATTTTCATATTTCTATTTTGTCATATAAGTGACATTTGTTATGAATGATATGTATTTTATTCATATCCATAATTAAATTCAGACAATTATTATTATTTTTACTAATCATATAAATTTAAAAATCATTATTTTATATTTGACATTGATAATGAATCTCATCGCATTATGGAGATGGTAGGCCGTATATACGCATGAGCGATTATATCATTCACTTGATGGTTAAATAGTGTGGAATAGGATAGTATATTAATAATAAAAAGTAATTATCATGATATATTAATTATTTATATCCTCTATAATCATCATTTTATCAAAATAAATAAAGTATAAATGAAAAACAGTTTTCACTACGACGTGCAGATGGTAAGCCATACGTACGTAGAGTTGGTGGTATTGTTTTTAGTAGGATCGGTAAAATGCGTAATATGTTTAAACCATAATAATAATAAAATATAGAAATTTATATCATATTGTGGATATAAATTTTTTAATGAAAAAAGATTGTAATAGGAAGTATAATAATAAAATAAACTGAATTGAATTGGTAAACGAATTTCCTCTTCTTTAATTGTCTCCTTTTGATTCGCAAAAAATGACTCGTTGGGTTGGTTTTATGCCAAACATGTGGCCTATTGGATGATGTTAGGGATTTTTGGAGGACAATAGTGCAGGTTTTGGCCAATAAAAATGGCTTTAATGGAGTGAATTAAATAGAAGGAGAAGTTCCCTTTTATAAGAGAGGTGTGGGGTAATTTTGGATGATCTTAAAATATTAATTTATTATAAATTTATTTTCGGTCTCAAATGGTTCAAAATTGATATAGTTAGAGTATAAGATGAGTTTTTGTTTATAACCCCTCAAAAAATTAATTTATACATGTTTAGGACATAAAATCAACCGTAACTTTTGAATTAACCCTTTGAAAAGCAGTTTAACTCTTACAATGTCTTCTTGTTTTCTTATACTATATGGATAATATAGATACAATACAACTCCAAAAGAACCCCAATTGTATCATTTATTAAATATTTGATATTATAAATTTTATTTTTATAAACCTTATTTTTTTAATACTTTTATATAATTTAATAAAATTTTAATTATTTTAAAATATCATATATGTCAATTTTAATAATATTTAATATTTTCGATTTTAAAAAATATAAAACCAACATGATAACTTCATAAAAAATACATATAATATGTCACTAACATGTCTAATTTTTCTATAAAATCAATTTATGTCATTTATTAATTAAAATAATGTTTATTTTAATTTTTTAATATCATTTATTTCATATTTCTATTAATAAAATAATTTTTGTATCATTATTGTGTCATCATTAATGGTATTTATGTAATATTTAAAAAATATAAATAAATTTCTATGATGTAGGTACTAATTTTAACTTTTTATATTATATTTATAATCGACGTTATCTCAGGTTGATCACTATATTAATATTATTATGATTACATGAAACGAGAGTGTGACATTTTGTCACATTCATTAATTTTAATAAGATTAAGGTAATATTCATAGAAAAGGATCCATTAAATGATATAATTTCTCAAAATAGGTGATAAGGGTGTAAGTTAGTCATACAATATAATTTTTACATGTTTTGGGTAATTTTATAAAAAAATTGACATTTAAATACCCGATTTTCACTTTACCACGGTAATAATTTTTTTTATTAAAGTTACTATTCATAATACCTGAAAACAAAATGAACCTATTTATATAAATGGGAACCAATAATACCTAATATGTATTCAATTTTCCAAAATTTAAAAAACATATGTTTCAATAATTAATTTAAAATTAATCTCATTGTAGAAGTGAAAAAAGTTCTTTAAAAGTAAAAACATTGCATAAGATTGAAATTTTTTACATCATAATTCAAGGTAAAATTATAGTCAATGACAAAAATTATATTAAATTTTGAATATATATTCTATTTATACATTAAAAAAATTCAATAATATAACTTATCTACATAAATTATTTCAATGATAAATGTTTTTTTCAATTATAATTTTGTATATTTTTATTATTCTTCAAAACTAAAAACATATCAGAAAAATATCAAAAATTCATCCAAAGTAAATTTTTTTCCCATATCCAAATAATTTTTTATTTAATATTATTTAATGAATTTTCAAAAACTATATTTAAAATGGGTGCACCAACAAAAGGCAACAAAACTATATTTTTTGATAAATACATATTTTATCCATGAAAATGAAAATTTTCATATATAATGTCTAGAAAAATAAATTATAAGAATATTAGAATTATATGTAATTTAAAATATGGTTAATAATTTAGAAAATTTAATGGGTAGGTTATATATTGTATTAAATTATTTTATTTTACTAATATATGGGTATTCTGTAAAATCGATCCTTGCATGTAATGGAAGCTAACTCATTGTTGTGTGTAGCATATGATTAACAATGTTCTTTCTAAAATGAAATGAAGAAACAAAATTAAATTTATAATTTAAAATATTACAATGTCTCAGGGTGTTGCATAAATATCATTCCTCATATATTAAATTATACATTTAATTTATGAAAAATGTGTTCCTTATCATCAATTATCTGCATTGAGTAAATGATATAGATATATCAATATTACCCAGTTAATTAAATAACTATCAAAGTAAACCTACTATGTAAAAATGGTTTACTGTTTAAGAATTAATAATTCCCATTATTCAAGAATATAGATATCTAAGTGAACTAGAATTGAAAATGAAAAATGATCACAAGAAAACGATTGATTTAAGAGAAAGTAAACAATCACAAGAGAAAGTGAGATTCTACAATAAAAATTATTTTGTGCTAATTTTCGATTCAAATAAACTTGGATGAAATAATTCAAATTGATTATTAAAATACAATGAATTATTATGTAATAAAGATACTACATGACAATGGGAAATTATAGACACAATGAAAATGAAATAGTTGAATATCATTATAATATGCCACAATGAATGGAATGTGAGATAATGTCCCTGACCTCGCAATTCCTTTCGGTTAAACATCACTTATCCTTGTGTATAATTGTTTTAAAAATGTTATTAACTTATTTCAGATCCATTATAATATTAATAATATCACATATTCTTCTTTTATATCATATTATCACCAGTTTCTTATTAATATTTCATTATTTTCATTGTTTCGGGAGTTAATTGCCTTATTTTATCATTTTTTATTTTTCATGAAAGATTCCATTCGTGTATATTTTATATATTTTCATCATATACAAATAAATAATAATTAAAAAATAATAATATGTGTACATCAATTATAATTTTAATAAAAATGATGAAAAATCATTTTGGGAAATGAGGTATGTTACAATCAAGGAGATGGTACGTTGTATAAACACATGAGTAATGTTTCCATTTTTTCAATGAATAGTAATGGAAAGTGTTATGTAATATTTTACTATTCCATAATGATAATAATATTATTAATTACATATTAGTTCTATAAATATATGTATACATGTCATTCATGTGGAGTGGAGATGAAAATAAAGTTACATATCTTCTTGAAGGTGGTAGTCCACACGTACATGAACAACATTATAATATGTAAATGGAAAAAATACAAGAAATAAAATGAAATATTATCTATTCAGAATGATAAATATTTCATAATTATCATTATTATTCCATGCAGATCACAAAAATTCAATTATGTTATCCTTGTTACATTCTATATAAAGTGTTATTGAAATAAAAATCACATCTCTTCACGATGCATTCATACACCATACACAAGAGTGTCATTATTGTATCCCCTATAGAATGGAATTTAAAAAAAGGTATAATTATATTTTTAATAGAAAATATATATTTTATATCCATCATCACACCCAACCGAGAGTATAACATCCTGATATTTTAATAGGAAACACTATATTAGATTGCGTATAAGATACATAAGCCCAAGCTTAAACAAGAAATGGATTCTTATTATTTAAATATTACAACTATAAAAAATCCATTAAATCTGAAATAATAAATAGTATCATTGTAATTATAAAATACTTATTGGTATTACTCATATAAAATGTACTAATTAATTACATTTAATTAAGTATTAAATTTTATGAAAAATCATTGTATTCTTTCGAAAAATACATTTTATCATAAATATTTTTTATTGTTTTTTGGACAAATAATATAATTAATTTTGATATTTTATAAAATTTATTTTATAAAATATATTTTTTAAAATAAATTTCATTTTTGAAATTATCATATCCAAATTTTCCTATAGTTAAATGTTAATAATTTTCTAAAAAGGTTGATTTTTTAATGAATAATGAAAATATCAATTTTTATACAAAATTATATTTTTCAAAGTATTTAAAAGTTAAAAAAATAATGTTGATTTTTTATATTTTATTTTTTATTAACTAATTTATATATATAATTGTAGAATTATTTATTTTTGATTTTTTTTAAACTGGAATTTAGTATCAAAAATATTTTTTGTTCAAAAAATGCATTTTTCTGAAAAGAAATCATTGAATTTTCACAATATAATTATATATTAAATGATACAACATTTTTGTTATAAATTCTACAAAATTTATTCTATATTTTTACTAAACTGGTAAAAAATTTATAAATATTACTTTTTAATTCAATTCAAAATGAATTGTATCCTTGTTAATTTTTATTACCACACTAAGGGGTAAATTAGGTAATTAGAGGTAAAAACTAAAATTAGAAGGACTAAATAATTATCCTAAAACATTCCCAAATTATATTGGATGATTTATATTTGATAATAGTTATCCACATATCAAAATTATAACCTCTGGATGCCACTCGAATGAGAGTATGACATTTATAATGTTTATTTAAATAAAAGTAAAATGTGGTATACTCATATTTTTAATAAATATATTTTCTTTAATATAGGACTACCCTAGATATAACTTCGACTATAAATATTAATTTTAAATATAAAATATTTTTCTAAATCATGGAATTATTTTTATAATTTTTAGTGATGAATTAATTAAAATAAATATAGACACAACACTGATGAAGTAATTATTCAATTAATGGAAAAAATAAAATAGATGTTTTTTAAAATATTAAAATAAATATAAATTGAGACACTTAATTGAATCCATGAATTTCATAGATGTATTTTATATGTTAGGGATTTATTAAAATATTGTTTTGTGATGTTAACTTGTTTTTGGATATTTTTAAAATTAAAATAAACGAATATTTTTTAAATTGACAATAATGATATCTTAAAATAAATGGTATTTTCATACGTGATATAAAATTTCTTAAAATATTAAATTTGAAAAAAAAACATTATATGTATTAAAATTTTATCCATGATTCATTTATGCATCATTTTTCATTTTATATACCTTATATTTATCCATAATGAGTGAAAATCCATGTTATCATGGTAAGAGTTAAAAGGGTTAAAAAGGATTAAAATTAAATAATAATGTTGTTAATGTGACATAACCTTGTATAAAATTTATTTTAAGATATAATTATATCCCATACGAATCATATATTTTAAACTAATCACTCAGGATAATTTTTTAATTGAAAAATATTTTATATTAATTTAATAATTCTTGAAATTCTAAGAGTGCCCCTCCCCTCTCTTATGATAGGGAACATAATCTTCTATTTTGATCACACATTAAAACATATTTATATATGAAATTATCTTCTAAATTACCTTCATATAATCTTTTCCTACAATTTATATGCGTTATTTTACGTATAACACCAACCATAGTGGTATTAATGTGTTAAGCAATGAGATTTTTAAAATAATAGAAATTATTTTTAATCATGTGTTTCTGTTCAATTTCTTTTTACTATTCATTAAATCTTATTCAACAATGATAAAATAAAAAAATCTAGTATCATAAATATAATTTTTTATTTTATTTTAGTTTTAGACCCATATCCATCTAGTCTTCCATAAAATGTGAAAAATATTCATCATCAGTGTGTATGGTGAACAACCGCCTGATGAAATGATGAAATTCATTTTCAATCACTATATCTCAATACAGGTTATAATTATTGAATTAAAAGTCTATATATATTATTCAGGAAATATTTATTATTCTATAATGTTAATATATCATTTACATTCTTACCTTTCCATATGTAGAGAAATGGTAACGTCGTTCATGTGTACGTGTGAATTGTCACCTCCACGAACCGATGTGATTAATTTTTTCATCACCAGATCACATGGATGATAAAAATATATATATTTTAATGATTAATATGATAATAATTATATTATGATAATTCTATAATGATAAATTAAAACTTATCTTCGTTACATAATGATCACTATAAAATGGAAATGTTACCCATGTACACGTATGACCTACCATCTCCAAGATTATGATAGAGTTCATTTCTCAATACCATGTTTTATGGATGTATTTAATACAATAATTTATGTTTAATAATTTTTATTATTTCATAAATATTATTATTTATATTTTGTAATACTATCTACTTTGACTATAAAAATCATACCAGAGTCATATTTGGATTAAAGTACCAAATATAGTCCAAAAAGATGATGTAAACATGAATAATTCAGTAATTATAAATGTAAATAACTAATATAAAAGAAACAATATATATATATAAGGATATCAAGAATATATTTATTAACATATTTTCATTATTTAGGATAATAAATAATTTACATGAACATTCATAATCAAGGTAAGTGACTTTGTCTCAATTTTCTTCCATTGAGGCATATTTTTTATGTTATTCACCTAAATTCTTTTTTGAGGTGTGCATAACTCCCCATTGATATTTCATGTCCTGGATTGTTTTATTCTACAAATATTTACAGTTTTTTTAAATTTTACATTTTAATATGGAATATTATTCGATTGATTAAAAATTGGTAAGGGATTTCTTAACTCAATTTTCATTTATTGGGTTAAACATATAATTCATTTATATTCTCATGTCAAGATTCTGTGTGAAAAAATCTTTGATTATAATATCATTTTATTTCCACTTTTTTATGTGCATTTATGGTGACTACACATTTCCTATTAATATTATTATAACTCAATTCAATTATTTTATCATTGTATGGGAATCTTTAACCAAAACATCCTTTTAAATGTTTTAATGATTATTTTTTTAAATATTTCCCATTTTGTACATGTTTTTAAATGATTATTAAAAAATAATTTTTATGATCATTAATTTTTTGAAAAATGAATTTTCAAATTTATCTCAAATTTTAAAAAAAAAATATATTGATCATTTTCAGGTTTTATGTATGAGGTCAGATCAAATCATAACATTTTCATTCGTGATACGATTTCTCTCCCTTTACCTAAATTTACCAATTAATTATATTTACACACTTCTCTTACATTCTGTTTATATTTACTAAACAAAATTATGTATCTTGTTTCAACTTTAAATTTTAGTGAATTACATTTTTTAATGTTCCCGTCTCAATTCCTCTCAATGATCAAACCCTATTAATGGGAACTTCCCTTTTTCTTACCCATTGTAAATTACACTTCACAAACTATTTTAAGACTCCAACTATTTTTGTCTAAAAATAAATCAATTAACCATGGAAAAATATATGAGTTTATTTATGGTTTTAGGGAAATAATTATTCTAGTATCCTATTTAAAGACTCTTTGTTCATTTCCTTAAAATTTTTCTTATATGGAAAATTTGTAAAATTTCCTATCCATTCGATTTATTATTTTTAAATTTTGTTGGACATCATTATTCATGATCTATTATTATTTTTTCCATTAGGAATGTCGAGGTATTATTTATATTCTTTCTTCCGTGGATCCCATTATTGTATGTTCTTTTTTTATTCCTTATGAAGTTATTACAAAACCAATTTATTTCCATGGGTAACCCTTATGCTTATTCCTTATATTGGATTCATCATGTTCAAGACTTTTTCATGAACATGTTATGACATATGTACCTAGATATCATTCCAATGCATTAGGTAATAATTTTTATTAAGAGACATCATTGGATTAGGGATTAAACAAAATTCATTATAAGACTTTATCCACCATGTGATATAGTCTTAGAAGTTTTACTTGACTCATCATTATATCTTGTTATATGTTGTTTACAGTTTCCTATGATTCCATGATCATCATATTTTGTGTTCTATATATCATTCTTCAATATGTTTATTCATGATCCTTACCTTTAATGTTATTGAATTATTCCTTATAACTCATGTGTTATGTTGTATTATCATGTTTATTCTCTTACTGATCTTTTTTTATCATCACATGTTTTAATTATTTTTCAAAAAATATTAAATTTTGGTAAGGACAAAAAAGATTTCATGATTATAGTATAAAAAATTTATCATGAAAAAAATAAAGTACTTTTTTAAAATGGGTTCCTTTTGTTGAAAATGGATATTTATTATAAGTGTCCACTAATAATGTATAGAATTTTTTCTGTATATTTTTATCCTATTTCTCTAAACATATAATTCAAAAAGATAATTGGAAAGAAAGAAGGTAAATTCTAATCTAATTTCACAATAATATTATTTGTTTATCATCGGGTCCTTACAATTTGTTTCGGTGTAGGATTTGGATAACTTTAGATATTATTAGGATGTTTTCATGTGAGCTAATTTTAAGAGATAGGGATACCAGCATGAGTTTATAATTATAAGTCTGATCATATGAATAATGTTTTAGGAAACACTCTAAGGATATAATTTAGAAATTTTGTTTTGACTAATGATATTAATGGAAGCATTATTTTTTATAAAATTATGGGTTATTACATTTTGTGCTGAAAATGCATTGGTACGAAGTATTATTTTAGGTTAAAACATTTCTTAAATGTTGAATATGTTGAGGTAATTTGTTATGCTATATCTTATGTTTCTGGCATTAAATAAGGATTTTATTAAAATTTCTTTATAAAAATAACATCATGTAAACTATGTGAAGACATATCATGTCTTCAAAGGTCAGGGGAACTGAACACTAAAATGAATGATTATAATGTTGTATATCCTACCATTGGCCTACTTGAAGTGTAGATCAATATGAATTTTTTGTTTTAGTATTAAAATAATATAGATAAATAATATTTTGATTTTGGTGACATGTGTTTTGTCAATTGATTCTCATTTGACCGGAAAATGATTTGGTTATTAGGTGATTAATGTTATTCCTAAATACATTCACTATATTAAGAACCCAATATAATCTAGGAAAACAGAATACTTTGGGATTTTATTTGAGGATTAAATTTTGAATTATATTTTGGGAAAATATATTATTTTACTATGGATTTAAGGTGATTCAGTTTATTTATGAAAACTATATGGTCCAAAAGGGACTGAAATACACTAATATATGGATTGGGGGTCAATCTGTGGATGGATATTTATTCTAAAATTCATTGTTAACAAATAAATATCAACTAGTTTATTATATGGGTAACATTGTTTTCCCATTAGTGTTTATGTTGATCTTATTATTTCATATTTTATCTGATGATGGTTCATATAATGTAAATTAATAAATCAAGAACAATGACACATATATTTTTACTTGGTTCACCCAGGGTAGGCGTTATCCACGGATAATACAAAGAAAATGAACCATTGTACCAAATCTACATAATCTCATTGTCAATAAAATGTTCAATATAGATCACTTCTATACCAAATATCACAACCTTATAGGATTATGGGATACCTCACTACTTACCAAGTGTCACTTCCTTGAACATTCATTCGATGGATTACTACTAATGGAAACGTTCACCTTTTTCCTCTTCCTTTTCTCACTACATGAAAGGGATTCACAAACTATTTGTGTACATGTAGGTCCACTCATCAGAAATATTTAATGAATCCCCGATTATAGGTAGATTATCTATTGATGTTCTTTCTTGGATGCTTTTTTAATTCTATGAAAATTCTTAAATTCATCACTTCCACATTGTAGACAACTAGAACAAACTTATCTTTAATGTTCAAACAAAAATTACTACATATTTGGCTCTATAAATGTCTTAAATATATGAAAAGTCTTCTTTTAACTTCCTTCAATATAGTAGGGGATAAACTCTTTAGGAAAATATTGTCGAATGATGCAGAACCTATGTCAAATTCTTTTTCTTCTTAAAAATTTAGATATGACAATGATAATGTTTACAGGGTAATCCTGGTATGTATGTCCTTGAGAAAAAACATTAGAATACTCTCATACATAGTTTTACTATGAATCTCTATTTTCACCTGGTAGATAATGTATACATTTTCATGTATCAATTTCCTTGTGAAGAGACCTTTCATAAAAACAACATTCTCCTTCACGCGCAACCTGGATTCCATCACGAGGTTCCTTGCACCACACACCATGATATTTTTTTTATTACCGCCTATAATCCAAACACCACCTCTTCATGGTTATACATATCTTCTTCATGGTTGGACTTTTCTTCCTAGACAGACAATGTTTCGAGAATAACCGACCTTTATGATCTATAATTACCCACAAAAAAACCACTTCCACAATCTATACCTCTATGAAATCCTCCAATATAAAGCACTATCTCTTATATGGAATACAACCTTCACCAAATAATTTATCCTTTTAAGAATACCTCTTTCATGGAATACATCTTTATCATAACACATTCAAACATAGCTGAATTCTCACAGCGATAATCCTCAATGATAAAATATTCCCATAACTAATGATCTTATTGGGGGAATTTATATAGGAATATAGACTTGGAAAAACAACTAATCATAATTACTAAAAACTATTTTATGGTATATATTTCACCGTGATATTTCTATGTGGTCCCCCTAGCATAATTAATCATTTTCATCTCCCCTTAAATCAATGTCTTCCCACAAATGACGCACCTCCTATGAAATGGTCCCACAACGTGATTCACGTAGCACATAACCCTATGTGAAACTTCAAACCTCATCCTTTGACTAAAAAATTTCAATCCCATTCATAGAACATGTAGTCTTCTATATGATCCTCATAGAACTACTATGAGGGGAAATTTATTTTTTATATTTCCCTTCACTTTTCTGCAACCCTTCTTTGATTTCCACATAGTGTAGTTGTGCTACTACGAGGTCCTCAAACTCCATGTTCTGTGAGCTATAATCCAATAACTATTTTAGATTCTATATGTTTATCCAAAAATGATATGTGTAAAACTTCCCTTTTCCATAAAAAATCATTATTTTTTATTTCCAAAAATTAGAAAACCCCTTGAAAACTACATCAAATTCAAAACATCTACTTCAACAACACCAATAATACAGTAATTTAGTCAACTACCCTTTTCAACAAACACAAAAAACCCAAAAACAAAATAATGAAACCATGAGATATTTTTTCCAAAATAAATGGTTACATTATCTAGAATATTATTAAGTAAATTAATTTTTCATCATGAGACTTCAAGAGTAATGATGTTACTTGAAGATAAATGTTTAAATATATCTTGTAAGAGAATGTGACCATATCCTTAATATAATTGGATTTAAATCTTATTATACATTATTTTTAATTAACTGTAAGGATATTTTAATGATTTATATAGAATATTGGGTATTACTATTGAATTTTATAGAATAAAATTATTTTTTATTTATTTAATTCTTTATTATTATTGGGAATTACCTCATATTATCCTAAAAACTTTAGATTTAGTTAAAAGTTCATGAAAATAAAAATATATTGTTAATATTTTGGGAATTATGTGATATTATAGAAGTTTATTCACATGATTCTCCCATAATAAATTCATATTTAATTATCATCATTTTGGGAAAAAGATGTGTATATAGTGGAAATTTATTAAAGGATAAAACACTAATTTTCACGTAATTAAGTAACCTTATATTAAATGTTTATAAATTAAATAAATTCCATAACATTATGAAAAGGATTTTAAATCAAAATGTTATCTATTTATTTTTTTTACTAAGAAATCAATGGCCTCTGAACCTATCACAGACTTAGTGTTTTGTGATAGTTAACTTTATAATGAACATGTTTTCTATCACTCTCTAGCAAAACATGATAGTTTGTTTTCACATATATGTTCATGTTTTCTTACATTAAATCCTAGGATGTGTTATCCCAAGTGACCTTTGTACATAACATTAATTATTTTTAAGTGGCAGTCTTATTAATCTTGTTTTTATTTGGTTTTTCAAAAATGTATTTTGAAAAGTCAAACCACAGTTCATGAGCTTGAATTCAAAATTATGATGATACAATTTCCTAAAGTGAATTTGAACATGACATACTAATATTTTAAAATCATATAAAATGTATGATAGTGTACTAGATATATAACACCAACCCTAAAAAACAATTAAATCCAATTATTTAAATATAACCATTATAACCTAGCCATTAAACTTGTGGGAATAAATAGTATTAATAAAATTAGAATATATTTAACGGTCATTCTAAATATTTATTAATTAATAAATTATTTTTAAATGAATAATTTTCTTTAATAAATGTAATTAAATTCTTTAAAAATATATTTTCATCAGGAATATTTTGATTTATTTTAATTTCAAAAGAATATTGTTAATTTTGAGATATTATAGAAACTTTATTTCATAAAATTAAAATTATTTTTTAAATCATCATATAAAAATTTATTATGTTAAAATATTGATTATTTCTAAAATTATTTATTTTTTAATAAGTGTTGAAAATATAGATTTTTAATTAAAATTATATTTTTAATGTATTTACCAGGTAAAATTTAGGATTTGGATTCCTATTAATTTTTAATTAATTTATTTTCATATAGAATAATCCAAAAATTTATTTTGAAATGGATTTCAAACATCAATTTAGTATAAAAATATTTTATGTTGAAAAAAGATATTTAAAAAAATTTATTTTTCATTGCATTTCAATGATTTAATTAAAAACTAAATTACTCAACTTCGATCTTTCAGATTTTTTAAAATATATTCCAAATTTTAATTCAGGAGGTTGAAATTAACTAAATATGTCCATTTAATTCTTTTCCAATATGAATTGTAACCATGGAAATTTTTATAATCATAGCAAAGGGTAAATCGGGTAACTAAGGGTAAAAATATAATTATATGGACTAAAAAATGACCCAAACACATGCCCTAGTTCTATTGGATGAGTTATCTGTGACCAAAATCATCTAAGGATTAAATTTATAACCATTTTAAGACACTTGGATTTAATTATGACATTTATAATATTTTATTTAATAAAAAGTCAGAGATGCCATACTCTTACTTTTAATAACTATATAATTTTTAATATATGTTTATAAAAAAAATAAATTATCATTTAAATAGTATACATAAATCTAAATTATTTAACTAAATCATGGTAATTTACTTTTTATTTTTACTGATAAAATAATTAAAATAAATTGTGGGACAATGCTGAGGGAGAAATTATTTAATTATTGAAATCATTAGATAAATGTTATTAAAAATATTTAAATAAAACAACATTGATATAATTAATATAATAAATTAATTTTACTTATTCATTTGAAATGTTATTGGTTTATTAAAATATTTGGTTCACAGTTAACTTTTTTTTGGATATATTCTAAAGTCAATGCAATGAAAAGTGTTTTAATTAGCATTACTAATATTTTAAAATAAATAATATTTTTTAAAAGGATATAAAATTACTAAAACAATTAATTATTCTGTATAATAGTTATGGGCTTAAAAATATCATCTATGATTCATTTATGAATATTTTTTCATTTTATATTAACTATATAAAACCATAATAATTAAAAATCTATGTTGTCATGGTAAGAGTTAGAACTGTCAAATAAGGGTTAAAATCTAATGATATGGGTAATAATGTGACCTAATATTTTCAAAAATATTATTTTAGGACATCATTTATACATATACTAATACTATATTAAAAATAACTCAATTTAGATCGATTTTTACTACAAATATAAAATATATTAAGATAATATTTTAAGAAATTCCAAGAGATCCCCTCTCCTCTCTTTTAAATGGGAACTTATTCTTCACTTTTGAAAGAAATTAAAAACATATTTGGGTAATCCAATATATAAATAAATAATTTCCTATAATCTATTACCACATTATAGAGGCTTTACCTTAGGCATAACACGAACCATAGTGGACTTAAGGCGTTATAAAATTGAGATTGTCTGTAGAAGATATATTATTTTTAATCAAGTCTTTCTGTTTTGTTTCTCCATCCAATTCCTTAAAATATTTTTCAACGATGACTAAAAAATAAATCTAGTATCTTGAACATTCAAATATTTTATTATGTTAGTTTCATGACCCATATCTATCTCTCATTCCATCAAATGGGGAAATAAGTGATCGTCTGTCTGTACATAAGACTACCGCCATACGAACTGATTAAATTCATTTTCCATAACTATCCATAAATACTCATTATAATTATCAATTTAAAAGTTTATATATTAAATTTATGACATATTAATTACTATTTTAAAATAACATATCATTTAAATTCTTACCTTTCCAAACACATAAAAATGATAATATTGTTCATACGTACCTGTGAATTATCATCTCCACGAAGTGATTTGAATTTTTTTTCATCACCACATCACATGGAATATATATATAAAAGTATATTTAAATGGTTAATATGATAATAATTATATAATTATGATTATTGGAAAACAACATAATTCTTTCCTTCATTCTATGGTGATCATTGAAAAATTGAAACGTTACTCATGTTTATGTACGACCAACCATCTCCATGATTGTAGCGAAATTCATTTATCAAAACCACATTAAATATGTGGATTAAAATTTATAATTTTTTATAAACATTATTATTATATCATGAATATTATTCTAAATATTATAGAATATTTACTATTCTGACTAAGGAGATCATAACAAATCCATTTTTGAACTCAGGTACAAAATATCATCAAAATATTTGATGTGAACTTAAATAATTATGTAATTATAACATGGTAATAATTGATATAAAAGAAATAATAAACATGAAAACTTTTTTTAGAAAATTAAAACTACCCTATGTTTATTATTTAATATTATAATGAATGAATGTGATGAGTTGGACTCAAGGTTTGTGAGTTTGTCTCAATTTTCTTTCGTTGACACATATTTTTGATGTTATGAAACTATATTATTTTTTGAGGTGTATATAATTGCCCATTAACGTGTTATATATTGAATTTATTTATTCTCATGATATTTAATTTTTTTTATTGATAAAATTTCATATGGAATATGATATTACTGATTAAAAGTTTTTAGTGGATTTCCTAACTCAATTTCCATTTATTGGGTTAAATTTATAATTAATTGATTATTTTATGATAATATTATGTTTAAAAATCCCTTTTATTATCATATAATTTTATTTATTTTATTTCTATGTGTATTGTAGTGAATAAACATTTTTAATATATTATATTAATTCTCAATTTATTTATATGAGCCTTTTGTGGGACCCTTTACCAAACACATCCTT
This sequence comes from Viscum album, assembly GCA_963277665.1. Lineage (NCBI taxonomy): Eukaryota > Viridiplantae > Streptophyta > Magnoliopsida > Santalales > Viscaceae > Viscum > Viscum album. The sequence goes on along the minus strand of OY728163.1, from coordinate 711,512,093 downwards.
TGAAATGTATTAATGATTTATTTTATATATATTTCACATTTATGTGACGGTTTTCAAAATTATATTAAAAAATAAATTTATATGTACATTATTTTTTAAAAAAATTGAATTCTATAATTTCTCTCATTTTTTAAAAAAATGATCTTTTTCATGTTTTATTTTAAGGAACATTTTGAATCATTATATTTTCATTGGGTTATGCTTTCTATATCTTTACCACAATTTATCACTTGATTGTTTTCATAATAATATTATACCTTATCTGAATATTTACAAAAAATATGTATTTATAAAATTTCCTCATTTTTTGGTGGGGAATTATATGTTTCTAAAATGTTCTTTTCTCAATTACTCTCAATGAGAACACCCGAATAATGGTAACATTTCCATTTATTAACCATTTTCATGCACAAATAATAAAATATTTTAAGCCTAAATTCTTTTTATAAAAATTTCACCAATTATGATGAATAAATATTTTAGTCTATTTTTGTTTTTATGAGAATTATTTTTCATTTTTTCACTTTAATGAATCTTTATTATTTTCAATGTAATCATGCTTATGTAGAACATTTATAATGTTTCCCAACAACTCCATTTCTTGTTTTCAATTAAATTCGACATTATTATTGATGATCATTTTCATTTTTCATTTATTAATTTCCAATAATTATTAAAATCGCTTATTTCATGGATAAAATTGTTATAGGCTCTTTGATAGTGTCGTAAGACATGATTATGGTGTTCATTTCATTCCATGGGAAACCCTAATGATTATTACTTGTGTTGGATTATTTATGTGGAATACATATGAATGAAAATTTTATGATGGGTGTTACCAAATATAACTCAAATACAATGGGAGATTTTAGGTCTCATTGATATTTCATGGGATTGTGGAGTAAACCTAATATATTATGGGACTCTATCCTCAATGTGGTATAGTCATGGCAGTTATCCATGACTCTTTTTTATATCATGTTACATGTTTATTCCACTTTTCTATTTTTCAATGATAATAATACACAATTTCCAATAGTTCATGGTTTATTTTTTTTCATGATCCATAATTTTTAGGAAATAATATTATTATTTCTAACTCATGTGTTATAATTTATTCTCATGTTTATTCCTTACTATGATTTGTGTGATCATACCATGTTTAAAAATAATTTTCACATATAATAAATTTTAGTAAGGAAAAATAATATTTCATGATGAAATTATTTATGTTGTGTTATGAAAATAAATCATGTATTTTAAAAGTGTTTCCCTTACTGGAAAATGGATATAGATTATAAGTGTCAACATGTAATGCGTGTGTTTACTAGGTATGTGTGTATCCTAGTTTGATAAAACAGTAATCCTAAAAGATCATTGAGAAAAAATATATTAAAATATATACTGAATTCACTGTAATATGATTTTTAAGGTTTTTTCATTAAATTGAAAGGTGGTAATGTAAAAAACGAATGAAATTGCTTTGTGAGGCAGTAGTCCGTCATAAACACAAATATTTATTTCATAACCCATTTGATGGAAGTGGAGATGGTTTTAAGTCATGTAAAAAAAATTAAAAACAAATTAAGAATATAGAATATACTGAGGTTATTATAATAGGATGAATTAACAATATTTTAAGGAGGAGGATGAATAAATAAATAAAATCTCATTGAAGAAAATTACCTCTTCTTTGGGTAACATCCTTAGGATTTCACCAAAATCATTCTCATGATAGATTTATGACCAATATAAGCCTTATATTGTTATAAGTTATAAGATGGTATGGGATTTGAGTAGGTATTTTACAATCAGAATGGGTTTGACTGTGTGAAGAAGAAAGGATAAGGGTGACCTTTTATAAGTCAGGTGAATGGAACACTTGTAGTTTTTGAAAATAAAACTTTTTACCAACGTTTTTACACATGAAAAAAATGGTCAGAAGGAGTATTCATGATCCTAAGACATAATATGTTTGACATAAGGCAATAAATAATATTTTAGACATTATTTTAGGTCATTTTAACAATTATTTATTTTGTTTAACCCCTGTTAAATATATTTTTACCTTAACAACATTATATATTATTTTTGGTTTTTACAATTAATTATGGTCCAAAATTAAGAAGGCCTTATTATATAATAAAAATTATGATGATTAAATATATTGATTAGATATTTTTAAATACCTATTTTATATGGAGAAAATTGTAATTTAATGTTAAAATATCATATGTCCTGAGAAAGATGGATTCTAAATTTAAAAATGTAAAAAAGATTATAATGTTTTTACTTTAAAATTCAATATAAAAATTATTCAAATAACTCTAATTGAAATAATGGATATATAATTGAACTGATATAACTTTTAAAAAAAATCAATATATTATTTAGCTTTCTAAATTATATAAAAGAAAAGGAATTTTGAGATTAAAATTCTATATGTTTTACTATTCATAATAAAATGAAACATTCAAAAAAATCCCAAAATTTCACCCTAAGCAAAAATTGATATTTTTATTTCAAAAATTAAATTTATTTTATTAAATAAATTTAATAATAGTGTTAAAAATTAATTTAAAATAATGTGTGGAAATTTGAATATACCAACTTTTATAAAAAATAATGTTTTTTATAAAAAATTTCTTTTTCTTTTAAATGACTCATATTTAATTTATAGTAAATAGATAACAATAATTTTAATAATTTATATACTACTATTGAAACCACAAATTAAATTTTTAGGTTCTAATGGTCTATTATATTACAATTCATTTTCACTACAGGTTTCATGCTTCTTATGCTATCCAAGAGATTAAATTTAAATAAATATATTTTGTGGGTTGTTTGAGCTTGTTGTTGCATTTAACATATGGAGAAAAATAAAAGTCTCTTTTCTAGAATTTTAGGTTGTTACATTAGAGGTGATTTGTTCATTTTATATACCATTCACATCTCACTGGTCATGGTTTCATTTGATAGATGAAAATTAGTGAAATTTCAGGTACTATACCTCTTGAGAATAAAATTTTTTATTCGTAAAAATTATAAAAAATCATTTATTTTGGAATTATGGATGATTTGGATTCATGTGTAATGATTTTCGATTTTCCCCACTTGGTTTAGTGCTTGTTTGGTATTGGATATCATGGAATATTTTGTAACTCTTCTATAATGTTATGTGGCACATATAATATATATATATATATATATATATATATAATTTTTATGCCTTATTATGAATGATTGGTTACAATTTGGATTTATGTAACTTTTGAATCATCAGAGACAGATTGTGTATAGATATTATGAATCATTTATCTTCCTAATCTTCCACTTGTTACCCGACTATTTTTTTGGAAATATTGAATTTATAGGTGACTTCTTTTACAAGAGTTTTTGGATGAAAATGAATACATAAGTGGCATGATTTTGGAATTGGATAATGTTAATTGTTATGGACAACCTAGGTTAGTTTTATTAGGGCTAGAACATCATTCATGGTGGGATGATGAATTTATTTCTAGGATGTGAAATTCATTGATCACTTATATTATTAGAAACAAACTATTGAATAATTATAGTGATCATAGTGATTGAGATTAATTTTATAAATTCATTTGAATAATGGTGTAGTTTTTAAAGGGATTTTTTCTAATGGATAATGATCGATAGATCTATTTTGTAATTTTTATAGGAATTCACATGTGGTTATTTTATAAACAATTTCTATGGATTTTTTATGTTCTCAAACGGTCTTCTATTTTCTTAGATTGGGATGGTCTATAAGTATTTGGATTTGGAATTATGTTCTTTCAAATGGGATGGGATTTGTAAATGAAGTCTATAAAAGGGCCATGTAGGGCCTATATGGAATATAATAACATTACTGTGATTAATTTAGGTTAATTTAGTGGATATTGGTAGCGTTTGAGATAAATAACCATATACATTCCTTTAGTGTGTGAGATACATAGGGTGATGGGTTTTAAATGAAATCCCTTTTATTCTAGGACATTTATTATAAAATTAACAAAGAAGATACATGGATCAAATTAGTTGTAATGATTCAGTATGAGGGCCTACCCTAAGTGAGGGAGTAGTGGTTTATGTTTTGAATGAGGCCTACCATGATTTAAATGGGAGAGGTTTATCTTTGAAATGAGGACCAACATATAGTTATATGGAATTTTAAAACGATTAGTGTGAGTGTTACATTGAAAGAGATGGTTGTAGAGTTCCAACCCATCTTTCCACCCAAAATTGTTACCTAGGCTGGTTGGACACCATGGCTTAGAGACGTCTCCTCATATGCCAATGATGTTGACTATAATTGTGGGTCTGATAAGGTGACAGTGGGGAGAGTAAACCATATAGTGGTGATAATAATAATGGTCCATATGCATGTAACACAATGTAAGAAGGACCATAACATTTGATGTAATGAATAAACCCAACTAAATCATAATAAACAAAAGTATTAGTAAATAAGATGCATGGATCAATACCATTTGTAGATAAAACAAGAAAAATCATAACAGGTAATTCATAGAATAGAACAAAAGGGACACATGTGACTAACCATATATGTACATATTTAAAAATCATGTAAAAACTCAAAAAGAAATTCTTGATTGATGTAGACTAACCACCAGGTCCATTGTCATCGATCTATATAATAGGTAAATCTACGATCACTATGGTCCATCTCCCACGTCTGAATCCTTACCTGAACTAAAAATGCATAAAATCTACACATGGAGCACGGGGATAATGTAGTGTGTGAGAAGGAACTGAATTGGACACTGGGAATGTGTCCCTATCATACATACATAATTATGTCGGTCTATGAAAAATATATAACACAATTTTGACATGAACATTTAATAAATAACCCAATTCTCTTGTGCACAATATACACTAGAAATCATTACATGCTTCGACCATCACTAACATATCTATGATAACATAGCCCCAGTTATATATATAGAATAAATACATGTATCCATATATATAATTGTAGTGGCGAGGACCCATTTTTAGGTTCTCATACATCCCCTAATTAATATCCTAAAATGTAAACCCTCTATTTCCACTATTAAAAAATAACATGACCCTTCATGCCATCAAATCATGTATCCTAAATCTTAACGACATGCCCAAATGATAATTCTCGTGTCCCTCAGATCTCCTATCACAAACTCCCCGTCAACTCAATATCCGAGCTTCATAAGGCACATTAATACAAATCCCCTAATAAATATTCATTTTTTGCTAAATAATGGTTTCCTTGGTGCATGGTGATAATCGTCCTCCCACAATCCAGGCGCCTTGGCCTCAAGAATAATGATGAGCCTCATTCCCCACTGATGGACTCAACACCATCACATACTGGTTCATTTCCATCAAAGTCGAATTCGATGGTGAGAAACTATAACAAATCCATTAGTCAACACCATGACCTAAGATGCAATATAAGTTGATGTCGCTGCCCACAATGAGAGGTAAACGCCACCTTGACGAAGACCTATATTTTTGCACACAACAAAAATGGAACATCATCCAACAATGGGTCAGTGGAAACAAAAACAATAACCTAAGGGACATCATCTGGAACCTTATTTCCCTAAGACCATGTCACTAAATTGTTTTTGGTCAACACCATCTCAAAATCACATGGGTCATTCCCTCATCTTTAATACTTTTTCACATCATTATGATGACCATGTTTACTCAACATGGTGACCATCATCACACCATGCATGTCGGTCCAGGCTCTCATCCTAACAACCCATGTCACCTTGATCTAGGTGATCAACATCACCTCAATCTTTGGGGCCATCCCATCACACTCTTATGTAACTCATGTAATTAAAAAATAAAATTAAATTAATTCAAAATACAAACTCTTCCAAAACTACCAAATATGTCCAAATATCCTTACCATGATTAACACATATGAATGGAGTAGGGAATGCATAGTGACATCCCTTGATATCAAATTATTACTTTAAAAGGATCCATTTAATTAATGGACGTCTCACCTGATCACACACCCCAACCATATTTAATAATTCCAATATAACGCTTAAATAATAATGGATAAATATAGGTATTACCTACCTTATAGTAATATTAACATTCTCATTAGATTTCATTCTCTAAATTGAGATGAAACGAGCGAAATAAGTGTTTTAGATTAACACCATGAAAATAGAGAAAAATATTTCACAAATATTTAGAATTATATGTGGTGAGATAAACTAAAAAATGCAGCAAGAGGGTTATATCATTCTCCAATGAACATCTAATGTGACTGATAAATCGGAAATATGAGTGTGATCAAGAAGAGATCCCTAAAATCCGATAACAAGAGGAGAAATTGGATCTCCCTTCTGATTCACATTCAATGGTGGAGAAATGAGATGTAGGGAAAAGTGAGGGGGGTAAATTTTAGATATTTCAAACATTTTTAAGTCTCTCACTGTTTGGCTGCACTTTTTTGCAAATCGTTCCCCAATCGTGTTGTGACCAATGTCCAAACACCACACTTGCATGGGCTATGCTTATAATTTTCAATACCATATGCACTCAGTTCATATTACCTCAATTAAAAACTATAGTGGTTTATGATGGATGTGAACCCCACCTGTATGTTTTTACAAACCATGTCTAGTGAATCTAGTGTACTTCAAAATTACTTATGGGAGGCTACGCGTTTTGATCAAACTATGATCATATGTGTGCGCTTTCCTAAACTGAGTTTCTAGGGTCCGATTCAATCAAAACTCATTTAAACCCATGAGGAAATATTCAGGCAATAAAACCCATCTAAACTAAAGGTATTTTGTCAATAAAACTCTCAAAAATAGGGTTTGAAGGTCAATAGAAAAGTTGGTCAGACCATGAAACTCAAAAATTCAAACAGGTTGAGAAATATTGACCCACTCAAAATCCAAGGATGTTACAATCACCCCACATTATCATATCTCATCCCCAACGTAAAATTATTTACTTTAATATCATATCAAACATACTCATCTAATTAATAACATCCCACTCTACCCTAGTGAATAAAAATACCTCAACTCCCCTTGATGATCTCCCCACCATTGAAGTTACCTACCTAGTCACATCCCGACCTAATATTTAAACATTCCCACGGTTCCAAAAACCATCATTGGATATACATGTCCACCAATGAGGCATCATTATTCCTATACCTCATTAGATTCTCAATTTTTTATCATTTCATACTTGATACCAATATGGTTTCCATCTCATCATCTGCACATTTGTACCAATTCTACACATTCCACTCAACAAAACCACTATCTCATTAGATACCCAAATATCATGCATCTCAAATGATGGAAAAAAAGAAACATTCATTATATATACACATGAATTCAATTAATTTTCTCGATGCCTACGCACCCCACATATAGCCCGCATCACAATGATACCCTGATGCCTAAACACCTCATATATATATATATATGCATATATATATATATAACATTACAATTGATTATAACCTACTAACTTGTGACCAGTTAGTCCTAAAACTATACCCATGAACCTCAAAACCCAAAACATTCCAATTACCAAATCAATGAAAATATGTTCATGCCCACAGAGTACCTATAGCTATTATCAGCTCAATGGCCTACTCTGACCCTGGCGGCTCGATAGTCTGTAATTAGCTAGAAGACTAACATATAGAGGACTGACCTACCTATGTAGATACACAATATACAAGAACATGACCACTCTTCTTGATCTCTATATATATTCCACTTCCTCCATGTGTAATTACATCATGACTACGAGTTCATAGAACTACTCCCAATCTGACCTCAAGTCCCTAGGTTGGCCCCATTCCCTGACTCCCGACTATACGAGAATGATTTATATATAACCATTATAGATTCCCAATTTGGCCACATGACCAACACAACTTTTGAAATTGATCACATTTGTTTTAAACATGCATATTCTTCCACCACTAGAAAAATAAAGCTAAAGACCCACTCCTCGGTGGTCTGCATAAATCTATGGTAAGAATACCATCTTGAGACTTATTACAACCTCGTTTCCTACTACCTAAATCATCCCCACTCAACTCCCTTAACACCATAAAACATCAAAAATAAGACAGATCCTTCATTTTTACCTTGTTTATTAATGCATGAATTGCTTCTTATGAGTAGGATTTCATCCAGACGATATTCACCTACACCTTAATGGCATGCTATAAGTTTTCCTCAAAACGCCTCACCCTGTTGATGTGGCCACCCACCATAGTTGGTGAAAAATATGATATTTTTGTGAAAATCATTACATAATCCATGAAAAAAGTATCCCCCAGATGTATATTCATGAACTCATGGGCTACATCAGGCCTTAGTGTATCTGAAAAATGTACATGAAGAATATCTTTTGCGAATCCTTCCAAGTCAATCCCTTGTGTCTTATCGCCTGAATCATTCCATCCTACAAGAACATTTTCATTACTCAGAACATGAAATAATAAAACTTCAACCTCCTCCATAGGGGAGTATCATGTTTATCGAAGAGTTTCTTCCTTAAAATTATCTATTTCCCTATTGCAAGCATTCTGTCCTCACACAGGAAGAATGGTGGCTATTGAGATTGGAACTCATGGTAAAGAACACCATAGATGACTCAGCTCTACTTCTCACTTAACAATGGATGATCAAATTCCATATGTTTCAGTTATACCACCTATACCATCACCTTTACCTATGGTTCATGATCTTACAACACATTGGGGTCCCACCTCGACCCTTAGGGGCCTCATCTTATGTATGCTCATGTGACACAATATCACTACCCACATAACACTCCATCGAAATCCTTCTTGTTTGAGTCACACATAATACCAATCATGAATTTCAAATAACCATAGTAGTATACATACATAACACAAATAGAGGAATATGTAATATAATGTGCATCTAACCACCATTACTATAAGGCCTCAACCTTAAACATTACTAATTCATGAGATAAGTCAATATTTTGACATTAATGCACATCGATTATCATTTCAACTTTAATGATTTAGAGAATTAGGTTATAACATATAGATAACATATTAAATATTACTAGTATACACCTATAATCAATATCCATTTTTTATATAAAAAAACTCTTAAGAACGAAACATGATATTGTGTCATGTTTTAACAAGATAAATATTTCTTGATCCCATCCTTGACTTTATTCTCCCTTATGTCATGTGAAAAACATTTCAACAACATGGTATGCACATAAAAAAGATTATTATGGGATATAAAAAAAGGAAAGAAAACATTAGTCCATCAACTCATACAAATCAATGAAACCACACATTTCAATCATAAAACATAAGTTCTTTAACATACCTCCTGAAATCATAAGATTTATGAATATAAAATAGAAACCATAAATCATAAAGGTGACTTGTGGAATCCATAACATACTTACATTATAGCTTTAACATATACATACTGAGTTGTGTTTCGAATACACATCATAGTATATTCCATAAATATCTTAGGAAAAATATTAATGTTTACATCCATCATGTTACCCAATATAATGGAGAGATATCTCAGGCTCACACACCCTAGATTTATCATGGAACCACCCATATTTGTTTTATCATGTGACCACCCATCAAATTTCGATGTACAATTACATAATAATAACACATAAAATATTGAAATTAGCAACATTTCACTCATCAACCACAATGAATCAATTCAAGATATTTAAATATTCAATAAATTTCCAAAACCAATTAAAATCTATAATAAATCGATTTTTGAATCAATGTGTCACATACCACATTGAATCATTTAAAGGAATTATCATTTTAAAAAATTAATGTACATATAATTAAATCATAATATTAATTTTGAAAACATGGACATTAATAAGAATTATTTAGAATAATAAATATTTAAAACTTTTAAAACAATGTTTTAGTTAAAGAGTCCCCTACCCCTTGGGAAAATACTTGAATAAAATTAATTACGAAATAACATTAAAAAAATAATATAATATAATGAGAATAATAAGATTCAAGATATAATATGTCAAAGGTAATTATATACAACATATAAAGTGAATTGGTTTATAACAACAAATAAGTCTCAATGAAATGTAAATTTAGACAAAATCCATTACAAAGATCGTATCCTTAGATTATGAATAAACCAATTACATAATTATGTGTGAAAAATATTAATACACCAATATAAGTGGATATAAAGTGTAAACAAATCTGAGGATATTCACACATATTCTTAGAAGAAAAACCAATGACATGGATATTTATGTCAACGAATGGACATTGAGCTATGATTTCACTTACAATGGTCATATAAATGACGTAAGAATTTATCAAAGGGGTTATTATGTGTCACAATAGTATATAACCATAAAAGGAAGTGTAAAATTTAACATAAATAAATAAATAGTGATTTCACAAAAAATGTTTTCATAATATAACCAGCGAAGTGTGCGTATAACCCAAATGGTGGAAATTTAGTTAAGAAATTACCTTACAAAAATTCAACCGCCTAACAATATCACATAAATAATTCATAAAATGAGTTGATGAGAGAAAAAATGGAATCTCATAACTTAGACATAAAATTTACATCAATAATGATATACAAAAACATATCACAACATAATAAAATGAAAAATTAAAAGACATAATATAAAATAAGTATTTGGAAAAAAATGGAGGGGAAAAGGTTCACGTACCTTGGGTCTAACTTGTCTCATTCATTTGTTATATTCCTTTATAATAAAAATAGGCTAATTTATACTTTATTCATATAAATTTTCAATTTTATTATTAATTATATATTACTTATCATCATGTTATAAAAATTACATTATTATTAATGTTTATATTGGTTGGTTTTCCGATATTCGTACTAGAGTCAAAAATGAACTTGATATAATTACAAATTGTCCATGTGGTAAAATTTATATTATATCGTGAAGAGTATTCATGATTTAAATATCATATATATCTATTATTTATTTGTATTTATAATATTACATAACATCTGAAGATAATAAATAAAATACACCGTTCATAGAGACGGTAAGTCGTACGTATGCATAAATGCTATATTCATTTCTGTTTCATATTTAACGGAATGAAAACTAAATGATACATAGTTATATTATATATCCAGTATAATATCTTATTTTATATACATTACATATATTTATTAACACTATACATTATACATTCTGTGTATGGCATGAATGAGTCATATTACTTTGAGGGGCGGTAGTATGCACTTCCTTAAATGAAATTATCATATTTACATATTATGGAAAACATAAAGGTATGATTTAAATAAAAAAAGTTGAATAGAGACAATATAAATATAATATATATCATATATTAATATAGTCCCATAATAATGGCCCCCATGAGAGGTGGTATTGGAAAATTGAACAATCTTCGTTTCGTGAGGTAGTAGGTCAACGTCTACAAAAATAGTTTGTTCATATCCATTTGATGGAGGTGTGTGTAATTGTAAATTTAATCCTTCTCCTCAAAACATACTAGTATATTGAGGATACTTTTTTGTTATGTAATAAAAGAATAATAATATAATAGAGATTGGATAAGTACAATAAGGGAAAAGAACTTAAGAGAAGACCCAACCTCTTTTAACCAGTAACTCCCACTGATTTGATCGAAATGAATTTCTTGAATTTTATTATGCCTAAGGTAAGGATTATTTGAGTAAGAGAATGATTTTTTAGATTATTTTTGTAGTTTTTGGAAAATCCATGGGGCTTGAGCAGTGTGATTAAATGGGTATAGGTGATTCCCATTTATAAGAGAAAGGAGGGGCACTTTAGGAAGGCATCGAAATATTTTTTTGTTATAAAAGGATTTTTAGTTTAAAATGGTACCCAAGAAATTTATTTCAAATATAATATGTTTTTGGGTAGAAACCATCTCAAACTATAGTTTTTTTAAATGTTTAGGGAACAAAAGTAACCTTATCTATTATCTTTGACACTTAGTTAACTATTTTAACTCTTACCACGATTCTTGTATATTCATACTATATGGTTAATATATTATCTATAAAATTACAAAAGAACCTATAGTGGTTCATTAATTATATTCTCGTATATGTTTTTAAAACTCATTTATGTCAATTTTAAACTCTTCATATCATGAATTTTTAAAATTCTATAACAACTATATTCATTGAAAAAAACTTCATTAATTCAAATATAACAATTCTACGCAGCCATAAATTATTGTATGGAATATGAAGTTTCAAAATTACTTAATTGTATTATTTATAATCTCATTAATTTAAATAATTCATTAATTAGGGAATCACTACAATATAATTGTGTCATAAAAAATTTATTTATTTGATGTATTGAAATTATAAATAAAATAAAATCATGTAGTTTATATTTCTATATTTTTAATGAGTATTTATAGTTGAATATATCACTTATATTACCCCGTATAAAATTTTTTTTAATAAAAGATAAATTTTTATGTTATATTTCTCTTTACATTAAATTATTTCTTATAAAATGTCATTTTCACATCAATGTGGCACCATGGGTTCCCAAAATCAACACAATGATGACCATGGTCAGAAATATACCATAAAATAGGATTAGGACACGTTTTAGGGTATTTTTATATAATTGTAAATTTTTTTACTCTTATTTACCAGATTTACCCTTTAACCTTTGTAAATAAAATAATTGTTGAAGTTATTATTCATAGTGTCCAAAAATAAAATGTACTATTTAAAAAAATTGGTTCTTATGATTCCAAATATAGAATATATTTCTCCAAATTAAAAACACAGAATTTTTAGTAATTAATTAAAAAATAATTCCCATTTTCAAATCAAAAAACTAGGTTTTTAAGAAATAATAACTATCAAAAGACTAACACGTGTTTATGTCATGTTTCAATGTGAAATTACATCCAATGATCAAAATTTGATTAAATGATAAAAAAATATTCCAATTACACTTTAAAACTAATTAATAGTAAAATCAAACTAAATAAATAAATTATATGAAAAGGAAAATTTGAATTAAAATGCTTTATTTATCACTATTCATTAAAAATGAACTTTATCAAAAAAATCCAATATTTTATCCAAATTAAATTTGGTTTTCCCACTTCTAAAGAAGAATATTATATTGTAAAATATAACATATAAATGGGAAAAAACTATATTTAAAAATGGTACCCCTTTAAAAGCTGATAAAATGACCTTTAAAAAAATTATTTGAGTATTTCATGATTAAAATCGGATTCATTCTTATTTTAAGCCCCTAAAATTTATTAGATAAGGTTAAAAACATTTAACAAACACGTATAATCATATTGTAGTTGGTTATTTTCATTCCCACAAAAAATGGTTTGGTGTTAACTACAATTTAAAATAACATTGTCAATTTATTATTTTTGGTTATAACTCAATGTTGGGTGCAACATATGATTTCAATGAAACTCGTTGTTGTGTGTTGATTACACTATTTGAAAAAACAATTCTCTTTAACATAAAATTAATATCTTATTTAAAAATATTAATATATATTAAAATTTATTATTTTATATATACATGGGTCGTTTCATCTTTCCCCCCTTTTGTAAATTGTGTCCTCACAATTTTCAAATTGGGCTCGGAAAGATCATTGAAAGTCCCACATCAGAAAAACAGTCGATAAAACTATCACTTTATAATAAATAAAGGGAATTAAAAATTTCACTCTAGATAACCCATACTAGGATTCAATGTTAAAATACATGGATATGGAAGAGAATCTAACCATCATGTTTAGATGCAGAGTGATAGAAAACTTGATCAGGAGAATATTAAAAACAAGAAAACCACAAAATTGTGATGGGATAAATGGTATTTGGTTTCCAATTATTAAATGTAAATGGAAAACATTTTCATTTTAAGGTTCTTTTCATAAATTTGAGGAATTTATTTATGGTATTGACTATGAGTATAAGGAAATATACTTAATTTTCTAGTAGAGTGTCATCCTTTCTCAAATTTCTTCCACAAACTCATCTTTAATCCAAATGAAGAGTATTCAAAATGACTTGGTCACAATTAATGTGCTAGAATAAACTTTGAAGGAATTACATAATGAAAAAACTATGAACAATATATTTCCCTTTTCATTAGACATTAATCAAATCCAAAATATTTAGTACAAGATAACCTAATCCCTAATATATAATCCTTTAGAAAAATAAATACTACTCTTAATCTCTAAAATTCAATATATAATACCCAATGTACAATAAAGACAATTAAATACACAATTTTCCTTAAAATTCTTCCGATTAATCCAACTAATATTTAAACCCAAAAACCGGATGGATTTAATCATATAGTCTTCCATAGTAAATCTTAACATTTATCTCTAAATAACATTGACTACTCTTAAATTCTCTTCCTAAAAATTAATTAACATAATCACACATTTTCTATGATAGGTTAATCATTTCCATAAATAACCCAAATCTTCATATGTCAACAATAAATATATTCTTCCAAAATAAAATTTCAACCATTACTCCACAAATTAAATCCCATAGTATTCTATTTTCCATAGGTATAATGTTTTCCCAAAAGATAGAACGTCTTCCTATATAACATGTATCTCTTAATCACCATGTCACTTTCCTATACTAAAGATATCCATTTGATAAAACATAAATTCCAAAAATTAAATTATTCATAATCCATAAAATAATTTAACTGAAAATAATAAGTTATATTAACTAGGGACTTCACGAAGGCCAGTGGTAGGCGATGTGCCCCTGTCACCCTTCTGATGTGGGTTCAATTCACATTTCCTTGTCAGACGAGATGGGTTGTCACACATCCTATGGTTTTTCTTTTTTCAAAAACCATATCATTCTTATAAAAATCTCAAAAATAAGATAATTTACTAAAAAATAACCATTACATATTTTACATTCATAGGTTATCTAATACCTTTCATTCTGCTACCCATAATTTAATAACCATTTATCACCTCAAAAAAAATATTTTATGAACCCCTATGGTTATACATTATGTCCACACCAGAAAAGATAATTCTTTCTTGAATAACATTTTTACATAAAAAACTTTAGGGTTACACATACTATAAAAAATTATTCTAAAGTAATCCAACCAACAAAAGAGCATTAATACTTTTAAACATTTCATCACCAGATATCTAACATAACTCTCAAATATATACAATGAAGACATCGTAAATTTACATAATTTTTCATGATCCCTTAACAATTTGTTTTCAAACATATTCTATTATACATCATTCCTCTAATCAAAATCATGTATAATGTCTTAATATTTCAATAATAACAACACATGAGCTAAGAAATAATCCATACCTTTCATAGGTTGTTTTTAGTTTCCTCGTCATCAATTGGAATGGCATTAAGTATTGATTAACATATATTTTTATGCTCCTACTGATCTCATTCCCGAAACATCTTCATAGGACATCTATTTCTGTAATGACCAAACAGTCCACATTGAAAACATTCAATTGACTCCTCAGAAATAACTTCTTTCCCTTTTGTGGATTCAACTGATTGCGTCAATATTCCATGGTATTTTATTACTTTATGACCTTAACTACCACATATATAACATCTTCCTGTCCCTTTGAATTATTTTCTTCTGTGTTTATTTCCACATCCTTGACACATAGGTTTTTTCATATACTTAAATTTATGATTATTACTTTAACATCCATAGGGATTTATTTTTAGCATATATGAAGACTTAGAAAAATCACCAAGGTTAAAGTTCTTAGTCATTACTCCAAATATTTGATTGAGAATAAACGAAAGAGTTATCATTGAAGAAACCATATGATTTGGTTTCCTATTTTGAAAACCACCATAGTTTCCTTCACATCCATGGTTACTTTGGCACTGACTAGATCCATCCATTTACTAAAAACAAAAAGTTCCATGTGAGTATATCAGAAAAATAATCATATATTATCTTATGAGAGTGGTAAACACTAAGATATACTTATACATGATATCTTAAACTCATTAAATTTATCTAAAATGAAGCAAGTATCCTCCGTGTGGTGTCTCTTTGT
Source organism: Viscum album (assembly GCA_963277665.1). Classification (NCBI taxonomy): domain Eukaryota; kingdom Viridiplantae; phylum Streptophyta; class Magnoliopsida; order Santalales; family Viscaceae; genus Viscum; species Viscum album. The sequence goes on along the minus strand of OY728163.1, from coordinate 711,495,908 downwards.
GCTTCCGCGATGGCTTGGGTTTCTTGTCGGTTTCCCTTCCCCTTCCCCCTCCAGCTTCGATTGACTCATGGCTTAATCTGGCCTTGACTCATCGTGGGCGTCATATGGCATCGGTGGGGTGTGTCTGCATCTAGTGGTTTCAGTCTCCGGCTCCCGTTCATGGTGTCATCACTCGGCTAGACATGTTGCTTCCAAAGTCGAGGTTCTCAAGCATTCGTCCCAGTGTGCTGTTGACGATGTGGATCGGCATGGTCTTGGTCCCGAGTGTCTTAGACATTCGGTGCCGACGGTGGATCCAGTTTGGTGAGTCCATCACGACCTATCCACGCATACAATGGGTGCCTGTGTGGCACCACATATGTTCTGCAGTTCTGGAAGGGGAGGATTTGGGCTTCAGATTATGTGAGTTTTTGAAGGTTTTATGTTTGGTGATTCTAGATTTATCTGGTGATTCAGGATATCGTCAATTGGTTGTGAATATGGTGGGTTTTTGAGGTTTAATATCACTGGATCTTCTGATTTTTCATTCTTATTGTCTCGACATCATGATTAGCCTACTATGGAACACAATAAGGGTTTATCCATGGTATTATTGGAGTGGATACATGCCCAGAGTGGAGTTTTTGGTTCTTGAAGACTCGGATCCCCCCATTGGTGGCGTCCCCTTGGCACGATGATGGTCCATCATGTCCTTGGTGATGATGGTGTGATCTTGTGTTTGTTGGAATATTTTCTGGGCTTCTATGGCGGTGGTGGCGGGATTTCTCGTGGAGTGCAGTGGGATTCGCCTAAGATGGTCGTTATTGGTTGTGCCATGGTCTGGTGTATGCTTCTTACAGGGGAACCCAGATAGTCTATATGGATTTTCCTCAGATGTGGGGAGAACTAATCTCCTTCACTGTGTATGTATTTTCGGATTTGGATGATTAAGAGGGTATGGTGATGCCATCGATATTGGGCCCGTGCATTTTTTGCACAGGGGAGCTTGCTAAGCAGCCATGCTCTAGGGGAGGAATTCCCTAACAACATTGATGTTGGGATGGGGTTCTCCTATGTAGTTATGTACTGGGAGTAAACCCTCATATTTTTTGGATTTTGTTTACGTCATTATGTCTATAAAGTCTCATTTTTTCCTTTACCCGTAAAATGGGGCTTATTCAAAATCTATAAAAAATTAGGGCTTCGGCCAATTTAGTCAATATTAATCTTTCTAATATGATGACCATTATGGTTATGTCACTTATTATTAAATAACATCCTAACCTAAAATGTTATTTAAACCGAACATTGATACCAACTATAACATCCCATCCTTAAACATTACTAATTATAGAGATAATTCAATAAAATGACTTTAATTAACATCAAGGTTCTTTTCAGATTTGGAGATTTAGATAATTAGGTCATAACATATACCTAACATCTTGAATATTATAAGTTGACACTTCTACTCACTAGCCATTTTTTAAAAAACGAAAACTCTTAAAAATGAAACATGACATCATTTCATGTTTTAACAGAATAACTTTTCCTTAATCCCATCTTTGATTCTATTCTTCTTTATGTCCTATTAAAAGAATTTCAAAAACATGGGACGAGCATAAAAATTTCATTACGGGATATAAAATAATGAAAGAAAACACTAGTCCATCAATACATACAAATCAACGAAACCCTAATTTTCAATCATAAAACATATGTTCTTTATCATACCGCGTGAAATCAAAAGATTTATGAATAACACGTAGAAATCATAAATCATAAAGTTGAATTGTGGCATCCATAACATACTTACACTGTTCCTCTCAAAGTGACATAGGCATTTCTATTTGGAATACCCATCATAGTATATTCCCTAAATATGATAAGAGAAACATTAAAGTTTACCTATATCACGTTACCCAATGCATTGGAGAGCTATCTCAGGCTTACCCTCCCAAGGATTATCACGTAACCACCCATATTTGGTTTATCACATAACAACCTATCAAATGTCCAATTACCATTACATAATCCTAACACATAAAATATTGAAATTATCAACATTTCACTCATCAACAACAATTAATCAATTCAAGATATTAATATATTCAATTCATTTCCAAAACCACTTATAATATTTAATAAAGATATTTTTAATCAATATGTCCCATAAAACTTTGAAACATTTAAAGGAATTAAAATTTTAAATCATTAATTCCCATATAATTAAATCTAAAAAATCATTTTGAAATCATGGACATTAATGAAAAATATTTTGAATAATAAATATTTAAAACATTTAGAACAATTTTTTTGTTAAACACTCCTCTAAAACATGTTAAAATTCCTAAATAAAAATAATTATGGAATAACATTAAAAATTATTATAATATCATTATAATAAGGATATTCATGATATAATATGTCAAATGGAATTATAGACACTAATTAAGTGAATTGTTTTATAACAACAAATATTTCTCAATAGAATTTAAATTGAGAAAAAATCCCTTACAATGATCGTATCTTTATATTAAGGGTAAATCTATGAACTAACTATACGTGAAAAATATAAAAACACCCAATATAAGTGGATATCATGTTTAACATATTTTTAGGTCATTAACATATATTCATGGAAAAACAAAACCAATTAGATTTAAATTTAACTCAATGAATGGATATTGAGATAATATTTCCGTTACAAAGTTCATATAAATTACATAACAATTTATCAATGGGGTGATTATGTCTTCCAAAAGTATATCCATATAAAGGGAAGAGGAAATTAAACAATAAATAAATAAAATGTGATTCCATAGATAATATTGGAAAAATATAATCAATGAAGTATGCATAAAACCCAAAGAGTTGAAATTTAGTTGAGAAATTTCATTATGAAAATTTAGCAGCCTAAAAAATTCAGAACATGAGTTGATGAGAGAAAAATGGGTATCTCTTCACATGGACATAAAATTTACTGAAATAAATATACATAAGAACATATCCCAACATAATAAAATAGAAATTAAAAGACATAACATAAAATAAGTCTTTGACTAAAAGAGGAGGGTGAAAGGATCCCTGACCTTGAGTCTGACTTGTCTCATTCGTTCTTTATATTCCTTAACAATAAAATTAGGTTAATTTATAATTTAATCAAAAAAATTAATTTTTATTATTCATTTTATATTAATTATTATCATGTTATAAAAATTATATAATTATGTATGTTTATATAGGTCGGTTCGTCAATATTCGGTACTAGAGGTGAAAATGAACGTGATATAATTACAAATTGTTATTGTGGTAAAAAATACATTACCTCCATAAGAGTATTAATGATTTAAATTACATATATATCTTGTATATATATCTATCTATAATATTTCATAACATATTTTAGATAATAAATGAAATCCACTGTTCATGGAGACAGTAGGTCGTACGTACGCATGAACGCTACTTCCATTTCTTTCTCATATTTAATGGAATGAAAAATAAATTATACATAGGTGTATTATAATCCAGTATAAAACAAAACATTATACCCATTACATAATTATATTTTCTCCATACTTTATAAGTTCCATGTATGGAATAAAATAATAATATCACTTTGAGGGGGCGGTAGTCCGCACTTCCTCAAATGAAATTATCGTATTTACACTTTATAAAAAGCCTAAAGGTATAATTAAATAAAAAAACAGAATCCTAGAGACAATATAAATATAATATATATCATATATAGATATAGTCCCATCATAATTTCCACCATGATATTTTTTAGGAGAAAATTGAACAATCATCGTATCATGAGGCTATAGTTCACCATCGACAGAAACAATATGTTCATATCCATTAGATGGAGGTGTGTGTAAGTGTACTTTGAATCCATCTCATAAAAATCCTAGTATATTGAGGATACTAGTGTTGTTATGTACTAATAGAATAATAATAGAATAGGGATTGAAGAAGTAAAATAATGTAAACGGATCTTTCAAGAAGATAGTACATCTTAAAATGTGTAACTCACTTTGATTTGAGCCAAAATGATTTCTTGAATTTCCTTCTTCCTAAGTTAAGGCCTCTATGAAAAAGAGATGGATGTTGGGAGATTATTTGGGCAGAGGTTGGATGAGCGAAGGGTCTTGAGAGGTGTGATTAAATGGTTAGAGGTGATTCCATTTTATAAGAGGGAGGAGGGGACTTTAGGAAGGCATTGAAATAAAATTTGTGGATGGAATAAAAAGTATCAAAATAAGATTATTTTAATATTTATAATCTCATTTATTTTAATCATTCATTAAATAGTGATTTACTACACAATCACTGTGTCATAAATAAATTTATTTATTTGATGTCTAAATATTATAAATAATATACCATTATGTAGAAATAATTTTTAAATTTCTAATGACTATTTAAAGTCAAATAGATCGCTTATATAACGCCATATAAATTTTTTTATGTAAAATATATATTATTTTGATATATTTTACATTACATTAAATTAATTCTTATAAAATTCCATTTTCACATCAATGTTTCTCTATGGGATCCCAAAATATTCCCATGGATTCCAATGGTTGGACATATATCATCCAATAGGATTAGGACACATTTTGGGTTATGCTTATATTATTATAATATTATTAATTTACCCTTGTTTACCAGATTTACCCTTTAACAATGGTTCATAAAATAATTACTGAAGTTATTATTCATTATTTCCAAAAATAAAACATACCTATAAAATAAATTGGACCAACTAATTCCAAATATGGAATTAATTTCTCTAAATTAAAGACACCGAAGTTTCGGTAATTAATTTTAAATTAATTCTCCTTGTCAAAATCAAAAAGCTGGTTTTTTAGAAGTAATAACGATCAAAATATTGACATGTGTTTATGTCCAATTTCATTGTGAAATTACATCAAATGACCAAAATTGTATTAAATGATAAAAATATATACCAATAACACTTTAAAAAAAATTAATAGTACAATATAACAATATAAATAAATTATATGAAAATGTAGGTTTGAATGAAAATGTAGTATTTTTCACTATTCATTAAAAATGTATTGTATCAAAAAAATACCAAAATTTCATCCAATGTATATTTTGATGTCCCTCTTATAAATAAGAATTTTATTTTGTCAAATAAAACATATAAAAGTGAAAAATACTTTATTTTAAAATGGTTAACCTTCAAAAGGTGATAAAATGACCTTCAAAACAATATTAGAGTATTTTATGCTTAAAATGAGAGTCATTTTTATTTTAAGACTCTAATATTTATTAGATTAGTGTAAAAACACATAACACACATGTATAATAATATTTTAGTTAGTTTTATTAATTCCCACCAAATTAACGGCTAGGAGTTAACTACCATTTAAAAAATAAAATTAATATATTATTTTTTAGTATAACACAAAATTTTGTGCAAAGTAAGATCTCAAAAAACCTGTTGTTTTGTGATGAGTATGCTATCAGACAACCGGTTCTGTTTAACATAAAATCAATTTCTTATTCATATATATTAATAGATACGAAAAAGTATTATTCTTTAAATACATGATCCATTACACTTACACTTCCATACCGCACCATGTCACAAGAAATCCGGCCTCATGGATTCATTCATAGCCATATCAGTGTCAAGCATCACAAATCATAGAGATTCATGGACACCTTCTTACACAACCCAGTGTTCATCATCACATATTATCTAACCTTATGTCCCCTTACCTACCCATATCAAAGTCAGGTATCACACATCATGTATATTAATCTAATATATTTGAGTAGAATTCCACCAGAGAGACTATACAATAAAATATTTATCTTCTTTTTTTAATATTTGAATCACTAATCCTAATTTATCATCTCTTCCTACTCATACCAGTGTTAATACCATATATCAAATATTATTAATATCTTGAACCACATTCATGGGCTGGATGAGTATAGTGCCACAATAAATTATATACAAGAAAGCATTGTTTTTCTTCTTCATTGATACTTTAAAGAACATAGGCCCTCTTAGTTAATTATAGGTTCCAAGAAATATTTATAGTTATGTACATATACTAAATCACCCTAAGTTACTACCATGATGAAAAATCAATCCCCCCTTAACCATATCAGGATAAGTACCAAAACTAAAAAACATATTAAAATCACACCTGAGTGTACCAATCAAGGTGAAAATAAAGTCAATTGTAGAATCACATAGAATAACATAAATTTCCTACACCTAAAAACATGTTTTCCCCCGTGCATGAGTTTGTAGGCCCTCAAACATAATCTCTTTACGTTATTCTTACTACATCATAGTCTATGGTCTACCATTGCCCAAATAGTAAGACCCTAAATGGAAAATAAAAACTATGATACCATTTTTATCATACCAATATTGTTATCCACTCTAATAGTGCTCCAGGATGGTTGGAAACAAGGCCATAAGAACGCATCACCAAATACTAATGGTTGTCAACCAATAGTAACGATTTGATGAGTTGACAGTGGGAATATTATACCCTCTGTTGGTGATAATAATAATGTTCCATATGTATATAACATAGTGTAAGAAGGAAGAAAAATAGTATATAAAAAAATAAATTCAATGTAAGAATTATAAACAAAAGTAGTAATAAATAATCCCCAAGTCTCAATAACATTTGTAGATAAAATAAGACAAATCATAACATGTCACATAAGGAAAAGATAAATAGGTATCCCGTGGAAAACCATATAAGTACATCTATGGAATGTATGAAAAAATAAAACAAAAACATCATAATGATAGAAGGAATCCACATAGTCCACTACCATACATCTGATGTAGAAGGTACAACTACAATCACTAAGGTCTATCTCCCATGATTGAATTCATACCAGTCTTAAATTCATCAAATCCATAGGCATCTTGAGGGGACTATGTAGGGTGTGAGAATAAATACAGTAGGGCAACACCAACATGTTCCTATCTTACATCCATATTTATGTATGTGTATGAAAAATATTAATAAAATTAACCACATACACATTTAAGAACAACCTCCATCCCTTTTGTTGAACATCCATATGGAAGCATTGCCATCTTCATCTATATTTAGAATGTCTCTAAATATTTACCCCCAACTATATATATTTCATATTGTTCATGTCTAAAAATATATAATTATAGAGAAGAGAACCCATGGATATGTCACCAAGAATCCCTGGATGAAAGGTATACAAGGTGAACCCTCAGGTTTCAACTATAAAAATAGAACCTCGTAAATCATTCCATCAATTCATGTAATCATTATCCTAACATAACATGCAAATGAAAACCTCAGGTCCCTTATAACTCCTCGTTAAAATTACCCATCATCTCAACATCCCTATGTATGAAGGAATAGTGATATCCATCTTCCAAAAAATAATCACTAATTGATCAACATATGATATCCTGAGGAATGGTGATATTTATCCTCCCAAAATCCTGATTTATCATCCCCAAACATTATGACGTGCATCATCCCCCAACTGATGCTCTAAAAACCAATGCACGATGGTCCATCACAATCTATTTGTATTTTTATGGTGACAACCTATAACTTCTGTGATGTTCAAAAACATCACATAATCTGAAATATCAACAGAGGCATCCATTACAAATAGTGGTCCACACTAGCTCAACAGATTCCTATCAGTGTGAACATGAATCCAACGGTGCATTATCCAACAATGGTGTGCGACATCACTAACAATAACCTAATCCACATCATCTAGAACCTCATTCCCCTATGAATATATCACTAAAATAGAAATGGTCAAAACTATATCAGAATCACATGGGCATACCATCAACCCTATTACCTTGACTCTTCAATATAATCACCATGTCACCTCAACATGGTCATCAACATCACCCCATGTATCCCAAGCCATTACCTCTACCTGTCGACCCATGTTTCCTCAATCTAGATGATCAATATCACCTCATTACTTAGTTCTATCCAATTATATTCCCTTGGAACTTGATCAATAAATACATATAATTTAATTAATACAAAATACACACCTAACCTAAACATCCCACGTGGTCCAAAGCCCCTTAAGAGACATAACACTTATAAATAGAATTGGGAATTCCCAATGAAATCCCTTAATATCACATTGTTAATTAAAAATTATCAATTTAATTACTAGGTGTATCACTTGGTAACACACACCAACAATATTTAAGAACACATATATTACATCTTTAAAACCAATGAGAAATCTAGGAACCATGAACCTTATACTCGTAGTTGCCCGATCATCTGATATCGGCCTCTAATTTGAGTTAAATCACAAGAAATCAGAATTTCCGATGAACGCCCTAAAAATAAGGGAAAATATCTTGTGTAGTTTTAGAATTCCATGTGGAAATATTAATATTAAATAGAAGAAATAGGTTTAAAGGCCATACGAATGAGCTTCCATTGAGACCAGGGGTTAAGAATCAAAATCAGATCAAAAAAGAACCCTTAAATCCTAGGGGAGGAGGGAAAATTAGTACTCCCCCCAATGCTGTATATGGAGTGGTGGAGAAAATAGTAGGAGAGAAAAATATGTGGGAGATTCATTTTTTACATTTCACACATTTCAAATACCTTTAACATTTGGACACGTGATTTGGATAACTAGGCACCAAATGTGCGGTGCCTCTACCATGACAGATTCCTAAACTGTGTTTAGTGAAGCTAATGGGTAGCATAGTTACTCCTTGGGGGCTACACAGTTTCATCAAATCCTGCACCTCATTATTTCATTTTCCAATACTGAGTTGTTGTGGTCTAAAACACCAAATATTCCAAGGAAAATTCATTCATGATTACATAAAATCCATATAAAAAATTACATTATGTCAATAAAACTCTAGAATTAGGTTCTGAAGGACAATATATCGGTTATTGCGAACACTAAATACAAATGGTCAAATAGGGTGACAGATTTTGACACTCTCAAAAACATAGGATGTTACAAGGGTATAGGATTATTTTCGGTATGAGGGAATACACTATAATAGATGACATGGTATGGGGATTATAATGAGTCCTTCTCTAGTTGAGAGGGAACTTTCCATGATGTTTCATACTTTACACATGAGAGTAAAATACGAGGTTTAACATGGGATTTTACTAGAGTGAGAGAGGATGTGTTAATGTTTTGGTTTTACTAGAATAAAAATTTTCATATAAAATGAAAAATCATCCGTTGGAATTAAATACTGTGGAATGAATTTTAAATTCCATGAAATATTATGTTTGTTGGTTATTTGATTCAAGTAAAGACAATTCATTTTACCAATATATATACATATCTTTTTATATATTATATAATTAAATTGAATTGAATATCTGTAATTAAATTTATTGATGCATCATAATTATTCAAAATTTTATTTTACTAATAGATGAATATATTTATATTAATTTTAATTTCTTCAAAATCATTTTCAATTATAAATATACATTACAATAAACTAATCAAAATAAAAATATATTTTATTAGAATATATTCTTATATATTTAGTAAAAATATTTCATGTTGGAAAATTTCACATGAAATTTTTATTTATAATTTAAAATTATTAATAAGATATTGAAAAGTATGATTTCTCGAACAAGATAAACTATAAAAAATATAAAAATATAGATTTTTATAAATTGATAAAATGTATATTTCATACATATATATATTCTTATTGTAAAAAAAATATTCATATGTCTTAATCAAATCATTAAGAATCGAAATTCTAAATTTTGAGAATCCATTTGAATTCCCTCCTAAAAATCATATACAATGACAACCCCAAAAATGCTGATGAAATAAAAATCTAACTCATTATCGCAGAATCTCCCCAACTACATTGATTTATCACCACCTATATTTCCTTTTAGTTCCCCCCTACAGTTCAACCCCTAAAAGTTTATACCCCATTGGTTTTCCATAAGTTTAGAAAACCCTATCCCCCTTCAGTTCATCACTATATTGTCCATCGCCTGCTGTGATTCATTTAATCAACCTTCACAATAGTAAATAAATATCAATTATTTTATTTCATGTTTTTCAATTATTATTCCATGTATCCCTCACTAAAATCCCTTTAAAAATTACACTCAACAATTATTTCAATTAGGAGGTACACTTTATTTTTATGGAAGTTTTAATTCACTATATTAAAAACACTGATGATATAAGTGATAATTCAAAAACCAAGTTCAGAACTAAATTAATGAGGAAATAATTGACATCTTGGAAGTGATAAAATGGGAAATTTTTATTACAATATAAAAATTTTGAGCTTTGAATGTTGATAAAATACCTTTATTTTTAATTTCAAGGCACCTATATTAAAACATCATGACATTTATAAAATTATTGATGAACCCTCTATATTTTGTAACTATTAATGAATTAAATTTTTATATATGATGGTATTATTATATAATTATTGAAAAGAACAAAGATTTTTACATTTAAAATGTATTTTTCAAAATATTCAATCATTTTTAAATAATAATACTATTATGGACAAGATAATGTATAGGATTTGTTTGAAATCTAGATTGAATAGATTCAATTATATGAATCATTCTAGGAATGATTTTTATTCTAATTATACTAAAATGTTTTCATTCAATAAATATTTTAATAACATAGAGTCCACAAAAAAACTTAATAAACTAATTATTGTATATTAAATGTTTTTATATGAATTTACCCTCAAGAATACTATTATAATCTGATTAATTAATACTTATATGAGTAATTTCGGTAGATTTCAAATTTGTTTAAAATCAATTTTTTTGATTTAGTGTGAGGAATGACTCATTTTTTTGTCTTATCATGTTTGATTTATTATTATTATTTCCATATTAATAAATTAATCTCATTCCTTATATTTATTGAATTATTTTTATCCAATTTACTAGACTAAATATTTATTATACTATTTAATCTGATATTTTTATGAGTTTCTACAGCACATGCCTCATATTCAATGATATAAACAGTTAAAATATGCATAATAGTTTACATATAAATAGAATATGATTTATATTTTTAATGATGATATGATCAATTTATATGATCAATAGTCAGTATTATTTCATGTTAATATCATAGTTTTTAAATTAATTAAATTAAATATTGAAGAGTTTTTTTAAAATTGATTTTGATGGTTATTTATTTTCATAGATTTTTTAAATTGTTTTATAGTGATATGTTACGAAATTTTCAATTAATAATAATTGATTATTTAATGGATGTTGTTCTTTAAAGATTGAATAAATTTCAAATATCTCATTTTGGGTTTTATAAACCATGTACATTTGATTAACATATTATTATGAGGGTTCCTCTAAAAATGTGTTAAGTATATGTTATTTGTTTAATATTAGATGAAATCAATTTAAATATGTGATATGATAGAAAGGTACATATTATATTTTGAGAAAAAAAATCAATGTGTTATCAAATGGATATTATTATTTATTATAATGTAATGGATGTGGATTTATCTTTTTTTCGTACATATGTTTGAGGTAATGGACATGATTTGGATCCCCTATTTCACTAGAGTTCCATCCTTGGGATTTGTATTTATATTTTTTGGATAATGTTTCTGTGATTCATATTAATTGAGGTTCATATTGGTTATTCATGGGCTTTTATTGGAATCTATATTGTAGTGAATTGGATTTTATGATTTGGGTATAATTATAAAAGGAAATCAGTAATTTATAGATTGGATACCTTTAAAAATATGGTTTTCTTCTTTACCATTAATTTATCATTATGTTTTCTCTGTCTTATTGTTCATTTAGAGCTTATAATACAAAATATTTAAGCTAGTTTTTATAATAATTCATGTATTATTATTTTTACATCATTATTTAGTTTCGCATGAGTTCCATTTTTCAATATTTTTATTTATAAAAAATCAAATGAAAAAAAGACATAGTACTATTAATTTGGATTGACAACCAAATAAAACATGTATAAGATACATCATGTTAGTTGATGATACTCTTATAGAATAACATTGAATAGTCTTCCGCATGTGAAAAGGTACCTTTTGAAAAGGAACACATTGATATCACCTAAGTGAGTATCCAATAAATAATTACCGAGTACAACACATATAACTAACATCAGTCGTATATATCATGATATAAGTTGATTTCGACTATATCATGATCTACAAAGATTTTCTATTTAGATCAACACATTGTGAGATTCTACCTTTTTATATGTCACATTGATTACTTATTTATAGCATATATTTAAGTTACATAATTAATTATATTAATTTATATCAAGATTATTGAGAATGAATAATTTTTCACTCGAACTTTGTACTCCTTTTTCAATTAAATCATTTCTTACATCAGATCATGAAAAGTTATAAAATTATCATGATGATACAACCCTTTTCCTAAATTATTAAACTCACTAGAATGATTGGTTCATTTTAATTATATAATTTAATACATGATTGTGTCATAGAAAGATATAAAAGAAACTAACTAAATCAGATGGTTTATAATAACATTCATGGCCCATATGGATTGTAGATTTATTTTTAATGCACAAGAGGTGTTTGATCAATTACTATAAAGATTATATTATTGAGAAGGTGATGGGATTTTAATTTAAATTAAATGAATAAATTTAAAATTAATTCCAATATAATTTTATCATAACATACATTGTGTTAAAATTTATTAGTTACAAATTCATGAAATTTAATTGGGAATAAATTGATGGTTTTATGTAAATATAATACATTTATTATTCAATATTTATTTTAAACAATAAATCTTTTATTTAACAATAATAATTAACATGAAAAATATATTATGTAGATGAAAATAATTTTTTAACCCAGGGAATCATGTTGTAATGGAGATACGAAATAATAATTTGTAAGATTTTGTTAAGGTTTTTTGGGGACAATATAGTGATGTTCATGGAGGTTATGTTTTTCATTTCAATTTTTTGTTGTCATATTTTATTTATTCTTCAATTTTCAGATATCATTAATTATCCTTGATATTTTATATTTTTTATTGTTATATATGGATAAAACAATAATCTAGTTTCTCAATTATATAGAATCTTAGTTGACCCACATCGTTATTTTATTTTCTATAGAATTCTCCACAATGATTTTGGATCCAATTCCATGTTATATAGGTCATGTGAATATGCTTTCCCTCATCCCTAAAATTATCCAAATTATCCATCACATAGGTTTTATAATCAAAAAATATCTTTTTTCCTAGTGATTAGTCAACACAATCCCACGGTGCTAAATTCGTGTTCTTCAGTATGATTGAGCGGTTTATGTGGCCTATGAGAACTAATGTACAATATCTTGATCCCACTATTAAAAAAGGATTTTTGTCTATATTGAAGGATTTTTTTGATCATTTTTGTTTTCTATTGATTTTTTATAGTGTTTCTTTTCTTTGGATAACTGGTGTTTGTTTTTAGATTCTTTTAATGGGGATTGAGTTCTCACACCTCTATATCAATGATCTATTCAAAATATTTATGGAACTGGATTACTATTTCATAATGAAATGAATCCTTCCCCGTTGTGGTTGATAATGCCATATCCATGATAATAATGGTTTGATGAGATATCATCTCCTCTTTCCACTAATTCTTCTTTATAGTGGACCACCTAGTTAGGGTCTCCCTTATAGATCTAATACATATTATTGAATAATGTTCATAGATGTATCTTCTTGGGGACTTCATTAAATTATACCACATGAAATAATAAGTGGTGGGACACCTACTATTGGAGATTAATATGATATTAGGAATATTTGGAATTTTTAAAAGTAAGGATCATATAAGTTAGTGAGGGAATCATATTCCCATGAAATAAGATATATATGGTATAAAATGAGAAGAATATCTTGATCATAATGAGGAAACATTCATTCACTATTTAAGGAATAGGGTATCCAATATTCATCAGGTAACGAATCTGGAGTTCATCAAACTAGAAAAAAAAATTTCTCCACATAAATATTAACAATATTTTGACCTATTAAATCATATTTTCATCACATAGGGTATACAATTAGGCACATAACCTATGTAATTATTGAAGAGATCCCATATACATCACATATGCTTTATCAAAACAAAACCTAAAATGTCCCTAGGATAATCACATAGGGATTTTTTTTAATTATTTTAGTTGGTAAATGAAATTATTTCATGGTAAGGGTGTTTAAAATATTTTGATTCTTGTGTAGATGGTCACACATATGTCCATAATGTATGAGTTGATCATGAGTATAATGAAGGGTGAGGGTGTTTCACATATTTTTATTCCATTGAAAATAGTCCCTTATACACTCATTAGATATTGAATGATCATATGTTTAACAATGAGTAATGGAATTTCATATATTTGAAGTCTAGTATGGATAGTCCAACATAATATCCTTACACATGGGTTGATCTATGTTTTCAATATTACTGAGGTTGTTTCATATATTAAGAGTCAAGATTAAATGGTCCTATATATTCTCATCATGTATGCAGTGATCAGAAATTTAAATTCCTATTGGGATGCGTCCCATATACACTCATTAAAAATTGTGAAAGTAACACATTATAATAATATATTGATGTCAAAGACTAATTGAAATTTATAATTTTATGGTGAGATATTCATTAAAATCTCGAGAGATATTAAGGATTCATAGTTATCTCCACCTAAAGGAGAGATGAAAATGTATGGGGATTTTTTGGAGAATGTGTGGTCTTATTAGCCTCATCACCTGAGTCATCCAATTGAATATGGGATGATTTATTATTGGTATTTTGGGATTGAACCTCAAACAGTGTATTATGTATCCCACACAAGGGAAGGAATCCAAACCCATGTTGTTAGATTGAATAATTTAATGTCATGATATGGGACAATGCAATGTAATTTAAAATCATCTGATATGGATCCTTGTACCATGAATGGTATGATGAAATTTGATCTTTTGAGGAATAATATTTGTGATACCTATATTATACTAGTAATTAGTGAAGGGAATGTGTGGGTCTTATAAAAGTGTGATTCCCTATATATTTTCTATTTTTTCAGCCTCATCACATGAGGAATCTCATTCCCATAACAATGGGTATCCTTATTTTATAACACAGAGCATACTATTATTATCTCATTGGGTAATAATATTATTTAATATCATTTAATTAATATGTTTTCATGTAATTTTTTTAGTTTAACTACGATATTATTCTATGAACATTTACATTATATACTTTCTTAGTTACAAGTGTGGATTATACATCATGCTACCCTTTCCACATTGGGGAAGGATGCTAGAAAGATATTGGGATCCTTTATTAACTTATGGAGAGAGGTGATAGGTGACTTAACTTAATGATTCCATGGAAGGGGAATATATATTGGAAATATAGGTTTTTTTAAGGAAACATTTATGGAAATAATATTTCAGGTGAAATTATGGATGCAAAACATTTTAGTTTCTACAATTTCCACAATAATTTGAAGATATCCCAAAAACATCACTTCTATTGAAGGGATTGTGTGTATGGGTCCCCGATACCGATTATTTTTATTGATTTTTCTAGAGTATTACTAGATTTAATGGATATGGGTTGATGAATCCTTAGAATTAATGAAAATATTTTTTCTAAGAGGTTGATCATAATAGTGGTTCCCTATAGATATTAAAATAATGTTAATAATTTCAGAAATGTTGTCATTAGACAAGACCAGGGTCTCTAGCATAATATTGTTCTCTAGATATCCATCACAAAAGATTATTATATTTCATAGGTATAATATATCTTGGGATTGTGAAAATATTATACATTGAGTGCCAAGGATGTTCTATATGAATCTTATTTTTTGGTACTCATCTCTAATTTGAGACAACCCAATTAATGACTCATTCCTATTAAATAAATAATGTTTTATACTTCTAAAAATCTATTGGGTATTCTAGTTCATGAAGAATGGTATTTTATGAATCAAAAACATTAAATAAAAATATAAATGGTTGTTACACTCAAAATGGGGGGATATATAGGGTATTTATTCATAACATTGTCATTTAAGGTACATTTAATGGAAGAAGTATGGTTGGAGTTTCATGGTTCACAGAATTTTGTTCATGAAACATGAGAAATTCGCGAAACCTATTCTATGTATTGATTGTTTATCTACTTAGGTAATCTTCATCTGAATTTTCCATTTTCACTTCTGATAAATATATATCTTGTTTCCTGGGGTCAAAAAATAACATTAAGATTCAATTCCAATAGGGAAGAGCGGTATTATTTTTTGAAGACAAGAAAATTAATTTTATTGATGTTGTATCCTTGGTTCATGAATCTCTTAACCACTATTTCCAAATAAATAGGTGATATTAACTTTTTTAGGGGGGCTACAAGATTTTTTAAAATTGGATTTTCACATATTTTGGAAAATCATATTTTCTTGATCATTATGGTTCCAAATCCATATCACATAGGATACACTTTCTCAATTGAAGGATGTTCTGATAACAGGCCACCGAATTCAATGATCCGTGAGTTCCCTTTTATGGTCCAAAACAATCATGAAACAAGGGAATTAAGGACAAAAAAAACAACAACAAATAGATATAAAATATTTCTAAAAAAACTTCAAATGACTAATTATGGATTTAAAGTGGTTATTTTTTTTTATGATTGGTAATGGTATAGAAAATTCAGTTCAGTTTGAGTTTTTAGAACATTTCTTGGAATGATTCATCAGTGGAACTACTAGTATAATATCCTAATGATTGAACACAATTATAGAGGATCCAAATATGTATTATTAGGTGAATGGAAGATATTTAAATACTTTATTCCAGATATGAGGTCTCATACAATTGATTCAGGAGCTCCCCATATGGTTTTAGATGGAACTAGGTTGTGGTAGGTCACTCGATTACGCACCACAACCAGATAACATCATGAACAAGTTTTTTCCTAATCAAAGACATTTATTTGGGATTTAGTCTTATAATATTATACTCCACTTTTTTTATTATTCATAATGTAGTTTTGGAAGATCAATATCATGAATACTTAGAGGTTTTACTTTTTCATCTGGGACAAAACGTCACTGATGAATGAGATTTAGAATAATTGGTCCACTTGTCTTGTGAGGAACT
This sequence comes from Viscum album, assembly GCA_963277665.1. NCBI lineage: Eukaryota > Viridiplantae > Streptophyta > Magnoliopsida > Santalales > Viscaceae > Viscum > Viscum album. The sequence goes on along the minus strand of OY728163.1, from coordinate 711,478,668 downwards.
CGTAGAGGAAAACCATAGGGTTAATAATTATTAATATTACACTAATGAACCATGTATTTTTATTGGAAAAACATATCTCTTAGTTCCACATATATCATTTCTTAGATAATATTTCAGAACAATTGAGTAGGTAGTCACCAGACACCAAATCATTCCACATCCACCAAAGTGATGTCGGAAGTAGAGTGTGGGACCTATACATTGTTGTAGGGATCCCCAATCAAATTTTATATAGGAGGAATAGATTATAGAATATAATATAGGGTGTATTGGTTTGAGGTTTTAGTTTTTAAAACCCTAATATTTCATAGTATGTTATCTCTTCAAAGTAATTCAATAACTTACAATACATGCAACACCGAGTTCAAGTGCACCACGACTTACCAAACAAGCCGTTCAAAAGCTGTTATGAATAGTATTAAATGGATTTAAAATTTTATATATTACATATAATTTTAACATCCATATTATGTGTTTCTTAGACATAATATAAAAACAAATTCATTTTTCAGATAAAAGAATTATTTTTGAAAAAAAATGCAATTTTACCACCTATTAATGGAAAACCCTTTTTAAACCCAATATTTGACACTTTTATATATTCAACTTAATGAAATTAAATTATTTTTAATAATCATGACAAAAAAAGTTAGTTAGGATAAATTGTTTGTACTTTTCTGATAACTTTTATATTTCGAAGAATAATGAAAAATACTATTTTTTAATTGAAAAAAACATTTTTAATCGAAATAATTTATAGTGTTAATTTATGAATTTTAATTTATTTGAAATATAATTAGATTTTATTTTTATCATTTAAAAAAATTTAGATCATTATAAGAAATTTAAAATTTAAATTTGACATAAACACATGTCAATATTTTGATAGTTTTTACTTTTTTAAAACCCGCTTTTTTGTTTTGAAAATGGGAATTTATATTAAATTAATTTATCAAAGTTCTATGTTTTGAATTTGGTAAAAGAAATATCATTTTTGGATTTGGAATATCAGAATTATCATCGGGTTAATTTTTTTTTATTTTTCTGAAAACGTTCACTTTGTGATGAATAGTAAAAACCAATACATTGTTATTTAAACCCGACTTTTTCTTTAAATAATTAGTTATTTTATTTTAATTAATTAATGGCCAAAATAGATACATAACACTTATATATTTTCAATGTAATTAATTGGATTCATTTTATAATAAGTTTAGATATAATGAATTTTATCGAACTTTTTACCGTCTTTTACCTACCTCCTAGGAGCATATGCAAATTTTTATAAAACATAATATTACCGCTTCGGTGACTGGAATTTCCGATATCCGAGAAGAAAAATTAATATTATTATGTAATATGTGGTCAAATGAGATGAAAATATTTTTTTGTGAATAGTAACTTTTGTCTTTTATTTACCACGGTTAAAAATAAATAGGGTAATTGATGGTAAAAAAGATATCATAATTATCCTAACACATGCCCTAATTATATTGGATAATTATAATTCAACCAAAAAAACCTTATTAATAAAATATGATCCTATTTGGTCCACTTGGATTAGATTAGGACATTTATTATTATGTTATTTAAAGAAGAGTTAAAAGAGTTAAATTCAATGTTTAATAACTAAACCATTTTTAATACAGAGTTATTCAAAAGATAAATTAAACTATAAATATTTATTAGAAAGGTAAAAAAATTATATATAATAGTATTTTATTTATAATTTTTAGACCTTAAATAACATAATTTATTAATGAAACAATGATGATGCAGTAATTACTTTTATAAGGGAATATTAAAATAATTGATATTATAAATATCCAAATAAATGTAATTTGAGACATTTGATGAATTAAACGAATTTTATATATTTATATGAAATTCTAGGGTTTTTTAAATAAATTCTAATCGAAGTTATAATGTTTTTTTGTCTTTGAAAAAAAATCAAATACTAATTAGTGTCAAAATTGACATAATTGAGTTTTTAAAACAAATATTATATTATTATTCGATATAATATTCTTAAAAATATAAGGTTAGAAAAAATGACATATATAAGATTACATATATTAATAATGAACCAGATGGGGTTATATTGTCGGGTTATATTATGTTTATTAACCACATAATATAAAAATACAAAGAGACATGTTAAATGTCAAACTATTTAACTAAGAGTTAAATATAAAGAATGAGGTTAATCTGAAGACCTAAACCTATATAAATCCTATTGGTTGAGAGGTTTCCAACCCATACCCACATTTTCCTCTAAATAATTCATTTTGGATCCATTATAAAACGAAAATGATTTTATTATAAAATAATATTTCAAGCTTTTCCTAAAATGACACTCACCTCTCTTATAAAAGGTAACTTCCACTTCTCTTAATTTCACATCACCAAAGCCTTTTCCCTCAGCCAAACCCTGCCCTAATATCCTCCCAAATTTCTTGCCTTCATCCTTTAGGATTTCCTTTGGTCATAAATCCAACCTAAAGAGCTCTTTTTATCAAATCAAAAGGATGAACTCGAAGAATAGGTAAATATTTCATCACCTCTTTCATGTTCTTTTCTTCTTCTGCTTCCTCTTCTTTGTTGTTTACATTCTAAAATAATTACTCCATTATCATCTATATACTTTTATTTTATTATAAAAATGTAACAACCATATTTATTATTCTATCCATCTTATAAATGACAAAGTTAACAGACGTGTTTACGTAAGGAATACCGTCTCCACGTCGTGATGTAGTCTGTTATTCAATCAATTCATTATTTAGATGGTCATAATAATGATTATAACTGATTTAAATAATAAATATAAAATGTGAATTATTCTGTATATATGATATACCATCCAATTACATACGATTCCCCCATAAATATAATGATATTGTCGCTCGTGCATACGTACGGATTACCGTCTCCATGAATCCGATGAGAATCATTCCCCACCATAATCATTCAAGAATAATTTTCATTTTATAATTAAAAATAATGTTTAATAACTTAATATCATTCTGGATATGAATAAATTACATCCTATCCATAACAAACATGGATTATGTAACCAAGCATATAAATAAAAACGGATCAGATAACACCCAAAACGATGATACTACTAAAATATTATTAACAAAGCAATATTAGAGGATCCTATATGATATCATATTTATATATATAGTTCTTTTATAATTTAATAAAAATGATTTAACTATTATCTTGGTGGTTAATATACCCTCGACCAAGGAAATGTACAAGGTAAGAGTTAATTACACAATCTCTTTATTATCCGATGTTGTTTTTTCATAAGAATATACTGGGAAATATTTATTATCCATGTCCATATTGAATAAAGAGTTTTAAAAAGGATTATCTTTAAGGAACTTTTTACAAAAACATCATTTTAAATGTTTTAATGATTTATTCTTCTAAACCGTTCTCATTAATGTCCATGTTTTCAAAATGGTTTTAAGGATTTACTTTTATGGAAATGAATGTTTTAAAATGTTAATTCCTTTCAAAAGATTCCAACTGGTATGGGACACCTTGATTCAAAATAATTTTTTAAATGAATTCCATTATAAATTATGTGACTTTTAAATGATTTCATGAAAAAGGGATATTTCTCTCAAATATTTTTACAGATCATTTTCAACTATGTCCAAATCCTTTATGTGATATTATTCATGATCTAGGTTGATTTATTATGACAAAAACCTTCCATATTGTATTGAAGGTTTTCTGATATGTTTAAATTTTTTTGTGTTATTTTTATACTATTCATGGTTTATGGGAAAATAATTGACATTTTGTATGCCAATTTTAATACGAATTTTTATGTTATTATTAAACCTTTCCATATGAGGAATTAATTGGACTTAGTAACTGACAGGTGGAGACCACTATAGCTCCTCAATGAATTGGTAGGTCTCATGAGACAAACTAGTGTCTTGGAATAAGGATTTGACAAAATAATATTTTCATTCTTGGCACAAATCCTTGACTATGTGGTTATGAAGTATGGCATTATTCACTCCATCATTATGAAAGTGGCTACTTATATTGCATGTTTTTTACTAGTATAATATCCATTTGAATTTGTAAATGGAAATATTTTATTTTATCATTTCCATATTATGCTTATGTTAAATATTCAAAGGCTGTTGGTTTATTCTTATACAGTTCCTTAAGTGTTTATGTATATTTAGTAATGTTTCCGCTATATTGTTATCCTTACTGAGCATCTGAGCTCACCCATTTCTATGTTTTATTTTTTCCAGGGTGTGAAGAAGTATTTTATGGTTGACTTATAGGGTTAGTCTAATGATATATGTGTGTTAAAAGGGGAAATTTTTTGATGTTTTAATTTCATGATGTAATGTAAAACATATGAATGGATATATTACATCCAAGGCTACTAAAATAATTGGTCATTCGGGACATTATTCGTTGTATCATTAAAATTTATTAATATAATTCACCAGATTCGGGCTTCTGGGGTCGGGGAGTTACAGTTGGAATCATGTAAATTTTAGTATAAACCTCGGATACTAGATTTAGATAAACTCTAATTATAGTACATTACCCTAAGAAATACTTTTAGGATTAGTATAGAAAAATATCCTAGATTTTTGGTAATGTAGGGATTTTGTGTATATTTTAATCAATACATCCATTTCAGGATACGAGCAGGTAGTGGAGGCTCTTGCATAAATGTACATAGAAGTGAAAGCTCCAAAAAAGTGTTTCGGTCTGGACCTCGGGTATACTGGTAGACGATAATGGGCCTTTCTACACTATTAGTTATGACACCCTCGGAGGATATTGTTACTATAATTCACATTTTTATTACAAGAAATTAGGAATTATTTACGAGTAAATACTTCCTCAATGAAAACATTTTATGATTATATATTATATGCATAATATTTTCAATTTATGTTCGGTATTTTACAAGTTTTGAATTAATCTTTGTGATTAATAAACTAACCTAGTGTATTCCATTGTTAAGAAATGGCCCCTAGTAGATGGAATGTGAATTCCAGCAATATGCATGATCGAATTATTAAGAAGGGTCATATCATTCATGGTATTATGAGAACATTTAAAATGGATATAGTCTCCCATTTATTCTCATCATATGATGAAATAGTATCATGTGTTAATACGATAAGTAAAGAATTATCTGAGTTCTATGGCTTTAAAGGGAAGCAAGGGAAGAAAAGGATGGGAGAGAGAAAGATGGATAAAGGGAATAGGGGAAAGAAGGATTTTCCTATATGTGATAAATATGGAAATAATCACCTTGGTAAATGCTTGAAAGTAATGTGAGTTTTTTATAAGTGTGGAGAAAAAGGACACCAAGTACGTGATTTCAAGGGTATGAAAAATGTTTCAATTGTACAATGCTTCATCTGCAAGGAGTTGGCACACTACGCGAATCAATGTCAAAATCATCAGAGTATACCGTAAATACTGTTATTGGATAATAATCAAGTTATGATACTACCGAAGATGAATATTATTGATTAGAGTTCTTATGTTGTTATTAAATAATATTGTCAATTGAGTATTGTATTAATTATGTACATGTTATAAGAATTATATAGTATATAAGGATTGTACTGCAATACTATTTCATTATGGACTTGTGATTGTGTGGAACCAAGAAAAGTGACTCAATAGTAGGTAATTTTTTTTTGGAAAATATATGGTTGAGAGAAAGATAAACCATAATATGGTTCTGATACAGATTTAGTGATTTGGTAATAATATATGATTGATTTGGATAAATTATATTAGATATTCTTGAACACCTTAAAACTGATTAATAATTTGTATATTCCATCATTGTTGGAGTCTAAACATTTTTGGATAAGGGTATATCCAGTATTTTATAAGGAATAAGGGATAATTAATGTAATAAATATGGTTTTATTGTAATTCAGGGTGTTAAAGTGTTTTAATAAGAATTCATGATGAAGGTATTCACATGTTTTTATGTGGCCAAAAGGGATCTTCATTGTGTATACCATCCTTATAAATTTTGAACTGTGAGTTTGGACAGAAGTATTTTGGATAAGTATAAAGGTTGGAATCAATTAAGTTTAACATTGGATACTATTTTTATAGTTAATTAATTTGTTCAGATTATTTTTGGATTTTCATAAAATGGACAACCTGGAGGTCGGGTGACATCTCGTCGCATCCGGAAAGGCCACGAGACTTGAACCCGCAACCGAAGGGCGACAAGGGTGCATCACCTACCACTGGCATTAGTGATGTCCTGGTTTGTATAATGTAATTGTTTTTAAATAGTCTGACAAATGAATTATAAATTCATTATTTTTGAAACCCTATACGATTTATATAAATATAATATTTTTTATTTCTATTATATTTTTGAGTGAAGGATGAATTTGTAGTAAGAATTTGTTGATGGATGAAACTATACTTGTCAAGTATATTTTTCCACTTATTCTATTAATAAATTAATTCTTAAACTTTAGGTAGAGATCTTAAAACCAAAAAATTTTTATGCTAATATCTTATGTTATGTTGGACTGATGGTATTTTAAATCATCATAGATTAGTGGCATTTAGGTCCTCAATTTTACACTTGTTCATGATTGATGACCTCAATCAGTCCCTATAAAAATTTACGTTTTCCCTCCAATTATGTGTCTCTAATTTCCACCAATGTTCTTCTAATCAATATCAGAATTTGTTGGTGACGTTTTCATTATCTTTCCCTCTTATTAATACTAAATTTTGTTAAACCAATTTCCAATGTGGGTTTTCCACAAAGGTATTTTTCTATTTTTAACCTTTTATTTTCAAAAGACGATTTCAAATTGCGAGGATTAAATTTATTGAAGTAGGGGATAATTTAACACCCCAATATTTTATAGTATGTTATCTCTTCAATGTAATTCAATAACTTGCACTACATGCAACACCGAGTTCAAGCGCACCACGACTTACCAAACTATCTGTTCAAAAGCAATTATGAAAAGTATTAATTGAAATTGAAATTTTATATATTCCATATAATTTTAACATCTATATAATGTTTTTCATAGTCATAATATAAGAACAAATTTATTTTGTTTCAGATAAAAGTAGTATTTTTCAAAAAAAAATTGCAATTTTACCGCATTTTAATTACAAAACCTTTTTAAAACAAAAAGTTGACCCTTTTATATATTAAATTTAATGAAATTGATTTATTTTTATAAGGGGGACATAAAATTTTAGTTTGGATAATTTTTTTTACTTTTATGATAACATTCATATTTGGATGAATAGTGAAAAATACTATGTTTTAATTTAAAACAACTTTTTAAATTGAAATTAGTTATAGTGTTAAATTATGCATTTGAATGAGTTTTAAGTTTAATTAGATTATATTTTTATAAATTAATATAATTTACGTAATTATAAGTAGTTTAAAATTTTAATTTTACATATACACATGTCAATCTTTTTATAGATTTTACATTCTAAAAACCCACTTTTTAGTTTTGAGAACGGGAATTAATTTTAAATTAATTAATGAAACTTATAGGTATTTAATTTGTTAAAATAAACATCATTTTTTTATTTTTAATATCAAAATTATCTTAGGGTGAATTTTTTGTATTTTTTAACACATTCAATTTTTGATAAATAGCGAAAAACACTATGTTATTATTTAAAACTGACTTTTTATTTAAATAATTAGTAATTTTATTTTTATTTTTTAGTGTTAAAAATAGATACATAATACCTATATTTTCTCAACTTAATTAATTGGTGTCATTTTATAATATGATTTGATATTGAAAATTTTATTCAACTTTTTACCATCTTTTACCCACCTCCTAGGAGAATATGAAAATTTGTATAAAACATAATTTTACCGCTTCTCTGAGTTTAATTTAAAAAATATAAGAGACATGGTTAATATCAGTAATTAAAATTTGGTTCAACAAGATGAAAATAATTTTTTTGAATAGTAACTTTTGGCTTTTATTTACTACGGTTAATAATAAATAGGGTAATTAGGGTAAAAATGATATCACAATTACCCTAACACATGTCTTAATTCTATTGGATTAATATAATTCGACCAAAAACAACCTTGGGAATAAAATATGATCCTCTTTGGTCCACTTTGATTAGATTAGGACATTTATTATTATTTTATTTAAAGAATTGTTAAAAGAGATAAATTCAAATTTAATAACTAAACAATTTTAAATATAGGGTTATACATATGATAAATTCAACTATAAATATTTATTACAAATATAGCAAAATATCTAGCATAATGGTATTGAGTTAAATTCAAAGTTTAATAATTAAACCATTTTTAATATTGGGTTACACATAAGATAAATTTGACTATAAATATTCATTACAAGTATAAAAAAATATCTTACATACTGGTATTTTATTTATATTTTTTAGACATTAAATAATTTAATTTATTTATGACACAATGATGATGTTGTAATTACATTATTAATGAAATATTAAAATATTTGATATTATAAATATCCAAATAAAGGTAATTTGAGACCATTGACGAATTACACAAATTTTATAGGTTAATATGGCATTTTAGGGTTGCTTAAATAAATTTTATTCGAAGTGGTAAAGTTTTTATTGCTTTTAAAAAATCAAATACAAAATAGTTTCAAAATTAACATAATTGAGTTTTTAAAATAAATATTATATTATTAGTCGCTATAATATTCCTAAAAATCTACAGTTTGGAAAAATGACTTAGTTATGGTTATATATCTTAATAATTAACCATAATTCGTTTTCTTTGGTTGTTATAGTATGTTTATAAACAAGATATTATAAAAATACAAAGAGACAAGGTAAATGTCAAACTATTTAACTAAGAGTTAAATCTAAAAGATAAGTTTAATATGATGACCTAAACCTGTCGAAAACCTATATTTTGAGAGGTTTTCGACCCATCCCTACCATAGAATTTAAATTATTCATTTTTGAGCCATTAGAAACCGAAAATTATTTTATTATTAAATAATATTTCAATATTTTCAAAAAGTGACCCTCACCTCTCTTATAAAAGGGCACTTCCCCTTCTCATAATTTCACACCTCCAAAGCACTTTGGGTCGACTAAGCCCAACCCAAAAATCCTCCCATATTTCCTTCCTTCATCCTAGAGGCCTTACTTTGGTCAGAAGTCCATTCTAAGGATCCATTTTGATCAAATCAAAATGAAGAACCCGAAAAAGAGGTAAATATTTCATCACCTCTTCCAAGTTCTGTTCGTCCTCCACTTCCTCTTTCTTTGTTTTCTTCATTCTAAAATAATAACTCCAGTATATTATATATACCTTGATGTTATTATAAAAATGGGATAACCATATTCATTATTCTCTCTATCCAATAAATTACAAAGTCTCCATACATGTGTACGTACGGATTATCGTCTCCACACCGTGGTGTAGTTTGTTATTCAAAAGCTTCATTATTTGGATTCTTATAATAATGAGTATAACTGATGTAAAAATTAAATATAACAAGTTAATTATTCTGTATATATAACTTACCTTCCAATTAAAAACTATTTCTCCATCAATATAACAATATTTACGCTCTTACGTACGTACGGATTATCGTCTCCATGAATGCGATGAGATTCATTCCCCATCATAATCATTCAAGAATAATTTTCATTTTATGATTAAAAATATTTTTTAAGAACATATTATCATTCTGGATATGAATAAAATTCATCCTATCCATAACAAACATGGCTTATGTAACCATTCATATAAATGAAAACAAGTCAGTTAACACCCAAAATGATGATACTACTAAAATATTATTAACAAAGAAATATTAGAGGATCATATCTCATATCATATTTATGTATATTGTTCATTTATAATTTAATGACAGTGATTTGACTGTTATAAAAGAGGTTAATGTACACTCAACCAAGGAAAAGTACATGATAAGGGTTAATTTAACAATCTTCTTATTATCCGAGGTTGTTTTTACGTAAGTATCTACTGGGAAATATTTATTATCCATGTCATTGTTTCATAAAAGATATTTCAAAGCGATTCTTTTTAAGGGAATTTTTACTAAAACATCATTTTAACTGTTTTAATGATTTATTCTTCTAAACCTTTCTCATTAATGTCCATGTTTTCAAAATGTTTTTAAGAATTTATTTATATAAAAATGAATGTTTTAAAATGTTAATTAATTTCCAATGTTTCAAAGTGGTATGACACACTTTGATTAAAAACTATCTTTTAAATGAATTAATTTATAAATTATGTTACATTTAAATGATTTCATGAAAAAGGGATATTTCTCTCAATGATTATTACTAGTCATTTTCAACTATGTCAACATCATTTATGGGATATTATTCTTGATCGAGGTTGAATTATTTTGATACATATCATCAATATGGTATTGAAGGTTTTGTGTTATGTTTTACTCTAGATGTGTTATTTTTATACTATTACTGGTTTATAGATAAAGTATTGACATTTATTATGCTAGTTTTAATAGGAATGTTTATGTTATGTTTAAACCCTTTCATATGAGGATTGAATTGGACATATTAAGTGACGAGTGGAGCCCACTATATCTCCTAGATGCATCGGTAGGTTTCATGAGACAAACTAGTGTCTTGGCTCAAGGCCTTGAAAAAATATTATTTGTAGTTTTCACACAAGGCCTTTACAATGTTGTTAGGATGTATGTAATTACGAATTCCATCATTATTAAAGTGGCTATTGATATTTCATATGATTATTAGACTAGTAGGATATTCGTGTGAATAATTAAATGGACTTGAATGATTTTATCTTTTCCATATTATGCTTATTTTTAAGTTTAAAATGCTTTTGTTTTAGTCTTATACATTGCATTAAGTGTTTATTATTATTAATGAATGTTATAATATATTTTTATCCTTACAGAGCATCTGATCTCACCACATTCTATGTTTTTTGTTCAAGATTTGAAGATGTATTTTATGGTTGACCTGCAGGGATATGCTACATATATATGTGTGTTAAAAGGGGAAAAATGTATTTGAGGTTTTAATTCCATGATGTAATTTAAAACTTATGAATGAATCTTGTACTTCCGAGGCTAAAAAACTGATTCATCTTTGAGGGCATGATTCCTTGTATCATGCCAATGTATTAAAATAATGCATCGACTCCGGGCTATTGGGGTCAGGGCGTTACACAGTTCTTGTCAAAGCATCACTAAGTTTCATAAATGGGGAATGATATGAAAATACCTACTTTTAAGACCAAAAAATCAATATATTGTTTGAGATATTTTTGAATACACATTATTATTATATTCCAAGTGTTTCATTCAACTATATATGGTAACATCATCATAGGATTTAGGGACCATATTTAGTTCTCTTGATTGTGGGAGAATATTAGATATGGGGATGTAGCATAAAAACCATTCCCTTGAGAACATATTGGATGGATTTAATTGTATAATTACACTATATATGGTTTAAGATTATTATTAATTCCTAGAAGGGTGGTGTGTCTAGGAACACTCATCACAGTCTCAATGATAAGGATATGGAATAATTTCAACATTGTTGTCCCAATATTGAAAAGTTTATAATTTTCATTAAATCATATCATGTGATAGAAGATTACATTATGCATGTTAATCTACATAAACATTATGTATGTGTGGATCACCACACACATCAAATAATATGAGTATATAAACCTATAATTTATTCCCAAACCCTACTTCCACCCATAACTATTGAAATTTTCATGAAATCATCCATATAATCATCATCACATTGGTGTTGTTTCAAAACTCAAGGCTCTTGAGAAATTAAATTTTCATCCCCCCCCCACTAGGTTATTATGGATGATATCTTATTCACCATCTCATATTGATCATACCTCATGGACTTTAGTGGTGGTTTTTTGTTGGGGGTACATCAATACGAGGGTCTTCTGTGAAAATTACCACTTGTGTGGGTTTTTTAATATGTTTCTGGGTCTAAATTAAATAAATATTATCTTTTACAATAGGGTACACTATTAATTTCATTCCATGGTTCAATGGATGATCTATTATATGTTCACTAATATAATAAATGAGGAATTAGCTAACATGATACCTATTGATGATCTGTTTTCCCAGCTCCACTATAGTTCACAAATATTTGAGTTGGAATATCCTATGGAGATATTTATGTGGCATGTGATTTATTCTATCCTAGAATTGAATTCCATTAAGAAGTGTGGCATGTGGATGTTTTACATGAGAGAGTAAGTATAATAAGTGGGGGTCCTTTTATAAAGGTGATTGTGTTGTGACTATGATGCCCCCATGTGTATGTGAATCCAATGTAAGAAGACTCCCAAGGAATATAATTTGAGAGAATGTCAAATTCACTTTTTTTGGATTTAACAACAACCAAAATGTCCCAAAGGAATCATCTATTAGAACATATGGATTTTTCAAGGGATACATTTTTCCTAGATTATTGGGTAATCATTGAAAAAATATTACAGTTCAACTATAGTTAATTATTTTGGAAACATGTACGTGGAAATGAGATAAAAAATAATCTCCTATATATTGAAATATTTGGATTCATAGGCACTCTAATTGAATATTTTAAAAACAATAGTGACCTAGATTTTGGGATCTAATACTAAGGCTCTATGGTTACTCTAACTGAGTAGGCTCAAGTGTTGTTGGACATACTACCTCTAGGAGATCTCCCAGAAGCTGGACTAATCATTGATTTAGCCTAATGAAAGTCTCTTGAGGTTGAGTCTTGGTAATTGATGAATTGAAAAGGGTATTAAATGGATTGGGAGGAAATAGTCCCCATTGACTACTCATATTATATATCATATGCAAAGTTATGCATCCCACGTTCAGTATCATAGGACCGTCATTGGAATTTGACATTACTAACATTCATACTCTGATTGGAATAGGAATAATGAAAAATATATGTCAGGATATCATTGATGATTTATTAGACCATCAACCTTGATATATATTAGATAAACAATATTCATTCATTTTGGATAAAAATGTATTTTATCTCACTAATGATATAAGCAACCAACAACCCATTAATAGGGCACACCATCTTACTAAAGTGAACACTCCACGGTCACATGGAATAGAAGATGATTTTTTTCATATCTTCTATAAGAATAAGATAATTCAATATTATTTTCTTATGTTCATTTACCCTCATCAAAAAAACATGCACATTTACGGCATGACATGTGGTGGCTATTAATGTTTCCAATAGAATAGAGGTGCCATCAGTGGTGGCATCCACTTCTAGTTCTTCTAACGTCAATATGTTTTCCAACAAAGTGGGTGAGGATAGACACATTTGGGTGGATATATCTTATAAATATAGTATTCATAGGGAATCCTTTTTAGTATATGTATTATTACTCATATGTGTTTCCATAAAATTAGTTCATCTATTTCTTACTATATCCTTGTTTTTTTTCAAAATGAATGTCATTTTCTCCCTGTTAAAACAAATTTGTTTTCTTAGGTGATCATAAACATATAGAATCACTAGATTACTTATAATATTCTAATGATATTGAAAACCATGAATCCTAATCAATGGTAATTATTTCTCATGAGGCCGCAATAGCCAATCAGGTATTTGAAGGCTTGATTATCACAGAATTAATTAAGAACCCCTTGGTCAATCTATCAGATTTTGATGAATCATTGATTGTAAGATAAATATCTTTTACTATGCATAGATACACTTCATGTATTGGTACATCCTTTCATGGCTAATTACTTTTATGGTTTTGGAGTTAGATATGTTTGGAGGAGGGAAGAGGAATTTCTAGTTGAGTTCAGAGCTGTGATTATATTGGAGAAGGTTGTTCCTGATTTTAATATGTATTCTAAATGAGAGAAGTTTTATCTTAGAGTCTACTGGTTCACAACATTATTCCTTCTATGGATGTTCTATGTTTTATGAAATCATGATGTGAAGTAATTTTTATTGATTTCAATAAGCACGTATAAAATTTGTAAAGTTCATAAATTTTGGATTTTGAAATATTCATGACTAGAATACATTACATGATAAGAAATGGTAGTCCTTATGAAAAATAATGACATGAATCTAGGTTTTATGAAATGAATATTATAAAATCTGGGTTATCTATAATTTAAATGAATCACCAAAATTCCCTTATTTATATATTTTTTCCATTGAACCTTGGATGAATCCTTGGAATTTTTAGATGACAATTCAATACCATTACTTATTATGTTTTACTTGGTTTCTAAATATTGGTCTTTTCCAATACATAAGGATTAAATTCCTTTTTCATCTCTCTTTTTTTAGTTCCACTTTGGGAAATCTCAGTTGTGGTCTTTTTACGTTCAAGAGTGATTGGGATCTGTTTTTACGGTACTGTGGAATAGATAATGTTTACTATATCATTACATATATAGTTGTAGTCTTCTTCTTCCATCTCCTTAATCGTGTTTTGTAAAGAAATTTGAAAATCACCTTTTAGTAATGGGAAACTCATTATCTCCATATTTGTGTGCATGTGTGTGGATTTCATGATACTTCCTTATAGTTTTTTAGATAGTAAGGGCTATTTAAATGACGTTAATTAATAGAATAACATAAAAATATGTAAATAGGGAGAAATCACATATTTTATTTTATATGTTATGTAATTAATAATGATATTATACATGTTTTTTTTATTACTACATGTTATGGATATTATGAGCCTTTATTATGTTGTATTTAAAAGTGTTTTGAGACCCCTAATGTGTGATAACATGATAAAATCATGAATGATATTGATAATTACTTATATCTGGATAATGAATTTTTTGGTGAATGAAATATGGAATTATTGTGAGAATAAAATGAAAAATAATAAAGTAAATAAACCCATTATTGAGTCTAATCATTTTGAGCTCGGGTTTTAGTACTTTGTATCGATGTGTTTATTATTTTACCTTAAGTGATATGGGATGTTGTGTAGTAATTGTAATGGATGTCAATTAAAATAGTGGGATATCTAAACCCAACTATGCACAACATTTTATTACCATTTCATGTGTATAGTTAGGTATACATGATGTTATATTACCATTATAGGGTAGAATTTTATGTGTCCGCTGTTATAATTGTAATGTACAAAAATTAACTGTTGTATCAAGAAGTTGTAACAGCTCCGATGCTATAATAAGAACCTCATGATATTATGACATTAATTTTAAATATATATTCTATAGTCTAGATACATCTTATTTACAGGACACATTAGATGTATGACTATCAGTTTCTAGGGGATTATAAGCATTGATACCTCTTCTAATAAAGTTTTCTCTTTGTGATCTCTAATAGTGAGATCATGAGGACAAACCTGCAAACAGAAACACAACAAGTTTTTAGTGTCATTGGTTGTTCCTATCTATGAACATGTGTATTGGTCTCCAAACATGAGACCATTACCAATGTTTATAATTTGATTACATACTATCATTTAAGGAAAAAAACCATGGTGATGAAATCATAGCGAGGTATCTTCTGTTGGGTGCATCGTTGGTGGTATAACATTGGTTGAATGGTCAAGAAAGTATTTGTCGCTTCCATGTTTAGGAAGTATTATATCTCAGGACAGGTTGATCATTATGTTGCTTCCTTCATAATTCTTTTTCCAAATAAGTACAAAGGAAAATCTATCCAGATAGATCAAGAAATAATAAAGCACGAAAAAGATGATGACACGAGTGTGCATCTATCTTTATGAGAAATTTAATGAAAAAGTGATTATAGTGCACGATTAGTGTTCGTAGATTGGTTTTCATTGCTATGACAATACTTATCTCTTAAGCGGCCATGATGGTTTTATAGACTCCTCTCTTGGTCTATGAATTTTATTCACAACTATTGAGATAAGTGCCTAGAGGGTCACACACAATAGCATATTCAAGAAACCACCTTATTCAGTTGAATAGGTATATGGACATAGTGGCCCCCACAAGGACGCTTGAGTGTTTTCCATGTTTTCAATCACCAAATGAATTAAATAAATTCATTAATATTCAATTTATGAGTATTTTGGATTGAATTTATTTAATTTATTTACATGTTTAGTAAATACGGGAAAAAAATATTATTCGAAAGAATGTTATTTTAATATTCAAGGTTGGTTTAATATTAAGCGGGATAGTGGCTCAAGTTAAGTGGCTCAATTTTTATCACATAATATATTTTAAATATATTTCAAGTATGCGATAATATAATAAATATTATTGAAGATGTTTAGTTCAACAAATTTATTTATTTACTGGATGTTGATATAAATGAGGGCCAGGGAACCCTACATGGTATTTATCAACGTCACTATAAATACAAGGGAGGGATCTCTCTCATGAGTGTCCATTACATTATTCATTCATTCATGGAATGAAAATTGAGAGACTCTCTCTCCTCTCGCTTCCTAGAGAGATAAGATGTTGATCCAACAGTTTGGATCAAGATCTTCCACGAGTATTGAAGGAATCTTGATGTGGTGATTGTCGTCATGTAGAAATCATCTTCGGATCGCTGTGCTAGCACCCTGAGTTCAACGACCGAAGTTCTAGAGGTTTTTGAAGCACGTGTAGTTGATCTAGAGGGATACTACTATGGATTCTTCAAGCCATGATCTCTAGTGAAAAGTTCCATTCAATCACGCCTTCAGATTTGGAATGGTACGTATTCTATTATTGTTTTGTTCTCTTAACAATTTACGCGAGATCCTTAGACCTCTCTGCAGCTCAGATATCTGGTGTCGACAAGTACCGTCAATCCGCTGACATTAAATCTAAAATCCTCGGCCCACCAGCTTGTGCTACGGGCCCTGAAACCTTTTAGTGTTATTAGAGGGATTGTGTAAATTTTATGATCCTAGAATATTAAATTTGAATTAAAATTAAGTATAGAGTTAAAAATGGTCCTAGCGGATCAAACCACGTGTGGATCCGATCTCGAACAGCCAATTTTTGGACAATTAAATTTTTGGATTGGATCGAAATGTGCATTTTTTCATGGGTATTAATTTTAATCATTCTGATGAATCGATCATGTTTAGATGGGTTCATTGGATATAAATAAAAATTTAAGTAAAATGTAAATTTTACAATTTAATAATTTGCATAAAAATTTTGTTATTATTATTATATTTATTTTAATATTATAAAAATATAATAAAAATAAATCATTATTTTATTATAATAATGTTATTATTATTAAATTAAAAGGCTATATAGCCTTTAGAAGTTTTTGGAGGATGACTTGAATTAATAAAATAAGAGGAAGGATGACATAAAAGAAGTCTTAATTTTTTTGTAAAAAATTGAGAGGTGGGGTGGGCTGAAAGGTAATAAAAAAAGCTGGCATTGTAAGGGGGTCTATACAGACCCCCTCTTCCCAGCATGGCGCATCCCTAGGACCACCTGAGTAGTAGGTTGCGGTGTCGAGCAGGTCCATGTCGCCCAGCCTCTTCGCGTCGTCCAGGTCCTCAGTCGACTCTTTAAGACACCAAACTAGGCATTGTAGTGGCCGCGATGCGTAGCACTTTCCCAGATGTCAGCCGCCACCCCAATCCTCATTCCAGAAAACCATACGCTGCCTCCCACATCCTGTACGATTCCCAATCCCGAACCCCACGCGCCTCGGCTCTCCTCCAATGGCCTTCTCCTGTCGCTATATGGCACAACCCTTAGATATCATATGATGAAGCCCCACTGTCACCCTACTACCCAGCCGCTGCCATGCCCCACGAAAGGAGATGTCAGATCCTCCTCCCACTAAGATACCTCTTCCACATGGTATACCAACCACTTGACATTCTTGTGATGTGTCACCTTAGCCGATGTACATAGTAGGACCTCGACACCCCATGGGATTTCTTCCTAGCCCAGTGCCATGTGGCCAGCCATTGTTCCACCTCCCTAGAATCAGCCGACCCCAGATGTGGCCACTACTTGTTTCGACATACGTATGATTCCCCCTATGTCTTTTAGATGCTCAAGACCAGTCGAGTAATAATTTACCTTTATTAATTTTCTATTATTTTATGAATCCATAAATAGCGGGAGAAATACATAAAATAATAGATAAATAAATTCATAATGAAGAGGCGTATGTTTCTCTATTAAAATTTCTATTGTGATCGCAACAAAATAGTTGAAAAAGTAAAATAGAAATGGATTTCATTCATCGATAGAAACCAATAAAACCCTCAATGAAAATATAAAGTCACAATAGCCTTCCATAATTCATGTTTGAACAATACTAAGTGTTCGAGTGGCCGGTCATGCCATAGATGAGGGTGCCTCTTACAACTGGGAAGTTCATATTAGAATGGTGTGTTGACTTAATTAACATTTCAGGAAAGAAATATACATAGATATCGGGATTTAATTTTCGAGGCAAGCGTTGAGTAAATCAGATAATGATTTTTGAATATGGGACTTCACTCAACAGATCAAGGAACCGCGAGTTCATGCGGTTGGACAGCCAAAATCCTACCTTGGACCCTCTAAGTAGTGGCATATCCATATGTTGTAGATTATGAGGGTGTTTCAGGGATACTTGACACTACAATACTCAAGAGTATTCCAATTCTAGTACAGGGGCTTCCTAAAATTCTAAAATTTTATGGGAGACATTTAATGATAAAATTAATCAGCAATGTCACATTTCGTAATTAACATTAAAAGTACAATCTTATAATGTATATTTTTTTATAAAAATGGAAATTAAAAACAGAATAAAACTGTGATAAAGATTGGTTGATGTTAATCTCCAAACTAGAAATAATTTCAAGTATAGAATATGTTCTTGCGCACATTATTACAATATCAGAAAATCAAGGTTCTTGTGTCCCAATCTGTTAAGCCACATCATGAGGCCGGGGTGTAAAATTTCTTATTGGAGATTGATTAATTAAGAATATGATGGTTATGTCATAATTATATCATCAAATTATGATGTTAGTTGAGGTCACTATATCATGACAAGGATGATGTTACATATAGTCACATCTCCAAGAAATTTATGAGGAGAAAGAGAAGCAAGATATGAATGCGATGATTGCACTCAGTTTGTGTAAAGTGAAAGAATGTTCACAATCATTATTTTCATCACATTATTATACATTTTACACACAATTACTCTAGTTTCATTTTAGGATACAAATACATGATATAGATTAATATATTATTTACTTTTAATGTTACATTTGCCATGTAATAATAATATTAAAGAAATTATCATCTTCTGTTCTTATAGAGAATATATTGAAAGACAATGCTAAAAAACCTATGGAATGTTATACCAGAGGAACCTTAATCTTTTCCTTTAATGAAAAGTGGTTGGTCATTTTATAGGATATTTTTTATCACATATTGAAATAAATTCATGGAAGTTTAAAAACTGAAACACAAGAAGCAAGTACTCACTTCTCATTCAGTTTATATTCATCAAAATAAAATTATTGTTTTCTCACATACTTCTTGGGTACTAAATATAATATTCTTGTCAAATATATGTATACAGTAACCAAGTATGTTGATAAACATTACTAGGAGTAAGGTGTATTTTATATGCAGTTGAGATAGGGTGATTCATATGTCTACGGTGAGAAACACATAACTTTTAATTTCCAAGTGATTGATTGAAGTTAAACAAGTTGTTGAGTATAATAAAAAAATTTATCTCATGTGCCCAATTGGTCATAATAAGACATTATTCCATGTTTTTTTAATGAATGTTGTTTGTGGTATTATATTCCACAAATAGTTCAGACATACTTGAATAATAGTCAATACAAGATGAATATAAAATGTAAGTCATGCCTAGTTATCACAAGATAATTCTTTGTCATGTTAAACTAAAAGTGGATGTAAAAAATATAGCCAGATTGGAATTTAGTCTTGGCACAGCTAAACACATTTGTTATTATTGACTATTTTGTTTAGAAAAAGAAATCTTTAGAAATAAAGGTGTTCCACAAATCATCAGGGGTTAATTCAACAAGAGATATTGAACTATTCCAAACTAAATATAGAGGTAAAAATACATCATAATATTCCATTATGTCATTAAGGAATGTAATAGTGATGTATGTATTTGGTCAGAAGAAATGTGTTGCTTCGTATCGGTATGCTGAAGAATATCTTGACTATACAATCATCGATCGTTATAATGTAGCATGAAGTAATACCGAAATGCATGTTACTTTATCAACATCACCGTATTGATGTTCATAAGGAAGATCGATGATAATTTATTACATTTTTACATTATCAACAAAATTTAGTGTGGAGTAATTCCTAAACACACCTTTTATACATAAATTTTAAGATGTATAGAGTATCAATGATACAACCTGTAGTGACTTCAATTATATCTCGTGATGCACTTTGCAAATAACTATGCAAAACCATAACCAATATTCCAACTAAAATGACTAATGGATATCATATGAGTGATAGTATGATGAATTCATTATGTCATGGAACATGTTAATGATGCAATGGATTTGTTAAGTATTAAACAAACATGTATCAAGTTAAACACGTTGTGCATCCAATGTAATTCTCCTAATGGTTTGGTAGGATATTACATATATCCCTTAGATAGAAAATATGTAGTCAAGTATTAGACTATATTTCTATATAATGGTACATATCTCTAATAGAGATAGTGGGAGCATGATTGACATGGGTTTAGTCAATGAGCAAGATGCAAAAATAGTTGGCATAGGAACAAGTACCACAAGTAAATGTGGAATAGGCATGTTCTTGAGAAACATACTACATAGGAAGGATAAAACCATGGTGATGATTTTGAATTCAGCATAGACAATGATATATTATTCATTAAGAATAATAAATCCTATAAGCAGTATATAGAACATACCTATGATTGACAAGATCAATTAAAATTGAAGAATGGATTTCATGTATCATATTTCAAAGGGTCTTATAAATTGAATAATATAGTGGGGATTCAATTGAAATGATACATGGATAGTATAAACCTGGTAACAATAAGGCTCGATTGGTTATACCATGTCGTTATACATAAATATATTAGAATCTTACTTGTCATAGCTAAACATCTAATATCATTCTATTGGTCATTATATGTCAATATCACCTTTAATGGAAGGTGTCTATACAACGCAACCAGAAAGGGAAAATGAAATCATCAAATTCTGATTGTGGTTGAAAGTTACTAAAATTCAATTCAAGATTAAAGTAGGAAACAAGATCTTTGAGCATTCATTTTAAATGAATTTTTACCTTATGTCTACCAAAAGATAGTAGGAGGACCGATGTTATCTAAGAGAAATATGTTCTGCAACAAATGGAAAACATATCATGGTATTATAGATAGATAAGACTAGAATAAAATTAATTCTCTAATGAAAGACTTAAAGTATAAACCTTTGTTCTAGGGAACATGATCTACTAAGGTAGATCTAATTGTTTCTTAGACATAGTCAATCGTACATACAGTGACATTGTATTGAAAAATACATGTTAGGACAATTCATGTTCGGAATAGTTGTTGATGTCACATGGCTAAATCTCTTCAGGTTAACATGTTCAGAACATGAAGGAGATTAAAGTTGTGAGTTGTGTTCCAAATGCTTCAGTGAAGGATCAATAATATATTCCATAATATGTACAATAATTGATATTGCTAGGAAATTATTTATTTTAGGTAGATATCAATTATATTTTAGATCACTGCACATGATGTAGTTAGAACAATCGTCTTGTACTTCGCCAAGTACAAATTATATATACCTATAAAATGGAGAAGAAATTATACTAGTTGTGGTGGAGGAAAAACTAGTAATCTTTAGATCAATTTGATCTAGTATCGTAGTTAGGCTAAGGTGATTAGCGAGTCAAGCTCATAAAGGCCACTTGTAGTCATATGTACAAATATTGATTACGTTGCAGTTTCTAAGGCAGCTAAGAAGTAGTTAAATGCAATTACTTGTTCTAGTTCTTGGAATCACACCTAGTGAGAAAATTATTAGCCTAATGAAAATTATGATATTCTTACTATCCATGTTGTCACAATGGACAAATGTTATATAATCGGGGATACCCTATCTTGAGAAACATTACTCAAGGAACTGAGGTCGCATACAATAGATATGCAACATTGCGAAAACATGGAAGGCCCAGTAATTAAATAAATTACTCAGAAGAAGCTTGATTTTTATAATGTGAGTAGCTAACAAATATGGTTCGCAAGTTGGGTCTAGTGCAAGTTGGATTATTGAAATAGTGGGTGCTCTAGACCCAACTATGTATTAATTTTGATTACCATATCATGTGTATACTTAGTTATGCATGATGTTATCTTACAAATATAGTGTATAATTTTCTGCATCTATAGTTATAATGGTAATTTCCGAAGATTATTTATCATATCGAGAGGTTATAGAAGATCCCATGTTATAATGAGAACCTCAAGACACATTGAAATTAATCTTAAATATATGTTCTATAGTCTAGATACATCTTACTGACTAGACATCATATAAATTTGACTATAAGGTGATGGGGGCTCATAATCATTGATTCTTCTCCTCATTAAGTTATCACATGGTGATCTCTTGTAGTGAGATTATGAGGATAGACCAGCCAATAGGAACACCACATGTTTTGATTGTCATTGGTTGTTCCTATCTACAAAAATGTGTATTGGTCTCCTGATATCAGACCATAACCAATGTGTATCATTCGATTATGTACTTTGATGCAAGGAAAAAAATCATTTCATTGAAGTCGTGGGGAGGTAGCTTGTGTTGGGTGTGTTGTAGGTGGTATGACATTGGTTGAATGGTCAATAAAGGATTTTTCGCTTCCAAGATTTGATAGTTAAATATCTCAGGACTGGTTGATCAGGATGGTGCTACATTCACAAGTATTCAGAAAAATTAGTAAAAAGGAAAACTTATCCAGATAGATAAACAAATAATAAAGAAAGAAAAGTACGATGACACAATTGTGTGTCCTTCTTTATGAGATATTTAATGACCATGAAAGTATAGTACAGAGTCAGTGTTCATAGGTTGGTTGTCATTGATATGACAATCCTTATATCTTTAGGGTCCATGATGGGTTTCTAGACTTCGATCTTGGTCTGTGGATTTTATTCACTGCCATCGAGATAAGGGACTACATGGTCACACACAATAGTTTATTCAAGAAACCCCCCTATTCAGTTGAATAGGTATATGGACAAAGTGGACCCACCACAGGGTCTAAGTGTTGTCCATGTTTTTTATCACAAAATTAATTAAATAAAATCATTAATATTCAAGTTATGAATATTTGGGATTGAAATTATATAATGTATTTACATGTTTTGTTAATACGATAAAAAATAGTAATCGAATGAATGTTATTTAAATATTCAAGGATCGTTTAATATTAATAGGGGTAGCGAGTTGAGTTAAATGGCATGGTATTTATCACATAATATATTTTATATATATTAAACGTATAAGATCAATTAATAAATAATATTGATGCATTTTAGTTCATCGAAATAATCTATTTAGTGGACGTTGAAATAAACTAGGGCCAGGGAACCCTACTGGGTATTTAACAACGTTACTATAAATTCAAGGTTGGGATCTCTCTCATGTGTGGCCATTACACTATTCACTCATTCCTGGAATTAAAATTGAGAGCCTCTCTCTCCTCCCACTTCCTAGAGAGAGAATATGTTGATCCACGAGTTCAGATCAAGATCTTCCTCAAGCATTGGAGGCACCTTGATGCGGTGATCATCGGGACGTCGAAAGCATCTATGGATCTCCATGCTAGCACCCAAAGTCTAACGATCGTCATTTCTATGGTTTTGAAGTGCGTGTGGATGATCTAGAGGGATCCTACTATGGATTCATCAAGAAGTGATCGTCAGCGACAAGTTGTAGTTGAGCGCACCTTCGTATTTGGAACGGTATGTATTATATTTATGTTTTGTGCCCTTAAAAATTTTCACGAGATCCTCAAACCTCTCTGGGGCTCAGAATGATGGTGTTGACAAGTACCGTTGATCTTCCGAATAAAATTTTAAAATCCCTAGCCCACTGGCATCCGCTGTGGGCCCCAAAATCTTTCACACTCTTGGTTTAAGAAAGTGTGGGTAATTAATTTGATCATTGGTCGTACTGTGATGTGATGTGGGAATTTGTGCAATGGTGGTGACATAAGGATATCATGAGGTGTGGTGGTGCTGATGTGTTGGTGTGTTGTTGTGTTATGCTTCTAATTTTTAATGGTTGAGATGTGTTTTTGATGTGGTGTGATCGAATGGATAATTTTTTTTTCTTGACAGTGGTTTACATGTAGTGTGGGAGATATTATTTGTGGTGGATTTGTATTAGTTTCACAGTTATCCATTGAATATATTGTAATGATGATAATATAAAATAAATGGTTGGTAAATTTATAAGAATGGGATGGAATTGATGTGAGATAATTATATTAACTGAATTGAATGATTGATGAACGAGATATATAAATTTAAATTAATGTATTTGTAAATGGATGTTAGATAAAACTCATTAAAATCTAGAAAAATGGTGTAAATTATAATTGGTAGTGGAATCAGGTGGTTATGTGAGGTGGTTTTGTAACATAATTTATTTTATTGGTGGTGGTAGTTGTGAAATATGTTTTATAGTTCAATGGTGGTGTTGTGGTGTATTCTCGTTCAGTTGATGTGAGCTCCTAGGCTAGGTATTATGTTCTACGTATAAATCATGCATTTTATATTATAACTATATATTCCCTACATGAGTCATATAACATTACCAATACCCAAATGCTTTGGGTTTTGTGTTTTTTCCCCATCATCTAGGTTGGTGGTGATATAGACAGCTAGATACCCTCTTCCCCTCCCTTCTTTCAGCAACAGTGATGATAAAGATGGTGCAAGATATTATCAAGTGATGAAACAAGTTGGTGTTAGAAACTACCATATAATGATACAAGTTTATTTTGAAGATTAATCGATGATGATATGGGTTCGTGTTGAAGATTACCAATTAGTTATGAGTATTTGAAATGAAGTGAGGGTCATTCATGGTAGGTGTATGGAACATGTTTTTTTTCATTCACATTCATGATATTCTACTTCAATTTTTATTTTATTTTTTGTTATATAATGGGATGAGGATGTGATTTTCTGATGATTGATTATAGAATCAGATTCTAGAACATGAAAGGGAGATATAGGAAGGGATGCACCCCTACCCCCATCGTAGATTACTTTATATGTTATGTTATTTGTATGGAATGGATAAAAACATTCCATGTTTGATTTTTGGGCATGAGAGTCTTAACGTAGGCGGGAAGTGGCCTGGGGATCCATTAATTTACGTTCATCATGTTATGTTACACTACCGGTTTCATGATTCAGTGAGAGTTCGATGGTAATGTAATGATTCATCAGCTGGATATTTTTAATTCAAGTTGGTTCCATTGTATATTCACCATCACATTAGTATTATCTATTAAAATGTACAATTGATACCATTGGGATGATTCTATTAAATATACTTGTTTTGGTCACCCTTGGTATATAATCTTTTTTTTAGTTTTCCATGAGGATATCACAAACCAGGTGAGAAACTACTAGCTCGGGTTTTCAAGCAATTATTGTGTTGCTTCCATATGTCTCTCTTTTGAAATTTATACAGGGACTTTTATTTTTATTAGATGAAATTTTTAATGAATTGGGAGTGTTTTAGGTTTATAATTATATTATTTTCTATATATTCTCATTTAATTAATGTACTATCTCCCATTCCAGTATTATATAGTGGGCAATACCTCCTATATGTGAGATTTTATACCTATGATGCTAGTCTCCAACATGGGTCTAATGGGGGTTGGACTTGAGGGGTTCATGTAACATCCCAGGTAAATAAAGAATAAAGAATTTTCATATTTATTAATATTTACGAATTAAATATTAATTTTATTTTAAAGGGGTTGCTATGTTCGATAGCGTACCCGATACGCAACGATGAGTTTCTTTGAAACTTACGTAGCACACTAGTAATAAAATAATATTATTTTAAATGTTAGTTAACATGTAGCCGTTGTACTGGCGGGAATGGATAGAAATAACTAAAATGTGATTAGATATGTTTTTAAATGTTTATACATTTACCCAATAAAAGATAAAGGCATAAAATACAGAAAGAGTTCAATTTTAGGGCATATATACTCTAATTTTCACTAAAGGTTCATTTATCACCTTTTAATGGTGAACCGTCATTAAATATAGTTTTGATCACTCTTATACATTCTTTTGGACCAAATAAAACTCTTATTAATAATTGGGACATCAAATTTTAATTTGTGTAATTTTTTGGCACCTTTCTGATAAAGTTCATTTTTTATGAATAGTGTAAAATGTTGTATTTTAATTCAAAACCTCTTTTTAGTCTAATTTATTTATATGATTAGATTATTATTTTAATTTATTTTAAAGTGAAATTATAAAATATTTTTACCAGTTAATCTAATGGTGGTCATTGGGATCAATTTCACTTTGAAATTGGACTTAAACTGGTGGCAATCTTTTGATACTTATTGTTTCGCAAAAACACGCTATTTGTCATGACAGCGGGAATTAATTATTAAATTAATTAATTTGACTTATATGTTTTTAATTTTGTAAAATGGACTTCATTTTTGAATTCGGAATATCAAATTTAGCTTAGGGTGAATTTTTGGTAATTTTCTGAAAAACTTCAATTTTTGATGAATAGTGAAACCACTAAGTGGTAATCAAGCAAACTGATTTTTCAGTTAAATGAAAGTTTACCACTAATGTGTATTGAATTTTGAAAATCCGACATACATGGTTGTCATTAAGAAGTAAAATGTGGTTCAATTAGATTATAATAATTTTTTGGTGAATAGTAACTTATTAAGTTTTTAATCGCGATTAGAGGTAATTAGTGTAGTTTAAGGTAAAAATGATATTATAAGAATGTGAAAACACCATGACACTTGTCCTACACCTATTGGGTGAGTCACGGCCGACCCAGACAAGCCATGGGCCAACTTGGGGACCCCATGGAGCCACTTTAGTTGGAAAATGACATTAATATATTTTTATTTAATGTTAAAGTGAAAATGACACTAACATAAATTGTTTTACTAAAATAATTTTTTATTGGGGTTATGAAAGTCCAAATTTTTATTATAAATAGTCATTGGAAAGCTAAAAAGATTTCCTACATCATAGTATTTTTTGTATAATTTTAGACATTAAATAAAATAAATTATTTATGACATAATAATGATGCAGCGATGACATCATTATTTGACGATTTAAATAAAATGGAAAGATAATGAAAACTCTAAAGCCTAAACATGTCCAAAACCAATTGGATGAGTGGATTTAGAACCCTTATCACCTTATCCACGAATTATATCAATTTCGGACCTTTTAAAACCGAAACACATTTTCAAATAAAGTAATATTTCTTTACTTTCCAAAAGTGCCCCTCCTCTCCTCTTATAAAAGGTCCCCACCTCTACCCCATTTCACACACTTCTCAATCCTTTGGCTCGGCCAACCCCTGACCAATTACTCTCTTCACATCCCTCTCCTCATCCTATAGGATTCCCTTTGGGAAGAATCCTTTCAAAGGAAGCCTTTAGGGTAAAATCAAAAGGGAGTTACACTTTTAAAGGTAATTCATTCTCTCTTGTTCATTTGTTTTATTTTGCTTCTCCAACCCTCTAAACTCTTTTTATTTACTTCTTTTGTAACACCACCAGAATCTTTAATATACTAGGATGTTGTTATAAGATTTCATTGAGCAACACTCTCACACAACTACATCAAATGGTTAAATAACATACGGTTTCCGTGGATGGCAAAATTCTGCCTCCGGAAACGTTGATTGTTCAATACTCATTTAACACCTTCAAGGGTGGCCATTATGATGTAACTATTTTTATATATGATATATAATATGTTTAGGTTTTCTTTAAGCTTATGTATTTTTCATTTTTGGCATACCTTTATGGTTTCCATTATGGGTAAACACGATATCTTCATTTAAGGATGTGCGGACTACCGCCCCCTTAAAGTGATGTGATTCGTTAATGCCATATGTGGGACATGTAAAGGATGGATTTAAAGTTATTATATATGATGTTATACTGGAATTATAATATACCTTTATATCATTATTATTTCTTTCCATTAAAGTATGAGATAGAAATTAAAGTAGCGTTCATGCGTACGTACGGCTTGCCGTCTCCATGAACGGTGCATTTCATTTCTTATCCCCAAATGTAATATACTATTAAAAGTACATGTATATAATGGATATATATAATTAATGATATATCTAAATGATGAATATAATTCTGGATTAAAATATACATACCTCTCATTTAGTTTTAATTCCATTAATATGACAAATAAATGAAAGTAGTGTTCATGCGTACGTACGGCTTACCGTCTCCATGAACAGTGCATTTCATTTCTTACCTCTAAATGATTATGTAATATTATAAATACATGTATATGCTGGATATATATGATATATATGATATCCAAATCAGTAATTGAATTCTGGATATAAAGAACTTTTGACCACACGAACAACATGTAATTGTAAGAAGTCAACTTTCGACTTAAGAACCAAATATTGACAAAACAAACATTATTAAATTAAATGGTTACATAATGTTTATAACATTGGAATAAGTGATATAAATGGAATAATGAACTTTAAAAAGGTTCTTAATAAAGTATAAATTAACTCAAGTTTATTATTCAGGACGTTAAAGAACGATCGAGTCAAGTCGGACCCGAGGTAAGGGACTTCGTCTCAATCTCCTTTCATTGAGGCATATTTCGTTTTATACACAACTTTATATTATACGGTGTATAAACCCCTTTGAATTTTACTTTTATACAAAAGGAACCTTTTTCTATGAAGCGTTTTACTAAACGACAAAAAGGAATGTTTTTTTAACGTACGCGGTGACAACGACCTTTTTCCGCTGCCGCGAGTATTATTTGATCTTTGGCTTTCTCAACAAGCCGTAATGTTTTTAGAATAAAATAAATACCATATACTATTTTATGTATTTTGGTATTGAAAATGGTTTTGAAAAAGGATTCTATTATGTCAATATATTTTTGATATATTGTGATTGAAATGTGGAAATGTTATCATTCCTTTATATTGGTTTTATGTTTTATGATTTTATACTGGTAGATGGACATTTTAATGGGTGGTTACGTTATAAACCATATGACGGGTGGTGCCGTGAATACCAGGACGGGTGGTTACGTTATAACCTCCAATTCATTGGGTATGGAAGTTGGCCGTATGGCTATTCCATTAAGTATGTATGGAAATTGGCCGTATGGCTATTCCATTAAGTGATATGTGTGGAAGTCAACCGTATGGTTATTCCAATTAAGTATGTTTATGTCCCAAGTTACCTTTATATATTCTATGTGTTCTTTATATGGGTATTATGGTAATATTTTGGTTACAAAAAGGTAAGTAATGATACTTTATTCAGTGAAGATTTTTTTTACTACTTCATGAAGGTGAAGGTATTACTTTGATATAGTATACATGGTTTACTTGATGTTTGAAAAACTAACAGTTTTCATTCTTTTTGTATCCCTTACTGAGCTTTTAATGCTCACCCCATGTTTTTTGAAATGTTTTTCACATGACTTAATGTGGAATAAGGTCAAGGATGGGATCAAGGGAATGTCATTCTATCTAAAACATGGAATCTAGACATCATTCTTTTTAAGAGTTTTTATTTTATGGAGACTTAGTAGAAGTGTCTACATTGTAATCTTTTAAGATGTAATAGTTATGTTCTAATTCTCTAAAACTCTAAACCTGAAAAGATCCTCAATGTGAATTATTCATTTAATTCAATATTAAGTAAGGTTTAAGGTCGGGGCCTTATTGTTGGTATCAGAGGTCGGTTTAGACAACTTTAGGAGTTAGAAAAGTGTTAAATTATAATATTATTGAAATGATATAGTATTTACGGATTACCATGTTGCTTCGCCTGAGATATTTCTGTGTTCAGAATGGTTTTCCGTAGAGGAAACAAAGCAGCTATGTTGGGACGACATCAGGAGGAAGACAACCTTCCAAATCAGCAACCTGAGATGGTCGGAATCGGAACTGAACAGTTTGTTGCAGTGATGGCACAGTTGACTCAGGCTATAAATGGTGGTGGTATCCATTCACGAGATCATCCAGATCGACCGCAGAGGAATATGTCAGTGGTGGAACATTTCATGAGGCAACATCCCCCATCATTCAGAGGATCATCTGACCCTGTGCAAGCTGAAGAGTGGATTAAAGCACTGGAGAGGATTTTTGATGTCATGGGGTGTTCAGAACATCAAAAGGTTAGTCTTGATGTTTACCGTTTTGAAGGTGAAGCTGATCAGTGGTGGTCGATGGTGAAAAATATAAGGTATAGTGATGATATTGAGGATCTTCACTGGGACAAATTCAAAGGTATGATTGTTGAGAAATATTTTCCTAAGGTGGTTCGTCTTAGGATGAAAAAACAGTTCCTAGAATTGAGGCAGGAGGATGATTCAGTGGCTACTTATGAAGAAAAGTTCACTCGATTGGCAAGGTATGCTCCAAACTTCATACGAGATCTTGATAGTAAAATAAACCATTTTTACTCAGGGTTAAAGCCAAATTATTGAAGGGCTTTAGCTTCTAGTGAGTTCAAAAGTTATGAAAAACTTGTTCGATGTGCGGAGAAGGTGGAAATGGTGTTTGCTGATGATCAGGTGTTCTATGACAAACAACAGAATAAGAGGTCTAGTTGGTAGGCAAAGGGGAAGAATTCATCAAAGAAGCAAGGAGGTAAGAAAACCAAATATCCATCCTGTGAGAAGTGTGGTAAAATGCATCCTGGAGAATGTTTATCCAAGTCTGGTAAGTGCTTTCGGTGTGGTAAGTCTGGTCATATTGCTCGTAACTGTAAGGAAGATGGTCAAGCAGGAAATGAAAAGCCAACGGTAAGATGTTATAAGTGCAATGAGATGGGTCACTATGCAAATGAGTGTCCGACAAAGAGCTTGAGTGATGGGAAGCAGTTAGACTACAAGGAGAAAGGGGTGGTGAAATCCTTTGCAACAACTTCAGCTGATGTTGGGCCATCGAATGAAGTGGTATCAGCTCCAGATAGCTCAGTATTTTTCGAAGATTGACTTGAGGTCGGGGTACCATCAGTTGAAAGTAAAAGAAGAAGACGTTCCCCGTTTTCAATTCATCCTGGCAGTACTAAGATGTACAGAGATCTGCGGGAGTGTTACTGGTAGGATGGAATGAAAAGAGACATTGTTGATTTAACTGTGAAGTGTTTGACATGTCAACAGGTTAAAGCAGAGCAGCAGTTACCGAAAGGGATGCTTCATCCTTTACCAGTGCTAGAGTGGAAATGGGAAAACATACCCATGGTCTTTGTTGTGGGATTACCAAGGACATCTCAAGGTAATAATGCAATCTGGGTTATTGTTGATCGCTTGACTAAATCTACTCTTTTCCTTTCTATACGAGATTCATTCTCTCTAGATCAACTTTCCTCTTTTTATCTTAAAGAGATAGCCAGGTTACATGGAGTTCCTCTCTCCATTGTATCAGATCATGATCCCAGGTTTACTTCTAACTTTTGGAAAGGCCTTCAGAAGTCGTTGGGTATTGAATTAAAATTTTAGTACAGCTTTTCATCCTCAATCAGATGGGCAGTCAGAACGAACAATCCAGACATTGGAGGATATTCTACGAGCTTGTTCTATGGATTATCAGGGAAGTTGGGACCAACATCTTTCTTTGGTTGAGTTTTCTTATAATAACAGCTTTCATTCCAGTATACAGATGGCACTATTTGAGGAATTATATGGGAAGCGGTGTCGAACACCAGCATTTTGGAATGAAGTGGGTGAAAGGAAGCTGATGGGACGAGAATTGGTAGAAGAGATGGCAGAAAAAGTTCAGTTGATTCAGAAAACACATGAGAACAGCTCAGAGCAGACAGAAGAGTTATGCGGATAACCGGAGGAAGGATCTATCTTTCGAGGTAGGTGATCATGTTTTTCTCAAGGTTTCCCCTTGGAAAAGTTTGATGAGATTTGGTAAGAAAGGAAAGTTGAGTCCAAGGTTCATTGGACCATATGAAATTCTAGAGAGAGTTGGATCAGTTGCATACGGAGTGGCTTTACCTCCGAGTTTATCTCAGGTACACAATGTTTTTCATGTTTCAATGTTGAGAAAGTATATGTCAGATCCATCTCATGTTTTGAGTCCAGAGGTAGTTCATCTTAAAGAGAACCTATCTTATGAGGAACAACCGGTCCAGGTTCTTGACCACAGGGAGCAAGTGTTACGGAATAAGGTGATTCATCAGGTAAAGGTTTTGTGGAAAAACCATGTGATTGAAGAGGCAACGTGGGAATCTGAAAATGCTATGAGGGATAAATACCCCCACTTATTTTGATAAGTGAATAAAATTGCGAGGACGCAATTCCCAAAAGGGGGGAAGGATGTAACATCCCAGGTAAATAAAGAATAAAGAATTTTCATATTTATTAATATTTACGAATTAAATATTAATTTTATTTTAAAGGGGTTGCTATGTTCGATAGCGTACCCGATACGCAACGATGAGTTTCTTTGAAACTTACGTAGCACACTAGTAATAAAATAATATTATTTTAAATGTTAGTTAACAAGTAGCCGTTGTACTGGCGGGAATGGATAGAAATAACTAAAATATGATTAGATATGTTTTTAAATGTTTATACATTTACCCAATAAAAGATAAAGGCTTAAAATACAGAAAGAGTTCAATTTTAGGGCATATATACTCTAATTTTCACTAAAGGTTCACTTATCACTTTTTAATGGTGAACCTTCATTAAATATAGTTTTGATCACTCTTATACATTCTTTTGGACCAAATAAAACTCTTATTAAGAATTGGGACATCAAATTTTAATTTGTGTAATTTTTTGGTACCTTTCTGATAAAGTTCATTTTTTTATGAATAGTGTAAAATGTTATATTTTAATTCGAAACCTCTTTTTAATATAATTTATTTATATGATTAGATTATTATTTTAATTGGTTTTAAAGTGAAATTATAAAATATTTTTACCATTTAATCCAATGGTGGTCATTGGGATCAATTTCACTTTGAAATTGGACTTAAACTGATGTCATTCTTTTGATACTTATTGTTTCGCAAAAACACGCTATTTGTCATGACATCGGTAATTAATTATTAAATTAATTAATTTGACATATATGTTTTGAATTTTGTAAAATGGACTTCATTTTTGAATTCGGAATATCAAATATAGCTTAGGGTGAATTTTTGGTAATTTTCTGAAAAACTTCAATTTTTGATGAATAGTGAAACCACTAAGTGGTAATCAAGCAAACTGATTTTTCAGTTAAATGAAATTTTACCACTAATGTGTATTGAATTTTGAAAATCCGACATATATGGTTGTCATTAAGAAGTAAAATGTGGTTCAATGAGATTATAATAATTTTTTGGTGAATAGTAACTTATTAAGTTTTTAATCGCCATTAGAGGTAATTAGTGTAGTTTAAGGTAAAAACTGATATTATAAGAATGTGAAAACACCATGAAACTTGTCCTACACCTATTGGGTGAGTCATGGACGACCAAGAAAATCCATGGGCCAACTTGGGGACCCCATGGAGCCACTTTAGTTGGAAAAGGACATTAATATATTTTTATTTAATGTTAAAGTGAAAATGACACTAACATAAATTGTTTTACTAAAATACTTTTGTAGTGGGGTTATACAAGTCCAA
Organism: Viscum album; assembly: GCA_963277665.1. Taxonomy (NCBI): domain Eukaryota; kingdom Viridiplantae; phylum Streptophyta; class Magnoliopsida; order Santalales; family Viscaceae; genus Viscum; species Viscum album. Next base: position 711,444,662 of record OY728163.1, on the reverse strand, counting down.
ATTTTGATTATAAATAGTCATTGGAAAGCTAAAAAGATTTCCTACATCATAGTATTTTTTGTATAATTTTTAGACATTAAATAAATTAAATTATTTATTACATAATAATGATGCAGCGATGACATCATTATTTGACGATTTAAATAAAATGGAAAGATAATGCAAAATCTTAAACCTACACATGTCCAAAACCAATTGGATGAGTTTATTTAGAACCATTATCACCTTATCCACGAATTATATCAATGTGGGACCTTTTAAAACCGAAAAATAGTTTCAAATAAAGTAATATTTCTTTACATTCCAAAAGTGCCCCTCCTCTCCTCTTATAAAAGGCCCCACCTCTACCCCATTTCACACACTTATCAAGCCTTTGTCTCGGCCAACCCCTGCCCAATTACTATCTCCACATCCCTCTCCTCATCCTAGAGGATTCCCTTTGGGTAGAATCCTTTCAAAGGAAGCCTTTAGGCTCAAATCAAAAGGGAGTTACACTTTTAAAGGTAACTCATTCTCTCCTGTTCATTTGTTTTATTTTGCTTCTCCAACCCTCTAAAATCTTTTTATTTACTTCTTTTGTAACACCACCAGTATCTTCAATATACTAGGTTGTTGTTATAATATTTCTTTGAGCTACACTCTCACACAACTACATCAATGGTTAGAGAACATACGGTTTTCGTGGATGGCGAAATTCTGCCTCCTGAAACGATGAATGTTCAATACTCATTTAACACCTTCAAGGGTGGACATTATGATGCCACTATTTTTATATATGATATATAATATGTTTAGGTTTTCTTTAAGCTTCTGTATTTTTCATTTTTTGGCATTCCTTTATGGTTTCCATTATGGGTAAACACGATATCTTCATTTAAGGAAGTGCCGACTACCGCCCCCTCAAAGTGATGTGATTCGTTAATGCCATATGTGGGACATGTAAATGATGGATTTAAAGTTATTATATATGATGTTATACTAGAATTATAATATACCTCTATATAATTATTATTTCTTTCCATTAAAGTATGAGATAGAAATGAAAGTAGCGTTCATGCGTACGTACGGCTTGTCGTCCCCATGAACGGTGCATTTCATTTCTTATCCCCAAATGTAATGTACTATTAAAAGTACATGTATATAATGGATATATATAATTAATGATATATCTAAATTATGAATATAATTCTGGAATTAAAATACACATACCTCTCATTTAGTTTTAATTCCATTAATATGACAAAGAAATGAAAGTAGCGTTCATGCGTACGTACGGCTTACCGTCTCCATGAACGGTGCATTTCATTTCTTACCTCTAAATGATTATGTAATATTATAAATACATGTATATGCTGGATATATATGATATATATGATATCCAAATCAGGAATTTCATTCTGGATATAAAGAGCTTTTGACCACACGAACAACATGTAATTGTAAGAAGTCAACTTTCGACTTAAGAACCAAATATTGACAAAACAAACATTATTAAATTAAATGGTTACATAATGTTTATAACATTGCAATAAGTGATATAAAAAGAATAATTAACTTTAAAAAGTTTCTTAATAAAGTACAAATTAACTCAAGTTTATTATTCAAGACGTTAAAGAACGATCGAGTCAAGTCGGACCCGAGGTAAGGGACTTCGTCTCAATCTCATTTCATTGAGGCATATATCGTTTTATACACAACTTTCTTTTATATGGTGTATAAACCCCTTTGACTTTTACTTTTATACAAAAGGAATCTTTTTCTATTAAGCGTTTTACTAAACGACAAAAAGGAATGTTTTTTTAACGTACGCGGTGACAACGACCTTTTTCCGCCGCCGCGAGTATTATTTGATCTTTGGCTTTCTCAACAAGCCGTAATGTTTTTAGAATAAAATAAATACCATATACTATTTTATGTATTTTGGTATTGAAAATGGTTTTGAAAAAGGATTCTATTATGTCAATATATTTTTGATATATTGTGATTGAAATGTGGAAATGTTATCATTCTTTTATATTGGTTTTATGTTTTATGATTTTATACTGGTACTTAGACATTTTAACGGGTGGTTACGTTATAAACCATATGACGGGTGGTGCCGTGAATACCAGGACGGGTGGTTACGTTATAACCTCCAATGCATTGGGTATGGAAGTCGGCCGTATGGCTATTCCATTAAGTATGTATGGAAATTGGCCGTATGGCTATTCCATTAAGTGATATGTGTGGAAGTCAACCGTATGGTCATTCCACTTAAGTATGTTTATGTCCCAAGTTACCTTTATATATTCTATGGGTTCTTTATATGGGTTTTATGGTAATAATTTGGTTACAAAAAGGTAAGTAATGATACTTTATTCAGTGAAGATTTTTTTTACTACTTCATGAAGGTGAAGTTATTACTTTGATATAGTATACATGGTTTACTTGATGTTTGAAAAACTAACAATTTTCATTCTTTTTGTATCCCTTACTAAGATTTTTATGCTCACCCCAAGTTTTTTTTAAATGTTATTCACAGGACTTAATGTGGAATAAGGTCAAGGATGGGATCAAGGGAATGTCATTCTGTCTAAAACATGGAATCTAGACATCTTTCTTTTTAAGAGTTTTTATTTTATGGAGACTTAGTAGAAGTGTCTACATTGTAATCTTTTAAGATGTAATAGTTATGTTCTAATTCTATAAAACTCTAAACCTGAAAAGATCCTCAATGTGAATTATTCATTTAATTCAATATTAAGTAAGGTTTAAGGCTGGGGCCTTATAGTTCAAAATATCTCTTACTTCATATTTTCATAAGAGGGGAACCTATGGTGGGATTGGGTCTTGAAATAGTAGTATTAGTGGTTTGGTTGAGAGATATGATTGATTTCGAAGTTATGAACTATGAGTAATTCATTGGTTGGTAAGAAAAAAATTCTAATTTATTTAGTGTGTGTCATAGTCTAGGGAGACTTAATAGGACAGTGGATATAAGTACTTCCTAAAATCTTATGCAATGACTCTATCATTATTTAAAAATTAATTGATTTGGAATTATTTACTGGGTAATTACTTGGAGAGGTAAATGAATCATGATGTATTTAATTCATTTATGAATTTGGTTACATTATTAAATAAAAATGAATTAATCAAATACATATTGATAAAATTTCATTCAACTATGATTAGTTTTTATCCCAAACAAATTATGAATTTCTCCTGGTATTCATTAATGAGTAGTTTTGGAAGTGGAGCTTTATCATTTTGATCTCATTGATTGTCGTAGGATTGACCCCACAGAGGATGAGGATTCATAGAAAAGGTACATTCATGACATTCAGTGGTAGAGATTATAGAATATTTAAGGGAAGCATCTATGATCTGGATACATATAATAAGTTGGAAGAGGATTACATAACTTTTTGTATGATTTGTGTCATTGATACTTTTTACACAACTTTGGAAATTTTTTAGATGTGGTTAGTTTCACATTAGTGGTGGATTCATTATATTTTTTTGTATAAAAGGGAGAAATGCATCGAGGCCATATATCTAAAAGGAGTTCGTTTTTGAAATTCAAGTCGTTGATGAGGAATTAAAAAAGGAGGCTTGTATTCCCTCTCTTTAAAAGGGTATCTTGAGTGTGTGGGATATATAGATCAACATAAATGATTTATTATTATTTTCTTCTTATATTTTCAAAGAATAAGAACATGTATGATGTCGTCTAGTTGAGATAATATGACAATTGATCATGAATGTAGTCACACCATTTAATCTTTATACTTATGTGGAATTGTAGAAGAATAGATGGATATCTATTGGATGATTTATCTAGGATATGATAATTACAAGAGTTTCAAATAGATAATCATGAGGAGAATAGGTTCTGGAAGTAGTTTATGAATATTTATGCAATAGGGTTTTTGAAAAGTGTGGAACTGACCACTAAAAATCTTTTCACCTCCTTCTAGAACTAGTGGTTTCTGAGAACCTATATGAGTAATAAAATTTTATTTCTATGAATATTGGGTGGGCCAGAACACCACTTGTACTACTATTCGACTACTCAAGGAGGTTAGTTTCTAATGTGTATTCAAGCCCATCAACGGCTGTAATAGTAGATTCCTATAAAGAAATATCAGTGGTAGGGATTGAAAATAATAGTTCAATAGGAAAGGAACTATTGAGTTAGTAGAGGGTAGCTTCTTGATGGTACATGTAATAAGGAACATTGTCTAGAGTTCATCATGGAGGCTTACAGTAGAAAGGCATATAAGATGGGTGTGGTCTGATGAATGTGATGGAGGAAGAAGAACCAATTGGGCCAGAGGCTTCCAAATGTACAATCATTTTATCATATTCCACTTTTTCCCTATTGAATTTATGAGAATTATAATCCATTTTTTATCTAAATATTTGTTCTACCTTGGTACTTGATTTTGATAGACCTCCATTTCACATAGTTGTATCTATATCATTTGAGGGTTAGGATGCTTTTATTGATGTATGACTGGGATGTAGGATGGTGATGTGTTTGAAATAGTTAGTGGGTGATATATTTTTTCTCTGGATAAAAAATTAGGATATAATCCATATCATGGATTGGTTATATTATTTGAATTTTAGCATCATATATTTAGATGGGAGAATATTTATTACGGTGTGGATAGCCATTTAGTCGAATTCATTGGCCATAGGACTTATTAGATGGATGGTAGTTAATAAAAACCTCTTTTGTCAATGCTGTAAAATATTTTATTATATTACTTTGTATAGGATGTTCCTAGGGTTGTGGAAGAGTTACTAGATATTCATTTTGATGAGGTTATGACAACCCCCCCCCCTCGCGTAGCAATGTCATGTGTTAGATAGAGATTAAATTTGGTGAATCTATGATTTTAATATATCCATATAAAATACGACATTTGTAGAGGTATGATTTGATGCTACAATTTCAGGATCCAATGTATAGGGGTTTCATCCAACCCAGTGTATCTCCTTGTAGTGCTCTAGAGATTTTAGCTAAGGAGGTGGCTGTTGGTCAAATATTATGAATAGACTATCGATGGTTGATTCATGAAGTAGTCAAGGAACCTTACCACCTCCTAAGGATGGATGATCTATTCACCTATATGAATAGATGCGTTTGGTTTTTGTAGTCTAATTTATGATCTAGATATCATTATATGTGGGTAAAAGATGAGGTTATACTAAAGGCATACTTTTAGTACATATATGGACACATGGAATTCATGGTTATTCCATTAAATGTCACGAATTCCCCATTTCTATTTATGGGGCTCTCTAACTCCATATTGTGTGATTTCATAAACCAGTTATTCATCTTGTTCTTTGATGATATATTGATATGCAATCATTTTGATGAGGATCGTGTTGATTATCTTAGAATTATATTCTAGTTTTATTAAAACCACCAACTCAATGGAAGTAATTTTAGCGTATTTTCTAGATTTTAGACGTGTTTTATTTATGCATATGGTGTATCAGATGGTAGGATCCATAAAACCTTCAAAGGTTGAGAAAGTTGTTTCTTGAGAACCACCTATGAACATGGAATAGGTATATAGTTTCCTTGTCCTTTAATGATATTATTGAAATTTTTTCACTGATTCCTCTAGGATTTTTCCAAACATATAGTGTCACAATAGAAAGATTATAATGTTTCATGGAATGATCTTTTGTTAATAGAATTTATTTACCTGAACGAGAAATATATTAGTAATCTAGTTCTTTAGTTACATTAATTATGTGTGATGTTTTAGGTTTTCTTTGACGTATCACTTATGGGATTTGGATTCATATTTATATAGAATAGGGTGATGATCCCTAATGGGTCATGGTAGTTGTGTCTATATGAGTGTAACTCATCCACCCAATATCTATAACTTCCCAACATTGTTTTTTTTCTGAAAGTAGTGCCAACATAAATCATCGATGAGTGATTTTTTGCTTTCATGAACGAAAATATTTTGAAATATGTTTTATATTTGTTGGGTAAAATTATACACTAGCATATATTGATGGAGTTTCTCCATGATTAACAATTTTAGATCACCTATTCCTTAATAAAGGGGAATTTTTTTTGATTCATTGATTGTGGAGTGTGGAGGTTATTTTTTTGGGAATATACATATATTCATAAAGGGATTTACGATATTGCAGTTATTCATCTTGATGTATAGAATGTAGTGAAAGAGTTTTCATTTTTAAAATGCCTATAGGGATATACCTAAAGATTTAGGTGGACTAGTATCTGAGGGGGGACTTAATTCTAGTAGTGATTTATTACCATGTCATCCATTGTGATTCCCTATCGGGATGCTCACTGGACGTTCCAGAGTAGATGTTATTAAATGGTAAGTAGCGTGTTCCATTGGAAATATATGAGGTTGTTTTCTATGAGATTCATATATAACATTATAAAGTGCATATTTTTGTAACTATGATGTATCGTGGCTTGTGGAGGCAACATTGGTGGTTTTGGATAGAAAGGTCAGTGGAAGACTTTATTGAGATGGGTCTAGTTTGTTAGTGGGTGAAATCCAACAACAGTATCCTTCATGTATCAATTTTCCATTATATGTGCCTTAATTAAAATGGGAGTATGTATTGAAGATTTTTTTTCACAAGAATAACCCAGGATTTGGGAGGATGTGATGTAGTTTGGTTGATTTTTGATGACTAATTGAGGAAAATAATTTTTTGGAAATATGAAACTCATGTTTTGTGGATGTTTTATCATAGTGGTATGTGGATGATGTTGTTTGTATTATAGAGTTACCAAGTAATATCATATCTTATAGGGATATGTGTTTCCCATTTCAGTTATAGAGGGGATTCAGGAATGGATATGGATCCTACTTATTTCATAACACTTTTTTCCACCCCCATAGATATGGGAAAACAGAGGAGATCATCCATACTCTATAGGAAATTTTCATAACAAGTATTATGTTCATTGAATGGTCAGGGGAAAATAACATACCTTTTTTGGAATTCTTCTGTAACAATATTTACCACTCATCCATTATTATGATTTTATTTGATGTATTTTATGTGTGACTAGGTCATTATTTTCAGCGTTGGATGTATATAAGTGAGTTAGTATTTAGGGTCATCATATAGTGTATATAATGATTGAGAATATCATGATTCTCCAAGAGTGTAAGAGCATGGTGTAGGGAAATCATAATGCATATGTTTATTTCATGTGGAGGACCCTAGTGTTTGAGATTTGAGACAATATGTTCTTGAATTTTTCCCCTCAACGGGGACTTTAGAGGTCTTCTAGAGTGAATAGTATTTCATTGCTCAAAAATAGGCCATTTTATGTGATAGATTATAATGACCAAAGCTTTATGTACATGGATATTACATTAATTTTGTGGAATAAATAAAACATCACAAAAAATTGATTCCCAAATTCCATTAGTTTAGTGTATTAGGAATCATGGAACACATTATTCTATCTTGGAGAAATATAATGAAAATCTCCCATAAATATATTCTCCATTTGTTTTCCAACCTAAAACTATTCTTTTAATCCTGTGGAAAAGAAAACAGAAAATGGGCGAGATCAAATTCTCATTATGGGTAAAAATTAAGAACATAAAAAAATGCATAAACATATGAATGTAAAAACATGATCATAAAATTTTAAAATCAAACTCTTGAGTCATAAAAATAAATCTTGGAACTTCTTAAGGCATAAATAAAACATGATATTGAATCATGATAAAATAACATTGATATAAAACATTGAATTTTGGAAAACAAAAAATCATATAATATAATTTCCATAGTAACCATGTCACTGCTACCAAAACCATCATAGTGGACAATGTCCATTACAGACTAGGATTACTTGTCATTCCAACCATGTATTACTAAACGGAAATTACATGTCATTCCATCCTGGTTTTTCTGAACCGAATTTACATTCCGTTCCAGCCCTATATTGCTGAACCATATTTCTTTGCAATTCAAGTAATTATATGTCATGATACATAAATCCTTACCCAATACATTAGAGGGAGATAAAAGTCCCACCCATATCATAATTAAATCATTCTTATGTATTCCATAAGAACATAAATAATTCATCAAAGCATAACCCCAAAAATAAAATGGGATTATTAAACATCATTCTATCACAACATAATCTTTATAAAATATCATTCCATCATTAAAACAATAAATTAATATTAATAACAGGGATAGAATAATTACTATATTTAAAGAACATCATCTTAGATATAAAATTATTTTTTTAAACACTCGAACTTACTTCTTGAGGAAAATATCCTTTCTTCTTCAAAAACATTTTTTTTTCTAAAAATGTCACATAATTTTAAATGAAACGAATTTAGTTGAAAATAAACCAGAAATAATTCAAAGGAAACTTCATGTAAATAATTCATTAAGAAGACTTAAAAACCCATTCATGACATATAGGTTAACAAAACATTCTTCTTTTACTCTTATCAAAAAAGTTAAAAAATACCTCCTATGGAAATTAAAATATTACTTCCATACAGTTTAAAAAAATTAACCAATGGAAACATTTGAATTTATGAAATATTATAAGAATCGAAATAATATTAAATAATTAGGAAACATGAATGTGGATGATAAATATACACTATTAAATACATAAATATAAACAATCTTAGATAATATTATGATTAAAAAATTATCCCTTACCTTAGGTTTGATTTCTTCTATATTTGTCTAAAAATCCTATATAGTCGGTTTAAACATATTATTAACTTGTAAAATAACAATATTATTATAAATGATGTAATATAAGACTCACTTATGACTTTATATTACCCTTTTATTTATCAATACCATGTTAATGTAATGCTTTGGATAATAATCATTTTATTTATCATATGTGTGTTAACTTGTTATTGTTGATATTCTAATTAAATTTTGATTTACTTAAATCTAAAATTTAAAACATGATTTATATGTTATAAATAATAAGTATATAAATATATATAATAGAAAGATTAATGAAATGGATTACACCATTCATGGAGACTGTATGTCATACGTACGCATGAATGTTGTTTCTGTTTTTTTATTAAATTGAACGGATGAAAGAAAAATATATATATATATATCCAAAATAAATATTATGTCATATATTTCATTCTTATTTACTATATATTCTTTATAATCATTATTGAATGGTTAACTTGGTGAATATATCTTATCGCGTCGTGGACACGGTTGGTCATACATATGCGCAAGTGACGATATCATTTCCTTAAGGGTGAAAAGGAAGGAAATAGGATGGTATATTAATTTTAAATAACAATTAACATTTTATATTAATTATTTAAATCATTTATACTCATCATTACACCCATTAAAATTATATATTGTTGAATAAAAAATTACACCATGACATGGAGATGGTAGGTTATACGTACAAACAAATGGTGATATTGTTATTCGTAGAATGGATAAAAGGAGGTATACGGTTTAAGCATACTTATAATAACATCACAAGAATGTAAAATATAAAATATTTATTATTTTATTATAATATCAAATAATGGATATTAATAATACTTGAAATATTAAAATATGTATAATTTAAAATGTTACATATTTATTTTAGATTAATATATAAGATTGTTGAATTTATTATGGTTTATATTTTAATTCTATTGCTTTTTTTATGACAGTAAAGTCAAACTTTGGGAATATTGCTGAAAATTACATTAATGGTATATTTTGTTAAATAATATTTACAAAAATGATTAAAATTTAATAAATATATTATTATTGTATAAATTAATTTATAATTTAGATCAAATAATCCTTTATCCACATATTATAAAAAATTTCAAAAAAATATTATGATAATTAAAGAGTAAAAAATTGGTAGCATGGTAATTGTAGAAATTATTAACTAGTAGTTAAAACTTAGAGATATGAATTAAAAAAAATCACCTTAACCAGTATAAATTTTTTTCTATGAGAAGAATACTACATATATTCATCCAATGTTAAAAGCATCCCTACATGGGTTCTCAAGAACATGAAAATTAATTTATCTTTATTTGAAACATTAAATAATTCTCAGGGTTCCCCTCTTTTCACTTGTAAAAGGAAGCCACTGATTATATCTGGATCATACTTCATGAGCCATGTTTCTTTACCATAATCTAACAAAAATAATAGTAAACATTTTTCTACACATCATAGATGTCATTATCTCACCAATGTACTATCCTAGACATCATAATGTGTAAGAAAAAAATAGGATCTTCAAAGAGGAGGTAATCATCTTAACTAATTATTTTTTTAATTCATCTTTGACTAACTACAATTATTTACTAGTCATTATAATATAAAAATAATAAATTCATCATATATATTTTTATATTATTTTGTTTATGTACAATAATTATAAGCCTCTTCCTTAATCAAATGAGAAATGAAATAATCGTTCATGTGTATATTCCGACCACCTCCATGTAGACTGATGTATTTCATTTCCAATCACAACTTATCATGGGTGGTTGTTAAGATATATTTAATGTATATATATTATAATCATGAAAAAATTATTATTCTATAAATATAATATATCAACTATCTCGATAACATTCCAAACATTAAAAATATAATCATCACATCTGTGTACGTATGAACTACCTTCTCCATGTAAGGATGTACCTCATTTTTCAAAAATCACCTATAATGGATATTCATTTAGAAGGATATAATGAATTTATTTGATGTTTATAAAATTATAATGATTCTGTAAAGATAATATTTTATTTTATTTCATTATTATTCATCCAATGAAGTGTAAAAACATCGTATTTGTGTATATGTAGACTACTGCCCCACGAGACTATGTAAAATTTTTTTATAATCAATTATAATGACTAACAAAAAATTTATTTAATGTATACAAATTTAAATAAATAAATTATTATTATTATTATTTATGTTATTTAACAATTACCCATTTTAGAATAGTCTACCTACCAAAATCATTTTTTAATTATGAAACAAACAACCTCAAAACAACCAAATTGGACATAACATATTATAAAAAAATTCAATTTAAATAAATTAAATAAATGGTTTGATAAAAAGTTATTAAACATGTTAAGGGTTATTAAACAAGTAAAATATTAATATTTGATTTAAAGGGAATACATCACATGTCTATATTCGAGGTAATGGGTATATTATCTTCATTTCTTTTCATTAATTTACATTACTTATTCATGAATAATGTTATTACTAGGTTTTGTGTGTAATGAAATTAATATCATATACTTTTTTTATTTTTACATGATATATTTGTATTTAATTTTTTTACATATAATCACTTCATTTTTAAATTGACAGTCTAAATATAAAATTATTTTAATTGTTAGTTATCTCAATAATTTTTCATTGAGACGTGATTTTTTATATTAAGATATACCCATTTATAAGATATGAATATATATTATTAAAATATTATATCATTAATTACTCATTGATCATTATATTTAATGTTGAATTCATGTTCTGATTTTATTTTGATATTGATCAAAATGTTATAAATTTTTGAAGGGTTTTCAGGGTGTCAATTTCAATTATGTGAGATGGATTTCATGCTATACATAATGATTAATTTTATATAGTGTACTTATTCACCCATGAATATGTTTGAATTTATTATATAACAGAATTTATTGTTTTTAATGAATCATTCCATGTGACTTCATTCATTTAATTAAAACATTAACCATGTTTTCAGTTCCCTTATCCTAAACTTCCTTCTTTCAGACAATTTATTACAAATGTACTTATATTTATTAAATAGTGTATATAATGAATCTGTAAATATAATATAATTTAAATATATTAAAATATTATTTTTATTTCCTTATTATGTTATATTTTCAATGGGTGTTTGGGATTAAACATTCATAAATGGATTTTATTTAAAAACAATTCAATAAATGTTTCATGGTGTATTAACCAAACTCTTCCCATAATGTAACTATCTTATTTAAATATTTTTATTTGTAAAGAATTAATAATTTTATAAATTTATCTTTCATTATCATGGTGTATATTTAAAAAACATAAATAGTAAATTTCTTAATGATTTCTTTACTATTAAATTTTGCCTCTCTCTAAACAAAAATGTAAATGAATGTTTATTTTTATCATTTATAACATAAACGTATTTTTACAGTATCATACCTACTATTTTATAATATTCCATTAAATAATTCCATAAAATTTTTATATACAATTATTTACAAGATATTTTAGTAAAACATTATTTTTTAAAATGTACTGAAAGAAAAGGGGTTTTCCCCTATTCTCTAAGAAATGTATTTTATGATCATCAAAATGTATTTATTTCTATGTGAACATGACTTAATGAATAACGGGGATATAAATTTATGATTTCATTCACATAAAATTTTTTAATGGTTTATTATTATGTTTCAAAAATAATTTTAAGAAATATGTTTCTTTTTCATGAGTGAATAATGATATTCTAATTGTGGTGAAATAAATATTTCCGTGTGATTTTAAATTATATGGTACATAGAAATCATTAATGAATGAGTGATTGGGAATGAAAAAACACGTAATTAACATATATTATATTTTATGGGTGGATCTATTGTTGATCTCTAACGTATTGGGAGATGAGAAAGAGTTTATTGATGTTATGTTACACCTAATAGAAGAAAATAAATTTACTCCTTAGAGACACTTATGTTTACAGATATATGTAACTCACAAGAGATTACATTGTTAACTGTTTTATGTTACTACTAACATATATGAGAATTATTATGTTTAGGATATTAAATTATCAATTATTGACTTTCCATGATATTGACATTGTTTTTCATTTCTTACAGTGAGTACTTTTATTTCCATTAGGCCAGGATTACCTTCACATATATCATGATCACTGACTCATGTGACTCTTTTGTTTTATTAAAGTGTTATTCCAGAAATCATGACTTATGATCTACATTATTATGGGTATGAAATTTTTCAATGTTATACTTATTAAGAGTGAATATGGAATCATGTTCTAATATTATAATAATATATATTATTATTTCTAATTATTATATTCACCATTTCTTAGCATTTATGCTCACCCTTATAATTTTTCAAATTTCCCAGGTTCTAAATAATGATATTTAATATTATTTTTATTAAATGGTTTCACATGTATAGAATTTTATAAATTTTTGTAATGAGATATTGTGAAATACTAAAGGTTATGTACTATAAGAAAAATATTTACTTGAATACATTAGTTTTTTATATATATGAGTTTATCGTAATGCTATAAAATTGTACACCATAAAAGAATCTATTTATATAACATATCAAATATTTCATTTTTATATAAAATGTTGTATATGGATATAAATGGATCATGTTTATAGATATCAATACTAGAAATGAAAGGATTATGCTTTTAGCACCATATCAAGGTGTGAGTGTTTGGTGTTGTTATAGTTGATATCATAGTAGGGTTAATGATCTTTTAATATTTTTATTTTATTCATTAGAAGATAACATAAGAGATATGGATACCATAAAGGGTTTATTGATTATGTTTGATCATTTTTATGTGAAATATAAACAAATTTTAGTTTTAATGTGATAGGATTTTATTGTTATTAATGTTATTTCATAAGAAATTTTATTTAGTTGACGTATTTGTAACCCATATGTTTAATATAAGTGATTCACTTTTTAAAATAATACTAAAATTTTTAAGGAGGTTTTTTTATTTGGTATGATAAAAATATTTGGATAAAATAATCTTTTATATTGATGTATTGAGAATAAATATGATATATTATTTATTATTTATTGAATAGTCTATGATGATCCTTTATTTTTGTTTTAGAATTTTATGAGTTAAATGTATTATTTAATTATTTAAATGGTTATTAATTTTAGGAATTATATTACCGTGTTATAACTATTTTTTATATTGTAGATATATGAGTATTATAGTTTTATTCATTTCAATATCTTATGATGCATTAAAAGTCTATGCTTTAACCATACGAAATATTCTCTATGCATGCTCATTGGATGGAATATGGGATGAGATGGTGGTTGAAAATTTTTAAATTCCACAACCAAATGAGGAAATTTAAGTTACATATTTTAATTAAATCATATACATGTTCTAAATTTCTTAGTCTGGATAACAAAATAATTTATTATAAATTAAAAAAAATTAATCACTTCTGATGAATTTATGATCTTCATTGTTCATTATTAATATCTGATATTGAAATCATGTAATTTATCATGATAATATTTTCTAGCACTCCCCTTCATTATTGTAAATTAATTTTATAAGGCCCCAGCCTTAAACTTTACTTAATATTGAGTTATTACAAGATTACACATTGAGGATCTTTTCAGGTTTAGAGTTTCAGAGAATTAGATTATGAAACTTGCATTACATTCCACATTTAAACAAAGTGGTTACATAAAAGACAGCATTCATTCTTCCCATCAACATAAACATATTGAAAATAAAATATGGATTCTTTCTTGACACATCCTTGACACTATCATCATATCTTGTACCTTTCCCTTGACCTGTGAAAAACATTTCAAAAACTTGGGATGAGCATAAAAAGCTGAGTAAGGGTTATAAAAATATGGAAAGGAAACATGAGTTCATATATACATAATAATGAAATCATAATTTACCCATAAAACATAGGCACTTTAACATACCTCATAAAACCATGAATAAGTCATATAAATCATAAGACATAAAAGGTAACTTGAGGCATTCATAACATTCTTACGTAGGGAGTAACCCTCTTGGTTACGTTTGGAATACCCATCGCAGTATATTCCCTAAATCTCTTCGGAGAAACATTAACGTTTCACTCCTTCGCGTTACCCAATGCATTGGAGAGCTATATAGGGCTCACCCGCCATTAGTTTATCATGGAACCACCCGTTCTTCATAACAATGCCCAAGAACCATGACATAATCATATCACATAAAACATGAATAAAGGAAACATAACATTTCCACATTTCAATCACAAGATATCAATAAAACACATTTATATAAAAAACCTTATGAAAACCATTTCCAATACCAGAATAAATTAAAGGTAAAACGTGGTATTTATTTTTCATTTAAAAAGAATGTATGGCTTGTAGAGGAAGCCGAAACTCAAATAATGGTCACGGCGGTGGAGAAGTCATTGTTGCCGCATACATATGACAAAAACATTTCCTTTTGTCGTTTTGTAAAACACTTCATATAAAAAGATTCATTTTGGATAAACGTAACAGTCAAAGGGGTTTATACACTGTATAAAAGAAATTTGTGTATAAAACAAAATATGCCTCAATGAAAGGAGATTGAGACGAATTCCCTTACAAAGACGGTATCCTTAGTTTAAGGATAAATCAATTACATAATTATGTGTGATAGAAAAATACACCAAATAAAGGTCGATATTAAGTGTAAAATAATCAAAGGTAATTCACACAAATTCAAAGGATGACATATTCAATAACTACATGTTGAACCCAAAGAAATTGAAATTGGGTTAAGAAGTTCCCTTGACAGCCTAACGGTGTCACATCAAAATGAGTTGATGAGAGACAAAAAAAGGGTATCTCATCACTTGGACAAAAAATTTACATCAATGAGGATATATGAGGACATATCCCAACATAACAATATCTAAATTAAAAGTCCCAACAAAAGATGTCTTTTAAAAAGAGGAGGGTGAAAGGTTCCCTTACCGACATGGGTATCTTTCGAAACATGCACCTCGTGAAAGAAGGACAATACAAAATTGATGTAAATACTCGTAAAAGAAATTATATTACACAATGAGTAAAATAATGTGTTTTACATACACCAATCAAAGGAAATTGTGGAAAATGTAGCATAAATCTTACGGGAATAAAAGTGAGATGAAAAATCCCTTATGAAAATTCGGCAGCCTAACGGCGCCACTCAAAACATCCAAAATGGATTGATGAGAGGAAATAGGGTCTCTCATCATATGAAAATAATAATTACAGTAGGAGTAATATAAAATATCATCCCAATAATAATAAATATGAGCATAAAAGAAATTACATAAAGGAGTGTACTTAAAAAGAAAGGGAGGTGTAGGATCCCTTACCTCAAGTCCAACTTGTCTTGTTCGTTTCTTTATATTCCTGAATAATAAACTTTTGTCAATTAATAATTTCCTAAGTACCTCCTTTAGAGATTATTATATCACATATTATAATGTTATAATAATTGTTTAATAATGTTAGTTTATATCAGAAGTTTTTGCCGATGTTTGGTACATGAGTCAAAAATGAACTTGTTTGAAAAAAGATTGCCCATGTAGTTATAAGTAAATAATTTCAAAAATAGTATTAATGATTAAAATATCTTATATATCCAGTAAATATTCATTTTATACTATTCCATATCATTTGGAGAAAAAAACGAAAAGCACCGTTCATGGAGACGGTAGGTCGTACGTACGCATGAATGCTACTTTCATTTTTTGTCATATTAATGGAATTAAAACAAAATGAGAGAGATATATATATATGTTATAATTCCAGAATGATATCCATAATTTATATGTAATATATTACATATATATCCATTATATATATGCACTTATAACATTACATAACATTTTGAGATAAGAAATGAAATGTACCGTTCATGGAGAAGGTAAGCCGTACGTACGCATAAACGCTACTTCCGTTTCTATTTCATATTTAATGGAATTAACACATAATGATACATATATTATTGTAATTATATTTTTTCATCATATATAATATCATTAAATATATCCTTTATACGTACCACAGATGGTATTAACGAATCAAATAACATTGAGGGCGCGGTAGTCCGCACTTCCTTAAATGAAGATATCCCGTTTACCAATAATGGAAACCATAAAGGTATTCCCAAAATGTAAAATACAGAATCTTAAGGAAAACATAAACATATTATATATCATATATAAATATAGTGTCATCTTAATGGCCACCTTTTAAGGTGTTAGAAGAATGTTGAACAATCATCGTTTCGGGAGGCAGAAATTCGCCATCCACATAAACAGTATGTTCTTTAACCATTAGATGTAGGTGTGTGAAATTTTAGATGAAATAATTATTATAAAAACATGCTAGTATATTGATTATACTAGATTTGTTACAAAATATATGATTAAAAATAGTTTAGGGGGTTGCAGATGCAAAATAAAACAAAAGGACTCAAGTGAAGACATTACCTTAAAATCGGGTAACTCTCTTTGGTTTGAGCTCAATGGCTTCCTTGGGAAGACTTTTTCTCAAAGTTATGCTTCAAGGAGTAAGATAGGGAAGCAGAGAGACAAAATGGGAAGAGTTTGGACGATCCAATGGCTTTGGGAGTGTGGGTAAGGAGGTAGAGGTGGGGGCCTTTTATAAGAGGAGAGGAGGGGCACTCTTGGAAGGTAAAGAAAAGTCACTTTATTTTAAAATGGTATTCGGATTTAAGTGGTCCAATGTTGATTTTTTTCGAGGATAAGGTGATAAGGGTTCGAAATCCACTCATCCAATAGGTTTTGGACATGTGAAGGTCTTAGATATTACATTATCTTTCCATTTTATTTAAATCGTTAAATAATGAGGTCATCGCTGCATCATCATGATGTCATAAATAATTTAATTTATATAATGTCTAAAAATTATAAGAAAAACAATATAATGTAGGAAATATTTTTATCTTTCCAATGAATATTTATAGTCAAAAATCTGATTTGTATAACCCCATGTAAAAATTGTTTTAGTAAAACTTTTAATGTTTGTCTCATTTTTACTTTAACTTTAAATAAAATGATATTAATGTCATTTTCCAACCAAAGTGGATTCATGGGGTCCCCAAGTTTACCCATGGGTTTTCTTGGTCGGCCATGACACATAAAATGAGTTTAGGACATGTGTGATGTTCATTTCATATTATTAAAAAATTATTTTTACCTTAAACTACACTAATTACCTCTAATCGCGATTAAAAATTTAATAATTTACTATTCACCAAAAAATTATTTTTATCCCATTGAACCACATTTTACTTCTTAATGACTACCATTTATGTTTTATTTTTTAAATTCAAAACACAATGAGAGAAAAATTTCATTTAAACGGAAAAATCAGTTTTTAAAAGTACCACTTAGTGGTTTCACTATTCATCAAAAATTGAAGTTTTTCAGAAAAATCCCAAAAATTCACCATAAGCTATATTTGATATTCTGCATTCAAAAATTAAGTCTATTTTAAAAAATTCAAATCATATAAGTCACATTAATTAATTTAATAATTAATTCCCGCTCTCAGAGCAAATAGCGTGTTTTTATGAAACAATAAGTATCAAAAGATTGACACTAGTTTAAGTCTGATTTCAAAGTTAAATTAATTACAACGACAACTATTGGATTTAATTGTAAAAATATATTCTAATTTAACTTTAAAACCAATTCAAAAGATAATCTAATCATATAAATAAATTATATTTAAAAGGGGTTTTGAATTAAAATACAACATTTTACACTATTCATTAAAAAATGAACTTTATCAGAAAGATACCAAAAATTTACACAATGTTAATTTTGATGTCCCAATTCTTAAAAAGAGTTTTATTTGGTCCAAAAGGATGTATAATAGTGACCAAAACTATATTTAGTGACGGTTCTCCATCAAAAGGCGATAAGTGAACCTTTAGTGAAAACTAGGGCATATACGCCTAAAATTGAATTTTTTCCGTATTTTATGCCTTTATCTTTTATTGGATAAATTTACAAACATTTAAAAACATATATAATCATATATTAGTTATTTCTATCCATTCCCGCCAATACAACGGCTACATGTTAACTACCATTTAAAATAATATTATTTTATTATTAGAGTGCAACGTAAGATTCCAAGAAACTTGTTGTTGCGTGTTGGGTACACCATCGAGCATAGCGTCCCCATTAAAGTCATATTAATATTTTATTCACAGATAATGATAAATATGAAAATGTCATATTCTTTATTTACCTGGGGTGTTACATCCTTCCCCACTTTTGGGAATTTCATCTGCGCAATTTTTAAAATTGAGCTTAGAAACATCCTTGAAAGTCCCACATCAGAACAAGAGTCGGTAAAACAATCACTTTAAAAGAATGGGAGAGAAGTACAAATGTCACCCAAGTTAACCCATACTATCATTACAAGTATTAAAATATGGATATGGAGGAGAAAACAAAGGGTCATGTTCTGATGGAGAGTGATAGTAAACATGTCATGGAAAAAGTTAACCATAAGAAAATCACAAACTTGTGATGGGTTAAACGGTATTCGATTCCCCAGTAGGAAATGTTAATAGAAAACATTTTTGATTTAAGTTAATTTTTATTGAGGGATTTATTCATAAGGAAACATAATCACTTATCATGTTGACTTTCAACTTTTACTAGAATCCTTAATCAAACTCATATTTTTTTTTCCAAAAGATGAGTATTTAGGGAGACTTGTTCGCATTAAGAGTACTATAATTAACTTCTATAGAATCACCTAATTCACAAAAGAGAACTATATACTTCCCATGTCTTTAGACTTTAACCAAAACCAAAACCAAAAAAGGTTAGTACAAGATTAGAAAATCCAGAAAAGGATAACCCTTTATAAAAAGAAAATCTATTCTTAACCTCCAAAATTTGTCCAACAAACCCAAAGTTCAACGAGGACCATTAGATAAACAATTTGTCCATAAAATCCTTCAAAGTAAACCAAACTAATATTGAAACCCAAATATTTGAAGGTTTTAGTCACATATTCTTTCAAGTTAAATCACAACATTTATATCCAAACAACATCAGTTGCTCTTAAAGTCTCATATTGAAAAGTAATTAACCTAATCACATATCCTCCATGATAGGTTAATAAATTTCCATAGATAACCAAAAATCAAATTACTCTTAATCCATAAAATCATATGACTAACAAGAATCAGTCAAACTAACCAGGGACTTCACGTAGTCCAGTGGTAGGTGATAAATACCAGTCGCACTTTGGTTGTGGGTTTGATTCCCGCAGCTTTGTCCGACGCGATGGGTTGTCACATGGTCTGCATGTTGTCCTTTTTCCAAATCTATATAATTCTCAAATCATTCTGCAAAAAGGGATAATATCAACAAAAATAACCATAACATAATTTAACCTCAATTTTATCTCATGCCTTTCACTTCAATCATAACATATAGTAACCCATAATTACCTCAAGAAGTAAGGAACATATAAACCCAAATGGTTCTTTATAACTATGTCCACAAAAGAAAAGATAACTATTCCTTGAATAAAATTTGCCTATATTAAACATCAGGGTTACACATAATATAAAAAGTCTTCTAATGTAACCCCATCATCAAAAGAGACTTAACACTCTTAAGAGTTTCACCATAACTCTTGAAGCCCTTATATGTTGACATCTTACTCATTCAACATTCTTCATGATACATTAACCATTCCTTTCCAACTTATTCCGAAATACCTCTTTCCTACAAACAAAATCATGAATCATATCCTAGGATTCCAAAATAGGAAAAAAAAATGGTCATGAAATATTACATAGCATTGATTGGTCATTGTCGGTTTCTTCATCCTCAATCGGAATGGCATTAGGTATTGGTAAACGAACATTTGTACGCTCTTGGTGACCCCATTCACGAAACATCTTCATAGGACATGTGTTTGCATAATGACCATGCACACCACATTTTATACATTCAATTGATCCCTCAGAAAGAACTTCTTTCCCTTTCCTCGAGTCAACTGGATGCTTCCTTTTTCCATGGCAGGTTCTTGCTTTATGACCATCATTTCCACATCTATAGAATATTACTGTCCCTTTGAAACATTTTCCTAGGTGTTTATTTCCACATCATTGACACATAGGTTTTTGAACACACTTACCTTTATGATTATTACCTATACTTCCATAGGGATTTGTTTCTCGCATATATGATGCCTTAGAGAAATCACCAAGGTTTAGGTGGTCAATCATGACTCCAGATAGTTATTTGAGGATAATCATAAGAGTTCTCATTGCAGCTCCCATATCATTTAGTTGCTTGCTCAAAAAACTGTCACAGTTTCCTTCACATCCACTGTTACTTTGGTGCCTGCAAGATCCATCCATTTACTAAAACCAAAAAGGCCAATGTGAGTATATCAAAAAAAACCATCATGTACTAATGAGGAAGATAAACACTAAGATATAATTACTCATTCACTTTATATAAAACAAGGAATCTTTCTGAAATCCTAACCATTATGGTAATTCCACTTAAGCTTAAAGAATACCCTAACCTCTAATGTTATCTAAACCGACCTTTGATACCAACTATAAGGCCCCAGCCTTAAACCTTACTTAATCTTGAGTTATTACAAGATTACACATTGAGGATCTTTTCAGGAGTAGAGTTTCCGAGAATTTGATCATGAAACTTGCATTACATTCCACATTTAAACAATGTGGTTACATAAAAGATAGTATTCATTCTTCCCATCAACAGAAACATATTGAAAATAAAACATGGATTCTTTCTTGACACATTCTTTACACTATCATCACATCTTGTACCTTTCCCTTGACCTGTGAAAAACATTTCAATATCTTGGGATGAGTATAAAAAGCTCAGTAAGGGTTATAAAAATATGGAAAGGAAACATGAGTTAATATATACATAAGAATGAAATCATACTTTACCCATAAAACATAGGCACTTTAACATACCTCATCAAACCATGCATAAATCATAGAAATCATAAGACACAAAAGATAACTTGAGGCATTCATAACATTCTTACGTAGGGAGTAACCGTCTTGGTTACGTTTGGAATACCCATCATAGTATATTCCCTAAATCTCTTCGGAGAAACTTTAACGTTTCACTCCTTCACGTTACCCAAGGCATTGGAGAGATATATCGGGCTCACCCTCCCTTAGTTTATCACGGAACCTCCCGTTCTTCATAACAATGCCCAAGAACCATGACATAATCATATCACATAAATCATGAATAAAGGAAACATAACATTTCCACATTTCAATCACATGATATCAATAAAATACATCTATATAAAAAACCTTATGAAAACCATTTCCAATACCAAAATAAAATAAAGGTAAATAATGGTATTTATTTTTCTTTTAAAAAGAATGTATGGCCTGTAGAGGAAGCCGAAACTCAAATAATGGTCACGGCAGTGGAGAAGTCATTGTCGCCGCATACATATGACAAAAACATTCCCTTTTGTCATTTTTTAAAACACTTCGTATAAAAAGATTCCTTTTGTATAAATGTAACAGTCAAAGGGGTTTATACACCGTATAATAGAAAGTTGTGTATAAAACAAAATATGCCTCAATGAAAGGAGATTGAGACAAATTCCATTACAAAGACAATATCCTTAGTTTAAGGATAAATCAATTACATAATTATGTGTGACAAACGAATACACCAAATATAAGTCAATATTATGTGTAAAATAATCAACGGTAATTCACACATATTCAAAGGATGACATATTCAATAACTAGATGATGAACCCAAAGAAATTGAAATTGGGTTAAGAAGTTCCCTTGACAGCCTAACGGCGTCACATCAAAATGAGTTGATGAGAGACAAAAAAAGGGTATCTCATCACTTGGACATAAAATTTACATCAATAAGGATATATGAGGACATACCCAACATAACAATATGTAAATTAAAAGACCCAACAAAAGAAGTCTTTTCAAAAGAGGAGGGTGAAAGGTTCCCTTACCGACATGGGTATCTTTCGAAACATACACATCGTGAAAGAAGGACAATAAAACATTGATGTAAATACTCATAAAAGAAATTATATTTCATAATGAGTAAAATAATGGGCAGTACATACACCACTCAAAGGAAATTGTGTAAAATGTAGCATAAATCTCACAGGAATAAAAGTGAGATGAAAAATCCCTTATGAAAATTTGCATCCTAACGGCGCCACTCAAAACTTCCAAAATGGATTGATGAGAGGAAATAGGGTCTCTAATCATATAAAAATAATAATTACAGTAGGATTAATATAAAATAGCATCCCAATCATAATAAAGATGAGCATAAAAGGAATGACATAAAAGAGTGTACTTAAAAAGAAAGAGAGGTGTAGGATCCCTTACCTCAAGTCCAACTTGTCTTGTTCGTTTCTTTATATTCCTGAATAATAAACATTGGTCCATTAATAATTGCCTAATTACCTCCTTTAGAGATTATTATATCACATATTATAATTTTATAATAATTTTTTAATAATGTTAGTTCATATCAGACGTTTTTGTCGATGTTTGGTACATGAGTCAAAAATGAACTTGTTTGAAAAAAGAGAGCCTTGTAGTTATAAGTAAATAATTTCCAGAATAGTATTAATGATTAAAATATAATATATATCCATGAAATATTCATTTTATACTATTCCATATCATTTGGAGATAAAAAAGAAAATCACCGTTCATGGAGACGATAGGCCGTACGTACGCATGAACGCTACTTTCATTTTCTGTCATATTAATGGAATTAAAACAAAATGAGAGAGATATGTATATATGTTATAATTCCAGAATGATATCCATAATTTAGATGTAATATATTACATATATATCCATTATATATATTTACTTATAACATTACATAACATTTTGAGATAAGAAATGAAATGTACCGTTCATTGTAACGGTAAGCTGTACGTACGCATGAACGCTACTTCCATTTCTTTTTCATATTTAATGGAATTAAAAGATAATGATACATACTAGTATTGTAATTCAAGTATGTTATCATATATAATATCATTAAATATATCCTTTATACGTACCACATATGGTATTAACGAATCAAATCACTTTAAGGGGGCGGTAGTCCGCACTTCCTTAAATGATGATATCGCGTTTACCCATAATAGAAACCATAAAGGTATGCCCCAAATTTAAAATACATAATATTAAGGAAAACATAAACATATTATATATCATATATAAATATATTTTCATCTTAATGGCCACCTTTGAAGGTGTTAGAATAATGTTGAATAATCATCGTTTCGGGAGGCAGAAATTCGCCATCCACAGAAACAGTATGTTCTTTAACCATTAGATGTAGGTGTGTGAAAGTGTAGCTCTAATCCTTCTTATAACAACATCCTAGTATATTTATGATACTGTATTTGTTACAAAAGAAATGAATAAAAAGTGTTTAGGGGGTTGGAGAAGCAAAATAAAACAAAAGGACTCAAGTGAAGACATTGCCTCAAAATCGGGTAACTCTCATTGGTTTGAGCTCAAAAGCATCCTTGGGAAGAATTAGGCCCAAAGTTATGCTTAAAGGAGAAAGAGAGGGATGTGGAGAGACAAAACGGGAAGATTTTGGCCGAGCCAAAGGCTTTGGGAGTGTGGGTAAGGAGGTAGAGGTGGGGGCCTTTTATAAGAGGAGAGGAGGGGCACTCTTAGAAGGTAAAGAAAAGTCACTTTATATTAAAATGGTATTCAGATTTAAGAGGTCCCACATTGATGTGTTTCTAGGATAAGGTGATAAGGGTTAAAAATCCACTCATCCAATAGGTTTTGGACATGTTTAGGTCTTAGATATTACATTACCATTCCATTTTATTTAAATCGTTAAATAATGAGGTCATCGCTGCATCATCATGATGTCATACATAATTTAATTTATTTAATGTCTTAAAATTATAAAAAAACTACTATAATGTACGAAATCTTTTTATCTTTCCAATTAATATTTATATTCAAAAATCGGATTTGTATAACCCCATGTAAAAATTGTTTTAGTAAAACATTTCATGTTTGTCTCATTTTTACTTTAACATTAAATAAAAAAATATTAATGTCATTTTCCAACCAAAGTGGCTTCATGGGGTCCCAATGTTTACCCATGGGTTTTCTTGGTCGGCCATGACAAATCCATTGAGGTTAGGACATGTTTCATGTTCATTTCATATTATTAAAACATTTTTTTTACCTTAAACTACACTAATTACCTCTAATAGAGATTAAAAACTTAATAAGTTACTATTCACCAAAAAATTATTTTTATCCCATTGAACCACATTTTACTTATTAATGACAACCATGTATATTGGATTTTTGAAATTCAAAACACAAATATGGAAAATTTTCATTTAAAGGGAAAAATCAGTTATTATAAGTACCACTTAGTGGTTTCACTATTCATCAAAAATTGAAGTTTTCCAGAAAAATCCCAAAAATTCACCCTAAGCTATATTTGATATTCCAAATTCAAAAATGAAGCCTATTTTACAAAATTCAAATCATATAAGTCACATTAATTAATTTAATAATTAATTCCCGCTGTCAGAGCAAATAGCGTGTTTTTATGAAACAATAAATATCAAAAGATTGACACTAGTTTAAGTCTGATTTCAAAGTGAAATTAATTCCAACAACTACTATTGGATTTAATGGTAAAAATATATTATAATTTCACTTTAAAACCAATTCAAAAGATAATCTAATCATATAAATAAATTAGATTAAAAAGGGGTTTTGAATTAAAATACAACATTTTACACTATTTATTAAAAAAATGAACTTTATCAGAAAGATACCAAAAATTTACACAAAGTAAATTTTGATGTCCCAATTCTTAAGAAGAACGTTATTTGGTCCAAAAGGATGTGTAAGAGTGAACAAAAATATATTTAATGACGGTTCTCCATCAAAACAGGATAACTGAACCTTTAGTGAAAACTAGGCCATATACGCCTAAAATTGAATTATTTCCATATTTTATGCCTTTATCTTTTATTTAATAAATTTAAAAACATTTAAAAACATATATAATCATATTTTAGATTTTTATATCCATTCCCGCCAATACAATGGCTACATGTTAACTACCATTTAAAATAATATTATTTTATTATTAGAGTGCAACGTAAGATTCCCAAGAAACTCGTTGTTGCGTGTTGGGTACGCCATCGAGCATAGCGTCCCCTTTAAATTCATATTAATATTTTATTCACAAATATGGATAAATATGAAAATTTCATATTCTTTATTTACCTGGGGTGTTACAAATTTCTTGTTCAATGTATATATGATTACTCTACTCTGATGATCTATTATTTGTAATCCCATTATATCTTATTCCAAATGAACTTCTTTTTTTCATTTCCCTGCTTTCAAATTAATTTTTTATCAACCATTTATAGGTGGGTTTTAAGAAAATTTATTTTCATATATGAACCAATTATTACCATGATCAAGATCATTTTATGGGGGAACAATGTATTTAATATGGTATAATGCAATATCCACATAATTTTAATGTAATCTACTTTTAATAGTATATAAGGATCAAAACATTGATCATCATCAATCATAAATTACTATTATTTAAATATGGATTATACATCCTAGAAACTTCATTAGTGGGTATGAATAAGGGTAATCAAATTAATAAATAATTATATTAATTGTCCTATACACAACTAATCTATTTAATAATAGTTATAAAATAAGAACCTAACATTTATAAAATTATTTTAATCATTAAAATATGATTTCTTCAAAAAAACATTTTTATAACATATGTGTGAAAATAATATTTAATTTCTACCCACTTGTATAAATTTAAATTTATAAAAATGACATAATTTTTGAAATTAGTCCATCAAAATTTGTATAGGGTAAAATTATATGTTTTTTTAAAATGATGGATTTATATGTGAATAGTGGAATATACAGATTTTGTAGAAAGTTGTCATTTAAGTATTTAAATGTTATTATTTTTTCATTTATTTATTTTTAACCTCATTTTATTACTGTTTATTAAAAATAATCTATTTAATGCTATCTACATAAATATTACTCATAATTTTGATACTAAAACATTTTAATACATAAAATGAATTTTTCTATAAAGCCTTTTTTCAACAAGTTTTAAGAGTTTATTTTAAAATTAATTTTCCCCACATATCAGAATTTAATTTTAGGAAAATTATTCGACATTTTAATTTAAGATTATTAATAAGGATAAATAGTTTTATTTTTTTATTTATTATGAATATTAATCATTGTAAAAAAATATCCATGGTAAGTGTTGAATAGTTATGACAGTATTAAAACTCTAGGATATGACTTTAAAAACAAATAATCATGAGACATATCTACATTAAAAGAGTTTTTTTAGAACATAATTTTGAAAAATAATAAAATGTGTCTATTTATATTCCTTTTCCATTAGTAATGTCAATTTTTATATATATATAAATTTAATAATTAAAAAATGATAATTTCTTGATTTTATCATCTCTAATATGTTTTCACATGGAAAAATAATGTCACAAATGAATATTAGTGACAATTTTTAGTCAAAATAATTTTTTTGAGTGCAATTTATTTTTAACTTTTTGTCTTTATACAATCACTTTAAATGCATACGCAATGCCAACATAGTTTGTGTGCATGAAATAGAATATCAAGAAAATGATTTTTTGAAAAATAAACGTTATAAAATTTGGATGAATTATTATGTTCCAAGAATTCATTATTTAAATATAACACATTAGTTACATTATATTTGTTTGTATTCAAATTCGTTAACTATATTAATTTCATTAAAGTCAAATGATTTGAATAGTCTAAAAAATGATGGTAATAGTAACTTATGTTAAATAATATATTATTGAGTGATAATGGTTTGTCAAAACCATAGAATAAACCAAATTATTGGAATTGTTTTCTCTAATATAATATATTGTCCACTTATTTTTCACTTTTCATTTTCTTTTATCTTTTGGGAACCCCAAAGAGTAAAAAATATTGATATAATGTTAATTGTCAAAAAGGATAACATAGGGTTAAAAGTAAGAGATAACTGATAAAATTGAACACTACACGAAAAAATGTTTTTATGAGATTATGGTGAAATATATTTTACTTATAAATTAAATATATAAATTTGATTTCATGTGAACATAAAATTTAATTGTTATTAATCAAATATCTTATGTAACTGCTCTGGTTCCTGTCCCCTTCCTTATGTAAGAACACAAAACCTCCTCTCCTCACAAAACATACTTAACCATTTATCTTAAGCATTATATAACAAAACCACTTCACAAATTACCACCCCACATTATATAGGTATCGGTCACACCAAAATATAATCTTATAAGTCTAATGGGGTAATCAAAAGTTAGTTTTTCATGGAATTTATAATAGTCATATATGAATGTTTTCATTTGACAACATATTATACCTCATGAAATTCTAACTCCACAATTATAATATATTAAACTAATTCTATTCCACATAATTAGATGTTATTAGGTTTATTTAGAAACAATTATTCATAATTGTGTACATGAAAAATGAAATGAAACCATCATTCATGTGTATCTGTGTACTACGTCATCATAACCTGATGAATCTCATTACTCATCTTCGCCATTCATTAATTGTTATTATGATTAAATTAATGTAAATAAATGATAAAATTAGAAAAAATAATCATTATTGACATATAATATATAATCTGACCCCATATAATTAAAATCATTAAAAATGGAGTCATCATAGTATCATACCTATAGACTACCATCTGTAAAAAATGATATACATTGTTTCTTAATCAAAACCACTAGAGGATGGTTATGTTGATTTATCTAATAAATTTATATTATTATTATTATTAAAAAATAATTTTATTATAAAGATAATATTTTATTTTCTTTCTTTATTTCTCATCCAATGATATGTCAAAATATCATTCATGTGTACGTCCAGACTAATGACTCTCGTATTGATGATTTATTTCGATGATTTAATTTCATCAATTAATATAAAATTATATATCATGTATAAGTATTAAAATTATTTCATGATAATTATTTTTTAGATTATGGAAGAATTTCTTATTTGAAAATGGGAAACCTACCAAAGTAATTTTTTAATTATGAACTGAATTTCCTAAAAACACACAATATGGACTTCAGTTATTATGTAATTAACTAATTAAAAAAATAAATAAAATTAATTTTCTAATGATAATTTAATAATCCTATAAAAGGATGCTAGATAATAGGATAACTAATATAATATTATTATATAGGTGTTGATGATCATATAAACAAAACCCGGACTCAATGTAAGTGGATTCTTAACTAAATTTATTTTAATTGGGTTATATTATTTATTCATTGTCTACGTAATTTAAATATTGTGTGTGTAAAATAATCTAATAATTTAATGTTTTATTTGGAAATTTTATTTACTAAATTATTTTTTTCAAACATAATCAATTCATTTATAAATTATCACTTTGATGATATGATCACTGTAGTGGTTATTCATCTAAATATTTTTCCATTGAGGGATACTTCATGTTATAAAATAATTTATTTATATAATTTGTATGTGATTTATATTGTGATGTTATATCATTAATATCTATTATATTGTTATATTTAAAATTCCTTTTATTTTTTCAGACATTAAATATGGTTCAAAATTTTATAAAATTGTCAACGGTTTATATGGTCTCAAATATAATTATTTGGGTCATATTTAATGTTATTTCCCATGATTAATTTTATTTTATTTACTTAATCCTTTATGAATATTTTTTAAAATATTATTTCAGGTAAATTATTTTTTTAAATATTTCTTTTATCTTCCATTATTCCAGGTATTTTTTATTCAATGATTACCCAAATATCAAAGGTTTATCATCCTAAACATACCTATCTAATTATTTTTTTATTAATGAAAAGATATTTAATGTTATGTTTTATATAATAACTCTTGAAAAATAATACAATGACTCTATTCATACTCATGGGTTTTTATATCCCTTCATTCATTCTTTTTCTCAAATGTATTTTTAAATGGTCATAATAAGTTTATCATAGAAAATGATTTAATGGATTTAAATAATTTTACAAAACTCTTTTCCTATGTTCATTATCTTATTTCAAGAATTTTTTTTTTCTAAAAATAAATGATTTCATAAAATTATTTTCACTGATTGATGAATTTCTTTTTAATGGATTAAAATAATCCAAATGTTTTCCACACTAATCTATTTGAAACCCCTTATAAATGTCTGAATAAAATGTTTTTCACAATTTCTATTATAGGAATATATTACTTGAATACTATATATAATTTATGTGAAGATATATTTACATGCTTCCATGATTATTTTCAGTAAAATCTGTTGCTCAATGTTATGGTATTTGTTAGTTTTTTAATTGATATAGGTCGGAAATGGTATTTCCTCCCCCCCCCTTATTTCCATGAAACATTTTTAAAATCCTTTAAAATTTATTTTAATATATATCATCAACCATGAATGATTTCACTGTTTTAATAGGAATATGATCATATGATACCATTCACTTCATTTTTAATAGTTTTTGTATTTATGATATAAAGAGACTACTAGGAAACACCTTTATTTTAAATATGTAAATCAGGGAATGATAGTTCTGCTGAAATTTAGGAATCTATGTATTTTGTTTCATGATATGATACATGAACACTACTGATGAAAGAATAATCAGGGAGTGATCTCAAATCCATAGGGGAAAATATCTGATATGTGATGGGTAGGTCTATCATTGTCCTCTAATACATTGGGAAATGTGATGGAGTTATCTGGATGGAAGATACTAACAAGATGTGATATTTTCATGTTACTCCAAATAAATGAAAAAGGTTTCTTATGTATGTATCTTCTATATCATAAAATAACTAACTTATGTATGTTATTCTTGGTAGATATAGTAATTATAATGTTTATATAATTTCATAAGGAATTATGTATGTTCTTAGTTACCTGAACTGTTTTTCAAAGCCTGTTTGAGTTCTAATGTTTCCTTTAATCAAGGATTTCACTCGGACGGCTCATAATTGTGGGATTATATATCCATATACTTTTGTTAATGTTTTATTCCATAAATCATGACTTATGTTCTATGTTTTCATGGGTATGAAATATACTTATCATTGTTTCATGAACATTGATTATATCAGCATACCCTTATATAGGAAATTAATATTTTTAATTGAAATTTCTTATGTTTATCCTTATTGAGTGTATGAGATTAAAATTAATTTTTCTCCATTTTATCTGGTTATGAATAATGGTATGAAAAATGTTCACTTTATTATATGAGTAATGATATGTATGGGATTTTCCAAATTCTCTAAAAACCTAATTGGTCCATTGGTATATATATGATCCATTATTTATTTTTGATGTTGTCTGTTTTTAGTTTCTAAATTTGGGTTAGGATTATCGTTATGAAATCTAGATATAAATATATTATGTTTTTAGTACCAGATCTCAGTGTGAGGGTTTGGGATATTATATACATCCAGAATATGATCCTTTAATGAAATAGATATATTACAAGGATTCAAACATCTTTTAGGAGAACTATGTTAGTATATATATGAAATATAGGAGCATCTGAAACTTCCATAGCTAAACCATGTGGGATAGATTTGGGAGTGAGAAGGGGTCTCTCATCTATTGGCTTCTAAAAATGGAAATTAGTTTCTTTTATTACGATGCCCTCCACCTACTCGAATAAAATATATTGGTTGTGTAGGTGTGTATAAAGTGGAAAGATATCACTGATGTCATCCCCTAGACTACCTCTAAATGAACCAACTCCCACTGTGTAGTTGAGATGTAGTTTTCTAATCTATATGAGCATACACACAATTAAAATTCTTCTCATTATTTTCTAGAAGTTTATATTTAAAATATGGATGATCAATAGTCAATGTCCCAAGCTAATTCATATCGTATAGAACCTAAATAAACATAACCTGAAACTGAACATGTTAAGATTTATGTATGGATATACGAGGTTTAGTCATGGGTAGATGAAGGTATGATAGATTATTGTAGATAATAAATATAAAATTAAGAAACTTAGAAGATTTTGGATGAACATATGAAATCATTGAAACATACAGGCCAAACGTTCCATTAAACTGATAGTTAGATCACTCACCAGATGGCCTCAAAAATGCCTCCTGGTACGTTATAGTCTGTCGACTAATAGATAGTGTCTAATAGATGTACGGTGGGGAGACTATACCCTCGTGGTCAGAGCCTCACAATGGCATTTTTGGTTTAAATATATGGAAGACGGCAGAAGTAGAAATAAATAAATGATAAAGCAATGGAAGATACATTACATGGCTGAATAAAAGTAAATGGACAACTCTAATTGGTATAAAAATTCATTCATATTCAGATTATATTACAAGATATAAGTAGGAGGGGTACAAAACCCAATACATTAAAAAAAGAAAAGGGAAAAAGGGATAACTCCACAAGAGTCCTGAGTATTTGCTAAATCCATTTCTCAATTGTCCTATTTACATAGTACACCACAAGAAAAAAAATTCATGGACATGAAAACATTAAGATTTACTCCAGTACATCCATTCAAAATTGTCTTGACCAGGGTGTGAGATATTATCCCAGTTTTCCACCACCAACTATTTCTAGATCAATCCAGTTCATTCATAATAATATGAATAATGTGAAAACATATGTGATTACAAGGTGATAAATAAATAAACAACACTTTGGTTCGGGTTCCAAAACCGATACCCGACCGATTCTAATTGCTTCTACCTAATCCAGATGTCTACACTACAGAATCCTATATAATTAATATGGTAATGTACATGGAATCATATATGAAGCAATAGAAGTGGAATTACTGCAATCTCATGTTTTTTATTGGCGGTCTCACATGAGGACATCATTCAACAATTCTCTTATTGTAATCATTAAATTAATAATAATAAGGCCCCAAAATTAATTCAATAAATGCATTCGTTATATCCAATAATGGCTTCTGGAGACTATCCAAAGAGATCAAATAATAGAATCCCAAGGGTGACTACTGGAGCCCATGATATAACATATACAACAGAGTCCTTCCAATATGAAACGTAATTTCATTCCTCATATCACTCATGGTATGGTAAACTCTATGTTTGTACCTGGAATCTAATGTAATGGACCAAGTACCACCCAAAAAATAGTGTATCCATCTTTCAGAAAAGTCCATCCATGGTTTCTCCCCTAGATAACTGGTGACACCCAAGAGTATAAAAAAACCACTCATAGAAAACATAAAAAGGAACACTATGTATCTCTCCCAAGTCCACAAGTTGTACAAATCAAATCACGGTGATTCCATCAACGATTTCAATAAGGTGGGACCTCTGTTTTCTCCCAACCAAAATAAATCAAGGCATAACAACCAAAATCACATGTCATCAGCAAGGTATATCATATAAAATGGGACAAGAAATAATTCCAAGAATTTAATCCAAGACAAATAAATATTGTATAAGGAAATAGGCATAAGGCAATAAGAATAAATCATTGATAATTAAAAATATGAATTAAATATAAAGCACATGGTATGGAAAAACTTAAATCATAAGAAATGATGCATTAAAAATACGTCTTCAAAAATAAGAAACAATAAATTGATATAAAGAAAATGTTATGGAAAAAATAATAAAGCATAAGAAATGAGGTATAAAGAATAAGCGCAATGATATAAGAAACAAGTCTAAAATGTAAAGAATATGGTATAGGCACAAGAAATAATTATAATAAATGAATCACAAGCACAAGGAAAATGGTATAAGTCATCATAAATAATAAAAAAATTTAATTAGTGTCATTCAACTAATTTAATCTAATTCATTCCATTTAAACATTTCAACCAGTTCAAGAAGAATAAGCATTATGTTCAAGGGCCTAACTCATGGACACAAATCCATAATATATAAATTCACAGATGTAAGGAATTTATTTAAGGGTGAAACAAACCAACAAGGGTTTTCAATCATTCAATGATCTATGGAATTTGGCCCAAAAGGAGGAACCAAATCCATCAAATTGGAATGTATTATTGATATCAACCAATGGATTGATTCTCTATTCACAAGGTTCATACAGGACTTGGTAATGGGATCAGTTTAATTTATTAGAAAAAAATGTAGAGTTTTTAAATGATTCTACAGCTCAGAACAATGGTTCACCATAAGAAAAAGAATTAATCATTTGGAAATATGCTAGAAAATCTACATTACACCATGTATGTCCCAGACATTCGATATCGAAGCCTGATTTGGTCTACATTGACATAAATAGATGAAATAGATGACCTCCCTAAAACTGGGAATATTAGGTCACAAGAAGATATTGTATATGAGGATAATAGAAACTAAGAAAGGAGACAATGGAATGAATGTCTAACAGAGAGGAATCCATAGGGGCCAAAGACACTCAATAATTTCAACAGATATAAGAGTTAGAGGAAATCATGGTTTAGAGTTGGGATGATCATCATGTCATAGGGGAGGAGGTGATCTCTATTTGGAAGAAGTGAGGAGGAAGGCAGGTTTGATTTTTAGGTCCACTAAGGGTATAATCTTAAATTTACCCAAACAGACATGGATGTATGGTTTGGCTGTACTTGTTTCCAAACCATACACTATAGGACTGCCCAAGAACCCCCTCACATGGTATGGAAGCTCAGTTTGGTGAACTGTGTGTATCCTATAAAAAATAACATTATCAAAAACCTATAGTATAAATCATGTAAATAAGGCCTCTCCCATATTGTTAAAGAAAACTATGCATAATTACCTTCACCATAGGACCAGCTTGGAAGGTTTCTCCTAAGGGTCGTGTGATTTTAGAAACAATATGTGCCCTATCTTCTTCTTCCTTAAATTGTAATTTTTGGTCTCAGAGCTCCCCAAACGTGATGGGACACCTATGGGATCCTTGAAGAATTAAAAAAGTATAAATAATAAATTTAAGTGTTCTAAATATCATAATTCAATTTTGAACCATGGTTTACAAAATAGACCATCCACCAAGTGATAAAATTGAAATATTTTTGGAATTTCATCCGGTCCAGAATCACGAGATGTTACAATATCCCCACCATAAAACTTATCATCACTAAGAAGACCTGAGGAATTGAATAGAACATCACTCGAACTAATCATGTCTTGAATTTTTGTTCAAACAACCACATCAAATTTCAAAAAACTCAATACACCTCCATGATTCATCATATCATACGATACATAAGTCATAGAAACTCAAGCCAACAATTTTTTATGAACAGAATCATGAAAATGGAGCCTACCTAAGGCCATGTTACCCTCAAAAAATCCCATCATCATCTCCTCCACCACATGGTTTTTCCATTTGTAATTCCAAAACCGGGTAACAGTATTCTACCTATTGAACTACTAAATCAAGGATTTTCTTACCACACTTATAGTGCACTTGGCATGATTTTCATTATAAAAAAATGGTCCACTCCCAATCGATCTCAGAGGCCTATTCTAGGTGAGTTTTCATGAAGTGTCTCGGTCAACCCACACTACACTCATGTCAACCCATCGACGTGCTATTTAGTGGTTCCCCACCAACCACATACCACCTAAGATAGGAGAAACCAATAACACTATCTCTAGTAGACTATTCAAAAACACTTGAATTAGGCGGATAATATAATCCAAAACTAAACTCAATTCCTTTTTTACATAGGAACCTTCATATTTCTCCTAGCATGTTCACCGAAGCCTGTAACAGGATTTTGGTGATACCTTAATCCAAAATTTCCTTGTAGGCTATTGTGCCTCAGCACAACCAAGGGTGTATACCCAAACCATCACACCAAGATCATTTACCTTTATAGACAACTCATCTAAACATGACAAAGGTATCATGTAACCATGGATTAATCAATTGATGATAAAGGAGATTATCCACAAAAAACCTCAAGCGGAATTTAGAATGAAAACATCAGTACAATGCCAAACATCCGTATCTTATGAAATCATACCATTTTAAAAGAGTAATCGACCGGGATATTGAGTCAAAAAGGAAATAGATGGTGTCTAAGAGTCTTAGCATGGTGTTCCTACTTAGGATCCCATGAATCACTCTAGACTAACTATGCCTCTATGTAAAACCACTATTTTGGAGGGAATTATGATAGAGAACACTTAACAAGACAAAATGATTTTAAAAATTTAGCATGGCATATTACTAATGGTCTCTTAGTGTAACCTTGTTGATGTCAATATAGGGTAAATTATCATCATTTAGTTGATAGTAAAATTTAAGGATAATAAGATTTTCCCACAATGGAATGTGATACAGTCACTCTACATCAAACAAATTGATCAGTATGGTTCTTACCCATCCATAACCAACCATTAAAAATAGGAACAATCAAACCACTAATGGTAGACTTCTTCTGGAATGATATCAGCTTCACCAGCTGACACATCACTATTTACTGTTCAAATTCTATCAACTGCCTGTAGTATCCTGTAATCGCTCAAGGACGCCACCAAAACGCATTTGAAACAAACAATATCTACAATGGTTGCACACATATCCAACCACAACATAATCATGTCATCATGAAAGAACCACCTCAAAAAAAATATTCCTAGCACATGGGACGTTATGAAAAGGTATACCATTTCCAAATGTACATTACATGGTTTTTATCCCTCTACATGTCAGACATTCCATGACACTTCTAACATTATGTTCCCCACCTTAAGAGTTTCTTAGTCATTGGATCTACTGAGGAAATGATTTCATCACATGGTACATTCACCATTGACCACTAACCACTTCTCCTAGAAGAGTCCATAAAGATTTAGAAAGTATTAATTTGAAGAGATATGAAATCATCATTTTACTATCCTGAGATTATATTTACATTTAGACATACATTTCCCTCTAATATTGAGTAATGTTCACATATTCCTAGCATCAGGTTTAATATCCAAATGACTGACCAGTGTGTCAAACGCATGATTATCATTGAACATCATCCACATAATTAGAGGAGTATGATTTCCATAACTCCTAGGTCATTATATAGGGAGAAAATCTATGTTTGGTTCATTATAACTCATTGTTTAAACATATTCTTCCGAACACAAATACATCATTTTACCTTTGAACAACTCGATGGTATCACAAATTTCAACAAATACATCACTGAGATCACCTGATAAAACAACACATCCGTGATAATATTCATAGGATTATTTCACACATGTATTCAAGTATTTTATTCCCTCAAAAAATAAATAACAAGGTGTTTGACCATCCCATATGACTATAAAACAGGCTAACAGCCTCCTGAGTTATAAGAACCCAAATCTTCGTTTCAGGTATGGGTTTTCCTTTTATGGTGTTTTTTAGAAAAAGAGGAGAATTTTGAAATTTAATGAGTACATGCCATGTACTTTGGTGTAAACCTTGTGTATCTGGTTACCACGGGTGACCGTGTAATGGCTGTGTAGATGGTCATGTGGGGTGACCTGGAGACCAACTAAAGAAGAGGCTAGTTAAGTGATGTACACGCTGTTTACTTTTAAATAACATGTCATGTACATTTATTTTTAATTGTTATGTTGGACCTTGTTCACGTCTAATCAACACAAACCTCTTCTTCTGGGTATGTCTCATCTAGGAGAGACGGATACCGACGAATATTCTCCAGGCCTCCAACTCGCCATCCATTCTCCGAATCGAACTCCGTTAGTTTCATTGGAATCGAATCTGTTAGTTATTACTTCTTATTGAGCCTCATCCCGTTATTTATCATCTCTCATGAGATAACCTCAGTTGAGCATTTTTTATTTTCTGGTAGATCTTCTACATTCTAGGTCAATTCAAGGGATGATTCTGGAGATTATCAATCGTAAAATGCTGATGTAGGTGGTTTTTTCCTTTCAGTAGTTTTCCTTTAACTTTTATGGGCAGAAGTGCCAATACCATATATTGGGGTATTGCGTGTTAAGGAATTTTAGCCCTGTTAATGCCTATTATTCCTTGTGTGCCAGAGTAGAAGTTTTTTAATTGTGAATATTGTTATTTGACATGGTATGGATGTGTTTTCCATGCATGTTTTGATATTGATCATTTTTATAGCTTTTCCTGTTAGGATTCTTTCTTTCATGGACTAGTATTTTTAGCATGGAGTGAATTAACCTGATCATATGTTATGATGTGTAGCTATTATCCATGTAGTTCTTTTAGGTTTACTTTAGCTGATTAATATCATTTGTACATGGTTTCTTTACATAGGGCTGTGGGAACCTAGTGTAGTGATACCATCATGGGAATTGACATAAAGTGATTCCCCGGATTGTCTATTATTTCTTTATCACAGTGAGAGACCATAGGGGGGATTAACATTGAGTGCTCTATCAGTGTGTCTATAGTTACCATTACAAGACCACAAGGGGAATTGACATTGAGTGATTCCTCAGAGTGTCTATAGTTTATTGTTAAAAGGATATATGGGTAATTGATAGTGAGTGATTCCTCTGAGAGTATTTTTTCATGGGACCAAAGGGGTTAGACTATGTGAGCTACCCAGAAGGGCATTATACCCTTGTATAAGATTGAACCAGAGGGGTTAGGCTGTGAGTACATACCCAGAGGGTTACTTGTGATTGTTTGGTGAGAACCAGGGGGTCGGTTATGAGTACTTCCCAGAGGGTTACATGTATTGATCAGCTTCTTACATGATATATGAAAATGAATTCAATTAAAACTATAGGATTTCATACTTTTTAGTACTTACTTATTTACTGATTCATTTTTCTTATCACATTCCATATATATTCACTGGCTATTAGGCACATAACATTGGCTGGTTTCCTATTGGTAATCGTCTCACACCCTTTTTGGGTCATTCTTTTGGGCCCAAACTGATTATATTGATTTAGGTATAGATAAGGTAATGTGACCTTATACTTCGGGTACATGATTTTTGTGGAGTTAGAGGGTATGGGACCAAGCTGAGGCTTGTGATGCTACTAGAGATTATTTGATTTCTTTGTAACTTGTATTAGTACTATATTTTATCATTGTGGGTTGTTTGGATTCTTTCCTAGAAATATGTATCATGCATCATTTATATATGATCTCATGTTGTTTATTACTATCAGTTTTTCATATTTTTTACTTATTTCATGGTATTACTACTTTTTCTATTGTTATCTATTTATTTAAATTGCATTAGTCTTCCGATGAGGGCATAGTTTCCCCACTATCACACCCAATTCTCTATATACTAGTCGGAAGCCTCTGGAGTTTTGGGAAATGGGCTTGAGGCCATGTGACTAACCAGGCATGGGGCACCTCTAGGAAGCACCCAGAACCGGGAGGTTACGAAGTGGTGTCAAATGAATTCTTTTCTTCTTGAATTACTAATTTGAGCCTATAACTAAGGATATGAAGGAATAGGTACGTTGTAATAATCTATTCCCTAGAGTATCTTACCAGTGTATAGGGAAAATCCAATTTAGCTCATATATTTCAATTTTTCTAGTTTTAAAATTATTACAGTTGATTTGATTTCACCGTTGGGAGATTCACATCATTTGTGTTGTTATTGTTGATATAATTGAGGTACTATTTCTATTACAACCTGATGAGATATGGGTATTCCATCCCATGAATCATATAAGATCGTTCTATATAACACATTTCATGAATTCTCTCTATTCCATTTAGGGTGCATTACTGATTTCATGTTGTTGGGATAGATGATTTATAGAATAACTGCTAGTTGATAAGGTATTGCTAATGTTTAAGGTTTTGTTAGAATGAATTCCAAACATTGGTTTTGAGGTTTTATGGGCCCTCATATACTGGAATCTAGTTGATCATTTCACTTTTATGTTTTTATATGACATGTAGAAGATGCAATTATTTTATTCGAGGTGAGTGTGGGCCCTCACAGATCATAATTTGGAATATTGATGTTCATTTCAGTGTTTTCATAGTTACAGATTATTTTATGTGGCTTACTGTCTTGAAAAACTCAGAATACATGGTGTGTAATGATAAATACACTTCATGTATCCTTCAGTTCGAGAAGGAACTATTTTTCATAGTTACACTTAGTGTACTACCTGTACACACCGTGTAGTCTCTAAAAGTGTCATTGGCAATGTGGGTAGAGACATGGGGTTGGAATATCTTTGGTGGAACACGCCGTGTACCGGACATACACGCCCTGTGTATAGACCATGTGTCTAGCCGTTTGACCAATGACATGGGTGGGATATGGGTAGTTTGTACACATCGTGTTTGGAAATAACATGGTGTGTAGAATTAGTCATGTAACAGACCATGGGACTAAAAACACTGGTCGGTGATGTTCACTCTAGTACATGTCATGTCTAGAACATGCATGTCATGTAGTCATGCTCTAAAAGAACCATGTGGATTAAGTCATGTTGAAGAACTCGAGAAGGGGAAGATGATTCAAGTACACGTCGTGAAATAGGAAAGCATGAGGTGTGTATGGGGTGTTACATGACTATGGTTGGAAGGAGTACACGCCCATGTGAAGGTTTAATGTAATACACGTTGTAGGGGACTTACACATTGTGTATCTATGTTTTGAATAACATGAAGGCATTATTTCTCATGTTCCATTCCTGGATATCTGCATTTCAGTCCATGTTAATCTTGATCTAACGTGTGTGATTGACCTTGCAGTGTCATGCCACCGAGACTTCCTCTGGTTGTACGCCAGATACAAGGCTATGATCAGACACCAGACATTGCTGATTAGGGACTACCAGTAGATCTTCAAGTCATTCCCCTCTTGGAACCAGTCGTTATTCTGAACACCAGTGCCGATGAATAGTTCTGAGAGGGATTTATGAGGTTCATGAAGACATTCCAGGGAGTTCCGCCTCCAACCCCGTCAATGGATGATTTGACGTGGGTCTTTTAATAGTTGCATCCTCTCACATTCTTAGGGGATGGAGGACCTCAGGCATCCAAATCATGGTCAGAGGCCATGATTTCGATCTTGGATCATCTCGAGACACCTTCAGAGAGGAGGGTGAAGCTCACTACATACATGCTATGAGATTCCACCAAGAGATGGTGGGATGTGATCTCACAGGTGGAACGTTAGAAGGGTATGTCTTGCGATGAATTCCAATGTGCCTTCAATGACTACTTCTACACTGAGAATTTGAGGGATTATCGAGCCTGAGAATTCATGAGTCTAGAGAAGGGTACCTACTCAGTCATGGAGTATTCAAATCGCTTCACAGAGTTTCAGTGCTTCACACTCATTCTAGGGGTGATTAGTTATTTTTGGAGAGGATGTTTGAGGATGGTCTTAGGCCTGACATCTAATATCAGGCGAACATCTTCAGGTTGATATCCATCCCTCATATAGTCAACTAGGCACAGATCAAAGAGCACAACCTGAGGGATTCATGACCTGTGGGATAGGGAGGTTCGACATCAAGAGTTAGTGCTTCTCTGGCTGATAGTATGAAGCTCTCTAAGGAGTCCACATATGAATATATGAGTAGGAAAGATACACCTTCATGTATCCAAGTTGTATTCTACCCATGTGTTAGGGGTGGGAATATGAGGCCACATTTCCAGAGAGACCCAGTGGAGTGCCAATCTTATGGAAATATGGGCCATCATCGGTGGTTCTGTCATTTGATTCTCACCAGTAGCTTGTGATAGGGGTTCTTCTATGACTCCGGATGCAAGAGCATCAACACTATTATCTCATCATTCTGGGAACTGGTGTTCTTCTAGTCATTCAGAATGAGGTGGAGGTTATGGCCATGGAATCCATTTGGAAGTATTTTAGCGACAATAGGGTAGATCACCTCTAGGTAGTCACGTCGGGTAACAGGGCCGCAGTACATTCCAGACTTTTGAAGTGGAGTAGACATAGTAGGATCAGGATCCCGGACCCTCTAAAAATTGAGGAACTATCCAAATTTCCTTAGTTTTAGCTTCTTCACTTATAGATCTGGGGGCTTCTCATAGTTTCATATATGGTTCTATTCTGGAGAGACTTGGGCTCTGTATCATTACTTATATTGATGTCATGACCTTGGACAGTCTGTTGGAGAGAAGAATGGATATTGTACATTAGTGCAAGGAGTTCCCTCTTGAGGTCGGTGGGTGTCACATC
Organism: Viscum album; assembly: GCA_963277665.1. Classification (NCBI taxonomy): domain Eukaryota; kingdom Viridiplantae; phylum Streptophyta; class Magnoliopsida; order Santalales; family Viscaceae; genus Viscum; species Viscum album. Next base: position 711,402,449 of record OY728163.1, on the reverse strand, counting down.
GTAAGGGAATTTTATGTCCTAGAGATGACAGGATATGATGTCATTATTAGGATGGACTATTAATTCCCTTCAAGGAAGTTGTTGACTTTTTTGACAGTAGGGTGACTTTCACATCACTAAAGGGTTGTTTTTTCATACATAAGGGCGAATGGGATGTCCAAGAAAGCAGAGTAGGTCTCGGGCATCATGGGTTGGGAGGAGTTACAACCCAGATTGATGGTTTGTATCTGGATAATCAGGGACTTCACAGTTGTACTTTCCTCCAGTGGTCGATCGTTTCATGGATGTATTTCCAGATGAATTTTCAGGTTTACCACCAGAGCGAGAAGTGGAATTTTCTATTGAACTTGTCCCAGGAGAGGCACAAGTGTCCATTCCTACTTATAGGATGGATAAACTAGAGTTACAGGAGCGTAAGAAGCAGTTTTAGGAGTTACAAGAAAAACGTTTCATCTGACACAGTACTTCTTATTGGGGTTGGTCTGTCCATCTAGAAAAGAAGATGGATAGTACCCTCATAAATTGTGTGGATTACCAGAAGTTGAACCAGTTGATGATCATGAATTGATATCACTTTTCGAGGATTGATGATCAATTTGATGATATTCGAGAAGCCCATGTGTTCTCGTTGATTGACATGAAATTCAGTTACCATCAGTTGCATGTTAGACAATCTGATACACCTCATACAAACTTTTAGAGATGGTATGGTCTCTATGGGTATGTGGTTATATTGTTCAGTCTCACGAACGCGCTCGCAGTTTTCATTGAACTGATGAACCGAGTGTTCCATCTATACTTGTATTTTTTAGTGGTGGTCTTCATGGATGATATCTTCGTGTAATCTCACACTCTACATGATCATGCCTCATAGCTTGAGATCAATCTGATAACAATGAGAGATAAAAAGTTATATGTTACAATCTAAAAATGCCACTTTTTGATGCACATGATTCACTTATTGGGTCATGTTATCTCAAAGACAGGAGTATTAGTAGACCCAGATAAATTAAGAGCAATATTTTCCTAGGAACATCCAAATAACTTATTTTAGGTACAAAGTTTTCTAGGGCTAGCTGGTCTTAACAAACGTTTCATACAGAACTTTTCATGCTTAGCAGAGCCACTGACAGGCCTGACTTAATAGGGTGTGAAGTACTTGTGGTCAGATTCTTGTGGGTCAGCCTTTTTTGAGCTAAAAGGTAGGTTAACTTCTATAATGATACATGTATTTTAAGATCCGGGAAAGAGCTATACTATTTACTGTGATGCATCAGGTATCGGGCTGGGAGCAGTGCTTATAAATGGAGAATGAGTTGTTGCATACGGGTCTCGGAAGTTGAGGCCACAAGAGAGGAATTACTCGATGAACGATCCCAAGATTGATGAAGTTGTTCATTCTTTATTCTATTGAATACATTACCTACTGGGAGAGCGTTTTTTTTGTTTTCAACGACCACAAATGTCTCAAGTACATCTTCACTTAGCACGATCTGAATTTGAGTCAGAGAAGGTGGGTTGAGTACCTTGAGTTCGTTGACTTTGAGCTTGCTTACATGCCTGGGAAAGGCAATGCAGTAGCTGAGGCGTTGAGTAGGACTCAGATATATGAGGTTTAGTAGGCCAGGAGTGAGTTGAAGATTAAGGATATGTTCCTTGAGATACATTTGGAGGTTCCCAATAGACAGGGGAAGCCATTTCTTTCTTCCATAGTTGTTACATCTATTCTTCTAAAACAAGTGCGAATGTGGTAGCTATCAGAATCTAAAGGCCTAGTCCTATGTGAGAGAGTATCAAGAGGGGAACCTATTCTTGGATGGACCATGGGTGAGGATGAGATCCTTCGTTTTCATGGGTTCGTATGGTTGTCGACGGACATATGTGAGGAGCTGATGTGAGACATTCATTCCACAGTTTGGGCAGTTCATTCTGGTGTCACTAAAATGTATCGAGATCGATACCACTAGTATTGGAATCCAGTTACGAAGAGAGATGTTTCTATTTTTGTGATGAGGTGTTCCACCTATCAGCTAGTGAAGGCGGAGCATCAGTATCTAGTAGGGATTTTTTAGTGGTTACCCATTCTTGAGGGGAGGTTGAATGATGTCACGATGGATGTCATGATAGGCTTACCGAGGTCTCCTCATGATAATGATGCATTTTGGGTTGTCATTGATATACTCTCGAAGGTTTATCACTTATTATTGATCAATGATACCTTCAATGTTAATGAGATGGGAAGTTTGTACATCTAGGAGATTGTATGTTTACTTGTATTTATGCACTCCATTGTTTAAGATGGTGATTCCCGTTTTACTTCTCAGGTCTGGAAGGGACTTTAGAGGGATTTGGGAACATAGGTACTTTTGAGTACAGCTTCCCTTCCCTAGATAGAAGTTCGATACGAGCATATGATTCAGGTGCTGGAGGATTTGCTACGATCATGTGGCTTGTATTTTGGAGGTTCTTCGGAGAAGCACATTAGTATTTTGGATTTTTCTACAATAATATTTTTCAATAAACTATTAAGATAGATCCTTATGATTCATTGTATGTTAGGCCATGTTGATCACCACTATGTTGACTGGAAGCAGGAGAGGCAGCTATGCTGGGACCTCGTCTTGTTTAGGAGACCACGAAGCAAATATAGTTGATTCGGAAGAGGATGGATACTGTACAATCATGAAAGAAGTATTATGATGGTCGATGGAGACATCCTCTAGAGTTTGAGGTCAGAGATCAGGTATTCATACATGTCACACCAAGGATGAGACACCGAAGGATTAGGGGACAGGGGAAGATTTCACTGAGATATGTTGGACCATTTGAGGTTTTGGAAAGAGTCAGTCTTGTTTCCTATCGGTTGTAGTTACCTCTGAGGTATTGGGCTATGCACAATGTCTTCCACTTTTCTCAACTACAACATTACTTCTTAGACCTGTATCATGTATTTCAACTCTAGGAGGTTGAGCTATATGTGGAAGCATCATTCGAGGAGCGTCTTATCCGGAATATTGATCGCAATGAAAGGATTCTCTATGGCCAGTATGTTCCACTAGTATGAGTTATATGGAAGATAGGGAGAGTACAAGATGAGACGTGGTAGAGGTAGGCTGATGTACGATCATAGTGGCCGAAGCAATTTGAGGATTCTTCTTCTATGATGCCTTTCTAGAGAAATTCAGGGATGAATTTATTTAAGGGGGAATTTTTTTATGACCCCGGATCTTCGTTTCAGGTATGGTTTTCCCTTTTATGGTGTTTTTGAGAAAAAGAGGAGAATCTTTAAATTTAATGAATACATGCCATGTACTTTAGATTTTATGTCGTGTAACAGGTTATCACAGGTGACTATGTACTAGCTGTGTAACGGCCGAGTACATGGCTATGTTGGGTGACATGGAGACTACCTAAAGAAGACGCATGTTGAGGCAAGTACATGTTGTGTGCTTTTACAGATCATGTTGTATACTTTTCTTTTTAAATTTTATGTCGGACCGAGATCAAGTCTAATCACCAGAAACATCTTCTTCAGGGTATGACTCATCCAGGAGTGGTAGATACCGACGACTCTTCTCTGGGCCTCTATATTGCCATCCATTCTCCAAATCAAACTTCGTCGGTTGATTTGGAATTGCATCGGTGAGTTCTTCTTTCTTCTACAACCTCATCTCTTGATTTCTCCTCTCTCATGAGATATCATCATTTGATATTTTTTTGTCATTTTTGTAGATCTACCATGTTCTAGGTCAATTAAAGGGCTGACACTGGAGTATATTGATTGTACAATGCTCAGGTTGGTGGTTATTCCCTTTCTGTAGTTAGTCATTGAATTTTATGTGCAAAAGTGCCAATACACTAGAATGGGGTATTGAGTGCTTAGGGATTTTATCCCCATTAATTCCTAATATGCCTTGTGATCCCGAGTAGATGTCTTTTTATTGTGAATAGGGTTATTTTCCTTATAATGGATGTGTTGCCCATGGTTGTTTTGATATTCACTATTTGTTCTAGATTTCACTATTAGGATTATTTGTTTCCATTCCTAGTATTGTGAGGATGGAGTGAATTTACCTGCTACTGTGATATGCATTGTAGCTATTAGACAATTAGTAATTTTAGGTTTAATTTGGCTGTTGAACATCATTTGTGCACGATTTATTTACACAGGGCTTTGGGAAGCTGGTGTAGTGAGACCATAGGGGGAATTGACGTTGATTTCTTCCCCAGATAGTCTATTATTTCATTATCATACTGAGAGACAATAGGGGTAATTGACATTGAATTCTCCCTCGGAGTGATTATAGTTACCGTTATGAGACCACCTGGGGAATTGAAGTTGAGCGCTTCCTCAGAGTGTCTATAGTTTATCATTAAAAGACTATATGGGGAATTGATTGTGATTGCTTCCTCAGAGATCCTTTGTTTGCATGAGACCGAAGGGGTTTGACCGTGTGAGCTACCCTGCAGGTTTTTATTCTATGCTATAAGTTGAACCAGAGGGGTTAGGCTATGAGTACATACCCAGAGGGTTACTTGTGTTTATTTGGTTGAACTAGAGGGGATAGGCTCTGATTACTTCCTATAGGGTTACTTGTCTTGATCATATTCTAACTTAATATATGAAAATAAATGAAATTAAAACTATAGGATTTCATACCGTTGAGTGCATCCATGTTTACTGCTTCATTTTTTATATTGCATTCCATACATATTCACTGACTATTACGCACAAATCATTGGTCGGATGCCTACTGATATTCTTATCCCACCTTGTTTGGTTCATGATTTTGGTCCGAAAAAGATTATATTGATGTAGGTATAGATAAGGGAAAGCACCCTTCTACTTCATGTACATTATTAATGTGGGGCTGGAGAGCATTTGACCAAGAGGAAGATTTCGATGCTGCTGGAGTGTAATGCCACAACCCCAGTTACCCAGAGTCTGTGCATCATTACGTAACATTGGGATGATACATGTAACACCCTGAGATTTTATGAAAAATATTCTTTTTAATTTCATTAATGTCTTGTGTTATACGCTACACCAAAAGGAGCTTTCACAACACACATCTCTGACCTGGCTTGAATTACATTCAATCGTGACCTTCCACGATAGCGTGTGTTGTACGCAACACCATGTTTCGCTAAACAACGATAACCAATTAAAATATTATTAAAACTAGACGTTATGAATAGTAATAACCACTTTTTGAAATTTTGTAAATTCTATTTTTCAAAATGGACTTTATTTTTTGGATTCGGAATATCGAAATTATCTTAGGGTGAAATTTTGGTAATTTTCAGATAACTTTCATATTCTGATGAATAGTGAAAATTACTAAATTTTAATTAAAAACAACTTTTTTAATCAAAATAATTAATAGTGATAAATTATTAATTTGATTGGTTTTAAAGTATATTTAGAATATATTTTTACAATTTAATACAATGTTGGTCATTGGATGTAATTTGACATTTAAACCAGACATAAACAAGTGTCAATCTTTTGATAGTTATTATCTCTTAAAAACACGCTATTTGTTTTGACGACGGGAATTAATTTTTAAATTAGCTAATGCAATGGATATGTTTTTAATTTGGTAAAATAGACATCATTTTTGAGTTCATAATATCAAATATAGCTTAGGCCTAATTTTTGGTATTTTTCTGAAAACTTTCAATTTTTGATGAATAGTGAAACCACTAAGTGGTAGTTAAAAAAACTGAATTGTTCATAAAACATAATTTTACCGCTTCTGTGAGTGGAATTTCAAAAATCCGAGAGACACGGTTGATGTCAGTAAGTAAAATGTGGTTCAATGAGATTAAATTTTTTTTTGGTGAATAATAACTTTTTACTTTTTTTTACCACGGTTAAAAGTAAATAGGGTAATTAAGGGTAGAAATGATATTATTATTAGCCTAACACATGTCCTAATTCTATTTGAAAAGTTTAATTCGACCAAAAACAAACTTAGTAAAAAAATATGACCATTTAGGCCCACTTGGATTAGATTAGGAAATTTTTTATTAATTTATTTAAAGAAGGGGTAAAAGAGTTAAAATCAAAGTTTATTAACTAAAACATTTTTAATATAGGGTTATACATATGATAAATTCTAATATAAATATTCACTAGAAAGATAAAAATATTTCCTATATAATTATATTTTATTTATAATTTTTAGACATTAAATAAATTATTTTATTTATGACACAATGATGATGCAGTAATTAACATAATAGTGAAATATTGTAATAATTGATATTATAAATACCCAAATAAATATTATTTGAGACTTTTTATGATTTAAAATACTTTTATAGGTTAATATGACATGTTATTGTTGATTTAATTAACTTGGTTCGAAATTATCATTCTGTTATGAATTTCATAAAAATCATGTACCAAATAGTGTCACAATTGACATAAAATAGTTTTTAAAACATATATTATATTATTAATTGTTATTTTATTCATAAAAATCTACGTCTATGCCAACTGACTTATATAAGGTTATATATATTAATAATAAACAATTTGGGGTTCTTTTGGCTTCTTATAGTAATTTTATTAACCTTATAATGTAAGAACACAAGAAGACACGGTAAAAGTAAAATTATTTAACTTAATTTTAAATCTAAATGATAAGGTTAAAATAGGAACCTAAACTTGTCTAAATTCTATTGGATGAGAGGATTTAGACACATCCCCACCTTATCCTCGAAATAAATCAATTTGGAGCTATTTAAAACCGAACTTGACTTTATAATAAAATAATATTTTTTGTTATTCCAAAGGTACCCCTCTCCTCCCTTATAAAAGGGCACCTCCTCCCTCTCTTCCTCACACAACTTTCAGCCTTCATTCTCGGCCATACCCTGCCAAATTCTCTTCTCCACTTCCCTAGAAACATCCTAGAGGTTCTGGTCCTCCTAAAAGACCAATTTTAGAGCCCTAAGAGGAGGTCTCAAAGAGGCGCTTCAAAGAAGAGGTAATTTCTGTTACCGATTCTTTCACCTTTATTTCTTCTTCCACTTCTTATTCTTAGGTTGTTTCATTATGAAGTAATAAAATCAGTATCACTCATATAATGATATGTTATTATATGTATGAAACAACCCTATTTCACCATCTATCCATCCTACAGAAGAAGAAATCACCGCGCGTGCGTACGTACGGAATACCGTCTCCACGCCGTGGTGAAATCTATTTTCCACCACCACCTTACTTGGATGGGTATAATGGTGTAAATAATAACTATATAATATTATTTTAAAGTGATATTTATTATTAAATAGTATACATACACTCCAATACATTCTCATGATCATGAGAACGATATCATCGCTCGTGCGTACGTACGGACTACTGTCTCCACGACGCGATGAGATTCATTCTCCATGTTAACCATTTAAGAATGATTATAAAGTATATATAAGAAATAATAATGAAATATATGAAATTATAATTCTACTGGATTTATTTATATATGTACGTCATATACTTAATTCCATTCAACTCAATAAGGAAACGAAAAGAGCGTTCATGCGTACGTACGGCCTACCGTCTCCATGAACGGTGTATTTCTTTCCATTTACTAATTTATTATATATATGTATATTATGAATATATATTATATATAAATCAGGTTTTATATTCTGTAATTAATTAATTATGATCTAAGAAATCATATGAATAATTACAAGTCAAAACACGGACGACAAATGAAACAATTTTACCCAAAATGCTCTTTAAAATAGAATTTACAAAAGAAAGGGTAATATAAAGTCATAAGTGAACCACATATGATATAATAACAATGAATATGATTCTTTAATAAGCCAATGACATTATTTAAATCATTATACAGGAGGTTCGGACACTTACAAAGAAAATCGGACCTAAGGTAAGGGAAATATCACAATCTCATTTTTATCCGAGATTGTTTATAATTTGGTATTTACTGGGGTGTATTTTATCATCCACATCCATGTTTTCTCAATATTTAATATTATTTCCATCCACCTACAATTGTTTAAATCCAATTTTACCCTTCGATGAGTTTTTAGTAAAGGATATGAAAGGAATATTTTATCGTTTTTCGTACATGGTACTTTTTGATTTTTCCGACAAAAGTACGAAGAATGTTTTTTTAACTTATACGGCATGAATGGATTTTTGAAACATTATTTCAAAAAAATTTCCTTTACAAGTTTTCATGTTTATTTTTAATCAACTTCTTTTAGTTTAAAATTTTATGACATGTTTAGAAAGGAAAAGTGTTTTTGAAGTAGAAAGGATATTTTCCTCAAGAATCAAGTTCAAGTGTTTTATCAAAATTATTTTCCATCTAAGATAATAAAGGGTTCTGTTTTTATCCCTATTATTACATTGATTTGATTATGTTGTGATGGAAATATTTTTATGAATTCCTTTATCTTATATGAATTGTCTTATGATGTCATGTTGTTTAAGAATCCCATTTTTATTACATGGGTTATGCAATGATGTATGATTTATGAATTTGTGGAACACATAAGAATGATATCATTATGAGATGGGTGGGACCTATATCTCCCTCCAGTGCATTGGGTAAAGATTTTCTATCTCATGAGATAGGCATGGCTGGAATGGTAGGTTATACCGGTTCAGTGAAACAGGACTGAAACGAGGGTGACTCGGTTCAGAAAGGGACTTTGTCCACAAAGATAGTCTTGGAAATGAGTCTTGACTAACAAGAAATGATTATCTATGATTATGTGTGCATGCCAAAAAGTTTAATGTTTTAAGTTATGATTATTGTGATTACATTTCACTTCCATGAGTTATCCCAGATTATGAAATTATGATCTCTTTTACAGGTTAAGATTTCCAAAAGTTATGTGCTTATGTATATGATGTGATTGATATTTCTTTTGTTTACCCTTAATGAGAATTTGAGCTCACCCTTTTATGTTTACGTTTCCCCAGGATATAAAGAAAGGTTTTAGGTATTAAAAAGGGAAGATCTTTTTTTGGAGATGTTGAAGATCTTTCACCAGGATTAGAAGATTATATTCCGAGTTTCCAAAGACACTAAACTATTACGATCCTTGTGTGTGTGTTTTTGTTATGTAATAAGTATTCCGCAAATGTAATGTAATGTTAATGTACATCAAGCTCTGGGTCTCTACAGTTGGTATCAGAGGAAATGTTTAGTCAACCATTGGAAACTAGGATGCGAAAACATTAGTGAGATCTCTAGAGATATTTCTAAGGTATGTCTAGGGATGTCCCTAAGGTTAAGTATACATATAAGTTATAGTACTAGAATTACGCTAATGATCATAGAATTAAACCTAATATGTTATATATTGAAGGTACTCCCCCTTTATTATGTTGTTTTCCCTAGCATGTTTTTTGCCTCTCACACTATTCTTTTTGGGTTTTAGATGATGGCTGGAACCCGAAGGAACCGTGTTGATCAATGCAATGGCCAATGCAATGATTGTCCTCCTGAACAAACAAATGTTATGGGAGATGGAGTGAAAAATATTATTCCTATACTTACACGAGCTATGAATCATTCTAGACTTCCAAATGAGCAGAGAAGGGAACAATATTCTATTGAGTCATTCATGAGGCAATGTCCACCTTCTTTCAGTGGGACTTCCGATCCACTTGTTGCTGAACAATAGATCAGTACCACTGAAAAGATATTTTCAGTTCATCAATGTTTTGAACATGATAAAGTCATCATATCATTATATCGTTTGGAAGGTGAAGCTGATGAATGGTGGAATCTTATCAAGAATACGAGGCCAAGAGATGAAATTGAGTCCATGGAATGGGACGAGTTCAAGAACTTGTTTTTCTGTAAGTACTTCCCTCATATTCATCGAACAAAGATGGAAAAGGAGTTTCTTGAGCTAAAGAAGAAGGATGATGAATCTGTTGGTATATACGAAGCGAATTTTACAAGACTTGCAAGGTATGCATATGGCATTATCATCCAACCTGAAAGTAAAGTTGATCGATTTTTCAGTGGCTTAAAACCAAGTCATCGAAGGGCATTAGCTATAAGAGACTTCAGTAGCTATGAAGAAATTGTGCGTTGTGCTACCAAGGTAGAAATGGATGTTGGTGTTACATATCCATCTCATGGTTTTGACAAGAAACGAAAGATGGAGTTCAAGGAGAAATCTCAGAATAATGGTGAAAAAATATGAATGTTTTCTTATGCACATAGTGTTGAAAGAATAATGGTGGAGATTGTCTTAAAGGTACTAGAAAATGTTTTAAGTGTGGAAAAGAAGGTCATCGAGCAGTTGAGTGTCGAAGTAATGGAAAAAGGTTTTCTAATGATGTGAATAAAGAAAACACTGCAGAGAACGCACCACCAACACTTCAATGCTTCAACTGCAAGGAAATGGGGAATTATGCTAATAAATGCCCTAATCCAAGGGTTAGTGATGATCGACATGAGCAACCGCTTAAGGAAAAGGAAAAAAGGGAAGTCACATGTGATCACTATTGGCGATGTTGAATATGACAACGATGTGGTGGAATGATTAAGTGTTTATGTAATGGGATTCCAAAATAATGTTGTATCATGGAGTATTGGATTATTTATGTATTGGTCTAATGTGGTATTCAAATTAATTGAGATATTTTTGGAAATAAGATGATATGCGCATAATGAAGGGAAAACGAGAAAATGAAATGTTTAGCAGTATTCATGAGCTCATGATTGATATAAGGACTAAGTGATATCATGGTTTGAGTATATAGAATTTTGTGGATTTTGGTATGTGGAAAGTGTTAACGTTTAACTGCATTCATGTTTTCAATAAGGTTCAATGGGTATTCAATAGAATAAATGATTATGGCCTTTGAATATTTAGAATGTGACCAACAAGACATATCTTATGATATTTGGGGATCAACGATGGTATTAAATCTCTGGTAATCGTTTTCACTATATTATGAGAGTGGACTGAAGTATTATGGATAAGCATAAAGATTGGAATGGATTATGTTGAACATAAGTTAGTATTGTTTATGGATATAAGTTTTTTCAATATTATTGATGGGATGTTATAGTAATATAGTTTTAGAAAAAGCACAACCTGCAGGACGGGCGACAGCCCATCGCGTCGGACAAGGCTGTGGGAATCCAACCCACAACTGAAGTGCGACTGGCCTTTATCGCCTACCACTGGCCTACAGGAAGTCCCTGTTTAGTAGAAACTAGTTTTATTATATCAAGCAATATGATATATGAAGTATAAGTTCATTTTTGGAACCATATACGATTAACCATAAGATGGACTTATAACTTTTTCTAACCTTTTGTTTGAAAGAGATGGAGTGACCCATCATTCTATCACATGATCTACTAACACATCAGGAATGATAAATTCAACTTCATTTCATTAAGAGATGAAGTGGAAATTGTCCAAAGAACGACAAATGGTGAGACTATACCAAAATCACAAAAGTATTTCTTCTAATTCCAATTTCATCAACTTTAAGGAAATGATCTTGAAAACCAAAAATGTTTTCTTAGTGCTCTTATATCTGATTAATCAGATGGTACCTTAGATCGTCACAAATTTATGGATTTGTGATTGTTGGATTTTCCATATCCATGTTCTCTACCACTCCCCATCAGAACATGATGGTTAGATATTTCTTCCATATCCATATTTTCACCTATGTGGAAACCCAGTGATTAGTTTATTTGGGTAACCGTTATGTTTCATACTTTTGTTTTTAAAGATTGGTTTTGGTATTCCTTTTTACGATGTGGGTTTCTATTAAAGAAAATTTCGAGTAGTAAACCATTTATAACCCCGGTGAATTTCGAGGGCGAAATTTATTTTAAGGGGGGTAGAATGTAACACCCCGAGATTTTATGAAAAATATTCTTTTTAATTTCATTAATGTCTTGTGTTATACGCTACAACAAAAGGATCTTTCACAACACAAATCTCTGACCTGGCTTTAGTTACACGCAATCGCGACCTTCCATGATAGCGTGTGTTGTACGCAACACCAAGTTTCGCTAAACAACGATATGCTATTAAAATATTATTAAAACTATACGTTATGAATAGTAATAACCACTTTTTGAAATTTTGTAAATTCTATTTTTCAAAATGGACTTCATTTTTTGGATTCGGAATATCGAAATTAGCTTAGGGTGAAATTTTGGTAATTTTCGGATAACATTCATATTCTGATGAATAGTGAAAATTACTAAATTTTAATTAAAAACAACCTTTTTAATCAAAATAATTAATAGTGATAAATTATTAATTTGATTGGTTTTAATGTATATTTAGAATATATTTTTACAATTTAATACAATTTTGGTCAGGGGATGTAATTTCACATTTAAACCAGACATAAACAAGTGTCAATCTTTTGATAGTTATTATCTCTTAAAAACACGCTATTTGTTTTGACGACGGGAATTAATTTTTAAATTAGTTAATGCAACGGATATGTTTTGAATTTGGTAAAATAGACATCATTTTTGAGTTCATAATATCAAATATAACATAGGCCTAATATTTGGTATTTTTCTAAAAACATTCAATTTTAGATGAATAGTGAAACCACTAAGTGGTAGTTAAAAAAACTGAATTGTTCATAAAACTTAATTTTACCGCTTCTGTGAGTGGAATTTCAAAAATCCGAGAGACACGGTTGATTTCATTATGTAAAATGTGGTTCAATGAGACGAAAATAATTTTTTGGTGAATAGTAACTTTTTACTTTTTTTTACAACGGTTAAAAGTAAATAGGGTAATTAAGGGTAGAAATGATATTATTATTACCCTAACACATGTCCTAATTCTATTGGACAAGTGTAATTCAACCAAAAACAAACTTAGGAATAAAATATGACCATTTAGGCCCACTTGGATTAGATTAGGAAATTTTTTATTAATTTTTTTAAAGAAGGGGTAAAAGAGTTAAAATCAAACTTTATTTACTAAAACATTTTTAATATGGGGTTATACATAAGATAAATTCGACTATAAATATTCATTATAAAGATAAAAATATTTCCTACATAATGATATTTTATTTATAATGTGTAGACATTATATAAATTAATTTATTTATGACACAATGATGATGCAGTAATTACCATAATAGTGAAATATTTTAATAATTCATATTATAATACCCAAATAAATATAATTTGAGACTTTTTATTATTTGCACTAATTTTTTAGGTTAATATGACATGTTATTGTTGATTTAATTAACTTTGGTCGAACTTATCCTTATGTTTTGAATTTAATAAAAATCATGTACCAAATAGTGTCAAAATTGACATAAACTAGTTTTTAAAACAAATATAATATTATTAATTGTTATTTTATTCATAAAAATCTAAGGCTCGTCCAAATGACTTAGATAAGGTCATATATATTAATAATAAACAATTTGGGGTTCTTTTGGCTTCTTATAGTATGTTTATTAACCTTATAGTGTAACAACACAAGAGGACACAGTAAAAGTAAAATTATTTAACTTAATGTTAAATCTAAATGATAACTTTAAATAGGAACCTAAACTTGTCTAAATTATATTGGATGAGAGGATTTCGACCCATCCCCAGCTTAGCCTCTATATAAATAAATTTGGTGCTATTTAAAAGCAAACATGACTTTATAATAAAATAATATTTTTAGTTATTCCAAAGGTACCCCTCTCCTCCCTTATAAAAGGGAACCTCCTCCCTCTCTTCCTCGCACAACTTTGAGCGTCCAAGCTCGGCCAACCCCTTCCAAATTCTCTTCTACACTTCCCTAGCAACATCCTAGAGGTTTGGGTCTTCCTCAAAGACCAATTTTAGTGCCCTAAGAGGAGGTCTCAAAGTGGCCCTTCAAAGAAGAGGTAATTTCCATTACCGATTCTTTCACCTTTATTTTTTCTTCCACTTCTTCTTATTAGGTTGTTTCACTATGAAGTAATAACATCAGTATCAGTCATATACTGATATGTTATTATAAGTATGAAACAAACCTATTTCACCATCTATCCATCCTACAGAAAAAGAAATCACCGCGCGTGCGTACGTACGGAATACCGTCTCCACGCCGTGGTGAAATCTATTTTCCACCACCAACTTACATGGATGGGTATAATGGTGTAAATAATAACTATATATTATTATTTTAATGTGATATTGATTCTGAAATAGTATACATACACTCCAATACAGTCCCACGATTATGAGAACCATATCATCGCTCGTGCGTACGTACGGACTACCATCTCCACGACGCGATGAGATTCATTCTCCATGTTAACCATTTAAGAATGATTATAAAGTATATATAAGAAATAATAATGAAATATATGACATTATAAAGCTACTGTATTTATGTATATATGTATTTCATCTACTTAATTCCATTCAACTCAATAAGGAAATGAAAACAGCGTTCATGCGTACGTACGGCCTACCGTCTCCATGAACGGTGTATTTCTTTCCATTTACTAATTTATAATATATATATATATATATATTATGAATATATATTATATATAAATCATGTTTTATATTTTGGAATTAAGTAATTATGATCTAAGAAATCATATGAATAATTACAAGTCAAAACACGGATGACAAATGAAACAATTTTACCCAAAATGCTCTTTAACATAGAATTTACAAAAGAAAGGGTAATATAAAGTAATAAGTGAACCATATATGATATCATAAAAATGAATATGATTCTGTAATAAGTCAATGACATTATTTAAATCATTATACAGGAGGTTCGGACACTTACGAAGAAAATCAGACCTAAGGTAAGGGAAATATCACAATCTCATTTTTATTCGAGATTGTTTATACTTTGGTATTTACTGGGGTGTATTTTATCATCCACATCCATGTTTTCTAAATATGTAATATTATTTCCATCCACCTACAATTGTTTAAATCCAATTTTACCCTTCCATGAGTTTTTATTAAAGGATATGAAAGGAATCTTTTGTCGTTTTTCGTAAGAGGTACTTTTTGACTTTTCCGACAAAAGTACGAAGAATGTTTTTTTTACTTATACGGCATGAATGGATTTTTAAAACATTATTTCCAAAAAGTTTACATTACAATTTTTCAAGTTTATTTTTAATCAAATTCTTTTAGTTTAAAATTCTATGACATGTTTAGAAAGGAAAATTGTTTTTGAAGTAGAAAGGATATTTTCCTCAAGAATGAAGTTCAAGTGTTTTATCAAAATTATTTTCCATCTAAGATAATAAACGGTTCTGTTTTTATCCCTATTATTACATTGATTTGATTATGTTGTGATTGAAATATTTTTACGAATTCCTTTATCTTATATGAATTTTCTTATGATGTCATGTTGTTTAAGAATCCCATTTTTATTACATGGGTTATGCAATGATGTATGATTTATGAATTTGTGGCACACATAAGAATGGTATCATTATGATATGGGTGGGACCTATATCTCCCTCCAATGCATTGGGTAATGATTTTATATCTCATGAGATAGACATGGCTGGAATGGTAGGTTATACCGGTTCAGTGAAACAGGACTGAAATGAGGGCGACTCGGTTCAGAAAGGGACTTTGTCCACTAAGATAGTCTTGGCAATGAGTCTTGACTAACAAGTAATGATTCTCTATGATTATGTGTGCATTCCACAAAGTTTAATGTTTTAAGTTATGATTATTGTGATTACATTTCACTGCCATGAGTTATCCCAGATTATTAAATTATGATCTCTTTTACAGGTTAAGATTTCCAAAAGTTATGTGTTTATGTATATGATGCGATTGATATTTATTTTGTTTACCCTTACTGAGCATTTGAGCTCACCCTTTTATATTTACTTTTCCCCAGGATATAAAGAAAGGTTTTAGGTATAAAAAAAGGGAAGATCTTTATGGGATATGTTGAAGATCTTTCACAAGGATTAGAATATTATATTCCAAGTTTCCAAAGACACTAATCTATTACGATCCTTGTGTGTGTGTTTTTGTTATGTACTAAGTATTCCACAAATGTAATGTAATGTAAATGTACGTCATGCTCCGGGTCTCTACAATACAAGTAATCATGTCTCGAATGATTGATCAAATTAGTAGCCTTGTAAGTACTAGATACACTCATAAGTTTTACATTGCATCATGAAATAAAAACTTCAACAACATTATGTCCCCTTTTAAAACACACTTATATCCTAATCCTATCCCTACAGGTAAACCATAATATACGTAGTCACATTTTGGAAAACAAAATACATAGAAGGGAGTGATCTTAGTTTCTCAGTAAGGATAAAAATATAGTGGAAACATTCATAAATAAGTATAGACATTTAAGGCAATGTATAAGACTAAAACAAAAGCCTTTTAAACATGAAATTCAGAATAATATGGAAAATATAAAATCAAATAATGTTGTTTACTTATTCACATGGATGTTTTAATAGATGAATAATCACATGAAATATCAATATCCACTTTCATAATGATGGAATTCATAATTCCATACTTCATAACCACATAGTTAAGCCTTGTGCCAAGACTACAAATAAGATTTTTTCAAGGCCTTGCGCAAAGACACTATTTTTTCTCATTAGACCTACTAATGCATCGAGGAGCTATAGCAGGCTCCACCCATTATATACTATGTCAAATTAATTCCTCATATGACAATTTTTAAACATAACACAACCATTCATATTAAAACTAGCATACGAAATGTCAATACTTTATCCATAAACCATGAATGGTATAAAAATAACAAATCGACAATCAAACATATCAAAAAACCTTCAATAAAGTATGAAAGTTTTGTATCATAATAAATCAACCTCGATCAAGAATAATATCCCATAAATTATGTTCACATATTTTTAAAGGATCAGTATAAATCTTTGAGAGAAATATCCCTTTTTTATTAAAACATTTAAAAGTCTCACCATTTATCAAGAAGCTGTTTAAAAATAGATTTTTGATCCAATGTTTCCCATTAAACATTGAATATTTTTAAAGGATTTAACATTATAAAACATTCTAGTCCATATAATTAAATCTTTAAAACAATTTTTTAAAACATTAACATTAATGAGAAATATTTAGAAGACTAAATTTTTAAAACGTTTAAAATAATATTTTATTTAGAGTTCATAACCAAATGATAGAGGCTTGAATATAAGTTATTGAGGTAATAAAAACATTATAATATCATGAGAATAATGTTATTCATGATATACTATGTCAATGTATAGTATATACTCCAAACAAAAGTGAGTTGGTGCATAACAACAAATAAGACTCAATGAAATGTAAGTTGAGATGATATCCCATGTAAATAAAGTAATCTTAGTTTATGGATAAATCAAGGAAATAATTATGTGTGAAAAATATGAATACACTCAATATGATTGGATATTCAGTGTAAATAAATAAGATTACTTTCACACATATTCTTGTAAAAACAACACTGATGAATTGGATATTTTACTCAATGAATGTAGATTGAGTTAAAATTACACTTATCATGTTCATATTGATGACTTATGAATTTACAATGGAGTGATTATGTGTATCAAACATATATACACATAGAGAGGAGTGGAAATTAATAGATAAGTAAATAAATATTTATTTCACACATAATCTTGGAGTAATGTTATCAATGAATTATGCCTAAAGCCCAATGAGTGGAAATTGAAATTTAATGTTTCCTTACCGATTTCATAACATACGAAACATACAACACATGAATGAAGTTTCATCTAATGAAGATGTAAATACCCATAAATTAATGTATATTACACAAATAATACAATTAAGGGCAGCACACAGACAACACAAAAGGATATAATGGCAATATAGCATGAAACTCACGGGAATAAGAAGTGAGATGAAAACCCCTTACCTTGTACTTTTCCTTTTTCAAGGGTAATTTAATAAACTTTATAGTAGATAAATAATTTTTATTAAATTATTCATGAACTATATACATAAATATGATATCATATATAATCCTTTAATATTGCATTATTAATAATATTTTACTAGTATCATCGTTTCAGGTGTTAACTGGTCTGTTTTCCTTTATATACTCGGCTATGTATTCCAAGTTTGTTATGGATATGATGTACTGTATTCATATCCAAAGTGATATTAATTTCATAAAAATTATTTTTAATAGTAAAATGAAAATTATTCTTGAATGATTACGATGGGGAATGAATCTCATCGGGTTTGTGGAGACGGTAATCCGTACGTACGCACGAGCGACAATATCATTATATTGATGGTGAAATCATATGTAATTGGATGGTATATAATATATAAATAATAATTAACAATATATATTTATTATTTAAATCAGATATACTCATTATTATACACATCCAATTAATGATGTTTTTGAATAACAAACTACACCACGATGTAAAAACGGTAATCCCTACGTACGCACGTATGGTGACTTTGTCATTTATAGGATGGATTGAATAATGAATATGGTTGTACCATTTTTAAAATATGAACCTCATTGAGAGGATATTTTGGCAGGGTTTGGCCATGCCAAAAGGATTTGGAGGTGTGATAGTAAGAGAAGGAGAAGTTCCCTTTTATAAGAGTGGTGAGGGTTACTTTAAGAAAATCTTGAAATATTATTTCATAATAAAATCATTTTCATTTTATAATGGCTCCAAAATGAATTATTTAAAGGATAAAGTGGTTTGGGTATAAAACAACTCAACCAATATTTTTTATATATGTTTAGTTCATGATATTAACCTTATCATTTAGATTTAACTCTTAGTTAAATAGTTTGACATTTACCATGTCTCTTTGTATTTTTATATTATATGGTCAATTAACGTACTATAACAAGCCAAGAGAACCCCATGGGGTTAATTATTAACATATATAACCTTATAAATGATTTTTGGACGAACCTTGTTATTATAAGAATATTATATCAATTAATAATATAATATATTTTTTAAAAACTCAATTATGTCAATTTTCACACTATTTAGTATTTGATTTTTTTTAAAGGTATAAATACTTTATCAGTTCAAATAAAATTTATTATAATAACCTTAACATGTCATATTAACCTAAAAAGTTATTTTAATTTATCATAAGTTTAAATTTACATTTATTTAGATATTTATAATATCAATTACTTTAATATTTCATTAATAAGGTAATTTCTGCATCATCATTGTGTCATAAATAAATTAAATTATATACTGTCTAAAAATTATAAATAAAATACCATTATGATGGAAATTTTTTGTATCTCTAATGAATATTCATAGTGGAATTTATATTTTGTGTAACCCTATATTAAAAATGGTTTAGTTATTAAACATTTAATTTAATTGTTTTAACTCTTCTTTAAATAAAATAATAATATATGTCCTAATCTCATCCAAGTGGACCAAATAGGTTCATATATTATTACTAAGGTTTTTTTTGGTCTAAGTATACTTATCCAATAGAATTAGGACATGTGTTATGATAATTATGGTATAAGTTTTACCCTTAATTACCTTATTTACTTTTAATCGTCGTAAATAAAAGTCAAAATTTATTATTCGCCAAATAATATTTTCAAATTATTGAATCAAATTTTACTTAATGATATTAACCATGTCTCTCATATTTTTAAAACTCAACTCACAGAAGCGATAAAATTGTGTTTTATGCAAATTTTCAAATGCTCCAAAGAGGTGGGAAAAGGATGGTGAAAAGTTCAACAAACTTTTATACATCTAATTTTATTATAAAATGACTCCAATGAATGAAATTTAACTTATATAGATATTATATATCTTTTTTACCTAAAATAAATTTAAATAAAATAAATAATTGTTTAAATAAAAAGTCAGTTTTAAACTATAACACAGTGTTTTTCACTATTCATAAAAATTTGAATGTTTTCAGAAAAATACCAAAAATTTACCCTAAGATAATTTTTATATTCTGAATTCAAAAATGAATTATATTTTACCAAATTTTAAACATATAAGTTTCAATAATTAATTTAAAATTAGTTCCCATTGTCAAAACCAAAAAGTGGTTTTTTAAAAAGTTAAAACTATCAAAAGATTTACATGTGTTTATGTCAAATTTAAATGTGAAATTACATATAATGAATTACATTATATTTAATGATAAAAATATAATAAACTTATACTTCTAAACCAATCAAATACATAATTTAACACTATAAATTATATCTATTTAAAAAGTTGGTTTCAATTAAAATTTAGTAATTTTCAGTATTCATCAAAATATGAAAGTTAATATAAAAGTACCAAAAATTTATCCCAAATAAATATTTATGTCCCGATTCTAAAGAATATTTTAATTTCAATAATGTTTATATATATAAGTGTCAAATATTGGTTTTAAAAATGGATTTCTATTAAAAAGTGGAATTTTTTCAATTTTTTGAAAATGCATCTTCTATCTGAAATAATGAATTTGTTCTTATATTATGTCTAAAAAACATATAATATGTATTCTAAAATTATATGGAGTATATAAAATTCAAAATTCAGTTAATACTATTCTTAACCTCTTTTGAACGGCTAGTTTGGTAAGTCATGGTTCGCTCGAACTCGGTGTTGTGTGTAGCGCAAGATATTGAATTACTTTAAAGAAAATAACTTACTATGAAATATTGGGGTGTTATATTATTCCCCCCTTTTGAATATTTCATCCTCGCAATTTTAACATTGGGCTTGAGAACTTCATTAAAAGTCCCACATCGGAAAAAGAGTCCATAAAACTATCTCTTTAAAAGAAATAAAGATAAGTACAAAGGTCACCCGAGATAACTCATACTAGGATTCCATGTAAGAAAACATGGATATGGAAGTTAAACTAAGTTTCAAGTTCTGGTGGAGAGTGACAGAAAATATGATCAGGAGAAATTTAACAATAATAAAACCACAAATTTGTGTTGGGATAAATGTTCATTAGTTTCCTAGTATGAAAAGTTAATGGATAATGTTTTTTTAAAGTTCCATTTCATAATGTTGAGGAATATATTTATGAGATTGACTAAGAACATAAAGAGATTTACTTACTTTTTAAGTAGAGTGTTGTCCATTAATAAATTTCTACAACTAACTCAATTTTTTTCAAACGATGAGTATTCAAAATGACTTGTTCACACCTGAAGCTCTAGAATCAACTTCTAGAGAATCACATAATTCAAAAAGAATAAACTATATATTTGTACCTTGCCTGTAGAGATTAACCAAAACCAAAATGGTATGTAAAATATCAGATGATCTCCAAAAAGGATAATCTATTAAGTAATGAAATACTAATCTTAATTTCTAAAATTAAACCAATAACACCCAATGTTCAATAAATACCATTCAATAAACATTTTTCATTAAAATAATTTAATATAATCCAAACTAAAATAAAAACATAAAAAATAGAATAATTTGATTACACAGTCTTCCATGTCAAATTGTATCTCCAAATAAAATCGACTACTCTTAAAGTCACAAACATAAAAGTAAATAACCTAATCACATATACTCTATGATAAGTTAATCATTTCCATATATAACCCAAATCTATATAAATCCCCAATAATAACATTTATAATCATCCACCATTACCCCTCAAATGAAATCTCATAGTATTCAATTTATTATAGGAATATTGTGTTCCCAACATAGTGAACATCTTCCAAAATAACATTTATCAATTAATCACCAAATCATTTTCCTATTTTATGGATTTCCATTTGATAAGACATAAGATCCAAAATCAACGTATTATTGAACAATAAAATAATTTAACTAAAAAGAATTTTCCAAACTAACAAAGGACATCACGTACTGCAGTGGTAAGATATAAATTCCAATCACACACTCAGGTAATGCCTAGGTCCCCTACATTTACAGCAAAAGATTTAAATGGATTCTTGGGGTCATTTTTATTTTCTTCCATAGTAATCTTAATTTTTCCTCGGAAATTATTTACTTTATGTCCTTTCACACAAATAATTAATTTCTTTGTTCCATTGAGACACTTCCTTATGTGTCTCCTTCTAGATTTTCCACATGATGGAAATTAATATTTCTTTTCTCCATGGTCTCCACTGTTGTAGATCTTATGATTCAATGCATTTCTCTTATTTTTGGAGTCTGGGAGTTGGTTAATATATGTGTTGTTGATCATATTATTAGAATAATGATTCAGCATGAACACAATATATTTAACTCTTATCTACATTCCATTTCATTGCTCGTTTCCATCGTTGTTCCCACCTTGTACATCATGTTCAATGTTAATATTAATTCCATGGAATCCTTCCATTGACAAAAATAAGAAAGCATTGTGTGGGTCATAAAATAATTTATAGAATATCATAACTCCTTATTTTCAATCAAAAACACCTTAGGATTAACCAAGGCTATTTATTCTCATCTTATATTAAAATACCTCATATCGATTTGTAATGAAAATGTAGATTATCCTAAGCATATCCCCCAGAAGTTTCATAACCAATAGTGCAGCAAGGCCCGTTGTCGTTTACCAAGATACCAGAGGTCAAGCCCGAAACTCTATGTCGGAGTTTTCACTCTTAGGTACATCTGTACTGGAGCTGCATCTACCTGCTCGTATCCAGAAAGGGATGTCTTGATTGGAAAACCCACATAATATTTACATTACCAAAATTTTTAGATGTTCTTCTATTATATTCTTCATGGTATGTCATAGGGTAGTGTTTTCTAATCATAGTTTTTCTAAATCTAGCTTCGAGGGTTTGTACTAGGCTAGCTCTGATACCAACTGTAATGCCCCGACCCCAGTTACCTTGAGTCGGTGCATTATTACATTACATTGACATGATACAGGGAATCATGTCCCGAAACACCGATCAATTTAGTATCCTTGTAAGTACTAGATACACTCATAAGTTTTAAATTACATCATGATATAAAAACATCAACAACATTTTTTCCCCTTTTTAATCACACTTATATCCTTATCCTATACCTGTAAGTCAACCATAAAATATTTATTCACATTCTTGGAAAAATAAAACATAGAAAGGGATGAGCTCAGATGCTCAGTAATGATAAAAATATAGCGGAATCTTTCATAAATAAGCATAAACATTTAAGGCAATGTATAAGACTAAAACAAAAGCCATATAAACATGAACTTCATCATATTATGGAAAACATAAAATCATATAATTCCATTTACTTATTCACATTGATATTATACTATTAGAATAATGACATGAAATATCAAAATCAACTTTCATAATGACGGAATTCATAATCCCAGACTTCATAACCACACAGTCAAGGTCTTGTGCCAAGAATAGAAATAATATTTTTTCAAGGCCTTGTGCCAAGACAATAGATTGTCTCATTAGACATACCGATACATTTAGGAGCTATATTGGGCTCCACCCATCACTTACTAAGTATAATTCATTACTTATTGAAATGGTTTAAACATAACATAAACATTTGTATTAAAACATGCATATGTAATGTAAATAATTTATCCATAAACCATGAATGGTATAAAAATAACACATCCATAGTCAAACAAGTCATGAAATATTCAATATAGTATGGAATATTTGTATCATAATAAATCAAACATGATCAAGAATAATATCCTATAAAGGATGTCTACATAGTTGTAAATGATCAGTAAAAATATTTGAGAGAAATATCACTTTTTTCTGAAAGCATTTAAAAGTGTCACTATTTATCAAGAATCTGTTTAAAAATAAATTTTTGATTAAATGTGTCACAAAACACATTGAAACATATAAAAGTTATTTACATTCTAAAACATTCATGTCAATATAAATAAATCCTTAAAACCATTTTTTAAAACATGGACATTAATGAGAATGATTTAGAAGAATGGATTTTTAAAACATTTAAAAGGATATTTTAGTTAGAGTTGCTAACCAAATGAGAGACTCTTGAATACAAATAATTGAGGTGAACAAAACATTATAATATCATGAGAATAAATGGATTCCTAATATACTTTGTCAAAGTACATTATATACACCAAAAAAAGTTAGTTGGTGCATAACAAAAAATAAGACTCAATGGAATGTATGTTGAGATGAAATCCCATATAAATATTGTATCCTTAGATTAATGATAAATAAATGGCATAATTATGGGTCACAAATATAAATACACTCAATATTATTGGATATTTTGTTTTAGTCAATCATAAGACATTCACACATATTATTGTAAAAACAACACCAATGAATTGGATGTTTAACTCAATGAATAGAGATTTAGTTAAAATTACTCTTATCAAGTTCATATCGATGAGTTGAGAATTTATCAATGGAGTGATTATGTGTATGAAAATTATATCCACATAAAGGGGAGTTTAAATTACTACATATGTAAATAAATAGTGATTTTACACATAATCATTGAGAAATGTAATCAATGACGTATGCGTAAAGCCCAATGAGTGGAAATTGAAATTTGAAGTTTCCTTGCCGATTTGGTAACTTATGACACATACACCGCATGAAAAAAACAACCAATGAAGATGTTAATATCCATAAATTAACGTATATTACAAAAAAAATACAATAATGGGCAGTACATACACCACCCAAAAGGAAATAGTGGCAATATAGCATGAATCACGTGGGAATAAGAAGTGAGAAGAAAACACATTACCTTGTACTTTTCCTTGTTTGAGGGTTTTTTAAACATCTGTATAATAGTTAAATCATTGTTATTAAATAATAAAATAACTATATACATAAATATTATATCATATATTATCCTCTAATATTGCTTCGCTAATAATAATTTAGTAGTATCATCATTTTGGGTGTTAACTGATCTGTTTTCCTTTATATACTCAGTTACGTAAGCTATGTTTGTTATGTATAGGATTTATTTTATTCATATCCAGAATTATATTAAGTTCATAATTATTATTTTTTATCATTAAATGAAAATTATTCTCTAATGATTAAGATGGGTAATAAATCTCAACGCGTTCGTGGAGACGGATATCTGTACGTACGCACGAGCGACAATATCATTGTATTAATGGTGAAACAATATGTAATTGGATGGTGTATCATATTTACAGATTCATGTACATGTGATATTTATTATTTAAATCATTTATACTCGTTATTATACCAATCCCAAAAATGAAGTGTTTAAATAAAAAACTACACCACGACATGGAGACGGTAATCCCTACGTATGCACGTATGGTGACATTGTAATTTATAGGATGGATAGAATAATGAATATGGTTGTACCATTTTTATAATAAAATAATAGTATATTTAGGATACTAGATTTATTATTTTAAAATGTTAACAACAATGAAATAGGATGTGGAAGAAGAAAAGATCTTGAAAGTGGTGATGAAATATTTACCTCTTCTCTGGGTTCTTCCATTTGATTTGATCAAAAGGGACCTTTTGGTTGGCTTTCTGACCAAAGGATGGCCTCTAAGATTAAGGGAGGATATTTGGGAGGATATTTGGGTTGGGTTTGGCCGAGAAAAAAGGCTTTGGGGTTGTGAAATTAAGATAAAGGAAGTGCCCTTATATAAGAGAGGTGATGGTCACTTTAGGAAAAGCATGAAATGTTATTTTATAATAACATCATTTTTTGTTTAAATTGGATCTGAAATGAATTATTTAAAGTCTAAGGTGGGGATGTGTTGAAAAAATCTCAACCAATAGGTTTTATACAGATTTGGGTGATCATATTAACCTTATTTTTTAGATTTAACTCTTAGTTAAATAGTTTGACATTTACCATGTTTCTTTGTATGTTTATATTATATGGTTAATAAACGTACTATAACAATCCAAGAGAAACCCATGAGGTTAATTATTAATATATATAATCTTATCTATGTATTTTTGCTGAACCGTAGATTTTTAGGAATATTATATCAATTAATAATATAATATTTGTTTTAAAAACTCAATTATGTCAATTTTGACACTATTTAGTATTTGATTTTTTTGAAAGCCACAAATACATTATCAGTTAGAATAATTTTTTTTAAACTAACCTTAACATGTCATATTAAACTAGAAAATTATTTTAATTCATCATAAGTCTCAATTTACATTTATTTGTATATTTATAATA
This sequence comes from Viscum album, assembly GCA_963277665.1. Lineage (NCBI taxonomy): Eukaryota > Viridiplantae > Streptophyta > Magnoliopsida > Santalales > Viscaceae > Viscum > Viscum album. Next base: position 711,376,261 of record OY728163.1, on the reverse strand, counting down.
TCAATTATTTTAATATTTCATTAATAAGGTAATCAATGCATCATCATTGTGTCATAAATAAATTAAATTATTTAACGTCTAAAAATTATAAATAAAATACCATTATGTCAAAAATAATTATATATATATAATGAATATTTATAGTCGAATTTATATTGTGTCTAACCCTATATAAAAAATATTTTATTTATTACACAATGAATTTAAGTCTTTTAACTCTTCTTTAAATGAAATAATAATAAATGTACTAATCTCATCCAAGTGGACCAAAGAGGACATATTTTTTTCATAAGGTTGTTTTTGATCTAATTATACTTATCCAATAGAATTATAACAAGTGTTAGTGTAATTAAGATATTATTATTACCCTTAATTACCCAATTTACTTTTAAACGTGGTAAATAAAAGTTAAAAGTTACTATTCATCAAAAAAAATCATTGTATTGACCCAATTTTACTTACTGATATTAACCGTGTCTCTTTGATTTTTGAAATTAAACTCACAGAAGTGGTAAAATTTTATTTTATTAAAATTTGAAAATGCTCTAAGGAGGTGGGTAAAATATAGTAAAATTTTCAATAAATTTTTATACATTTAATTTTCTTATCAAATGTCTCCAATAAATTAAATTTAACATATATAGTTATTATATATCTATATTTAATTTAACAATATTTAAATAGAATAAAAAATTATTTAAATAAAAAGTCGATTTTAAACTATAACGTAGTGTTTTTTACTATTCATCAAAAATTGAATTTTGTCAGAAAAATACCAAAAATTTACCCTAAGCTAATTTTGATATTTCGGATTCAAAAACGAATTCTATTTTACAAAATTAAAAACATTGAAGTTTCATAAATTATTTTAAATTTAATTCCCGTTGACAAAATTGAAAAGTGGGTTTTTAAAAAGTAAAAACTATCAAAATATTGACTTGTGTTTATGTCAAATTTAAAAGTGAAATTACTTATAATGACCTACATTATATTAAATGAAAAAAATATAATCTAATTATACATTAAAAACATTCAAATACAAAATTTAACACTATAATTTATTTCGATTAAAAAAGTTGTTTTCAATTAAAATTTAGAATTTTTCAGTATTCATCAAAATATGAAAATTATCAGAAAAGTAGAAAACATTTATCGAAAATAAATTATTGTGTCTCGATTCTAAATAATAATTTAAGGTAATTAAATTGAATATATTAAACTGTCCAATATTGGTTTTAAAACGGGTTTTTTCATTAAAAGGTGGTAAAATTGCATTTTTTAAAAATACTTCTATTATCTAAAAAATAAATTTGATATTATACTATGTCTATGAAACAAAGAATATGTATTGTAAAATTATATGGATTTTATAAAATTCAAAATTCTATTAATACTATTCATAACCGTTTTTGAACTGCTAGTTTTGTAAGTCGTGGTGCACTCGATCTCCCTGTTGCGTGTAGCGCAGTCTATTGAATTAGTCTAAATAAAATAACATACTATGAAATATTGGGGTGTTAGATGGATTTTATTTGTTTTGTTTGTATCTTGTACTACTATTGTATTATATAATTGTGACTTTTTAGGCTATTTTCCTAGACATATGTATCATGCATCATTTATATATGTGATGCAATTTTTTATTACTTTCAGTCTTCCACTGTTTAATTATTGCTTGTTATTACAACTTTTGCTATTGTTGCCTGTTTATTTCTACTGCATTACTCTTCCTGTGAGAGAATTGTTTCCCCTCTATCCTACCCAAGGCCCTCGCTTCTAGTCTGCATCCTATGGAATTTGTGTAAATGCGCTTCAGGCCATGTGACCAAAATGGTATAGTGCACCTATGGGCGGCACCCAGAACAGGGGCATTACACGAGTTATCCAATAGTGAAAGGGAAGAAGATATGGGTAACATGAACAACTAAATATATGAACAACCTATATAAATTACTACTTGAGGAAATGGGGTATTACACAATCATCACTCCCTTAAAAAGGATAAACTTTTCAAATAGAAACCTATCAGGACAATGGTGTCACTTTTAAAAGCTAAGAGTCCTACGAGGGTTAGAGGAATGACCATCAGCACTAAAAATAATGATTCCCCCATCGTGTTTAATCTCTATGACATACCAAATAAAAAAGAAACCTACCAATGTCCCATTGAAACATTTTAGGTTCCACTAAAATCATCACGAGCATTTTAAACATTAATTGTTTAAAATACCCTTTGTGGTCCATTTCATAAGAAACGTTCCCCATCTAAACTACATGGATCTATTTATTCATTTAAGAATTTAGTCACACCAGTCATTAATACCATGAAATAGGGGTACAAGCCTTACTAATGAAACTAAACCATTTAACCTCAAATCATAGAAAATTTTATATTTACAATTGTTACTAAGTATAATGCTCATAATAGATGGTTCAGTTATATGGGTTAACACTTCTCAATTTATAAATCACATATACACTTTAAAAAAATTTAGGTGGATCTCATGTGGCCGAAACCATTTTATCAACGATAAAAAATAAAATTACATAGCATTAACATCTAAGAAAATTCCTTTAAAAAAATAAGGTTTATCTACAATAGTATAATTTTATGGGTTACCTTATTCTATTTAGTGAAGCACCCATACACTTTACAAATTAGAAATTGGGTCCCATTTAACAACAACCATAATGTTTCATCCCATCGAACCAATGGTTCATTGATCAAACAGGTCATAATTTATTAGTGAGGTTTCACCACCAGTTATCAATTCTACACATTAAAATTTATAACTAGTAATTAGAAACATAACAATTACATAAGATTTATCATTGTAAGTATATATAGAATCATGAAAGTTAATTATTAAAGGATACAATATATCTTGTGAAGCTCAACATCATACTAATCATAAATTTTAAATCATGTAATCAAGGTATACCGCAAAAGGAAAACAAATTAATCAATCAATTAAACATGAAATACCAGAAAAACATAATAATTAAATCACCAAAGCATGTTTTACATGAAAATAAATCACCCATCATGACATATAAATATGGAGTATTATAAATATATAATAATACATAAAACTAATAATATCACTATGAATAATTTACATGTTATATATAATAGTCATAAATTTTAACACAAGGAACATCAATAATTTCAAATAGTCTAATAATGTAATATACATGGAATGAAATATGCATGGCATGTGAATCCCTATGTTCCTATAATGATGAATGTAATGAAAAATATTTGAAATACTGGTCTATGGAGAATGTTCAAAATATCATAAATCATTAAGTGGAGAAAAATAACCCAATCACTCATGGTGAAATCAAAATAAATTTTAATGATGAACAACATGAACCAAACCCCCATCACTTTCCACGTAGAATTTTCCCCATACGTGGGATGAACACTCTAAGGAACCACTATCTTCCAAGAACAGACAAATTCTTAGTCACATGTATACTAGCCCAAAATAGTTAGATAATGTAAAACGGGTATGTGATACCACTTTGTAATGTCCCGACCTGACAGACCATTTAATCAGTAGCCAGACAGGTCCTTAAATTGCCTCATGTGCACATCCCCTTATGCCAGAGGCTTCCAACTAGTAGAGAGAGTTTAATGGTGGTATGGTGGGGAGAATATACCATCATGTTCTGAGTTTCACAATGGTATATTAGTTGTAAATTAATGTAGAATAGAAATATAGTAAAAAATTAATGACAAAGCAGAATATGTTAAATACAATGAAAAAATAAAATTAAATGGACAACGCCAATACATATAAAAATGAAAGAATGTTCAGATGATTCTATAATACATAAGGAGGGTTACAATAGGAAATATAATAAAATAAATGAAAAGGATCCTAATGGATATCTCCTTGAGAATGTTGAGTACTTTCTCAATAATGTTCCCCCTAGCCCTAAAGTACACAACACATCACAGGAAATAAATCCATGTACATGCAAACATGATGATCTTCTCAGGTACCCTAGTGAAATAGAGGCCCAAGCAGGGTGTGATATATAATCCCAGTATTCCACCACCAATAATTTCTAGATCAATATACTTAATGCGCTGTGGAATGATCAATATAACAACAGAGGTGAATACAAGTTCCTAAATAAATAAATAAATAACACTATGGCCTATATTCTTTAATGGATACCTGACTAATTGTACCTTATTCATCCAAATTTGGATGTTTTAACCAAGGAAACATGTAAATGTAATATGTAAATGTACATGGAATTATATATGAGGAAATATAAGTGGGATGGAACCCACGTTTGTGATTTATCTTGGTGGTCTCACCCTAGGAAATCATTCTAGAATTCTTTTATTGTAATCATAACAACAATAATAATAAGGCACCATAAGTGATCTAAAAAAATAATCCATAAAATATAGTTATATCATTCTAATCACATTCATGTAAATTCACGATGGAATCCCAAGGGATGATATAGGAGCCCTCGATATAACCAATACCAAAGAGTCCATCAAATGCCACCCATAATGGCATCCCTTTTATCAATCTTTTTATGGAAAACTCTGATTCCATACTAGGTATCTCAGCTAGGGTACCAAGAATCACCAAAACCATGTCATAGACATCTTTCCATTATGTTTTTACACACTTTCCCCCTAGTTAACTATTTTCAACCATTATTATAAATAATCCTCTTGAAAAACTTGTACAAGGAAAACCAAGTATTGATCCTATCACATAATGTGGTATCATGTCTAGAACAGCGATTCCATCCACGAAGTCCTTATGTCAAGACCCTTTTTCTCTATCATCTAGTAATAAATCATGGCATATCAACCAAAATCACATGTCATCACCAATAATAACATATTAAAATGGATAATCATACTATCCAATAATTAAATCCAAGGAAAATATTTATGGCATAAAAAAATAGACACAAGGAACATTGCATAAACACATATAAATAAGAAACATGACTTAAATGTAAATAAAATGGTATGGGATAAGCTTAAATCAAGAGAAATGATGCGTAAATCGTAAGCATGAGGCTATAAACAATAATCCTTTAATATCAAGCACAATGTATGGAATAAACTTAAAGCATATTCAATTAAGAATAAGTATATGAACAAGGAAATAAGTAATAATCCTTGAATATAAATCATATGGTATATTCATAATAAATAAGTGTAAGTAATGAACCATAATCACAAGTAAAATGGTTTATGAAATAAGCATAATACATAAAGAATTTCATTGTATAAATCATCCAATTTAATCAAATTTATTTAAATAAAATATTCCAACCATGTAATGAGGCATAAGAATTAATATCATGATCCTACATATAGCCAAAAATCCATATTATTTCCATTCACTAATTTATGTCATTTATTATGTGTGAAAAACACCATCAATGGTGTCCAAACAATCAATGATCAATGGAATTTGGCCCTAAAGGAGGAACCACAACCATCAAAGTGGATGTAGTCAAGGCGATCAACCAATGTGTTGATTTATTTTCAAAAGGGTCATAGGAGACTTGGTAATTTGTTCAATTTAATATATTTGAAAAAATAGGCTTCTTAGTAATATTCTGGTGTGTGGAACAACAATCCATCATATGAAACTCAATTAATGTTTGGGAAAGAAGCTAGAACACATACCTTGTAACAAGAAAATAGGCATTTCCAATATTGAAGTCGGATTCATTCTAGTTTTGGAGAAATTGAAGACACAGATGAAAACCCTGAAAATATAGAAATTTACATCAAATGAATATAGTGTAAATTAGGATATGAGAAAATAATAAATGAGCTAGAGGAACTATGATCTTGATGAGAGGAATCTATAAGGACCGATGGTGATCAATTTCAAAAATGGATGGAGGCTATATGGAAGAGCCTCATTTAGGTTTGGGAGGAGCCTCACATGATAGGGGGAGTATAAATTTTTAGGAAACAAGTAAGGATGAAGGAGGGTTATATTTTTATGTTCATTGATTTTAAAATTTTAAAATCTCCCAAACAGACATGGACACACATTTTTGCCATAGGGTTAGCCAAAATTTGTTTCTACTGTGCGCTATGGGAATACCCAAGAACCCCCTCTCACAGGCTGGCTACACTATTTTTCTAACCATGCATAGCCTGTACAAAAAACCAAAATGAAAAACGTGCAACAAGACACATGGTAGTGTGGCCCCTCTATCATGGTCATAGAAAAATGTGTAGAACCCATAAATACACTGGACCAGGCCACTTGGTTCCCCTTAAGGGCCACAAGGTTTCAAACATATCGTACACCCTACCTAATTACTCTTAAAGTTGGATTTCATTCATTTGTGCTCATGAAACGTGATGGGACACCTTTTGTAACCATCGGGCCTTAAACAAACTCAAAATAAAACACATTAAACCATTCAAGCTCTAATAATTCCATTATCAATTTCATTTACAAAAAAAATCGTCCAAAAAATGAATAAATATTAAAATTCCATCAGAATTTCATATGGTCTAGAGACATGGTATGATAAATTCTAAGACACAAATAGATCCGTAAAATGAAAACATTAATATTGGGTAAGGATTAAGTGTGTTTATGAACCACACTTGTCCTTTTTTCATTAATAAATATTTGAATTTATTAAAATCGATGTGATAAATTTTTCACTCGATTATATTAATAAAATTATCCAATATAAATATCTAATCCCATGTGAATCGTTCATAGTGTGAGAAATAAGGCAATAATAAATAGTTTCATTTGTTTTAAAAGAGAAATATATTTGGACTAGTTGTTCAAGATTGAAATATTTTTTTCATTCTCCATTGTAGACCCATAATGAAATAGCTTTTCTTTTGGTGTAATTACATGAGTTTTATCTCCATTAAAATGTGTAAGGTGAACAAAGGGGTGACCCAAAATAACTATTATAACTCCAAATTCTTAAAGAGAAGGTATTAATTTCTATAAAATTCCCTCAAAAGTTTGTTTGAGTTGATGAAGGAGGAATGTGTGTTGATGATAAATTTTGACCATTTTCAGAACATGGTTCCCATTACCATTATGCTAAATATTTCACGCATAAGAAATGTTCCTAAGATGGTATACGAGGTTATTATGGCCATGAACTATCACTATATGGTATTTAATTTATATTTGATGATTTTTCCTCTAGAATATTATCACTAGATGGGAGGTGATCATATTTAATTTATAAATCATCACTTTATGATAACTCTTTCAGAATTGATCAATGGATGTTTATCCAATTCAAGGGGTCATAGTATGAGTTGATGGAGGATCATGATTCATTTAATGAATTATAATTATCATATGCTCATTTATTCCTTTATTGGGCTTCAGAATGAGTCCCACTAAATCAATATAAATAATGAAATCTAGTGAGGGAAATGTAAATTATAACCAGAGGGAAGGCAAAAGAATATATTTCAACCATTATATCAGAATAAAATTATTGTTCTCAAGGGATGATGTGTTTAAGGACTCATAGCTATTACCAAATGGGGTAATGGTTTAACGTCAAATAGAATAGACAATACATTGTTCCTTTTATGTTTTATCACTCAGGACCATTTGGAATACTTCAAAATGTCATGTAAAATTACCAAATAAACAAAGATTAAGGTCATGATTCTTCATCCGTTAGAAGTGAGATAGTCCCACTAGTTATATTAGAGTATACTGGATTTAAAAAAAAATTCAAATTCATATATATACATTCTCAAAATTGAATGAAGAGTTTTTTTCGACGCCCGAGACATGTGTCTGAGTATCTCTATATACCCCACTAATGGGAATCAAGACACACGCCGTTTTGATAAGTGTTGTGGTAAGGGAAAACACTATATGGGGGATACCCTCTAATGGTAATACTAATGTATGAAACAGTTATATGTCATGTAATAGGGTTAACCCATATAGTTTAAACTTATATGAAACAGATTTTGAACACATAGTTTTACATCATATGGTGACAGAAGAAAATGAAGGTATCTCAATCATGTTTATAAGAGAATCAATCCAAACATCCTAAGAACATTGAATACATGATCTATATGATAAATATTGGTAAATGGAATAATACTCAAATTACATGGGGGGAGAATATCAAAAAAGTTCCTTGGTCAGAATGAAAAATATAAAATAAGGATTATTCGTAGAAGTAGGTGTGCTAATTAGGCATCACACTATAAGACCGATTTATATTTCATTTATAAAAACAGATAAAAAAATTTCATCAATAATATGTTATGACTCTCTAGTTAAAAGGGAAGAGGGTGAATGTAAATGGTGACTATTTAAATTAAAATTAAATGGTTGGGAATGAGATGTGAATGGATCATCTTTGATGGAATTCTAAAAATGGTCACCATAAGAAAATCATTAAAAATTGGGGTGAATAATAATTCAGATCAATTATAGACTATAATCATTATAAAATAATGATTCATCCAAAATGCATCATTAAATTATCTTAATGAATAAAATTGTTCTCATATATTTTCTTTAAATGCACTAAATTAAATGGTGTAGTAAAGTGGAAGTACGAGGTTGATCATATAGAGAATGAGGAACACATTCCTAGAATATTTTATCAAAATTTCTGTCACTAAAATTTTATATTTATTTTATTTAACTATTTAAAATAAACAAATTAAATAAATAAATTCAAATGGAAAACTAGAAGAGTGGGTAATCAGTTTCTAGGGAAGATTTATTAAATTAATTAATTTGGAATTACTTGAAAGAATACCCATATAAAAGAGATGTAAAACAATTTAATTTAATTTATATGATAAATGATCAATACCAATAAATCTATACTAGAATCAAAATTCATCATGGTCTAACCAATTAAAATATCTAAAACACATTATTGTCATATTTATAAAAGTAGAAGAATATTTAAATTCAATGGTCCTGAATTATTTATCTCTATCATGTTGGTGTTCATTCATTATTTAAATAATTTTATACATGAATAAATTTTGAATAAAATAAATTTTCTTTCCTAACATTATACTATTGAATAAAAATAATACAAGTGAAAGAAATCAAGATTTGGGGTATGCAACCCCTTTTACCAATTCCTCTCTCCTAGGTGGGGTTTATCCAATCATCTCCTTGTGGTAATCTGTGAAGAAAAAATTAATACAAATAGAATATGTATAGGAAAATAATGAATGATAATGGGAATTAATAAAAGATAGATATTGTAATTAAATTAAATTTTATTCAATTTTAAATAAAATAAGGGGGAGTAAAATAGAAGTATAATATAAAACCCTATCTATAAAGAACTCAAGGTTGGAACCCTAGAGGCATACTTCGAGTTGTACATTCCACATTCCAATAAATCCTCTATTTATTTTCCAAAACCCAAATATATAATCCATTAAGTCATCCAAAAATTATCCCAGGTCACTTATAGTGTTTAATGAAAACTCAAAAAAAAAATATATCTCCCTTTGAATGATACGTCAATAGCATGATGAAGTATATTTCTAGAATATTAAAATTTTTCTAATATTTCAACAGAATAAATTTTATGTTAACAACATTTTTTCCAATTCATGTCCTTGATATTTGACACACCTTGTATACTTTACACATTAGTAACATGATTCATGACATGAATTATGTACTTCCATCACGGAAAACCATGTTTCTACCCTGATTCCTCAGTTAATGGACTCTTAATCATCGTGACATATTCCAAACTAGTCAACAACCTTAATTCAAATGAAATATTCATATCTTTCAATTCATTAATCAATTATCGTTTCATCGTTAATTTCCTTTATTTCACTAAGACATGTAGCGGTTCAGCATGAAGTTCCTTTTTGTTCTTAAATTTCCGTGTTTTCCTTTAATTTTCATCACATATTGGTCCTAAAATAATAATACATAAAACAATAATATCATGATGTAATCTCATATTAAATTACTCAATATTAATGTAAAATACCTATAGAAACACATTAATTTATAGATACAGAATAAAGATATCATGAAACCACTTTGTTCTCAAATTTATTTTGTTGCATGTTCTCTAAATTAGAGGATCTGCAAATTTTTCAATAAAAATCCACCATAGGATACACTATTAAAATATAGAAAAATTAAGGGAGATCTAATAACTTGAATTTTACACTATCTTTTAAAAAGTATACTAATTCATTGCTCAAGGGTTATATGGAATTGATATTGAGATTTGAAATGGAAAGGATCAATCCTGCCATATGGAAACTAAATAGATCCCTAATGGTGTAGGGTGTAAGGTTCTCAAACATATACTAGTAAAGTTTATGATCAATATTGAACTGGTAAATTATAAATCATTACATTTATTAGGGAACACAAGGAAAAAATAGATAACCCCAAGGGGAAAAGGTGTACATCGTCATGTCATAATGCAAGGACTGTAATAGATATGGGGGGAGGGGGTTAAATCCCCACATATTATACAAAATTAATTTATAAACTACATCATTGTAGTGTAAAATAATGTTATGAGATCCATTTAAGGAGAATTATGAACATAAACAAGGTAGAGGTGATGTGAATTTTTATAATGGGGATCGTATAGAGAATCCATACATCACTAAACTTTCCATGATGTGAGAATCAATATGCACATAGTTACTAAAGGTGATGTGGTAGTATTCCAACACATAAAAGCGGGAACATTATTTTTTGGTGAATATAACTCATGAAAAAAGGGGGCTGGAAGACAATTAGTGCTTCGGTTAAAGTAGGAGGGAAATCCTGAAAAGAATTTCAACAGCCTTATCAGAATAAGATATAATGTTATGGGTAGAGAGCCCAAAGATGGTTCCATATTGGGGATTCTAGTATCACTATGTATTATGTTGTATTGGAATAAATCCATACATAGTTTTAAAAGGCACTATGGTGTGGTACCACTATAGAAATGGTGGAATCCTCAAATTTTATGATCCTAAATACCATACAATTTAATAACATGTAATATGTACTCTTTTACATAGTCAAATGTATAAATTGAAGACAAAAAATCGGTGGATTATTTTTTCACATGAAATATAATAAATACTGTTTCAAAAACATCTTTATTGGAAAATACCAAGATTTTATGGTCATGATGCATGGAAATTACTGCTTCATGTTTATGGTCATGGGACATTAACTAGGAATGTGATAGTGAATATGAGGGGGTATAGGTAAAAGTGAATTCCTTTACATCTAAAACCCACTTGGTACATGGAAAATCATTAGAAATTATGCACATAATTGAATTTCATAGTGGGTTTTCCAAAGGGTGTTGAAAGGAGTTGTTGATTCATGAAAAGTGATACAAACTCGTTGTGAATAGAGGGAAAAATTTGGTCATTTCCACACAAGAATTATCTAAGAGTAATTCACATAGTATAATGTAATAAAGTGTGTACCTCAGGTTCATAAAGATTAATATCATGAATTATAGACTATGGAGGTGGGTCCTTAAATATAGATATATAATAGAAAAACTGATTTAAGTAATGTCCAAGGGGACATAGATGGATATTTATTAGAGTATATCATCACATTGAAGAAGGTGCACATATTTTTTGGTCATGATTCATAGAGGAGTGGGTATTATGTTGTTTAAATTAATTCTATGAATATTATAATGTTGTTAAATCCCATAATAATCGGATGAATTAATAATTTGGGGAAAAACATTTCTTGGACTCTTAACCCCACATGAACCATTCTCTATATTTAAAACAAGAAGTAGAAAAGGTCACCTAGGACACTCCACAATACCTAAAACGTGTCTAGTAGTTGGTATTGGAATGATATATTGACTGTTGGAATTATACTAAATATTGAGAGGCTCGTTCAGGGAATACTTTAATAGAAGAACTTGAATAATTTATATGACAATGTTACTGAGCGCAGAAAATGACGGGTACTTTTATACCACAATAAAAAATGGTATGATGTTGATATAAATTATGGAATCTAGTTACTAAATAACAAAGGGAACATACATGCTCTCTGGAGATGACTGATGAAGATTATTGTTTAGGTAGGTCCCATTACTACACTATCAATGATTAGGTGGCAAATATCTAAATGGTTTTTGAACATTTACAGCATACCAGAACATTCAAAAATCAATGGAGTTCATTTAATGAATACTCCTTTAATGGGAGGAGAAATTATTTATTCCAGGTTCCTTAACCGTAGTGGATCCCATTTTGACATGGATGATGATGAGGATCCTAATCAAGGGAGACCCTTCTAGTAAGGGTGATCAAAATAGAAAATTGAAGTTGAGTTCAACAATATCAGTGTTATTCCACTAAGAATCTATGAAAATTGATTAGATATATAATCATGGGTGAGGGATAATCTAATCTATTAGGGAATATCATCATCCTGATGATATGTGATTGAATAAAAATAGAAAAATTATAACTGGTCACTAAGATAGGGTGATGATGATATTTCTATTAAACTGTTAATGTAATATTAGAACAATATTTGAGATCCAAATGTCACAACTTATCCCATGAAGTAAGAATCGAGGCCCACATAGTTCTAAAAGGTGGTGAAATGTGATATTTTCTTCTAGAAGAAGGGGGTATCCTTTTAATCCGTGGAAAGAAGCCAATTGTTTCTATAACATCACATAAAATAGTAAGATATTATGTAAAATGTCATGAAGCATAGACTAATGGTTAGTGTAGTTTATTATCTTATATCTAGGATAATGATCAGGCTACTTAACTCATGTGGTGAGGATGATATTGTTATAAAGATTAATGTTATGATAATTTGATTAGGTTCATAGTGTAAATCTATATTGTAAGAATGGAATGGGGGTATCTTATAAGTTATGGTTCAATAAATTTAGGGAATAGGATCGTTGATATGATTTATAAGAAAAGAAATCATAGGAAAAATGAAATGAGAAAAGGGTCATTGAACCTTATAAAATAAAGAAATTGTTAAGATGAAAATGTGATAACACATATTTTTGTTGAATTTTTTATTGTTATAAATTGATATAATTTCCCCACATTAATGTTTTTTGATGATTTATTAGAAAACAATTTGTTTTAGATAGAATTTGAAAATTGCTTGTAAATTCTATTTTTTCCATTTTAATATCACCTTAATATTTTTGTGATAACATTTTATTTGTGAAAAATGGTTACTTAAACATTTCATCGATATTCATAACTATATTTTCTACATTTTTTAATCAGACCAAAGCAGCTGAATCACATATTTTGTGGGACCAAAATGGGCATTAATGTGGGGATGGACAGAACTATACAAACTGTACCCCACTTCACTAATGTGTCCATAACTTTTTATTACTACTTTTATGTGGCTAAATTATTGGGATGAGTTAAAGGACTCAATTTGAATAATTTAATTCATATATAGTGAAACATGGTACGTGTGGGATAGTGGTCTAAAATTCAAATCAATATGATGTAATTTTTGGAGACCAAAAGATGCATGTACCCTTTTTTCATTTGAAACACTATCCCTCCCAACTATATTTATGTGAGATTTTCACTCTTTTGGAGGGTTGGGAGTGGCTTGGGAAGGTTTTACCAAGAGGGTTTATTTGTTAAACATTTAAAACCTCTTGAAATAAGTAAGTATTTGTGGAAAGATCTAATCCCAAAAGGCTCTCCACTGCCAAATCCACTTTTTGATTCTTTGTTTTCATACATGTAACTTGACTTTTTATCAAATAAATCTTATATGTTCTTTTTTATAATTCATATTTTTCTTCTTAGTGTTGGAATCTATTAGTGGAGATGAGATTGGGTGTTTTTCATTCAATCTGTTGCTAATGAAAAATGTTTCCATGTTAAAAACTCCACTCATGGAAGAGTGATTTCATTCATAGTTGATTTAATCCAAACTCCCTTCATTCATTTATTTTTAATCCAAACAAATATTGTAACTCATAAATTGTGATCAATTAATTTTTTTTTATTTTCTAAGGAGATCAATCTATTTAGATTTGATCGTGATGTCAGACTTGTGTAATTTTTGTGAGTCAATCATCAATCACAAGATCCAATCAACATGGGATATAATTGTAGAGTTCATGTATCATCCCTAAACACAATTAGTTCTCAAATAAAGTGAGGATATTATGCCCTAATTTTACATAGACCATATGTTGGCTATTAGATCATAATCAAAATAGAGTGTTGTGATTGGATGTCCCTAATTTGACATACTATTCATTTTTCCAATATTTGGGTTCGTGTAAATTTTATTCGGGTTCAGGGTTGACAAGATTAGGGGATTACAATTGAAAAAATTTAATCATATTGGATAATGATAAAGTAATGGATAAAGGGGTGTATTATATTGAATATTTCTTCTCATATTAGTGTTTTTAAATATGTTTTGTCCTTAATTATTTTTTCACATTTGTTTTTTTTATTGTCTAAAAATCACAACCAAATATCCTATTTTTTTCATATGTTTACACTTGTTTTCTTGGATTCATTAGGCCTTTTAAGGGTTGTTTAATTAAATTCCATCTCAATATATTTACCTATGCCATCCATTATGTTGGAATTATTTGAAACGTATTTTCTTGTAGAAGATCATTCCTATATCAAGGACCATAAAAATTTTAAAGGGTATCATTGAAATCAAGAAAGTACAGGGAGAGTCATTTTTTGATTACTCAGAGCAGTTCGAGAAGCTATGTGCATGTTTTCCACATCCCTAAATCAGTGAGAAAATCCTCATCCAAAACTTATATAAAGGTCTCACTCCCCTGGAAAAGATCATGGTGGATTCAGGAGGAGGAGGAGAATTATTTGACTAAACCCAGCTGGCTGCTCAAGCATTGATCGAAAAGATGGCGCAAAACTGTCAACAATTCAGTGATCAAGGTACAGTAGCTGTAAGGGGAGTACATCAGGTAAGTCCCTCTACTATTAAGAATCATTTAACCAATACTAATTTGTACGAGTTTACCTCTATGGTTAGATAGATAGAATTTTCCCAAAAAGGTCTTCCCCCCACACTAGTGAAGCTTTGTTGCATTTTTACTACACCAGACCATCCAAGAGATAGTTGCCCACAACTACATGTGAAAGAGGATTATGTAGCACTATTCCTAAAGTACCATTTCTATAGAAACATTAACCCCTATAAAATAATTATGATTCATTCATAACAACCTAAAATCAAGGATGGAGGGATCACTTGAAAATGATGAATGGATGTGAACAATAGCAAAGGGATCCTTTTCCAAAAAGCATCTCTCAACCTCTATCTTACCAGTAAGTATTTCAACAACCACAGAGGATATTTGAATCCCAAACATCCACATGTCAAAAAAATTTAAATCCCCAACCAATGGTAGATTTTAATAATGATGATATTTTGAAACAATTTGTTCTTTATCAACCTAATGAGCTAAAGAGTCAAGGGATGGAGTTGAGGGAGCAGAAGATGAAAATGAGTTATATTTCCACCACCCTCCATGAAATGGTGAACAATAAATTTGGAAACATGTCCTCCCAACCAACACTTAATCAAAAGGGGAATGTTAGTGCCATTGTATTGAGGATTGTGAGGCAAACAAGTCAAAAAATAGTTCGTAGCAGTTCACTAGGATTCACCCATCTAGAGGAGATTAACCCATCATCATCAATCATTAAGCAACCAAATGAGAAAGGTAATTCTATGATGAACAATGCTTATGTTCCTCCTAAACACCTTAGCATTACAAATATATATTTTCAAAACAAATATGGTTGATATAGAAATTCATAATGAAATTTTGGAGACATTCAAGCATGTTGAGAAAAGCATTCCCTTTTTGATGCCATTAAACAAATTAAATGTCATACTGAATTTATGACAACCATGATCGTATTATTACACAATTAAAAATAATTTATTAAATAAAAATAACATGATAAAACATATATGATCAAGAGGTATAGTGTCTTTGGGGCATAGGATCATTACATAACAACTTAAAACATGAAATACAACATCTTTATTGAAAACATCCTTTACATGGCCACTACATTCCTTCGTACTTAGCATTGCATGGGATAACATGAGGACATGGATAAAAAAAGGTGAGATATAAATCCCCGTAAGGGAATAATAATTGAATAACATGAGGAATACAAAACATGTTAGACAAATGGCATGTCAATAGAGAACAAGTGAAACATAAACATAAAGGCATGATAAAGCATGATAATTACAACACGGAAATGTGGCAACAACACTTAACGTGGAATTAGCGTGAGCCAAGTCTCATTGCACATAGAGCATGAGTAAACCCTCATTGAACATGAATCATGATTAAAACCTTGTTTCACTTGAATTAGTATGAGTAAACACCCATTTCAGATGACGT
The DNA here is from genome assembly GCA_963277665.1 of Viscum album. Lineage (NCBI taxonomy): Eukaryota > Viridiplantae > Streptophyta > Magnoliopsida > Santalales > Viscaceae > Viscum > Viscum album. Next base: position 711,359,821 of record OY728163.1, on the reverse strand, counting down.
ATCATGATATGTTACCTTGACCAATGCATTGGAGCTCTATCAGGGTGTATCCTTCTTAAACATTTCATTTAATGCATAAGTGTGCCACATGGATCATAAAACATTGAATCATTCAACATCATAATTTATTCCACGATAAAGGGATGTGGAATACATACATGAAAATCATATACAATAATTAAATGTGCATAGAGGTGAATACCCTTGATTAATAAATGGGCATGGTATTCACTACACAATGATTTTGGCTTGGAAAATCGTGGTTCAATTTCGGCAGCATAACAACGTGGCATAAGAAGTCCTAAAAATGGTTGATGAGAGAGAGATGGGTGTCTCGTCATATTTACATGACATGAAATGTAAGGGTTCATATAGATACATGTCCCAACATTTGTAATAGAATTTATATTCATGATTCAAAATAATTTCTTGAATGTAAATGAGGAGAGGGAAAATCCTTTCAGAATTTCAACATAGTAACAGGTGTACATGGGATGCATTTAATGAGATAGAATGGGGTATCCCATAATTCAAACATAAATAGGGCAGTATGGGGGAGGTGTTAACCATACCCCAATATTTATAATTGAAATAAAAAGGGCATAACAACTTAAATAATATTGGACAAAAATGAGAAAAGAAGAAAACCCTTACTTTGATGTGTGCTTCCAAAGGCTTGAGAGAGGCTTGATAGAGGCTTCTTGGGAGATTGGGGAACCTTGGGAGGATTATAGATAGAGGAGGGAAGAGTTTGGACTAACTAAAAAGTCTTTTAGTGAAGAGTAAGTGGGATCTTGGGTGGGTTTATATAGGAAATTAGAGGGAATTCATTATTATTTAGGTTTGTGACACCTCATATTAAACTAATCAAAACCACAAACCAGCCAAGGGTTTTTTCAAACGATATTTTCCAAAGGGGAGTGGAAAATAATATTTTATAATTCCAAAGTCTGAACAAAATAAAAAATAGGGTGGATTATGTGGATGTGAGTCACACTCTCAAGGAAAACAATTTAAAAAGACAAAATGTTTTATAAGACTTAGAGGGTCCACAAAAGCATTGTAAAATAAATCAAACAATTCTAAAGTCAAATTATTTTAATTATAAAACATATATTGGCAGAAAATAATGTTTATAGTATTTTATGACATCACTATTGGGTCATTATGATGTCATAAAACACATTATATATTTAAAGGGTATTTAATTTTTACCCAAAAATTAGACTGTCTCAGAAAATTTTGAAAAATTCACCATTGGATAATTTCGATGTCCTGATTCCAAAAATAATATTCATTTTATCTAAATAATTTTCTAAATATTTGAATTTTTTTTTAAATAAAAACCAACTTTTATCGAAAATTCATGTCTTTTGACAAAAACGACATTCAAACCGTAATAAAAAGTACAAACGCATTCATAAAATTATACGATCATTTATATTTAATAAAAAGTAATTTAATAAAAATAATTATCTTTAAAAAAAATTATTTAATTAAAAAATCCATTAACTAATTAAAATAGATTTCGTAGTTGAATATTATATAGAAATACTCTTTGTGCTTTAAAAACTATTTACAAAGTAACAATAATAAAATGAATGCACATTCATTATACAAAAAAATGCATATAGTCATAGATCTAGGCTCTTGTTACTTAACCCCTTATAACACCCGCATAAGACCAATGGGTAAGGATTGTGATGGTGATAGACTCTTGGGTGGCTCGGATAACATCACTCGGGTGGTAATCTCTATCAACTTCCACTTCTGCTGTAGTTGGTTCTGCTCAATCTTAACATGTTCAAGCTCGGCTTGGGCTTGGTCAAGAGCAAAGCCCAATGATGCCACCTCCTTTTCAAGCTCTGAAAAATGGGTTTCCTATGGAGCAATTAGACTAGATGAGGTTATCACATCCATTGTCTGACTAAATTGGATTGTTAAAGCCCTATATTTATACTATTGATGTGATCACAATTAAACGGATACATTAGAAACTGTCACAACTTTTAATGGTATTTTAAAATCCAAAAACCTAAATCCAAAGAAGTTGACATTTTATATAAACATTTTACATAAAGAGACATTTAATTAGATCAAGAGGGATTTTCAGTTAATTAATGTTTGGGTAGTTCCATTTTTCCCCTATTAAGAAATTTCTCCCAATAATTTTCATTTTCCCACTCTAAAAAAATGATGGTAACTCTAATTCATAACATCCTCTAATTCCCACGCCAATTCTTCAAACTTTTTCTTTCTCCACAACACCTAGACGAGGGGCACTATCTTATTTTGTTGAACTTTTTCTCTACGATCTGAGATCTTCACTGGTTTCTCCTCATAAGAAAGCTCATCCACTATCTGTACTACCTCTAAAGAGAGTACATGTGAAGGTTCTGGTATGTACTTCCATAACAGGGATACATGAAAGACATCATGTACTTTGGCCATGGTAGTTGGAAGTGCTAGTCGATTGGCCACATCCACTACACGATCAAGAATCTCAAAGGGGTCGATGTACCTTAGACATAACTTCCTTTTATTCCCAAAAATGATGACCTTCTTCCACGGTGATATAAGGTATAAATACCATATCTCCAACTTTAAACTCAAGGTCTCGTCTATGGTTATCTGCATAACTCTTCTGTCGACTCTGGGCTACCTTGATATGATGTTGAATGGTTTTCACCTTCCCCACCATTTCTTCGACCATTTCTGGCCCAAGCTTCTTATGCTCACCTATCTCATCCCAACATGCTTGTGTTCTACACCTTTTCCCTTAAAGGGCTTCATATGGTGCCATTTGGATTCTCGAGTGGAAACTGTTGTTATAAGGGAACTCATCCAGAGGAAAATGTTGATCCCATCTTCATTTGAAGTCCATTGAGCATGATCTCAACATGTCCTCATGTGTTTGGATAGTCCACTCATATTTTCCATTGGTTTGAGGATGATAGGACGTACTGATGTTTAGTTCAGTATTCAGAGCATGTTGAAGACTCCTTCCAAACATAGAGGTGAATCTTGGATCTCGATCGGATACAATCAATAGTGGCACCCCATGCAGTCTTACCACATCTCTGATATATATCTGTGCTAGTTGATCTAATGAGAAATCCAAACGAATTTCAATGAAGTGTGGAGAAATTATAAGAAGATCCAAAAAAACCCATATTGCATTTTTTCCTTTGGATATATTTGGAATTCTAGTGACAAAGTACATAGTGATGTTCTCCCATTTCCATGATGGTATGGGAAATGGTTGCATCATCACCTTAGACTTCTGCCTCACTGCCTTCATTTTCTGACACATGAGGCACATTGATGTATACTCAACAATATCATTCTTCATATTATCCCACCAATTATGCTCTCTGAGATCTAGGTACATCTTTGTGTTTCCTGGGTGAATAGAAAAATTTGAACTATGTTCATCATCCAAAAGTTTCTTCTTCATCTCTGGACTTGATGGAAAACATAGTATTTTCCCAAATCTCACAATTCATTCTTCATTAACATTGAACTATGAGGATTTCCATCTCCTGATAGCTTTCACTTTCTTCTAAATTCCCACATCATCATTTTGTTCATCCTTTAACATTTCCATAAGATATGGTAGAGCAATTATTTGTGAAAGGATTGATAATGTTCCCTTCTTTATGATTCTCATGTCCATCTTCATCAAATTTAAGAAGATTGTGTCCTTCCCAACTTTCATCAATGATAGAATTGATGGGTCCTTTCTACATAGAGAATCTTCCACCTTGTTCACTTTTCCAAGGTGGTAATAGATTGAGCAGTCATAGTCTTTGATCAAATCTAACTATCTTTGTTGGCATGTGTTCCGCCTTTCTGTGTGAATATATACATGACGATTTTGTGTTCCTTATATATTTCACACTTCTCCCCAATGAGATAATGATGCCAAATGGTTAAATAGAACTTCACCATAGCCAACTCCAAGTCATGTGTTGGATAATGATGCTCATGAAATTTAAATTTCCTTGAAGCATGGGTAATGACTTTGTCATTTTGCATCAACACACATCCCATTTCCTTCTTCGAAGCATCACTGAATACAACAATAAAGTTATCCACGTGTGTGTAATGTGAGAATAGGTGCAATGATAATCCTCCTTTTTAACTCCTTGAAGATTTCTTCCCATTCATCACTCCAAGAAAAATTTACTCCCTTCTATGTTAGCTTGGTAAGAGGGTTGGTCAATTGTGAGAAATTTCTCACAAATCATTGTCAAAATATATTTAACCCCATGAAGCTACATATATCTATTACAGATGTTGGCCTCAGCCATCCATCAATTGCATCTGTTTGGGATGGATCCACAGATATCTCACTTCTTGTGATGATATGGCCCAAGAATGAGACCTCCTTCAACCAGAACTCACAGTTTCTGTACTTTTCATAGAGCTTCTCCTTCAGCAAGGTATCTAGTACATTTCTTAGATGATATTCCTGATCCACCTTGGTTTTTGATTTAAACCATAATATCATCTATAAAGACTACCAAAAAATTTCCAAAGTAATATCTAAATACTCTATTCATCAATTACAAGAAGATTGATGGATCATTAGTGAGTCCGAAAGTCATTACTATGAATTCATAGTGCCCGTATCTTGTCACAAAAGAAGCCTTGGGGACATCTTCCTAATTCACCCTTACTTGATAATATCCCAACCGTAAATCCACATTAAAGAAGTATTTTTATCCTCGAAGCTGATTGAACATGTCATCAATTCGTGGGAGAGGATACTTGTTCTTTATCGTGATTTTATTGAGCTCACGATAATCAATGAAAAGGAGCATTGACCCATCCTTATTCCCGATGAAGAGGACAGGTGCATCCCCTGGTGATGCACTTGGGAATATAATCCCTTTATCCAGATTCTCCCATAGTAATTTCTTCAACTCCATAATATCCACAACAGCCACTCTATACGGATTCTTGGATATTGGCAACGCCCTAGGTATAAGATCAATTGATAATTCAACATTTCTTCTAGGGGGAAGACCATGAAATTACTTGGGAAACACTTCATCGAATTCCTTCATAATAGGCATGTATTCAAGGTTGGTTTCATCCTTAGACTCAATCATATGAGCAATATACATGTGCTCATAGGGTAGTAATATCAACGGTTGAGATTATGGAGCTAAAAAAGATTCATCTTCCTCCTTTCATTTATATGGAATCTGGGGGTCGATTATCCACATTGATAGTGATTTCCCTCCCCCAACAATTTATGTTGCCTCTATATAAGGAAATCCAATCCATGAAAATAATTGCATCAAATTCTACTAGAGGGAGTATGATGAGGATCACCGGGAAGTCTAATCCACATATTATGACAGGGGAGGATTTATATTCATGACACGCAATGATTTACCCATTTTTTTTACTCACCAACATATTCACTTCCATGATTTGTGGTGGTGCTGGTATTGTTCTAGTAATCTTTCGGGATATAAAATAATGTGTAGAACCAAACTCAAAAATTATGTTCACTATTCAGGAATCAATAACTAGCGTACATGTCACCACTTTATTGTTTGGGTTCACATCGGCAGTAGTGATGGAAAAATCCCTCCCTTGCTACCTTAGAGGTTGTTGGTTTCCTCTGAAAACCCTTGTCTTAGGGAACTGATTTGCAAGATTCCCTAGTTCTTTGTAGTTGTAGAAATGATCCATGTGTTGAGGTTCGAACAGAGCATTCCTCTCATCTATCGTAGCTATGGGTCTTTCTTGCTGATAGTTAACAGAAAGGTTCCCTTCTATTCTACACCTAAATAATTTCCTCGTCCCCTTCAGGCAATTTCCAGGGTGCTTCTTTCTACACCTTTGGTAAGTGGGGTGTTGGATCTTCTTACCACTATTGGATTTTTCCATCGGTCCACCATCATTGAAGTCCCCGTTACGCTTCTTATCCCCATGAGACCCATAAGATTCTATGATCTCCATTTCAACCTTGAGGGCACATCTGACAATTTTCTCATAGCTTTTCATGTGACGGATTTCCAATGCTTTCCACAGTCTAGGCATCATCCTACCAATGAAGTTGTCAACCATGGATTCTGGGGTAATGAAAAAGCCATAGGATTATCATTCAAGCCTTGTGAATTTTTCCTTGTACGCTCTGACGTATTTCTCATATTTTTTCTTGAGGGCAAGGAAGTCCCTTTCTATCTTAAGACGGAGGGTGCGTGGAAAATATTTATCGAAAAACATCTTCCGGAAATCATTTCATTCCAACAACTCGATCTCCTCCTCAGGTATCATATTTTTTTATCAATGTCCACCATTAATCACTTTCACCCTCCATAAGATAAGAATCCAGAAGAACCTTCTCTTATTCAGAACATTGAAGGATGGAGAAGATCTTTTCAGTGGAGTTTATCGATTTTTTGACGATTGAGGTATCAAATGATCCATTAAAAGTAGGAGGCCTTTGTCCCATGAAGCTCTCGATAGTGACTTGTTCTTTCTTGGGGGGGGGGGGGGTTGAACATTACTCTTGACCCATGTTTCTATTCAAATCATGAGTTAAATGAGAGAGAATCATGAAAAAGTTTGTGATTCCAACTCCCATTGGATTAGGCATTTCAATAGTACAGTCATCGCATTGATCTTCACATCGGTTAATAGCACGAGTCCTCCTATTACCTGCCATTTTCTGGAATAAAACGAAAGTTATAGGTAACACATAAAGAGTAATACAATGAAAAAACAGATTACTTATCAATAACTTTTATTTCCATAACATAAGAATTTATTGGCTTCAGTCTATGTTATCCATGATCTACATTCTAATATATATTCTTTGGGAAATTTTTTGTGTCCCTTAAAAAATAGTTCAAAATATGCTTGTAAATTTACCAAATCATATCCCTAGAGAGTGTTGTAACCAAGAGTGAATCAAGGATTGTTTTCATGCACCAGTTCCCATTCGATTCTAGCTCAATGTTGTGTTTTCGGGTTTTACCACTAGGATATATCTATGCCAGAGCAGCCTCTACCTTCTCGTATGCAGACATGGATGTATTTTCTTGATAAACCACTTACTCAATACTCACCAGTACATAGGGATGTTTTTATTATAATTATTCTTGTCTATAATTCTTTATTAGGGTTTTCTAATCCTAATCCCATAAATAACTAAACTGATTTTCTGATTCCAACTATGACAACCCTGATCTTTTTATTACACAATTAAATATAATTTATTACATAAACATCACATGATACAACAATGAATATTGAGAGGTCTAGTGTATTTGGGGATTAGGATCATTACATAGAAACTTAAAACATAAAATACAACATCTTTTTTGATAACATCATTTACATGACCACTACATTCCCTTGTACTTATCATTTCATGAGATAACCTGAGGACATGCATAAGAAATGGGTGAGCTATAAAGCCCAGTAAAGGAATAATCAGGGAATAACATGAGGAATACAATACATGACAGAAAATAGGCATGTCAATAGAGCACAATAGAAGCATAAACATGAAGGCATGATAAATCATGATAATCATAACATGGAAATATAGAAAAAATACTTAACAGGGAATTAGCATGATCCAAGGCTCATTGCACATGGTGCAAGAGTAAACCCTCATTGCACATGAATCACAAGTAAACCATCATTTCACTTGAATTAACATTAGTACACACCCATTTCACATGACATATCATGACACCATACATTACTCAGTGCATTGAAGCACTATCAGGGTGCACCCTTCTTAAACATTTCCTTTCATGCAAAAGTGTGCCACATGGATCATAAAACATCGAATCATTCAACATATTAATTTATTAAATGATAAAGGGATGTGAAATACATACATGAAACTCTTAAACAATATTTAAATGTGAATAAAGGTGAATACCCTTGATATAGAAAGGATCATGGTATCCAATACACAATGACTTTGTCTTGGAAAATCACAGTGCAATTTCAGCAGCATAACGGTGTGACATAAAAACTCATAAAAATGGTTGATGAGAGAGAGAGAGGGGTGTATCATCATATTTACATGACATGTACAGTAATGGGTCATATATATACATGTCCCAACAATTGTAATAGAATTTAGATTCATGATACAAAAGAATTTATTGAATGTAAATGAGGAGAGGGATATTCCTTTTGGAATTTCGGCATAGTAACGGGTGTACATGGGAGGAATTTAATGAGAGATAATGGGGTATAACATCATTCAAACATAAATAGGGAAGTATGCGGGAGGTTCAAAAACATACCCCAATATTTATAAATGAAATTAAAATGGCCTACCAACTTAAAAAATTGGACAAAAATGAGAAAGGAAGAAAACCCTTACTTGGATGTGTGCTTCCAAAGGCTTGAGGGAGACTTGAGAGACGCTTATTGGGAGCTTGGGGAACCTTGGATTATTCTATAAAGAATACTGCAGAGGTTGGACAAAATCCAAAGGACTTTAGTGAGGAGGAAGTGGGTTCTTGGGTGTGTTTATATAAGAAAGTAGAGGGAATTCTTTATTATTTAGGTTTGGGACACCTCAAATTAAACTAATCAAAACCACAAACCAGCCCTTGGTTTTTGCCCATGGTTTTTTCCAAAGGGGAGTGTAAAAAAATATTTTATAAGGCCAAAGTCTTGACTTCTTAAAATAATATTATGGCTTATGTGGAGGTGAGTGACACTATCAAGAAAACAAATTCCAAAGACAAAATCTTTTATAAGACTCAAATGGTCCACAAAAGCATTGTCCAATAAAAAAAATCAAATTATTTTAATTTTATAACATATATTGGCATAAAATAATGTTTATAATATTTTATTAAATCACTATTGGGTCATTATTATGACATAAAACATATTATAGATTCAAATGGTATTTAATTTTTACCCAAAACATTGATTGTCTCAGAAAATAATGAAAGATTCATAGTTTGATAATTTCGATGTCCTGATTCCAAAAATATTATTCATTTTATCTAAATAATTTTCTATGTATGAAATTTTTTTCTAAAAATAAAAACCTACATTTATCGAAAATTCATCGGTTTTGACAAAAACACCTTTCAAACATTAATAAAAATTACAATTTCATTCATAAAATTATACGATTATTTATATTTAATAAAAAGTAACTTAATAATAATAATAATAATTTAATAAAATATTATTTAATTAAAAAATCCATTAATTCATCAAAATAGATATCTTAGTTTAATATTAACTAAAAATACAATTTGTTCTTTAAAAACTATTGACAAATTTACATTAATAAAATGAATGCACATTGTTTATACAAAAATAATGTACATAGTCATAGTTCTAGGGTATTTTTACATAACCCCTTATAACACCCGCATAAGATCAAAGGGAAAGGTGTGCGATGGTGACAAACTCTTATGGTGGCTCGGATAACATCGCTCGGGTGGTAATATCTATAAAATTCCACTTATCCCGTAGTCGGTTCCTCTCAACCTTAATGTGTTCAGGCTCGGCTTGGGATTGTTCAATAGTGAAACCCAATGATGCCACATCCTTTCTGAGATTCAACAAATGGGCTTCGTGTGGATCAATTCTACTGGATAAGGCCATTGTTTCCATTGTCTGAGTAAATTGGATTGTAAAAGCCCTATATTTATACTAATCATGTGATCACTGTTCAATAAATACATTAGCAACGATCACATATTTTAATGGTATTTTAAAATCCAAAAACATAAAACTAAAGAAGTTGATATTTTATATAAAAATTTTACATAAAGATACATTTAATTAGATCAAGAGGGATTTCCATTAATGAACGTTTGGGTCGCTACAGAATTCTTAAAAGAACTTTATACCAATTGAATCTGGATCAAGAGAAATTATAGGATCAATATTGTAAGGAATGTTTCATCAATCATTACAACAACTCAATTAATTCCAATAATGTGAATGGATTCTGGGACAATCACAATCCCATGCATTGTATAGGAGTTACACTTATTTGATGCTTTACATGAATTAGGTGATTCAATAAATTTGATGTCTCACTTTGTATTCTCTTCCTAATAGGCTGTTGAGTTGAGGCCTTTGAGAGTAGTGGTGTAGTTGGAGAATATATATATATATATCTCTTATCTAGAAGGAGCCTTGATGATATACTTATTCAGGTAAGAGACATAATCTTTCTACTATATTTCTATGTTCCTAACATGGAGGATGACCATGTTTCTCGTGGTTCCATTATCTTAGGTAGTCCCTTCCTCAAAACCTAAATAATAGAATAAATGTTTTTGAGGGCACACATTCAATGAATTTTTTAAATGAAGTTTTGAAATTATATGTTTTCTACTCCATGAATTACACCTCAGGGGACCATTCTTCTTTTGTTATATCCTATTTTGAACCACTATGTAAATACCCCATGGAGTGTGATTGTCCAATATTTAGGGATTTTATGAGTGTTCATTATTTTTTGATGTCAATGTAAGCATACAAAGTTATCTATAATTCACAAACCTCTCTTGAATATGACTTTGATGTAGCATCATATTTGGAATTTGATCATGTCCACTCTGATTATGACTTGGTTGTTGATTATCCTAATGGATTTGAAGCATTATTCTCTGATTTTGATAAATTTGATTCTAATAATGATTTCCATTATGAAAATATCTCAATTACTTCAATGTCTCCATCCATAAATCACCCCTACATTATTAAGAAATTCCTTTCCACTAGATCTCAAATACTCATAAATATTGATTGATGAGAGATTACATATAATAATTTCTAACATCTCTCAATTGAACATGAAGAAAAACTTTTGAATCTATTGAGGGAGAACATTAGGGAAATCAGGGGGACCTTTTATGACTTATCAGGCATTATCCCCACTATTTTAATGCAAATAATTACTTTTGAGGATGGGGCTAAAATGATAAGGCAACCAAAAAGGAGACTTAATCCATCTCTTTTGGAAATTGTGAAAAATGAAGTTGAAAAATTGATTGAGGCATATATCGTTTATCACATTTCCGATTCCCAGAGAGTGTTCCCTATCCAAGATGTTCCTAATAAATGTGGTGTTATAGTTTTTAGAAATGAGGGGGAGGAATTAGTTCCAATGATCTTGTAAAATAGTTGGCGTGTGAGTGTTTATTATAGGAAACTAAATCAAACCACTTGCAAGGACCATTCCCCCCTTCCATTTGATGATAAAATGCTCGAGAGACTTGTTGGAAGGACACACTATTGTTTTCTGGATGGAATTATAAGTTATTTTCAGGTTTGTATTTATTTTAAGGATCGGGAGAATACTACCTTCACTTGTTTATTCGATACAATTTTCAACCAAAGGACTCCATTTGGACTCTACAATAGTACAAGAACCTTAGAGATATGCATGGTGAGTATTTTTTTGGATTTTCTTGGTACACACATGGAGTTATTGATAGATGATTTTACTATATATTAAACCTCATTTTATTAATGTCTCATTATTTTTGGAAAGGTGTCGAATCATTATATTAAGAAGAATCTAGTCTTGAACACTGAATAGTGTCATTTTGTGGTATAGAATGGCATTTTATTAGGGAATTTAATATCAAAACATTGCATAGAGGTTGATAGATCCATGGTTGTTAATATTTAATCCTTAACATATCCTTCATATGTGTGTGATGTAATATTTTTCCTAGGGAATGCAAGATTTTATCAGTTATTCATCAAAGATTTTAGTATGATTTCTCTTCCATTGTCATGATTACTTCAAAAGGATTCTAAATTTTTTTTATGATTCTTCGTGGGATTCCTTTGATTAGATAAATAAGCTTTTAACCACTCTTCTGATCACATATCCCCCATTTTGGGAAATTTCATTTGATATTATGTGTGACGCTTCAAACATCGTAGTTGGAGCTATCTTATCACCAAAGGTGGAGAAAATTCACATGTGATTACCTAGGTTTTGAGGACATTGGATTCAGATCAATCAAACTACACAACTATAGAAAATGATTTTTTTTATTTTATTTGGATACATTCTAATCATATTTATTAGTCTCTAAAGTAGTTGTTTTTTTCTACCCATACAACTATGAGGTACCTCTTCATGAATCCAAATGAAAATCATAGAATTATCTGATGGATGCACTTTCTTCAAGAGTTCGATATAGATAAAAAGGAAAATAAGGGTTCATATAACTTGGTTGTGAATCACATGATTAGGATTACTCACACACTAGAAGGTAACACCTTTGACTAGGTACCACTTCAGGACACATTTCTCAGTTATCATCTTTATGCGCTCTCATTTACACATCCTCAGTATGCGGATTTGGTGAACTACCATGTTGCCTCTGTAATTATATTAATTTTAATTAGAAATAAAGTACAAAAATTATAAAATTGATTCTTTATTTTATGTGTGGGGTGATTCCTCTCCCTGAAGAATCTATAGTGTTCATGTTATTAGGATGTGTGTTCCTGATCATGTGTTTGAGCATGTTCTACATTTCTTCCATACAATTTCTTATAGAGGAAACATTGTACCCAATAGAATATCTAAGAAAGTATTAGACTCCAGATTTTATTATCCTAGCTTATTCCTGGATGATCGGCTGTTTTTTATATCTTGATCACATTTCCAATACACTAGAAATATTTCTAGGTGACATGAGATGCCTCACCAGCCTATATTATTCTGTGAGATTTTTTATGCATGGGGAATTGATTTTATGGGTTCTTTTCCTAGAATATTTTGTTTTTAAAATATTTTAGTTTTTGTTGGTTATGTTAGTATGTGAGTGGGGTTAAGGAAATCAGAACTGATGATTCTTCTATTATATTGGATTTTTTGAAGGGCTCAATTTTTTGTAGGTTTGGAGTAACTAAATCCATAATCAGTGATGTAAGGAAACACTTTTACAATTATAATTTTTCATTACTACTTATAATGTATTAGGCGAAACATAAAACTTCAACACCATACCACCCATAGACAAATGGAAAGTCTGACGTTTCAAATCAAGAGTTGAAACTAAATTTTGAGAAAATGGTGTAGTCGAATAAGAAAGATTGGGGCAGCTGATTGGATGATGTGATCTGGGCTTATATGATGGAATAAAATACTCTCGTTGTTATGTCCCCATTTCTGCCTAGTATTGGGAAAGCCTATAATCTCCCTGTGGAGGTCAACCATCAAGTGTATTGGGATGTAAGAAATTGCAACATGGATTTATCCCAAGACGGACATCCAAGAAAGCTGCAAATTAAAGAGATTGAAGAGATCTAATTGTCATCATATGAGAACTGATGGATCTATAAAGAAACATAAAAATTAGCACATGATAAAATTATCTAAAAAAGGGAGTTTCTTTTAAGAGATAAAGTGCTTATCTACAGTTCACAATTTAATTTCATGCTAGGTAAGATGAGTTATAGATAGTTTGGCCCTTATGTTATATCTAATTTCGTTCCTTATAAAATGTATTGGAGATTACTCAAGAGGAAACAAGATGGATCATTACATTCAATGTGCAGTGGATGAAGCAATACCTTGATGGATTCCCAACCCATGATGTTGATATCATCATCCTGTATTATGCCATCATCACATGAAAAAATCAGGTTATACCTTACCCTCTCACTTTTATATTACCTAAACTAATTTTAATTCTACATTTCATTGGAATTTTATCAATTTATTGAGTCACATTGATGAAAATGTGATATTTTATGTGTGGGTGATGGGATGGAATTTTGGGTAGATTCCTTAGGATCTTTCAATTTTTAGTGTTTCGTTTTTTTGTTGTTTCAAAAAACAAAAAAAAATAAGTTCACATTCCCATTATATTCATGGAACCGATTGACATTTCCTGATTGATTTTTCAACACTCATAGGAATCATGTTGATCATGGGAATTTTTTCATTATTGATTTTCGATTTTTAGGAAAATAGAAGTTGGTAAATGATATGTATGATTGTGTCTTTATGAATCCTTTGAGATTTTTGACATAATTCATTTTGGGATATTTTTGGGAAAACTGTTATTTTATCTCTCCATTCACATCACACATAATCATGACTTTGGATTTTATCTTTCCCAATTTAAGGTATAGTTAGGGTATGTAATCATTTTGATCTAATAACATTTTTTTCAATATCTTAGTTTCTCTTCCAATAATTTCCATTATTAGACCTGAATAACCTATTCATTTGTACCTAATATCTAACTATTTTGTACCCACAATAAAACCAAAAAACAAAACAAAAACAACAAAAAAACAATAAATAAATATGGGAGTTATGAAATGTACAACATGTAGGGATATTTAGTTCGAGAGCTCATGTTTTGACTCCCTATAATGCATAAATGTCTGGGTTTTGGAATTAGATTGAAAAAGATGTTGAACAAGTTTGTTGGAATAGAATCAAGTAAGATATAAAGTTTTTCATGACCAAAATATACATGATAAATGGTTTAGAGACAAAATTAAAATTATTGGCACACACACACTTAGGGAATCTGTGTCTCGGTTAACTCATATGATGTTTTCGACTGATTAGTGTCATTGATTTCGTTGGATTTTTTTTATACAATTTTTGAGACAATTATTCCTAGTTTGTTTGAGATTGGATTTTTTTGAATCTTTCTATTCTCATATTTCCATCGTGGATTGAGAAATTTTAACACACATCATTTTCTTGATTACATGACATGAGGTTTTTTCATAGAGTAAAAAAGGGTAAGTGTGGGGGAGTTGATAATACATGTTTTCATGGAATATTTTGTTTCGTTTAATTGATATAATTTCCCGACACTAATATTATTTTGATGATTTAATGGAAAAATGTGTTTGGGGATAGAATTTATAAATTTCTTGGAAATTCTGTATTTTCCATTTTAATGTAACGGTAGTATTGTGATGATAACATTTTCTGTGTGCAGGATTCTAATGTGAAATTTACAATGATATTAAAGGATAAATGTGATACATTTTTTATTTAGACCATGGAATCTATATCACACATTTTATGTGCCTAAAATTGGATTTAATAATCGAATGACCAATGATGGAAGCCTGGACACTAACTCACTAAAGTGGGAATAACATTTACCTTACGACTTTGATACGGATGAAATTTTGAGAGGAGTTAAAGGGATTAATTTAAATAATTTCATTAAAATGTTGTGATGTTTGGTTTGAATAGTTTTTTGGTCCAAACTGTGGCGTAATATGAAGTAATATTTGGAGACCAAATTATACATGTACCATTTTTGGAATTTGAAACCCTATCCCTCTAAAATATTATTTAAATTGGATTATCAATTTTTTTGGAGGTTTTTTTAAGTCTTTTGGATGGTGTTTCTAAGAGGGTGGCTCCTGGAAAAATTTCAAACCACTTGTAAGAAGTAATTCTTTGTAAAATGATATATTCCTATAAGGCTCTCCTCTACCACCTCCACTTTGTGTTTATTTGTTATCATGCTTGTATGTTGACATTATCTCAAATAAATATTTTCTGTTCTTCCCATTTCATTTTCATATTTTTATTTTTGGTGTTGGAATTTAAGATTGGAGGTGAGATTGGGTGTTTCCCTTTCATTCCATTTCTTCTAAAAAATGACTCAATAATGAAAACTCAGCCCATGAAAGAGTGATTTGGTTCGTAGTTTATATAATACATAGTTCCCTCATTTATTTATTTTGAGTCCATAATGTAAAGACCCAAACTTTTGAATAATATTTGTTTCCAAAATTTGTGTGTTATTTTTTTACTCAATAAAACTATATCCTATTATTAATGAAGTGTGTATAATTAAAATAATACCACTGGGTTTCGATTGTTATATGATAGTTGGTCAATATTGCTATTGGAAACTATACTCTTATAATTGTGATTATTGTTTACATATAAAAATGATAATGGTTAATAAATATAGAAATAAGAGTAGAGGGCCTCATCCAGTAGACTCGGGCCGTATGAAGTCCATCTCTCTTAGCATGGGATAGAGGTAGCATCACTGTTATTTTTTCTACACCAAGCTAATGTCGAGATTCAACATGTTATGCTTGAACGTAATCACCATTAGGGGAAGTTCAAGCTGATATAAATCACCACTCGTAAATGTTTTCCAAGCCAGATCATGATTCTATCTCCATTGCACACCTTACTGTTAGGTCCTATGCCGGTGTTATAAGGGGCTATGTAACAAGTCCTGGGTTACTGTAACTCCCCATCCCCAGAAGCCCAGAGCTGGTGCATTATTTTAATACATTGGAATGATTTCAAGGAATCATGTCCCGAAAAATCAATTAGTTATTAGTCTTGGAAAATAGATTACATACATGAATGTTACATTACACATTAAAACATAATACACAACATAAATAATCCATTGAGAGTTCCATTATTCCTCTAGCTTAACCCTGCATATCAAACAAAATACATTTCATGAATCCTAGGAAAACAAAATATAATAAAGAAGTGATATCAGTTGCTTAGTAAAGGTAAATAATTTAGTAGAAGCTATAAACATTTAAGGCGATATGCTTAATAAAGACAACATCCTTTTAAACATAAACATGAACAAAATATGGTGAAAATAAATAAAACATTACCATATAACATGCACATGGATATTCTGTTAGTCGAATAATCACATGTAATAATGAATTTCATAATGTGGGAATGCATAATACTAAACATCATAACCACATAATCAAGGCCTCGTGCCAAGACTACAAATAAATTTTTTTTCAAGGACATGGGCCATGACACTAATTTGTCTCATGAGACCGACCGATTCATCGAGGAGTTATAGCGGTCTCCACCCGTTACATACTAATTACAATGCATTCCTCACATAAAAATGTTAAAACATAACATAAACCTTATTATTAAGACTAGAATATGAAATGATGATACTTTATCCATAAATAATGAATGGTATCAAAATTTCACATTCATAGTCAAAAATATCATTACTCATTAAATAAAATATTGAAGATTTTATATATAATAAATCAGCAACAATCAAGAATAATATCCAAAAATGATGTCCACATAGTTGAAAATTATTAGTAAAAATCATTGAGAGAAATATCATTTTTTCATGAAAACATATCAAAGTCAAAAAATTTAGAAACGAATAAATATAAAAGATATTTTTGATTCAAATTGTCCCATAACACTTTGAAACTTTTTAAAGTCATTATGTCCATAAAAATAAATCCTTAAAACCATTTTGAAAACATAGACATTAATGATAAATAATTAAAAGAATAAATATTTAAAACATTTAAAATGATGTTTTAGTTAAAGAGTACCTTAACAGAATCATTTTGAGATTTCTTTCATGAAACATTGACATGGATAATAAATATGTCCCAAAAAACAATCTCAAATAATAATGAGATTAAGGAATTAATCCTTACCTTGCACATTCCTTTCGTTGAGGGTATTTTTAACCTCAGGTATAATGACCGTAGTATTTTATTAAATTATAAAAGAAACATATTCGTATTTATTATATTATACATGATTCATTTATGACTTTATAGTACCCATTTAACAATGATATCCATGTTCTATTAACATATCGGGTAATAATCGCTTTCTTTATCGTAGGTGTTTTAACTTGTTATTCTTGATCGTATCGTTTAGATCATGATTTAAATACATTGAGAATATAAAACATGATTTATATATAATATATATTAATAATATAAATATGTTTAATAGATAAAATATATGAAATTTAAAACACCGTTTATGGAGACGGTAGGTCGTACGTACGCATAAACGTTGTTTCTGTTTTCATATCGTATTGAATAGAAGTAAATGAATTAGATATATGTAGGTAAATAAATACATACATACATAAATACATAAATAAATACATATCTCCAGTTTCATTATTATTTCATATATTACATTCTTATTAATAATATATATTTTTATAATCATTGTTGAATGCTGAACCTGGAAATTAATCTCATCGCGTCATGAAGACGGTAAGCCGTACGTACACACGAGCGACGATATCATTTCCATAAAGATAAAAATGTGTGGAATTAGATGGAATATTAATTTTACAGATAAATTATCATGTTATTTTTATTATATATATACATATTACTCATCATTATATCCCTCCAAATAACATAGTGTTGAATAACAAATTACACTACGGCGTGGAGATGGTAAGTCGTACGTACACATGCATGATGACATTATCATTCATTGGATAGATATAAAATGACTATGGTTATACCATATTTATAATAACATAACAGTATGTTTAAGGTACTGGAGTAATTATTTTGGGATGGAAATACCAAATAATGAGAAAGTGGAAGAATAAAAGTTCTTTGAAAGAGGTGATAAAATAATTACCTCTTCTTTGGGTGTTTCATTTTGATTTTAACAAAAGGGATCCTTAGGATAGAGTTATGCTCAAGGGAAGGGCTCTAGGTTGAAGTGAGGGAAGTTGGGAGGATATTTTTTTAGGGTTTTACCGAGCGAAATGGCTTTGGAGGTGTGACTTTGCGAGAAGGGGAAGTATCCTTTAATAAGAGATGTGAGGGTCACTTTAGGAAAAGTTTGAAATATTATTTTATTATAAAATCATTTTCGGTTTCTAATGGCTCCAAATAGATTAATTGAAAAGTTAAGGTGAGTATGGGTCTAAATCCTCTCAAAATATACGTGTTATGCATGTTTAGGTCACCATATTAACCCTATATTTTAGATTTAACTATTAGGTAAATAGTTTAAAATTTATAATGTCCTCTTGTATTATTATAATAAATCGCTACGAAAATTACTATAAACAGCCAAGAGAACCCCAAGTTGTTCATTATTTATATATCTAACCTTATCTAAGTCCTTTTTCATAACCGTATATTTTTAGAAATATTATATCAATTAATAATATAGTATTTGGTTTAAAAACTCATTTATGTCAATTTTGACACAATTTGGTATTTTTTTATTAAAGACATGACATCATTATCCCTTCAAAAAAATTTATCAACCCTACCATGATATATTAACCTAGAAAATTCATGTATCTAATCAAAAGCCTCATTTTACATTTATTTTTATATTTATAATATCAATTATTATTATCTTTCATTGATAAAGTAATTACTGCATCATCATTGTGTCATAAATAAATTTCATCATTTAATCTGTAAAAATTATAAATAAAATACCATTATGTAGGAAATATGTTTATCTTTCTAATTAATATTTATAATCTAATTTATCTTATGTATAACCCAATTTTTAAAATGGTTATTTATTAAACTTTGAGTTTAACACTTTTAACTCTTTTTTAAATAAAATAATAATAAATGTCCAAATCCAAGTGGACCAAAAGAAATATATTTTATTACTAAGGATGTTTATGGTATATATAAACTGATCCAATAGAGATTAGGACATGTTTTAGGGAAATTATAATATCATTTTTACCTTTAATTACCCTATTTACTTTTAACTGTGGTAAATAGAAGTCAAATGTTACTATTCACCAAAAATTATTTTCATCTTAATGAACGGAATTTTACTTACCGATGTCAACCATGTCTATCATATTTTTTAAATTCAATTCATAGATGCTGTAAAATTACTTTTTATGGAAATTTGCAAATGTTCCTAGATAGTGGGTAAAAGACGTTAAAAAGTTCAATAAATTTTACACATATAATTTTATTATAAAATGACTCCAATTAATTGCATTGAACTTATATAGGTATTATATATCTATTTTTACGTAAAATAAACTAAAATAAAATAAATAATTATTTAAATAAAATGTTAGTTTTAAACAATAACGTAATGATTTTCACTATTCATCAAAAATAGAATGTTTTCAAAACAAATAGCAAAAATTTATCCAAACTAAATTTTTATGTCCCTATTCTAAAGAAGAATTTAATTTAATTTAATTTAATATATAAAAGTTTCAAATATTTGATTTAAAAAGGGTTCTCCATTAAATGGATGTAAAATTGGATTCCTTGATAAATACTTCTTTTATCTGAAAAAAATTGATTTTGTTTATATATTATGTCTAAGATACACATAATATGGGTTCTAAAATTATATTGATTATATAAAATTCAAAATTCAGTTAAAAATATTCATAACTGCTTTTTGAACGGCAAGTTTGGTAAGTCGTGGTGCACTCAAACTCGGTGTTGCATGTAGTGCATGTTATTGAATTACATTGAAGAGATATCATACTATGAAATATTGGTGTGTTACATTCTCACATCTTTCTATAAATTATGTCCTCACAATATGAAATTTTTCTTCAAATATAAAATGTTAAAAATAGAAAAATACTTTTGTTGAAAACCAACATCGAAAAATGGGTTAATAAAATTTAGTCTTAATAAGAGGAAAAGGGAGATAAAAAAGCCACCCCCAAATTATGATCCTAGTTTGGAGAACATTGGTGGAAATTGGAGGGAAAACATAAATACTTATAGGGTGTGATTGAGGTCAATAATCACAAAAATGTGTAAAATTGAGGGCCTCAAATCCATCAATCTATGATGATTCAAAATATAATCAATTCAACAAAACATAAGGTATTAGCATAACACATTTTTGGTTTTAAGATTCCTTTCCTAAAGTTTAATAATCAATTTATTCATATAATAAGAGGAAAAAAATATACTTGACAAGTAGAGTTTCATCATTCAACTAATTCCTACCACAAAATCATCTTTTACTCAAAAAGATAATAGAATTCAAAAATATTCTATTTATCATAATCATATAAGGTTCCAAAGAAATTAAATTTGTAATTCATTTCTCATAATATTTAAAAAAACATTATAAAAACCGGGACATCACATAGGCCAGTGGTAGGTGATGCAGCCTTGTCGCCCTTCGGTTGCAGGATCAAGTCCTAGGGCCTTTCCAGAAGTGGCAGGTTGTTGCCCAACCTCTGGTTTGTCCATTATATAACAATCCAAAAATAATATTAAGAAATTATTTAACCATAACAATAGTATCCAATGTCAATCTTAATTCATTCCAACCTTTAGACTTATCCAAAATAACTCTATCCAAACTCACAGTCCAAAATTTATAAGGAAGTTAAACACAATGAGGATATTTTTTCCACATAATAACATGTGAATACCTTCATCATGTATTCTTTTAAAACACGGTAACACCATGAGATACAATAAAACCTTATTTATTACATTCATGATCCCTTATTACTTATAGAATCTTGAATATACTACTTATATAATTTTTTTGGTAAACTCCACAAATAATCGAATAAATTAACAATTAATTAGGTTCAATGTAGTTAAGAATATCAAATACAATTTATCCAAATAAATACTATAATATTCCAAAATCACTACCTCAGTATCAGAACCATATTCGGGTTTATCGTTCCATCAAACATGTATTTCCCAAAAAAAATAACTTTCTATTGAGCCACATTTCTTATAATATATAATCTCAAATCCTAAATGAAATAGTACTGTAGAAAAATCCTTATTTATTTACATAATTCATATAACCGGTAAATCTTTGATACAAAAATCAAAAGAAATAATTTTTTAATAACAATATAAGAACACTAGTCCTTTATCTTCATCTGTGGTAGTATCATAACTTGATTATTATCCAAAAGCAACATTTGGGGCACACTCTGATGATTTAGACATTGATTTGTGTAGTTTCCCAACTCTGTGGAGAAGAATCATTGTATATTTGAAACCTTTTTCATACCCATTAAACCATGTACTTGGTGTCCTTTTTCTCCACACCTATAACAAACTCCCATTCTAGTCAAGCATTTACCAAGGTGATTATTTCCACAGTTATCACATATGGGAAAATCCTTCGTTCCCCATTTCCCTTTATCCATATTTCTCTCTACTATCTTTTTCTTCTCTAGCTTCCCTTAAAATCAATAGGACTCGGTGAATTCATTACTTATCTTATTTACACATGATACTAATTCTCCATATGATGATAATTTGTGGGAGACTATTTCCCTTCTAAACGTCAACTTATGAATGATATGATATTTCTTACACTTTAGACCATGCGTATTGTTTGAGTTCTCATTCCTTCTACTAGGAGCCATTTCTAAACAATGACATTCACTAGGTTAGTTTATAAATCACAATTCATAATTCCAAACTTGTAAAATACCGAATGTAAAGTGAAAAGATTATGCATATAATCAATAATCATAAAAAATGATTTCTTTGAGGAAGTATTTACTCTTAAAATCATCATAATGGATTGAAAAGAAAATGTGAATTATCCAAAGCATATATCCCGGGAGTGTTGTAACCAAGAGTGCAGCAAGGACCATTGTCGTGTACCAGGATACCTTGGGTTAAGCCCAAAACACTTTGTCGGTGTTTTCACTCCTAGGTACAGCTTATCCAGACAAGGATGTATTGATAGGAAAATACACAACAACTCTACATTACCAAAATTCTAAGAATTTATTATATGCTATTCCTAAAAGTTTATATTAGGGTAATCTTCTCTGATCAGAGTTTTTCTAAATCTAGTTACCATGGTTTGTAATAATCCTTATCTGATACCAACTGTAACGCCCCGACCCCAGAAGCCTCGATCTGGTGCATTATTTTAATACATTGGCACGATTACAAGGAATCATTTCACGAAGGACCGAGCAGTTTTATAGTATTGGAAAATAGATTGCATACCTGAATTTTACATTACACATTCATGCATAAAACACAACATAAATAATCCGTTGAGAACGCCAGTATTCCTATAGCTTAACCCTAAAAATAAAACATAATACACTTCATGGAATCCTGGGAAAACAATACATAAGAAAGGGGTGATCTCAGATTCTCATTAAGGGTAGATAATTTAACAGAAGCTATAGCTTTTAGGGAAAGATGTGTAATAAAGACAATAGTCTTTTATACATAAACTTGAACATAATATAGAGAAAATAAATCAAACATTACCATATAAACATGCACATGGATATTCTACAAGTCGAATAATCACATGTAATAATTAATTTCATAATTATGTAATTCATAATGTCGGACATCATAACCACATATTAAAGGCCTCGTGCCAAGACTAGGAATAAAAAAATCAGGACCATGTGCCAAGATACAAATTAAACTCTGGATACCTACCGATGCATTGAGGAGCTATAGCAGGCTCCACTCATCACTTACTAAGTCCAATGCATTCAACACATGAAAATGTTGAAAAATAACATAAACATTCATATTAAAACTAGAATATGAAATTTCAATACTCTATTCATAAATCATGAATAGTATAAAAATAGCACATTCATAGTCAAACATATCATACCTTATTCAATGAAATATGGAGGATTTTATTTACAATAAATCATAATCAATCAATAATAACATCCAAAAACGATGTTGACATTGATGAAAATGATTAGTAAAAATCTTTGAGAGAAATATCCCATTTTCATGAAAACATTTAAAAGTCACAAAATTTAGAAAGGAAAAAATTTAAAAGAAATTTTTAAATAAAAGTGTCCCATACCACTTTGCGACTTTTGCAAGGAATTAATATTTTAAAATAATCATTTCCATCTAAATAAATACTTAAAACCATTTTGAAAACATGGACATTATTGAGAAATATTTAGAAGAAAAAAATATTTAAAATATTTAACATGATGTTTTAGTTTAAGAGTACCATAAAATAATTTTTTTGAAATATCTTTTATTAAACATAGACATTAATAATAAATATTTCCTAGAAAACAATCTCAAATAATAATGAGATTGAGGAATTAACCCTTACCTTGCACATTTCTTTCGTCAAGTGTACATTTAACCTCTTATATAATGACCATAATATTTTCTTAAATTATACCAGAAAGATATTCATATTTATTATATCATACATGATTCATTTATGACTTTATAATACCCATTTAATAATGATTTCGATGTTAAATTAACATTTTGGGTAATAATAATTTTATTTATTTTATGTGTTTTAAATTTTTATTCTTCATCGTATCATTTAGAACATTATATAAATAAATAGATAATATAAAACAATATTTATTTATAATATATATTTACAATATAAATATGTATAATAGATAGAAATATGAAATGGAAAACACTGTTTATGGAAACGGTAGGCCGTACGTACGCATAAACGTTGTTTCCGTTTTCATATCTTATTGAATGGAAGTAAGTGAATAAGATATATGTAAGTAATTACATACATCCATACATAAATAAATATATATATAAATATATCCACTAGCATTGTTATGTCATATAATTCATACTTATTAATGAAATATATTTTTATAGTCATCTTTGAATTGTGAACCTGGAAATTAATTTCATCACGTCGTGGAGACAGTAAGTCGTACATACAGCCGAGCAATGATATCATTTCATTAATGATTAAAAGGTGTGGAATTGGATGGTATATTAATTTTACAGAAAAAGTAGCATGTTATTTTCATTATTTATATAAATATTACTCATCATTATATCCGTCCAAATAACATAGTGTTGAATAACAAATTATAGCACGTCCTGGAGACGATAAGTCGTACGTACACACGCATGGTGACATTATCATTCATTAGATGGATAGAAAAATGATTACGGTTGTACCATATTAATAATAACATCATTTGAATGTAGAATATACAGGAGTTATTATTTTAGAATGAAAAGAACAAAGAAAGGGAAAGTGGAACAAGAAAAGAACTTTGAAAGAGGTGATATAATAATTACCTCTTCTTTGGGTATTTCCTTTTGATTTCAACAAAAGGCATCCATTGGGTGGATTTATTCTCAAGGGAATTACTCTAGGATAAAGGGAGGTATGTTGGGAGGATATTTGGTAAGGTGTTGGCCGAGCCAATTGGATTTGGAGGTGTCATTTTGAGAGAAGGGGAAGTACCCTTTTATAAGAGAGGTGAGGGTCATTTTACGAAATGATTGAAATATTATTTTATTCTAAAATTATTTTTATGTTTATAATGGCTCCAAATTGATTTATTTCAAATAAAATTCGTGCATGGGTATAAATCATCTCTAACAATAGGTTTTATAAAAGTTTAGGTCACCATATTAAACCTATCTTTTGGATTTAATTCTTAGTTAAATAGTTTAACGTTTAACATGTCCTCTTATATTATTATAACAAATGGTTAATAAACATACTATAAAACTCCAAGAGAACCCCATGTGGCTATTTATTAATATTCCTAAATTTATATAAGTCCTTTGGCCGAACCTCAGAATTTTAGAAATATTATATCAATTAATAATATACTTTTTGTCTTAAAAACTCGTTTATGCCAATTTTGACACTATTTGGTATTTTGTTTTTATTAAAGTCATAAAAACTTTATCACTTCATAATAAATATTTAATCGGCCCTAACATGTCATATTAACCTATAAAATATTTGGATGGAATTAAAATCCACAATTTACATTTATTTTTATTTTTATAATATGGATTATTTTAATCATTCATTGATAAAGTAATTACTGCATCATCATTTTATCATAAATAAATTTAATTATTTAAGATATAAAAATTATAAATAGAATACCATTTTTTATTAAATCGTTTTATATTTCTAATGAATATTTATAGTCGAATTTATCTTTTGTATAACCCTATATTAAAAATGGTTTAGTTATTAAACTATGAAGTTAACACTTTTAACTATTCATTAAATAAAATAATAATAAATGACTTAATCCAAGTGGACAAAAAGGATAATATTTTGTTCCTAATGTTGTTTTTGGTCAAAATAAACATATCCAGTAGAATTAGGACATGTGTTAGGTTAATTATAATATCATTTTGACCTTTAATTACCCTATTTACTTTTAACCACGGTAAATTAAATTCAAAAGTTATTATTCATCAAAAATTATTTTTATATTATTGAACAACATTTTACTTACTAATATCAACTTTGTCTACCAGAATTTTAAAATTCAATTGATAGAAGTGGTAAAATTACATTTTATGCAAATTTGTAAATGTGCCTAGAATGTGGGTAAAAGAAGTTAAAAGGTTCAATAAAAATTTTCACATCAAATTTTTGTATAAAATGACTCCAATGAATTAAATTGAACATATAATGGTATTATATATGTATTTGAACATAAAATAAACATAAATAATATAAATAAAAATTTAAATAAAAATTTGGTTTTAAATAATAACACATCACTTTTCACTATTCCTCAATAACTGAATGTTTTCATAAAAATACCAAAACATTATCCTAACTAAATTTGTATTCCCTGATTCTAAAAAATAATTTAATTTCATTAAATATAATATATATAAGTGTCAAATATTGGATTTAAAAAAATATCTCCATTAAAAGACGGTAAAATTAATTTTTTTTTAAATACATATTTTATCTAAAAAAATTAAATTTGTTGTTATATTATGTCTAGGAAACACGTAATATAGATTATACAATTATATGGAGTATATAAAATTCAAAATTCATTTAAAACTATTCATAAACGTTTTTTTGAACGGCTAGTTTGGTAAGTAATCGTGTGCTCGAACTTGCTGTTGCGTGTAATGCAAGTTATTTAATTACTTTGAAAAGATAACATACTATGAAATCTTGGGGTGTTAGAGTTTCTTTATTTAATCCTTTTTTATAAATAAAATTTGTTGTTTATTATTATTGTAAAATTTTTCAATTTCAAATGTCAAAATAAATATAGGATGAATTTACATAAGTTTCATATTATTTATGTATACTGGAAAAAATGTATTTTAAAATATTTTATTCATACATTAAATAATTAATAATGTGAAATGATTTTCAAAAAATTGTCTTCTTGGAGTTGTCATTAGTAAGAAATTTAGATTCTAATATGATCCACATAATTTTTGATGAATAGAAAATTATGAATAGTAATATTACCCTTTTGAATTGTAATGTGACTAATGTAATAGTAACCTCACTTGTTTAAGTATAAATATAATTTTGGAATCCTTATTAGTAATGTCATATAATAGCATAAGTAAATTACTATTTCATAAATTAATAATTAAGTTTTAGTACATTTTGGGTAAATAGTTTTTTTATATTAAAATTGAATATCTCATAATTATAAAATTACTTTTATAAAATGGTTTTTATTTGTTAATTTAGAGCATTGATAATAATTTAGGGTGAATTTATGAGTCTTTTAAAAACTCTTTTGTTTTTCCGTGAATAGTAAAAATACATTTTTGAGTTTAAGTGTGTTTAATGACATCATTAATGATCTAATAATTATTTAATAATTATGGTTAACTTTTATACATTCAAATATGTTATTTGGTGTCCCAAGTTTCTAATAATATGTAAAAATAACATGGGAAAGTCCATGGTTTTTCAAATACCACTAATACTGTGTCCCTTGAAAATTAATAAAATATTCCCTCAATTTTTCATTAAATACCAACCCATTCCTTAATTACATTCATTAAAAATTTATACTCAATAAATAACTGGTCTTTTTACCTCCCAAGGTTCCCTCAATCCCCCCAATGTCCCAACCATCATTTTTTTGAAGTTACTCTTCATGGTAAAGGAACCATTCACCCTCCTTTTTTGTCAACACTTCATTTATTTTATGTATTTGAATTTAAATTTTCATATTTTGGGGTATGATATTATGTATCCCTATTACAATAATTTTGATTTCCATAATATGATATACCATTTTTCGTCACAACAATTCAATTTTTTAATTTTTGAAGTGACGTTGTTAGGCTACCGAATTTTCGGAAAAGAAATCGCATCTTCTCTTTTCTCTCAAGATTACTTTTCTTGCGGTATGTCATTAAAATATCAATACGATGGTATCATTTCAATTTGTTTCTATACCTATACTGTATTATGAGTTATTATTATTGGGTTACCCTTGTCCCCTCTACTTTTAATGTTTTATAAAACCATGTTTCATAGTCGTTATGTTGTAGAATCATCAACTGAAAACTTTTTTTTATTCAAAAAATTAATTCATTTAATATTATGAATACCCAAACCTATTTATTCGATATGGGTATTTAAATAGTTTTCAAAATTATCTATTTCATTCTATTAATAACAAACATGAAACCCTCCTTCCATTTTTGTGGGTTTAAAATGACATAAAAATCATGTTTTTAAACATTTTTTAAAACATCAAAATTTTTTATATAAAACTCATTTCTTTTATTATAATTGGGTTATTTATGAAATGTTTGATTATGATCTATTTGGATGACAAGAAAATATATTCATATTAAAGGTGCCCCCTGATAGCGCTCCAAATAATTGTGTAGAGAATTAATCTCTATAGATTACAAGTGTTATGATTTCTTGGTGAATAAACTTTGTGATTATTATGCCATATTGGGGATGGACCTTTGTGATATGCTTATGAATGACTAAATCAAATTTTGTAGCCACATATTAATGTTATATTTCATGTTATTATTTCTATGATATTCCATATTATCATTCCTTTATTATATCCCTTATATTCTTATTGATATCGCATAAGTTCACAAATAAATTGTTTCACTTGTTTTCTTTACTAGTCCTTTTTCTCACCCTTTCCATTGATGTATGTATGTAGGATATTAGATTCAGTAATTTTACATAGTTTGAACCTATTATTAAGGTTTATAATTGGATTGATAAAATGGTTTATGTTTTCATGTATTATGTTCTTGGTTTCCAAGACACTAGACTTTAAAGATCCTCTGTTTGTAAATTGTATTAAAAAGGTATGTAATAAAAAGATGGGATTCCATAGTAGCTATCAAAAGATTGTTTTGTAATTTAGGGAAATTAAGATAAGAAAACGTTAGAAATGACCATATATAAAATTTTAAATAATGAAAACATCATGGTATTTTGGTGAAATATTATGTAAGTTGTTTCCGAACAAATAAATCCATGTTTGGATAAGAACAATTAGATGTGGCTCTAGCACAGATGTACATAGGAGTGAAAAATTGACTAGGAGTTTTGGGGTTGACCTGGGGTATCATGGTACATGACATTAGGTCTTGCTGCGCTCCTGGTTTGACACTACTGAGGGATATGTTTGGTTAATAACAAGCTTTTTATGAATCATTATGAAGGATTTATAGATAAATTTAATTGTTTAAGCATGCTGTTTTAAGACATAAAATTATTTATAGTTAAAATAGTCATAAATGAAACAATCTTCTCACTAAGGTTTTATTATATTAGAAAATGGAATACAATAAGAGGAACTATGCAAATGGTTACCACAATGGACCATGCACTGAAGGCCCTCTAATGGAAGCTAGAATGAAATCATTCATGGGAATGATGAATAAAATAACTCAAATTATTTGAAATAACTTGAATCAAGTTGAGAGGCCAATTTCACAATGAAGGGAACGACATTCTGTTGATTCTTTTATGCGTCAATAGCCACCAACCATTAGTGGATCTACTGACCAATTTATTGTTGAATGGTGGATCAGCTCTATCGAGAAGATCTTTTCTATGATCCGTTGTTTAGGGGAAGAGATGGTTTCCCTTGATGTTTATTGCTTAGAGGGAGAAGCATATCAGTGGTTGGAACTGATTAAAAACATAAGGCCAAGAGTAGAGGTTGAATCTATGGAGTGTGAACAGTTTATAGGGAACTTAGTAAATAAGTATTTCCTTCATTCGATGATAGAAAAAAGGAGAAGGAGTTTCTTGAGTTAAAGTAGAAGGTGAATAAATCTAGTGGATGCTATGAAATGAAATTCACAAGACATTATTGTTACACCTCATGATTTTTCATGGATCCTAATGGAATGTTTTGTATATTATTTGGTGGAATAATAACTCACCATTGGACGAATCTAGCCAACTGAGACTATAATAGCTACAAAGAGATCATGCGGAGTGCAATGAATCGAACTGGGGTTCGGTGAGATGCAGTGGTATCATAAATCCAATGAAAACAGGGGGTTAATGGATCCTACATTAGGGAGGACATTTGATCAGGGAAGAGGTGGGAAGAAAGTGTAACTTACCACATGTAATAAATTTTGGAAGATGCATTTTGGGAACTGCCATATCGGGCATTAGAAGTGATACAAGTGTGAAAGTGATGGCCATATCGCGTAGAATTTTCGTAGTGAGGTGATTCCTCAACTTCCCAACACTAATTACAAAGGAATGATGGTGCATGCCCTACCTGATGTTATGGATTCGTGTGGGATAGCCTGGGAACTTTTTCAATCAGTTACAGAATCCAAGGGCGGTGGAGGGTAATTACCATCAACCTCAGCATAGGGAAAGGGAGAAAGGTCGTGCTTTTTCGATCACGACAAATGATGTCGAAGCACCAAATGATGTGGTGGTAGGTACTCTTGTTGTTATCTCAAAGATAAAAAGTATATTGTTTCATTCTGGTTCTATGCATTCCATTATTTCCTCCAAGATTTCGATTAATTTAGAATTAATCCCTGATTTTCTAATAGTAGTTTTATTTTTCAAGACTCCTGGTGGGATTATCGAAATATATTTAGTGTTTACAAACTCTAGTATTTATTTTACTGAGCACAATATTATCGCAAATCTAGTAGTCATTCCCATGATGTAATTTGACATTATACTAGGGATGGAATGGCTCCCAATTTATAAATGTTAATATCAAATGTAGAAGTAATGAAATATTAGTAGTCATGAATGGAAACCCTATAGTTATCTTCTAAATATATTTATCTCAACCTGATCATTTTCTAAAAGAACCTCCAATATCATTCTTTATGGAGTTTATCAGTGTATTAGAAGAAAAAAAATTTGAGTATAAGGATATAAAATGTCACAATCATCTAGGAATACATTGACGTAATTCATGAGGAGTTACCCTAACCACCCCCAAAAATAGAGGTAGAGTTATCCATTGAACCTGTACCTAGATCTCATCCAATATCAAGGACCCTATATAGGATGGAAAATGTGGCGATAGAGGAATTAAAGAAAAAATAGAAGATCTTTTAGATAAGGGGTTTATCCGACTGAGTGTGTCTCCTTGGGGAGAACCAGTTTTATTTTTGAATAAGAATGATGAATCAATGCATCTATGCATTGATTATAGAGAGCTGAACATGATCACAGTGAATCACAAATACCCTCTTCCAAGAATTAAGGACTTATTTGACCATATTCGTGGGGATCAATTCTACTTTATGATTGATCTTTGACCCATTTATCATCAATTGAGGGTGAATAAGGAATATATTCTAAAAACATCCTTCCAATTAATATATGTCCATAATTTGTTTTTTGTTATTCCCATTGGTTTCACTAATGCTCCTACTATTTTTTTTGATTTTATAAATATAGTCTTTAAGGACTACATTTGTAACTTTTTGGTAGTTTTTATTGATTATATTCTGATATATTCCAAAATTTGTGAGAATCATGAGGATCATCTAAGGCTTATTTTGAAACCTCTATGGAATGAAAGGCTTTTTGAAAGTTAATAAAATGTGAATTTGGGTTACAAAAATTTGCTTTCTTGGGGAACATTGTAACCCATGAATGAGTCAGAATTGAAACTAGAATGACAAAAGTTGTAGAGGAGTGGCCTCATCCTAAAAAAATAACTATGATTTTTAGTTTACTTGGATTAGCGGGATATTATAGGGGGTTTTTGAAATACCCATTCACAACATTCTAATACATTAACCATGTTAACTCAAAAAGGGTGGAAGTTCATCTGGACAAAGGAGTGTGAGGAATGTTTCCAAAATCTAATGATGAGATTGGTTACTGAACCCATGTAAACTCTGCCCTCAAGAGAAGAAGGATTTTTTATTTTTAGTGATGCAACTCTGAATCTGATTGGGAGAATCCTCATGCAAAATGACAAGGTGATTACCTATGCATCTCGACAGTTGAAGACTCATTAGAAGAACTATCCTATGCATGATCTTGAGTAAGCTGTGGTTATTTTTTATCTGATGATATGGAGGCACTATATTTATGTGGAGAAATGTGATATATGAATAGACCATAATTGTTTGAAATATATTTTCCCAAAAAAGGAATTGAACATGAGTGGTAGGAGATGTCTGGAACTTCTTCAATACTGTTATTTTTCAATTCATTATCTTCTCGAAAGAGAAAACAAAGTTTCTAATGCATTAAGTTAGAACGGCCTAACAGTACTTCTCATGATGAGGATTCAAAGGGATCCCTTGAACCGAGACCTAGTAAAAATGGACATGGGAATTATATGGGATGGGACATCATTAACCCTATCCAAAATTATTTTTCAACCATCATTAATATATAAGATCAAGAATGCTCATAAAAAATATCCTTTGTTACAAATGAAGATTGAGGTTGTGAAGGATGGGATGTTTTTTGAGTTCAATATTTATCAAGAAGCTATACTAAAATGTTGAACATTACGATGTCATCCATATATTCCATAAATAAATAATTATCTGATGGATGAATCTCATAGTTCTACTTTCAATATACATCCAAGAATCACGAAAATATATAGGGACCTTCGTGAAAATTTTTGGTGGGATAATATAAAAAAAGATATTGTTGACTACACTAGAAGGTGCCTGGTATGTCAAAATGTAAAGGCAGAGTGACAAATGTGTGAATGGTTAATACCACCACTACATGGATGTGTGATAATATCACAATGTACTTTATCACTGGTCTCCCAAGAACTTATAATTGAAACAATGAAAAATGGGTTATTGTGGACTGCCTCACCAAGACATTACATTTAATCTCTATTAGGGACGATTTATATCTTGATCAACTTTCCATGATTTACATGAAGGATGTGGTAAGGCTGCATGGAGTTCCACTTTCTATCAAATATGATCGTGATCCAAGGTTCACATCAAAATTATAGAGAAGTCTTCAGCATCCTCTGAGTACCAAATTGAATTTCAGTACAATCTATCACCCCCCAACAGATGGACAATCTAAAAGGAATATTCTAGAACATGAGGACATGATGATAACATTCTCATTTGAATTTAAGGGTGTATGGGATCAACATCTCCTATTAGTTGAGTTATCTTCCAAAAATAGTTTCCACTCGAGCATTAAAATGTCACTCTATGAAGCTCTTTATGGGAAGAGATGTATAACTCTTACTTTTTGGGATGAAGCTAGTGAGGAAAATATTCTTGGGCCTGATCT
The DNA here is from genome assembly GCA_963277665.1 of Viscum album. NCBI lineage: Eukaryota > Viridiplantae > Streptophyta > Magnoliopsida > Santalales > Viscaceae > Viscum > Viscum album. The sequence goes on along the minus strand of OY728163.1, from coordinate 711,326,565 downwards.
TGTGCAATAGATGATAGAAAAGGTTCATTCCATCTAGCAACACATTAATGCATCTCAGATTCGGCAAACGAGCTATGCTGACAACCATGAAAGGGACTGGGCTTTTTATGTAGGTGACATTTTTTTCAAATTTCACCTTGTAAGAGAGTCGTGGGGTTTTGGAATAATGGAAATATCATTACAATGTACATTGGCCCCTATGAAATCCTTGATCACATATGAGGAGTGGATTATCGTCTTTCAGCTCCTCCAAGTATAGCACAATTTCATGATGTCATCCATGTATCCCTCTTGAGGATGTACATGCCTAACCCTTCATATGTAATATGTTCGGAGGTGGTACAACTGGAACATGACCTCTCTTATGAGGAGCAGCGAGTGGAGATCTTGAATCGTAGAGGCAAATTTCTACGCAACAAGACTACCATCCTTGTTGAGGTGTTGTGGAGGAACCAAAAGAGGTAAGAATCCACATGGGAACCAGAGGATTCTATGAGCCAGAAGTAACCATACCTTTTCTGTTCTGATGGTTAGAGTTGAATTATTGGGGATTAAATTTCATAAGGGGGAAGAATGTAACGACACAAACTTTTGAATAATATTTGTTTCATGAATTCGTGTGTTATTTTATTTTGTAATCAACAAAATATATCCTTTTATAAATAAAGTGAATATAATTAAAATAATAAAACTGGGTTTTAACTGTTATATGTCCTTTGGTCAACATTACTATTGGAAACTATACTCATAATTTTGTGATTATTATTTATAAATACAAATTATTATTGTCAAATAATACATAAAAAATGTTCAACGACCTCATCATGTAGGCTCGGGCCGTATGAAGCCCATCTTTCGAGGCTTGTGAAGGTGGTACCATCACTGGGTCTTTCTCTAGAACAATCCCTATCTGAGCTTCAACAAGTTAAGCTTGAACATAATTACCTTTCGGAGAAGTTCAAGATAATATAAATCACCACTCATGCAATGTTTTCTGAGCCGCCCCAATATTTTGTCACCATTTCACACCTTAATCTTAGGTCCTATACAGGTGTTATAAGAGGATATGTAACAAGGCCTTAGTTACATTGTGTAATCTATTTGTATACATAAAATTGTTATTTATTATTATGGAAAAAATTGTGAATTTCAATTTTTAAAAAAAAATTAGGATGAATTTTTAGATGTTCAATATTATTGATGAATTTTGGAAAAAATGTATTTTAAAATATTTCTAATTCGTTAAATAATTAGAAATGTGAAATGATTTTCAAAAAATGGTCTTCTATAGTTGTGATCAATAAGTAATTTAGATTATAATAAGATCAACATAATTTTTGGTCAACAGTAAATTATAAATAGTAATATTACACTTATGACCAGTAATGCGACTATTAGAATAGTAACCTCACTTAATTAACTATAAATATAATTTATTCATCTTGATTGGTAATGTGATTTAATAGCATAAGAAGATAACTATTTCCAATATATTATTTATGTATTAGTATTTATTTGGGTAAATAGTTTTTTTAATTAAAAATTAAATATCTCATAATTATAAAATTATTTTCATAAAATGGAGTTCATTTTTGAATTTTGTGAATTGATATTATGTTAGGGTGAATGTATTTGATTTTTATAAAATATTTTGTTTTTTGGTGAATAGTAAAAATATAGTTCTGAGTTTCGGTGTGTTTAATGTCATAATTAATGATGTAATACTGATTTAATAACTCTATTATACTGGTTTATATTTAAATATGTTATTAGGTGTACCAAGTGTCCAATACTATGGTAAATACCATGGGAAAGCCCATGATTTTTCAATTACCACTAATGAGGTGTCCTTTGGAAATTAATAAAATATTCCCCCACTTTTTCTATAAATGCCATCCTATTCCTTAATTCATTTAATTCAAAATCCATACTAAACTATTAAATAGTCTTTTACCTCCCAAGGAGTCCTCCTAATGTTCCATTAATCCTCCCAAGTTCCCAACCTTCGATATTTTTATGTTACTCTTCAAGGTAAGGGAACCTTTCACCGAATTTTCGTAAAAGAAATCGCATTGTCTCTTTTCTCTCAAGATTCCTTTTCACGTGGTATGTAATTAAAATATCTATACCATGGTCTTATTTCTTTTTTATTATGTATATATACAGAATTATGAGTTATTATTAGTGTGTGATCCTTTTTCCTCTATATTTTTAATGTTTTTTAAAGCCATGTTACATAGCCATTATGCTATAGAATTTTCATCTCAAAACTTGTCTTTTTTTCATGAAATTAATTCATTTTATTTTGTGAATACACAAAAAAATTTATTCAATGAGGACATTTATATAGTAGTAAAAATGTTCCAATTAATTCTATTAAAAACATACACAAAACCCACCTTTCTTCACTATGGGATTAAAATGACATAAAAATCAGGTTTTTAAGCCCTTTAAAAACATCACCATTTTGATATGAAACTCATTTCTTTTATTAGGTTATTTATGAAATATTTTATTATGATATATGTGGATGAAATGAAAATAAACAGATATTAAGGGTAGACCCTGATAGCGCTCCACATCTTTGGCTAAAGAATTAATCTCTAGAGATGATTAGTTTCATGATACCTTGGTGAATAACCTTGGTAATTTTTATGAAACCTTGGGGATGGACCTAGATGATATGATTATGATTGTATAAATTAAATGTTTTATCCAAATTTCCACATTTTATTAATGTTATTATTTTTATGATATTACACTTTATCATTCCTTTATGATATCACTTATATTCTTATTGATATCGCACATGTTCACATATAAACTGTTTCACTTGTTTTCCTTACTAAGCCTTTTTCTCACCATTTCTTTTGATGTATGTATCTAGGTTATTAGATTCAGTAATTTTAAATAGTTTAAACCTATTATTAAGGGCTACAATTTTATTAGTAAAATGTTTTATGTTTTCATTTATTTTGTTCCTGATTTCCAAGACACTAGACTTTAAAGATCCCATGTTTGTAAAATATAATGAAAAGTTATGTAATTAAAAGATGGGATTAAATAGTAGGTATCCAAAGATGGTTTAGTTAGTTATGAAAATTAGGATATGAAAACGGTAAGAAGAACCCTATAGAAAAGCTTAAATAAGGAAAACATCCTGGTATTTGGTGAAATATTATGTAAGTGGTTTCCGAACAAATAAATCCATGATTGGATAAGAACAAGTGGATGTGGCTCTGGCACAGATGTAAAAAGGAGTGAAAACTCTGAAAATTAGTTTCTGGATTGACTCAGGGTATCCTGGTACATGAGAACATGTATTAATTCACACCTGGTTTGACACTCTCGGAGGATATGTTTGGTTAATCACAATCTTTTTATGAATCATTATGATGGATCTATATAGAAATTTTATTGTTTAACCATGAAGTTTTTAGACAAAAAAATCTTTATTGTTAAAAGACTCATAAATAAAATATGCTTCTCACTATGGTTTTATTATTTTAAAAAATGGAGGGCAATAAGTGTAACTATACAAATGGTGACCACACTGGACCATGCACTAGCAGCCCTCCGATGGAAGCCGGAATGGAAACTTTAATGATAATGGTGAAGCAAGGGACACAAATTATGGGAAATAACATGAATCAAGTTGAGAGACCAATTTCACCAAGAAGTTAACGATATTATGTTGAGTCCTTTGTGAATCAATGGACTCTAACATTTGTTGGATCTACCAACCCATTGATTATTGAACAGTGGATCATCACAATCGAGCAGATCTTTTTTGTGCATCGCTGATTAGAGTAAGAGATGGTCTCCTTGGTTGTTTACCGCTTATAGGGAGAAGTTGATCTGTGGTGGTAACTAGTTAAAAACATGAGTCCAAGAGTGGAGGTTGAAGCTATGGAGTGTGAATTGTTTAGGGGGAAATTATTCTATAAGTATTTCCCTCATTCGATGAGATAAAAATGGAGAAGGAGTTTCCCAAGCTAAAGAAAAAGGCCAATGAATTTTTTGTATAATATGAGATGAACTTCACAAGAATTTCTTGTTACATCTCAAGATTTTTCATGGATCCTAATGAGAAGGATGATAGATTATTTGGTATAATAATACCTCATCACTGAAAGAATCTAGCCAACTAAAACTATGATAGCTATGAGGGGATTGTGAGGAGTGAAATGAATCGAACTAGGGTTTGGTGAGACACAGTGGTCTCATAAATCCAATGACAAGAAGAGATCAATGGATCCAAGCTTAGGGAGGACCTTTTATTTGTGAAGAGGATCCAAGAAAGTGCAACGTACAACCTTTAATAAATGTTGGAAGAAGCATTTGGGGAACTTCCAACTCAGGAGTTGGAAGTGCTACAACTGTGGAAGAGATTTCCATATCCTGCAAAATTGTTGTAGTGATGTGAATCCTCAACTTCCCAAAACTAATGACAACGTAAATATGGTGTAGGCCCTACCTGAAGTATAATGACTCGTGTGTGGATAAGTTGAGAAATTTTCCAATTAGTGACCAAATCCGATGGAAGTGGAGGGGAATCACCATCAACCTTAGTATAGGGAATTGGAGAAATGTCATTATTTTTCTATCACACCATATGATGTCGAAGCTCCAAATGATGTGGTTTCAGGTACTCTTATAGTTCACTCAAACCTATAAAGTGCTTTTTTATTCTGGTTCTATTCATTCCATTATTTCCTCCAAGTTTACATGGAATTTAGAATAAACCCCTGATTTTCTAAAAGTAGAGTTATTAGTCAAGAATCCTTGTGGGGTTATCTATGCATATTCATTGTTTAGAAACTCTTGTATTTACATTAGTGAGAAAAATTTTATCGCAGATCTAGTAGTCATTCCCATGATGGAATTCGACATTATACTAGGGTTGGACTGGTTCTCAATGCATAATGTTAAGATCAAATGCAGAAGCAAAGAAATATTAGTAGTATAGAATAGAATACCTATAGTTATATTCTAATGATATATATCTCAACATACTCATTGTCTACATGAACATCCTATATCCTTTTTTATGGAGTTTATCGGTGAATAATAAGAATAAAATGAGAGTATAAGGATAGAAAATGTCCCAGGTGTCTAGGAATACATTGATGTATTTCATGAGGAGTTACCCAGAACTCCCTCAGAAAGAGTGGTAGAGTTCTCCATTAAACTCTTACCTAGTTCTAATCCAATATTAGAGACCCTATATAGGATGTAAAATGTGTATAGAGAGGAATTAAAGATGAAAATCGAAGATCTTATTGATTAGGGGTTTATCTGACCGAGTGTGTCACCTGGGGTATCAACCACTCACATTTTGAAAAAGAAGTATGGATCAATGTGGCTATGAATTTATTATAGAGAATTTAATGGGATCATAGTCAAGAACAAATACCCACTTCCAAGATTTTATGACTTATTTGACCAACTTCGTGAGGCTCAATTCTTCTCTAATATTGATCTTCGATCTGGTTATCATCATTTGAGGTGAATAAGGAATATATTTCAAAAATTGCCTTCTGATTAATATATGGGCATTATGGGTTTTTTGTTATGCCATTTGGATTGATTAATGCTCCTACTATTTTTATCGATTTCATGAATACAGTCTTTAATGATTACATGGAAAACATTTTGGTAGTTTTTATTTATGATATTCAGATATATTCCAAATGTCACGAGTAGCATGAGGATCATCTAAGGATTACTTTGAGAACACTATAGAAGGAGAGGCTTTTGAAAATTGTATAAAATGTGAATTTTTGTTACAAAAATCTGCTTTATTGGGGAACATTGTAACCAATGAATGAATCATCGTTGACCCTACAAAAACAAAGGTTGTAATGTAAGGGCCTCAGCCTACAACAATAACTGAGATTTGTAGTTTCCTCGGATTAGTGGGTTATTATATGTGGTTTTTGAAAAAGTTTCATGAAATTATAATACATTATCCAAGTTAACTCGAAAAGGGGTGAATTTCATCTAGACAAAGGAGTTTGAGGAATGTTTCCAAGAGATGAACAAGAGATTCGTTACTGCACCCATATAAACTCTTCCCTTAATCAGAGAATGATTCTTTGTTTTTAGTGATGCGTCTCTGAAAGTGATTTGGTGCATCCACATGAAAAACTACAAGGTGATTACTTATGCATCTTGATAGATGAAGACTCTTGATCATAACTATCCTACGAATGATCTTGAGCTAGCTGTGGTTGTTTTGGATATGAATATATGTAGGCACTATATTTATGGGGAGAAATGTGATATATGCATAGACCATCAATGCTTGAAGTATATTTTCACACAAAAGGAATTGAACATGAGATGGAGGAGATGTTTGGAACTTCTTAAATACTATTATTTTTCTATTAATTATCATCCTGGAAGTGAAATCAAAGTTTCTCATGCATTCAGTGGTGAAGACCTAGTAATTATATCCATAATGAGGATTAAAAGGGATCCCTTGAACCAAGACCTAATGAACATGGACATGGGCATTATAAGGGAAGGTATACCATCAACCTTATCTAAAATGATTTCTCAAGTATCATTACTAGTTAGGATCAACAAATATCATAAAGGAGATCCTTTGTTACAAAACAAGATTGAGGTTGTGAAGGATGGGATGTTTCATGAGTTCAATATTGATCAAGAAGCTATATTGAAATATTATACAACACTATGTCTTCCATATATTCGAGAAATAATGTAGGTTCTGATGGATGAATATCAGAGCTCGACAATATCTATACATACTAGAATCACAAAAATGTATAAGGACAATCATGATCATTGTTGGTGGGATAATATGAAAAGGGAGATTGCTTACTACAATAGAAGGTTCCTGGCATTCTTACAAGTGATGGCAGAGTGACAAAATCCTAAAAGTTTTTTACCACCACTATATATATGTGGGAAAATATCACTATGTTCTTTGTCACTGGTCTCCCAAGAACTTCCAAAGGAAACAATGCGATATGGGTAATTGTGGACGGTCCCACCAAGACTTCCCATTTTATCTCTATTCGGGAAGATTTATCTGTTGATCTACTTTCCTGGATTTACAAGCAGGTAGTTTTACGGCTGCATGGAGTTCCACTTTTTATCATATCTAATTCTGATCCATGGTTCAAATCAAAATTTTGGAGAAGTCTTCAACATGATCTGAGTACCAAATTGGATTTTAGTATGACCTATCACCCCAAACTGATGACCAATCTTAAAGGACTATTAAAACACTCGAGGATATGATGAGAACATGCTCAATTGAATTTAATGGTGGTTGGGATTAACATCTCCCATTAGTTGAGTTCACTTCGAAAAATAGTTTCCACTCGAGCATTCAAATAGAAATCATTAAAGCATGGTATGGGAAGTGATGTATAACTATTACGTGATGGGATGAAGATGGTGAGAGAAATCATCAGGGTCGTAATCTTGTGCAATAGATGATAAAAAACGTTCATTCTTTCCAACAACACATTAAGGATACTCAGAGTCGGAAAAAGAGCTGTGCCGATAACCATTTAAGGGACATGGATTTTGATGTTGGGGACAAAGTTTTTTTTTTCAAATTTCACCTTGGAAGAGAGTCATGAGGGTTTGGAAGAAAGGGAATCTCATCCCTATGTACATTGGCCCTTATGAAATCCTCGATCGTGTAGGAGAAGTGGCTTATCGTCTAGTACTTCCTCCATGTCTAGCACATGTTTCTAATTTCTTCCATGTATCCCACTTGAGGATGTATATATCTTACCCTTCACATGTACTAAGTCCAGAGGTGGTACTACAGGAACATGACCTCTCTTATAAGGACCATCTGATGGAGATCATGAATCGTAGAGACAAATTTCTATGCAACAAGACTACCTGCCTTGTTAAGGTGTTTTATAGGAACCAAATGTGTGAAAATCCACATGGGAACTAGAGGAGTCTATGATCCAGAAGTACCCACCCCTTTTCTCTTCTGATGGTATGAGTTGAAATTATAGGGTGGAAAATGTATCGACCTAAACTTTTGAATAATAATGTTTTCCATAATTTTTGTGTTCTTCTATTTTTTTCTCAACAAAACAATATCCTTTTATTAATTAAGTGAGTATAATTAAAAAAAGAACACTATGTTTCGACTGTTATAGGACTGTTGGTCAAAATGACTATTAAAAACTATACTCTTAATGTAGTCATTATTATATATAAATACAAATGATCATTGTAAACTAATACAGAAAAAAGAGTCAATGGTCTCATCCCGTAGACACGGGCTGTAAGAAGCCCATCTGTCGATGTTTGTGAAGGAGGTAACATCACTTGACCCTGCTCTAGACCAAGCCCAAGCTAAGCTTCAATAAGTTCAGCATGAACGTAATTGGATTTGGTAGAAGTTAAAGCTGATATAAATCACCACTCATGGAATATTGTCTGAGCCGCCTCAAGATTTTATCACAATTTCACACCTTAATCTTAGGTCATATGCCGGTGTTATAAGGGGATATATAACTAGGCCTTAGATACATTGTGTAATCCTTTTGTATAAATAAAATTGTTACTTCTTATTATATTAAATTTATGAATTTCATATTTCAAAATAAATATAGGATGAATGTATAGAAGTTCCATATTATTGATGAATATTGGAAAAAATGTATTTTAAAATATTTTCTTTATACATTAAATAATTAATAATGTGAAATGATTTTCATAAAATTGTCTTCTACAGTTTTGATGGGTACGAACATTAGATTCGAATAAGATCAACATAATATTTGGTGAATTGTAAGTTATCAATATAATATTACCTTTATGAATAGTAATGTGACTAATGGAATAGTAACCTCACTTAACTATGTATATGTATAATTTAGGCATCTTGATTTGTAATATGATTTTATAGAATAAGTAAATAACTATTTCTGAAATTAATAGTCATGTATTAGTATTTTTTCGAGTAAATAGTGTTATTAATTAAAAAATAAATATCTCATAATTAAAAAATTATTATCATAAAACAGAGTTCATTTTTTGAATTTAATGACTTGATGTTAGGTTAGGGTGATTTTATTATATTTTTATAAAATGTTTTGGTTTCTGGCGAATAGTAAAAAATTAGGTTTGAGTTTCAGTGTGTTTAATAAAATCATTAATAGTGTAATAATTATATAATAACTCTATTTGACATTTGTACAGTAAAATATTTTTTGAGGTGTCCCAATTGTCGAATACAATGGGAAAATTCCATAGGAAAGCCCAGAATTTTAAATTACCATTAATGACGTGTCCCTTGGAAATTAATAAAATATTCACATAATTTTTCTATAAATACCAACCCATTCCTTCATTCCATTAATTCCAAATTCACCCGCAACAAAACTATGGTATTATTACATCCAAATGTATCATCCTTTGGTTCCCTAAATCCCCCCAAGGTCCCGTCCTTCGAGTTTTTTGAAGTTACTCTTCATGGTAAGGGAACATTTCACCCTCCTTTTTAGTCCACACTTCTTTAATGTTATGTATTTGAATTTCCATTTTCATATTATAGGGTATGATATTTTTTATTCCTCCTAATTTTATTTTTATATCCATATGAAAAGATACCCTTTTTTCTCTCATCAATAAATTTTATGAATTTTTTAAGTGACGTCATTTGGCTGCCGAATTTCGTAAAAGAAATTGTATCTTCTCTTTTCTCGGAAGTTTCTTTTTCATGTGGTATGTCATTAAAATATCCATACCATGATCTTAATTCTATTTTATTCTATATCAATACTTTATAATTAGTTATATATTAGTGGGTGACCTTTTTCACCTCTCTTTTAAAGTTTTTCTAAATCTATGTTACATAGCCGTTATGCAATAGAATTATATATTTCAAAACATATCTTTTTTGGAAAAATTAATTAATTTTATTTTGTGGATAACAAACTAATTATTATATATGTTAATTTATATATATTTCAAAATTTTCTATTTCATTTTGGGAATAACATACATGAAACCCACCTTCCTTTTATGTGGGTTTAAAATGACATAAAACCATTTTTTAAGCACTTTTAAAATGTAACAATATAGATATGAAACCCATTTAATTTATTCTATTTGAGTTATTTATGAAATTTGTTAATATGATATATGTATATAACATGTAAATAATTTCATATTAATGGTTCTCTATGATAGCGATCTAATGCATTGGGTAAGGAATTAATCTATTGAGATGACAAGTTTTATGATACCTTGGTGAATAACCTTAGTAATTTTTATGAAACCATGGGGGTGGACTTTGGTGATATGATTATGAATGAATAAATTATTTGTTTTAAACACATTTTCATGTTATTTTTCAATTTATGATTGATATTACATGCCCTTTTATCATTCCGTTAGGATATCCCTCATGTTCTTATTGATATACCCCAAGTTCACATGTAAATTGTTTCACTTGTTTCCTTACTGGGACGTTTTCTCACCCTTTCCTTTGATGTATGCATCTCGGTTATTAGATTCAGTAATTTTACATAGGTTGAACCTATGATGAAGCATTACAATTTTATTAGAATAATTTTTAATGTTTTCATGTATTATGTTTCTGATTTCCAGGACACTAGACTATAATGATCCTCTATTTGTAAAATGTAATAAAAAGTAATGAAATAAAAATGTGAGATTCCAAACATAAATATACTGTAACTCATAAATTTGATCAATTAATTGAGTTTTATTTTCATAGTAGCTCAAAAAATGCACTTTATTGTGAGGTTGGAGTTGTGTAAATTGTGTGTGTGAAACTCCAATCACAAGATCCAATCTACATGGGATCGAATTGTAGGGTTAATGTCTCGTCACCAAAATCAATTAATTATAAAATCCATGGAGGAGATGATTCCATAATTATTTATTGAAAATAATTTGGATTTTGGGTCACAATCAATGTAGGGTGATGCGATTGGATGTCCCAAGGTTTTCATATTGTTCATTTTTTCAATATATGTGGTTGTTGTTAATTTCTATAGGGTTTGGGGGTTGAAAACATATAGGTATCACAATTGAATGAATTATAAATATATGAAATAATTATAAATTAAAGGTAAATGGGGTAAATTATATTGATTATGTGTTCTCATATTATTGTTTTTAAAGAATTTTTATCCTTGATTGTTTCTTAACATTTGTTTATTTTGATTATAGTTTATATAAAATAACCAAACCCCCTGGGTTTTAGTCATTTGTTTTCAATTATTTTCATTGTTTATTCAAAACAATTAAGGGTTGTTTAATTAACTTCCTACAGTAGATAATTACATAGTTCAGACACTATGTTTAACTTAGTTAAATCAAAAATATTTTTGATAGTGTGTGTGAGAGCTCTCATCACAATGTATAGAGCATAAGTACATGATACATGGATGATTGGGGTGGATAACAGTTTATGGTCATGTAGTGTAGACCATGAGGGTTGATCAACCAAGAAAATTGGAGATGTTAAAATCTTATATAAATAGAGGACCACGATATAAAATAAGATATTTTCTAGTGTAAGTCGACCATGAAGATGATTCATACATAGATATATATAGAGAGGAGTTGAAAACAATTTACGTTAATCATATTTTTTCTGCAACAATGTAGTTTATTGTTGTATGATAATTAAGTTATAGAGTTTTTCTATATTTTATGGTTTTAAATCTTCGACCATGGATTGTGGAATCTCAAACATCATAGTGGTCAAAACAATGATTTCAATTTTATATTATAATTTCATGGTGAGAATGTATAAAGGGTAAAAGGTTGAGAATAATATACCATAAAATCTTTTAAAACCAAGAGGATCAGTAAGAATAAACATAATTTGATATTGTTTAACAATTATCCTTACTATTTTTTACCTTTTCTATCTACACTAAATCATTTTCCCATGTCTCTTGGAGGTGATATGGTGATTAGTGGTCTACATATCTTCAAGTCTCCTGTATATGTTTTTAGCTATAAAATCATTATTTTCTCCTACAAGGGTAGACTATAGTCATGTCAGTTAGACAATTGAGTCTACATTTCAAGTCATAATAGCTTCAAGTAAAGTGGGAAATACAAATTTAAGGTCATGGAATATAGATAATAGGATACTACTACATCATGATTCAAATGCGTAAACATACAGTGTTCTATGAAAGATCATGTGGATGAAGAATAGTCCAAGAGAAAAATAAATTGATAGAAATAAAAGATCATATAATATATAACAAATATAAAGAAAGAGTTCATAATGTTTAATTTAAAAATTATTTATTGCTCAATATTATGGTATTTATTGGTTTTTAAGTTATACAGGTAGAAAATGATAATTTCCATTTATTTCCACAAAACATTTTTAATATCCTTTATATGTTATATTAATATATATCAAAAACCATTAATGATTTCAATGTTTCAATAGGGATATGATCTTATGATACCATTAACATCATTTCTCATATTTTGTTAATTAATGATATAATGACACTACCCAGAAACTCCTTTATTTTTAACATGTTAATAAATACATAATAGTTGTAGTTATATTTAGTAATATATGTGTTTTGTTTCATGATATGATACATGAACACTACTAATGAAATCATGATTAGTGAGTGATCAAAAATCTTCCAGGGACACTATCAGATATGTGATGGGTAGTTATTTTATAGTCCTCCAATGCATTAAAAAATGTGATAGAGTAATATGGATAGAAGATACTTATAAAAGATGATATGGTTTTGTTTCACTTAAAAGTTGAATTTTTTTTTATATATGAAACTCCTATAACATAAAAGAATCAACTGATGTATGTTACTCATATGAGACTTTGTTATTATAATGCTTACGTATTTCCATAATGAAATTTGTATGTTATTAGATACCTACATAGTTTTTTAATGCTTTTTATGAGTTCACATGTTTCCTTTAATCAAGGGTTTCTTTCAAATGGATCACGATTGTTGAATTTTATGTCCATATACTTACGTTAATGATTTATTCCATGACTCTTGACTTATGATCTATGTTTTTATGTGTATGAAATTATCTTATTATTATTTTATTCACTTTGAATATATCATCATATCATTATATACTCAATTAATATATTCAATAGTTAATACATAGGTTTACCCATATTGAGTGTCTGAGATCAAAATTCATATTTTCACATTTTCCTTGGTTATGGATAGTGATATAAATATTTTATAAATGTTTTCATGTAGGGATAATATTATAGAATATTTTTATTACATATTGCGAAATAATAATACAAGATTATTATTGGAAAAATGGTCACTTGATTACATGATTAATTATATGTAACTATTTATACAAATTATATAAAAAAATGTTCATTTGGTATGTATCTGAAGCATGATATATTTTTGATCAGTTCTATTTTTATTTATAAAATTTGTTTATTTTTATCATTATAAAATATAGAAGTATATATATATATATATATATATATATATTAGTACTGGATCTCGGTTTGTGTATTTTGGGATATTATATAATTTCATAATATGATCCTTCATTGAAATTGATAGAAGGCCACGATTCATACATCTATGAGGAGTATATGGTTAGTCTATATAGGGAATAGAGGAGTATATGAAACTTCCTCACCTAAATGACGTAGGATAGCTTGGGGATTCAGAAGGGGTCTCTCATCCACTGGATTCTAAACCTAGGAATTTGATGGGTGTATTAACATACTATCCACCTACTAGAATGAGATATCATGGAAGCCTAGGTGTGTATAGAATGTCAATATTTCCCTAGGGTCATCCCCAAGTCTACCTCTATAGGAACCAACTCCCTATGTGTAGTTGAGATACAATTTTCTAATCTATATGAGTATACACAGAAGTACCGGGCCTCTCATTATTCTCTATAAGAGTCTATTCATAATCTTGATGATCAAGAGTCAATTTCCCAAGCTGATTCATCTCAAATAGAACCTAATTTAGAATAACGTGACTCTAATGAAGATCATATTCATATATAGATGTATGAGGATTATTCATGGGTAGATGAAATAAAAAAAAATTCTACACAATTAACAGTCAATGAAGAAACTTGGAATAGGATAGATGAACATATGAATTCTTTGTAACATATCAGCTTGACAGGCCACTAAACTCGTCGCTGGACCACTCACCACATGGCCTCAAGAATGTCTCATGGTATGCTAAAGGATGACTATTAGAAGAGAGTGTCTAAGGGAGGTACAATGGGGATACAATTAGCTCATGATTAGAGTCTCACAATGGCATGTTAGGTTTAAATCAATGGATGATAGTGGATGTAAAACTAAATGAAATAAAAAGAAGCAAAAGTTGAATTCCATGACTGAATAAAAGTAAATGGCCAACTCCAATGCGTATAGAAATTCATTCATGTTAAGATTATGTGACAATATATAAGCAAGAGGTGTAAAAAGGAAATAAAATAAAAGAAAATAATAAGTACACAAGGGTTAACTCCACAAGCATTCTGAGTACTCGCTCAGTCATGTGCTCCCTCGCTCTAATATACATGATATGTCATAAGCAATAAATCCAAGGACCTTCAAACATGAAGATATGCTTAGGTACCCCAGTTCAATGGTGTCCTCGCAAGAGTGTGATATATTTTCCCAGTATTCCGCGACTAAAAGTCCCTATATCAATCTAGTTCATATACTATAAAATGAATAGTGTTCCAAAATAGGTGAATACAAGGTGATAAAGAAATAAATAACACTTCGGTCTAGCTTCCATAATGTATACCCATCTAATTCTACCTACTTTATCCTATGCTAGATCTATAAAACAAAGAAACTTGAATAAATAATATGGTAATGTACATAGAATCATATGTGATGAAATTGAAGTGGGACGTTCCCAATATCATGATTTTTCTTGGAGGTCTCACTCTATGACATCTATCAAGAATTATCATACTATACCCAAAATAATAATAACAATAAGGCACCAAAAGTAATCCATGAAATAAATCCATCAAATCCAGTAATGACATATTGTCCCTATCCAGGGTAATCCATAATAGAATCCTAGGGGTCTCTATAGGAGCCCATTATATAACCAATTTTAGAATGGTTGTCCAAGATGGCCTATAACATCATCCCTCATATAACTCTTGGAATGGTAAACTCTGAGTTCATACTGGGTATCTCACATTGGGGAACAAGTATCACTTGAGGAATGGCGTAGCCATCTTTCCAATAAGTCCATCCATGGTTTCTCTCCTAGGAAACTAGTTTCAACCAAGAGTATAAATAAAATACATAAAGAGCTCATACTAGGAAAACAAAGTATCTCTCCTAGTTCCTCAAGTAGTACCAAGCCAAGCACGATGCTTCCATCAATGATGTCCTTTATCCAGGACCAATGTTCTCTACCAACTGTACGATATCAAGGCATAACAACCAAAATCAGATGCCATCACCAAGGATTATCATGTAAAACAAGAAAACAATGTTATCAAAGTACTAAATCAAAGAAAAATAGTTGTGTAATAAGGCAATAGGCATAGGGAACAAACAAAAACATATGATAATAAGAAAAAAGGACATAAATACAATGCACATGCTATGGAAAAAACGTAAAGCATAATCAATGATGCATAAACCATACATGAAAGGAAATAAGAAACAATCCATAGATATATAGCACATGGTATGGAATAATATCCAAGAATAATAATTGAGATATAAAGAATAAGAATGAGAAAATAAGCAACAATACTAAAATATAAAGAAAAAGGTATATGCACAAGAAATAAGTGTGAGAAATGAAGAATAAGAATGAGGAAAATGGTATAAGACATAAGCCAAAAGAATAAAGAAATGCATTAGTGCCATTAAACCCATTTAATCAAATTCAATTCTTTTAATGATTTCAACCATGGCATGAATCATGGTCCTTAAGTTCATGGGCCTAACTCATGGCCAACAATCCATTTTATTTACATTAATTAACTCATGTAATTTATTAAGGGTGAAAAACGTCCTAATGGGATTTCAATCAATCAAGGATCAAGGATTTTAGACCAAAAGTAGGGACCACATGAATTGAAGTGGAATGATTCAAGGAGATAAATCAATGGGTTGATTCTCCACTCATAAGGGTCATACCAGAATTTGTAATAGGTTTAATTTAATTTATTTAACCAAAACGTGGAGCTTTTGAAAGATTTGAGAGCACATAATAAGGGAGAACCATAGGAAAAAATGAAACATTGGGAAATATTCTATAAAAGATACCTTACAGCAAGGATGTCGCAAATATATGATATTGAATCCTGATTTGGTCTGGTATGATATAAATTGGAGAAATAGACAAACTCCCTAAAAATTATGATTATTAGGTCACACAAAGTATGAATAGATGAGGAGAATATATACTAATCAAGGATGTATTGGAATGAATATCACATAGATATGAATCCATAAGGACCGATGATACTGAGTTCTAACAACAGATGGTGGAGGTAGTGAAAATCTTGATTTAGGATTGGGAGGAGCATCAAATCATATGGGAGGAGGAGATGTCCATTGGAATGAACTGAAGAGGAATGATGATTTTATTTTTAGGTTCAATAAGGGTATAACAATAAATTAACCAAAATAGATATGGGTGCATGGTTTGGATGCATTTTAGGCCAAACCATATGCCAACCATGTACTATGGGACTACCCAAGAACCCCCTCACATGGGATGGATGCACAATTTGGTGAACCGTGTATAGCCTATGAAAAATACCACTACCAAACACCAATAACACAATGCATGTACATGAGGCCCCTCACCCATAGTGAGAGAAAATTGTATATAATCTCATTCTCCACAGGACTAGTCTATAAGGATTACCCAAAGGGACATGTGATCTTAAACTATGTGCCTTATCTACTTCTTCTTTATAGTGATATTTTAGGACTCGGTGCTTCTGAAACCTAGTGGGACACCTGTGGGATCCCCCAATACTACAAAAATTATAAAACAACACATTTAATTGATCCAACACTCATAACTCCATCCTAATGCTTGGTTTATAAAATGGATCATCCACTAAATGATAAAATTCAAACTATATTGGAATTTCATCCAGTCTTGAAACACGAGATGCTATAATCTCCCCCACCATAAAACTTATCCTCCCTGTGAATAATTATAGAAGTGAAGAGAACATCACTTAACATACTCGGGTCAATAATTCTTGTTAAAATGACCACATTTCATTTCTGAAAACCCAATGATCCTCAAAGATTCACCATAACATACAATACATAAGACATAAAAACTCAAGCCAGTTCATTTTTTAATGAATTGAAATCCTAATACTATCTTACCCATGAAACAAATGACATCATTGTATCCATAAGCATAAGGTTTTATCATTTGTAAGGCTAAAATTGAGTCACAGTATTGCACTAATTGAAATACTGATTTAATCATTCCATTAGCACTCTAACGGTGAACTTGGCGTTATTTTTAGCTTAAATGAATGGTTAACTCCCAATAAAACTCAAAGCCCTTATTTAGATATGTTTTCATGAATTTTATCAGCATACCCTTACCGCAATCATGTCATCCCAACAACGTTTTATTACGTGGTTCCCCACCAACCATATACCACTAGAGATATGACAAACTAGCCAAATTGTCTCTAGTTGACTATTCAAAAAACAATCGAATTATGTGGCTAATGTACTCCAAAACCGAACCTGATAGCTTTTTGATATTGGAACATCGATATTTCTTTGAGAACTCTCACTGAAGACAATAACCATCTTCTAGTGAAACCTTAATCCAAAATTTCCTTTTAAGATGTCATGCCTTGGCACAACCTGGGGTGTATTCCCAATCCATCACACTTGGATTGATACCATTTATAAACAACTCATCTTAGATTGACTATGTATTAGGGTAACCTCATATTAAGAAAAACAACTTCAAGGATCACATCTATGTAAAACCTCAAACAAAATTTATAAGGGAAACATTAGTACAAGGCCAAATGTGCCCATCTCATGAACTCTTACCATTCTCAAAGTGGAATCCACATAGAGATTGAGTCAAAAGGGAAATAGTTAGGGTCTAGGATTTTGACCATGCCATTCCTACTTGGAATCCTAGGTATCACTCAAGACTAACTATTCTTCTATGGAAAACTACTCTTTTGGAGGGAATTATGATAGAGACAACTTAACAAGACCAATAGGTTTAAAAATTTTAGAGTGGAATATAACCCATGTTCTCTCAGTGTACATAAGATGATGTCAAGATAGGGGACATGATCTTCATTTATCCTAGAGTAAAAATAGAGGATTATAAGATTTAAACACAATGGAAACTAAGGCTCTGATGCTAAATCAAATAATATGATAGGTTTTGTTCTTACCTGTCCATAACCAACCATTAAAAAGAGGAACATTCAAACCACTAATGGTGTACTTCTTCTGGAAAGAGCTCTGATTGACTAGCTGAGGCATCACCATTTACCATTCATATTACACCTTCCTCATGAAGAATCTTATGATTTCTCAATGGAACCACCATACCTCATTCCAATCTAACAACGTCTAGAAATGTTTCACACTTAGACAACCATAACATCATCTTGCTTTCATGGAAGAACCAACTAAAAACAATAGATTCATGCAACAGGGACCCATATGCATGGTAGACCATTTCTAAATGGCCATTCCATGGTTTATCTCCCTCTAAATTTCATACAATCCATGACACTTCTAACATGATTCTCCCAAAACTAGGAGTGTGTTAGTCATCAAATATACCGAAGAAGGGATGTCATCCCAATGTTCAGGCACCATACCACTGATTGTGGGTTCTAGAGGTGTACATAATTATTTAGAAAGAGTTAAACCAAATAGATAGTAAATACTCCACTTATTATCACTATGTTGTATTCTTATTTACATATACAAATTAATCTCCTCTTAATTAACATCCATGTATTCCATGACATCATTTGTAAAATATAATGACTGGCCAGCATGTCAAACACCAAATTAGTATTAAACATCATCCCTAGTATTGGGGTGTATTTGATTTCCCTAATTCCCAGGTCACTATAAATAGAGATAATATATGTATAGTTCATTGTATCTTCAGGCTTAAAAATCTTTCACCAAATAGTAATAGTACATTTTACCCTTCACTAACTCAAGGGTATCACATATTTAGACACATAAAACACTAATATATCTTGAGAAAATAACACATCCGTAATATTATCCATAATTTTCTATTACCTATGCGTTAAATCATCTTATGACCTATAAAAAATAAATATAAAGGAGTTTGACCATCCCATATGACTTTATAATAGGCTAACGACCTCCCGAGTCATCAATCATTGAATGGGAAGAATAGAAGGGTCACATGACAAACTAAGAATATGACCATTCCCTACGAATGTCTATGAGATGAAATGGATAATTACATGATCATCACTCTCTTAAAAAGGGTAAAGTTGTCAAATGATAAACCGTCAAGACAAGGGAGTCACTTTTCAAGGCTAATAGTCTTATGAGGGATAGATGACAACCTTCCCCCATGTTGTTTAAGCTCTATTATATAACAAATAAAAATGAGGCGAAGAAGGGTCATGTCGATCTTTTTTAGGTTCCACTAAAATATTCCATTATTTTTTAAACATTATTTTTTTTAAACACCCTTATAATTTCATTTTTTAAAGAAATTCCCATATGACCTACTTGGGTCTATCTGTGTATTTAAAAATTTAGTCACATAGGTCATTATTCTCAAGGAATATGGGTACAATACATAATAAGGAAACTAAATCATTTAACCTCTAAACATATATACATTTATATTTATAATAATTACTATGTATAAGGCTCATAATAGATGGTTTGATTGAATGGGTCACCACTTCTCAATTTATAAAGAACCCATACACTTTACAAATTGTAGGTGGATCCCACCTAATTGAAACCATTTTTATCAAATATTAAATATAATATTATTTATACTTTGCATCTATGAAAAGGCCATTAAATATGTAAGGTAATTCTATAATAATACGATTTTATGGGTTACCATGTTCTAGTTAATAAAACACCCATACACATTACAAATTGGAAATTGGATCCTATTTAACTAAAACAATAAAGTTTCATCCCATGTAACTAATTGTTCAGGGATCAAACATGTCATAATTTATTAGTGATTTGTCATCATCAATATCCAATTGTAAACATTACAATTTATAATTAAGAATTTTAAGTAAAACAATTACATATGTTTAAACATGGTAAGGAAATAGGGAAGCATGAAAATTAATCATGGAAGGTTATTACATAACCAGAGACACACAACAACATACAAATAATAAGACTAAAATCAGGGAATCATGATATAGCACACATGGAAAACATGTTAATCAAACAAATAAATGTGGAATACGAGAAATGCATGATAATTAAATCATAGATGCATGTTTTACTTGAAAACAAATCATTCATCATATTATATAAACAAGGTGGTTTATAAATATTTAGGAATACATAAAAATAAAAATTTCACTAAGAATATCTATCATGGTATATATAATAGTAGGAAATTTTCACATATGGCACATAAACAATCTTTAATATCCTTACAATGTAATATATATGGCATGGAATGTGCATTTCATGTGAATCCTTATTAGATTATAATGATGCATGTAATGATACATACTTCTAATATCGGGCTAGGGAAAATGAAAAAAAAATCTCATAAATCAATAAGAAGAGAAACATACCCCTAATAACTCATGCTGAAATCAAAATCAATTTTAATAACGAACAACACAAATAAAAATATCATCACTGGCCACATAGATTTTTCCTCATATGTGGTTTGGTCAATCTAAGGAACCACTATTTAACAAGCATTGAAACATTACTAGTCTCTTGTCAATTATCCCAAAATAGAAATACAAATGAAAAAAGGGAATGTGATACCACATTGTAATTTACCATCCCAACTGACCATTAAAATCGAATCTATACTGGTCCCTACATGGCCTCAAGAGAACCTCCCCATATGCTATAGGCTTCCAACTAGTTGTGGGGAAATAATGGTGGTAAAGTGGGTATACTATAACCCCATGTTCATAGTCACACAATGGTTTATTAATTATAAATCAATGTATAATAGTGGAGTCAGTAATAAATTAAATAAAAATCATCAGAAGATAAATACAATGAAAAAAATAAAAGTAAATGGCCAACACCAATATATATAAAAATGCATGCATGTCCAAATGATTCTAAAATATACAACTATTAGGGGTATAATATGCAATAAAATACCTTAAAAGAAAAATACACCAAGGGATATCTCTATGATAATCCAAGTACTAGCTCATTCATGTTCTCTATAGATCCAAATCACACAACATATGACAGGAAATAAATCGAAGAACCAACAAACATGATGATCTTATTGGGTACCCCTGTGCAATGGAGGCTCAAGCAGTTTGTAGGATACAATTCCAATAAACCAACACCAATACATTTTATATCAATCACGTTCATGATCAATAAAATGAATAGTTTTCCATCATGGGTGAATAGAAGGTTCTAAATAAATAAAACATCTGTCTATGTTAATAAATGGATACCTAAATGATTCTACCTTATTCATCCAAATCTATATTTTTGAACTAAGTAAACTTGTAGATGTAATATGCTAACGTACATGGAATGTTATATGACGTAATAAAAGTGGGATGAATCCAATCTTTTTACTTTATTTTGGTGGTCTCTCCCTAGTACATCATTCAATAATTATCTTAATGTAATAATAAAAATAATAGTAATAAAGAACCACACGTAATCCAGGAAAATAATCTATCAAATATAGTAATGGCATCCTGATCCCATATAAGCTAATCTATAATGGAATACCAAGGGATTCTACAAAATCTTTCGATATAAACAATACCACAAAGTCCATCAATGGTGACCCATAACTATAGCAATTGAGGCTTGACATATATGGATATTACATAATTTTAGAAGAATATTTAGAACGTTAAAAAATACATGCATGATGTTCGTAAGAGTTTAGTGCCTTTGGAGATATGGAAATAAAATCATCTATACTGGTGAATGATCTTCAGAATCTCCGAAAATTATCTCAACCTTTAGTACTTCAACATAAAACCATTCTTCATAACCTGGGGAAAGGAAATATAAGAATGGTTTGAGATCAAATGCTCAGTAAACGTAAATAAGGGAGATATGTAAGTATAATTGTGTGTATAGGGGTATGCGAACATGATAATGAAAATATAATATCATACACTATATTTCAAAGATCATATACATGAATCATGTCATAAATCATGGCATTTCATAAGACATGAATCATAAAGAAATAATTAATATAATCCATGAAATCATAACATAGGAATAAAACATGAAATTATTGTAAAAATATAATCATACATAATTATTTCCATATTATTCAAGGAATTTTTTGCTGAGGCCATATTAGTGTACGAAGTCCTTTAATGAACCAGGTTCACACCCAGTTCCCACCCTATATTACTAAACCATGTTCACCCCTCGTTATATCAATGTATTTTTGAAACGTTCTCACCCCTCATTCCAACCTTCTAATACTAAATTGTGTTCATTTCCCATTCCATGCATATAATACTAAAGCAATTTAATATATTATTCCTTCCTTGCTTATCTCGTGATATATAAATCATTAACCAATGTATTTAAGGAAGATGTAGGTCCCACCCAACTCATAATTAACTTATTCATACATGTTCCAAAAAATCATGAAAGATCATAATAAAACCCATGAAATGAAATGGGTATCATAAACATGTAATCATATAATAACCTATAGTAAAAGACAGGTTTCATAATCATTTCATTATAAACATAACCCATGAAAAAGATTAGGTTTAAAAAACATATAACCTGTGAACAAGAGATGGGTTTCATAAAGACCATGACATTAAGTTTAACCCATTCATAGAAATAACTTTAATAGAATATTTATATCATTTCATAAAATGAAATGAGTAACATCAATAGATGTCATCCTAGATGGAAAAGAAATTTCAAATATCTTTATAATACGATTCTTGAGGAGAATATCATTTCTTCTATGAAAAATAATTTTTAATAAATAAAACCATTTGAAAATCATTTTCCTAGAAAATGCCTTTAAAACTAAAAAAGAAGGATTTAAATCAGTTGAAAACCTTTTTATTTGAAATCTTATAAAATAATATTCAAAAAAAATTAAAATTCATTCAATTTTAAAACACTTTTAAATGTTATAAAGAAATCTTGAAAGTGTTTTGTAAAACATTTCCGGGAAAAAACATTTTAAAATTATAAATAATGCTTGAAAAAGTTTTGAAAATAATTGCATTCAAAATACATTGAAAATTTATAATTAATACATGAAAGTATTTTATAAATAATTTCATTGATAATAATTTTAAAAATTATAAATAAATCTTGAAAACATTTTGAAAAACATTTTCTTTTAAAACATTACAAAAAAGCTCAAAACTGTTCTGAAACCCATTTTCCCTGAAAACTTATAAAAGGATATTGAAATTTTTTTTAATTTTTTTAAATAATTTAAAAAAATGATCTTCAAAATTAACCCTTTAAACATGAAAATTAATATTTACAGAAATTATTTTGGTTCAATTCGTACATGTCGTACGAGGTAAAAAAAATATTCATTTTACACGGTAAAAAAGTTAGAAAAATTCCTTGATCGAAAAGAAAAAAGAATATTCCATAGAAAGTTAGTAAATGGAAAAATGGGTGAAAATTTCTTTTAATGTTCATATGATATTAGAATAATATTCTTATATATAGTTTTTAGAAAAATATATTTTAAAAGAACATAGATTTCTGACTAAAGAGAAGGTAAGGTCAAGCTTTTTAAAAAACACTTTATTAAATATTTTGTATACCAAAAAGTGGAAGAAATGGTACGAATATATGAATAAATAATTAATAACCAATGGATAATAAAATTCATTACTATTATTCAGATATGGATCAAAATATTCAATCAAAATAAATCATTTACATAACTAATCTTGAAGAGTGATAAGATTGTCTTACTAAACTCTTATAACGTGGTAATTCAGGATCATACCCTCCATGTAGGAAAAGGAAACTTCTTGAAGCATAAAATAGAATGAAAATAATTAAATTCATGATATAATATGTAAAATTTAATTACATACACCCCTATGATAATTTAGGTGCATAACAAAGCATGAGTCTCAAATAATGGAAATTGAGAAAAAATTATTTCATGGATTTGGTAACTTTAATATCTTATAACCAATAAAATAAAGATCATAAAATGGATATGTGAGTACCCATAAATTTAATTATAATATACATGGAATACAATCATGGTATGTAAATAACCCATAAAAAAGGAAAGAGTGGCGAACAAAGCTTGTATCTCATGGAAATAAAAAGTGAGATAAATCCCCTTACCTTGTGTCTTGATTCTCATCATACTGGTTCAAACCGCTTGTATAATAAATATAAATTTATTATAAAACTTTTAAAAAACAATATTCGTATATCTAATACCATATATAGTTTTATTATGAACTTATATTACCCTTTTTTAACCATCCCATGTTAAGGTTTCACTTCGGGTAATATTTGCCATGTTTTTTGTATGTGTCATAATTTGTATATTGTTGTTCGTTATACATATATCCTGATTAAAGAATGTAAAACATGATATAAATTTAATTTATATTCATTATATATGTATTATAAAATTCTATATAATATAAACTTATGAAACAGAATACACTATTCATGGAGACGATAGGCCATACGTATGCATAGACGTTATTTACATTTAATTTTCGTGTTGAGAGAAAGAAAGTAAAAGGAATATATGTATATATATTTATATATATAATATTTAATGTAGATTTATTATATCATATATATTATATATATTATATATATATTAGCTAAATCCATCCTTAATACATTCCATGTAGTGTGTGAACGAATAAAATCGCTTTGAGAGGGTGGTTGTCCACACTTCCTAAAAAGAAATTATCATATTAACACCAAATGGAAAGTAAAAATATATGTGTTTCCAAATGAATAAATAATATTAATGGAAAAATAAATATAACACATAACACATATAAATTCAGTGTACATTATATTGTACACCATGAGATGCGGTAAAGAAAATTGACCAATCTTTGTTTAATGATACGGTAGTTCACCGTACACACAAAAAATATGTTTGTTACCCATTAAATGGAGGTCTGTGTAAATTTATTTCAAACCAATACAATAAAAAATATTATATTTAGGATACTGGGTTTTTTATGAAATCAGGGAATAAATAGAGTGGAGAGGGTGGATAAGAAAATAAAAGGAAGGACTTGAGAGAAGACGTTACCTCTTAATCAGGTAACTTATTTAGGGTTGTGCCGAAAGGATTCCTTGGATTGTATTATGAACAATAGAATTATTATTGGAGTAATTTAGGTAGGTTGGGAAGTGTATTGGTCAGATCATCAATGAACCTAAGAGTTTTGAGAGGTGATAGGATGTGGGAGAGGTTGTGGCCTTTTATAGTGTTGGAAAAGTTAACATTTGGAATTTTTGGAAACAAATTAGGTGTAGACATGTTATTTCCAAAATAACATCATAAAAACCCAACATAAATCAATAATGTAAGATATATGGACAATATATGGACATAAAATGGGTTTTTAACAAGGTTCCAGTTCATTTAGGATCCTATGATTAAGGCTTAGTACCTAATTAGGATTAATTTAACCTTAATCGTTGTGATTAATTTAAATCACATTTACTAATCATTTTGGTCAAAAATAGACCTGATGTAGTTATAATATATCTATTATACTGAGTAAAAAATTTTATCTTATTTTTTTAATTTAATTAATAAAATAGGAAACTTATGATTAATGTTAATCCTGCAGACATGATGAAATTACAGGTTTTTAAAGTAAGAAGAAGTTCAAAAGTCTATTATGTTTTTATTTTCAATTTCAATGTGAGATTCATTATAATGAACTAAATTTTATTAATAGATGTTTAACTGATCCAATGTGACTATAAAACAAATTTATAATACAGTTTGACATTAAAATTTATTTAAATGAAAAGGGAGTTTTTAACTAAAATATAGTATCTTTCACTTTTCATCAAAAAATGAGGTTTCTCAAAAAAACCAAAATTCACCCTAAGTTAATTCAACATAATAAATTCAAAAATGTTGTTTATTTAATCAAATTCAATTTCTATAGGTGTCTAAAATTTATTTTTTTATTAAAAACAGTTCATTCAAGAAAATGTTATTTTTAAACATAAATGGACGTTACAAAATATCATATCCTAAATTACTAATTTGTTATATATATATATAACAATTATAAATAATATTTGAAAATTATAAATTACTATTCATAAAACTATTTTTAATTTCTAGGTTATAATAATCTCATTTAAATAATTATAACAATAAAATGATGTTTTGTAGAAAATATTTTGTCGCATATAATGTAAAACAAGTCAGTGTTGTGTGTAAAACAAGCCAAGTCTGTATTGCATGTAGTGCAATCCAAGTCACTGTCATGTGAAATGAATGCTTTAATTAGTGTTATAATATATATATATATATATAACTATTTATTGTGTCACATGAAATTAAAAATATCAAAAAGACAAATTAATTCAAGAAAAATAATTCACAAAATCTCATGGTGTTAAATTCTACAACCTTAAAATAATTTTTACTATTTAAATTTGTATTGTTTATCAATTTTTTGATACTCAAAAGTATCATTTTTATAAACTATTACAACCCTTTTCATTATTACACACTAAAACATGATTTATTGCATAAACATCACTTGATACAACATATAAGATAAATAGATCTAGTATATTTGGGGATTAGGATCATCACATAACAAATTAAAATATGAACAACAACATCTTTATTGAAAACATCCATCACATTACCACTACATTCCCTCATACTTAGCATTGCATGGGATAACCTGAGGACATTCATAAGAAAAGGGTGAGTTATAAAGCCTAATAAGAAAATAAACATGGAATAACATTAGGAATACAATACGTGTTAGAAAATAGTAATATCAATGTAGAACAATAGAAATATAAACATAAAATCGTTATAAAGAATTATAATCATAACATGGAAATGTGGCAACAATACATAACATGGAATTAGCATGAGCCAAGGCTCATTGCACATGGAGCATGATTAGACCCTCATTGCACCAGAAGAACGAGTAAAACCTCATTTCTCTTGAATTAGAATGATTCAAAACCCATTTAACATGACATATCATGATACTATACATTACACAATGCATTAGAGCTCTATTAGGGCCCACCCTTCTTAAACATTTGATTTCATGCATAACTATGCCACATGGATCATATAGCATTGAATAAATCAACATCATAAGTTATTTCTTGATTAATTAATGTGGAATTAATACATGAATTTACCATTCAATATTTATATGTTCATAAAGGTGAATACACTTGATTGAGACATGGGTAGGTATTCACTACACAATGATCTTGGCTTGGAAAAACGCGATGCAATTTCGGCAGCATAATGACATGACATAAGGATTCATGAAAATGGTTGATGAGAGAGAAACTTTTGTCTCATCATATGTAAATTAAATTAAAATTAATGGGTTCATATAGGTACATTTCCCAACAAACGTAAGGGAATTTAGATGCATAATACAAAATAATTACTTGGGTGTAAAAGATGAGAGAGAAATCTCTCATGGAAATTCGGCATGGTAACGGGTGTACATGGGAGGCATTAAAGAAAGATAAATGGGTCTCCCATCATCCAAACATAAAAGGGAAGTATGGGGGAGGTGATAAATTATACCCAAAAATTTTTAATTGAAAAACAAAGGGCATTACGACTTAATGAAAATTGGACAAAAATGAGAAAGAAAGAAACCCCTTACTTGCAAGTGTGATCCCAAAGGCTTGGGAGAGGCATGAGATAGGCTTGTTGGGAGCATGGGGAACCTTGGGAGGATTCTATAGAGAGGAGGTAAGTGTTTTTTAGAACTCCAAAGGCATTGAGTGAAGAGGAAGTGGGATCTTGTGTGGGTCTATAGAGGAAAGGAGATTAAATTCTTTATTATTTAGGTTTGGGACACCTCACATTAGACTAATCAAAACCACAAACCATCCCACGGTTTTTGCCCATGGTGTTTTCCAAAGGAGAGTGGAAAACAATATTTTATAAGTTAATTGGCCTAAATTCTTAAAATAATAGGGTTGCTTATGTAGAGGTAAGTCACACTCTTAAGGAAAACAATTTAAAAAGACAAAATGTTTTATAAGACTTGGAGGATCGACTAATGATTTTTAAAATAAATCAAACAAATCTAAAATCATATTAGTTTAAGAAAAAAAATATATTGTATGAAAATAATGTTTATAGTTTTTATTACATCACTATTGGGGAATTATGATGTCATAAAACACATTATATATTTAACCGGTATTTATTTTTTACCCAAAAATTTGATTGTCTCAGAAAATTATGAAAAATTCACCATTGGATAATTTTGATGTCTTGATTCAAAAATTAATATTCATTATATCTAAATAGTTTTCTAAATATGTTAATTTTTACTTTTAAAATGAAAACCAACATTTATCGAAAATTCTTGGGTTTTGAAAAAAACAGCCTTCAAACCGTAATACAAATTACAGTTGAATTCATAAAATTATATTAACATTAATACAAATTAATTTAATAATAATTAAATTTATTAAAATTTAATTATATTAAAAAATCCATTAATTCATCAAAATAGATTTCTTTTTTGAATGTTAACTAGAAATACAATTTGTGCTTTAAATTTTATTTACAAAGTAACAAAAAAAATGGACATTCTTTATGAAAAAATAATGTACAAAGTCATAGTGCTAGGGTCTTGATACATAACCCCTTATAACACTGTAATGGCCCAGACCTCTCCGGTCCATTCCTTTATCAAAAAGAAAGCCACGAAGTGTTCTGGAGGGTAAAATGGACTTTTCCTACACTTTCCAGAATTTTGAAACTACACGCCGTGTAGTTTGAGTACACGCCATGTAACCCTTTGCCGGGTATACCCCGTGTTCAAGATCGTGTCCTTGCCATGTGAAATAAATGGGTACACGCCATGTGTGAAATACTACACGCTGAGTAGTCTCTCTCCGCTTATGCATTATCGTGTGTTGACCAGTCAATTGTCGTGTGCCGTGTTGGAGCTGTGTGAAATATATCGGTACACACCGTGTGTCCAATACTACACGCCATGTATCCTCTCTCCGCATACGTGTTACCGTGTGTTGACCAATCAATTACTGTGTGTCATGTTGGAGCCAAGTGAAATAAATGAGTACACGCCCTGTGTCCGGTACTACATGTCGTGTAGTCCTTCCCCATGTATGTGTTACTCTCCAACTGTGTGTTGAGCATTAAATGGTCACGGAGCCATGTTGGAATCCGTGTGGAGACCGTGTAAAATAACCGAGTACATTCCATGTACCATAAAGCACACGCCGTGTAATTTTTCTTTTCTCGGATATAAAAGGAGGGGTCCCCTCCTCCTTTTCAACTCACCCCTCTCATCCCCTTTCCTCTGAGCAGAGTTCTCCCAAGAGACTCGATGGCTTTC
Source organism: Viscum album (assembly GCA_963277665.1). Classification (NCBI taxonomy): domain Eukaryota; kingdom Viridiplantae; phylum Streptophyta; class Magnoliopsida; order Santalales; family Viscaceae; genus Viscum; species Viscum album. The sequence continues at coordinate 711,296,739 of OY728163.1, read as the reverse complement.
TCTTACATAACATCTTCGTCCAAGCTCTGATTTACGACCCGTAAGCAGCCACGAGATCGTAACGACGAGGAAGAACTTCCGAGCATATATCTATTGTCATTCCTTCGGCCTTTTTTCAGACTTCCACCCGAGGAGGTTTTACCGGGACCCGACAGAAGTGGCGGACACTGACGGACGTCTTCTAAGGTTGATCTGGGGGGAGCGTTGCGATCATATCCTTTTGAGGTAGGGATCTTACCTTCGTCTCTCTAATTTGTGCATCATGCAGGGAGGGTATACTCTTGTTTTCATGAGAAATAGTTGACCCATTAAATAAAGATAATAACTAGTTAATGAACGGGAATGTGGAAGTTATTATGTTTATCTTTATTTATGCTGTGATGTTATGTTGTGAATTGAATAGGCTTATGCCTACTGAAAATCATGGTCGTTGGGGGCCTTTTCTTGCACAATTAAATGTTTCCCTATCTTTCTAGACCATTTTGTGGATGGAAACTTTGTGGAATGTGGAAATTGGTTAATCACGTAATGTTGGCTGTTTAAAATCTGGAAACCTTGTGCGATCACCCCGGTAAAACAAAATAGAATAATGAACATGTGGGTTTTTCATGGTTACTGGTGTGTTAAAGGGAGGGGTGAATCCGGGGTTGTTACGAATAGAATAGGCAGCAGGGCTGCGGTAAAATGTGGCACGAACATTGTTTTGTGGGTTGTTGTGGATCAGGTGGGCAGCGGGGCTGCGATAAATGGTATTAAAAGTATAATGATATAATGTGCGGTTGTGGTTATGGTGGTTGGCAGTAAGGCTACAGGTTTGGTTTTTAAGGTGAACGAATAGTGGGTTGTGAATAAATAACAAAAGTGGAAGAGTTAATGAATGGTGGGTCATGGTAATGGAACGAAATTAATAATCAATGGGTTGGTTGGCTGATAAGAAGGGACTTGGTTGTGTTGTTTGTGTTTTCCTAACATGATTTGTGGATGGCATGGATATGTTTTACTAACGATCGATGTGGTTGGTTTTGGATAGTTGCCCAGTAGTTAAGGAACTAAATAAAATAATTCTGCAAAAACATGAAAACCTAAAAGGGTTTGGGGTTGTTTGTTGAAGGAATGCTTCATAGTAGCAGTGCTGAGGCACGTGCTCAGTTTCTCGGTTTAAATGCCATAGGTTGGGATGTGTGTTTGGTATACATATATATATCTATATCTTTTGTGTTTTATCGCACCCCACCCATGTTGATCACTTAGTGTCAAACACTCCCATTCTGCGGGAGAGGGTGTTTCCCTTAGTTACTAGCTCCTTCATGTTCCTTCTCCCCTAGGCTGTGATGGCTTGAGGAAAACATACACCTAAGACTCTTCGGGTAGGTTTCAATTGGGGTGGGTTTAGCCCAAGACTCTTCAGGCATGTTCTACTATTTCCCAAGAATCTCTGGGATGAAGCCCAGGTGTGTGCGGGTGGGATACTGGGTTGTGAGGCCCAAGTGTGTGCGGGTGGGATACGTGGTTGTGAGGCCCAGGTGTGTCCGGGCGGGGAGAGTGTGACAGCGGCAGGACGTTCACTGTTAGGAAGAGCAACCAACTAAATGGAAATGGTGCGGGGTACCCAATACTCTTGTTTCTTATATACTATTACCTATTGTGATTGTGATTTCGGTGAGTGTGGCTGGTGAGGTTGGGTGGATAGAATTCCTTTCTAGGTTTCATCTGTTTTTTCTCACAGGACATTAGGATGTCTCCCGAATTGTACACGAGAGCATTAGGTTTCTCTACTGAGTATACTTGTATGATCACCCTATGTTTACTTTCAGGTTTCTGAGAGGACTGCCAGGGCCATGCGAGACCCTACTAGTCGGACAGTTGGAGTTGTTGATGTTGCTATACACTTGTTTCTTTTTGTATTGAACTTTGAGCTTTCATGTACTTTCACCTTGTTATAAAATTGATTAAACATGCATGTGGGCTTGGTTTGGGTTTATTTATATACACTTGTTCTTTTCCTTTTTGGTGGTTGACTTGTCCTATTTCCCGATCTTAAAAATAATAAATGGGTAATGCCTTCCATATTTTTGAAAACTCTTACCCTTGGTGCTAGTCACCAACCCAGGGCCTACTAGAGGCGGGACTCGGTGGTCATTATCTCCCATCCACCACTTCCAGCTCAGGAGGGGAATCTTTGGTGGGAGGGGGTCGTGAAAAAATAGTATCAGAGGTGATGGTTGAGAGATCGGATGGAGTCTGGAGTTAGGCACAGTGAGGATTGCATTGGATGGTAGGGCGACAATGTTAGTTAATCATGGTGTGTGTCATTGGCCAGGGAAGTCTGGCTAGGCCACAAGATTTTAGGGCCCCCAGTGATCTGTTTCAAGGACATTGAGCCTACTGAATGACCAAGTGAGGATACATTGATTGTAGGGTAGAGACCCTAGGGAAGGTACATGCATCGTTATGATTGTGTTTTACTTGATTTGGGTGTTCTGGGAAAGAAATTTAAATAAAATCATAAAATAAAACCTTGAGCATTTCCTTAATACTTGGGCTTAGGCGATCATTGTTTACCATACAGCTATGGCACCTGGACGTCGTCCCCGGGTGGCTCAGATGGCTGAGGCCCAGCAGATTCAGGCAGTTGATCAATTGAGGTTTCACCAAGAGGTGGAAGATAGCCAGTGGTAGAATACTCTCGGTTCTTTTTAGCGGAAGACACTCAAGAAGTACAAGGGTAGTACATCGGATACGGAGACGGAGGGGTGGCTTGAGGAGCTAGGGATCGCTTTTACCTTGATCTGTGCTCTGAGGGAGTACTGGTTCGCCTAGTAGTCAGTCAGTTGATAGGTGCGGCGTGATAGAGGTGGAGCTCTACCTCGGAGAGAGTATAGAGGCAGAGGTTCCATGGGATGACTTTGAGAATGAATTATGAAATTAATTCCTTTCTTCCATGATCAAGGCGGAGAAGAAGCAGGAGTTACTCTACCTTCAGTAGGGGAGTATGTCAGTACGAGAGTTGGGAATCAAGTTCAAGGATCTCCTATGCTTTGCTCCGGATCACTTTCTGTATGAGGAGTCTCAGGCGAGACGTTTGGAGGAGGCACTTCTCCCTTCACTCTAGTATGTTCTCACCCCCTTCACCCTTACGACGTACTTGGCGGTACAGAAGAAGCAAGAGGATGTAGAGAGGATGCACTCGCTGGGAGGTGAACCCCGAGAGGGGATCCATCCGGGCTCGTCGAAGGGGAAGGCAGTCAGCAGCAGGTCTCCTACGATGGGACCTTCTAGGTTCAGGCCAGTGGGGAGGAGGCCCCAGCAGTTCCAGTTCAGATCTTCGGGTCCTCGTCCCTTTTTCATAAGCCTAGGACCGAAGTGTTTTTCTTGTGGAGGTTTTGTGCACATTCATTGTCGGTGCCTGACCTGATGTCAGTATGGTGGAGGTGGGCAGGTTCAGCGCCCACGTCAGCAGCACCAGTTTTCGGTGAGGCCCTTCCAGCAGCATCAGGACCATGGTCCTCCGAGGGTAGACTTTGTGGGAGTAGGCCGACCACAGGGTGCTCCTCAGGGACCTTTACCAGGGCATGGTTGGGGAGGTGGAAAACATTATAGAGTCAAAGGAGTTGGTTGTGGATAGTTGCACGCAGCAGAGTCGACAGCTCCAGCAGAACCAGAGGTGGTTCGAGGTACGATTTGTTTGTTCAGCACTCTTGTTTCTTCTTTGTTTGATTCGGGTGGTTTTGACTCCTTTGTTGCACCTGGTCTAGCCCATGTTTTGGGACTAGAAGTAGAGAGACTTTCCATACCACTGGTGCTGATTACACCAGTTGGAGGCCAGAACAGTGTATCTTGTGTTTTCCTGAGATGTGGGCTGACGTTGGGACCATATCAATCTAGTGGTGACATTCTTCTGTTACAGATGCTGCCATATGATGTCATCCTAGGCATCGACTTGTTGTTTTCTGTTAGTGCAGTTATCGAGTACTTCCGGAGAAGATTCGTGTTCTCTGACGTGGATAGGAATCATGTATCTTTTGTTGGAGAGAAGATATATCAGGTGGGAAGACGGCCTATGAAGCCTCTCCTTTCCTTGTTAGGTGGGTTATCAGTGGTTCCAGCTGATATAGAGATGATGGATGTCCCGGAAGATGTTTGGGAGTTCCTTGATGTTTTTCCTGAGGAGGTTGTAACTTTACCCCCCCCCCCCCCACCCCTAATGTGACGTTGAATTCGGGATAGACTTACAGCCTGGTGCCAGTGCGATTTCAATGGCCCCTTATCGGATGGCACCTTCGGAGTTACGGGACTAGGGGATTCAGATTGATGATCTGATGGAGAAGGGTTTTAGTTGACCCAGTATATCACCATGGGGTCCTCCAGTTTTGTTCGTGAAGAAGGAAGATGGTGGTCTCAGGCTATGCATAGACTACCGAAGGTTGAACAAGGTAACGGTCAAGAACCATTACCCCCTTCCATGGATAGATGATCTCTTCGACCAACTGAGGGGAGCTGGTTGGTTTTATAAGATTGATCTACGATCTTCATATCATCAGCTGAGTGTAATGGATAGTGACATCTCGATGATGGATTTCAGGTGCAGGTACGGGCACTTCGTGTTTGTAGTGATGCCGTTTGGAGTTACGAATGCATCGGTTGTGTTCATGGGACATATGTACTTTTTCTTCTGAGAGTTTCTGGACCAGTTTTTCATTGCCTTTATAGATGACATCCTGATCTACTCAATATCAAAGGAGGAGCACGTTGAGCATCTCAGGGAAGTCTTGGAAGTCATTTGACACCACCATCATTACGGGAAATTTTCGAAGTGTAAGTTCTTGACACAAGAAGTACAATTCCTTGGGAACTTAGTGTCTCAGCATGGAGTGTCAGTGGACCCGTCGAAGGTGGAGGTAGTTTTTTCTTGGGTAACACCCAAGAGCATGGAAAACGTTCGTAGTTTCCTGGGGTTAACGGGTTACTATCGTAGGTTTGTTTCAAACTTCTCTCGAGTTACTTTTCCATTGACAGCTTTGACTAGGAAGAACCACGTATTCCTATGGAGCGTGCAATGCCAGAAGGAATTTGACTACCTGAAGGAGAAGTTGGTCAGTGCTCCTGTACTTAGGTTTCCAGAGGAAGGGTTTTTGTATGAGGTGTTTTGTGATGCTTGTTGCCTTGGTCTGGGGTGTGTGCTGATGCAGAAGAACGGAGTGATCTATTATGGGTCTAGGAAGTTATGCCCTCATGAGCGTAACTATGCCACCCATGACCTAGAGCTTATAGTAGTAGTGTTCGCACTGATGTTGTGGCGACATTACCGCTTTGGGGAGATCTTTGTAGTCTTCTCAGATCACAAGAGCTTGCATTATATCTTCTCCCAGCATGACCTGATCATACGGCAGCGGAGATGTGTCGAGTTTCTACAAGATTATGACTTTGAGATCTCTTACACTGAAGGTATGGGAAATGATATAGATGATGCCCTATGCAGGAAGTCACATCAAGAAGTTCTTCGGGAATCTGCTGATGCTTGGAAGGAAATGGGAGAGTTGGCTTCCTTGCACTTGGATGCCAGGGTATAAGGTGTTAGAGGCTATTTCTTTCAGATGACAGTGTAGTCCTACTTGTTGTAGAAGGTGGAAGAGTCTCAGGGGGGACTCTGAGGTGGAAGTGATGCGGGATCGTGTCGATCAAGGGAACGCTCCAGAAGGATGGTTAGAGGACATCCAACATCGAAGGCTTTTCCATGGAAGGTTGTTTGTCCCGGAGACAATGTGTGAGGGAGTTCTCCATGAGATCCATAGATAAGCCTTGGTGGTACATCCAAGAGTTTCAAAAATGTACCATGGCCTGAGGGAATAGTTTTGGTTGCCCGGGGTTAAATGGGCAGTGGCGAAGTGTGTGGTTAAATGCCTAGTGTGTCAGCAAGTGAAGTTTGAACACCATGTTCCCAGTGGTGTGTTGCATCCTTTAGATGTCCTCGAGTGGAAGTGGGATGAAATCTCAATGGAATTCGTCACTGAAATACCCAGAGCTCAGGTTGGTTATGATGTTATCTTGGTATTGGTGGATCGACTGATGAAATCAGCTCACTTATTAGCAATTAAGGAGTCAGGCCTGGTGGGTACCTTAGCACAGAGGTACGTGGATGAGGTTGTGAATTTTCATGGAGTCCCGAAGACTATCGTCTCAGATCGGGATACTCAGTTTACCTCACGAGTCTGGAGGGGGTTACAACATGATTTTGGAATACAGCTACGCCTTACCACTACTTTCCACCCCCAGACTGATGGGCAGACAGAGCGGACTATCTAGACGTTGGATGACATGCTTCGGGCATGTGTTATAGATTTCATAGGATCAATGGTACGACACATTCCTTTAGTAGAGTTCTCCTACAACAACATATTTCACTTTACTATTGTCCTGGCACCATTTGAGGATTTTTATGGATAACCTAGTCGTTTACCCATTTGTTGGGCATAGGTTTGTGAGATAGGTGCTCTTGGGCCATAGGTAGTGCAGAGCACCACGGAGAAAGTACATCTTGTACGTGAGAGGATGAAATTGGCCCATGACTGATATAATTCTTATGATGATAGTCGGAGGAGGTCCTTGGAGTTCGAGGTGGGAGATCATGGGTTCTTGAAGGTTTCCCCTCGACGGGGGCAGCAGAGGTTTGGGAAAGGGAGCGAGCTCTCACCTAGGTTCATCAGATCTTTTGAGGTGCTGAGACGAGTCGGTGAGGTGGCATATCAGTTGGCCCTGCCACCTCAGTTGTAGATAGTTCATGACATCTTCCACGTCTCCCAGCTTCATCGGTACTTTCAAGATGACTCCCACATTATCGACTGGGGAGAGTTAGATATGGGAGACGACGCGACCTTCGAGGAACGACCATTCAGAATCGAGGATTGTAAAGAGAAGGTGCTCCTTGGACGAACCATTCCACTGGTTCATGTGTTGTGGAGGCATGGAGGCCTTGAAGAGAGGACTTGGGAGTGGGAGGCCCAGATGCACGCTCAGTACCCAGAGTTGTTTTGACTTGTGTTTTTCCTTGTTCTTTTGAGCTTTCTGTTGATACTGTGCTATGTACTTTGATATATGGAATGATTGGCTTGTTGTGAGACCCTTTGTTTCCTTGTTCTCTGGAAGTATGTAGCATGTCCAGATGTGTGGGGAATGGGAAAAACCTGACTCTTAATTGAGACGCATTAATGAGGATGTGATTGAACCCATGCAGGCGAGTCAGTGCCGCCTAAAGCAGATAATATCTCGACATAGAAGAATGAATTTTCCCTAAACCACGTGTTCGGGCAATATGTGGGTTGTACGGTGTTAGGGGCAGTGTAAGTTGTAAAATCTTAATGTATGAAAGTGGGATGACCCAATTCTTAATCGAGACACGTTATTGAGGATGAGATTAAACCTGTGCAAGCGAGTTAGTGCCGCCTAAAGAGGATAATATCTCGACATAGGAGAAGGAATTCCTAACACATATGATTAGGGTTGTTGGTTGGGATCCTGTTATAACGAGAACACTAAGAGGTATCTTGCTGTGTTCCTCTGGAATGATTTTTGAATTCTTAGGGACAAAAATGTTTTAACAGGTTTATGATGTAATGGCTCAGACCTCTCCGGCCCATTCCCTTGTCAAAAAGAAGTCCCCGAAGTGTTCTGGAGGGGAAAATGGACTTTTCCCACAGTTTCCAGAATTTTCAAACTACAAGCCGTGTAGTTTGAGTACACGTCGTGTACCCCCTTGGCGGGTATACCACGTGTTGAAGGTCATGTCCTTTCTGTGTGAAATAAATCGGTACACGCCGTGTGTCCATTACTACATGTCGTGTAGTCTCTCTCCGCATACCCGTTACCGTGTGTTGACCAGTCAACAGTCGTGTTCCATGTTAGAGCCGTGTGAAATAAATGGGTACATGTCGTGGGTCCAATACTACACGACGTGTAGTCTCTCTTTGCGTATGTGTTACCGTGTGTTGACCAGTCAACGGCCGTGTCCCATGTTGGATCCATGTGAAATAAATGAGTACACGTCATGTGTCCAGTACTACACGCCGTTTAGTCTGTCCCCACGTATACGTTACCCTCAAACTGTGTGTTGACCAGTCAACGACCGCGGAGCAGTGTTGGAAGCCGCATGGTGACCATGTGAATTAACTGAGTACACACCATGTACCATAAAGTACATGCCATGTAATTTTTCTTTTCACACCTATAAAAAGAGGGGTCCCCTCCTCCTTTTCATCTCACCCCTCTCCTGCCCTTTCCTCTGAGCAGAGTTCTCCCAAGAGACTCTAAGGCTCATTCTTCCATAACTTCTTCGTCTGAGCTCTGATTTACGATCCGTCAGCGGACATGGGATCATAACGACGAGTCGGAACTTCCGTGCTTGGATCCGTTATCTTTCCTTCAGCCTTTCCTTTCCAAATTCCACCCAAGGAGGTTTTTCCAGGAGCCAACAGCAGTGACGGACACCGACAGACATCTTCTATGGTTGATCCGGGGGAGCGTTGCGATTAGAACCTGTTGAGGTAGGGATCATACCTTCGTCTCTCTAATTTTTGCATCATGCGGGGTGGGTATCCTCTTGTTTTCATGAGAAACAGTTGGGCCACTAAATAGAGATAATATCTGGTTAAAGAATGGGAATGGGGAAGTTATTATTTTTATCTTTATTTATCCTATGACATTATGTTGTGAATTGAATAGGATTATGCGTAATGAAAATCACGGTCATTGGGGGCCTTTGCTTGCGCAATTAAATGTTTCCCTGTATTTCTAGACCGTTCTGTGGATGGACACTCTGTGGAATGTGGAAATTGGTTAATCACGTAAAGTTGGCTGTTTAAAATCTGGAACCCTTGTGTGATCACCCAGGTTAAACAACATGGAATAATGAACATGTGGGTTTTTTTACTGGTGTGTGAATGGGAGGGGTGAATCTTGGGTCGTTACGAATAGAACAGGCAGCAGAGATTTGGTGAAATGTGGCACAAACCTTGTTTTGTGGGTTGTTGTGGATCGGGTGGGCATCGGGGCTACGATAAATGGTATTAAAAGGATAATTATGTACAGTTGGGTTGTGGTTATGGTGGTTGGAAGCGGGGATGAAGGGTTGGGTTTTAAGGTGGACAGATAGTGGGTTGTGAATAATAAACAAAAGTGGAAGAGTTAATGAATGGTGGGTCATGGTAATGGAAAAAGATTAATAATCAATGGGATGGTTGGCTGATAAGAAGGGACTTTGTTGTGTTTCTTATGTTTTCCTAACTTGATTTGTGGATGGCAGGGATATGTTTTATGAACGATCAATGTGGTTGGTTGTGGATAGTTCCCCAGTAGTAAAGGAACTAAATAAACTAATTCTGCTGAAACGTGAAAACCTAAATGGGGTTGGGGTTGTTTATTGTATGCATGCTTCATAGTAGTAGTGCTGAGGCACGTGCTCAATTTTTCTGTTTAAAATCCATAGGTTGGGCTGTGTGTTTATTATACATATATATATTTGTATCTTTTTTGTTTTATCGCACCCACCCATGTTGAGCACTTAGTGTCGAACACTCCCATTCCATGGGAGAGGGTGTTTCCCTTAGATACTAGCTCCTTCCTGCTCCTTATCCCCTAGGTTGTGATGGCTTGAGGCGACCTTACACCTAAGACACTTTGGGTAGGTTTGGATTGGGGTGGTTTTTAACCAAGACTCTTCGAGCGGGTTCTACTATTTCCTATGAATATTCGGGATGAGGCCCAGGTGTGTGCGGGCGGGATATGTGGTTGTGAGGCCCAGGTGTGTGCGGGCGGGATACGTGGTTGTGAAGCCTAGTTGTGTGCGGGTGGGATACATGGTTGTGAGGCCAAAGTGTGTGAGGGCGAGGAGAGTGTGGCAGCATCAGGACTTTCGCTGTTAGGAAGAGCAGCTAACTAAAGGGAAATGTTGAGGGGTACCCAATACTCTTGTTTCATATATACTACTACCTGTTGTGATTGTGATTTCGGTGAGTGTGGCTGGTGAGGATGGGTGGATAGAATTCCTTTATAGGTTTCTTCTGTTGTTCTCACTGGACATTAGGATGTCTCCCCAATTGTACACGAGAGCTTTAGGTTTCCCTACTGAGTATACTTGTATGCTCACCCTACGTTTACTTTCAGGTTTCCAAGAGGACTACCAGGACCATGCAGGACCCTACTAGTCGGACAGTTGGAGTTGTTGTTATTGTTTTACACTTGTTTCTTTTGGTATTGTACATTGAGCTTTCTTGTACTTGAACCTTGTTATAAAATTGTTTAAACATGCATGTGGGCTTGGTTTGGGTTTATTTCTATACACTTGTTCTTTTCCTTTTTGTTGGTTGACTTGTCCTATTTCACGATCTTAAAAACAATAAAAGGGTAATGCCTCCCATATTTGTGAAAACTCATACCTTTGGTGCTAGTCCCCAACCCGGGGCCTACTAGAGGCGGGACTCGGGGGTCATTATCTCCCTTTCACCATTCCCATCTCAGGAGGTGCATCTTTGGTGGGAGGGGGTTGTGACAAACACCCTCATAAGAATGAAGGGTAAGGTGTGTGATGGTGAAAAAATCTTGGGGTGGCTCAGATAACATCGCTCGGGTGGTAATCTCTATTAACATAAAATTCTCTCGTAGACGGTTCCGCTTGAGTTTAATGTGTTCAAGATTGGCTTTCGATTGGTCAAGAGAGAATCTCAATGATGCCACCTCCTTTCTGAACTCCAAAAAATGGGATTCATACGAGGCAAGTCTACTAGGTGAGGTTATCGCTTCCTTTTTCTGAGTAAATTGGATTTGTTAAAGCCCTATATTTATACTAATCATGTGATCACTGTTCAACAGCTATATTAGCAACGATCTCAATTCTTATCGGTATTTTAAAATCCATAACCATAAAACCAATGATGTTCACATTTTATATAACTATAATAAGACATTTAATTGGATCAAGAGGAATTTCTATTAATGAATGTTTGGGTCATTACAATCTTGCCCCCTTAAGAAATAAATCCCTCTAAATTTCCTTTTCCCACACTAAAACAGATGTTGGTTACTCTAATACGTCATTTCCTCTAATTCCCACATCGCTTCTTCAAACGTATAGTTTTTCCAAAACACCTTGACGAGGGACATTTTCTTATTTCGTAGTAATTTTCCTCTACGATCTAGGATCTTCATGGTTTCTCCTCATAAGAAAGATCATACTCTAGATGTGCTACCTCTAAAGAGATTACATGTGAAGGGTCTGGTTTGTACTTCTTTAAGATGGTTACATGAAATATATCATGTACAATAGACATGGAAGCTTTAATTGCTAGTCTATAGGCCACAAACCCAACATGATCAAGAATCATAAAGGGGTTAATGTACTTATGGATTAAATTCCCTTTATTTCCAAACCTCACGACCTTCTTCCATGTAGATATGAGTATAAATACCATGTATCCAACTTTAAACTCATTGTCTTGTTGACGGTTATTTTTATAACTCTAATGTCAACTCTGGGATGCCTTGATATGTTGTTGAATGGTTTTCACCTTCTCCACCATTTCTTTGACCATTTTTGGTCCTAGCATCTTATGCTGACCGACATCATCCCAACATGCTGGTGTTCTGCACTACTTCCCATAAAAAGCTTCATAAGGTTCCATTCGGATGCTCGAGTGGAACTGTTATTGTATGAGAATTCAACCACTGGAAGATGTTGATCCCATCCTCCTTTTAAGTCCATTGAGCATTCTCTCAACATGTCCTAATGTTTTTTGATAGTCGGTTCGGATTGGCCATCAGTTTTAGGATGATAAGACATACCGAAGTTCAACTCAGTATCCATATCATGTTGAAGTCTCTTCCAAAACATAGATGTGAATATTGGATCCCAATCGGATATAATAGATAGCGGTACCCCATTCATCCTTACCACATACTTGATATATATTTGTGCTAATTGATCTTATGAGAAATCATCCAGAATTTCAATGAAGTTTGTAGACTTTGTAAGACAATCCTCAACAACCAAGATTTCATTGTTTCTTCTGGATGTCTTTTGAAGTGCAGTGACAAAATCCACGGTGATGTTCTCACATTTCTATGCTGGTATGGGAAATTTTTGCATCATCCCCTTAGACTTCTCCCTCTCTGCCTTCACTTGCTAACACACCAGGCACTTTGATGTATACTCAATGATCTCCATTTTCATATTATCCCACCAATAATTCTATCAGAGATCTCGATACGTCTTTGTGTTTCCTATGCGAATTGAAAAATTTGAATTATGTGCATCATCTAAAAGTTACTTCTCTAGATCTGGACTGGATGAAACAAATAGACTTTTCCCAAATCTCACAAATCACTCTTCATTAACATGGAACTCCAAGGATTTCCCATTTTTTATAAATTCCACTTTCTTCTGAATTCCCACATCATCCTTTTGAGCATCCTTTAACCTTTCTGAAAGAGATGGTTGAGAAATCATTTTTGAAAAGATTGATGATGTTCCCTTATTTATGATTCCTATTTCCATCTTCATAAAATCTACGAAGATTGGATCCTTCTCAAATCTCATCAATGACAGAATCGTTTGGTCCTTTCTACTGGAGCATCTTCCACATTGTTTTCTTTCCTAGGTTGGTAATGGATTGAGCAGTCATTGTATTTTATCAGCTCTAACCATCTTCATTGGCGCATGTTCAACTCTTTCTGTGTGATTATATACTTTAGGATTTTGTGGTCCATATATATTTAAGACTTCTCCCCAAATATATAATGACATCAAATTTTTAATGATAAGATCACAGAATCCAACTCTAGATCTTGTGTTGGATAATTCTTCTCTTGAACATTAAATTTCCTTGAAGCATAAGCAATGAGTTTTTCATTTTTCATCAACACACAGCCCGTGCCCATCATCGAAGCATCACTGAATATCAAAATAAGTTCTCCACTTGTGGGTAAAGTGAGCATGTGCACAATGATAAGACTCCTTTTTAACTCCTTGAAGCTTTCTTCACTTTCATCACTCAAAGAAAACATTACTCCCTTACGAGTTAGCTTGGTAAGAGGGTTGGAAAATCATTAGAAATTTCTCACAAATAATCTATAATATACAGTTAACCCTAAGAAGCTATGGACATCTGTTACCAATGTTGACCTCGACCATCCCTCAATTGCATATTTTTTGGAGGGATCCACAGATATCCCATATCTTGTGGTGATATGGCCCAGGAATGAGACCTCCTTCAACTATAAGTCACACTATTTGTACTTTTCATAGATCTTATCCTTCTGCAAGGTCTCTAGTACATTTCATAGATGCTCCACATGATCCACCTTGGTTTTGGAGTATATCAAAATATCATATATAAAGACTACCACAAATTTGTCGAGGTAATACCTAAATACTCTATTCATCATGTCCATGATGATTTATGGAGCATTATTGAGTCTGAAAGGTATTACTTTGAATTCACAGTGCCCGTATCATGTACAAAAATCAGTCTTGGGGATATCTTCCTTCTTCAACCTTACTTAATTATATCCCGACCGTAAATCCACATTGGAAAATTATTGTGCTCCATGCAGTTGATCGAACAATTCATCGAACCATGGGAGAGGATAATTTTTCTTTATCGTAATTTTGTTAAGCTCACGATAATTGATGCAAAGGTGCATTGACCCATCTTTATTCTTGATGGAGGGGACTGGTGAACCCCAAGGTGAAACACTTGGGCGTATAAACCCTTTACCCAGATTATCCTATAGTCATTCCATCAGCTCCTCAAGCTTCACAACATCCATGATATACAAAATATTGGATATTGGAAACACCCCTGGTATAAGATCAATTAATAATTCAACATCTCTTATAGGAGGAAGACCGGGAAATTCCTTGGGAAACACTTCAGTGAATTCCCTCATAATAGGAATGTTTTCAAGGATGGTTTCCCCCTTAGACTCAATCATTTGAGCTAGGTAGGCGTGCTTATAGGGCAGTAATATCCACTCTTGAGATGATGGATCTAAAGAAGATTCGGCTTCCTCATTGCAATTGAATAGAATCGGGGGTCGATTCTCCACATGGAGAGTAATTTCCCTCTCTTACAAATTTATGTATGCTCTATATAAGGAAAGCCAATCCATGCCATGAATTTCATCAAATTCCACCAGAGTGAGTATGACGAGGTTCTATGGGAAATTAAATCCACAGATTATGACAAGGTAGGAGTTATATTCATGGGATTCAATGATTACCCCATTTTCGGTACACACAGCCATCTTTACTTCCATGATTTATGGTGGTGTTGGGATTGTTCTACTAAAATTTTGGGATATAGAAGAATGCGTAGAACCTGAATCAAAAAGTAAATTCACTATTCTTGAGTGAATAACTAGTGTACCTATCACCACTTCGCTGTAAGGGTTCACTTCTGTAGTTGTGATGGAAAAAGATCTCATTTGCTTCCTTGGAGGTTATTTGTTGCCTCAAAAAAACCTTGGATTAGGGAACTGATTTTCAAGATTCCATGGTTCTTTGGATTTTTAGCAATGAAAAAAGTGTTGAGGTTTGAACCAAGTGTTCCTCTCTTATGTTGCAGTATTATGTTTCTCTTGTTGGTAGTTAACATCATGGTACCCTTCTCTTCCACACCAAAATCATTTCCTCATCACCTTTAGGCAATTTCTGGGGTGCTTCTTTCCGCACCATTGGCGAGTGGGGTGTTGGATCTTATTAGCACCGTTGTATTTATCCATCGGACCGCCAACATTGAATTCCACCTTACACTTATTATCCCCATGATACCCCTAAGATTTTCTGATCTCCATTTCAACATTGAGGGTACATCGTACAATTTCTTAATAGTTCTCTAAGTCAAGGATCACTAGTGCTTTCCATAGGCTAGGTTTTAGCACACCAAAGAAGTGGTCAACATTGCATTCGGGTGTAAAAACAAAGCTGGAAGTGTATCGTGCAGGAATTGTGATGTTTTCCTCATACGCTCTGATAGATTCCTCATATTTTACCATGAGGTAAAGGAAGTCCCATTCCATCTTATGTCAGAGGGTGTTCAGAAGAGATTTATCAAAAAACATCTCCCGGTAATCCTTTCATTCTAATGCCTCGATCTCCTCCTCCGGATTCATATTTTTGATCAACGTAAACCATTGATCATCTTCACCCTCCATATGATAAGTAGTCAAGGGAACCTTCTCTTATTCAGAACATTGAAGGATGGAGAATATTTTTTCAAAAGAGTTGATCCACTATTCAACAATTGAGGGATCAAATGATCCATTAAAATTTGGAGGACTTTGTCTCATAAAGCTCTCGATAGAGACTTGTTATTTCTTAGGAGGGTTGAACGTTCCTCTTAACCCATGTTTCTATTAAAATCTTTAGTTAACTGAGATAGAAGATTGACAAAGTTCACGATTCCCGTTCCAATCGGATTGGGAATCTCATTAGCACAGTCATCACATTGATCTTCACATCGGTTGTTAGCCCATGTCATCTTATTACCGGTTGTTGGCTGGAATAAAACGAAATTTGAGGTAACACAAAAAGGGTAATCCAAGGAAAAAACTGATGACTTATAAGTAACTTTTATTTCCTTAACTTTTGAATCTGTATGCTTCAATATATTCTATTCATGATCTACTTTCTAACATATATTCCTAGGGGAATGTTTCTTATTTCCCTTAATAAGGGTTCATACTAAGCTTGTGAATTTACCAAAGAATATCCCCCGGGAGTGTCGTAACCAAGAGTGCAGCAAGACACGTTGTCATGCACCAGTTCTCATTCGACTCTAGCTCAAAGCGGTGTCATTGGGTTTTACCCCTAGGATACATTTATGCTAGAGCCGCCTTTACCTACTCATATCCAGACAGGGATGTATTTTATTGAAAAAAATCTTTCTCAATACTCCACAATACATCGGGATGTTTTTATTAAACTTATTCTTGTCTCTATGTCTTCACTAGGGTTTTCTAATTCTAATCCCAAAAATAACTAAACCCATCCTATGATACCAACTATAACAACCTGGTTCTTTATTACACACTAAAATATGATTTATTACATAAACATCACTAGATAGAACATAGAATATCGAGGGTTATAGTGAATTTGTGGCTTAGGATCATTACATAACAACTTAAAACATGAAATAAAATATCTTTATTGAAAAATTCATTTACATGACCACTACATTACCTCGTACTTAGCATTGCATGGGATAACCTGAGGACATACATAAGAAAAGGGTGATCTATAAAGCCGAGTAAGGGAATAAACATGGAATATCATGAGGAATACAATACATTTTAGACAATAGGAATATCAATGGAGCTCAAGAGAAGCATGAAAATAAAATCATGATAAATCATGATAATCATAATATGGAAATGTGGAAAAAACCCTTAACATGGAATTAGCATGATCTAGGGCTCATTACACATGGAGCATGAGTAAACCCTCATTGATCATGAATCATGAGTAAAACCATGTTTCACTTGAATTATCATGAGTCAACACCCATTGCACAAGATTTATCATGATACTATACTTTACCCAATGCATTGGAGTGCTATTAGGGCGCACCCTTCATAAACATTTCATTTCATGCATAAGTGTGCCACATGGATCATATAACATGGAATCAATCAAAATTATAAGTTATTACACGATTAATTAATTTGGAATAAATACATGAATGTACCATTAAATATGTATATGTGCATAAAGGCGAATACCCTTGATTGAGACATGTGTATGGTATTCACTACACAATGATCTTGGCTTGGAAAAACGTGGTGAAATTTCGGTAGCATAATGGTGTGACATAAGGAGTCATGAAAATGATTGATGAGAGAGAAAAGGGAGTATCATCATATTTACATGAAATGGAAAGTAAGGGGTTCATATAGATACATGCCCCAAAAATGTAATTGAATTTAGATTCATAATACAAAAGACTTACTTGGATGTAAAAGAGGAGAGAGAAATCCCTCACGGAATTTCGACATGGTAACAAGTGTAAATGGGAGAAATTAATGAGAGGGAAAAGGGTATCCCATTATCCAAACATAAATAGGGGAGTATGGTGGAGGTGATAAATCATACCTCAACATTTTTAATTGAAATCAAAAGTGCACAACAACTTAATGAGAATTGGAAAAAATGAGAAAGGAAGAAATCCCATATTTGGAAGTGTGATCCCAAAGGCTTGAGAGAGGATTGAGAGAGGATTAATGGGAGCTTGGGGAACCCTGGTAGGATTATAGAGAGAGGAGGGTAGGGATTGGTTTAACTCATAAGGCTTTGAGTGAAGAGTAAGTGGGAGCTTTGGTGTGTTTATATATGAAAGGAGAGGGAATTCATTATTATTTAGGTTTGGGACACCTCACATTAAACTAATCAAAACCACAAACCAGCCCATGATTTTTCCCATGGTTTTTGCCAAAGGGTAGTGTAAATAATATATTATAAGTCCAATGGACGAAATTCTTGAAATATTAGGGTTGCTTATGTGGAGGTGAGTCACACTCTCAAGGAAAACAATTTTAAATGACAAAATGTTTTATAAGTATTGGAGGGTCCACTAAAGCATTGTAAAATTTATCAAAATATACTAAAATCACATTATTTTAATTCTAAAACATATTCTTTCCGAACATAATGTTTATAGAATTTTATTATATCACTATTGGGTCATTATGTTGTTATAAAACACCTTTTATATTTAAATGGTATTAAATTTTTAACAAAAAATTTGACTGTCTCGGAAAATTATGAAAAATTCACCGTTGGACAATTTCGATATCCTGATACTAAAAATAATATTCATTTTATCTAAATTTTTTTCTAAATATGTGAATTTTTTCTTTTAAAATAAAAACTGACATTTATCGAAAATTCATGGGTTTTGACAAAAAAATCTTTCAAACATTATTATAAATTACATTTGCATTCATAAAATTATATGATCATTAATAAAAAGTAATTTACTAATAATAATATTTTAATAAGATATTATTAAATTCAAAAATCCATTAATTCATCAAAATATATTTCTTAGTTGAATCTTAACTCAAAATACTATTTGTTCTTCAAAAATTATTTACAAAGTAACATAATAAAATGAATGCATATTATTTATACAAAAATAATGTACATAGTCATAGTGATAGGGTCTTGTTACATAACCCCTTATAACACCCGCATAAGATCGAAGGGTAAGGTGTGCGATTGTAACAGACTCTTGGGGTGGATCAGATAACATTACTCGTGTGGTAATCTCTATTAACTTCCATTTCTCCCATAGTCATTTCCGCTCTAGTTTAACGTGTTAAATCTCGGCTTGGGATTGGCCAAGAGTGAATCCCAATGATGCCACCTCCTTTCCGAGCTTCGAAAAATGGACTTCGTATAGGGAAAGTATACTGGATGAGGCCTTTTCTTCCTTTGTCTGAGTATTTTGGATTTGTTAAAGACCTATATTTATACTAATCGTGTGATCATTATTCAATGGATATATTAGAAAGGTCATAATTCATTACGGTATTTTAAAATCAAGAAACATAAAACCAATGATGTTCACATTTTATATAACCATAAAACTATATTTAATTAGATCCAGAGGTATTTCCATTAATGAATGTTTGGGTCATTACAGAAACCCACATCGTAAAGATGAATACTAAAAGTTTCCTTAAAAGCGAATTTTGGGACCATAACGGTAACCCAAAGTAAAATAAAGTGGGTTTCCACAAAAGATAACATATATCCAGAGTAAATATTGGTCATAGAGGAAAAGTGTAAATATTTATAGAGAGTGATTAAAATCATAAATCAATACCAAGTTAATGATAAAATAAAATTTTAGGGCATCAATTTCATAAATATATGATGATTTAAAACTCCACCTGTTTAAAAAAAATATGTTATTAGGCTGCACATTTTCTTTTCATAATTATCCTAATGTTTAGTAATTTTTTAATTGACCAAAAATATAAGGAAATATACATAAATTACATATTTCTATAAAAAATAATTCTTTGTTTTTTCTTTTATCAATTTGAAATTTATCCTTTTATTCATGTAATGGATGTCCAAAAATTATCATTTATACTTGAAGTGCTAAAATACACTTTTAGCATATCTTAATCCTTATAAAAGAATAAATTGTAAATCTATTTATCTATAACTATTCATAAAAATCAATATGGTTAATATATTAATATCTTGTCAAAAAAGTTAACACTATTGTTTCATCATAAATAATTATTCATCAAAAACAATTATACACTAACTAGGGCATCAGGTGTGATAGTTGTAGGCGTGAAACCCTTATCATTCTTCTGTCATGGGTTCAAGACCTGCATCCTTGTAATAATTGATTGGTTTTCTCCCAATAAACAAGGTATCCATTTATAAAACAATACTAATATAATTTCCAAAATATTATCGACATCCTTAAAATATGGTTAATCACTAAAAAGCATTTTTAACTAGGGTATTCAATACAATACCAATACATAAATAATTCCATTGATGTTTAACTTAAACTTTTCATTAATGGATAACCTTATAACCCTTTATAAATATGAAAATCCCAAACCATAATATGACATTAATGAAACTAGATTAACTGTGATCCCCCATATATCACAAAGTACATCATGGTTGTCACATTCCAATCATGTGAATACCCTTGTGGTAAATTCTCTTGGAACATGGTAACGACCTAAATTACAATAAATACCTTTCAAAAAACTTGAATAATTCTTTATTCCATAGATTACTGGATATATTTCTTATATCCAATGAGTCTTAAACCTTATCCATGATAGCATAAACTACTTGTCAACATGTCCTTAATTAGTTCCAAGGTAATCATTTCCTTCAAATTTACTTATTCATATACCACATATCATTATACAAATAACATTCTCATAACATAAGGAATATATTAAGGGTTTCATTTCCCTTAGTTGTGTGTTTTCCGGAGACATCATCTTTAAATTATATCAATTTTCCATTCAATTGGAACCATTTAATGTGCACTTGTAAATCCATAGAGAAAAACATAAATATGTAAAATCCATATATAATTCACCTTTAATATAACATACTCCTTGAATCCAAACACATAAAAACATTTATTTATACAATTCATCTTGATTACATTAATAAGGATTCCTCATTCGATTATATAATACCTCTTTCTTTTCACATTTCATATGTAGTCTAATCATCATTCACAATGTAACCATTACTCACTCCACCTTATTAGTCCCTTTTAGGAGCTTTCATCGTGGTATATTGAGTTTCATAATGACCATTTACTCTATAATTAAAACACTTAACTTTTTATGATGTCTTATGAAGACCAATATTATCTTCTATTTCATTAATCAAAATTTTTATTTTTTCATTGCAGTCACATTCTTTGCCTCCTTTTTTCCACAATCAAAACATCTTCTTATTTCTCTACGTCGTTCACTTAGGTGATTGTTTCAATATTCTTGACAAATAGGAAACTAAAGAGTCTTTCTTCTATGGTGTCCATTACTCAAACTCTTAGCAAAATCCTTATTTCTATTCCTTGTTGTGTTAGAGAGTTGGTGAAGGTATATGTTTTTAATAATTTTCCATGAAAATAAATTAGGCATGATCACAAAATCTCTCACTTCATTGATTATCCGACTTGACTATTCATCAGAAAATCTTCCATTACATTTAATGTTAATGAAATTCCATCCATTTCCTACTATTGACTTGAACCAGAAGCATAGTGTGATAATAAGTTATCATAGAAAAACTACATAGTCATAAAAATATTTACTTATAGGATGTCTAAATAATTACACATTCCTAAAACTATGATACCCTAGGTTCATCCTTGGTTATTCATATCCAACATATGTTTAAATCCTTCATAATGGATCCTAAAGAATTTATGAATTCATAAAGTAAGTCCCCTAGAAGTGTCTAACCAAGTGTTCAATAAGGCCCATTTTCATGTACTACATTACCCCGAGTCAGGACTGAAACATCTTGGCAGAGTTGATACCCCTAAGTACATCTATGCTAGACCCACATCCACTTGTAGTATATGGACTATGTTTTATTTCTAGGGAAACACTTACTCTAACCTTTACCCAAATTCCATGAAATTTTCCAAAGTAGTAACTCTTCCTTAGACTTATCCTTGGATACATTCCTAGATATATCGTTAGAAATATACCTAGGGATCTCACTAAGGTGTTCGAATACTATTTTTCATTGTTTGGATAAATCGTTCCTTCGATACCAACTATAGTGAACCAATCTTGAAATACATGGATATTACATCATTTTAGATGAATATTCAGTATATACAAAAATACATGGCTGAGGACTTTAATAGTTTAGTGTCTTAGGAATCATAGAAACAAAATTTTTATCTTTGTGAAATATAATCAAAATCAACCAAAAAATATCCACCTTTAGTACAAATACCTAAAACCTTTTTCCAAAACCTGAGGAAAGGAATCACAAGAAAGGTGTGAGATAAAATGCTCAGTAATGGTAAATAAGGGAGACATGTAAGCATAATTATGAGAATAGGGGTATGAGAACATTATCAGGAAAATAGAAGATCATAACTAGCATATCAAATATCATATACATGAATCATGGAATAAAGTATGGCAGTTCATATGACATGGAGCATAATGAAATAAAGAACAATATCTATGAAAGAATAATATATTAATAAAACATGGAATTCTGGTATACACATAAGAACATATAATGATTTCTATAGTAGTCATGGCAATGTTGTTGTGACTACATTAGGGAAAAACATCCATTAATAATCCGGTTTCACACCCCATTCCAGCCTTGTATAACTGAACCGAGTTAACCCCACATTCTAGCCCGGTATTATTGAACAGAGTTCACACCTTCTTCTAGACCAGTATTTACTAAAACTGAGTTCATTTCCCATTCCAACCCTATAATACTAAACTGTGTTCATTTCTGGTTCCATCCATGTCTATATTACAAGATATAAATCATTACCCAGTGAATTTGTGGGATATATAGGTCTCAACCATCTCATAATAAAATTATACATACATGTGCCACACAATCCTAAACAAACATATCATAAATCTTGTATTGAAATAGGTATAATAAACATGTAATCATATCATAACCTAAAGAAAAAATTAGGTTTTATAATCATTTTATCATAAACATAACCCATGAAAAAGAAGCGAGTTTCAAAAGCATGTGACCCATGAATGAGTAACAGGTTTTATAAAGAGCATGAAATTAAGTTTAACCAATTCATATAGAGAATATTAATCGATCCTTTAGATATTTTTCAAAAAGGTCATGACTAACATCCAAATATTTCTTCATATATTGAAATTAATTTTAATGTATCTTTTAAAACATTTCTTACAGAAAATATCCTTTCTTATAAGAAAAATGATTTTTAATACATAAAACCATTCGAGAATTATTTTCAAAGAAAATACCTTTGAAATTTATAAATAAGACTTGAAATCATTTTGAAAAAAATTTCATTCAAAACATATAAATTAATATTCAAAAAAGTTTAGTAATATTTTTATTTGAAAAAGCTTTTAAATGTTATAAATAAACATTACAAACGCTTTGAAACCCATTTCAATGAAAATACAATGAAATTTTATAAACAATTCCTGAAAATTTTATGAAACCAATTTCATTGAAAATACGTTTAAAAAAATTAAACAAATCTCGATAACTTTTTGAAAACCATTTTCCTTGAAAATTTATAACAAAAGGTTGGAAATATTTTGAAAAATATATTTTTTGAAACAATATAAAAGGATATTGAAAACATTTGGCAGAAAATATTTTTGAAAAAAATTTAAAAACCAATTTCTAAAAAATTCTCCCTTTAAAAAAGGAAATAAATGTTCATATAAATGATGATAGGTAAATCCGTACAAGTCGTATAAGGTAAAACTAATTTTTCTTTTTCATATTAAAAAGGTTAGAAAATGACTTAAGCAGAAATATATAATATGATTCCTTTGAAAATAAGTAAAATAAAAAAGGGTAAAACTTTATTTCAATGTTCATAGGAGATTAAATTAATATTATCTGGAAAAAATGATTTTAAAGTATCATTGATTTATGACCGAATAAGAAGTAATGTTGGGATTTATTAAAAACACATTCATAACTATATTATGTACAAAAAACTGGAATAAATTGTACCAATATATGAATAAATAATTAATAACCATAGGAGAAGACAATTCGTAAATTTAATTGAGATATGGATCGTAATGTTTCATCAAAGGAAGTATAAACATAAAAAATCTTGAAAAGAGATAATATTGTCTAAATAAACTCTTTTAACATGGTAACACGGTTTAATAATCTCCATGTGAGAAAATTAAGTCTCAGGAAGATTAAAATATCCTTAAATGATTGAAATTAATTATATAATATTAAACCAGGGAGCGATTGCTTTGACCTCCCGATGCTTTCTCCCCACTGGTGACGATGACGGTCACGATGCCGGATCCTCCCCCTTGGTGAGGGAGGGGGATTTATTGTCCCATGAGAGATATCAGTCTTTCCAGCCTTTATCCAACCCCGAGTTCCTTCCTCCCTTCCCGAAGGCTTCAATTAACCCTAAGGTGCCTGACCTAATTGACGGAGCACTGAATCTTCCTCTATCATTATCTGAGTTCACGGAGTCTTCTGGCTTGCTGAATCTCACTCTGGTTTCTTGATTCAAGAATAGAATAACTTTGATGGATGACTTCGATTGCTTAGTTTTTGGATCGTGGGATTTTCGTGAATGTACGGTTCTGGGTTTACTGGATAGTAAGAAAATTATTATTAGATTTAAGTCCAAGACAAACCTCATTTAGGCTTGGGCGTGGGAACCACACATCTTTAAAGGTCATCATTTTATGCTTTTTTGTTAGTCTTTTGATCTACATATGAACCATTATTCATGTTTCATCGTTTTTTGGGTATGTTTTCCGAAATTACCTTTATCGTTTCAAAACCCTTCTGTTATTCACCTTTTGGGTAACATGGTAGGAAGATATCTTTGTTATAATTATTGCACAAAGGCGGTTTTCCATCTAGTAAATCCATGGATGTGTGTTGAAATGGATGCATCACGCGTTCCTTTTGATTATATTTGGATCACGATCGGTGAATATTATAGATATAAACAAAGGGTTATCTCTAAAAGTTGGATGGATTTTGGTGGTTTTTCAAGCGCTTGGGCCACCCGACTGATGTTTTCAGAGCGAGGGGGTCCTATTACAGTGGGAACGAGGCTAGGATGAGCTCTAAGGAGGGTATAAGGCACAATGAAATGGTAAAAGATTTGGAGGTGAGCCTGGAATGGGTGATAAAAGGGGTAACTGAAAGAGGGAGGGACTCTAAGTTGAACGTTTCAGCTGGGGAAGACCATACCTCTTATTCCAGTTTTATTGTCATTGAGGAAGATCAAACGATTGGAAATTCTAGCACTCCGGGTCCAGATAAGGTTGGAACGGATAAGAGATGCAGTTCTATGGAAGTGGTAACCACGACCAGACTGAAGGAGGCTAATGGTCAGGATCCCCTGGCTAAACATTTCATGGCATTGAATAACAGGTTTGATGTTCTTACAGAGAACAATGTGGTTGAGGGTATGGAATAGTAGTCCATTACAGGGGGTGAGGGAGATGTGGTGCTTGCAGAGAACAGGTAGGAGGACCACTTGGGGATGGAATAGGTTGCAGGTTATGTGGAAAAGAATGTTGAGCAGGGTCGTTCTGTGAATTTAGTTTGGAGTGATAAGACTCATGAGGTACTTCTTCTTGAGGGTAATGGGAAAGAGGTTTCTGCTATGGATGGGGAGGATTTTCCCCTGCAGGAGGGGTGAAGACCCCTGTTGGAATGCAATGCCATTGATCAAAGGCTGGACAATTTGGCTGGAAGTCATGAAGCTGGGTTGAAGGATCAGCCAGGGGTGGGAAAGGTGTTCTCTAGGGGATGGAATGAGAACTTGAGTACCCCTAACGGCCATTCATTTAGAGATATTATTTAAGATGGAAATCATAAGGGGTCTGCAGGTGTTAGACCTTTATCTGAAACCTCAACATGGAGGCCAAGAAAAGACTACTCATATCTCCCGAGTCCAACGCGTACAAGTTCTTCTACCAAGAAGAATAATCAGGTCCTCTTTGCAGTAAAAAAGGGTAGTGGGGATAAGAAGGCAGCATCAGTTATGAATAATCTAGACCTTCTTTGAAATCGGGTACAAAGTGCCAATTTCTGGTGAAATCCAGAATGGGAATCGACTATGGGAGAAGAAGAATCCTATATGGGATATGGGGAAGACTACGGTTCTTATAATATTTAAATTGTTTTTGTTTTATGTTGTGTGTTGTTCTGGTTATTTAGAACTTGTTTGGCGTTGTATGTTGGGTACCAGACACCCTTAAACAAGCTTTTATTATATTAAAAAAATGATTCGGTTTAATTATATAATATTTAAAATTGGATTATATACAACTCAAATATAATTTAGGTGCATGAAAAAGCAACAGTCTCAAAGAATGAAAATTGAGGCAAAAACAATTTCCCTTATTTGGTATCTTTTTAAACATATACCCCCTAATGAAAGGTTATAAAATAGATATGTGAGTGCCAATAAATTTATGTATAATATATATGGAATACAATCATGGGAATTAAAAACACCACACAAAAGGATAGAGTGGCGAATATAGCATGTATCTCATGGAAATAAAAAGTGAGATAAAATAATCTTACCTTGTGTCTTGACTCTTGTTGTACCCGTTCAGAATACCTGTATAATAAATATAAATTTATTATAAATATTTATAAATAAACATATTCTTACATATAATTCCATATATGGTTTGATTAGTACATTTTATTACATTCTTGTTAACCATCCTATGTTAAGGATTCATTTCGGTTAATATTCACTTTGTTTTCCATATGTGTCTTCATTTTTTATATTGTTGATCATTATACTTATATCACGATTCAAGAATATAAAGCATGATATCAATATCATATATATATATATATTATATGTGTATTTTAACAATTAATATAATTTTAATGGCTCTGATTTTCCCTATTTTATTTTTAGAAAGTTACTAGAAATATCTGAGACCAGGCGCTGAGACGAGGTGCGATTCGGAGACCTGGTGTGCCTGGAATGGTCCGTCGAAAAATGTTATGTTTTTAAATTTCATGTGAGAGAATTTTTCTTGAATAATGGTAATAACTATTAAATTAGTGCCTGGATCAGAAATCTGAGGGCACTGTTGCATTCAAGATGGCGGGTGTACCCTAGGAACGACTTAAATTTAGTCTGTGCGGGCTTGCAGCGAGAAAACCCAAAAATAGAATAACTATTAATAACATAAATATTTTATTTTATTTTATTTTTAATGTCATTATAATCAGGAATGGTGACTCAAATGAAAAATATGAGACCACTCTTGAGCTCATGGGTGTGTGATTTTTTATGGCAGAACCTCAAATTAGCTATCGCGGTCCAACTGTGGAAATTAGTTTTTGGGATGTGACTGTAAATAAAATAATTAGATAATGATTTTCTTATTTTTAAAACCTTATAACTTACAAATAGTAACTCGGATTGGAAATATGATAGTATTTTTGAGCTCTCTAGGGCGTTCTTTCATTAGGTGGGGCATAACCTTGATCAGTGTGGGTCGAGGGTAAAAGTTAATTTTTGGGCATTTTAAAGAAAAATAAAATAAACTTAAGAAATTTTATTTTATCCCAAAACATTTCTATGAAAATCAATGTCAAGGCAACTATTTCATTTTATAAATAAAACAGCATAATGACACTATAACTCATGTGTAACAGAAATGATATTTCATTTTATAATGGAATGAGAGTAACGACGGGGTGATTCATTGTAACAAAAATGACAAACATATTTCCTCCATTTAATTGTTTAACATAGATACAAGATCTTGGGAATGATCCTAGATTTTCTCTGAGGCTATAAAGGAGTGGCGTTGGAAAA
Organism: Viscum album; assembly: GCA_963277665.1. NCBI lineage: Eukaryota > Viridiplantae > Streptophyta > Magnoliopsida > Santalales > Viscaceae > Viscum > Viscum album. Next base: position 711,269,629 of record OY728163.1, on the reverse strand, counting down.
AAGTGAATGGTGATGAATGAAAAATCTCCAAAGGTTCCTTTCATCCCCTTCAAAGGATCTCATCATCGAAAAGAGTTGCTGATCCAGAATTGACAAACGGTGGTGGAGAGACTCCATTCTTCATCGAAGAGTGATCTGATTCCAGTCAGGGGTTGTTATTTTGATATATATTTTCCCTGTTCTTGATTTCTTATTGACTAATTTGGATCAACCATTGAATAGTTGGACCCACATATCCATATTTCTTGTGGGAGGTTTCGACTGTGGGATGATTTTGGGGGACATGAGTATTCTGTTTTTTTTTTCGCTATCATGATTCATTTAACGAATTGAATTGAGGATGGAATAAAGAAACGACCAAGGTTTGATCAATGTGTTGTTTTTTCCAATTTCTCCTTCACTTTGTTGTCTTTTATCATGGGATGATGAATGTTCAATCATTGTGCTACCATTTTGTGGCAAAAAAATCAGACATCATGGATCTGGGATAGACACAGCATGACGGAGGTGTGATGACGACAAGGATGATTGGATCAAGGTGGTGCAGGAGATATAGCACGCAAATAGTTTCACACTAGAAAGGGATTATGGCATGGTTATGAATACCCTAAAATGAAGATTGTGACAGGAGGACTCCGGAACAACTTCTCAATAGAACAATCAACCACTAGAGAGTGTCCAATGGCCCGTAGAAGGGCATGCTAGTGGTGGCAGGAGCCACGTCTACGTGGCTGCCCTTGAGGAAGAGGGAACGGTTTCGAGCTGCGGTGGGGTCAGGTAGACCCGCGGCTCATGCCACGGGTGGTATCTATGGCAGACTAAGCTGTCCACGAGGCCCAGATTGAACACGATATACCACTGTGTCTGGGTAGTTGAACTAGCTCGTGTTAGAGTGGGATGGGCGGGGTAGGCTGGCTTCACGGACCGGGCTGGATGCAGTTGGTTCGGGCTTGGTCGACCCAGTAGGTTGGACTCTGGTTGTGATGGACACGGGTTTGTTCAGGTTGGACACAGGCCAGGACAGGTTTGACCACGGTCAGGTCGGGTCGGAACCGGGTCAGGTCGGTCTGACCGGGTTGAACCAAACTCAAACCCGATTAGTGCCTTTTAAATATAATGGGCTTACATTTCAAACTTTATGTTCGATTGGTGATCAATTTGTGTCATTGAGATCCTCATGATGATTTGTTCCTCTTTGTATACACTAAGTGGACTTACGTGGGAGGTAAAATGCGACTGATGGCTTAATGAGTTGAATCTCTTGGAATCAAGCATGCTAGTAGTGGCTTTAATTTATCAAGTTGGCCTAATATATGAGAGTGTATGAGTGATCAAGTTAGCCCATGAGGTAAGTGGGTATAAGTGATCATATTATTCCAAGTGATCAGTGGGTATATGTGATTCTGTTGGACTAAGAGATGTGCAGGTCTAAGTGATCTGGTTGACCCTAGAGATGAGAAGTTGTATGTGATCCGGTTGAACCATGAGATTAGTTGTTATATTTGATCTGGTTGGATGAAGAGGTTAGCAGGTCTAAGTGATCTGGTTGACCCAAATGATGAGTTGGTCTATGTGATCAGACAGCCCTAATCACTCGTCAGGGATGAGGCTTCAATATTACAAGGTTTTATGCATTACAACTATTAGTCTTGCTTTAATTTCTTTAGATTATACCTACGTGAGGTGACTCTAGGGACTCTATTGACTTTACTTATTAGAGGGTACACATTGTGTACATAATTTTTTGTATGATTTGTGTATTTTTTTCGTATACCATGGTGGTTTGGGGTCCCTATTGAGTATTTATTTAGTCACCCATGCACGGGCTTCACTTGAACGTATTGTGTCTTGTACAGATGATTGAAACATTGATGGAGTCGTTGGTGGATTAGGGCTAGGAGGTGCTTAGAGTTACCCGATAGAAGATATGTTCTTCTACGACTTCAATAATCCTTTTCTATACCTAACCTTTGGGTAGGTTTTTTTGAGGAGGAGTTCCAAATATGTGTACTTTTACTTTTCTATTTCAGTTGGGCTTGTATTCTGGACCCGTTTACCTTCAGTTTTATACTATTGTACCTTGTGATTTTTTACTTAGTGCATTTACCTTTCAGCATTTGTGGCTGGGTGTTGTGAGCATCTGTACATGTACTTATGAAAATGGATCCCATTTGTTTGGAATATTCATACTTGGTGCAAGTCGCCATCCCCTGGCATATGAGAGGTGGGCTTGGGGTTGTCATGGCATGGGACCTAGGGAATGGGTGGTGACATAGTGGTATTAGATGATGTAGGTTCTATCATAAGAACCCAAAGTTTATGAGTTTGGTTTAAGGATATAGTCTTAAGTGTTTTGAGTTCGGTTTCCATGCCAGAGAATCCGGTGTTGTTGTGGTGGCAGATGTATCCATACACAATGACCCTGAATTCTGGTTTTTGACTTGGTTCATGAAAATACTAGTTTCATGGAGAAAAATGATGCTACATGAATCATATAAGAATGGTTTGAGTTTTCAATATATTTCTTGAGTCATCTCACCGATTATACTCTTTAGACAGTGGTACATCTTGTTTTAAGATGATTCCACGTTGACCGCCATCCTGGATTCCCCCGCATGATCACAAGGATGGTCTACAGGGTGACAAGATGGGTATGGGGGTTTGTACTAGAGACAACACCATTGGGTGTTGTACCATCTATAACAACACCTATAGAGTAACACATGGTACTCATAGTACCAACATATGAGATGCAAAGGATGAGCGCGCTTCACAAGTATTGGTGACAGTGACCCCTCAGGTTCTGAGGCCTGCCTGACTCATAGGTAGCGAAGGACTGGCTTGAGAAGGTGACCGAGTTTTCTGCCCAGTCATAATAACATTATATCAGATGGCAGTCCTGGAAGTGATCCTTCTACGAGGCTTGGTAGGGTGATGGTGGGGTTTAAATTACCCATTCTTATGATGAGTTAACTCTTCTAGGGATTGATCTTGAGAAACTTTCCCAGATAATGGACTCTCTCCATAAAATCTAAGTGTTATGCGTACCCAAGAGCTTCTATAGATTTGACATGACGAAATTCCAGTAGTAATGTATTAATTGAGGCGTACTGACCTTTCCAGGTACTCGATGAATACGATACAACCAGTGCTCTAGGGCTCATCCCACTGGGTTAGATTTGTTTAGGGAAATTTGATCCATAACTATTAATTTGTGCATTACTACTTATTCTAGGTTTCTAGAGAGAAACTTTTTGTTTGAAAGTCCTTTAGCTGAGAGGACATATCCAGTAGATGTTATTAGTGGGAAAGAAGAAATGCGATGTCTATCTCAGAGAATTGGATGTGTGATACATTACGAGAAGATTCCCAAAGATAGGGGATTTATAGGTTAGGGATCATAGGTTGGGTCCAATCGGCCTAGGAAGAGGTAATGCTTTTCGAAAGATGATAGGGGACATATCCCTAGAGATTTTCCAGCCCGTCGTGCATACAGTGAAATGGTGGATGGGCCACTAGGGAAGAGATAGTGATGGGAACAGATGAATCTGTAGGGCAGAAGACATGGTATACGAGTTAGGAGACCAATAGGAGGGGGAATACATTTCGACATGTTACAACCACCACCCAAATGTGGTCCACAATAGGCTTAGGGATCATGAGTATAATAGAAGGGAGTAACTGCATTCTGTCAAGTAATATTAACCAAGGGCTCCAGGATTTATTCTAGCTATGGTCTATGTCTACTCTTAGCTACTGTATTAATAGACATAGGTTCTAAGCATTCCTTCTTATCACGACTCTTGTTCAAGGCCTAGAGTTTTTGGTTAAACCATTTACATAACCCTTACATATGGAAATACCAATGGGAGGATACTAGATTATCACAATTATGCCAACGGTGTGATATGAAACTTTATGTGACAGTTTGGGTTGGAACCTCTTGGTGGAACCGTTGAGGCCTTGCAATGTTATTTTGGGTATGGAATGGTCATCCACAGTTCATGCTCAGATTGATTACTTTAGAAAAAAGGACATTGTTTGTCCAAAACATTGGAATAGGGTTTCCCTTACTTGTAGAAAAAGGAAACCTTGGTTGCATGGTATAAAATCATGCATTAGAGGGTGTAGCCAATCACTCTTGAGTCGGTTAGCCTTACACTCGTGGCAGTTCACGTTTTGAGTTTTTAGTTCCTAGAAGTAGTGGTAGAGTACAACGATGTCTTTCCAAGAAGATGTTTTCAGGTTTACCTCGCCACAGGGAGATGGAATTCTGCATCATTCTACACCTCGAGATGGCACCGATATAAGCATCTTTATATTAGGTGGATTTAGCAGAGCATCACGAGATGGGGGTGTATGTGTGTGACTTACAGAGGAAGGGCTTAGTAAGACCCATTATTCGAGGTTATGTGTGGATTATTGTAACGTTAACCAAGTGTCCTCAGAGTATGAGTATCCACTACTAAAGGGTCAATGAACACATAGATCAATTGAAAGGGGTATCCTTTCGATATGATGGAAAGGTTCCTGCATTCTTTGTATCAGTTAAGGCAGAGTTTGACAAGAACCACGATCATGAGTTTTCTAGAGGAAGGAGTCCAGTACGTAGTGTTCTGCAATGCATCACGGAACAGACTTGGTTATTTCATGATGCAAAGGAAAGTAGTAACTGCCTATGGATTGTGTTAGTTGAGACCGAATGAGTAGAACTATGCGACCCATGATCTTGAGGGGGAATTGGTAGTCTTCGCATTGATGATGTGTAGACACTACCTTATGGGTGAATGTTTTACCATCAACTCTAACAACATGATTCTCAAGTATATCATCTCTCATAAGGATTTTAATTTCATATTGAGACGATTGCTGGAGTTGTTGGAACCAAAGCTGTTCGTTTCTAATAATGGAGTTTGGTTTTTTTGTCAATATGCGCATGGATGACTAGGTGGTTTTCAAAGAATTAGGTCATACATTTGAGGCCAAAAGAAGTATTGAAGGTGGATGAATTTCCAAGTGTTTTCCAAATTTTTGGGCCTCAAGATTGGTAGTTTGGTGTTGGAAAACCAAAGGGTGTTCAGATAAAAGTAAATGGTATTTGGAATGAAAAAGAAAATTGTAAAAACAAGGGAATCGCATACCTTGAAACATAGACTGTGTACCATGTTCTAGGAATGGTTTGGGGATGCATTCCAGGAAGAGAGAGTGGTACGTGGAATAGTGTCCCTTGTGGTGCACGGAGCGGTGTGTGGAGCTATGCATAGAACTAAAAACAGTTCACAGCTACAATACGTCCTGAAGGCATGCATTACGCGTAATGCTGTAGGAATAAACAAAAAATGGTTCGCAGTGATGCTACGCAGTGAAGGCATGCAGTACAAAGAGTTTAGAAGGTTGCTAGGATTGTTCACATCGCGAAAATAGGATAGGTATGCAGTGGAGCCTAATAGTACGTGGATGGAGCTCTATTTTCAGTATTATTAATACCACATTGAAAATTTGGGTAAATCAAATTACCAAAATTTGTGGACTTACGTGCCTATTTAATGAACATTAATCCTATTTGTTGGTTAATGAGATTGAGTATTACAATTTCAGAAAGAAATTCGGTGAAGTCAAAAGTGGTACATGATGGAGGAGATGATACGTAGAGAGAATCATCCATATAATCAAAATAGTATAGGGAAGGGAGTGTGGATCTCATAGGTAGAACTCATAGTACGTGGCGGGGCAAGGCAGTACACAGAGAAGGATGGTACGCAGAGGAGTGGAGAAGTATGCGAAGCAGGGAAGTACACTAAGAAGTGCATATTGTGAAGGAGCTGGATGATATGTGAAGAAGCTAGAGGGTACACAAAAATAGCAGTGGTAAGCTGAAACATCAGCAATACATAGAACACCCAATGAAGAATAAAAATTGACCAAATAAGTTTGTGAAATTAATTTCCATAACATATCAGTGTACGGGGAAACAAATTACATATGTGGGTTATTATAGGACTTCAACGGAATATACATTTATAGTTGATGATGCATGATTTTAGGCTAAACCATTGAAGAGAACTTCTAGTTGATAAATTAAGTGATGATTCTTCCAACGTAGTAAGTAAGGGGGAGACAGCAGAAGTGATCTCAGGGATGTAGTGTGCTATCCATAAAACCTTGTAAAGGATGTGCATCTGGAACAGAGTGAATGTGATAAACACTTTTAAACCACAAAGTGTGAAGACTAGTGGTTTTGGTATTACCGGCACACTATTGGCGTATGCTCCTTGGAAGTAGCCCTTGGTGTAGAACCAAGTAAAATTGATGTGTCATTTCATTGCATGTGATTGTTTATTTTCTACGCATCCTCTTCAGACATGTTCAATGGGTTCCTACCAATTTGGTATCAAGATCCATCATTTTAAAAGAAGAATTCGACACCCTGATTCACCCCTCGCCACTCAGGGTGATTCCGGGTCCATTATGTGGTATCAAATGGTAAAGGTTTATTATGTTGAATTTGTCTTCTACGATCATGGAGAATCCAGTCAATGTTATGGGGTGTTCCCCTCTTCGATAGAAGTAATTTTCAAATATGGAAAAAAAGGATGTGATCTCACCTATGATCTCTTGATTTGGATGTCTTATTTTCTACTATACAGGGAATACAAGTCATTGATACTAAAAGACTTTTGATGATAGATATGAACAATAAATTGCTTGATACAGATGAAAATTTACAAGATGCTCTCACTACAACCCTTTCTGATCAGATTTATCTAAAGGTAGTGAGTTTCACATCTGCCAAGTCAATGTGGGATACAATGTAAAATATTTATGAAGGAGATAGAATAGTGCAGAAGAAAAAACATCAGGTTCTACACAATAGGTTTAATGATCTAAATATGAACCCTGATGAGAATGGAAAATCCTTTTTAAATCGAATTACTGATGTTAAAGGAGAAATATGATGTATGGGCGAATAAATCAAAGTCATTGACATAGTGAATATAATCATTAGTATACTTTCACCCCATTACAATAAAAATGTGTCATCCCTTGAGGAAAGAGATCCCTCAAACTCTCAGTGGATTATCTTCTACGAAATTATCAGCTTATGAAATGTGAATCAAACCAGAAGAAGCTACGATTCATGTGAGCAAAGAAATGGTATTCAAATTCATGGACAAACTAATGTTTCAGGAGATATCAATGATACAGATGATGAGGAAAATTAAACTCTTTCTCTCATTTCCAATGATCTCAAGAAGAGAAAAGTAAAATTTGATGTAAAACTGCCTATGGCTTGTTTTTGTTGTGGAAGAGTTGAGAACATTTCCTCTTAGTGCTCAAGAAAATTTGATGATGAAGAATGTGAAGTTGAAAACATGGAGAAGCCTCAGAAAAGATTCATCAAAAAGGGAAACTTAAAAAATTCCAAGAATGTACATAAGTAGAGTTTTGGTTGTAGGGTTTAATATGGTGATAATGAATTCTTTTAGGAATATGAACCGCAATTTAAGACTAGAAACCATGCCTCCTTAAAGGTTACCATTGAAAATTGAGGACCATTGACAGATAAAGCTAAAGATAATTTGTTGAATACTAATGTTGATCCCAAGTTGCAACCTAAGGACTATTTTGGTATACTTGAGATTAATTTTAAGATATGTAATAAGTGGAAAGAAATGGTAGAAGAATCATCATAGTATATTGATTAGCAGGAAGTAGAAATTGAACTACTCGAAGAACTTGTGAAAGTTCAGTCATAAATCCTTGAAAGCACTGACGATGTTGTGGAACTAAAACTCAGAATTTGATAATAATAAAAGTTCATCAATGAACTTAAATTAAGATTGGACGATAATTCCCAGACCGTTGAATGACTCGAAGAAGAAGTTGTTACTATGAGAAGTAAACTCAAAGGTGAATCAATTTCAAAAGAAGCAAAGAAGAAAATACAATATGCATGGTTCTAAGATGTTGAGATTCTAGATAGATAAAAACACAGTTCTTATGGATTTGGAAAGGTCTTGAGTGATCAAAGACCCCATATTCACGGTAAATAGTGTAATTGGTTGTGATGCCAAAACATCAAATGATATAAAAAAGTGAACCAGAATAAAGGCAGGATGAAAGTTTATCATGTAGAAAAGCAACTAGAAGTGAAAAGAAACCCTTAAATCATACTAAATTGAGAACTTAAGAGTATCCTAAAGTCTACAGAAATGATAGGTAGTCAAACTATTTTCCTAAGGAAGAAGACATGATGATAAATATAGTTAATAAGACATTTCATTTCATGAAGTTTCAGTTTTGTGCCTATCTATGCCATACCATGTCATACTACGAAGAAGGGGGGAGAAATATGAATGGGGAAGAGTTGGGAGTTCAAGAAAGGAGAAAATAATCATATCCTAATTCTTATAGAAGAAATAATTTCTCTGGATATTGTTTTCACTATTCTAAATTTTTCCATAATGATATGTATTGCAGGCAGATGTATTAGAAGAAAAAGTCTACATTGAACTACCTAGAAGGTTATTTCTTGGAAATGATGAACTAAAAGGTTGCAAATTATATAAATCTATCTATTGCCTGAAATAAGCACTATAGGCGTGGTACTCGCGAGTGGAGTCAAATCTGAGAAAGATTGAGTTTAAAAGAGGAGGAGTGGATCACAATCACTAGCTGAAAAATTAAAAAAAGGATCAATTCATGGTATTGGTATACATGGATGATATTATTTTCGGTGGAAGCACTCAGGGATCATTGGAGGAATTTTCCAATCACATGAAATCAGAATTTTAATTGTCCATGATTGGTGAACTCACATACTTTTTTGGGTTTTAGGTGATTCAGAATAAGGATTACACTTTATTTTCTCAGGAAATGTATTCCAGAGAGCTGCTAAAGAAATTCAATATGCATGATTCCAAACCAATGTTGACTCCTATTGTGGTTGGAACAATGCTCGGGAAGCATGATAATGAGACTTCTATGTATCCCACAAAGTAAATAAGAATCAGTGGAAGCCTACTGTACCTGACGATGACATGGCTATATATTGTCTTTACAACTTGGCTTGCAACCCACATTCAGAGTAATCTGAAGGAAGAACATATAGAGATGGTGAAATTAATCAAAAGATACATTCAAGTTATACATAATTATGGGATATACGTTGCTTCCGGAAGATGTAGTGAATTGTACCCTTTTTCTGATTCTGACTAGGATGGAGATGTAGTGGATAGAAAGTCTACCAATGGTTGATCATTCTATTTGGGAAGAAATGTGTGGGATGGTTAATTAAGAAACAATAATGTAATTCTCTTTGTATTGTCGAAGATGAATATATATCTGTAATTAAGGCTTGCACTCAGTTACTTTGGATGAAGCAACAACTGACTGACATAGGTGATGAGGTGAAACAACCAATGGTGATTTACTTTGATAGCAAGAGTGTAATTGATCATACAAAGAATCATGTTCATCATTCTTGAATGAAACATAATTAGATCAGATATCACTTCATCAAGGAAAAATTTGATAAATGAGTGATCAAAATGGACCATGTGGGAACTGATGATAATGTGGATGAAATTTTTATCAAGCCATTGTCATAGGCTGTGTTCGAGAAACATCAGTTGATCCTTGGTGTTCAGCCTCCTCCCAATGCATAAGGAGGTTATGAAATTCCCCTCTCCCCAACTGTTTTAACTATGCTAATCGGTTTGTGGAAGTGTTGCAGGTTTATGGGGGATATACGATCTAGGGGGAGTTTGTTATGAGCTCTACAATGTTTAAATAACCGTTTTTCGGTTTATTTCCACTGGGGGAGAATGGATAAAATCAATGGAGGAGAAAGATGTAGAAGGTTCATGTTTTGATCGTGGCTGGAATATCAGTGAATTTATCTGGAGATTTCCAATAAACCCAAAGGGGGAGATTGTGGGATCCAAGGCCGTTTGTTTCTAATAATGTAGTTTGGTTTGTGTTTTATTTCAATCTACACATGGATGTCTATGAAGTTTGCAAGGAATGAGGTCATACATTTGAGGCCAAAAGATGTATTTAAGGTGGAGAAGTTTCCCAGTGTTTTCCACATTTTTGATCCTCAAGATCGTGAGTTTGGTGTTGGAAAACAAAGGGTTTTCAGATAAGAGTTAATGGTATGAAAAACCACAAAGAAAATTTAAAAAATAAGGGAATATCATAAATCGCAACATGGAACAGGTACCATGTTCCAAGAATGGTTTGCAGCTGCATTCCAGTTAGAGGGAGTGGTATGCAGAATAGTGTGTGTTGCAGTGCGTGGAGTTGTGCACGTAGCGGTGCGTGAAACTGAAAACAGTTCACAGCTATGGTACGCAGTGAAGTCATGCGGTATGCGGAATGATAAAGGAAGAAATGAAAAATGGTTCACAGTGATGGTACGCAGTGAAGGCATGTACTACGCAGAGTACCGAGGTTTGAATGATTTTTGTTGTTTGCGAAATAGGAGTAGTATGCGGTGGAGCCTTACAGTACGCGGATGGAGTTCATTTTTCAGTAGTAGTAATCCCACGTTAAAATTTAGGGTAAATCAGATTACGAAAATATTTGAAGATATGTGCTTATTTAAGGAACAATAATCCTCTTTGTTGGTGGATGAGACTGAAGATTAAAATTTCGGGGTGAAATTAGGTAATGTCTGATGTGGTACGTGGTGGGGGAGACGGTACATGGAGAGAATCATCTGCGTAAGGAAAACAGTATGTGGAAGATAGTTTGGTTCACGCAGGTAGCCCTCGCAGTATGCGGCAAAGCAAGGTAGTATGCGGAGTAGGACGGTACGCAGAGGAGTATAGTAGTACATGGAGAAAGGTAGTACACTGAGAAGGGTAGTTCATGGAGGAGTTGGATGGTACATGGAGGAGTTGGATGATATGTGAAAACAGCAGCGGTATGCGAAAACAGAAGCAGTACGCAGAACACCCATGGAATCCTAAAAATTGCCCAAATCAGTTTGCAAAATTAATTTCCATAACATATCAGTGTACGTGAAAATAAATTATATCTTCGGGTGATTATAATACTTCAACAGAGTATCCATTTATAGCTTAGGATGCATGATTTGATGCTAAACCATTGAAGCAAACATCAAATCGTTAAACTAAGTGAAGATTCATCCAATGTAGTCAGCAAGGGGGAGTCAGCAAATGTGATCTGAGGTATGCAGTGTGCTATCCATGTATCCTTTTAAAGGCAATGCGCCTAGCACAGAGTGACTATGATAAACACTTGTAATCCAAAACTTGTGAAGCTTAGTGTTTTTGGTATGACTGACACATTGTTAGTGTACGCTCCTTGGACATAGCCCTTAGTTTTGAACCATGTAAAATTGATGTGTCATTTCTTATAATGTGATTGTATATTTTTTTCTCATCCTCTTGAGATAAGTTTAATAGGTTCCTACCAATTTGGTAACATGATCCCTCAATTAAAAAAGAAAAATTTGACACACTGATGCACCCCTGCACTCTCAGGGTGTTCCAGGGTCCTTCAAGAGCTCCTCCAGGACTATGACTTCAAAGTAGTCTATAATACATGAAAGTTAAATGTGGTAGCAGATTATCTCAGTAGAAGATCTATTTTTTTGTTGCTGAATGAGGAAATTGAGTAGTTGGCTTCATTACTGTTATCCTCTAGGGATATAGGTGATGCATCTTACCTCCAATCTGTGGTTTTTACCCTTCTATTCTTAATGTGAGTCAGGGAGACATAGGTCAATGATACTGAATATGATTCATTATGTGCATAGTTGCCCATAGGGAATGGATATTCCAAAGGTGGGGAGTAGTTCTTTCATTTCAGACGATGCATAGTAGTAGTGGTGGATTCCTAGAGAGACGAGATGAATCCGGATATGCATGTGGGTGTCACGGAGGAAACTAAGGATGAAGGAACAGGTTGAAACTGGTCTTACTTGTTGATATAAAAGTTGAGCGCTTGTCTAATCAGTTTTTTTGTTTTTCATTACACTGTTTCGAGACCCTATGCTTGGAATGGGTTTATCTTTTATTCCATAGGGTGCCATAAAAGGAGTGGGGAAGAATATCAATGGGCTTCGTGATGGGTTTAACATGTACATCTAGGGGACATGGTTCCAATTGGGTGATCATTGTCCAACTCACCATGTCGGTCACTTCTTAGATTTTCAAGAACAAAGTCCTATAGATATCTTGAGATACCTCTATGTGCAGTAGATACATACAGAACCTATCACACATCATTTACTGCGGTGATATGAACACGGGTGAAGAATTCAATTTTGGGGAGTTCTGATGGAGACCAAGGATGGATAGGAGAGGACCCTCTAGGGGTAATCAATTCCTCTAGTGCACATTCAGTGGCTGCACAGGAATCTCTTGTAGAGCACGTGGGATCATAAGGCTCAGGTTCATGCATGTACCCTCATCTATTTAGGAACCACTTGGTCTAGATTTAGGGTACATAAAACCATAAGGAGGGGATGATTTAATGACTCATATTTTTCTTGTTTTATTTTCAAAAGATTATATGAGAAAATACGAGACCAGGCGCTGATACGGCGTGCGATTCTGAGGCCCATTGTGCCTGAATTGTTCGGTCGAAAAATATTATGTTTTTTAATATCACACATGAGTATTTTTTTCTAAAATAGAGTAATAAATTTTAACTAGGTGTCTGGTTCAATAATCGGAGTCATCATTACATTTAGGATAACAGTTTTACCCTAGGACCAACTTAATTTTAGTCTGTGCGGGCCTCCAATGAGAAAACAGGGAAATGACATAACCGTAAATAAAAATATTATATAAAATTATTTTATTTTTAAATTCCTTATAACTCACAAATGGTGACTCGGATTAAAAATCTAAGACCACCATTGAGCTCTTGAGGGCATGATTTTGTTAGGTAGAGCCTAATTATGGCTGGATCAAGCCAACTGTGGAAAGTAGTTTTTGGTACGTGATTGTAAATAAAATAACTAAACAGAGATTATTTTACATTCAAATTATTATAACTCGTAAAAGTTTACATGAATTGGAAATCCGAGTGTGCCGTTGAGTTTGTGAGGGTGTTATTTTTTTGGTGGGGACTATCCTTGACCAACACTAATCGAGGGTAAATTTAATATTTGAGTGTTTTAATGAAATATAACATAAACTAAAAAAAATTATTTTATCAAAAAATGTTTCTCTGCAACGCAACATTGAGCCAGCTATTTCGTTTCATAAATGAAACAGCAAAATGATGCAACAACTCAGTGTAATAGAAACACAGAAACGAATTTCCTCCATTAAATTGTTTTATATATATACGAGATCGTGGGCCTGATCCGGGATTTTCGATAATGCTCTAGAAGAGTGGAGTTGGCAATTGAAAAATGGAGACGAATGATGTAACTCCAATAGTACATTCCTTCCTCTTCAAATGATCTAGTCATCGATGAGAGTTGTGGATCGAGAATTGACTATCAGAGGTGGAACAAATCCATTCTTCATCAATGATTGATCTGATTCTAGGTAGGGGTTGTAATTTTAATTTTTGTTTTCCCCAGTTCTTGATTTATAAACAATGAATGTGGATCAACTAACAAACAGGTTGACCCTCGACACTATATTTCTAGTAGGAGGTTTTGACTGTGGGATGATTATGGGTAAAATGAGTTTTCTATTTTGTTTCCACTATCGTGATCCTTATAATGGATCAGATCAAGGCTGGAATGAACAAACGGCCAAGGTTCTATCATCGAGATTCTTTTTTGCACTTTTCTCCCTTGCATTATTCCCATCCTTCAAAGGATGGAGAGCGGTCGATCGTTGCACAACCATTTCATAGTGAAACGATCTAGAATCATCATTCTGAGGTAGATGTGGAACGATGGAATTGTGATGATGATGGTGATGATTGGATCAAGGAAGTGTGGGAGATATCACATGCAAATAGATTCACACTGAAAAGGGATCGTGGATTGGTTTTGAATACCTGTAGAGGAAGATAATGACCATATCACTCTAGAACATCTTTCAAATCAATGAAAGAACCACTATAGTGAGTTTGATGGCTCGTAGAAGGGTCTGGTGGTGACTGCATACTGATTGGTGAAGGCGGATCACTGTGGCGGTGGCGGTAGCAACCCTGGGGAGGAGGCCAGTATTTGAAGCCACGTTGGGGTCAGCTGGACCCATGGCTAATGTAGTCGGTGGAATCTGAGGTGGGATGACCCAAAAACGAGGCGTAAAGCAGATGTGGCAGAACATCGTGTATTGGTGGTAGAACCAGCGCACATCCAAGGGGGCAGAGTGAGATCTTGCAGGCTGGCTCAAACCTGACAAACCAGGTCTGGTCAGATTAGTCCGGACAGGTCGGACCGACCCCTTATTACTAAAATAGGCATAACCTCCAAACCGTATGTCTTATTGGCGATCTGTTTGTGGAGTTGGGACCCTCATGAAGAGGCGGTCCATTTGGTTTACACTAATTAGAATTGTGTGAGAGTTAAAATGTTATCGATTGCTTGAGGATTAGAGTCTCTCCAAATCAATTATTCTATGAGAAGTTCTATGTGATCTGGTTGGCCCGAGATACGAGTGGGTATAAGTAATATTTTAGACCTATGCACTTATTAGTTATGAGTGCTTCAGATGTTAAAGGATTTAAGTATTATGAAAGCTTGTCTAAATTTCCATTATTTAGAGCATACCAGTGTGAGCTGACTCTAGTGACTCTCTTGATTGTACTTCTTAGAGGATACACTTCATGTACCTATTTGGTATTCTTCCTTTGGGTTTTTCTTTATGGTATACATTTGTTTTTTGGGATCCCTACTCAGTATTACATTACTCACCATTACACGGGATTCGCCTACATGTATCATGTCTTGTGCTGATGATTGGTGCTTTGATAGTGACATTGGTGGACTTGGGCCAGAGGGTTCTTAGAGTGATATGATAGATGAGATGTGATTCTGCAACTTTATACAGTTATTTCTTAACATACCCTTAAGGTAGGGTTATCTACTAAGGAGCTCCAGAGACTAGTAATTTTACTTTTCTTTTTCAGTTGAGCTTGTATTATAGACCCTTATTCCTTCATTTTTCTACTATTGTACCTTGTGTTTGTTTACATAGTGTATTCACCTTCCATCATTTATGGCTTGGAGTTGTGTGCGTGTGGACAGGTACTTAGGAAAATGCGTCACATTTTTTGGGATATTCCTACACGGCAGTAGTTACCATCCCCTGGCCTATGGGAGGTGGGCTTGGGGTAGTCATGACATAAGCCCTAGGGGATGGGTCCTAAAAATAACATATAAATAATAAATGGAAGACACTATACATTGAGATGGTATGTTGTACGTATGAATGAATGTTATTTCCATTTAATTGTTATGTTGAGAGAAAGAAAGTAAAATAAATATATGTATATATATATGTATATATATAAATATCATTATTATATTAGTTTAATTATATCATATATATTATATATATTTACTATATACATATTTAATACATTCCATGTAGTGTGTAAATGAATCATATCGCTTGGAGGGGGTCATAGTCCACACTTCATCAAATGAAATTATACTATTAACACCAAATAGAAAGTAAAAACGATATGTTTTCTAAAAATAATAAAAAATATTAATTAAATGATAAATATAATATATAAAATATATAAATATAGTTTCCATCATAATTTCCACCATGATATGTGGTAAGTAAAATAAAACAATCATTGTTTTGTGAGGTGGTAGTTCACGGTACATGTAAACAATATGTTCATTACCCCTTAGATAGAGGTTTGAGTAAGTTTAGGTAAGAACATTATCATAAAAACATTACATTATATTTAGGTTACTTTTTTATTTTATAAAATAATGGAATAAATAGAGTTTTCTGGGTGGAGAAGAAAAATAAAAAGAAGGACTTGAGAGAAGACGTTACGTCTTAACCAGGTAACTCCTTTTAGTTTGTGCCAATAGGATTCCTGGGATTGTCTTCTACCAGAGTGAAGGATTATAGGATGAAAATAGGGATGTTGGTAAGTTTATTGTTTAGGTATTGGCCGATCCTAAGAGGTTTGAGAGGTGTGATGATTTGGGGGAGGTGGTGGCCTTTTATAGGAAAGGAAGATGACTCACTTGGAATTTTTGAAAAGAAGTTAGGCGTACACTTATTATTACCAAAAATAAGAGAGAACAATATAATAAAATTAAATAATGGAAGGTTTATACAATAAATATGGACATAAAATTAGTTTTCTAAATTTTTATTGGTAATTTGGGATCCTAAGATTATGGTTTATTCCCTAATTAAGCTTAATTTGACCTTAATCTCTGTGAATAATTTTATTGACTTTTACTAATCATTTTTGGTAAAAAAATCGACATGATCTAATTAGAATCGAAAAATTATTGTAAATTTATTTATTTATATCATTTTTTCTAAATTCAATTCTGATATGTAATAGAATTAGTATAAATTCGAATTCTGTAGACGAGATGAAATTACTGGTTTTTTAAGTAGAAATATGTTCAATAGTTTGTTAGGTTTTTATATTCAATTTCAAAGTGAAACTGATTATATTAAACTAAATTGAATTAATAAATTTTTAATTGATCCAAATTTATCTTAAAATAAATTTATAATGTTATTTATGATTAATAAATATTTAAAAAAGGTGGTTTTTAAATAAAGATAGTATTTTTCACTATTCATCAAAAAAATTGAATTTTCTCATAAAAATCCCAAAAAATTACCCAGATAAAATTTCAATATTATAAATTAAAAAATAAAGTGTATTTTATCAAATTACATTTTTAAATGTTTCAAAAACTAATTCTATTATTAAAAGTCGTTCATTCGAGAAAACCATATTTTTAATCATAAAAGGACTTTAACATAAATCTTATATTTCATTACCAATATGTATTATCTATATAATAAAATTATAAATAATATTTGAAAATTATTTAACAGTATATATATAAAAAATATTAATATATTGTTTATAATTGTCTCTTTTAAATATTTATAATAATAAAATGATGTTTCACATAAACATTTTTGTTGTGTGTAGCATTTTCCAAGTCGTTTTTGTGTGTGCTGAAAGACGAGTCGGTACTGCCTGTAGCACAAGACATGTCGGTATTACATTTAGAACAATCCATTTCAATTTCATGTGAAATTAAAGTTTTACATCGTGTTTTGATATATATATATATATATATATATATATATAACTATTTCTAATGTTACATGAAATGAAAAATAACAAAAATAAAAATTTATTTAAAAAACAATAATTCAAAAAATCTCAGTGTCTTCTAATAATGGAATCCCTTATATCAATCTTGGCATGGTAAACTCTGAGTCCATGCCAGGTGTCTCACCTAGGGTACCGGGAATCAGAGGAGGCATGGAATTGACATCTTTCCAACAAGTCTATTCATGGTTTCCCCCCTAGGTAACTGATCTCACACATTTGTATAAATAAACTGCTTGGATAACCCATACATAGTTAACCAAGTATTTCTCCTAGTGCATCAAGTAGTATCATTCCTAGCATGGTCAGCGCAACCATGACATCCTTATGTCGGGACCCATGTTTTATCTCGTCTAGTAAGAAATCAAATCAATTCAACTGAAATCACAAGTCATCGCTAAGGCATAACATGAAAAAATAGATAATCAAGATATCCAATCATTTAATGCAACACAAATAATTATAGAATATATAAATAGAAAAAAGGCACTAAGAGTAAACACACATTAAAAAAATAAACAATCCCTAAATATAAATCAAATGGTATGGGATAAGCATAAATCATAAGCAATGAGGCATAAATAATTAGTGCAAGGAAGTAAACAACAATCCTTAAATATAAAGCACATGGTATGTAATAAGCATAAATCATATGTAATTAGGCATAATAATATGCATAAGGAAATATTTAACAATTCTTGATTATAAATCAAATGGTATAGGCATAAGCAATACGTGTGATTAATGAACCATAAGAATGAGGAAACTTTTAAAACACATAAGCATAAAGAATAAGGCATTACATTTGTATCATTCAACCAATTTAATCAAATTCATTTATTTCAATGATTCCAAGCATGGAAATATTCATAGGCATTATGTTTAAGGTCCTAACACATGACCAAGAATCCATATTATTTCAATTCAATAATGTATTTCATTTATTAAGGGTGAAACACACCCTCAATGGTGTTCAAACAATAAAGGGTCAATAGTGTTTAGACCCAAAGGAGGAACCGCACCCATCAATGTTGAAAGAGTCACGACGATCAACCAAAGGGTTTATTTTCTACTCACAAGGGTCATAGTAGACTTGGTAATGGGTTCAATTTTATATATTTGAAAAAAAGGCTTCTCCAGAAGATTTTGTTGTGAGGAACATCATCACACTATATGAAATTCAATTTATGTTTGTGAAGAAGATATAACATCTACCTTATAATATGAATTACACACACATCTCATATAGAATACATATTTGGTACAGTTTGAGAAAAATATGATAAATGGACGAACACCGTGAAAAAATAAAAAATTATGTCACGTGAATATAGTGAAAAAGAAGAAAAGATAAAACAATAAATGAGTTAAGGGAATGATGAGCTTTTTTAGATGAATATATATGGAATAACGGTACTCAATTCTAGAAATAGATGTAGGAGGTAAGGAAAAGACTTATTTAGGCTTGGGGATCCTCACTCAAGAGTGGGGAGTAGACTTCCACTTTAAATAAGTTAGGAGGAAGTAGCGTTAAATTTTTATGTTCAAATATGTTTTAAATTGTAAAATCACTCAAACAGATATGGTCACACATTTTGGCTGCATAGTTGGCTAAAACGTGTGCCAATCATGTGCTATGAAACTAATTAAGAACCCCCTCGCACAAGATGGTACAGAAAGATGCATGGCTATGCAGGACCTATCTCATAGTCAGATAAAACCTTGTGGAGCCTCCTAATAAACTATACCCTGCCATATGGTTCCCCATAAGGGACACACTATTTTATACATACTGTAAACCCTACCTAATCCCTCCTTAAAGCGGGATTTCAGGCCATGGTGGTCCTAAAACAAGATGGGACACATCTGGATCCATTTTGACTTAAACTAAATCTAAATACAACACATTGAAGCGTTAACACTATAATAATTTGATTACGAATATCAGTTTACATAAAATATTGTCCACTAAAGGAAAAAATTTAAATTTCTTTGGAATTTCATATGGTCTAGAAACATGGGATGCTACATTCCAAGACAATAATAGTTCCATAAAATAAAATTTTTAATAATAGGTAAAGGAACCAATATGTTTATGAAGCCCCTCTATTTATTAATAAATATATGAAATTATTAAACTCCATGTGACAAATTTTTCACAAGATTGTATTAATAAAATTAACCAATTATAAATTTATAATCCCAGGTGAATCGTGATCAGTGTCAAAAATAAAGGAATAATACAAAGTTTCAATATTTATTCAAGAGATGTAAATTAGGACTAGTTGTTTGAGGTTTAAATGTTTTTTCATTAAAAATTGTAAAACCATAATGAAATTTGAATTATATTGGAGAGATAAAAAGATTTTAATCTCCCTTATAATGTGTGAGGTGAAAAAGGGGGTAACACAAAAGATATTGGAACTCCACAAGATTAAATAGATGGTATTAAGTGGTATATTGTGTCTTCCAAGGTATGTATTAATGGATGAAGGAGGTTTGAATTTCGATGATAAATTATGGCCATTTTCAAAACATAGGTTCCATGAATATTATGCAGAGTATTTCACCTCTAGGACATGTTCTTGAGATGGTATACGATATTTTTATGGCCATGTACTATCACTATAGGGGATTCGATTCATATTTCATGAT
The DNA here is from genome assembly GCA_963277665.1 of Viscum album. Classification (NCBI taxonomy): domain Eukaryota; kingdom Viridiplantae; phylum Streptophyta; class Magnoliopsida; order Santalales; family Viscaceae; genus Viscum; species Viscum album. Next base: position 711,249,691 of record OY728163.1, on the reverse strand, counting down.
CTTTAGACTAGAATATGTGCTCTAGATAGTTGGTGAGATATTTTCTTTCATGCATCATCACTTTATGAGAAATATTTCGGAAGTGATCAATGGATGTTGTTCCAAATCAAGGGGACATAGTCTGTGTTGATGGAGGATCATGATTCGTTGGATGAATTACAAAAAACTTATTTTTATGACTTCTTTATATTTTTTTCTGGATGAATCCTGATAAATAGATAGAATGAATTCAAGGTACTTGGGGAAATGTAAATTCTAACTAGAGGAGTGGCATAAGAATATAGTCCAACCATTCTCTAGGAAGAAATTTATTATTCTCAATGGTTGCTGATTTTAAAGTTTCATAGTTTTTACCAAAAGTGGAAAATGTTTTAAGGTCATATAAAATATAAAATATGTTATTCCAGTTTTTTTAACAAATCATGACCATTTGGTATACATCATAATGTCATGTACATAGTACCATATGTACAATGATTAAATTCATGATGCTTTGGATGTTGGGTGTGAGACATTCGCACTAGTTGTAGTAGAGTAAACCGGATTTGAAAAAGACTGAAAATTGTCGAATCCTTATATATACATTCTCATAATTGAGGGAAGAGTTTTCTTCTAGGCCCGAGATAGGTGTCTGACTATCTATATGTATCCTAGTTATGTGAATCTTACCACATGTAGGTCTGATATGTTTTTCCATAAGGGAGCAATAGTATATGGGTGATAAACTCTAGAGGAAATACTAATGTATCAAGAAGTTTTAAGTGATGTAATATGGATAAAACTATATAGTATTTCCTCATTCATAAGTTATTTTGAACACCTAGTTTAACATTACATGGTGAGAGAAAAAAGGAAGATATATCAATCATGTTTGTAAGGGAATCAATCGAAACACCCTAAGAACATTGGGGACATGATCTATATGGTAAATAATGGTAATTGGACTTCAACTAACATTACATGGGAGAGAATATAAAAAACATTCCTGAGCCGGAATGAAAAAGAGAACCCTAAAAGTATCTGTAGAATGGGTGGGCTAATTATTCATGACACTACAAGACCAATTTAGCTTACATATATCAAAAAAGATTCAAAAATCCAGCATTAATGTTTTTAAAAACCCCTTATGAAATGGGGAGAGGGTGAATGTAAATGGTGACTATAAAAATTAAAATCTAAAGGTAGGGGGGACATGTCAAAGGACCACCATAGATGAAATTATAAAAATTTGAAACAACGTGAAATCATTCAATATTTCAGTGAATATTGTTTCTATTCAGTTAGAGACCACATTCAACATACTACAATGATGCATCTAACAGGTATTGTTAAATTTTATAGAATAATACTATTATAAACTTATATGTTCCTAAAATTAACTATTTATGAGGGTGTAGTAAATTGGAAATATGACGTCGATCCAATAGAAAATGTGGAACACATTCCTATAATAATTTATCAATGTTTAGGGCACTCCAATTTTAGTTTTATTTTTTAAACACTATAAATTAAACAAATTTAATAAATTAATTCAAATAGGAAAACAAAAGAGTTGGTAACTAGTTTCCATTGATGATTTACTAAATAAATTAACTTGACTTTTCTTGCATGAATAATCATATTAAATAGATGTGGACCCATTAAGTTTTATTGATATGAGAAATGATCAATCCTAATAAATCTACCATAGCATCCAAATTGATCATGGTATAACAAATTAAAATAATTGATACACATTAATATAATATATACAAAAGTAGAAGAATATTAAATTCAAAGGACATGAATAAATTATCTCAATAATGTTGGTGTTCGTTCATTATTGAAAGAATTTATTCCAAGAATCAATTTTGAATAAACAAATTTTCATGCATAACATTATTCAATTAATTAAAAAATCATATGAGTGAAGAAAATCAATAATTGGGGCACACAACCCCTTTAACCAATTCCACTCTCCCCCGTGGGGTTTATATAATCATCATAATGTGGTCATCACTAATGAATAAACCAATACTAATAGTGGATATATTAGAAATTTAATGAGAAAGGGAATGAATAAAAGATAGATATCAAAATTAAAATGAATTTAATTAATTTTAACATCAAATAATGTAATGTAAAATAAAAATATGAATAGAAAACCTTATCCACAAATAACACTAGGTTGGAACCCTAAAGGCATCCTCCTAGTTTCCAATTACCCATTCCTATAATTTCCCTATGTCTTTCCAAAACCTGTATATATATAATACATTAATTCATCCTTGGATTATCCAAAGTTAATAATAGTGTTTAATGGTGAGTAAACTCAAAAGATATAGCTCCCTTCGAATGATACATCAAGAGTGTGACTGGGGTTCTTTCTAGAATATTACACATTGTTTAATACATCCGTACAATGAATTTTATAGGAAAATTAGGTTTTTCATATCATTTACTTTATATTTTACACAACTTGTATACTTTCAACATTAGAAACATGATTAAAGTTGTGAATTATGTACTTCCATCATTAAAAGCCTTGTTGTTGCTCTGATTCATCAGTTATGAGACTCTTGAAAATCATGTTGTAATCCAACATCATGGGAAACCTTCATTAAAAAGGAATATTAATATCTTTGGTTTCATTCATCAATCCTAGCTACATCATCAATTTCCAATAGGACTCAATGCCATGAAGCGGTTCAGTGTGGTGTGACTTTTTTTTCTTGAATGTCCATGTATTACCATTAATTTTTTTCACATGTCGGTCCTAAAATAAGAATACATAAAACAATAATATTAGGAATGAATCTCATATTAAATTAGTCAATATTAAATTAAAATAAATATAAAAACACATTAATTAATAGATAAAAAATAAAGATATTATGAAACTAATTTTTTCTCAATATTATTTGGTGAAATGTTCTCTAAATAAAAAGATAGCCAAATTTTACCATATAGCTCCACCATAAGAGATACTATTCAAAAGTGAATAAATAATAAGGGATGTATAATCACTCTAATGTTACACTATCTTTTAGTAATTTTACGGATTTAGTGTTTGAGGGTTATAACATGTTGATACTAGGAAAGGAAAAAAAAAAGAAAGGCTCAATCATGCCATATGGAATCTAAACATCTCCCTGATGGTGTAGGGGGTAATTTCATCAAACATAGACTAGTAAGGTTGATGATCAATATTTAACTGGTAAAATATAAATCAATACATTTATTAGGAAACTCAAAGCAAAAATAGCAGACCCCGAGGGTAAAAGGCATACACTGTAATGTCATAATACATGGACTGTAGTGGGGTTGGGGGAGTGGGGTTAAATCCCAACATATTGTACAACATTAATTTATATAATACATCAAATTATTATTAAATAAGGTTTTGAGATCCATTAAAGGATAATTATGAACAAAAACAAGGTAGAGGTGATGATAATTTTTTTATTTGGGATTATATAGAGAATCCATACGTCACTAAATTTTCCATGATGTTGAAACACACATAGTTATTAAAGGTGATGTGGTAGGATACCAACACAAAAAGGTTAACATGGAATTTTTTATCTAAGTCATTCAATAAAGGGGGATGGAAGAAAATGAGTTCTTCGGTGAAAAGAGAAGAAAAAACTAAAAAGAATTTTTAAAGCCTTATCACAATAAGTAATAAGGTTATGGGAAGAGAGCCCATTGTTGGTTCCATAGTGGTGATTAAATATGTCACTATGTATCATCTGGTATTATAATAAATCCAAACATATTTTTTAAAGACATAACGGTGGGGCACCACTAGTGAAATGACAGAATCCTCTAAGTCAATGATCTTGAATACCACATAGTTTTACAGCATGTAATATGTACTATTTATCATTGTCAAATGTATAACGTGGGGACATAAAATGGGTGAGGTATTTTTTTCACATGAATGATAAAAGAGAGTGCTGCTCAAATATCTTCATGAGAAAATACAAAGATTTTATGGTCATGATGCTTGGAAAAGGGTTCTTCTTATTTAAGGACAGAAGCCATGAACTTGGATAGTGATATTGTATGTGAGGGGTATAGGGAAAAGGAAATACCATTACATATGAAAACCCATTTGATACATGTAAAATCATGAGAAAGTATGTACACTTTTTAATGTCATGGTGTATGGTCCAAAGAGTGTTGAAAATGAGTTCTCGACTCATTAATAGTGAAACATACCAATTTTGAATAATGGGAAAAATGGGTCAGTTCAATATAATATACATCTAGGATTAATTCACATAGTATAATGTCATAAATATTAGTCCTCGTGTTCTAGAAGTTTAATATCTTGGATTAAATATCATGGAGGTGAGGCCTTAAATCTAGCTATATAATAGAAAAACTGATGTGAAGGGAAGTCTAAGGGGACCTAGATGGATATTTATTGAAATATATCATTACACGGACATACGTGTGCATGTTTTTTGGTCTTTATGGAAATAAGAGTGAATACTATGAAGTTTAAATTCATTCTATGAATATTATAATGGGGTGAAATCCTATAATGATGGGGTGAATTAATCGTTTTGGTAAAAAATTTCATGGGACTCTAAAGGCCACATGAACAATGATCTGTATTTAAAAAAATAAGTAGAAAAAGGAAACCCTGTCCACTGAAGAATACACATAAGGGTAGAAGATTTGGTAATAGAATAATATATTGACTATTGGAATTATGCTGACAAATGGGAGGCTAATTTGAGTAATACTTCAATAGACCAACTTGAATTATTTATATGATAAAGTTACTAAGTGGGGAAATTATGGGGAATTGTATACCCCCAGAACAAATGGTATGAGGTTGACATCAATTATGGAATCTAGGTTCTAAATCACAAAGGGATAATACAAGCCAATTGGGGATGAATAATGAACATATTGGTTAAGTAGGTCCCATTAATACAAAATCATGGATTATGTGGGAAATTTTCTAATCGTCTATTGATCATTTAAAGTATAAGGGAACATTCACTTATCCATATAGGTCATTTAATGAATATTCCATGAATGGGAGGAAAAACAATTTATCCCATGAACCTTCATTATAGAGGATCCCATTTCGACATGGATGATGATGAGGATCCTAATCGAGGGAGACCCAACATGCGAAGGTGAAAAAAATATAAAGTTGAAGATGAGTTAAACATTATAAGTGTTATTTCACTAAGACTATGAAAATTTCTGAGATCTATAATCATAATATGTGGATAAACTAATCTATTAAGAAATTAATAATTATGATGACATGTTTAGGAATAAAACCCAACAGAATAACACAAGTCACTTAGATAGAGTGATGATAATGAGATTCCTGTGAAAATATTATTGGATGATTAGTACATTATTAGAGATCCAAGTATCACAATGTATCCCAAGAATTTGGAATCAAGACACAAGTATTTATAAAAGGAGGTGAATTCTGATATTGTCTATTAGAAGAAGGGGATATCCTTTCAAGTATGGGAAATGAGTGAATGTTTTCTATGACATCACATAAAATAATTAAATATTTAGTACCAGATCATAGAGCACGAAATAATGGTTAGTGTAGTTTATCATCTTACATATAGGATAATGATCATGCTAGTTATCTCATGTGGTGAGGAAGAAATGGTTATAAAGATTAATGTTATGATGGTTTTATTTTGTTCACATAGTGTAACTCTATATGGTAATAACTGAATGGGGTGTCTTAGAGGTTATGGTTTTATAAAACTGATGGAATATTATGGATGATATGGCTTATAAGAAACAAAATCATAAGGAAAAATGAAATTAATGAAGAACCATTGAACCCTATATATTGAAGACATCGTTGACATGAAAATTTATATAGTTTAAGTACATGATAGATGGACCATTGGGGTTTCTAATAATATATAGTATTATAGTGTAGAATGTGATGGTTGGATGATCAAGAATACTATATACATTAAAACCCTATATAAATAAAGGACCGAGGGAATAAATAAGATATTTTCTAGTGTATGTAATCCATGAAAGATGTGGTGTACATAGATCTATATACAGAGGAGGTAAAAATAGTCTACATTTATCTTGTTTGTACTAAAACCATGTATTTTATTATTATATGATAAAGAAGTGAGATATTTTTTCTATATTTTAATGTTTTAAATTTTTTAGAATTTATTAATATAGACCACCTGTCATAGTGTTGAAAACAATGATGTAAATTTTAAATTATAAGGACATAATGAGAATCTATAAGGGTAAAAGGTGGAGAATAATATACTGTAAATCATTTTCAAACCAAAGGGATCAGTAAGAATAGATATAATTTGATAGTTTTTAACAATGAAAATTTCTATTTTTTACCTTTTCCATTGACACTATAGAATTTTCCAATGTCTCTTAGGGTGATATGGAAATTAAAGGTCTATTTCTCTTCAAGTCTTCCCTCTGGGTTTTTTGCGATAAAATAATTCATTTCCCCTTCCAAGTGTATTTTATAGTCATGCCTATTGAAAATTTGGGTCTAGTGTTCATGCCCTCATAGCTTCAAGTAATGTTGGAACTATGAGTTTAACATCATATAATATAGATAAAAGGACGCTACTACTTTTGGGTTTGAATGCATAGACTAATGGTGTTCAATGGATGATCATATGACATGAAGAATAGCCTATGAACAGAATAAATGAAAAGAAAAACATATCATGAACCATATATGTAAAGACCCGTAAAATTCAAGGGAAATTGTTTCTTAATTTTCTTTAGAATTTTACAAGAGCGCGGTTTCTGACGGCACCTGATTCCGAGGCCCGGAGTGCCCGGAATTAATTTCCGAAGTTTGGCTCGGGTACGTTCAGTAAACGAACGAGCGGGAATTCCTAACTTTTGATCCGGTGCTCGGAATTGAAATCCGAGGGCACCGATGAACTCGCAGTGCCGATATTCGCTTAAAGAGACCTTTTCGGGAGTTGCGTTTGTTGCGGGTTGAAAGTTAGTTTTAGGGGTTTTTAGTTTGAGTTAAATAAAATTGTGTAGAACAATTTTATTTTTAACTTGTTAAAACCTATCAAAGGAGGATGGGAGTGGGACCCACACCCACTTAACCTCCCTTGGGAGGATTAAGTGTGGTGGGGCCCACACGAGCCCCTAAACCTTTCAAATTCTCCCAACTCCCTTAACGCCTCATTTAATGGCTTAAGTTACTTAATTAATTATGGGAGTTAAACCTTTTTGAATTTCAAACTTTTGAAATTCTTGTGTGTTTTGTAAAAATAAAATAAGATGTTATCTTATTTTATTATGGGTTGTTTTTTTGTCTCCTGGAGAGCTTTTGAGAGCTTCTTCTTCATCTTCAAGCTCTGACGAAGAACGAAGAACGCCCAAACTCCGACGAAGAACGACGCCTCTCTTCTTCGTCCTCGGTGTCAACAAGAGGGAACGCCGCTTCCTCCTCGGACCTTCTTCGTCGGCATACGATGATTCTCCAACGACGTATCTGTTCGGGCATATCTCTTCGTCAACGGATTTGACGAACGACGACCGCGACGCCCGACCACCGCGACGTTGTCTTCCGAGGGACGTTGTCAAATCCTCGAACCTTATACCCGAGGTAGGGGTTGTCGAATTCTTTTTGGTTTCCTATTTTATTCTTGATCGTGATTTTTAGCAAGACTAACGTGTGACTTGAATTATTTTTAAGTTGCGTTATTATTTTAACGTGAGGGGGGCCGGACCGCACGAACACGGCCGAACCCCCCTCCATCGTTCTTGTTTAATTATTTTGCGGAAGAAATCAAGTGGCGTGGTGCCGTCGCACCACGCGGATGATCGTGCAAATATTTTACGTGGCGCCGTCGCGCCACGCCGAGGTAGAACCTTCAAGAACGCGACGCCGTCGCGCCGCGTTGAAAAGAATCAAGGCACGGAGAAAGGGGCGCGGTTCCGTCGCACCGCGCCGGACGACAAACACCGCAGCCGGTTCCGGGCCGCGGCGGGACGAGGAGACCGCGGCCGGTTCCGGGCCGCGGCGGAAGAGAAGACCGGCGGCCGGGCCGCCGGCGTCGGAAGCCGAAGGGGGGACCGGAAATTTCCGGTCCCGTTGGAGAAAACCGGCCGGCCAGCTGGCCGGCCGGAAGTCATTAAAACCGGGGGAATTAATCCCCCGGCCGTAATAATAAAACCCCCCTCTTTAAGAGAGGGGGGCGGTTCTTTGATGAGAGGGGGGGGGGGGGGCAGCCGGCCCCCCCGGTTCGTTTCCAGCAAGCCCCCCCACGTGTGGGGGGCGTTTTTATTTTTTTGGGCGCGGCATATAGCCGCGCCGTCCATGAAGAAGCGGGGGATGAGCCCCCCGCGTTCCACCCTCGTGCGGCGCCAGGCGACCACCGCCGCGGGCGGCCGCCGCCGCCGCCGTGCCGCCCCAGGGGGGGGGGGGGTCGGGCCGGGTCGGCCCGGACCCGGACCCCCCCGTTTCGAACCAGATTTGGTTTTTGGCCCATAACATGAGCCTCGGACCTCCTAATGACGAACCGTCTGCGGCAACGCGATCCTTGGATTGAGACGGTCGTTTCGGTATATCGCACTCAAGGTTTCGGGTTACTTTGAGTTCGGCCGGGTTGGTTCGTTCACGAAACCAACCGGACCTTCGGAGCAGAAACGCTCATATCTTGAGCTACGGACGTCCGATTGACGCGCCGTCGGTCGCGTTGTGTTCCTCTTAGTGAGACGGATATTTTGGCATACTCCGCCCGATGTTTGGACGCAGGTGGAGTACGGTCGGGTTGGTTTTGCCTTAGAAACCAACCGGGCCCCGGAGACGAAAATGCCAATAACTCTCAGACCGGGCGTCCGATCGACGCGCCGTCTGTTGCGTTGAGTTCCTGTTGACGATACGGAACTTTTGGATACATCAACTTCGGTCTTCATGACAGTTGATGTATCAGCCTCTCGGCTCGTGGAGCGGACCCTCCGAACGAGCTTGCTGTGTGCGGGAACCCTAGTGCTGGCTGCGACTGTTCTACTGCTACGACTGCTACTGTGACTGCGACGACGACAGTACAGAGATCCTGTGTGGATTCGACGACGACAGTACAGAGATCCTGTGTGGATTCGACGACGATGACTACAGCACTCAGCGATCCTACGTGGATCAGTGCTACAGGTCCTGTGTGGGCCCGATCCTGTGTGGGTCCTTGCGCTCAGCGGTTCTGTGTGAGCCAGCGCCTACAGGTCCTGTGTGGGCCCAATCCTGTGTGGGTCATTGCGGGGGTTAGTTACCTATCGATCTTTCGTGGGTCCGACAACTTAGATGGATCAGTGATCATCTTTATCGTCCTTGAAGAAGTATACCTGTGTGAGCTGAATCCTGTTGCTTTCCTGTGTGGATTGTGTTGTGCAATCCTGTGTGGATTATGTATTGCTTTCCTATGTGGAATACGTATACTTTCCTGCGTGGACTGAGATGTACTTGGGCTCGGAGGTTGGAGCGTATTTGAATTGATGACATAGGTATATGTATGGGAATATACCGAAGCAGTGTCGTTTGTTACTTCGTGATTGTACTTTTTCTTCGTGGTTTATCCTTTGTGGATTTGAGAGACCTTCAGGGGTCTCGGGGTCCCTACTGAGTAGCTTATACTCACCCCTGCACAGGCTTTGCCCGCACTACGTTGTGTTGGTTGCAGACGACGGATAGCGTTGACCTTAGCTGAGGCTTGCAGAGCGGGACGGTACCCGAAGGTGGACCACTGGGCGGGACGTGCACGGAGCGGACGGCGGGACCCGTGGAGCAGAGGAGCTATCTGTACCCACCCTTCAGGTGGGATTTCCAATGGACAGCTCGGAGTATCGGCTTTTACTTTTCAGTTGCTGTTTTTCCCTTTTTGAGTTGTACTTTACTTTCAGTTTGGGTTTGTATTCTGGCTCATTTACTTTTCCGCACTTTCAGTAGTACTCTGTTTTTGTCTAGTGTTTTACTTTCCGCTTGTTTACTCTGTGGTGTGTGTTTACTTTTCAAATGCAATGCCTTCCCTTTTTACCGGGATTTACGCCTTGGTGCTAGTCGCCAGCCCCTGGCCTATGGAAGGCGGGCTTGGGGTAGTCACGGCACGGACCCCGAGGGTGGGTCGTGAAAAATTGGTATCAGAGGAGTTCGGTTCTACCGCGAACTCTGATCTTTTCTATGTGAAGCAATAATGTTTAGTGTATTGAGTGTGGTTATCAGTCCAGGGAGTCCAGTGTTGGTGCGGCGGCCGACGTATCCGTACACCAGGACCCTGACTTCTGATTTCCAACTTAATGCACGAAAACATTGATTGCGTGTGTGTTTCAAAGTTTTCTTTGTGATTACTTATATCAGCTCACCAGGTATACTGTTCTAACCGTGGCGCACCTGTTTCCTTTTCAGGATGGCCCCACGACGGCAGCCAGCTAGGGTTCCGAGAGTTGAGCGTGACGACAGCCTACCGAGCGACGAGGCCTCGATACAGGGCCCTTTGCCAGTAGTGGCACCGGCGGTAGCTCTACCCGCCGAGCCCCCGATGCTTCCAGCAGCAGCCGCTGACGATGCACGTCGCCTCAGCGCACTGCATGAGTTTCAACGCCAGCGACCGCCCAGGTTTCGCGGGGAGACGGATCCCCAGGCAGCAGAGGACTGGCTGGAGGCAGTGGTTCGAGTGTTTAGGCTAGTGAAAACACCAGCAGACCTCATGGTGATCCTCGTTGCGAGCCTACTACACGCAGCAGCAGGACGATGGTGGAGCTTGATGCTCCAGGTGCACGATGAGGCATCTCTACTTTGGACGGACTTTGAGAGCCTCTTCCACTCGGAGTTCGTCCCAGCCACCCTTCGTGCGGTGTGTATCCAGGAGCTTCTACAGCTGCGGCAGGGTAGCATGACGGTCGCTCAGTACTCGGCGAGATTTACCGATCTCTCGCGCTACTCGACCGACATGGTACGGGACCCATTCTTCCGGGCCCGGACCTTCGAGCAGGGTTTGAGACACGAGATCAGGGCATCGCTGATCTCCCTCAGCATACCGACTCAGACAGGAGTACTGGAGCGGGCCCTTCTGATCGAGAGCTTCCTTGCTGAGTCTACACCAGCACAGCGACCCACCGCAGGGCGGCACGTGGCAGAGTCATCCGCAGCAGGCAGTCGACGGATGACTCAGGGGTCCAGACAGACCAGACCTTCGGGCAGACGATCTCAGGGCACTGGCTCAGCAGTGCGGGGCACACAGCGCGGAGCCAGTCTTACGAGAGGCAGACAGTGCTACTCGTGCGGCGGGCAGGGCCACATGGCTCGTGACTGCCCGACCCGCCGTGCCGAGGAGCAGCAGTCAGTTGATGGACCACCGAGGCTGAGGCAGAGGGTCGACCGTGGCGGTCCGCAGGGAGGAGGCGGACGAGGCAGAGGAGTTGGACGAGCAGCTGGTGGTGGCCGACGCTTTGAGGCTCTACCACCACCACCACCAGGAGGTCCACCCCGACCACAGGGAGCTGGCGGGCAGCGACAGGCACAGCTCCAGGCAGCAGAGGCCTACGACCACGGTGCACCCGAGATGATTCGAGGTACTATTTGTGTCTATTCCACCCTTGCTGCAGTTCTTATAGACACAGGAGCGAGTCATTCTTTCATAGCCGCTGCCCTTGTTCGGAGCTCGGAGATTCCGACAGAGCCGTTGGCTCGATCCTTACGGCTAGAGACTCCTACGGGAGCAGACTCGACGATTACGCACTGGTGCCGGCAGTGTGAGCTTACTCTAGGAGGCGAGAGCTTCGGCTGGGATCTTCTTATAGCAGCGTCGAGGCCTTACGACGTCATCTTGGGCATGGATTGGCTATCTACGGTCCATGCACAGATTGACTGTTTTAGGCGCAAGGTGCGATGTGTACGCACCGAAGGGAGCAGGTTCACCATCACCGGCGAGAAGGGAGCCTTAGCAGCACAGGATGGACTTCCGCGGAGGAGAGGACAGCCCATCACTCATCAGTTGGCTAGCCTTATCCTTGGAGCAGTTGATGTGCGGAGTCCTGGTTTTCCTGCAGTGGTGGATCAGTTTGCGGACGTTTTTCCCGACGATGTTCCAGGGCTACCTCCTCGCAGAGAGGTAGACTTTTATATTGACTTGTACCTCGGGACAGCCCCGATATCCACTCCAGCATATCGGATGGCCCCCGCCGAGCTTCGAGAGCTACGGGTACAGTTGGAGGACTTGCAGGGCAAGGGGTTCATCCGACCCAGTGTTTCACCCTGGGCTTCCCCGATATTGTTCGCCAAGAAGGCGGACGGGAGCTTGCGACTTTGTGTTGACTATCGTCGCCTGAACCAGGTGACAGTGAGGAACAAGTATCCGCTACCGAGGATTGATGACCTCTTTGATCAGTTCAAGGGAGCACGGTGGTTCTCGAAGATAGACCTCAGGTCAGGCTATCATCAGCTCAGAGTCAGAGACGAGGATGTGCAGAAGACAGCCTTCAGATGTCGGTATGGCCACTATGAGTTCTTGGTTATGCCTTTCGGTGTAACCAATGCCCCGGCAGTGTTCATGGCTCTCATGAACAGGATCTTTCAGCCATACCTCGATCGGTTTATCGTGGTCTTCATCGATGACATTCTGATTTACTCTACGACAGAGGAGGAGCACGCCTATCACTTGCGTGTTGTTCTTGACACACTCCGAGAGCACCAGCTTTATGGTAAGCTCTCGAAGTGCCAGTTATGGATACGTGAGGTCCACTTTTTGGGACACGTTATCTCTGAGGCGGGAGTTGTTGTGGATCCCGTGAAGATTGAGGCTGTGTTAGCATGGGAGCCACCCAGGAGCGTGACTGAGGTTCGGAGTTTCTTGGGACTAGCTGGATACTATCGGAGATTTGTGCCGAACTTCTCCAGAGTTGCGGCATCACTCACAGCTTTGACGAAGAAGGGGAAACCCTTCGTGTGGTCAGACAGATGTCAGCGGAGCTTCCAGGAGCTGAGACAGAGATTGACTAGCGCACCTATCTTGAGGTTGCCTGAGGAGGGAGTAGGGTACGTAGTCTACTGCGATGCATCAGGGACCGGACTCGGATGTGTTCTGATGCAGGAGCGGGCAGTGATCGCCTATGGATCACGACAGTTGAGGCCGCATGAGCAGAACTACGCTACCCATGACCTGGAGTTAGCAGCAGTGGTCTTCACTCTGAAGACATGGCGACACTATCTGATGGGCGAGCGCTTTACAGTCTTTTCCGATCATCAGAGTCTCAGGTATATCTTCTCGCAGAAGGACCTGAACCTGAGACAGCGACGATGGCTCGAGTTCCTCCAGGACTATGACTTTGAGATAGTCTATACTCCTGGGAAGGGGAACGTAGTAGCCGATGCCCTCAGCAGGAGGACGGGCATTCAGCTACTTGAGGAGGCAACGGAGCAGCTAGCCTCTTTGCAGATATCCTTCGTGGATAGAGATGGAGCAGCCTTTCTTCAGTCTCTCATAGTCACTCCTCCACTACTGCAGCGAGTCAGGGAGGCACAGCATGGGGACGTTGACTGTGAGACACGGCGTGCACAGATATCCTCGGGACAAGCACCTGATGGTTTCTCCCTTGGAGTAGAGCACGACATCCTTTTCAGAGGACGTACCATGGTACCAGTAGCTTTGCGAGAGGAAGTGCTCAGAGAGTTTCACACTTCTCCTTTGGCGGTACATCCTGGAGTGGCGAAGATGTACCAGGACCTCAGACGACAGCACTGGTGGCCGGGCATGAAGAAGGTTGTAGCAGAGTTCGTTTCTCGATGCCTCACCTGTCAGCAGGTGAAGGCAGAGCATCAGGTACCAGCAGGCTTGGTACAGCCCTTGGAGGTTCCGGAGTGGAAGTGGGACGGCATATCTATGGACTTCGTGACTGGACTTCCACGCACTTCCAGAGGTCACGACTCCATCTGGGTGATTGTTGACCGACTCACCAAGTCGGCACACTTCTTACCCATCAGAGAGCAGGGCTCAGTGGAGAGCTTGGGACGTCTCTACGTTCAGGAGATTGTGCGGCTCCACGGCGTGCCATCATCTATCGTTTCCGATCGAGATGCCCGCTTTACTTCCCGGCATTGGAAGGGGTTACAGGAGGCGTTCGGTACACAGCTACGTCTTAGCACAGCTTTTCACCCTCAGACGGATGGTCAGACGGAGAGGACCATTCAGACTCTCGAGGACATGCTCCGCGCATGTGTCCTCGACTTTGGTCGTAGTTGGGAGGACCACCTACCCTTAGTGGAGTTCGCGTACAACAATAGCTACCACTCCACCATCGGGATGGCACCGTACGAGGCTTTGTACGGCCGACCATGTAGATCTCCTTTGTGCTGGGCAGACCCTGGGGAGTCAGCACTGGTGGGACCGGAGATGGTCCAGGCCACGACAGAGAAGGTCCAGGTCATCCAGGAGCGGATGAGGACAGCTCAGAGCCGACAGAAGTCATATGCTGACAGGAGGCGAAGGCCACTAGAGTTCGAGGATGGCGACCACGTCTTCTTGCGGGTCTCACCTCGACGTGGTATTCGGAGATTTGGCCGAGGCGGCAAGTTATCTCCGCGCTTCATCGGACCCTTCCAGATTCTCAGCAGGATTGGCGAGGTGGCTTATCGCCTGGCTCTACTACCTCAGTTGCACCGGGTGCACGACGTCTTCCACGTATCTCAGCTGAGGAGATACGTGCACAACCCGACGCACATCATTGATCATGGGGAACTTGACGTTGACGATGGGGCGACTTTTACGGAGGTCCCGGTGGAGATAGAGGATCGACAGGAGCGGGTCCTGCGTGGGCGATCGATTCCTCTTGTGCGCATCAGATGGCAGCACGGGAATCTCCAGGAGAGCACATGGGAGCGGGAGGCTCAAATGCGTGCTTAGTACCCTCATTTGTTTCCCTAGTTTTGATGTATCTTTACGGGGACGTAAAGCCCTGAGGTGGGAGTAATGTAAAGACCCGTAAAATTCAAGGGAAATTTTTTCTTAATTTTCTTTAGAATTTTACAAGAGCGCGGTTTCTGACGGCACCTGATTCCGAGGCCCGGAGTGCCCGGAATTAATTTCCGAAGTTTGGCTCGGGTACGTTCAGTAAACGAACGAGCGGGAATTCCTAACTTTTGATCCGGTGCTCGGAATTGAAATCCGAGGGCACCGATGAACTCGCAGCGCCAATATTCGCTAAAAGAGACCTTTTCGGGAGTTGCGTTTGTTGCGGGTTGAAAGTTAGTTTTAGGGGTTTTTAGTTTGAGTTAAATAAAATTGTGTAGAACAATTTTATTTTTAACTTGTTAAAACCTATCAAAGGAGGTTGGGAGTGGGACCCACACCCACTTAACCTCCCTTGGGAGGATTAAGTGTTGTGGGGCCCACACGAGCCCCTAAACCTTTCAAATTCTCCCAACTCCCTTAACGCCTCATTTAATGGCCTAAGTTACTTAATTAATTATGGGAGTTAAACCTTTTTGAATTTCAAACTTTTGAAATTCTTGTGTGTTTTGTAAAAATAAAATAAGATGTTATCTTATTTTATTATGGGTTGTTTGTTTGTCTCCTGGAGAGCTTTTGAGAGCTTCTTCTTCATCTTCAAGCTCTGACGAAGAACGAAGAACGCCCAAACTCCGACGAAGAACGACGCCTCTATTCTTCATCCTCGGTGTCAACAAGAGGGAACGCCGCTTCCTCCTCGGACCTTCTTCGTCGGCATACGAAGATTCTCCAACGACGTATCTCTTTGGGCATATCTCTTCGTCAACGGATTTGACGAACGATGACCGCGACGCCCGACCACCGCGACGTTGTCTTCAGAGGGACGTTGTCAAATCTTCGAACCTTATACCCGAGGTAGGGGTTGTCGAATTCTTTTTGGTTTCCTATTTTATTCTTGATCGTGATTTTTAGCAAGACTAACGTGTGACTTGAATTATTTTTAAGTTGCGTTATTATTTTAACGTGAGGGGGGCCGGACCGCACGAACACGGCCGAACCCCCCTCCATCGTTCTTGTTTAATTATTTTGCGGAAGAAAGCAAGTGGCGTGGTGCCGTCGCACCACGCGGATGATCGTGCAAATATTTTACGTGGCGCCGTCGCGCCACGCCGAGGTAGAACCTTCAAGAACGCGACGCCGTCGCGCCGCGTTGAAAAGAATCAAGGCACGGCGAAAGGGGCGCGGTGCCGTCGCACCGCGCCGGACGACAAACACCGCGGCCGGTTCCGGGCCGCGGCGGGACGAGGAGACCGCGGCCGGTTCCGGGCCGCGGTGGAAGGGAAGACAGGCGGCCGGGCCGCCGGCGTCGGAAGCCGAAGGGGGGACCGGAAATTTCCGGTCCCGTTGGAGAAAACCGGCCGGCCAGCTGGCCGGCCGGAAGTCATTAAAACTGGGGGAATTAATCCCCCGGCCGTAATAATAAAACCCCCCTCTTTAAGAGAGGGGGGCGGTTCTTTGATGAGAGGGGGGGGGGGGGGGGCAGCCGGCCCCCCGGTTCGTTTCCAGCAAGCCCCCCCACGTGTGGGGGGCGTTATTATTTTTTTTGGGCGCGGCATATAGCCGCGCCGTCCATGAAGAAGCGGGGGCTGAGCCCCCCGCGTGCCACCCTCGTGCGGCGCCAGGCGCCCGCCGCCGCGGGCCGCCGCCGCCGCCGCGCCGCCCCGGGGGGGGGGGGGGGGGGGGTCGGGCGGGGTCGGCCCGGACCCGGACCCCCCGTTTCGAACCAGATTTGGTTTTTGGCCCATAACTTGAGCCTCGGACCTCCGAATGACGAACCGTCTGCGGCAACGCGATCCTTGGATTGAGACGGTCATTTTGGTATATCGCACTCAAGGTTTCGGGTTACTTTGAGTTCGGCCGGGTTGGTTCGTTCACGAAACCAACCGGACCTTCGGAGCGGAAACGCTCATATCTTGAGCTACGGACGTCCGATTGACGCGCCGTCAGTCGCGTTGTGTTCCTCTTAGTGAGACGGATCTTTTGGCATACTCTGCCCGAGGTTTGGACGCAGGTGGAGTACGGTCGGGTTGGTTTTTCCTTAGAAACCAACCGGGCCCCGGAGACGAAAATGCCAATAACTCTCAGACCGGGCGTCCGATCGACGCGCCGTCTGTTGCGTTGAGTTCCTGTTGACGATACGGAACTTTTGGATACATCAACTTCGGTCTTCGTGACAGTTGATGTATCAGCCTCTCGGCTCGTGGAGCGGACCCTCCGAACGAGCTTGCTGTGTGCGGGAACCCTAGTGCTGGCTGCGACTGTTCTACTGCTACGACTGCTACTGTGACTGCGACGACGACAGTACAGAGATCCTGTGTGGATTCGACGACGACAGTACAGAGATCCTATGTGGATTCGACGACGATGACTACAGCACTCAGCGATCCTACGTGGATCAGTGCTACAGGTCCTGTGTGGGCCCGATCCTGTGTGGGTCCTTGCGCTCAGCGGTTCTGTGTGAGCCAGCGCCTACAGGTCATGTGTGGGCCCGATCCTGTGTGGGTCATTGCGGGGGTTAGTTACCTATCGATCCTTCGTGGGTCCGACGACTTAGATGGATCAGTGATCATCTTTATCGTCCTTGAAGAAGTATACCTGTGTGAGCTGAATCCTGTTGCTTTCCTGTGTGGATTGTGTTGCGCAATCCTGTGTGGATTATGTATTGCTTTCCTATGTGGAATACGTATACTTTCCTGCGTGGACTGAGATGTACTTGGGCTCGGAGGTTGGAGCGTATTTGAATTGATGACATAGGTATATGTATGGGAATATACCGAAGCAGTGTCGGTTGTTACTTCGTGATTGTACTTTTTCTTCGTGGTTTATCCTTTGTGGATTTGAGAGACCTTCAGGGGTCTCGGGGTCCCTACTGAGTAGCTTATACTCACCCCTGCACGGGCTTTGCCCGCACTACGTTGTGTTGGTTGCAGACGATGGACAGCGTTGACCTTAGCTGAGGCTTGCAGAGCGGGACGGTACCCGGAGGTGGACCACTGGGCGGGACGTGCACGGAGCGGACGGCGGGACCCGTGGAGCAGAGGAGCTATCTGTACCCACCCTTCAGGTGGGATTTCCAGTGGACAGCTCGGAGTAGCGGCTTTTACTTTTCAGTTGCTGTTTTTCCCTTTTTGAGTTGTACTTTACTTTCAGTTTGAGTTTGTATTCTGGCTCATTTACTTTTCCGCACTTTCAGTAGTACTCTGTTTTTGTCTAGTGTTTTACTTTCCGCTTGTTTACTCTGTGGTGTGTGTTTACTTTTCAAAGGCAATGCCTTCCCTTTTTACCGGGATTTACGCCTTGGTGCTAGTCGCCAGCCCCTGGCCTATGGAAGGCGGGCATGGGGTAGTCACGGCACGGACCCCGAGGGCGGGTCGTGACAATATAAAAAATCTCAATTTGGAGTTTAAAATATTTAATTTAAAAATTCTTTGTCCATTGGGAATTATATGGTTATCTGGTTCTATAAAGTATAAATCAATTGGGTGTACCACATGGGAGAACCTTTTTCATGGATTGTACATGGGGAAATACACTGAGACCCATAATCCCATGTGAGTCATTCTAATTGTGTGAAATAAAGAGTATAAAAATATTTCATATGTCATATGAGAGTGCATAAAAATGAGAAAAATGGAACCCATCTTAAGAAATACCACTTGAGATTGAATTTCTCATTTAACGTGCATAGATGCATGATAAAATAATGACAAAATATTTGAAATTCCACAATAATAACATAGCATATAAATTAATTGTATTTTTACCTCCATTATCTAAAGCATGATGGGGATAAAATGAGTGGATAATGGGAAAACCCAAATTTTGGTCAGTTGGGCTCCACTACCACATCACAATGGGTGGATAGAACAAATTTTATAATCGATCAATGAGAATTCTGGAATACATGATCAATCAATTGTTCTTGAATATTCTTTTGGATTCGTTACCTAGATAATGGTTAGACTATTTTGCATATGTTTCATCATCGTATAGGATACCATTCATATTTTTAGGATAGTGTGTATTAATAGCTGAAATAACTAAATAGTGGATACAGATTGAATTTATTTTCAAATAGATATGTAATATCTCAATGGTATGACTTCATGAATTATATCACATTGATTTGGCATGTTAATTAGGAGTTAAAAAAATTCCCAAGGGGAAACCAAATGATTTCTAAAACTAGTTTTTGGATATGATATCCACACATCTCTGTATATCATATGAAATGGTAAAAAATATGTAGTTTTGAAGTATTTGTGGTAGTAGGTTAATGCCCCATTGGAGTGCTACAGTGTTAAAATAGAAACAAAAAGTGGGTTACCTCTCATATAAGGTTCACATCGAGGTTCCATGGTCTAGAAATAATATATAAAGTCATTATCAATATTTTTTTTAGGATATCATCATAGCGTTTAACATATTGTGAAGGGGTTGTTGAAAATCCTGTTTATGTTTATATGATGAGGAAGAGAACAATGTCTTCTAACATATTATGGAAAGTATGTTAGAAAAATAGTTAAAATTATTATGTTAATAAAGATATTAAATATAATTTAACATCATGTGACTATAATATTTTAAGCCTATAAAAATTATACAATTCAATTTCTGAGGAACCATTCATTGATCATAGGTGTGATACAATGTTCATCCATATTGATCAATGAGTATGCACCGTTAGAGTAGAAAATTTACATTATGAAGGGACTCTCCCATTAGAGATCTAAATTATATGGTATCCTTCCATGTATCATTTTCAGCATTAATTCAAACATTAAGTCACCCTTGAGGAAAGAGAATATGAAATCCTATTTTTTAACACTTGAGACACCGAGATATAGAGGACCTTGAAGTTGTGAAGTTATTGAATCCTTTTATAAATTAGGGATTTTAATGTGAATATGAATTTTATAGGTGGACTCCATATACTAATGGATGATATAGGATTTCTCAAACATGATTATGGATCAGGTCCTAACCCCTTTCAACATTGTATATTTTTTCAACATTGAGATAAAGTCTATAATGATAATTATGAACCTGCATAGTTGGGTTTTTTGGTAGGTTAGGACCCATGATATCCAATACCCACACAATGAATATATAAATGTACTTTATTTTGCTATTTATAATTGGTGGATAATTTATAATGTTTATTTCAATCCTTCATGCATAAAATGTATACTGATTTTCAGGAAGATATAAACAACGGTGGGCCAAAGTAGACTATTCCTCCAAACTGGTGGGTGAGCATAGACTCTGGCTAATGAGACCAGTATTATATGTCATAGACCTCTAAAAAAGATAATGTATCTCATTTACATGGATGATATTGGTAATTATTCCATCAATGATGAATCTATAGAGGATATTCCCTATATAGGGTTGTCAAATATGAAAAAATGAATTGCTTATTAGTTGATCTTCTCGCACTTAGCTCAATATAAATGAAATATACTATTTCAAATATATGCAATTATGGGGATCATCCATTCATTTAGTTAGTATTCTATTGGTAAATTTATGTTCCTTTACTAGGGTTTTTCAATATCTTTTTGATTTACTAAGTGGCCCTCCTTGTTAGGAGTGAAAATGGGAATGATATTCTAATATGAAACATAAATGATAAATTCATGTTGGTTGATCTTAGTTTGCAATATTGATAGTACTTCCAAATAATATTTGTAATAATTTTGGGACCATGGGGGAATACTACTTCCAAACATAAAGAAACTCTTCCATTATATCATTGGTACACTCCATAAAATGTATGAGATCCAGTTTCCTAACAAATTTCTCATTATTGATATACTTGATAACCATTTTTTAGTCACCCCATGTGAACCCATAGAAAAATGATATATATAAATATCTCATGACAAATAAGGAGGTCTCGGTACTCAAAAAAGTTATCATTGCATCCTTGTGATAATATAAATGAGTAGGGAATGAGGTCTATGTAGGGTGTGATAAAAAATTCATTGGGTTATCCATTTTGAAAATAGGGTAATTGAGTCTTCCCTCAGCCATACTCCAAGAGACACCATCAATGTTTTTCATCATACATGAAATTTATTATTTATGAAGAGGACATTTTCATCGCATAAATTGATATCCAGGGGCATCCTTACATTTTTTGTGTGTGCGTCCAAGAAATATTCCAACATTTCTCCCTTTGTTTCCTTAAAGGGATTAACCTGATGTAGAACTACTTAAAGACTACCACTAATTATGCCAACATAAATATCTACATTGAATGATTATGGATGTATATAAATGGTTCTATATAAGAAACATACAAAATCATATTGTGCTGCTAATAATGTTGCAGCTTCTGTAATATGATTTCTAAGGTGAATTAGTTCTTCTCAAAAGGATAATAAGGTATCTTAGTTTCCATATACATATGTCTGAGACATTATATATATTTCTCCTCAATAGTGATTTTTTCTAGGCCAAGATGGAATTAGAGAACGGATACAAGGTGGTTTTTCAATGGAAAAGATTCTTACCTAGGATTGGTGGAATCAAAACCCAAGGATGTAGAACCTCGACCCTAGTTCACACCCAAATAGTTCTCATGGAATATTCACTACTTGGCCATGGGCACAACTCCCCATAACTCATAGTATTCTAACTAGCAGTGAGGGTCAAAGAAGTGATGGAAGAGATATAATAACCTCTTATGGTGATAATAATAATAATGTTCTATACAAATATAGCAGTAAAAACAATCATAAATAAATAAAAAAAAACATCATTAGTGTATGTAATGTAGCTAAAAAATAGTAAAAAAGTCCAAGGATAATACCATTTTTAGAAAGAACATACATAGAATGTCGTACAACACAATTGATTAATGGGTCACGCATGTCTCACCATATACATATATAAAAATAAAACATTCTGAAACAAAAAATTTAAACTCTATACGATGCAAGAAGAACTGAGGAACCATGCCATCTATCCCATAAAAATGTTCCAACTTCCCACTAAGTTCAAGCTCCAATGCATGCGGTGGAATGAGAAAGAATGTGAGGAGAGATAAAAATAAGTAATGTGGGTCATATTGGTAATCTTTCCAAAATAAATGAGCCACATGGTTTGGTCAAACAGTTTCGATATCTATGTTCCAAAAATGCATGGATCACTACATAATCCACACACATGCACATACTTAGTGCACGTTTTTCCAAACCATTTGAAAATTGTGTGAAATTCCTATATTAAAAATTGAATAGGTCTCGCACATCCCTTTTCCCCCACCTGTACATGTTTATGAACCCTATCTAGTTCCACTGGAGGGATGCATGGTTACGCTTGGTATGGATAATGGTTTGTACAAACTATGCACCTTTTTCATAGCTTCCTGAAAATGAGTATTTGGGCTCTGCCACACCTAAATAACACATGAAACCCAGAGTAACTTCCCAAGCTCTAAACCCGGGAAAAAATAATTATGTAGATAATGCACTCTAAATTTGGTTCCAAACTCAAGAATTCATGTTTTCCCAACCATCAAACATGATAAATTCAAAAAGTAGAGGATTTTAGACTATCTAAAACCCCTAGTAAGTTACAGAATATGTATAAGTGACTCCATAATTTCATTAAAATCTCACATGAAATTTCCCATTTCACTAATAAGTGAAAACATTATTCATTTTTTTGAATGAAGGAAAACATTATCCCATGATATGGGTGACTAAATTGTTTATGTATTTCTCATTGTCTTAGAGGCCATGAAACTTTTGGGGATTTCATTGAGTGCATAGTTCAATAAGAGACTTAATCTTCTCTAGGTGGATCTAAATGCGTATTTATTTGACAAAAAAATGGGGGCCATCATTTAGGTAACATAAAATGTAAACCTAATTGGGTATTATTTTATATGGTAGGAATAGATCATGCTGAACAATTTATCTATATCAATTAGATGGTCTCAAATTTGGTGGGACATGACCACCAATTCTTCTTTATTTCACAACACCAAACATCTAATATGGGATTTGAATATGTGGTTCATAACACACTGATAGGTTTATCCATAAATATTTAAACAGAAAGAAATCACTATATGGTATAATTTCCCGGAGGTGTACTAAATGTGGTGAATTGTAATTCATTGGGATCCATCCATATTTTCTTATCTCAACATTACACATGTAACACCCCGATATATTATGAATTTTTTATTCAAATTAATTTATCCTTTTTAATATGTTTCATTTCATAAATCACTGAGGATAATTAATTTTATATTAAAGCACTATCTTTTTCTTACATTATATTAAACACCAAGTTAATCATACACCACATGCAATATAAAATTTGTCATGTTCTACATGAAACGCCATGGTTAGCTTGTGTTACACACAACAATGACTTTTCTCAACAACTTGTGTCACACTCAAGACCGATGTTTACCGAACAGTAATATATTATTAAAACATGATTATTTAATATAATAATTTAAAACATTGATGTTAATTTATAGGTTATAAATAGTATTAACTAAATAAAAAAATATATAGTTTATACAATATAATATGAATTCATAGTTCACTAACTAATTATAAATGAAAATGAAAACTGACTGAATATAAAAGAAATTATTATTATGTTCAATAACTTGTTTTACCCTAATAAATTAAATTTTAAATTATGTCTTTCAATGCACTAAGTAAAGCATTTCTTTCAAACAAAACATCACTTTGGTGTACATTACACATAATTCCGAGTTTCTACGAATCATCATTTTATTATGATAATTGTTTAGATAAGTTAGTTCTAACCTATCCATAAAAACATATTAATATTAACAGTAATAAATAATTCTCAAATATTTTTATATTTGTTTTGTAAAAGTAAATAATATTGATACTGTAAAATATATTTTTTAGTAAATCTTTTATATGTATAAGAAATTTTATTTTCTCTAATGATCTACTTTCCATATCCATCTGTGAAAAACAATAAAATTAATTCAATAAAATTTTATAAATTTAATTTGATAAAATAAAATTCATATTTGAATTCATAATGTTGAATTTTTACTAGGGTAATGTTTTGGGATTTTTTTACAAAAACTTATTTTTTTGATGAATAGTGAAAGCAACTGTGTTTTACATACAAATTTCTTTTCATTTAAATTATTATTAATTTTAAATTATAATATAAATTTTTTATGTTCAAATTATATCAATTATGCATCTATTTAGGTCATTATAAACAATTTTACTTTGAAAATGAATAAAAAAACTTAACAAACATTTAAACATTTTCCTACTTTAAAAACCCATAATTTCATCCCGTCTACAGGATAAGATTTAATCATAATTTTACCACATCTATAAATTAAATTTATAAAAACAAAACCTAAAACATTGTAATAATTATAATTTTAAATTATAATAAGATCAACTTAATTTTTTTCAAAAATAATAGTAAAATTGATTAAAATTAATCACAATAATCAAGGTCAAATAAGCATTAATTATGAACTAAACCTTAAAATTATGGGCCCAAATGACAGACCTAGTTTTCAATAACCCATTTTATGTACCCATTTAGTCCAAAAAACATCAATTATTGATTTATGTAGGATTGGTATAACTTTTGTTAGGTAATTACATGTGTACACCTAACTTGTTTTCCAAAATTCCAAGTGAGTCATTTTCCTTCTCTATAAAAGGCCACCACATCTACCTCTTCTTCAAACCTCTAAAACTCCTTAAGATTGGACATGAACTTACCAATAAAAATAAAATAAATCATATCTTACTCTTAGAATCCTTACCTTAGGAATATGTATATCAAAGGCATCCTTTCGGCATAAACCAAAAGGAGTATCCCGATGAAGAGGAAGTGTCTTCTCTCAAGTCATTTCCTTTATATTCCTTCTACACCGCCTAAAAATAACTTTATATATATTCTTATATAATAGTACCAGAATCCCCAATATACTAGTATTTTTTATGTTAGGTTTTTGACCTACAAATACACATACCTCCATCTAATTGGTAATGAACATATTGTTTCTTTGCACAGTGAACTCCTTCCTCTTGAAATGTTGATTGTTCATTTTTTCATTACCTCTTACCATGGTTTCCATTATGATGGGAAATATATTTATATATTTAATATATTAAATTTATTATTTCTTTAAGATTATTTATACTTTTTTACAAAAAATATTATTTTAGTTTCCATTTTTTGTTAATAGGATAATTTAGTTTGAAGATGTATGGACTACCGCCCACTCAAAGTGATATGATTCATTCATACACCTCATGGATTGTATTAAAGATAGTTTTAGTGAATATAAAAGATATATATTATATAATAAATATAATATAATAATTATATATATACATATATTTCCTTTACTTTCATTCTATAAACACGATAGTTAAATATAAATAGTGTTCATCCGTACGTACGACCAACTACCTCCATGAACGTTGTATTCTATTTCATACATTTATATTATATATATAATTATAATTAACATATATTGTATATTAATGGTATTTTTATCATGGATTATATTCATTAAATACTTATATAATGTATAAATACAAAAGATAATATAAATTAAGACCCATGTGAATAATAAAGAGAATATTACCTAAAGTGGAACCTTAACATATGATTGTTAACACGCATGTAATATAATTTCATAATAAAACCATATATTGTATTATATGAAATAATATGGATCATTAAAATATTAAATAATAAAGTTATATTTATTATACATGTGGTTTTAACTTGTATGATGAGAGTCAATACATAAGGTAATGGGGTTTCATCTCACTTTTTAATCACATGATATAAATTCTTTGTTCTCCAATCTTTATTTTTGTGTGGTGAATATAATGACCATGATTTTATTCTGTTTATATTATAAATAAATTTATGTGTATTAACATATCCATTTTATGAACTTCAATTCATGGGGTTTAAGTATCAACAGTCACCAAATCAGTAAAAATGTGTTGTCTCAATTTGCCTTTTTTGAGACCCATGTTTTATTATGCACCTAAACTATTTTTCGAGGTTTATAGTCTTATATTTTACTTGTTATAAAATTAATATAATTCTTTTCATTCTATTTTAAGCTTCATTTAATTTCCATTTATTACATGGATAGTATGATCCCAACTTATCATGTTATAAGTGTTTTTTGAGACAATCTCATCGCTTTTCGAGATTGTTTACATTTATGATTCCTTTGAGGAACTATTTTGACCAATATATAAATAATAATCATGAGTATACTTTACTTATATTAATTCAAGATATCTTCATGTTTTAGTACCACTTTTTTACTCTTTGGTACTTACGATAAATTTTTTAATATAAATCTGATTATCTCTCTCCCTTTGGTCAGAATTCTATTATGTTCAAAAAACCATGTTTTAAAAAAAAATTCCATATGATACGTGAATATAAATTTCATGGACATAGGATTTAAAAAAAATTCTTTCAAAGAATAATTTTTAATCTTACAAATATCATTTCAATTAAATTTTTTTTCAAAAGGTTTTATGTTACAAGAATAATTTCTTTCAAAGAAGAAAGGATATTTTCCTCGAGAAATATTTTTAAAATACCTTTAAAAATTATATTAAATGTAATATAACATAAAATTGTGTTACTCATGACTTTATGGGGAAATTATTGAATGTTTAATTTCATATTATTTCTCTAAATGGATTATGTTTTGATGGCATGATGTTTATAAAACTCGTTTCTCTTTCGTGGGTTATATGCTTTTGAAACCCATTTATTTTCACTAGTTATGTTTAAGATGAACTGATTACGAAACCTCTATATATCCAATGTTTATGATATTATTACATGTATATAATACCCATTTCATTTCATGGCTCATGATATAACTATTTTTTTCTTGTGGCACATGTATGAATGATTTAACAATTAGATGGGTGGGACCTATATCTCCCTCCAACGCATTAAGTAAATATTTATATCTCATGAGGTAGACTAAGATGGTATTAGGAGTAAAAATTGACTACTAAAATGTCCATGGGAGTGAAACATTACTACCACGATGGTATTAGGAGTGAACTCATGCTGGGAATATGGTCATGGGAGTGAACCATGAATTCCATGATGGTATGAGGAGTGAACTCGTGCTACTAAGATGTCCATGGGAGCGAAAAATGACTACCAAGATGGTGTGGAGAGTGGTCATGTACTTATAATATCGTTTTGGATGCAATTTATTGGATATTATGGAAATAATATTATATGCTTATGTGTCTTCCACAATATCGTGTTTTATAAGTATGTTATGATTTCATGGATTATGTTCTTTATTCCCTTATGATTCAAGTCTTGTGAACTACCATGATTTATGTTATGATTCATTTATATTATGTTCTATATGTAGGGTATGATCTTCTATATTCATGATCATGTTCTCATTCCCTTATTCTCATAATTGTGCTTACATATCTATCTTATTTAACCATACTATGAATTTCAGCTCACCCTTTCTAATTTTTCATTTCCCCAAGTTATGGATAAATGTTTTATGTAGGAGTACTGAATGTGGATATCATTATGGGATATGTTTAATATCATTCACCTAGATAAAATATTTTGTTTCCAGGTTTCCAAAGACACTAAATTATTACTGTCCATGGGAATCTACTTTATTAATGTAAAGAATAATCATCTAAATGTTGTAATATCCAAGTATGTTAAGCTTGTGTCTCTATATTTGGTATCATAGGAATGGTTTAGTCAACCTTTAGAATCTATGATGAGGAAATTTTATTGATACACCTAGTTATATTTATAAAGATATTTATTGGGATGTCTCTAATGATAAGTATAAGGATTATTCAACATTTAGAAAAATGTCCTGGAGTTTTGGTAAAGGGTAGGGCGAGTGGTTTCCTAAAAATACATCCTTTTCTGGATAATACAAATAGATGTTGCTCTGGAACAGATGTACCTAGTGGTAAAACTTCAACATGATGTTTTGGGCTTGACTTGGGGTAATCTAGTACACGACAATGAGCCTTACTACACACCTGGCTTGACACTTGTGAGAGATATACATTAGAAATTTACAAACTCTTCATGAACCATCGTGAAGTATATAGATAAATGAAGGTTCTGAATAAACTAGGATAAACCTATGGTATTTATTATTATGGAATCTGTCATGATTTCTAAATATCATAAGTAAATCATTTCATGACTATGTGGTTTTCATCTATGATAGGTAATGATCACACTATGCTTCTGGTTTTTGTTAATGGATGGAACTAGAATGAACTAGATTAATATTGAATGTGATGGATGATTATATGATGAGTAGTCATGTGGGATGATCACTGGATTGAATGATTTTTTTATCATTCCTAATCATTTTTCAAGGAACATGATTAAGAATGTGTAACTTAACCAATACTCAGACTCACTATGGATGAAAAATAAGGACTTCGCTGCGAATTCGGAAATGATGGCCTTGGAGGAAAGAGGATTTAATTTAATTTTCTTCACGAATGTGGAAGGAATCACATAATTTAATTTCTTATAGGAACAAAAATATGTTTTTAATATGGAAAATAAGGAAAAAATCAAGTGACTATAGGGGAAATACTAATAGTTCCCTTAACGGAATGGATGACAATATTGTCGTCCCTAAGACATCATTGAAGGTTAAGTGTTTTAAATGTCGAATAAATGGTCATTATGAAAATAATTTTCCCAGGAGGAAATCTCATGAAGAGTATTATCATGGTAGTGCGACTAATGGTTACATTGTTTATCATGGTGGGACTACAAATGAAATGTAAAATAAAATAGGTATTATGTAATAAGATGAGGTAGCCATGTTAATGGCATAAGGATGATGTGGAATAATCAAAGTTTATTTTATTTAGACTCAAAAATTAAGTTATATGAATGATGAAATATACATGGTTTGTTCAACTTACATTTTTCACACATTATTTACATGTTTATGTTGAATGTTCATGATGGACTGGTGGAGAGATTTAATGACAAGGTGATATTTTAAATAAGGGAAGGTAACCCTTAATATGTTATTTATGTTAAGATAATGCTATTATGACTATGTAAATTTGATGTTACATATTACTATGGAACTAAGTAAAGAAATATTAATTGGTGGGTTATTCTATCATTGATGATGTTTATATGATTTTTAGATTTATGGAATGTATCAAGTATACATTGAAATAAGATAGAATTCATTCTTTCCAAAAATGAATTAGGGTAATTATGTTTATTACCATGTTTCAAGGGAATATACGATAAGGGTATTCACATGTTTGGAATGTGAAAAACAAGCAGTAATTTGTTATATATTGGGTTTCAATCTTAATGTGTTTCATGAATTTCTTTCTAATGATTTGGATTTCCATCCTTCATAAGGGTTATAAGGTTAAGCATTCATGAAAATTTTTATTTAATCTTCAGAGGAGGTATTTTTGTATTTGTTTAGTATTAAAATCCTTTGATATGAGGTTATTTAGTGATTAACCTTCTTTCAGGGATGAACTTCATATTTATTTTGGAAATTATATTTTTCTGCATTTAGAAAAGGACATCATGTTTGTATAGTGACATCCAATCAAGTTGAGCAAGGTCGTGGGTCTTGAACCCATGACCAAAGGAGAATAATGGTTTCATGCCAACCACTAGGATACACGATGTATGATATTACATATAAATATTTTTTATGAAGAATTCTTTATTAGGAAATAGTATTGTTATTTTTTTATGTTTATATATAAACGTGTTCACCATATTGATTTTTGAGAATAGTTATAGATAAATAGTGATGATTTTAAATCATTTATGGTCCCTAATTTATGATAAATATTTATTTTATTACTTTGCGAATCAAAGTTAATTTATAGAAATCCATTTATATATGTTATGGATTAATTTAAAATAGATAAAAGCACAAAAAAAATAATAAAATTTTGATTTATTCTTGGTCAATAAAAGAAATACTCAATGATATGATAATGATCAAGAATGAGAATGTGTTGTCCTAATACCTTAATTTTTATTGAACCGATGGACTTTTAAATAATCACATATTTTTGACTTTGAGGACCTAAACTTTTCATTGATCATTCAATATTTGTTATTGATGAACTCAATCACTCGCTATTAATATTTACACTTTTCCTCTATATCCAATATTCACACCCAAACTATGTTCTCTTATGTGGAAACCTATTTATATGTTACATTAGGTAATAATTATGATTCTAAATTTCCCTTTTAAAAAGAAATAATTAGTATTAATTTTTGGGATGTGGGTTTCTATGAATGAAAACTTCAAGTATTAAAAAATTGATAACCCAGAAGAATTTTGTACGAA
This sequence comes from Viscum album, assembly GCA_963277665.1. Lineage (NCBI taxonomy): Eukaryota > Viridiplantae > Streptophyta > Magnoliopsida > Santalales > Viscaceae > Viscum > Viscum album. Next base: position 711,219,283 of record OY728163.1, on the reverse strand, counting down.
CCCAGTTTTTCACTCTGCTGTGTATCCATTAAATTTCAGTCCAATTATTTATTTTGGACATAAAATGGATGCCTAATGAGTTAGTGGGGGTTATGTGGGTTTTCACGTCATTTTCAGAGCCCATAAACCATCTTTTGTAAAATCAAGTCTGGCACGTGGTTTATTGTATACCATGTGGGAAGGCAGTCCTATTAGAGAAAACCATGTGGGTGTCATGTTTTTCGATAAAGCCTTATCGAATGATAGTTTTACAGTTTCTCTAATCATGTGGCCTAACCATGTGAGTATCCCTTTTTCTAGGTACTCATTCATGGTTTTCACTCAGTTTTTCAAACTGTGCGGACAAACTATGGACATGCTATTTCTTGCATAAAATGACCATTTTTTCCTTAATAGTCTAATTAATCATCCTCCTTCCTCTTAATCTGAAATCATGCTGTATTAAACTATTTCACTCTCATTTTGGAGCTCATTGAAGGCCTGATGTAGAGATTTATATATATCCTTCATCTTGGACCTGATCGATCTTCCATTCATCACATTGGATGTGCAATGATAAGTACTCGAGTCATTTTTAGTTGTTCTTCTCCTCTCTTGATCTCGACCAAGTTATCTAGTTGTAGGAGTTTTTTAAATTTTTCCCATATATACTCTATTCTAAGATGAATTAGATGCCAATATAGGTTTACGAGAGTCATACAACCATAATTTGGGTGGTCTATAACTAATCCCTCAAGTTTTTGGATCTTGGAATTGTCATGTGGGGCCCGACGATTTCATCGGGTGTCATTTATAGAATTTATACATCATGCTTATAATTGTTATAACCATATGGTTATTCTATTTCAAAACATTTGTTTACTTGTTGGTGGTTACACCCCCAACACCCAATATCTCATGTAGGATGATATTTCATAGTTGAGTTTTTAGTGTTTTGAAACTTTTGTGCAATCGTCTTGATATGATTGAGACTGACCACACTAATGGTAGGCCCCTTATAATAAATTCATGTTTTATCATGAAATGGTGAATGGAAAATACCATTTCACTTTCAAATGACCCACCTAAGGTAACTGCTTTAAATTTAATAATTTAAAATGAAAGGGAAATTGGAAAGTTTACATTGCTTATGACTTGACCAAATTAAATGTGAATGAATAATAGGTTCAATGTTCATAGAACCCCTTACCATGTAGATGGAAGCTAGAGGAGTGAAACTTAATTATTTAATATGATTTAAATATGTTTAATAAATGGATTCATGTTATATGGCCTAGTCACACTAATGAAAGGCATGGCTTGAACCAAATGTACTTATTGATGAATTGTGTATTGACTAAAGGGTTTCATGATAATTTCACTTATCAAACTAATGATAGAAAATTCTTGAACAAAATAATATATTATAGGACATAATTATCATAAATAGGAGTGGTTTGACTGAACATCACCTAGGATTCTTGAGGGAATGCCATGAGCACTCAAGGAACCCAATCTAAATTAAAGGATATGGCTTTATTTGGTTTAGACCCACCTCTAACCTGATTATTGTATAACATTGGATTCATAGTATGACACCATTGGATCCCTCGTGTAGTACTATAGGATTCCCTGGATACATCGTTGCCAAGTAAGTTCTATGGTTTAATCCCATCGGGCGCATTCGTTGTTTAGCCCCATTTTACCTTGGATTAACTTCTTGGAATCGGTAGGTTTATCATTATGGAATAAATTGAACTATGATATTTGTATTACACTCTTTCCATTTTCCAGGTTACGGTTATTACTGAGTTTTTGGCCCTTGAGTACTAAGTTTCTTTGGTTACTACCTTGGAACATCATTATTAAACATCATTATAGGTTTCCTTATTAAATCTTGGAACCTTCAATATTATTAACATGTGATTTATTTAGTAACTAGTAATAACCAAATAATTATTTGGTTATAGTTTTAGATATAATCCAAGGGTTGGAGTAGGTACTTGGGTATTCAGTTACATTGTAATGCTTTACTTTATATATATTCATGCTTGCACACTGATATATTCCATTACATGGCCTAATTTTATAGACACCATTGGTGGTGGCCCACTGAGATTTATCTCACACCCACTTCAGGTGTTGTTTGGTACCCATAGTAGATAACATGAATGTGGGTGTTGAAAAAGGGAAGTGCACATCCTCAAGAACTTGATTGCTTGCTATTTTGGATGGATCTTTATAGAAGATTACAAGCTCGAGATACTTAGGATAGTCGTTTATTTCATTTATACTCTTGTGGAACATTTTAAGAATGCTGGATGGTATCCATGTTTTCTATATTTCTAGATAAATTCAATATCATCATCATTTTTTGAATGTTATTCTAGTTATTTCATTTATTCTTAAAACTATCCCTATTTCCAATTTCCATTCTTTTTACATAAATTTCTACTTCTAATTTTCTCTTTTATTATTTATCCACTATTCTAAACTCCTTAAATGATGTTATAGTCTCTCTAGGGACACACCCAAGGCCCCCACTGCTAGTCGACAGCCTCTGGAATTTGGGGAGATGTGTTTGACACCATGTGGCCCAACGGGCTCAGGGCACCTATTAAGAGGCATTTTGGTCCGAGATGTGACAAAGTGATATCAGAGAAGTTTATTTTCTTAATTTACTATTAGGAGAAAAAATTTAGGATATTTGGGATGCTTGGGAGTTGGTCATGATCCATTATTGGGCATCGGAAACCCAGGTTCAGGGTAAAATCCATGTTACCCAATATGTAATTTTATCTATATTTTTCCTATTACAGTTGAAATTATTTCACTTTTGGGTGATGCAATGTTGTGTGGTGTTTTTTATTATTATTCTGATTGAGGGTTTCATTTCATCCTTGGCCTGATGATATGATGGAAATTACTATTGATACATGCATCATTATAGGCACCTAGAACTCACATGTCATGCATATTTCCATGTCATATAGGTGAATTTCACTTATTTTCATTTCTTTATATGCCTGGGATTTTTGAGTAATGTTGTGATAGTTATATTTTACATGTATTACATGTGGATGTGATTGAATGACTGTTTTTCTCAATTCATGAGGTGTATAGATGCTCATGGGTTGGGATGTGTAATTTGCCGAGTATATCCATTATGCTCTATATAAATGGGTTTTGTTTTCATTGATGAGTTGTATGGGAACTGACTCAATGGTATTGGATATCCATTATAAAGTGGAACATGAATTATAATATGAAATGGTTTCACATCCTTATCCTACCTAGTCTTGTTTATGAATGGTAAATGAGTGATCCTGGAAATGAAATTTAAAATGAAATGAAAATTATACTAAAGAACTTACTGATACCTAGTTGTCTAAGAATGAAGTTGGGGTACTATGACTTCTGTGGTGAGTTTTCTTATGTTAATCTTCTTATAGTGATTCTATCTTTATAATTAATCTCATTCTGAGGTGTGTGATTTGAATTTGTAAACCAATTCTTCCATGAAGTCCTCAAATCGTACGCCTGGAAGGTGGTAATGTACATTCTCTAGACGCGATAGGTCTCATTTTACAATATTAACCCCATGATTACAAATTGAGGAACCACCTGTTGTAACTGAATTGGGATCTGACTCTAATGTTCATGATATGTTCCTATGTTTTATGCAGTCCATGAGTCTTTCTCCATGACTTGCACCTGTGATGGTTGATCTGACTCATGAGTTCGAGTAGTTGCATCCTCATACTTTTCCTAGGGATAGATGTTCACAAGATTTTGATTCTTATATTGATTCCATCCATTCAATATTTGAGCATCTGGAAATACATCCAGAATGGATGGTCAATCTTACAGCATACATGCTAAAGGATTCATCCAAGAATTAGTGGGATGTAGTTACCCAGGATGATCGCCCTTAGGGAATGTTATGGGATGATTTCAAGAATATTTTCTATGATTAGTTATTTCCTTAGACACTAAGAGATTATAGAGACAAAGAGTTTTTGCATACCAAGAAGTGCCCTATGTCAGTTATGGAGTATTCAGTTCATCTCATGGAGTTTCAATTCTTTTCATTGCTTCTATATAGTGGTGATAATTCACGTCCTAGATGATTTGAGGCTTGACTTTTGTATGAAATTCATATGAATGTGAATGATTTTTTCCTACCTAGTTTTTCTAAAATAGTAATTTAGTCTCTTACCAAGGAGTTTATCCTAAGGGATGGAAATAGTACCTGGAATATAGGACTAGTGTCACAACATGACAGTAATTCGTCTAATGGCTGGAAGAATTCTATTGATGATTCACATCATGGTAGTGACAATTAGAGTTACCATTTTAATAACTCCATGGTGTTTCATCAGTGGAGATAAGGGGGGAATATTAAGCATCAGTGTGATAGAGACCCACTTGAGTGTTGTGATGGAAGCCATTTGTGGAATCCTCAGATATTCTCTTGGACCATTCCTTCTAGGGGAAAAGGATATGTTCCAACTCTATCTTCTAGAGCATGTTCTTTTTTGCCACCGTAGGGAAGGATCTATAATAACACTGGAAAGATTGGATGAGGAGGAGGTTATGGCCATGGTATCCAAATACCTGATCACCAGCAGCGCCAAAATTGTATTTATGATCTTGGTAGTATAGATAATGCACATGGCCATGGATAGGGTTAATTTTATGCATTATAACCAAAACCCAAGGATCAGGTTGCAGGACCATCTACAATACGAGGTACTATTCATGTGGCATTTACTATAGTATCTGCTTTATTTGATACAGGTGCTTCAAACTCTTTTATCTATGTATCTATCATGGAATTTCATGGACTAGAGATACAATATAACTATGGTGTAATGAACCTAGATATGATGTTAGGGGTATGAACAGTGGGCATACGCTAGTGTACGGATTATCCCCTTATAGTTGGAAGTTACCTCTTTTTATAGAACCTCTTCATTGTTAATATAATATGCTACAATATCATTATTGGGGTGGATTGGTTGTTCTGTATCACACTTTGTAGACTGTTATCATTGTAGGGTATCATTTACTTCACCAGAGGGTAGCAGTTATCTACAAAAGGGAGAGTGGAATGTCTAGGATGGTAGGGAGGGACAAGAGAATCATGGTCTAGGTAGAGTGATTGCCCAGATTGTAAATCTCTTTATGGAGGATCAAGGTCTATTTCAAGATGATTTGCGTATAGTAGTCAATCATTTCAGATATGCCTTTTCCAAAGATTTGTATGGATTACCACCTGAGAGAGAGTTATAGTTTACAATCAAGATTGTTCTAGGAGCATCTCTAGTTTCCATTACTTCATAAAGGAAGGAACCTATAGGGCTTCAGGATATCAAGTAGTTGTTATTGGATTTATAGGTCAAAGTTTTTATATAGAATAGTACATCCTATTTGGGTTCACCCATGCTTTTCACAAATAAGGTGGATGAAACCTTTTGTCTATGCATGTATTATAGAAATTTGAACTACCTTATAGTCAAAAACCATTATCCACTACCTTGAATAGATGATCTCTTTGACAAACTCCAAGTATCTATGATCTTATATAAGATCTAACTAAGATTGGGTTATCATTATTTGAGTGTTATCCCATCATACATACCTCATATATCTTTTCATAGTATGTATAGTTCTTATAATTACCTTGTTATGTCATTAGGTCTCACAAATGTGCCTTCTATTTTCATGGATGTAATGAATAGTGATTTCCATTCCTATCTAGATTATTTTGTTTTTGTCTTTGTGGAAACCATATTTTTGTATTCTCATACTCATAATAGTCATGTTAAACACCTTGAGTTCGTTTTGAGTACACTAAGAGAGCATCATATTTAGGCCAAGCTTGCTATGTGCCACTTCTGAATCATCAATGTTCACTTCTTTTGTCATATTATCTCCGAATCAGGCATATCTTTTGATGCAAAAAAGGTTAGTTGTAACGCCCAGACCCCAGTTACCCAAAGTCGGTGCATTATTACGTATCATTGGTATGATCACAAAAGATCAAGTCTCTAAAGAACGACTAGTATAGTATCCTTGGAATCACAAAATACATTCATAAAGTTTACATTATATCATAAAGTGAAAACCTACAACAACATCTTGTCTCCATAGACCAAACTCATATCCTCATACTATCCCTGCAGGTCATTCATAAAATTCTTCTTCACATCCTGAGAAAAATAAAACATTGAAAGGGGTGAGCATGATGCTCAGTAAAGATAACAATATAGCAGAAACTTTCATAAAAAATCATAAATACTTAAGGCAATGTATAACTAAAACAAAATCCTTTTAAACTTGAACATCAGCATAACATGGAAAAGATATAATGAAATAATTCAATTTAATTATTCACAAGGATATTCTACTAGTTGAATAATAACATGCAATATCAATAACCACTTTCATAATAATGGAATGCATAATTCCATACTATAATAACCACATAGGCAAGGCATTGTGCTAAGACTACAAATAAAAAAAATTTCAGGCCTTGTGCCAAGATACTAGTTTGTCTCATAAGACCTACTGATGCATCTAGGAACTATAGTGGGCTCCACCCGTCACATACTATGTCCAATTCATTTCTCATATGAAAAGTTTGAAACATAAGATAAACATACATATTAAACCTATCGTACGAAATGTCAATACGTTCTCCAAAAACCATGAATGGTATAAAAATAGCACATCCACAGTCAAACATAACTCATTAAATACATAGTGGATGATTATATTGTAATAGATTAACCTCAATCAAGAATAATTAATGATATTTACACATATGATAATATTCATCAAAATTATTTGAGAGAAATACCCCCCCCCCCTTTCTTGAAAACATTTAAAAGTCACACTATTTGTCAAGAAGCCATTTAAAAATAGATTTTTAAATCAAAGTGTCCAAAACAATTTGAAACTTTTAAAATGAATTTTAATTTTAAAACTTTAATGTCCATATAAATAAATCCTTAAAACCATTTTTAAAACATGGAAAATAATGATAAACATTTAGAATAATAAATATTGAAAACATTTAAAATGATATTTTAGTTAGAGTTCCTAACCAAAAGAGACACACTTGAATAAAAATAATTGAGGTAATAAAAACATTGTAATATAATGAGAATAAAGGGATTCATGATATACTATGTCAAGGTACATTATATACACCATATAAAAGTGATTTTGTGTATAACAACAAATAAGTCTCAATGGAATGTAAATTGAGATGAAATATCTTACAAAGACCGTATCCTTAGGTTAAGGATAAATGAACGATATAATGATGTGTGAAGAATATAAATATACTCAATATGATTGGATATTTAGTGTAAATAAATTAGAGGATATTCACACATATTCTTGTAAAACCAACTCCAATGAATTGGATATTTAACTCAACAAATGGATATTGAGTTAAAATTACTCTTATCAAGTTCATATTGATGACTTGAGAACTTATAAATAGAGTGATTATGTGTATCAAAAGTATATCCACAGAAAGGGGAGTGAAAATTATGACATAAGAAAATAAAGAGTGATTCCACATATAATCTTGGAGTAAAATAATCAATGATGTATGCGTAAAGCCGAATGAGTGGAAATTGAAATTTCAAATTAACTTATTGATTTGGTAATTTAAAAAACATACACCCATGAAAGAAGGATCATACAATGATGATTTAAATATCAATAAATTAATGTATATTACACAATGAATACAATAATGGGAAGTACACACAGCACATGTAATAAATAAGTGGTGAACAATGGAAATCTCACAGAATTAAAAGTGAGAATAGAAACAACATACTTTGTACATTTTCCTTGATCGAGGGTAGGTTATCCTCTTGTATAATGGTGAAATAATTTTTATTGAATTATAAAATAATAATATACATTAACATGATATCATATATGACCTTTTAACATTGATTTTGTTGATAATATCTTAGTATTATAGTCATTTCTGGTGTTAACGGATTCATTTTCCTTTATATTATTTGTAATGTGAGACATATTTGTTATGGATGGGATGTATCTTATTCATATCCATAATTATATCATGTCTATAAAAATTATTTTTTATCATCAAATGAAATTTAGTCTTCAATGGATATGATGGGGAATGAATCTCATCGTGTTCGTGGAGATGGTAATCTGTACGTATGCACGAGCGACAATATCATTCTTTTGATATTTAAATAATATATAATTGGATGGTATATAAAATATACAGAATAATTATCTTTTTATATTTATTATTTAAATTAATTACACATCATGATTATATCCATCCAAATAATAATATATTGAATAACAATTACACCACGATGTGGAGACGGTTGGCCGTACGTACGCACGTATGGTGACATGTCATTAAATGAATGGACCGAATACTGAATATGGTTGTACCATATTTATAATGACATAAAAATATATAGAATATACTTTAGTTATAATTTTATAATGGAAATAACAATGAAAGAATAAGTGGAAGAAGAAAGGAACTTGAAAGAGGGTGGTGAAATCATTACCTCTTCTTCGGGTTCTTCCTTTTGATTTGATCAAAATGGATCCTTAAGATGGGTTTCTGACCAAATTAGGGAATCTAGGATGACGTGGGTGAAGTTGAGAGGATATTTGGATAGGTTTTGGCCGAGAAAAATGGCTTTGATGGTGTGAAATTAAGAAAAGGGGGAGTGCCCTTTTATAAGAGGGGTGAGGGGCACCTTAGGAAATGATAGAATGTTTATTTTATAATAAATTCATATTCGGTTTCTAATGGCTCCAAAGTGGATTGTTTAAAGGTTCAGGTGGGGATAGGTCGAAAACCACTCAACCAATAGGTTTTAGAAATTTTTGAGTCACTATATTAACCTTAACATTTAGATTTAACTCTTAGTTAAATAGTTTGGAATTTACCATGACTTTTTGTATTTTTATATTATATAGTTAATAAACCTCTTATAAACTTCCAAGAGACCCCCAAGTAGTCCTGTAATAATACACCTATCATTATATAATACTTTTTCAGAAAATTATATTTTTTGGAATATAATATCAATAAATAATATAATATTTGTTTTAAAAAATCATTTATGTCAATTTTGAAACAATTAAATAATTGATTTTTTATGAATTCTTAAAAACTTTATTAATTCGAAACAAATTCATTTACTAAATACTAACTTGTCATATTAACCAATAAAAGTTTTTAATGTCATCAAAAAATTCAAATTATATTTATTTTAACATTTATAATACTTACTATTTGATTCATTCATTAATAAGGAAAATATTGCATCATTATTGTGTCTTAAATAAACTTAAATATTCAATGTCTAAAAATTATAAATAAAATACCATTACGTATGAAATCATTTTATATTTATAATGAATACTTATAGTCCATAATATAACATATATAACCTTATGTAAAAATTGTTTTCCTATGAAATATATGGTTATGTCATTTTTGTATTTACTTTAACTTAATTAATATAAAGTGTCATTATCACTTACAAGTGGATCCACGGGGTCCGAAAATAGACCCAAAGATGCACATGGTCGGACGTGTATCAACCAATAGGTTTAGGACTAGTTTTAGGGTAATTTATTATAATTATAATATTATTTTGTTACCCTTATTTACCGGAATTACCCTTTAACCATGTTAAATAAAATATTTACTGAAGTAAATATTCAAAATGTCTAAAAATAAAAGTTACCTATTTAAAAAATTTGGAAATCATATTTTAAATATGGATTAAATTTTTATAAATTCAAAACACAGAAGTGGAATAAATTAATTTAAAATTAATTCCCGCTGTCAAAACAAGAAACGTGTTTTTATGAAATAATAACTATCAAAAGATTAACACTTGTTTATGTCCAGTTTAAGTGTGAAATTACGTCAAATGACCAAAATTATATTTAATGATAAAAATATATTATAAATATACTTTAAAACCAATCAAATTCATAATTTATCTCTAATAATTATTTTGATTTAAAAAGTGTTTTTAATTAAAATTTAGCAATTTTCACTATTCATCAAAATATGAAAGTTAGCAGAAATGTACCACACATTCACCCTAAGATAATTTCGATATTCAGAATACAAAAATGAAGTCCATTTTGAATTATAAAATGTATAAAATTTTAAAAAGTGGGTATTACTATTCATAAGAGCTAGTTTGATTTTTTTGTGGTTTGTGTTAGAACTCGAAGTTACGTACAACACACGCTACTGTATTATTCAAAGAGAAGAATATCGTGGAAGTTTGGGGTGTTACATTCTCCCCACCTCCAACAAATTGAATCCTCTCAATTTTTAAAATTGGTCTTCGGAATATAATGGAAAGTATCACATCAGAAAAAGAGTCAATTAAACTATCTTTTTAAAAGAAAGAAAGAGAAGTACAAAGGTGACCCAAGATAACATATACTAGGATTACATCTAGAAAAAAATGTATATGGATGTTAAACTAAGTGTAAAGTTCTGATGGAGAGGGATATAAAACATGATCCGGAGAAAGTTAACAACAATAAAACCACAAACTTGTGATGGGACAAACGGTCATTAGTTTCCTAGTAGGAAAAGTAAACAAAAAACATTTTTTAAGTTACATTACATAAAGATGAGGAATTCATTTCTGATATTAACTATGAACACAATGATATATACTTACTTTTTAAGTAATGTTTCATTCTTTAATAAATTCCTACTACTAACTCATTTTTAAACAATGAGTATTCAAGAAGACTTGGTCACACTGGAAGAGCTAGAATAAACTTCTAATATAATCACATGATCCATCAAGGATAAATTATATATTTACCTTGTCCTTAGATATTAGTCAAATCCAAAATGGTTAGTATAAGATATGATAATCCCCCAAAAGGATATTCCATTGGAGAAAGAAACACTAATTTTAATTTCTAAAATTAAACCTACAATACCCCAAAGTTAAATAAATAGCATTCAATAAACAATTGTCCTTAAAATCCTTAAATATAATCCAAAATAATATTGAAACCCAAAACATAGAAGAATTTGGTTATGTAGTATTCCACGTTAAATTGTACCACAAAATGACATCAAATACTATTAAAGTCACATACTTAAAAGTAATTAACCTAATGAAATATTCTCTATTATAGGTTAATAATTTCCATAAATAACCCAAATCACTAGAAATCCACAATAAAAACATAGATAAAATCCACCATTACACCTCAAACAAAATCCCATAGTATTCTATTTTCCTTGAGCATATAGTGTTCCCAACAAAGCGAACATCTTCTAAAATAACATTTATCACTTAATCACCAAATCATTTTCCTATACTGAGGGTATTCATTTGATAAGACATAAGATCCTAAATCAACTTATTATTGATCAATAAAATCATTTAATTAAAAATAATTAGTCACACTAACCAGGGACTTCACGCAGACCAGTGGTAGGTGATAAATCCCAATCACACTTTGGTTGTGGGTTCGATTCCCACAGCTTTGTCTGATGCGATGAGTTGTCACATGGTGTGCATGTTTTCCTATTTTATAAACGATATTTTATAACATTACCAAAATAAGATAAATTCCTCAAAATAACCATAACATAATTTAACCACAAATGATATCTCATACCTTAAGTTTTCATCCCAAAATATAATAACTTGTAATTACCTCAAACCCAAAGATCATATAAAACCAAATGGTTATTTATAACTATATCCACAAAAGAAAAGATAAGTCTTCCTCAATTATCATTCTCATATGGAAAACTGTAGGGTTACAAATACAAGATAATGTTATTCCCATGTAATCCCATCAACAAGGTGCACTAATACTTTAAAACATTTCTCCAACCATTTATTTCTACATAGATTCTTTTTTTGACCAAGAAAATATCCTATAGAATAGGGAATTTACTCGGGTAATGGCCATGTCCCCTACATTTACAGAAAATGAATAAAAATGGATTCTTGGGACCATTTTAATTTTCTTCCATAGTACTCTTTATTTTTACTTAGAAATTATTCACTTTATGTCCTTCTTTCCTACACGTAAATCATTTCGTTGTTCCATTGAAACACTTTCCTAGGTTTCTCCTTCTACATTTCCCGCATGATGGAAATTTTGGATTCCTTTCTCCATGGTCTCCACTGCTGGAGCTCTTATCATTCATCACCTTTCTCTTCTTTGTTGAGTTCGGGAGTTGGTTTATATATATGATGTTGATCATATTTTTGGAAAACAGATTTGGCATGAACACGATATCTTTTACGCCTATCAAAATTGCATTTTTTTCTCATTTCCACCATCGTTCCCATCTTGTACATTATTCTAAAAGTTACTATGACTTCCTTGGAATCCATCCATTGACTATAACCAGAAAGCATTGTGTGAGTAACAGTAGTCATAAAATCATTTAGAGAATATCATGACACCATATTCTTTATTTGAAACACCTTAAGATTAACCAAGGTAATTTATTCTCATATTATATTAAAATACTTCAAATTTTTTTATAAAGAAAATATAAATCATCCTATGCATATACCCCAGGAGTGTCGTAACCAGGAGTGCAGCAAGGCCCATTTTCGTGCACTAGTTCTCGTTCGAGTCTAGCTCAAGGTGGTGTTTTTAGGTTTTACCCCTAGTTACATCTGTGCTAGAGCCGCCTCTACCTGCTCGTATCAAGACCAAAATGTATTTCTTGGAAAACTCACAAAATCTCTACTTTACCAAAATTTTAGGAAGTTCTTCTATATTAATCCTAATTGTCTATCTTAGGGCTATGTGCTCTAATCATAGTTTATCTAAATCTTACTCCCAAGGTTTTTACTAAACTTCCTCTGATTCCAACTGTAACGCCCCGACCCCAGTTACCCAGAGTCGGTACATTATTATGTATCATTGGCATGATCACAAAAGATCAAGTATCAAAATCCCGATTAGTTTAGTATCCTTGGAATCACTAGATATATTCATAAAGTTTACATTACATCATAAAGTGAAAAACTACAACATCATCTTGTCTCCATAGACCACACTCATATCCTCATACTATCCATGTAGGTCAGTCATAAAATACTTTTTCACATCCTGGAAAAATTAAAACATTGAATGGGGTGAGCTCAGATTCTCAATAAGGATAACAATATAGATGAAACTTTCAAAAAAAAGCATAAACATTTAAGGCAATGTATAAATAAAACAAAAGCCTTTTAAACTTGAAATTCAGCATAATATGGCAATGATAAAATGAAATAATTCCATTTAATTATTCACATGGAAATTCTACTAGTCGAATAATCACATGCAATATCAATAACCACTTTCATAATAATGTAAGGCATAATGCCAGACAATCATAACCACACAGTCAAGGCCTTGTGCCCAGACTACAAATACGATTTTGTCAAGGCCTTGTACCAAGAAACTAGTTTGTCTCATGAGATCTACCAATGAATCGAGGAGCTATAGCGAGCTCCACCTGTCAATAACTAAGTCCAATGAATTCCTCATATGAAAAGTTTGAAACCTAACATAAACATTCGTATTAAAACTATCATATAAATTGTCAATACATTATCCAAAAACCATGAATGGTATAGTAATAGCACATCAACATTCAAACATAACTCATTCAACACATAGTAGATGATTGTATTTTAATAGGTTAACCTCAATCGAGAATAATGAAGGATATTGACACAGATGAAAATAATCATCAAAACTATTTGAGAGAAATAACCCCTTTATCTTGAAAACGTTTATAAGTCACACTATTTGTCAAGAAGCCATTGAAAAATAGATTTTTAAATCAAAGTGTCCCATACCACATTGGAACTTTTAAAATCAATTTTAATTTTAATACTTTAATGTACATATAAATAAATCCTTAAAACCATTTTTAGAACATGGACATTAATGACAAAGATTTATTATAATAAATATTTAAAACATTTAAAATGGTATTTTCGTTGGAGTTTCTAACCAAAATAGAGACACTTTAACACAAATAATTGAGGTAATAAAAAATCTGTAATATCATGAGAATAAAGGGATTCATGATATACTATGTCAAGGTACAATATATACATCATAAAAAAGTGATTTGATGTATAACAACAAAGAAGTCTCAATAGAATATAAATTGAGATGAAATATCATATAAAGACTATATCCATAGGTTACAGATAAATCAATTATAGAATTATGTGTGAAAAATATAAATACAATCAATATTATTGGATATTCATTGTAAATAAATCATAGAATATTCACACGTATTCTTATAAACACAACACCAATGAATTGGATATTTAACTCAAAAATGGATATTGAGTTAAAATTACTCTTATCAAGTTCATATTGATGACCAGAGAATTAATCAATGGAATGATTATGTGTATCAATATTATATCCACATAAAGTGGAGTGGAAATTATGACATAAGAAAATAAATAGTGATTCCACACATAATCTTGGAGTAAAATAATCAATAAAGTATGCGTAAAGCCGAATGAGTGGAAATTGAAATTTCAAACTCCCTTATTGTTTTGGTAACCTACGAAACATACACCCATGAAATAAGGATCATTCAATGATGATGTAAATATAAATAAATTAAATTATATTACTCAATGAATAAAATCACGAGCAGTACACACACCACATGCAATAAATAAGTGGTGAACAATGGAAATATCACGGAATTTAAAGTGAGATAAGAAACCCCTTACTTTGTAATTTTTACTTGCTCGAGGGTAGGTTAACCTCCTTAATAATTGTTAAATAATTGTTATTTAATTAGAATAATATACATTAATATGATATTATATATGATCTTTTAACATTGATTTGTTGATAATATCTTAGTATTATAGTTGTTTTGGGTGTTAACAGATTCATTTTCATTTATATTATTTGTTATGTGAGCCATATTTGTTGAGGATGGGATGTAACTTATTCATATCCAAAATTATATCATGTCTCTAAAAATTATTTTTAATCATAAGTTGAAATTTATTCTTGAATGTATATGATGGGGAATGAATCTCATCGCGTTGGTGGAGACGGTAATCCGTACATACGCACGAGCGACAATATCATTCTTTTGATCGTAAAATAATATATAATTGGATGTTATATCAAATATACTGAATAATTATCATGTTTTATTTATTATTTACATGTATTACACATCATTATTATACCCTTCCAAATAATTATATATTGAATAACAATTACACCACGTCGTGGAGACGGTAGGCCGTACATACGCACGTATGGTGACATGTCATTAAAAGGATAGATAGAATACTAAATATGGTTGTACCATATTTATAATAACATCACAACATATAAAAGTTACTAGAGTTATTATTTTATAATGGAAATAACAATGAAAGAAAAATTGGAATAAGAAAGGAACTTGAAAGAGGGTGGTGAAATCATTACCTCTTCTTCGGGTTATTTATATTGATTTGATGAAAATGGATCCTTATGTTGGCTTTCAGACCAAAGAAGGGCCTCTAGAGTGAATTGGGGAAAGTTTATAGTATATTTGGGCAGGGGTTGGCCGAGCCAAATGGCTTTGATGGTGTGAAATTGAGAGAAGGGGGAGTTCCCTTTTATAAGAGGGGTGAGGGGCACCTTAGGAAAAGCAAGATATTTTATTTTAAAATAAATTCATATTCGGTTAATAATGGCTTATAAGTGGATTATTTAAAATTTAAGGTGGGGATAGGTCTAAATCCACTCAACCAATAGGTTTTTGATAGTTTTGTGTCACTATATTAACCTTAAAATTTAGATTTAACTCTTAGTTAAATAGTTTGGCATTTACCATGTCTCTTTGTATTTTTATATTATATAGTTAATAAACTTACTATAAACATCCAAGATACCCCCAACTGGTCGATTAATAATACACCTATCATTATATAAGTACTTTTACCGAACACATATTTTTAGGAATAGAATATAAATTAATAATATAATATGTGTTTTAAAAATACCTTTATGTCAATTTTGACACTATTTAATAATTTATTTCTGTTAAAGTCATAAAAAATTTATTAATTGAACCAATTTCATTAAAGAAATAATAACATGTCATATTAACCAATAAAAGTTTTATATGTCATGAAAACTATCAAATTATATTTATTTTAACATTTATAATACTAATTATTTGATTATTTCATTAATAATGAAAATACTGCATCATTATTGTGTCATAAATAAATTTAATTATTCAATGTCTAAAAATTATAATTAAAATAAAATTATGTATTAAATCTCTTTATCTTTCTAATTCATATTTATAGTCCAAAATATAACATATATAACCCTATGTAAAAAAAATTTTGCTAAAAGATATATGCTTATGTCATTTTTTTATTTACTTTAACGTCATTAATATAAAGTGTCATTATCACTTACAAGTGGATCCATGGGGTCCCAAAATCGACCCAAATATGCCAATGGTCGGAAATGTATCAAAAAATAGGGTTAGGATACATTTTATGGTAATTTATTGTTATTATAATATTAATTTTTTACCCTTGTTTACCAGATTTACCATTTAACCACGGTAAATAAAATATTTACCAAATTAATTATTAATAATTACTAAAAATAAAATTTACCTATTTAAACAATTTGTACCTCCTAATTATGATAATGGATTCCATTTTCCTATATTAAAAACACATAAGTGGCAGAAATTAATTTAAAATTAATTCTCGCTGTCAAAACAAAAAACGTGTTTTTAAGAAATAATAACTATCAAAAGATTGACACTTATTTATGTCCGGTTTAAATGTGAAATTATGTCCAATGACCAAAATTTTATAAAATGGTAAAAATATATTCTAAATATACTTTAAAACTACTCAAATTCATAATTTATCACTATTAATTATTTCGAATAAAAAAATTATTTTTATTTAAAATTTAGTAATTTTCACTATTAATCAAAATATGAAGGTTATCAGAAATGTACAGAAATTTCACCCTAAGGTAATTTTGATATTCAGAATCCAAAAATGAAATCCATTTTGAAAGATAAAATTTATAAAATTTCATAAAGTGGGTATTACTATTCATAACGGCTAGTTTGATTGGTTGTAGTTTGTATTAATATTCGAAGTTGCGTACAACACATGCTACTGTATTATTCAAAGATAATAGTATTGTGGAAGCTTGGGGTGTTACATTAGTGCTATAGATTCTTATGAGTATCCCCATAATGTGTTTTA
The DNA here is from genome assembly GCA_963277665.1 of Viscum album. Lineage (NCBI taxonomy): Eukaryota > Viridiplantae > Streptophyta > Magnoliopsida > Santalales > Viscaceae > Viscum > Viscum album. The sequence continues at coordinate 711,201,974 of OY728163.1, read as the reverse complement.
TATACATATTTTCTTGGGGATGGATGGATATTACATGCATTCCATGAAAGACTTATCACGTCTTGCTTCACCACACATTGTCCTTAACGGTAAGGGTGTCGAGTTTTTGTGGTCAGAAGCATGAAAAAAATCCATTCGAAAGATGAAACGTAGGCTTGTCTTGGCACCTATTTTAATTCTACTAGATCGAGGCAGAGGTTACACCATCTTCCATGATGCATCATACGTCGGATAAGGAAAAGGGTTTATGTAGCAGGATATAGTCAATTTTTATGGGTCTCATATATTGAAGCCTCATGAGTGAAATTACCCAACCCACGACCTTGAGCTAGAAGCAGTTGTCCATTCCTTGCATTTTTGGAGACACATTCTTTTAGGTGAGTGCATTGTGGTTTACACAAACCATAAGAAACTCAATATCACTTTACTCTGCATGACATGAACCTCAAACATTGTAGATTGTTCGAATATCTACAATCATTTGATTTTGAGATTGACTATAAACCAGGGAAGGGAAATGTGGTTGCAGATACATTGAGTCAAAAAACTCCAACACAGGACGTACAGGAAGCCAGTGTTGAATTGAAGTTAATGACCCTCTTTTCTGAACTGCATCTAGAGTTTCATGATAGTCATGTGTAGTCTTACATATAATATTTTACAGTTACCTCATCCCTCTTTGAGAATGTGAAGGCTATAAAATTTTCAGATCTTGATGGCTTGATTCTATGTTAGAGTATATCAGGAGATAACACACATTCAGATTCTTCTTCTTATAGAGATGAAATCCTACTTATTCATGGGAAATTTTGGGTTCCTACATATATGATAGAGGAGTTGATGCAAGAGTCCCACACTTCTCATTGGGATGTTTATATAGTAATCTTAAATATATATCGATACATGTGATACAGGTATTGGTGGGTCGGGATGTAGTGTCAGGTAGCAGGTTTTATCACTTGATGTTCAACTTGTCTGTATGTAAAGGTAGCGAACCATAGATTTGTAGGCTTGTTACAGCCTCTTCCATTCCTATAATGATAATGAGAAAACGTTGCTATTGAATTTTTATTCTGTTTACCTAGGTCACCTAGAGGTAGTGACTTTTTATGGGTTCTTATTGGAATACTAACAAAATTAGCCCACTTCATTCCTATTTTTTATACTTTCTCTGTTGATGATATGGGAATACTATATTCCCATTAAATTATATGACTACATAGGGTCCCTCATACTATCATTTTAGATAGGGATTCTCATTTTCATATCATGGTTTTCGATGGGACTTCATAAGGCTGTGGGAACACAGATGATTCTAAGAACATCTTTTCACCCTTTAACTGATGGACAATTAGAATAGACCCTACATGTTCTACAGTAAATTGTTCAAGCATGTGTCCTTGATTTTGGGATTTCTTTGGATAAGCATATCCCTCTCATTGAGATTTCCTATAATAATATATTTTAGGATAAAATTCATATGGATACCTTTAAGGCCATATATGGTAGGTTGTTCTATTCACCTTTGTGCTGGATATAGGTAGGTTAGGCAGCACTACTAGGTTCTCATATCATTCAGGAGACATCGGAGTAGGTTCATCTGATCAGAAACATTATGAGTACTACTCATTCTAGAAAGAAATATTATGTCGATCACCATTGTCAAACTCAATATTTTGAGGTCATATATCATGTTTTCCTTTAGGTATCTCCCAAGATAGGGAATATATGGTTACAGAAGCGAGGGAATCTATTACCTCATTTTGTAGGGCAATTTGAAATACAAGAGAGTCTAACCAGTAACCTATCAATTTCTACTTCCTCAGATGTAACATTCCATCTGTGAAATCTTTCATGACTCACAACTTATCTAGTATCAGGCCAACCCATCTCATACATTTTATCCTGAGGAAGTTGAGTAAGATGTTGATGCTAACTTTGAGGAGTATCTAGTATGCATCGTTAACTAGAACCTGAAGGCTCTCTGAGGCTAGTATATCACTCATGTATGGGTACTATGGTATCACAACCGCATGCAGGATGAGACTTGGTAGAAGGTGGTCTATGTACATCCCCAATGGATAGAGTTGTTCTCAAAAAGTATTTCTCCACCCTTAGAAGGTGAACTTAGGGACAAGTTATTTTAACAGGGAAGACTATAGGAACCCGCTTTTTCACTGTGGTTTGGATCCTTTAAATTTCAATGAAATTATATATTTTGGAACTAATATGGATTCCTAATGAGTTAGTGAAGTTTATGAGGGTGTCTTGGACTTTTTACGAGCTTGGAACCCATTTTTTTGGAAAAAGGGTCTAGTGCATGGTTAATAGTAAACCATGTGGGAAGGTTGCACTGTTTGAAAAGACCATGCAGGTGGATTATTTCCGGATAGAGCCTTACCACATGGATGACACATTGATTCACTAACCATGTGGCCTAACTGTGTGAGTTATCCATTTTTCCAAGTACCCATGAGTGGTTTGAACATGGTTTCTCAAACCATGCAGACAACTCGTGCATGGGCTATTTTCAAGGTAAAATGACTATTTTCTCTTAATGATCTTATAAAGCCTCCTCCTTCCTCCTAAACTGAATTCCTATGAAAATATATTATTTGTATCTCATTTTGGATATCTTTAAAGGCCTAAAGTAAGGATTGAAATATCACCTTCATCTACGATCTGAGAAAGCTTTCATTTGTCATGTTCGATGCACAATGGTAAGTACTCAAGTCCTTTTTAGATATTGGTATCCTCTCTTGCTCTCGAACTAGTTATCAAGGTGTGATCAGTTTTCCTTTTTATAATATCTACTCCATTATATTCCAAATAAGTGGTCGATAATGGAGTAAGATATTCATACAACCCTAAGGTGTGTGGACTATAACTCATCATCCATGTTCATTGATTTTGGAACTGCAGTGCGGGACCTACCGATTTCATCGGGTGTCGTTTACAAAATTTATGTCATTATTATAATCATTAGAACAATATGGTAATGTTATTTCCAAATATGTGATTAATTTTTGGTGCCTATTCCCACAAATCCCAACATCTCATGTAGGATGATATTCTATAGTTGATTTTGTAGTGTTTTGACACTTTTTAACCATATTTTGTATGTGCTCGAGCTTGACCACACTAATGGTAGGACGCATTATAATAAACGAATGTTTTATCATGAAATGATGAATGGAAAGTACCAAGTCACATTCACTTGACCCACCTTAGGTAATTTATTTAAATTTGATAATTAAATGTGAAAGTGAAATTGGAAATTACACTAAGTATATGACTTGACCGAATTAAATGTGAATGAATAATAGGTTTCATGTCTATATCATCCCTTACCATGTTGATGGAAGGTACCAGAGTGAAACTTAACAATTGAATATGCCATAAATGGATTTAATAATGGGTTTAATGATACTTTTCTTTGTCACATTAAGGAATGGAAAGGATTGAACAAAATGGACATATTCATGAATTACTAATTGATTAAAGTGTTTCATGCTACTAAGACTTTTCACACTAATATAAGTCAAGGCTTAAACCATATGAAATATTATGTGACATCATTATCAAAAATGTAGTGGAATAACTCGAGCTCACCTTGGATTCCCAATGGAATGCCTTGAGCACTCGTGGACCCCATTCTGAATTAAAGGATATGAATTTCTTAGGATGAGACCAACCAAGAACTTGATTGTTGTCTAACTATGGATGCCTATTACTACATTGTAGGTTCCATCAAGTAGTATTATAGGATGCCTTGGATATACTCCTTGTATTCGACATTGATAGGTAGGTTCCATAGTAAAATCCCATCGGTACCAATAATTATTTATCCCCTTTTTACCTTGGATGACTCGTTGGACACGGTAGGTGTCTCATTGTGGAATTCCTTGGACTATGCTTCTTGGATTACAATATTACCCTTAGAAAGGATACATTTATTACTGAGTTGGCACCCCTTGAGGTCTAATTTCCCTTGGTTATTACCTTGGAAATTCATTATTGAACATCATTATAGATTTCCTTATTACATCTTGGCACCTTCACTATTATGACCATGTGATTTATTTAGTAACTACTAACAATCAAATAATGTTTTTGTTATTGGTTCGGACCCCATTGAAGGGCCGAAGGTGGTACATGGTCATTTATTTACATTATACTTCTTCAATTTATAGATATTCCTTCTTGAACATTGATATATTCCAATATATGTTCTGGATGTTATAAACACCATTGGTTGTGGCCCATGGAGATTTATCTCACACCCACTTCGATAACCATTTGGTGCTTGGAGTAGATTACATGAATTCATGTGTTGACAAAGGGATGAGTATGGCTTCAAACACTTGATTGTTTTTTAGGATGTATTTTGATAACATATTACCGATATGAAGCTAAGGATGTATGGGATGTAGTTTTATTTCAGTTATACTTTTGTGGAACCAGTTATGCATGCTTCCATGTATCCATATTTTTTAGATTTCTAGATACATGACATATCATCATTATTCATTGAATATTATTTCGGTTATTTCAGTTATTATTACTATTATCCCAATTTCTTGTGTTCCTTTTGTTTACTTATATTTCTTCTTATAGTTAACTCTTTTATTATTTATCTGTTGTGTTACACTCTCGTAATGAGGGAAAAGTATCCCCACAGACACCACAGGCCTTCATTTCTATTTGGCATCTTCTAGAATTTAGGGACATGCACTTGAGGTCATGTGGCCCACTAGGATCAGGGCCCCCATTAGGTTCCATCTAGGACAAGGAAGTCACAAATTTTGAGGGTTAAATTAATTTTAAGGGGGGTTTATTGTAACACCCCCAAGATTTTGTGATTTTTTTCAAATTAATTTAACCTTTTTGAAATTTTTCATTTAATGAAACACTAAAGATAGTTCAATTTATTTTAAATCACTATATTTTTTTGTGTTATATGCAATACTTATTTGATCATGCTCTACATGCAATATAAACTTTCACCTTATCTACACGGAAAACTTAGGTTATCTTGCGTAATATATAATAATGGATTTCCTTGATGGATTGAGTAACTCACAAGACCAAGGTTTACCGAAAAATAATATATTATTAAAATATAAATATTCAATATAATAAGATAAAATCCTGATACCAAATTAGACTTTATGAATAATATTAAATAATTTATGAAAATTTATGGTTTATACAACATAATAATAATTCATAGGTTACCAATTAATTACTAATGAATATGAAAATCAATTGAATATGAAAGGACATATTATTTTGGTCAAAAATCTCTTTTTCCCTAATAAATTAAATTTTCATTTATGTCTTGAAATTCACTAATTCAAACATTCCTTTCACATAGAACATCGACTTAGCATACATTACACACAATACTGAGTTTCTATGATACATCATTTTACTGTAACAATTATTTAATCGAGTTAGTTATAAACAAGATATTAAAATATAGTAATAATAATTGTTATAACTACATATAAAATATTTTTATAATGGTTGTATATAAATAAAATATATTTATAATAAAAAATATAATTTCTAGTAAATCCATTATATGTTTAAAAAACTAATATTTTCTCGAATAAAATACTTTTCAAATCCATCTGTAGAAAATAATGAAATTAATTTTCAAAAGTTTTAAAATTTTAATTTGATACAATATTATTCATTTTTTATTTTAAAATGCAAAAATTATCCTAGGATAAATTTTTTCGATTTTTCTGAGAAACTTCATTTTTTGATTAATAGTGAAAACTACTGCGTTTTTGTTAAAAACTTACTTTTTTTAAAAAATTATTAATGTTAAATTATAATTTAAATTTATTTTGAGGTAAAATTATTTAAATTATACATATATTTATTTATTTATAAAAAATGTACTTTGAAATTATATACAAGAACTTAACATGATATTGAATATTTATCTACTTTAAAAACCCGTAATTTTGTCTCGTCTTCAGGATTATCATTAATCTCAATTTTCTCACTTCAATGAATTGAATTGAGAAAAACCAACACACACCATATTAATCAGTTTAATATTTATAGTCTTACAATATCAACATAATTTTTTTTTCAAAATTATTAGTAAAAGTGATTAAAATTAATCATAGTGATTAAGGCCAAATTAAGCTTAATTAGGGGACAAAACCTTAAATTTAAGGCCCAAATGACCTAAGAACTTGTAAAATTCACATTGTATATCCATATTGTTCCTAAAAATCTTCCTTTATTTATTTAAGTTATGATTTTATTAATTTTTTTAGGTAAGGACATGTGTACACCAAACTTGTTTTCAAAAATTCCAAGTGGCTAATTTTCCTTCCATATAAAAGGCCACCTGCTCTCCCTCTTCATCACACATATCAAACCTCTTATTTTCTTCCAATACCTGTCCAATAAAATTCCCATAAATTCTACCTTCATCTTATAAGCCTTACCTTGTGCAGAATTCAATTTGATATGCCTTTTGGTATAAACTAAAAGGAGTTACCCGATTAACAGGTAATGTCTTCACTCAAGTACTTTCTTTTATTTTCCATATACACACCCTACAACTCTATTAATTATATTATTATATAAAAAACCTTATAAAAAATATAATAGTATTTTTTTATGTAAAAGGGTTGACCTACACAGTCACACACCTCAATCTAATTGGAATCAAAAATATTGTTTCTGTGTATGACGAATTATTGACTCGCAAAACAATGATTGTTCATTTTTCCATTTCCACTTACCATGGTGGATATTGTGATGAAATATATGTTTATATATGTATTATATTAAATTTATTAATTCTTTCTGATTCCTTATTCTTATTTACAACACATATCTTTTTAAATTTAATTTTTTTTAATACGTTAATTTCCTTTGAAGAAGAGTAGACTATCACCTCCTCAAATCGATATGATTCATTCATTCGCCAAATGGATTATATTAAAGATGGTTTAAGTGAATATATAAGATATTTATGATATAATAAATCTAATTTAATAATTATATTTACATATATATACATATATATACATGCATATATGTCTTTTACATTCATTTTATCAATGCGGCAATTAAACGAAAATAGCGTTCATGTGTACGTACGGCCTACCGTCTCCTTGAATAGTTTATTAAATATCATACATATATATTATATAGATTATTATAATACACATATAATTTATATAATTATATTTAAATAATTTTTTACAATCTTTAAATCATGATATAAAGTATAAATATCAAAGATATGACAAATTAATATACATGCGAATAATAAAGTGAATATTCCCTGAAGTAAACCCTTAACATAAGATTGTTAACAAGAAGTTAATATAAAGTCATAATAAGACCATATATGGTATTAGATATAATAATATTTTTATTTAATAAATTTATAATAATATTATTTTTATTATACAGGTGGTCTGAATGCGTACAATGAGATTCAAGATACAAGGTAACGTGATTCCATCTCACTATTTATTCCCGTGAGATACATGCTATGTTCTCCAATATTTCCTTTTGTGTGGTATATATAATTCCCATGATTCTATTATATGATTATTATACTTAAATTTATGGGTATTAACATATCAATATTATGAACTTTTATTCATGGTTTTTAAGTTATAAAATATACCAAATAGGAAAAAATGTTTTTACTCAATTTTCCTTTTTTTAGACTCATGTTTTTTTATATACCTAAAATATTTTTAAAGGTTTATATACTTAAATTATACATTATATATAATGAATATCCTTATTTTAATGATATTTTATGCTTTATGTAATTTCATTTTCGTACATGGAGAGTATGATCCCAAGTTACGATGTTATAATAGTTTATTGAGACAATCTCAACACTTTTCGTGATTGTTTAACTTTATGATTACTTTGTTGAAATATTTTCATCCATATGTCATGAATACTCATGAGGTTACTTATCCTGTATTTATTCAAGATATACTCATGTGTTAGTACCAATTTTTTCACTATTTGTTACATAAGATAATTTTCTATGTAAAATCTGGATTTCTCTCTCTCTCTTTAGTCATAATTCATTTATTTTCGAAAAACCATGTTTTTCAAAATGTTTTAAAAATAAAACTGAAGATTATATTAAATTAAATAGGATTTTTAGTTTTTATTATTCTTTTCAAAGATTCCTTTATAATTTTTCAAATCTATATTAAAAGAAAAATATATTAAAAAGGATTTATAAAATAAAAAACATTTTCTCAAGGAATAAAGAATATTTTCCTCATGAAATGATTTTAAAAGGATTTAAAAATTATTTCCTATATTATATGACATCCATTGGCGTTACTCAAGATTCATGGGGAAATTATTCAATTTTTACATTCATATTATTTCTATGAAATGATTATGTTTTGATGGCATGATGTTTATGAAACCCGTTAAAACCAGATTCTTTTCACAGGTCACGTTTATGATGAAATTATTATGAAACCTATATCTTTCCATAGGTTATGATATTATTACATGCTTATAATACCCACATAATTTTATGGGTTATGATATGACTATTTAAAATTTTGTGGCATGTGTATGAATGATTTAACTATGAGACAGGTGGGACCTATATCACCCTCAAATGCATTGGGTAATGATTTATATCTCATGAGATAGACTAATATGGTATTGGGAGTAAACCTTGACTACTAAGATGGCTATGGGAGTGAACCATGACTACCAATATAGTATGAGGAGTCAACTAATGCTACAATGATGACCATGGCACTGAACCATTAATACCAATATGGTATGAAGAGTGAACTCACGCTACTAAGATGGCCATGGGTATGAACCATAACTACCAAGATAGTATGGGGAGTGAACCCATATGACCAAGATTATCATGGAAACAATGAATTTTCCACTATGGAAATCATATTATATGATTAATTGTATTCCACAATCCCATGTTTTATTCCTATGTTAGGATATCATGGCTAATATTCTTCATTTACTTATCTTTCATGTCTTACGAACTACCACACTTTATGACATGATTCATGTATATGATCTTTGATATATAGGGTATTATCTTCTATTTTCATTATCATATTTTTATACCATTATTATCATAATTATGCTTACATACCTCCCTTATTTACCCTTATTGAGCATTTGATTTGACCCCTTTCCTATAATTCTTTTCCCCAGGTTATGAAGAACGTTCTTATGTAGGAGTAATAAAGGTGGAGTTATTTATAGGAGATGTTGAATATCATTCACCAGGATAGAAGATTTTATTTCCATGTTTCCAAATACACTAAACTATTATGGTCCTGAGGAATTTATTTTTATAATATATATAATACTCATCTGAAAATATGTAATATCAATGTATGTTAATTCAGGGTCGCTATAACACATCTATGATGGATTGCTCATAAAATATAGTGGTTTAAAAAAATCATAAACTCAGTAAATATGTTGGTAAATGTTTTATTTAGGTAGTGATATTTGAGGTACCATATTTCATTACAAACCCTAATGTGTATGTTCTTCATTCTGACCGGTCTGATATTGGTCCTCCATTTTTGGAACTAGACTTCTCTAATTAATTTGTGTTTAAATAGTGTATCAATATTATTATTGATCATAGTACCATGATAGGGATTAATATTTTTAAGTTCCAATTTAAACCCATAGTTGACAATGGGAATCCCGAGATAGTGGATAGATAATTAGGGATAAACAATTTAAAACTCTTGTATTTTTAGGAAAATAATCTATTTTTCTTCTTTAAGAAAAATATATTAATATTTATCCCCAAGATACATCAAATCACTGATTATTTTCATCTAAATATATTCCTTGGTACAGAGATTCTAATATATCTTTTCTGAAATGGTTTTATAGACTACTTGCGAAAATTAAATAGGTGATTCAACCAAATCCTCTTCCTCACTAGAAGCATGGGTACTAGAGGGAGTAAATTCCCCTTTGGGGATAAGAGACCATGGCATAGAATAAGAATCCAGATCTTCTAGGGAAGAGTTTTCCAAGGTGGATTCTTTTATTTATAGAAAAATGGTGACCTTACAGAAAAAAGTATAGGATCCAATCTCATGTTTCCATTACAAGAAAGGTCCACCCTTGATAACATAATTGTGACTCTTGTTTGACATCTAATGTGTTAATCCCACCATATAAATAACCTGATGATGGATTCATTCAATATCCCCCCATCTAGTATATAATTGGAGTGGGTTTTTCTGAGTATAATGGGTATATGTTTAATGTGGTAGTATGATGTTTTCATAGAGTATTACATTTTCATGAGGATTGTGGAATGGTTAAAATGATCTATAGTTTTCACCACCATGTAGTGTATTGATACAATTAAGTTATCTTCTAGATCCTTAAATTGACTTATTATGTGATTGAAAATTTATTGGGTGCATGAACATGTTAAGATTCATTGGAATGCAGATGCTTCCATCCCTCCCTTAATACCCATTATCTTGGTAGTTTGACCCTCAAAAGTAAAAGGGAGTGGAATGACTATGGATAATCCCCACTAAACCAATGATAAAGTACTTAATGAAATGATGATATAAATGGTGGGATTTGTATTCGTTTGAATATTTACACAATCAGGTAAAGTATTATAGGTAGTATTATGTAGGACAACCATTAATTTCTCACCGAAAACCAAATCACAACACTAGGTATTTAACTTATTCTTTCGATGTTTATTTTTATCACACATGTCATATAATAGTTTCTTTAGATTGTATAGGGTCAAATATTACATGGTGAGTTAGAGTTGGTGAAACATTTTAGTAATAATGAGATTAAGAATAGTGTGAATGTTGAATATGTACCAATGAATCTCTATGGCATTGCACTAGCCTAAGAGATTGAGCAGACATATATTCACCAAAATGATGGAACCCTCATCCATACCAGGAAATAGATTATGAATTCGAACGCCTCTTAGTTTTCATCCCCTACATGTTAATCTTCATTGACATCTACATTAGTTTCATAGTATAAAGCACACATTAGGGCCTCAATTAGTGTTTAATGCATATCCATTTATAGGATTAGTGCATTTAGGAACTAAAGTATTGTTTTTATGCCAAAGAGATAATTAATCTTAACATACTATCATGTTAGGGTCATATTCCCCCCTCCTCCAATATTTATATCCATAATATGAATAATGGAGGTCCCAAATGGTTGACGAATTAGGGTTATCTGGTGTTTTCTAAATTTTCCTAAAAGATAAATAACAGAGGAAAATAATCTAGTTGTTGGTTATTTTAATTTTATGGATGTGAGTGAACCGTATAATAAAACAAAATAATAGTTCATAGGTTAATAATAGAGGATGTGTCTAGTTAATCCTGCGATTTTTTAGAGTATTAGTAATATATTTTTTAATATTAGCACAAACTAAATTATTTAATGGTTTAACAGGAACTTTGTTTCATAATATTTTCTACCTTTTCCTTAATATTTTTGTATGGATGTTACTAAATGATACCATTTATGTGCTTTATCAATAATCATTGCATTATGTCCCATAAACTTGATATAATTTATAGATTCACACTCTTACTCATCATAAGTGGAGTCTTATGAGATCAATTCAATTTTAACACCTCCTCCGAATAAAGTGGGAAAGAAATCCCTAACAGTGAAGACTAGTTTGTAGTCCAGTTATAGCACTTGATTGTCTTTATTCACCCAACACTAACACATTCGTGACATAAGAGGCCACGAAATTACAGAGGTATCAAATTTGGTGGGGGGATAAAGGTGGTGTTTTATAATTCAATTGAGAACATAGGATTCCATAGTCCTAAGTGAATGAATTCAAAATTAACCAATTTTAATCCCTTTTATACCCCATTAATAGACTAGTTAGATTCCGAATATACTCATCATAATCAAAGGTATAAGGTAAATATGAAACATATATAATAGGTTAAACTATATTTTCTATTTTATTGTTTATTTGGTCCTTGAGAATGTTTTTGAAGATCAAACACATATTGATGGGGTGACTAAGGAGTCTGTGGTATGAGAAATATATAGACTAGTTTGTTATCTCACCTTGTTATAAATTATTTATTTCGTGTAATACGATCATTTTATTCCCCAAATAATAGAGGTAAAAACCTAGGATTTAGTCATTATTGATGTAATAAACCATGTTCATTCATCCTGCAAATAGAATTTTGGGTCCTTGGCACTAATGGGGGCTATGGGAAGCATTATCATAAAGTGGTTTCACCTTATGATGATAACTATTTAGGGGATCCATATTCCATATTTATTGATATCTTGAACTGTATACCACTAACAAATTATACTATCTATTTATTTTTAATAGGATCACGAGGAGGTATTAGGTGTAACTATCTGGTGGTTTGATACATGACTTTTTCAAGGCACTAAACACTTCCTATGAACACTGAGAATCCTCCAAGATATTTCCAGGATATAGGTTTCATAACCTTCTCATCCCAAGAATTTTCCACAAATATTCTAGAGATATGTTCTTGTGTAAGTAGAACGTCAATGGATTATGTTAAACCCTTCCATTTAGAAATTAATTGAGAGATAGTTTAATTATATCAATGATTTAATATGGAGAGTTCAATGGATCTTTTCCAAAAAAAGCGTCGGTATACTGATATTGTAATTCTAATAAAATTTGTTCCCAAATGGAAAAGGGTCAAATTTTTAACTAGATATATAGATGAAGGTTGGTCCCACAAAAGTTAGAAAAATTCATTAAATCATGGAATCACTATGTTACTCCAATAATCCCATTAATATTCCACACCATGAGAAAATATTGGAAATGTATTTCTTTAGTTTACCTTGGTATTTAAAGGAGTTGAATCCCATGTTTCATAAATCCTATAGTTGATGAATGTGAAATAACCACATATGATATAGATTCATCCCATGTCAAAATAAGTCTTTATGCATCTCAATGGATTCAAGATTAATAGTATGATATGACCACTTAATCATGGGGTAATTTATATGATCCTTCCCCGTGACTCAATTTTCATCTCCTGAGGTAGACGGTATCTAATATTATAATGGGGTTTCAAGTTGATTTGATTGAGAAGGAAACTAAGGAAACACTGGAATATGCCATAAGAGAGAAGAGGAATGATACTCAGTCAAGGGAAGATTATCCAAACAATATACATTATTTTTGGTAGTTCAACTGATGTAGATTGGATGTAAAGAATCCTTAGGAATCTTAATATGGTCATCTCATTCATCTTCCCATTATGGATATTTCTCACCAAGAATATTATTTCAAAGACTCTTATAGTTTTTTTGGTCATAGGGAATAATGATGATTTTAGAATCCAATTCAATTACATACCTTAAATTTTTATTGACTAAAGAATTATTTATGAATTTTCATATGTTGATGTGAGTATGAACAACTAGGATTGACTCTATGGGAGCCATGGGAAATATATAATTCTATAACAACATCTATTAGTGAATGTTATAAGTTTCAAATAATGTTGTGCTTCTTCATGGACAAGGTCATCTTATTAATGTTTCCCAACATTGGTAATACATTCTAGATAATTTATGGGTTCGGTGATGATGAAATTAACTATAGCGGTTGTGGGTGGAGTAAAACATAAATCATTTATGGATTTATTAGATTCATATTTTTGTTATAACTGACACAGATGAATGAATTGGACAACCACATAGTAATCTAATCCAATGATTTGTACATAATCAGAAACTGCACTTATGATTCTATAATGTAAGGGGAAGCTCTAGATACAAATCTATTAAAAAATAAAAGGGTACCTATAAGAATCAATGAGTTGAGCCTTTGGTAGGACTACAATATCAACATCTTATAATTTTTTATGGTGATCCTACTGGTTATCTTTTATATATAAATATATTTTTTGATGGTAATTAATATGGTTAAATTTATCCCATAGTTCCTACTATAGGTATGATCTGTGATCCTTGGCTTACAGCACTGAGATGGTGATGCTGGGGGTTATTGGTGGCCAAAACAAAACTTAGTTGGTTGCTAATATCTCCAAACATATTTCTTCCTCATCTATATTTTTAGGAGGGTAATTATTCTCTTGGTACTCCCAAGATGATTTTTAAGACATCATAAAGTTGTGGTACTGTTGGGAAAAAATCCCTCAAGATATCATTGTATCATTTTTGGGTTGCTTGTTTTTTTTGAAAATGAAGGTTTCCATGGTGACTTGTCGAGTTCCAGAGATGTTGTTAACAATCCATGTTGACAAAGAAGAATGACATGGGAATGAAAGATTTACAGGTGGTACAAAAGAATAGAATCATGGTGGAACCATCTTCCAGTGTTTTCCAAATTTTCAGAGTCCAAAATTTGGAGTTTGGTGAGTGTTGCGAAATATGTATTTCCTTGATGATCTCATCAAAATATGACAAAGACATGGGTTTTGTGAAGATAGGATTCATGGATTGGATTTTTCGAAGAGAAACAGAATGTTGACGGTGTTCTTCACATTTATGATGAGATTCGTGAATGGAAGAGATTAAGGTTAATGTGATGGAGCTTTGCGGTGAAGGTGCGATGGAATTGATGGAACTTTATGTGGTTACGATGATCTCCATGGTCAGAAAATTTCCGTTGTACTTCGTGTTTTTGAGAGAATTTTGGAAGAAATTTCAGATCATTGTGATTTGAGATAACGTGTTGCTGACTTCTCATGGAAGGATTGAGGGTTGGTGGAATCGCCTATAAATAGGCCTCGACCCCCTCCAGATAACAGATATTTTTCGAATAAAATCTTTTTCTCTCGGTTTGTGTAGGTGGTTCGCGAAGGTGGTGTGCTTCGCGAAAGAGAGGAGCTTCACGATGGCTAATTTAGCTCTGTGAAAGTTGTGTGCTCTGTGTTGGATTAGTGAGATTCGCGAAGGAAGTCGCTCTATGACCACTTGAGATCTACGACATCCTGAGCTCTGTGGAATTGTCACCTTCATGAGAAGGTAGGAGCATCGCAAAGGCTTGTTCGAGCTTCACGAAATTGTGAGCTTTGCGAAGTAGGGTGCTTTGCAAAGGTAGTTCCCAAAAGTTAGTGCCCAGTGTTCCGGGGAAAAGGGGGTATTCATCGGTGGAGGAAAGGTTGACAAAAATAATAGCATCTACATAAATTGGAGGATTCATTCATTAGTGATAATGAAAAGACCTATAGGTCTATAAAATATGAGTGGATCTTTTGAAGAATCTGTGAGCTCACGTCATTTGAGAGAGCAGTGAGTTCTAAAATTGTGAGTTGTTGTAAACCAATAGGGACAATGAGTTCGCCTAGAACATTTAAATAGTAGTCCACTTATAGTGTAATTGGTACATCGACACACTTCTGTTGTATTCTCCTTAGACGTAGCCCAGTGAGGTTGAACCAAGTAAAGATTGACGTGTCCTATGCATGCTTTAAGGTTTATTCACACTCTGCAATGGGAAGTAGAGAGAAGATGGTTTTGTATAATAGAAAAACAAGATCAAATGGGGCATTTGTGTTAATCATTCATACCCTGATTCACCCCCCCCCCTCTCTAATGGTATCTAGCCTAGTGAACCTAATAGGTAGGAAGTGATGCAACTCCATTGACTAGTTTGTTATTATAAGGATGTGGTGCCATGCGAGCCAACCATCCCTAAAATGAGCGAATGACCTCCAGAGGTGGCACATGCTTCCTTAGAATATCTATGTTTGTTAAAATTTCATCATGTACCTACGCATTAATGGTATGTTCTTCCAAACCATATTAATATATAATGGAAACTAAATTACATCATATTTTAATGTTAGATATAGAGAGGTGGGAGATAAATAGTGGTATGGATAACTACACAGAAAGTCCATGAAACAAATCCAAATCGTTCTCTACATGTAGTAAAATGTAGAGGAATTTGGTAACACCTAGTTAAACTCATCTAAAAACTATTATAGGAGAAGATATTAAAAAAATCACTATTATATTTTCTTTTTCAATCATCAGAACACACATTCAAGTGGGATCTACGTTATGGGCTATTAATAATTACTATTGAACCATATTTATACTTCCCGAAGATGAGTTGCCTTAACCACAATTTTTTATGATATTTTCTCGTTGATTAGAATATGATGATGAAATTTTAACATCTCTTTTCATGGATTCATCATTAGAGTACTCTATATAGTCTTTTCCTCCATTATAGTTATAAGGCATGTTTGTGAATCTTTTTCCTTAAACCATCTTCTAGTACATACTATTTATTTACATAGAATGTTGTCATAATTGGTACCCCATATATGGTTAATGTTTAAGAGGATGTTTCATAGGTTGAGAATATGAAAATATATTCCTCATCTATGGTTTTTATGGTATCATATTCTGTGTATATTTGGAATCTCGAGTAAAATACCAGAGGGATCTCACAACCTATAAAAGAAAGCATAAACTCAATGTGTTAAAAAATTTGTTATATTAATAATAGATCAGTTTCATTCCTTATTAATATTTTTCAATTATATTTCATAGATCCATATTAATGATAATTATAAATGGTAATTTCATATATGAAATGAAAATTATTTTATTTTAACTAAAATATATTTCATGTGTTATATGATTTTATAAAAAAGAATAATTTTGGAAATATAGAATACAAATAAGGAAAAAAGGATACCATTTCATATTTAATGGATTCATAATTATCTAAGAGTTATTTTTTAATAAATTTTATGAAAAATTATTTTTGGGTAAATTGTAGAAAATACCATTTTTTAAGAAAATTTCAGTATTTATTAATGTATTTACATATCCAAATTATATTTTGGATTGGTTTTAATGTTTCATTAGTTCTTTATGATTAATAATAATTGATTAAAATTCATTATAATAAATATTATACTTGAATTGTTCAAAAAAAATCATTACATAAAATGTCATTTTTATTGAAAACTATTTTTCACATTGTATTGTGGTTTTTTATTGAATTAATTTCTACCATTTGTAGAAATAGATATTTATAAAATGTAATATATAATTGAAATAATAAATTTCATATTTTTTTAATGAGGCTACATTGATTTTTTGTTCATTAATAATAGTAACATTGTTAAAAAAAATTCGCATACTATGGTAATATCTAAAAAACAATTAAAAGGGTTAAAACCTAAATGATACATTGTAAAATTACCCAAAAAACATTTTTAAATAATATTGTTTTTTTCTAAAATAGACAATATATTTTCTATCCTTTTTAAATTCTCAATGTTTTATCCATTTTACGTAAGTAAAAAGTATTAATATATTTTAATAATTTGAAATATTCCATGTCTGTCCTCTACCCCACTTTTAACAGGACACCACAACTACCATTTTCTCTACACATAAAGAGACGCATATCTAAGAAAATTCCAACCAAAATCCTTTCATAACATCAATTCCCATGTCCAGGAGGCCCTTTTTTGATTATAGTACCATACTGGGAATTCATTAGGTGTAAACATAACGTGGTTGTTTGAAGAAGTGGTATAATTATTAACCAATTGTTCTCATTTTAATTATAATTCTAACTTTTTCAAACCTCTCTTAATCATTTTCATTTATTAAAATTATTATCTACCTTATACTAAAATTTTATTATGATTATGGTTTGAAAATATTTCATTTACTAAACCATCTCACAAAAAATAAACACACCACGCATATATAAATTCATGCTACCAAATGATGAGATGTTGTTTTTCATTTTACTAAACTAACCATTATACATTATCATAATAATGTATCCAAATAAAATAATGTGATATGAATTTTCTTCTGTAATGTTAAATAAATATTCTTTTTCAATCATGTAGACTACCTCTTCACAAAATCATGAAATTTATTTTCTATTAATACCATGTCAAGATTGTATATATACTTGGATATGAATAAATAATATGATATATTAGATATAGTTATAATTCATTATAGATAAAATAATATAAACCATATTTCTCACATGTTTTTGGAAAAATGAAAACGTTACACATGTGTACATAAGGAATTCCATTTTTTATAACCCCGAGTTAGAGTCATATAACCCTTTTTATGCCTATTTATGCAATTAATGTATCTGGGTAGAGTTTGGTGGGGTTTGGGTTAGTTTTAAAGTGTTTGAAGAATGTTTTTAGAGGCTTTTTAAAGGATAACTATTTGGGCACGGTTAGGGGAAACTGTGCAGAATCCCTAGGTAAATATACAACTTGAGATAATGGGCCTTTACATAGTTAGCACATGGTTTGACTAACTATACAATGAGGTCGTGCACGTTTCCCTTTGAGGAAGTATAATCTCCACGGTTAGTGCATGGTTTTTCTAACCATGTGTGATAGAAACAAGGGTTTTTTAAAAATAAGGGTCACTCAGGATTTTCCCTATTTCACTCATTTCCTATCCCACTCAAACCCAACATGGGATTCCTTTTTCTCAAGGGATATATGATCTCTCCTACCCTTTATAGAATCAAATTAAAGGGTTTTGTTAGTGTTTTAGTGGTGGTTCTTCACAATAAACTCTCTCTTCATGGTTTCTTGTGGTTTTCTCTATATCTACTCTTATCCCTCTTTTGGTATTCTAGATTAACATTCGTTTCATGTAGATATAGGGTTAAGGGATCCTAAATTATTTATTTAGTGGATTTTTTATGATAGGTAATTGGATCTAGAGTGGTTGTGGGGGAGAGTTCACTTGGATTTGTGGTGTGGTCACTTGTGGGCCGATTGCACTAGAACCATAAGCTGGGTTGCTTCTCTCTCGACTCCACTTTTCTAGAACATGAGTCCATATTTTAAAATCATTTTTTCTTGAAATTAATTGTTAATATGATTTAATAATCATAGTGGATACCAATTTGGTGATGATTTGTGGATTTTTGGTAAAACAGGATATTGTTGACAAAGGGGTTTAATTGTGTGATTTTAAAATGTTAATTTTAAAACCGAAAATGGTCTGAATTATGGAAAATGTATTATAAAAGATGAAAATAAATAAAGATGTTATTTTATTGAAATTTGGGTTAGAATTGAAAATTTGTAAATGGTGTTTTCCATATATAGGTGATTTATTGAAGTGATTTGGCATGTGTTGGAAATGGTTGTGTTCATAATGTGTGTCCTTGTTGTGGTTTATTCTTGTTGGTTGTTTATATATTATGGATTATGTTGATTTTGTGTGAAGTGGGTGGGATGAATCACTATAAAAGGTGATGGATAGTGGATTGAACTTCCACCATTAGGGATAAGTGGTCAGGAAGTACCACTAGATTGGGAATGTAGTAAACTGCCTTAGTTGGGAAGTTCCAAAATGTTTAGTAGCCTAGTGTGTGTTGTTGTCCAAGATGGAAATGGTTGTGCTAATGTGTGATGGTGAAATAGATCATGGAATTTTTGTTTCGATATACCTTTTATTTTGTGGATATAGGTAAAGGTAGATTGTTTAGCGTGTGTATGTCTTATGGTAATTTTTGAAATATTTACTTTTTATATAAACTATTTTATAAAAATGTGATATTGGTTCTTTCCAATTGGCTTGTGTAGGGAAGTCATTTGGGGAAATAATATCGAGTATTATTACTCACCCCTTCTTTGGAACTTTGGTTCTTTTACAGATGTCGTATTCTGGTACAGATGACAATGTAAATAATCTCCTTTCTTTTGAGGTACATCATAATGCCCAGGTGGTTTTGGTGGTGCTTGGATCATAGATATTGGTGTGGATATATGGGGTGGTATCATGGTTCTGTTGTTTTTTCTAGTCATACTCTTGGTACTCTAATTAATAATTATTATGGTTTGTTGGTTTTGGTCTTTATTTTCAAATATTAAAACATTTTGGACATGCATCATGTGGTTAGTTGGTTATGACTCATTTGGTTGTCGTATTATTTCTTAGGTAAAATTATTCCCCATTGTTCTTGAATCCCTCAAAATTTATTTTAAGCCTTTGGGGCTTTGGGAACATCGCCTAAGGCCTTGTTTCATCTCACCACCTTCTTAAGAAAATCAGGTAGGGTTGGGAACTTACAAATGGTATTAGATTGTTCGGTCTTGGATATATAAGTAAAGTCAGTCGTGTTCAATCTTGACCTGGGTTGTATGTCTTGGTGTTGGAATTCATTATTGGTTTATTACTTGAGTTGGGATTATAGTAAGATGTAGGATTGAATGAACATGAAATGTATAGCATAAAATGACATAGCTAACCCTTTTTGATGAACTTCAAGTTACCAGGGAGTTGGGTACATGAGTGTTTTGGAGAAAATTATAGGTATTTAAAATATCATTGTCATGGGTGTGGCCAATGAGATGAGCATGCCATGCATGGTAGGAATAACTTTCCACTATGAAGCATATATCATTAGGTTATAATGATTTATTTTGTGATATGAATGTGTTGGAATTGAAAATTTTAATTTGGGTTTCAAAACAAATGGATTAGAAACATGAATGGTTTTGGTATTTTGAAAATGGATCAATTTTCAAAACATGGTGGATTTTTATTCAAAAAATTGTGCGACCTGGGAAATGTAAAATTTTAAAAAGTTTGGTTGTGATAGTTTCTATGTAATTTAGTTTAAATTGTAATAATTTTCAATCTAAAGGAGTGACACATAATTTTGTTTTTTTATTGATAGAAATGGAACCATGTAGGAGTTGTAAAGACCAACCGAAAAAGTATGCTGAAAATGTGGTTTCACCTGGGGCCTAGGTGAATCAACATTTAGTGCAAAGTATTGTCAAATCGTTCCAATATTTGGAAGGTATAAGGACCCGTTCTTAAACATTACATAATGTTGAATTAAATGAATAATTATCATTTAGGATCTTTTCGGGTTTATAATTTTTGGGAATTAGGCCATAACTATTACATTACATCTCAAAAATAAAAAGGTAGACACTTCTACTCAGTTTCTATTTTTTAATAAAATAGAAACTCTTGAAAAAAATAGTCATGTCTAGTGCCATGTTTTAGACAGCATGACTTTTCCTTGATCTCATCCTTGACCCTATTTATCTTTAAATCCTGTGAAAAACATTTCAAAACATGGGATGAGCAAAAAAAAGCTCAGTAAGGGTTATAAAACAAAGAAAGAAAACATTAGTTCATCAGTACATACATAACATAATCTCTTTATCATAACTCATGAAATCATAAGATTTACATAGTAAACACAAACTATATGGATAACTTGTGGCATCCATAACATAATTACGTTGTAGCTTTCATAGCGACATAGGGAGTTACATTTGGAATACCCAAAACAGTATATTCCCTAAATCTCTAAGATGAAACAATCACTTTTACCTCTTTCACGTTACCCAATGGATTGGAGAGCTATCTCGGGTGCACTCACCCTAGGTTTATAATGGAACCACCCATATACGTAATAATTCCCATGAATTATAACATATTCATAATACATAAAACTAATATAAAGGAAATATAACATTTCCACATTTCAATCACAATATATCATTTAAATATATTGTCATAACAAATCCATTATAAAAAACATTTTCAATAACAAAATAATTAACCTAGTATATGGTATTTATTTTCCCTTTAGAAACATGTCAGCTTGTTAAGGAATCCAAAATATCAAATAATACTCGTAGCGGTGGAAAAGGTTGTTGTAACTGATTACATTAAAGGAAACATTATTTTTTTCATTTAGTAAAATGCCTCGTAAAAAAGTATTCCCTTTGAATGAAATTAAATTTAAAAGGTGTTTATACAGAGTATAAATGAAATTAGTGTATAAAACAAAATATGCCTCAATGAAAGGAGATTGAGATGAAGTCCCTTACCTCATGTCCGACATGACCCGTTCTTTATTTAATCTTCTGAATAATAAACTAATTTTAATTTATAATTTATTAAGAACCTTTTACAAGTTTATAATTCCTTTTAAATCATTTATTTCTATGTTATAAACATTATGTAATCATTTAAGATAATAATGGTCGTTTTGTCGATATTTGGTACATGAGTCAAAAATGGACTTCTTATAATTACAAGTTGTTCATGTCATAAAAATTTCATTATATCCAGAATGATATTCATGATTTAGATATCAAATATATCATATATTTCAAGTATGTACATTTATTTATAATAGTACATAATATTTAGAGTCAAGAAATGAAATGCACCGTTCGTAGAGACGGTAAGCTGTACGTACGCATGAACGCTACTTTCATTTCTATTTCTTATTTAATTGAATGAAAACATGATTCCACTTAGGTATATTATAATTAAAATATAATATCATATATATAATATTAGTAACTCCACCCATTATACGATCCATGTATGGAATGAACGGGTTATATCACTTTGAGGGGGCGGTAGTCCACATTTCCTCAAATGAGATTGTCATATTTACCTACTATATAGTCCATAATGGTATTCTATGAATGAAAAATACCGAAGAATAGAATCAATATAAATAGAATATATATCATATATAAATATAGTTCCATCATAATTTCCACCATAAGAGGTGGTATAAGAAGATTGAACAATCATCGTTTCGTGTGGTGTCAGTTTTCCCTCCATAGAAACAGTATGTTCTTTACCAATTAGATGGAGGTGTGTGTATGTTTCGTTTGAATCCTTCTCATATAAACAACCAATTATATTGAGGATACTGGTTTTGTTATAAATTTAAGGAATAAGAAGATTTTAGGGTGATGGAGAATTAGAATAAAACAAATGGACTTAAGAGAAGATGTTACCTTTAAATAGGGTAACTCCCTTTGGATTGAACCAAAAGGGTTTCTTGAAGTAACTTCTGCCCAATGTATGCCATAAATGAGGAAGAGAGGGATACTTAGAGAATATTTAGGCCTAATTTGTATGCGAAAAGGGTCTTGAGATGTGTGAGTAATGGGTATGAGGTGATGGATTTTTATAAGGGGGGAGGGGCTCTTTAGGAATGTGTGAAAATATTATTTTATTATATAATTATTTTCCTTTATAAATGTCCAAAACTTATTATAGTCCTAGATAAAATAACTCATGGTCAAAATAAAGTCATACAATAAGAATTGGGTAGGTTTTTGATATTATTTTAATATTTATAATCTTATTTATTTAAATGATTTATTAATGAGGTAAACACTCCACCATTATTGTGTCATAAATAATTTAATTTATTTGATGTCTAAAAATTATAAAAAAAATACCATAATGTAGGAAATCTTTTTATATTTTTAAGGAATATTTATAGTCAAGTATATCAATTACATAACCCCACATTAAAATTGCTTTATCAAAATAATACATGTTTATGATATTTTTTTACTTTAAATAAAAAGATATTAACATCATTATCTTACCCAAGTGGCTTTCCAAGGCCAAAGGTCTCACCTGAGGATTTTATTGGTCGGCCACTACTCATCCAATGAGGTTAGGACAAAGTGTTAAGGTAATTTTAAATTATTATAATATTTTTTTCCATGAATTACCCTATTTACCTTTAACCACGGTAAATAAAGGTCAAAAGTTACTATTCACAAAATAATATTTTATTCTTATTGAAGCACATTTTACATACTAATAAAAACCATGTATATCAGATTTTTGAAATTAAATTCACAAATGTTGTAAAATTTCATTTAAATGAAAAATTCAGCTTTTTAACTACTACTCAGTGTTTTCACTATTCATAAACAATAGATGGTTTTCAGAAAAATAACAAAAAATCAGCCTAAGCAATATTTGATATTCCAAAGTCAAAAAAGATGTATTTTTTAACAAATTCAATACATATAATTTTCATTAATTAATTTAAAATTAATTCCCATTGTCACGACAAAAGGAGTGTTTTTACGAAATAAGAATTATCAGAAGATTGACACTTGTTTATGTCAAACGTCAAAGTGAAATTACTTCTAATGACCAACATTGGATGAACTGGTAAAAATATAATCTAATTACACTTTAAAACCAATTAAAAATATAATATAACCATATAAATAAATTAGATTAAAAGGCAGTATTGAATTAAAATACAATACTTTTCACTATTCATTAATAATGAATTTTATTAGGAAAATACCAAAAATTTACCAAAAGTAAATTTTGATGTCCCTGTTCTAATGAATAATTTTATTTTCTCATATATAACATATAAAAGTGACCAAAACTATATTTAAAGAGGGTTCACCATTAAAAGGAGGTAAATCTACCTTTTAAATATTATTAGAGTATTTATGCTTAAAATTATATTAATTCACATTTTAAGCCTCTAAATTTTACTGGATAAAGGTAAAAACATTTGACAAACATTTATAATCATATTTTAGTTAGTTCTATTTATACCCACTATTACAATGGGTAGGTGTTAACTACCATTTAAAATAATAATAATATATTATTATTATTTTTACTATGACTCGGACTTATGTGCAACGTAAGATATCAACGAAACTCATTGTTGCCTATCGTGTATGCCATCGAACATAGAAACCCCTTTAAAGTTAAATTAATATTTAATCCACAAATATTAATAATTATGAAAATATATTATTCTTTATTTACTTGGGATGTTACATCATTCCCCCCTTTTGGAAATTGTGTCCTCGTATTTTTTATTCACTTATCAAATAAGTGGGGGTATTTTTCCCTCATAGAATTTTAAGATTCCCATGTTTCCTCTTAAACAATATGGTTTTTTTCAAAAAAAAAACCTTTACCTGGTGAATTACCTTATTCCGCAACACATGATCTCTTCAGTCAAGAATCAAGACTAGTTGTTCCTCATAACTGAGATTCTCTTGAAACTAAACTATCTCTGGGCTCAAAACACGAGACGGATCTGGCATATAATTTCTCAACATTGATATATGAAAAACATTGTGTACCTAGGATAAACTTGGAGGTAAAGCCACTATGTACAGAACTGATATAACTTTCTCAAGGATTTCATAAGGTCCAATGTACCTCGGACTCAACTTTCCCTTCTTACCAAAACGCATCACACTCTTCCTTGGATAAAATTTGGGAAAGACATGATCACCTATCTCAAAAGAAATATCCTTCCTCCGGTTATCCGCATAACTTTTCCGTCTACTCTGAGTTGTTCTAATGTTCTTATGAATAAATTGATCTTTTTTCCCATCTCTTCTACCAATTTTGGTCCCATCAACTTCCTTTCACTTACTTCATCCCAAAAAGTTACAGTTCAACACCGCTTCCCATATAATGACTCAAATAGAGCCATATTTATGCTAGAATGAAAATTATTATTAAATGAAAATTCATCCAAAGAACGATATTGGTCCAAACTTCCCTGGTAATCTAGTGAACAAGAACGTAGAATATCCTCCAAGGTCTGAATTGTTCCTTCGGACTGCCCATCTGATTGGGGATAAAAAGATGTACTAAAATTTAATTTAGTACCCAATGGCTTCTAAAGGCCTTTATAAAAGATAAAAGTAATCCCGGGATCACGATCAGATACAATGGAGAGGGGAACTCCATGGAACCTGACTATCTCTTTAACACATAATTGAGAAATTTGATATAGAGATATATTATATCGAATATGAAGAAAATGAGCATATTTAGTCAATTGGTCTACAATAACACAGATTGCAAGGTTACCTCGAGATGTCTTCGGTAATCCTACAATGATTTCCATGGATATATTTTCCCATTTCCACTCTGCCACCGGTAAAGACTGAAACATTACCTTCAGTAACTATCTCTCTACATTAACATGTTGACTAGTCAAACACTTCACAGTAAATTCAGCAATATATCTTTTCATTCCATCCCACCAGTATTACTCCTGATGATCTTTGTACATCATAGTACTACTAGGATGAACTGAAAATGGAGAACTATGAGCTTCACATTACAATTCATTCATCAACTGTGAATCACAAGGCGTGCATATTCTTTTTTCCAAACCTCAAAACACATTCATTATCAATGTTAATTTCAGGAAACTTACCCTTCTGAACCAACTCTACCTTTTTCTGTAACTCACTGTCTTCTTTTTGCACTTTCATTATTCTGTCTGATAGAGATGATTTCACTAACACCTAAAACAAAATAGTGGAATTTCCTACACCAACAACTTCTATGTTAAAGTTCATCAAATCAAAAACCAAAGGATCTCATTCAAACTGTATCATGTTTAATGTAGCATTACTTTTTCAACTCAAATCATCAGCCACTTTATTTGGTTCTTCCGGATGGTAAATGATCGTGCAATCATAATCTTTGATTAATTCCAACCATCTCCTCTGTCTCATGTTCAATTATTTCTGAGTGAATATATACTTCAAACTTTTTTTTGAAGTATAGATTTCTCATTTTACTCTAAACAAATGTTGCATATAAATTTTTAAAGCAAAAACAATAGCAGTTAATTAGAAATCATGTGGATGGTAATTTAACTCACGATGTTTCAACTGATGTGAAGCATAATTAATTACTTGATCATTCTTCATAAGTACAGAACCATGTCCTTTCAACAAATCGTCAATGTAGATAACAAACTCTCCATTTTTGGAAGGTAGTGCCAAAACTAGAGAATTCACCAATCTTCTTTTCAATTTCTAAAAACAATCATCACATTCTTTTGTCCAAATGAACTTGAATGATTTTCGAGTTAACGTAGTCATTAGAGTAGATAACCATGAAGATTTTCAACAAACCTCCAGTAATAACCTGTCAAACCAAGAAAACTACAAATCCCAATTTTATTTCTAGATTTTTTCCATTCTTCAAAAACTTTTATTTTAGCAGGATCAACAGTTATGCCATTTTTTAAAACAATGTGGCCAAGGAATGAAATTTTTTGTAACCAAAAATCACACTCTCTATATTACCAATAATATTTCTATTCTTTTACGGTTTTCAAGACAACCCTTAAATGACTCTAATTCTCTTATTTACTTTTATAATAAACCAATATATCATCAATAAACACAACCAAAAAGTTATCCACGAACTCACAGAAAATTCTATTTAAAGATCCATGAATACAGTTGGTGCATTGGTTAACCCAAAAGGAATAACTACAAATTCATAATGGCCATATATAGAACAAAACACGGTCTTCAATAGGTCTGCTTCCTTTAATTTCAACTTATGGTACCCTGACCTCAAATCAATCTTTGAAAAATACCGAGCTCCCTGTAGCTGATCAAACAAATAATTGATATGAGGCAAAGGATTCTTGTTCTTAATAGTGATGTTATTAAATGCTCTATAATAAATGAAAAGTCTCATTAAACCATCTATCCTTTTTACATATAATCCAAGATCACCCCATGGTGATATACCAGGTCGAATGAAACCTTTATCTAATAACTCCGGCAATTTCTTCTCTAACTCTAAATGTTCAATTTGAGCAATTTGATAGGGGGTGTTTGAAATTGTCTTAGCATCAGGAACTAAGTCAACAATAAATTCAACATCCCAATAAGGTATTATATTAGGAAAATCATCAGGGAAAACATCAAGATACACATTTACAACTGGTACATAATTTATCAGAACAGTTCCATTGTTTTCCACAATATGTGCAAGGTAACATTCATTTCAATCTTTTAATAGTTTCTCATCATCCTAGTATGTTATCAAAAGTAAGGGTTCATTCTTGTACACAATCTGAAAATATTTCTAAAAAGAAACCTCTTTATCACTACAGTAAATCTTATCATGATAAACAGAACGCCAGTCCATACCCAGAATAACATCAAACTCTACTAGATGCAAAACCTTGCAGTTTATAGGAAGATTCTTTCCACACATAGGGATAAAGAAGGTTCATATAATTTCTTTTTGTCACAAAATTTCTCCCCGGTTTTTTTACCATAAGTCAAGGATTCATATTTTGAGATGGGATTCACAATTTTCTGGAAAAAAAAAATCAGAAATAAATGAATGTGTAGACCCCGAATCAAACAACACATTAGCATAATCTGAACAAACAAACAGTGTACCTGATACTACTTTATTTGATGGACCAACATCTGCAAAAGCAGTTTCAAAGGACTTCACCACCACTTTCATCTTGTAATCTAGTTTCTTTACATCATTTGATTTCTTCATTAGACACTCATTTAATTAATGACCCATTTCATTGCACTTAATACATTTTAATGATTTCAAATCAAATTTTGTCTTACCATTACCCTGATATTTTTCAGTACAATTACGAGATTTATGTCCCAATTTTTCACATTGGTAGCACTTTACAGAATTCAAAAGACATTCCCTAGAAATCTTTTTACCATAATTTTCACAAACTATAAACTTAAGTTTCTTACCATCAGTCTTTTTTGAAGAGTTCTTCCCTTTCGCCTGCCACCTCGACCTCTTATTCTGTTGTTTTTTCAAAGAAGACCTGATCATCAGCAAACTGCATTTCCACCTTCTCTGCACATTGAACAAGTTTTTCAAAACATTTGAACTCACGAGAAGATAAATCCATTTGATAAATTGGCATTAATCTTGAGTAAAAATGGTGGATTTTACTATCAAGATCTCGTATGAAATTTGGAGCATACCTTCCCAGTCGAGTAAATTTTTCTTTATATGCAGCCACTGAGACATCCTCCTACCTCAATTCATGAAATTGTTTTCCCATCCTAAGAAGAACCATATTAGGAATATATATCTCAAGGAACATATCTTTGAATTTATCTGAATCAAGAGAATCAATATCCTCACTATCCCTGATATTTTCCACCATCGACCACCACTAATCAGCTTCACCTTCAAAATGGTAAGCAGCGAGACTAACCATTTGATGTTTTGAACACCCCATGAAATCAAAAAATGTATCCAGATCTTTAATCCACCCTTCATATAGAACATGGTCAGATGATCCTCTGAAAGATGGGGGATGTTTCCTCATGAAATGATCCACTACAGACATGTTCCTCTATAGTTGATCTGGCTGATCTCGTGCATGGATACCAACACAATTTATATCCTGATTCAACTATTCCATCACTACAACAAATTGTTCAGTTCTGATTCCGACCATCTCAGGTTGCTGATTTGGAAGGTTGTCTTCCTCCTGATGTCCTCCCATTATAGATGTCATGTTTCCTCTACGGAAAACCATTCTGAAGATAGAAATATTGTTGGTGAAGTAACATGGTAATCAGTAAATTCTATATCACTTCAATTGTACCATAAATTAATTTATAGACATTAATTTAACAATATCCTAACTTTTAATGTTATCTAAACTGATCTCTGATACCAACTGTAAAGACCCAGAGTTAAACATTACATAATCAGAAATTAAATGAATAATTCACATTGAGGATCTTTTTAGTTTTAGAGTTTTAGAGAATTAGGCCATAACTATTTAATTACATATCGAAAATTACAATGTAGACACTTCTACTCAATTTACTTTTTTTCATAAAATAAAAACACTAGAAAAAAAGAGTCATGTCTTGTCCCATGTTTTAGACAGCATGAATTTTCCATGATCCCATCCTGGACCCAATTCATTTTTATGTCCTGTGAAAAAAAAAATTCAAAACATGGGATGGGCATAAAAGATCAATAAGGGTTATAAAACAAAGAAATAGAACATTAGTTCATCAATACATACATAACGTAAGTTATTTGACATACCTTATGAAATAAAAAGATTTTCATAGCAAACACAAATCATAAAGGTAACTTGTGGCATCCATTACATACTTACAGTTCAGCATTCACAACTACATAGGGAGTTACATTTTGAATATCCATCAAAATATATTCCCTAAATCTCTTAGGAAAAAAATACACGTTTACCTCCATCACGTTACCCAATTCATTGGAGAGCTATCTCGGGCTCACCTGAACAAGGTTTATCACGGAACCACCCGTATACATAACAATTCCCAAGAACCATACCATATTCAAAAAACATAAATCTAATATAAATGAAACATAACATTTCCAAATTACAATCACAATATAGAATTTAAATATGTTGACATAAGAAATCCATTATCAAAAAAATTCAATACCAAAATACATAACATAGTATATGGTATTTATTTTCCATTTAAAAACATTACGGCTTGTTAAGGAAGCAAAAAAGATAAAATAATACTCATGGCGGCGACAAAGGTCATTGTAACCGCTTACGTAAAAAGAAACATTCTTTTTTTCGTTTATTAAAATATCTCATTGAAAAATATTCCCATTGAATGAAATGAAATTTCAACGATTTTTATACATCGTATAAAAGAAATTCATGTATAAAACAAAATATTCCTCAGTGAATGGAAATTGAGACGAAGTCCCTTACCTCGTGTCTGACTTGACCTGTTCGTTCTTTAATCTCCGGAATAATAAAATAAGGTTAATTTATAATTTCTTAAGAAAATTGATCCATATTATCATTCCGTTTAAATCAGTTATTACCATGTTATAAATAGCATGTAATCATTTTTGTTAATAATGGTCGTTTAGTTGATATTTGCTACTTGAGTCAAATATGGCCTTATTATAATTACAAGTTGTTCATGTGGTCAAAATTTCATTATATCCAGAATTATATTCATGATTTAGATATCATATATATCATATATATATATATTTCTAGTATATACATGTATTTATAATAGTAAATAACATTTAGCGGTAAGAAATGAAATGCCTCGTTCATGGAGACGGTAAGTTGTATGTACGGATGAACACCACATTCATTTCTATTTAATATTTAATGGAATGAAAACGTAATGATACATATGTATATTATAATTATAGTATAATATCATATATATAATCTTAGTAAATCCATTCATTATATGTTCCACGTATGGAATGAACGAGTCATATCACATTGAGGGGCGGTAGTCCACACTTCCTCAAATGATATTATTGTATTTACCTACTATAGAATCCATAATGGTATTCTATAATTGAAAAATAGAGAAGAATAGAAAAAATATTAATATAATATATAGCATATAAAAATAATGTTCCATCATAATGTCCACCATAAGAGGTGGAAGGATAATATTGAACGATCAACATTTCGTGAGACGTTAGTTTCCCATCCACAGAAACAATATGTTCTTTTCCCATTAGATGGAGGCGTGTGTAGGTGTAGTTAGAATACTAATAATAAAAACAACCTAGTATATTTAGTATACTGATTTTGTTATAAAATAAAAGAATAAAATGATTTTATGGGGTAGGAGATGTAAAATAAAACAAAAGAACTTAAGTAAATATCTTACCTTTTAATCGCATAACTCCCTTTGGTTTGAACCAAATGTGTTTCTTGAAGTGCATTCTACCTATGTTAAGGCTTCCAAGAGGAAGAAATAGATCTTGAGAGTGTATTTGGGTATAATTTGATCGATCCATGTTGCTTGAGAGGTGTGTGTAATGGTTTTGAGGTGAGGGATTTTTATAAGGGGGAGGAAGGGATTTTTAGGAAAGTGTAAAAATATTATTTTTTTATATAATGATTTTCGGTTTCTACATGTCCAATCCTTATTAAAGTGGAAAATAAGATGACTCATGGCAGAAATAAAATCATCCAATAAGAATTGGATAGGTTTCAGATATTATTTTAAACTTTATAATTTTATTTATTTAAATCAATTGTTAAAGAGGTAAACACTACATCATAATTGTGTTATAAATAAATTAATTTATTAGATGTCTATAAATTATTAAGAAAATACAATAATGTAGGAAATCCTTTTAGATTTATAATAAATATTTATAGTCCAATATATCAATTATATAACCCAACATAAATTTTTTTTAGCAAAACAATACATGTTTATGATATTTTTATTTTTACTTTAAATAAAAAGTTATTAATATAATTATCTTACTAAAGTGGCTTTAAAAGGCCAAAAGTCTAACCCAAGGATTTTCTTGGCCAGTCATTACTCATAGAACAAGGTTAGGACAAGTGTTATGATAATTTTATTTTATTATAATATTATTTGTGCCTTGAATTACACTATTTACCTTTAATCGCAGTTAATAAAAGTAAAAAGTTACTATTCACCAGAAAATATTTTCATCTTATTGAACCAAATTTTACTTACTAATAACAACCATGTATGCTGGATTTTTGAAATTCAATTCACATATGTGATATATTTTCATTTAAACGAAACGGCCAACTTTTTTAACTACTACTTAGTGTTTTCACTATTCGTCAAAAATTGATGTTTTTCAGAAAAATACCAAAAATTCAGCCTAAGCTATATTTGATATTCTGAAATCCAAAAACGGCGTCTATTTTACCAAATTCAATACATAGAAGTTTCATTAATTAATTTAAAACTAAATCCCATTGTCATGACGAAAAATGTATTTTTATAAAATAATAACTATCAAAAGATTGATACTTGTTTATGTACAATTTTAAAGTGAAATTACTTCCAATGACCAACATTAGATGAAATGGAAAAAATTTAATCAAATTACACAATAAAAGCAATTAAAAATATAATTTAACCGTATAAATATATTACACAAAAATGCAGTTTTGAATTAAAATTCAATATTTTCCCCTATTCATTAAAAAATTAATTTTATCAGAAAAATAACAAAATGTTACCCAAAGTAAATTTTGAGGTCCTGGTTATAAAGAAGAATTTCATTTTTCACATATAGAACATATAAAAGCGTCCAAAACTAGATTTAATGATGGTTCTCCATTAAAAGGCGGTAAATCGACCTTTTAAATAATATTAGATTATTTATGCTTAAAAGTTGATTAATTCACATTTTAAGCCTCTAACTTTTGTTGGATAAATGTAAAAAAATTAACAAAAATGTATAATCATATTGTATTTAATTATGTTCATATCTGCTATTAAAACGGCTACGCATTAACTACAATTTAAAATATTAATATTATATTATTTTTATTTTTAGTATGACTCAGCCTTGTGTGCAACGTCAAATTTCAAATAAACTTGTTGTTGTATATCGGGTATGCCATCGAACATAGAAACCCCTTTAAATTTAAATTAATATTAAATTTAGAAATATTAATAATTATGAAAATGTATTATCCTTTATTTACTTCGGATGTTACAGAAGGAGGTAATAAAGATGATAAAACCAAGATGTGGATCATGAAGTTCAATTTCAAAAGAAAAATCCACCCATATTTAGAGGCGATTCTGGGTCGAAAAGGGTAGAAGCGTGGATGATTAGAATAAATAGGATATTTAAATTCTTGGGAAATCCAGTAGAGCTGAAAGTGAATTTATCCACGTATATGTTGGAAGATCATTCCCTTCAGTGGTGTTAGTTGGCGGTCCATGTTGGAATAGACCTAGGTATGTCATGGGAGGGTTTTGAGGAATTGATTAATAAACAATTCTTTCCTCATAAGTTCAGAATTCATTGCACAGTAGATTTCCTTACCCGTAAGCAATAGAACCTATCAGTAATGGAATATGTGGCTAATTTTAGGAACATTCTGCACATTTCATTCGAGGTGGTGGCTAGTAAATCCTTAAAAGAACATATTGTTGAAGCTTGGTTGAGGTGGTAAATTCATTCCAAAATTTTCGTGTTTTTTATAAGTGATTACACAGAAATAGTGAATTGATCTATAGTGTAAGAAAGGGATATTTTTGGAACTATAGGTGTGGGAAGTATGTTAGTACCCATAGGTAATAATTGGAACTCTAACATTGGCTTTAAGAAGACAAGGGACACTTATTCCTAGGGTGTAAGTATGACTCATAATCAGACAACAGGATCAATGAATCTTCCTTCGATGCCTCAGAGTAAGCCATGATGGTTTAGTGTGGCTCTATGGGTCACATAAATCAGTATTTTACAACATAACCAAGATCATTCCATAACTATAAGCAGATGGGTCCTCATCAGTAGTATTTCTATAATGCTTCAAGGTTGGGTGTTCATGACACTCCTTAAGGATTGTAGGTGTCCTATTCCTTAATAGGTTGGGCAAGTAGCACACACCTCTCCATTAGAAATAAATATAATCAGGATGATTTAAGGAATATCAAAACTCCTCATCAGGGAAATAAAGATCAGAATGTGGAAAGAAAGAAGTTTTTTAGAGCTAAAAAAGTTGTGATGGATGACTAGTCGAGACCATCCATGGGGTGAGGTATGGTTCTTTTAAATTCCACAGTGATGAAATATTTTTTTAATATGGGTTCTCCTTATTATTTTATTTCTTCCCTTGATGTTATTTTTTTTGGTTTACATGTTGAAAATATGCCTTCTATTTGGAAACTAAAAATTCTTCTGGTTCGAAAAGAGTATTGAGCATTCAAGTGTAGTGAATTTTGTTTAGTAATGGATGTGGTTGATTTGATGTGGGATTTATCAGTTCTTCAGATGTATTCTTATGATTTAATGCTGGTAATTGATTGGTTCGTAATGTTTGAGTCCCACATCAACCGTTGTTTAGTTCTACTCGAGTAAACCTTCACTCTTTATTGTTGGTGATTTTTTCTAGATCTACTCCTATCTCTCTCACACTTGGTTTTCTAGATATACATATTTTTCATATACATCATGGGTTACGGTAGCCTAAATTATTTATTTTATGGCTTGTTGATGATAGGGAAGGGGATCTATAGTGGTTGTGGTGGAGAAATTTCCCTAATATATGGTGTAGTCTCTTCTGGGTCAATTTCACCGGAATCCTAAGGTAGGTGGATTCTCTCTTGACTCCACATTACTAGAACATGAGGAAATGGTGATGGATGGAGTATCTCTAGATTTTTTATTTTGAGATAATGAACACACTGGGTAAGGGAAATTTGGTGGCAGGTGCATTAAGTAATAAATCATATGCTCAGATAGTGAAACATGCATCTGATCAGTGGAATTTGATGTCAGTCATAACCATCATGCGATTGGAATGTGAGTATTGGGGTAATAGAGAAGTCTTCATTCTAGTTTCATTAGTTCTTAAATTGGTTTGTTTGGTTAAAGAAGCATATGTGCCTCATTCTATATTCATGGAGATGATTTCAAAACACAATGGTGGGGAGACCATTGAGGGATGGGAACCGAATGGGAATTCAGTTTCGTGTTTTCAAAATCATATGGTTGTACCTGTGGCTTTTTTGGATAAATAATCAAGGCTTATTATCATTCATGGTTGGATTTCCATCCTAGAATTCAGAAAGTGTATAATACATTGAAAACATAGTTTTTATGGGATGGTATGAAAAGGATGTAGGATCGAAATGATGAAAGAAGATACTGATTGTAGTATCTAATGATATTTATGTTCAATATACAAGAGGGGGTGAATTGTATACTTTAAAAATTCCTTTGGAACCTTTAATGTTGGTATAAATACTATCATTTTTAACCTCAATCAAAACTATGTTTAAAAAATTTAAACAAGGTAAATTCACAATACCTCTAAGATCTACAAACTTTCTTCATTCGGGAAAAGGGGTTCCGGAAATGAAACTTTACAAAAGTTTAAAAGATAAATATTCTACCTTAAATCATATATAATCTCACTAAATCAGAGTAAAAGTATAAGGAAGTATAAGATAGTTATACTTTCCTCAACAATAAAAATTTAGCCGAAAACCTGAAACAAAAAAAGTAACAAGTAGTAAATCTTTTAACCCAAAGAGTAGGGTATCCAACAACCTTGGATAGAGGTCCCTTGAATTCTACATTCAAGAAACTATGTCTTACCCACACCAGGTTAATCCCTCGATATGAATATCAAATTCTGTATTTCTATACCTGCAAGACCTCAACTTCAAGTTATTTGGCACCTCTGTCTTCCTCGGCAAGGAAGTCCTTGAAAATTAAGGTAGTCAGCACCTCTGTATTCCTATCCCCGGAAGCCATCAAATATAATCAGAAAAATTCGAAGTTACACTAGGAAATTCTGAACAGAATGTTCAGTACGCACAATTCACGAGTGTATCTCTCTATATATATCACTTCAACAACATGTAATCTCTAGATTCATAAAATACTATTGAGCACGTTCAAAGGAGATCATATTTAAAGGCACTACTCCAACAGTTGGCTCCCTCCACCAATGGTCATATTTTTCCTTGAATTTCGGAGGGACCTGTACACATGTCACTCAAACAATGTTTAGTTAGTAACTAGATGCACGACAATGTTTCATAACTAATACAAGTTTAAGAAAAATATGGTTTCTTGAATAAATTCATTTTTTAGAATCTAAGAAAAAATGACTGTTCAGAATCTAACCAAAAACAATTCAAGGTTTATAATATATGGATATTATGATTCTTTTTATCAAGGAATTCAGAGTTATAATTCTATAAAAATCATAGTCTGAAATCATAAGAATTCAGAGTCTGAACTCTCAAGAGTTCGGAGTCTAAATTTAGTAGAATTCAGAGTCTATGTTTATAAGAATTCAGATTCTGAACTCATAAAAGAACATAGACTTAATTAATAGAAATTCAGAGTCTGAACTCATAAGAGTTCAGATATTGAATTCTGTAGAATTTGGAGTCTAAAATCATAAGATTTCGAAGTCTGAATTTAGAGAACTCAGAGTAAAAAATCATAAGAGTTCGGAGTCTGAATTCATAAAATTCAGAGTCTGAACTTATACGATTTCAAAGTCTGAATTCAGAGAAATCGGAACATAAATATGGATCTTGAAAACAGAATTCTCTATATCTATGTATTATAATATTCCAAGGTTTTTAGACATGAAACCGAATTTTATACGTAGAGATAAAATGAACAATGAAAAACATGGTAAGGATAAATTTCCTTACGGAAGGAAAAATTTCCATATGAAAGTAAAACATAGGGTAAATAAAATTTTCCTTAAGATTAGGTGTTGTGATTTTCAAAATATGAAGGAATGGTATATTCATAAGGAAGCCATATTGACTCAACAATCTCTCCCTTTTGGGAAAGCACAAACATCATTACGAAAAAGAATATAAGGGATTAGAAAAAAAAATCTGGACTTTGAAAGTAAAACTTATCTCCCTTAACACATGGGCAAAGATGAATACGACTAAATACCCATTTGGCTTTGGAAACACTAAGGATCATATTCTAGATTTCTGGTAGAGACTTCTCATTTTATTGCATACGAAAATCTTCATGATAAAATCTACCCCATAGATAAACCCCCACTTATATAAGGATATTTCATCTTTACTTAGTATTCTTCTTTCCTTTCTCGCCCATTGTGATTTTAAAACAGAATTTGAGGGAATGGAAAATAAATTATGTTACCTGAACGATTAGTAAAAATCATTCAAAAGACAAGTGACCAAAAAGTCATTATGATATGAAACATTTTTACAATATGGAAAATATAACAAAAGGTTGGATTTAAACAAGTTCATCCATGCTTTTCCTTGGGCATCAAAATCATGACTCTGATATTCACCTTTTTGAGATCCTTATGATCTTCATATGATCTCTTAAGATTCTGATCCTGATCCTTTGGTTTCTTCTCTATAGATTTTGATTCTTTCTTCCTGAGTCTTAAAAGCCTCTGCCTGAGCCTTCAAGGCTTCCTCTTGATTTCAAAGCTTTTCTTCTATCTCAATGTTGATATCTCTTTCTCTCTTCCAGCTTTGGGAAACTGAATACAACTTCCCATTCAGATCTTTTACCTCTTGAATCTGAGAATTCTGTTACAGAGTCAGCTTCTCTTCAAAACTGTTTGTAAGATCCTTGATCTTACAATCTTCGATGTCCAAATCCTCCTAGACACTATCTTGGAACTCATCATTATTTCTCATTTCCTCTATGGTTTTCCTTGACCAATTGTTCATCTTCATGAATGATAATTTTTTGGCTTCGTAGTTAATGAAAAAATTCATGAAACCAGCCTCAAGATTAACACACTTGTCCATCACCATGGACACTGAATCCAATTTTTCGTTTAAGGTGTATTGATGCATCTGGAATCTCTAATAAATGCTGGGAAAAATTGGAATAGTCCCCACATGCTTTTACAATGATTTTACCATGAAATCATTTCTAAGGGATGATGATTCTGAATCTGAAACGTTTCTTGGTATGGGTTATTTCTCTAACACAACAGCTTTCTTCTTCGATATTCCACCAGCTTTCTTCTTCTTCACAACAGCTTTACTAGCTGTATTAACAACCACTTGTTTAAACTTATCAATTCTCAGAATGGATTCCTCATTTGGGGATTCATGTTCACTGTCAGACAGTTGAACAATTTCATCTTCATCTACTTCTTCTTTCAGAGCTCTTGCCACAACATCCTCTAGGTGTATGAAATGATGATTATAGATTTCTTCTTCAAACATCATATTCACTTCTTCTTTATCCTTGTCATCTTCACCTTTCTTGACATTCCCAGGGGTATCCAGCTTTGAAGAATATGCTTCAGATGTTCGGATTGAGAGCTTCTCGGATGAAATTTGTTTCTCATGGAAATCTTCTACTTGCTTAATCAACTTTTTGGTTTCACCACCGCTTTCAAATTATTCTTCATCTTCTTCAACTTCTTATTCTTATCTTTCTTTTACTTTTTCCTAAGTCACAAATTTCTTCCCTAGAGTCTCTGGTAATGATTCTACGAAGAAATATTGTGTTACCATGATATTTTTAGATGCTTTCTCAGTATCCCTCAGAAGGTATTGTAAAATCTCTGCTTCAATCATCATCTTATTTTGTTTCTTTTATTCTCGTACATTTCCAGATACTCAATTGCCTTCTCCTTTAGAGATTTTTCTTCAAAATGGTCTAGGCCAAACTTGGGCTCCCCTTCATTTGTGTTCTTCTTGTCATCCCTACACTTAGCTACTACCTCATCCGGGTAGGCTTTTTGATTTTTCGGCTTTTGGGGTGCTGACTGAACTTCCTTGGCCACATGAGATTTTCCCTTATCTTCTACTTCCTTCAATTTCCACTTCCATACAACATTTTTAGATAGTTTAGCCACCTCCTATTTCTTCGGTATGGCTTCAGCTTCTTCTTCTGCCAAGTCATTAAATTCTCCAGACTCTTGGGAAAATTCAACATTTGTCTTTCTCAAGGTATAATCACTAACCAAAATGACTATGAAAATCCTTGGTTTTGAACTGCAAGGAATTTTGAAATATTCTAAGCACCAAACAATCAGCTTTGAAAGAATGGTTGGATACATATTAATCTGAGCCTTCAGATTTATATTGTTGAAATTCTCAATCGTAATCAGAATATACTTAACCAAGTTGATCTTTCTCAGGTTCACCAGAAAATCCAAAATATACATGTCACTCTACTTCAAAGTGTCTTTGTCCCTATTTCTCGAAATTATAAATCCTTGAACCCATAATTGGAGAGTCTGAAATTTTTTAGTAAGGTGAACAATATTCATAGTCTTTACATCTGTAAGACCGAGGCACTCCCTATATTTCAACTTAACAAATCATCCTTGAACATCTGGAAACTTAAGAGAACAAAAATCAGTTTCTCCTTCATACGGAACTCCAATCAAATTTGCAGCCTTGGTGTATGAGAGAGAATAAGTCTTCCCATTGCTTTTCAAAGAGAAATTATCTCTACCTTCTTTCCTGAAAAAACTTACTGTTTCATAAAATTTAACTAGAAAATCCGGATATACTAAATCTTGAGCTCCTGGATTCGGTATGCAAACATTTCCCCATCCATTCAGCTTGATGTTCTTGGAGAAGATAGAATCATACATGGCGAAGATGTTTGGATGCACCAACCATTCTCTATAAACCTGCCACTCCGAGATTGGCTTGACAGTTGATATGTCTTTCTGAGAATATTCTTCAACAGACATTTTCGCATGAGTATGTTCTGAGACGTTCAGAATGGGATTACGTAGAAGGGTCGGAGCTTCAGCACGTGAGAGATTTGAGATCGATGTGGTAAAACCATCGGGGGTCCTTTATTTAGGAAATTGAGGTGATTATTCAACTACCATACTTAGTCTAATGGCTGGAAAACCTTCTGATCAGATCTGACGATTTAGATGATAGCTTTAAAGATAAATTTGATAGAATCCGAACTTTTGAGGTTTTAAAGAAAAAAATTTGCATTTAAGGAAAAGAGAATCTGGAAATTTTAAAAATAAATGAAAATACCAACAAGTAAAAGATGATTACGAAAACTTAGGAATGGAAACATACCTTTCAAATTGCTTGGAAGATTATTCATATTGAGAAATATTTTTCTTGAATAACTTTAGATACCAAGAATTTTTTAGTACAAAATAATTTTTAAAACAGACTAAGAAAATTTTAGAATATCTCCATTATGATTTTTTTTGAAAAACTTCAGTATGAAAAATTTCATTACGAAAATTTTTATAAAACTTCATTACAAAATTTCTTGAAAAACTGCATTACGAATTTTTTTTTAAAAACTTCAAACAAATGTACTCCCCCTATGAAAAAGAGTTTATTACTGTAAGGAGATTGGTTTAAATAGAAAGTTAATAAGGATTATTACCTTAAAGTTATCATTCCTAACTTTTGTTTAATGTATTCAAATCTATTGGAAGGTTAAGATTTTGTGAAAATATCATGAAGTTGATCTTGCGTTCCGATAAATTGAAGAATGATATCTCTTTTTTGTGTGTGATCCCTAAGAAAGTGATGCGTAATATCTTTGTGTTTTTTACAAGAGTGATGTGCAAGGTTTTTTCTTAAGGCAATGACACTAGTATTATAAAAATTATTTTTTGGTAAAACTCATACCATAGTCTGTGAGTGTTTGTTGCATCCACAACACCTCAGCAAAACAACTTCCAGCTGCTACATATTCAGCTTTAGTAGTGGAAAGTGCTATTGAGTGTTGTTTTTTTGAATGTCCAATAAAATAATGAATCTTCTAAGAAATTACATTTTCCAGATGTACTTTTCCTATCCATTCTACATCCACCAAATTCATCATCTAAAAAACATTTCAAAACAAAATCATTTCCAGAAGTATCAAAGAGTCCTAAATCCATGGTTCCCCTTAAGTAGAGAATTTTATTTTCACTACCTTTAAATGAAATTCCTTATTATTGGATTGATATCTTGCATATAAGAATACTGAAAACATC
Organism: Viscum album; assembly: GCA_963277665.1. Lineage (NCBI taxonomy): Eukaryota > Viridiplantae > Streptophyta > Magnoliopsida > Santalales > Viscaceae > Viscum > Viscum album. The sequence goes on along the minus strand of OY728163.1, from coordinate 711,160,840 downwards.
ATGTCTGGATGACTAGCTGTCATGTAAATTAGAAATCCAATCATACCTCTAAAAGAAGTTTGATCTTCTGTTTTCCCAGCTTCATCTAGATCAAGTGAATTTGAGGTACCAATGTGAGTATATATACTCTTAGTGTTGTCATAACCATACTTTTTAAGAAGATATTTAACATAAATATGTTGGGATATATATATTCCTTCTGGATTTTGAGAAATTTGAAAACCAAGGAAAATGTTAACTCACCCATCATACTCATTTCAAACTTATATTTCATTAGATACGCAATGAAATCAGTTAAAGATTGCTGAGTTGAACCAAATATAATGTCATCAAAATAAATTTGTACAATAAAAACATTTTTCTTATCTTTCATTATAATAAGGGATGGATATTCATTTCCCTTAACATAATTGGTTTGAATAAAAAATCATGTAAGTCTATCATTCCAAGCTCGAGGGGCTTTCTTAAGTCCATAAAAAGATTTGGTATGTTTGAAAACATGTTCAGGATTTTTTTTATCTTCAAAACCAGGAGGTTGTTCAAAAAAAACATCCTCTTGAACATAACCATTAAGGAAAGCACATTTGACATCCATTTGAAAAAGTTTGAAATTGAAGAATGCTGCAAAGGCAAGTAGAATACGAATAGATTCAAGTCTAGATATTGGAGCACAGGTTTCTTCATAGTATATTCATTGTTGTTGATTATATCCTTTAGTAACAAATCTAGATTTATTTCTTACAATGATTCCATTTTCATCATACTTAGTTCAGAAAACCCATTTTACTCCAATAACTGATGTTTCCTTAGGTCTTTCAACCAAGGTGCAGACTTTATTCCTTTCAAATTCATTTAGTTCATCTTTCATAGATTTTATCCAATCAACATCACCTAAAGAATCATCAGAGATTTTTGGTTCTAATTAGGAACAAAATAAAATATGTTATACTTAATTTCTTAAGAAACATATACATCTTATAGGTTGATTCACATCACCAATGATACTATCACTAGGATGATTCTTACGAGACAACTGATTTGGGTTTTGTAAAACATGTTCATCAACATAGGTTAGAAAATCTTCTGGTGTAAATGTTTTAGAAATATCTTCTTGGAAATTTTCCTTATCAGAAGTATCTACAATCAAGGGTTAATAATCAATTTTTGAAAACACATCCGAAGATATAGGTAGAGGTTGTTTAAAAACAAAAGGACCGGTTTTATCAAATTTGACATGTACTGTTTCTTCAACATTACATGTGTTTTTATTGAAAACACTATAAGCCTTAGAAGTTGTGGAGTATCCTAAGAAAATACCTTCATCATATTTTGGTGAGAATTTATGTAGATTATATTTAGTATTCATAATGAATACCTTGCAACCAAAAACATTAAAGTAGGAATGTCTAGGTTTTCTACCATTCCATGACTTATAATGAGTTTTATTAAGAAAAGGTCTAATAAAAACTCAATTTATAGTCTAACAAGCAGTACTTACAACTTCAAACCAAAAATGTTTGGCAACTGAATACTCACTCAACATGGTTCTTGTTATTTCTTAAAGAATTATATTTATTATTTCAACAACACAATTTTGTTAAGTTGTTCTAGGTGCTGAGAAGTTATGAGTAATGCCTTTTCTTCTACAAAAAGTTTCAAAATCAGAATTTTGAAATTATCCTCCATGATCAATATGAATATTTATCAAAAGAAGATTTTTATCAATTTTATCTTGGTCTCTAAAACTATTGAAATAAGAAAAATCATCAGACTTATTTGCTAGAAAATAGACCCACGTAAATCTAGTGAAATTATCAACTAAGAAAAATACATAATATTTTCCTGCAATGCTTCCAGTTTGTGTTGGACCAAAAATATCCATGTGCACTAACTGTAATGCATTAGTGGTTGAGACTTCACTGACTGATTTAAAATTTGATTTAGGTTTCTTACCATATTGACAAGGATCACAAACTTTTGAAGAATCAATTCTAAGCTCTAGTAGATCCTTAATTTTTCTTTTCTTATAAAGTTTACATGGGTTCCTACGGTTACAGTGACCTAATATTCTATGACATAACCAAGACTGATCTTCCATTGCACTAAGGCAATTTATTTCTTGGATCCTAAGGTCCTCTAACTTTAGTGTATATAGATTATCTTTCCTATGGGCAGAAAGAATAAACTCTTCCTTGGAATTGTGTGCTAAGAACATTTCATTCTTAAAATCCACAAGGTAACCTTCATCACATAATTGACTTATGCTGATGTGATTGTGCTTAAGACCCTTAACAAATAAAAAATAAAAAATCCAAGTTTTTCCAATAAGTACGATATTACCTAGACCAATAATTTCTCCCTAAGAATTATCTCCAAAAGTTTATTTTCCTCCTTTCATCTTGATAATCTTTTTAAATTAGACATTGTTACCAATGATATTTCAAGAACATCCACTATCAATGTACCTTTTATTTTTGTTGAAACTATCTTTATTTATATGAAAATAATAGAGTTAGCCTTTTAGAACCCAAAATTTCTTGGATCCAGAAACATCATAAAGAAAAATCTTAGAAATCCACATTTTCATTGAAAAATAAGCCTTATGAAATCCTAAACACAGAGTGTTTTTTAGGGAACATTTTTTTCCTAATGCCCACCGCACTGATACATAGTTCAGAAAGGATCACTTTGAGGAATAAAGTAATTGATACGAAAAAATCAGTTTTGAACTTGTATAACAAAAACTAGAATTATTCCTAAGAGGTCGGATTTTGGAATATATTTTATCAAAATTTTCCTTACCTAAGGTAAATTTTGACAAACACTTCCTCAAGGAATATATTTCTGACTTTTTCCTAATATCCAAGTTCTTTTCTTCCAAATCATTTGATTTGGAACTAGAGTTCGGCTCGAGAACATTTTTCTTCGAAATCATGTTTTCTAGATCCTCATAAAGTTTATCCTTATTAGAATTTAATTCCTCAAGATTTTTTGAAATACTTTCAAAATCAAAAAATTCCTTATCAAGATCTTTAGAAAGATCTGATATTTCCTTAGTAAGAATATTATTCCTAGAATTTTCTTTATCAAGATTTTTCTTTTGTTTTGAATTCTCATTCTCATGAAGTTGAGCAAACCTTGAAATTTATTCATAGGTAGGTAAAGTTTTATCTTCATCAAAAGAATATTCTTCATTAGAATATTAATAGTATTTACTATTACTATTTAATGATATATTGGTCATAGATTTAGAATTGTGTACCTTATCCATTAAACAATGATTTTCAATAGGTAGTATGGCTATTAAACCAAGATTCTTCTATCCAAAAGATTCGTATTCTGATGATTAATCTGAAGAGTCTCCACCACTAGCACTCCATGAGTCTTTAGATTTCAAAACATTCTTAGCTTTAGCTTTGAATTACTTCTTTCTATTTCTCTCAGATGATTTTTAATTCTATCATTTCTTTTAAACATATGAAAATCTGGTCATATATGTCTATCTATCTTGCATTCATAACATGTGACTTCTGAGTCTTTCTTTTATTTCTTTTCTATCTTCTTGTATCTAGATTGAATTTTCTTATGTACAATAATCATGTTCATCCTTCGAGCAAGATTTTCTAATTTAGTTTCTAAATATTCACTTCCACTAGATTCGTATTGAATAACAACCTTCTTGTATTTAGATCCAGTGACTCTCTTATTAGTCATGGCTTTTATATGATTTGATGTTGTAGTAAAATCAAGAGTGCAATTTCCATTATTCTTCGAAATATTTTCATTATCTCTCTTCATTCTAGTCCCATATTAAAGAAGAGTTCCAAAAAGTTCATCAAGAGACATCTGAGTAACCCTTTTATTCTCACATATAGCTATCCTCTTGGATTCCCACTCATTGGGCATGATGTCTATGATTTTTTCAACAAGAGACTCATCATCTAATCGTTTCCCACCCATATATTGTAAACTATTAACAATAGTCATGAACCTTTGTTTCACCTTACATATGGGTTCTCCATAAGGAAAGCAGAAACCATGATATTTAGCTTTCAGTATGGCTCTTCTTGTTTCAATAACATTGGAAGTTCCAAAGTGAGTAACTTCAAGATTTTTCCAAATACAATTTTCTTCTTCATAAGATGAAATTTGGATATATATATATATATATATTCTAGTCATATAACAATGAAGATTATTTTGAAACATATAATTCAGTTGATATTCATGCTTTTCTTGGTTGTTGAAGGTACTGAATTCCATGTCAAGAATTTTATGTCCTCCAAAAATCATAACAAAATTATATACTCCAGTATTGATAATAAATGTCTTCATGCGACCTCTCTAATACTCATAATCATTTCCATCAAAAATAGGTAGTCTAGTAGGATTTAATTTGTCTATGAAACCATCATTGATTCCTATCATCTTAACGAAAATATCATTTCCCACAAACATTTAACCAATAAATGTTTGTAAACAAGTAAAATAATCCTAAGTAATGAAAAATATATAACAATGAATACTTGTTCAAGAAAACATATATGGGAATATAAGTATTTGAGAGACCTTCTCTGATACCAATTGTAGGATCGAAATGATGAAATAAGATATTGATTATAGTATCTAATGATATAGATGCTCAATATACAAGAGGGGGTGAATTGTATATTTTAAAAATTCCTTTGGATCCTTTAAAGTTGGTATAAAAACATTCTTTTTTAACCTTAATCAAAACTATGTTTAAAAAATTTAAACAAGAAAATTCACAATACATATAAGTTCTACAAAAGTGATGGATTCCAGAAAATTGGTTATGTAAATGAAACTTCACAATAGTTTACAAAGAAAAAGATTCTACCTTAAAGCATATAGAATCTCACTAAATCAGAGTCCTAGTATAAGGAAGTATAATATAGTTATAATTTTCTCAACAATCAAAATGAAGCATAAAACTTGAAACAAGACAAGTAACAAGTAGTAAATCCTTTAACCTAAAGAGTAGGGTATCCAAGAACCTTTAATAAAGGTCCCTTGATTTATACTTTCAAGAAATTCTATCTTACCCACAACAGGGTAATCCCTCTATATAGAGATCAGAGTCTGTCTTGATATCCCTGCAAGCCCCGAACATTAAGGTAGTCGGCACATCTATCTTCCTCAGTAAAGAAGTCCTCGAACTTTAAGGTAGTCAGCACCTCTGTCTTCCTATCCCCGGAAACCCTCGAATGTACTCGATAACATTCTAAGTCACATTAAGCAATTCTGAACAATATTTTTAGTACGCACAAAGCATGAGAGTCTCTCTCTCTAGAAATCACTTTAACGTTATGTAATCTCTAGAGTTATAAAACGGTATTGAGCCCGTTCAAATGAGCTCCAATTTATAGGCATGCCTCCGACAGTCATCTCCCTCCTCCAACAGTCATACTATTCCTTGAATTTAAGAGAGACATACACACGTGTCACTCAAAAAATGGTTAGTTAGTAACTAAATGCACGACATCATTTCATAGCTTAAACATGGTTATGAAAAATATGGTTTCTTGAATAAATTCATTTTTCAGAGTCTAAGCAAAAATGAATGTTCGGAATCTAACCAAAAACAATTCAAAGTTTATAATATTTGGATATTTGGATTCTATTTATTGAGGAATTTAGATTTATAATTCTATAAACATCAGAGTCTGAATTCATAAAAATTCAGAGTCGGGACTCGCAAGAGTTCAGAGTTTGAATTAAGTAGAATTCGGAGTCCGATTTTATACAAATTAGGAGTCCGAACTCATAAAATATTGGACTCTGAATTCATAGGAATTCAGAGTCTAAACTCATAAGAGTTCGGAGTCTGAATTCAGTAGAATTCAGAGTCTGAAATCATAAAAGTTTGGAGTCTAAATTCAGAGAACTCAGTGTCAGAACTCCTAAAAGTTCAGAGTCATAATTCATAGAATTCAGTGTCTGAAATTATATGAGTTCGGAGTCTGAATTCAAGGAACTCGGAACCTAAATATATATCCTGAAAATAGAAAGTTCTATATCTATGTATTATAAGATTCCATGGTTTTTAGATATGGAACCGAATTTTATACATAGAAATAAAATGAACAATGAAAAACATTGTAAGGATAAATTTCCTTGGGTAAGGAAAATGTTCTTTATGAAAGTAAAACATAGGGTAAATGAAATTTTCTTTTAGATAAGGTGTTTTTTATTTTCAAAATATGAAGGAATGGTAAATCCATATGGAAACCTTATTGGCTCAAAAATCACCCCAAACATGAAAGAATTAAAAGTTAAAAAGGAAACCTTATTGACTCAACAAAGGAAAGTGGTCACGTTTGTTTCTAAATAATTGACTTCTCAAAAAAGTCAAGGTTGAGCATCAGTGAACAACAAGAATGTTGAAATCTTTACATATCCTTGTATGGAAGTAGGAACATATAGCGATGTATTTTGTTACATGTTTCCTATGAATGGTTCGAAAGCACGATTCCATATGGGTATAGTGGACCAGCTCACAATGTCTTCCATTTTCATCCCAATTCATGAATATCATGTGGTGGAGTATCTATCCAGAATATATATCTAAGATGTGGTAAAGATGTAGGGTGTTCCAGTTTCGATTGTATCAGAAATAGATCTAAGGTTCACATCTCGTTTTTGGAAATCCATACATCAAGCCCTTTTGACATAGTTGATGATGATTAAATCATATCATCCTTAGAAGTATGGGCAATCCGAGAGGATGATAAAATCATTAGAAGATATGTTTCAGGATTTTTGTTGGATTTTTTTGGTTCATCAGAGGAGAACTTTATATTAGTATAATTATCATATAATAACAGTCATTAGGAAATGATTCATATGGCTCCATTTGAATCATTGTATGGGAATCCATGACGATATTCACTTTGTTGGGTAGAAGGTGGTGAGACTTTGATGTTTGGGCCAAGCCATGTCTAATAGACTACAGAAAAGATCAATTTGAATAGGATGGTAATGGAGATGGCTCAAAGTCTTTAGAAATCGTGTGCGGACCATTTTCAAAGGTCGTTATCGTTCGAGGTGGGTGATCATGTTTTTTTAAAAATTTCTCCGAGATTGGGACATCTTTGGTTTGGAAACTAGGGTATATTATCTCTATAGTCTGTTGGGCCTTTTGAGATACATGAGCGGGTAGGAGAGTTGGATTATCAGATGTCTTTTCCACCACGGTTTAGTGTGGTGAACAATGTGTTTCATGTCTTGTAATTTAAAAACTATCATCCGGATCGTGACCATATGATTTCATGGGATCATGTTGAGATAGATACAGATGCTTCTTTGGCACACGTTACAATGTGAATTATGGATAAAAAAGAGAAATTTTTTCATGGAAAAATAATTGGTCTAGTTTGTGTTTTGTGGCAACATTGTCAGATTGATGAATAGAATTAGCAGCGGGAGAAATAGATGGCCAAGCAATGGCCCAAACTCATTTTTCAAATCATCGGTTCTCTACTTTATAAGGATGGAAAGTAAAATGGTGGGGATAATTTAGAACCCTCGTTTTGATTTATTTAACCCTTTTTATATCTTTTAATGTGTTTAAATTTGTTGGAAGGAGTTTGGTGGAGTATGGAATGGTTTCAATAATTTTTTAGGATTATTTTCAAAGGAGAACAATTTGAGAATGATTAGGAGAAACCATACAGAATCCCATGGTAACCATGTAACTCATGATAGTGGGAATTCGTATTGTTTTCACATGGTTTGTATGACCATGTGAGGAGCCCATGTGTGGTTTCCTTAGTGTAATTAGCATATACACGGTTAACACAATGTTTGTCTAGCTATGCGAGCTAGCTATGCGTGATGGAAAAATGGGATTTTCTAAAAATTAGGATCACTCAATATTTTCCCAATTTCACTCATTTCCTGTCCCACTTAAAAAAACATGTTATTACTTTTTATAAAGTGTAATAAGAGATTTTACACCCATTTTGGAAGTAAATCAAAGGTGTTTCTTGGTGGTTTGAATGCAGTTCTTCTCATGTTTTTCTCCCCACTTGGTCTCTTGTGGTTTTCTATAGATATACTCCTTTATCTCCCTTGGTTTTCTATATCCATGGTCATTTCATATTGATATATCGTTATTGTAGCCTAAAGTGATAATTTTAGGGATTGATGATGATAGGTATGGGGTTCTAGAATGGTTTTGCTATAGCATTCACCTGGATTTATGGTACGATCGCTTGTGGGATGATTTATGTACAACCTTAAGGTTGATGGCTTCTCTCTCGACTCAGCTTTTCTAGAACATGAGTAATTATTTGAAATTTAATTATTTTTCATGAAATTAATTTGGAGTATGATGTGAGAATTTTGTTGGAAACACATATGATGCTGATTTGGGGATTTTGGGTAAAATGGGATATTGTTGCGAAAGGGGTTTTGTTTTGTGATTTTAAAATGTTGATTTTAAAATCAATAGTGGTTTGAATTATGGATATTTTTTTATGAAATATGAATATTAATAAATATTTTTGTTTTTTTGAAATGTGGGTTGGCATTGAAAATGGTTAAAGGGAGTTATCAATAAATCGGTGATTTTATGAAGTGATTTGGAATGTTTTGGAAATGGTTGTGTGCATAATGTGTGGCCTTGGTGTTCTTTATGCTTGTTGGTTGGTTATGTATTTTGTCTTGTGTTCATTTTTTCTAAATTGGATGGGATATATCACTATAAAAGGTGATTGATATTGGATAGATGGGACACCATTTAGGATAAGTGGTCAGAAGTACCACTAGATTGGGAATGTAGTAAACGACCTTGGATAGGAATTCCCACCTTGTCTACCTGCCTTGTGTGTGTTTTTATGAAATATGGAAACAGTTGTGCAAATGTGAAATGGGGAAATGGATTATGGCATGGTAGTTTGGATTTCCATTTTATTGTGAGTTTATGGGTAATGGTGGCTTGGTAGGGGTGTGTTTGGCTTGTGGAAATTGTTTCACTATTTGATGTCTTATATTAACCATTTTATATAAATGTTCTAATTGTTCCTTCCTATTGGCATGTGTAGGGAAGTCTTTGGGGAAATCATACTGATTATTATTAGTCAACCTTACTTTGGCACAATGGTTCTTTTATAGATATTGAATTATGGGACATGGTTAATGGTAAAGAAGCTTTTTTCTTTTGTGGTACTTTGTGATGCTCATGTGGTTTTGGTGGTGCATGGAGCTTGGAGATTGGTGTGGAGCTATAGGGTTGTTTCATGGTTCCTTTGGTTTCTGTAGTCTAATTCTAGGTACTCTGATTATTTATTATTTTGTTTTGTTGGTTTTGGACTTTATTTTCAAAATGTGAAATATGTTTCTCATAAATCATGTGGTTTGTTGCTTATGGCTCATTTGGTTATTATGTAATTTCTTCGTAAAAATCATTCTTCATTATTCGTGAAGCCCTCAACATTTATTTCAAGACATTAGTTCCATGGGAATGTTTCTTAATGCCTAGTATCATCTCTCCTCCTTCTCAATCTAATGAGGAAGGAATGGGATGTTATGTTCTCCATGCTGAAACAAGAATCAATTTTATAAACCATATTACATAGTTGGTTGTAAGAGTGTAATTAATGTAGAAAAAATTAAATTATTACTATTATTAAGATTATTGAAATGATATAATCATGATATATTTCATAATATTTTACCTACAAAATCCATTTTCGAATTATTATCCAAATTTTCTAAAAACACATTTCGTGAAAATTATTCATTATGTAATGAAGAATTATGGGTATATAAGTGAAATAAAAGGAATAATGAACCTAAAAAATGATATTAGGTTGGTAAAAAAGTAACATAACATTTATATTCAAGAAGATAAAGATTATATGTGAAAATTGTGACTTAGTTCAAGGGATAAAGTACTTTAAAACATTATTTTTAATATTTTAATGTTTTATTTTTTAAATAATTTCCCCCTATGTTTTTATTCCTAAAATTATTTTATAGATGTATTTGTATAGTTAAAAAATAAATTATAAATAATATTTTTTTATCACTTTTGATTCTCTTTAAATGGTATTCAAATGATATTTTTTTTATTCTGTACAAAACTTTTAGTCTTTATTTACAAAAAGGAAAAAAAATGTTCTGTTTTAACGCATGAAACACAAAAAAAAATTCCAAAAACAGCATTTTTTATTTTATTTTTTCATCCATTACGAGCATTAATGTTTTCGACAAAGAAAACACCTTCCCACATTTTTTCTATTTGTTTCATTTTTGAATATGGGATTTTAATGGAGTGGGAAATATCTTTATATGAAACTGGTTTACTTATGTGTTAAAGTGTGTATTTTTATTATTTTAATGATATAAATGCATGGATATATGTTTTTTGAGCATGTTACATTCCTTAAATATTATTTATTGTTACGGGTGAGAACGATATTGACCTCTAATGCATTATATAATTTTTATGTTCCCCATATAATTATATTGTAATTAACCTAGTAGGTTATTCAATTATTATTAGATCATCTAAGGGTAATTTTAAGGGTTAAATTATAATAATTTCCCAAGGAACCTACATGAAATTGATGTATGGGAAAATTAATTTTTATTGAAATATTTATATCTCTAATGGTATGCTAATGATGTTATAATTCAATGAATTATTATTCCATTTCAGGGGAAAAGGAATGTTTTTAATAAAAATATTTTCTTGAGTTCTCATAGTTTCTATGAAAACATTGAGATTATTATTATTTTTATTATTTTTAATTAATTTTTTAATTTTAATCACTAGGTCGGAAATCCAATTTCAGGTGTATCTAAAAGATTATTTGATCTCACATCTTATTATATTAAAAAAATGATCATATATGATCTCGTTATTTCTTAATGGACTAACATGTATCTTTTCAACATTTTTGATATACCTTTGTGAGATTTTGGTGATAATCCAAATTTTAAAAATGTTTTCATATGGTTCAAGGATGAATACGAGCAATGTGAATCCATGTTGAAAACCATGAGTATTTTTTATTAAAATGAAATATGTAATGTGTTAAAAAATCATAAATAGTGGAACTGTCATCATTTTAATGTATGGGTTGTTATGTAATATTTATCACCTAATTATAGTACTCTATAATGAAAATGATCTTCAAAAATTGATGAAAATATTTTAATTGTTAAAAATTGAAATTTGGTTTTCAATATGGACAGATAAATTATAGTATGTATTTGAGTTGGGTTTAAATAATTTTAGATGTCTGGATAATGTATTTATGTACCCTTAAGAGATTAATTTTTAGGTTAATCATGATATATCATTTTAATATTACCATATATCATCATCCAATATATGTCCTTTTAGAATTGTTTTCCATAGAGGAAACTATGATTTTTGAGTAGGAAGGAACCATGAGAAAAATATCCTTCCAAATCATTTACCTAGAGGGTTTGGAATTCGAATAGTTAAATTAATGATTATGATGGCTCTGATTTCATCTAATATTAGTGGTGGTTGAATTTATGTTAATGATCAAGCATGTTCTCTATAGAGGAACATATCTATTATAAATATTTTCATAAAATATTTTCCTACATTATTAATTTGATCATATAACATTGTGATACATAAAGTATGAGTTAAATAATATGGAAATATATTATTATTTCTAGGTTTATTAGAGTATCAAAATATAATTATATCTATTTATCAGTTTGAAGGTGAACCTAAATAATGTTGGGTTATGGTAATGAATACCATGGAAAGAGAAGATATTGATGGCTTGGAAATTGATTAATTTAATAATATTTATCATAATAAAAATTATCTTATGGTTATTGAACATAGTATGGAAACTAAATTTTTAGAATTCGGGTAGAAGGAGGAATATTTGGTTTCCTTGTATGAAGAAAACATCACCTAAACCAAACGGTATGAAACAAATTTTATCTAGGTATCTTAAAACTAAAATTAATTATTTTTAATCTATACTTAATCAAAGATATCAAAGGTAATTGGATTTTATTTAACATAAATGGTATTGTAATATTCATTAATGTTTAGAGAAGTTATAAATTGGGTTTTATGATGATCATGTTTTCTTTTACAATGTGCTTAAAAATTGTTCCTGGTGGTAGTAAATGGGGAAGCATCCCTCGAGTGAAGTTGAAGGTTTAAAAATCAAATTTAAATCATATGATACATATGTTAAAATGAGCCCTTGTGAAAGTATTATAAAAATCGGTTATTCAATAGATATGGTATATTTGAACACGTCACTCATGAGTCTAATAAAATGGATCATAATATTGATCAGATAAAAAATTGAAATACCGACTGTAAGATGTAATAATTTCATTGTGATTTTTCATTATATAAGTAATTATAAAAATATTGTAATGAATATGGGTACATTTGATATGAAATGAAGAATGGTTGTGCCAAATCTGTTACTACTACTTTAGTATATGTTCTGCTATCTAGAAATGTTGTGTTATTTAAATTAAATGTTTGTTAAAATTATTCTAATTTCTTGTTTGATTAGAGATCTATACATTCATTCAGTTTCATGAACATTCCTTATAAATCAAAAATTTCACCTTAGTAAATAATGAATTAACATTTTGTAGAAACACTAAGGTTGTTGGAACATAATATTAAAAGAATCATTCTTTATTTTTCTGTGTAAAATATTTACCTACAAATATTGTTGGCATTCCCCTGGTAAATTTTTCTGTTATTCTGGATATGGATTGACGTTTTATTAATCAAAATAAGACATATTATAAAATTTATATAGTTTTATTTCGGTAATATTTGTAGTTTTTATAAAATCATAGAATTAATAACATTTATAACATACCACGAATCAATGAAATTGATTAAATATAGATATAAAGTATATCATACATATATTCTTCAGTATAAGGAAACTATTTATGTTAATGATGTTACTATAGTAAATTAATATATTGATAAATATATCTTAATGAATTGGGTGATATTATATCTAATTGATAAATTGAATTTATTATTGACTTAGTGCATAATGTTATAACTATATCGAAACTGCCTACTTGAATGGCACAAGTGTATCTTTTGGAATGGAGAAATGAGTTAAAATAGTTTCTTGATAATTAATTCATTAGTATAATAACATAATTGTGGGGTTCTAAGATTTTTTTTGTTGAAAATAAATATTTTTATGAGTATTTAAATTGATTATTGAGAATTTAATAAGATCACATTTAAAAATATGTATATGTATCCTCATAGTGATTACTTCATTAAAACCCTGTACATATATTAAGATGACTTAGGATTCTTTATAGGTACTATTTTTCCTTGTGTTGATTACATTTCATTTAGCTCCTTCCTTGGGGTGTGTTTGGTGAAAATTTGAGAAAAATGGGAGAAAGAGGGAAGTGCATGGTTGGCGCATGGTAATCCCTAACCTTGTGCCCTGCCCAGCAAATCATGCAGCCCTAGATAGAGCTGGTTTGCATGGATGGCACACAGTTTTTCAAATGGTGCACCCTGAATGAAGACACCATCCACCCCCTATAAGAGGTGCATGGTTAAGGTGTACGGTTAGGGTAAACGATGTCCCCTTATCTAGAAAACCATGTTTTCTTTATTAATTAACCCAAAAAATTATATTTCAAAATACCTAAAGCCCTATATAACCCCAAATAAATTCCCACTCAACCCCTAGTGGTTCTAGTTAATTTTTGAGGGTCCCAACTGATTCTATAGGCATGCTGACCTCCATTCTATGTGATTCAAATACCAGATTAAAGATCTTCATCTTCCCCATAAGATGATCTTATATAGTGTGGATTCCTTCTTATCTCCTATATTTCAATCATCTTTTAAAGGAATGATATCCTCTATCTTGTGGGATATAGATCTATAATTGTGGGATCTTGTTTTTTTAATCTTGAATTAGGGTTTTTGGATCAAGATTGTGTTCTTCATTGAATTCTTGATTGATCTTCTTCAAATTGGAAATTTTTGTTGATGAGTGTTCATCCTCAATTTTGAGATCGGTGGTCTTAAATTAAAATCCCAAAATATTTATTGCAATTATGTGTAAGTAATTTTAGAATTACAAATAAATGATTACCAAATGATTTATTCATCGATTTAATTACTTTGGTGAATTAATCAGTTGAGGGAAATATGAAATTTGGGATTTTAGGATTATAGATTTTGAATAATTAATTATTTAATTAATTATGAGGACATTACGATTGTTGAATAAGATTATTAATTGAGGGATATTGAGTTTGTAGAGGTGGAACAAATAATTGATGAATTAATTGGGGATATTTAATTTGTAGAGATGTGACAATTAATTAGTGAATTAATTGTGGTTGTTGAATTTATTGAGATGGAACAATTAATTGATTATTTAATTATGGATATATAATAAATTTATATGGAACAGTTAATTGATGAATTAATTAAGGATATTTAATTGATTAATATGAAACAATTAATTGATGAATTAATTGGGTTATTGAATTGATTAAGATGGAATAATTATTTGATGAATTAATTATGATGATTTGGGGTTTTTAGATCTTGGATAATTAATTAATGAATTAATTATTGGAATTACTATGGTTTTGAAATTGATTAATAAATTATGGAATTAATTAATGGAATTGACATTAAATATTAATTGGTGAATTCATTGAAGGGATTAAATTAGGTTAACTAATATTAGAATTAATTAATGGAGTAGATGTGAACAATTAATTGGTGAAATCATTGAAGTGATTGAATATCATTAATTAATTTTGGAATTAAGTAATGAAACTAACGATAAAAAATAATTGGGGAATTAATAAAGGGTATTGAATGTAATTAATTAATTATTTAAATATTTAGTGTGATTGACATGAATGATTTTTTTGTGAATTAATTTAAGGGATTGAATGTGATTAATTATTTGTTGAATTATTTAATGATATTAATTTGAACAACTAATTGGTGAATTAAATGAAGGTATTGAAATTGATTAAGTAATTTTGGAATTAATTATCACAATTAATGTCAACAATCAATTGGTATGTTAATTGATGCTAGGGAATGTGATTAATTAAATGTGTAATTAATTAATGCAATTGACATGAATAATTAATTGGTGAATTAATTGAATGGATTAAATGTGATTAATTATTTTTGGAATTAAATAATTTAATTGGTGTGAATAATTAATTAGATAATAAATTTAACGAATTGAATTTGGTTTATTAATTGTGGAAATAATTAATGCATTTGACATGAAAAATTAATTGATAATCTTATCGAAGATATTTAATGTAATTAATTACTTGTGGAATTAATTAATGTAATTGACATGAACATTTAATTAGTGGATTAATTCAAGGGGTTGAATGTGCTTAATTAATTTTGGAATTAATTAATGTAATTGATGTGAACAACTAATTTGTGACATAATTTAGGGGATTGAAATTGATTAATTTATTATGGAATTAATTAATGCATTTAACATGAATAATTAATTGCTGAATTAATTGAAGCGATTGAATGAGATTAATTAATTATATAATTAATCCATACAATTTCCATGATTAATTAATTATTGAATTAATTTAAGGGATTGAATGTTATTAATTAATTATGGAATTAATTAATATAATTTTTGTGAATAATTAATTAGTGAAATGATTGAAGGCATTGAAATTGATTAATTAATTTTGGAATTAATTATTGAAATTGAAATAAAAAAATTAATTTTTTAATAAAATAATGAGATTTAATGAGATTAATTAATTTTAGAATTAATTAATAGAAATTATGTGAAGAATTAGTTGGTGAATTAATTTATGGGATTGAATGTGATTAATAAATTATGGAATTAATTAATGTTGATGACATTAATAATTAATTTTTGATTTAATTGAAGGGATTTAATGTGATTAATAAATTATATAATTAATTAAATGTAGATATTTAGATTGTGGAGTTCGAATAAAAAATTATTTATTTAATATTTGAGATATTGTGAATGTGGATGTGGAATAATTAATTGTTGATATATTTTGATTGTGGAATTAAGATAATTAATTATTAAATTTATTATTGAGATATGATGATTGTGGAACTCTGATAATTAATTGTTGAATTAATTATTCTAATTAATGATATTAATGTAATTAATTAATTGTTGAATTAATTTATAGAATTGTTTTGGTCAATTAATTGTTGAATTAATTGATCAGTTAGAAATGATTAATTAATTATTAAATTAATTAATAGTATTATTGTGATTAATTGATTGCGGAGTTAATTAATGAGATTGATGTGATTAGTTAATTTTTGAATTGATTATTGGAATATTTTGATTAATTAATTTTTGAGTTAATTAATTTCATTGATGTTAATTAATTTTTGAACTATTTAATGAAAAATGATGAATAGAAACATGGGCATTCATATTGTGGAACAAAATGATGAATGGTAAGATGAGCATTCATATGTGAAATAAAATGATGAATGGAAACATGGGTATTCATTTGTGAAATGTTATGATGAATGTTAACATGGGTATTCATATGTGAAAAAACTGATGAATGGTAACATGGGAATTCATATTTGAAATTTAGTGACGAATGGTAACATGAGAATTCATATGTGAAATGAAATTATGAATGGTAACATAGGAATTCATATGTGAAATGAAAGTTGGAATGTTAACATGGGAATTCTTATTTGAAATGAAATGATGAATTGTAACATTGACATTCATATGTTAAATGAAATGATGAGTGGTAACATGGGTCTTCATATGTGAAATGAAATGATGAATTGTAACTGGGGAATTAATAAGTGAACTAAAATGGTGAATAGTAACCACAGAATTCACATGTGACTTAAGATAAAGAAGGCTAACAATAGAAATTATTTATATGATATCCCTTGAGTGTAATTTATACTCTCGTGTAGTCTGAAGTAGGTATTGAGGTATGGGTGTCCATGGGAACCCGAGGGTATATGTGGTTAAATAAATATTAATTGATAATGTAATAATTGTTTACTTATGAATTGTTATTGTTTCATTATACAACTGCATACACTATTATTGACTGTATATTGTTTCAGACACCATTTGTGGTGGCCTACTTAGTTATACTCATACCCTAGTTGGGATTCATGATTGGTACCCAAATAGATTTCATCATTTCAAGACAACATATGTTTAGAGGTCATGTGTTAAATGGATGAGTTAGGATAGAACAGTTGAAGGAACAAGATGTGGTTCGAGGCCCAATTGGGAGTTGTTTGTATATATAGAGTGGCATATCTACTATTTAGTTTTGATATAATATTTCTAATTTTGGAAAACATGGATACTAGTTATTCAGGTTATATTATATCTATTTTTTATTTTTTATTGTTGTAATTACCTGCGTTTTGAACCGGGTTAAAAAGCGAAGGAATTTGAACTTTTCGTTTACTGAACGTGTTGTTTTTTAAACCGAGCATTGGAAAGGAATTCTGAGAGTTGGAATGATTTTTTGTTTTGGTTATGGGCGTGCGCGAAGGCCCGTTAAGTTTCTCAGGTGGCCCTAGAGGTTTCGAAAGCACCAGACCCTTGTTCATAAGGAGTTGCAGAGGGTGCACGGTTGGCACACGGTTTGGCTAACCTTGCGGCCTAAACAGTGCGACATTATATTGAGAGATAGTGGCTTTCGCACGGGCTTCGCACGGTTTCCCAAACCATGCGCATCACCCATGTGAGAGGTCTCTTGGAGGAAGAAGTCTCTGCACAGTTTGCGCACAGTTTTTCAAACCGTGCGGGTCAAACCGTTTGTGCGGGAGAGTTTAGGTTTTTGTTTAAAATTAAAATAAAAGGAAATTAAATAAACAAAAACCTAATATAATCTCTCCTTAACCCTCACTCAAACCTCACGACACACAGGGAGGGGCTCTCCCTTGAGTCGTGTGTGACACCCCCCTTCCGGCCTCCTCTCGGTCAAGGCCCCTCCTCCGATTTCTGTTCGTTTCTTTATTGAATCTCCATGATAAGCTCCCCTCTTGTTTCTCCTCCCTTCCTCCGGTTTCTTTTCAACCTAATCGGCTCTTGGTGAGGTGCGGCCGAACCCTAGGGTTTGGAGGTGATCTGATTTTCAGTCTTCTTTTGGTTTACGTTATGCGGAAGGTCCGTTTGGACTCCTTGGTGCGCGTTCCGACAACCACTGGTGAAGGCGAAGGGGTTCAGGTGGTTTCAGATCGTCAGGTTGGTTTCGGGGTAAGGTTTTCACCTTCTTTTTTGTTTCTCACTTGTTGATTTTGGGGTTGTTGATGTTTATGAGTTACTAGCATGTTGTTTATAGTGCGTTCGATGTTTTGGCGTGGTTTCGAGTCGCCAAAGACTAGGCGACTCGCCTGCAACTCTTTGTTAGAAAGCGCCAAGAGCTGGAGTAGACGAATGGATCCACCATGAGGTAGGGTCCCTCTCATTACCCTTTTAAATTAAATTAAAGTATTAATCAGTTTAATACTACATTTCCTTAGTATTTTAATTCTGAAATTGGGTTTTGATTAAATGCTACTTGAAAAAGAGTGTGAAATGCAGGATAAGATAAAAGGGTTTCTTGGTCACTAAACTAATTATTAAATAATAAAACTGGTCGATCTGAGGTGTGTTTTCTTCAAGATAAAAAGTAGTGATAGACTTTTTATGCTTGCTTGCTAGATGGTTGTGGTGTTTATTTGATTTTTGTATGTGAACTCACCTCGTTGAGACAAATAGAATGATATGGATATGATACATGCGAATGGGTCATTTTTCCTTGTTAGAAAAATTGAGTAAGATGGTAACCTTAGTGGGATGACCTAAGACTAAATCACATGTTTCCTCTAGATGGTATTAAAGGGTTAAAGAGTGATGAACATATCCTTTAAGATGAAATGGTTGAACTAGAACTGAATGACTAGGGCGGTACGACCAAACCTTCGAATAACGTAATGAGCACGATTTTGTTAGTAGATTGAACATGTTAATTACTTGATATAGATACTTTAGAGGAGTTTCCTTAAGTATGCTTATGATGAAAGTGCGTACAGTCACTAATATGGATATGAGATATATGATTGATTATGAATGTGGAATGTTTATCTAAAATGGATAAGATGTATTTCTTTATGCATTCTAATGTAATTGTGAGAATGATTATTGAATGATTATGGATGGGAGGCATGCTTACCCCATGCCAGCTTATTTTGAGTATGGGTGGGAGGCATGTCTACCCCACGGCAGATACGATCTCTATACGTGTATGGATGAGAGGCATTCAAACCCCTTTCCAGTTGACTTACACGGACAAGAGGAATTCTTACCTCATGCCCATTAATCACTATTGATGGAAGGGAGGCATCCATACCCCTTTCCAGATGACTTACATGGACGAGAGGCATTCTTACCTCATGCCCATTAATCAATATTGATGGAAGGGATGCATTCATACCCCTTACTAGTTGACTTACAGGGACGAGAGTCATTCTTACCTCGTGCCCATTAATCACGATTGATGGAAGGGAGGCATTCACGCCCCTTTCCAATTAACTTATAGGGACGAGAAGCATTCTTACATCGTTCACGTTATTCTCTATACGTGTATGGAAGGGAGGCATTCATACCCTTTCCCAGTTGACTTACAGGGATGAGAGGGATTCTTACCGCATGCCCACTAATCACGACCAATGGGTGGGAGGCATTCTTACCCCCACACCACCTATGATATAAATGCTTTTTTTTATATATATGCATATGTGGGGACATGATCTCGTTACTTTACTGGAAACTAGCTGAAGCAGGTATAACAGTTAGGTGTCCCCTCGGAACCTGGACGAGTGTTATTTACTTATGTGATTCTGGTTACTTGTTTCTCTATACCTTCTCACTATTTAATTATTATACACTGTCTGGATTGGGTTGACACTGGTGGTGCCGGCCTACTAAGATTTATATCTCACACCCTACTCGTGCCTCCATTTCATCGGGGTACCCGAGTAGACCTTCTTGCTTGTAGGAACTAGGTTGTGTGTTGTTCCATTTGTACCTGAGGAGTCAGGAGAAAATGACAAAGCGTGAGCTTGGGATGCTCATGAGAACGTCATCAGGCTTACTATATTTTCTTTTGTATTGTTGTAATGCATGTTTTATTGTTTACTACTTCCATAGATGTACCATCATCTATACATGCATGCATTATAAACTGATGTTTTCCACCTTTTATAAAATAGATATTATTCTTTCTTTCCTTACTATCTTTCTATTACTTATTGATTCCGCTACTAAATGATAATTACTATGATAATACCGCTGCGTTACTCTGACATGAGGGTATAGTCTCCCCACTATCATCTCTCGAGACCCTCGCTGCTAGTCGGCTGCCTCTAGCATACGGAGAGATGCGCTTGAGGCCATGTGACCACCGGTCTGGCAACCGATTCGATGGTAAGTCGGGCCGGGACATTACAAAGTGGTATCAATGGGGTTTCTTTTATTTTTGTCTTATTGTATTTGGTTGGTAGAAAGGAGATTACAAAAGTGTCAGCACTTGGCTAATAGCTGTGCTTGGGACTGATCACCCCACGTACAAGAAATGACCAAGTGGCCAGGGCTGGGAATTATTGTTCATATTGTTCGCTATTACAGATGATATGATTTCACCTTCAGTGACTGTTGAATTTTCTGCTGCTTATGGTTTATGGAATTCCTTGAATTTCATTCCCTTCCCCTGATATGGCTAGGAAACTACATTTCATGCATCATTATAGGTACATAGGGATTAACATGTCATGCATAGTGCCATGCCATGTAGTTGCATCTTAGCTTTCCTGGATAATATGCTTAAGTGATTATATTCTATGCTTATGGGTCATAACTTGTTTTCGTGATATAGCATTCTAATGTGTTTACTGCATACGAGAACATGCTAGTTATGTTTTAATATGTAAATATATTCATGGGCTAAAATATATTGGTTGCGATTACGACGGGAGCTAATTTTCAGTTTTAAGATGTATGGGAACCTTAATAGATGGGAAAAGGTAACTCGTGTAATCGGACATTCGAATACGGTTGTTAAAATTTTGAAATTCTAAGTGAGTTAGTTTTGATTAAAAAGGGGAGCCAAATTCCAATTTATAAAGTGTATGGGCGCTTTATAGGTTGGTATATGGCCACCCATATACTTGGGCCGTTGTATGTGAGCATGTTATCTTCTGAATTGGAATCCGGTTTTGATAAAAAGGGGAGTCAATTTTCAATCCATTAAGTGTATGGGAGCTTCATGAATTGGGAAATGATAACCCATGTTAAATGAAATGACCATGAGGTGTCTTGAAATGGTTTTAAATGTTAGAATTTTGTGGCATTAATTTGAAATGTATTGGTGAATGTGTAAGTGAAACTGGACCCGAGTAGGTCAGTTGGAGAGTGTTGTATGAGATAACCCAGTTGGGCTGTTTGAATTTTTAAAAGAATTTGAATAACTCATTTGGGGATTCTTTTTGGAAGAACCTGATATGGATAGAATTGGACCCTAGTAGGTCTCCCTTTTGTTTAATGGTTTTATTTTTCTCAGTTGGTTGATAAAGATGGTATGACTATGAATGTGAATGTTTTTTTCAAAAGGAATATTTTTTGAAACATGCTTGTTTACTTTGTTGTGCAGTTGAAACTTTTGGTTAATGTTTAAATGAGATAAAATGTTCAGGACTTGGTTATGGAACCTTTGGTGGTGTGTTGAGACCTTAGTGTAAGGGGTAGTTCTGAGATTCACTTTGAGTTTCCTTGGAATGGAACCGTAGGTGTTTCTCGTGGGTGTTGTTTCCTTAGTGGTGTATTGATGATTGGATTTTGAGACAAGAGACTTATTTGGCATGACCCATCATTGGGGTCGAGGTTTGATCGTCGTAAGGGGCTATCTCGTGGTTGGTAGAACCCTTAGAATTTTAATTACTTGATTGTATCATGAATTTTCTGATGTGAGGTGTCGTTCCGGTGTCGTTGTCCCTTGTTGGACTCTTATTTTTCTGATTAAACCTTTGTTCGAATGGGTGGTCGATGGGTTTTGACTTTCGTTGCGGCTTTGGTTCGGCTCCTCAGTAGAGTGGCCCAGTGTTAGAAAATCGTTTCATCACATTCTTCGGGATGGATTTCGAAAGATTTTGCTGTTTTTACATGTCGGTCTCATTGGTTTCCATTCTTGTATGACTTGACATACGTGAGCGACACACATAAGGTTAAGGATGTTGTGATCTTGCGTGCTTGTGATCAGCTAGTTTATCTGCTTTATCTTCGACGACTATGACACTCCTAAGGTTGGGAGCGCATTGCGTCTAATCTGGTGAATGTGTCCTTACATGTAGAAGTGACCGTTCATGGAATTCCTTCTAGAAATGGGTTGATCGTATAGGAATGCCTGCGAGGCATGCGAGTTTAAAATGTGTGGAGGTGTTGGCAGGTGAGTCGAGTTCCTTCCTTGAAGTCAACCAGTTGAGGTTCGACTGTTCTTCCTTCCAGTAGTCTGGTGTGATTAGCTGGAATCTGTTTCAATCCTCTTGGTGTATTCTTCTTAGCAACGAGCATGTCTCTTATCTTGTCCTCATCCAAGATTAACTAAGAGAGCGTCGGTCTCATCCGCGCTAATGTTTTTAAGCCATTGAGTGTGATCAGATGGTTCTATTTTTGCGTAGCACACGAGATGCGTGGATTATTGTATGGATTGATCTTGGAAATCTCATCAGAAGTCAGTTGTTGGCTTCAGTGAGCGTGTTTGTGACAAAAGTAAGGTTCCTTAGAGGGAGACGTTGTGGTTTTGCTTGAAATACGCTGGTCGTCTAAGCTGGGCATCTTTTAATGGTCAATTTTTTAGGCTTGACTCCATTCCTCTTTGATAAATGAACGCGGTTGGTAGAGAACTGGTTCAGGGAACATCGTCAAGTAGAGGTAAGTCCATTTTGTGTCAATTGCTGCCTAATATGAAAAACCGGCTCGACTTGGGCCTTGAGGTTGATGGGGATTTGACTATTTGATTTGTTTCAAATTACGCTAGCAGTGTCGTGGGAACGCTTGGGTCATGCTTTGAAAGTTTATTCCAACGGTGGTCTAAAATGTGGTTTGGAGTTGTTTACATAACCTTAAAAATCTAAGGTGGGATGTACTTGTGGCTGGATGCTTGGAGAGACGACGATGGGTTCGTGTCTCTTGGTAGATGAGATCAGGAAGAGCCGTCTTGGTGTTTCGTTTGGGAAACAAGTGTTGGCTCGAGTTTTGGTGACTTATGCACCGTAGCGTTTAATGGAAGATTAAGGTTGTGTTGGACGTTTGTGAATGTAATGTGATCGTTTGAATGAGTCTTTATGACCCTTGTAGGTAGGGTGATGTGTACGTTGTTCCTGAAGACTTCTTGGACATGAGAAGCTCTAAGGTGGGAAGGTTGTAATGACCCTTGTTTTGAACCGGATTATAAAGCAAAGGAATTTGAACTTTTCGTTTAATAAATAGGTTGTTTTTAAAACCGAGCTTCAGAATGGAATTCTGATTGTTGGAACACTTTGTGGTTATAGTTTTGGGCCTGGGGGAAGGACCGTTAAGTTTCTCGGGTGGCCAGAGAGGTTTCGGAAGTGGCGTACCCTTTTTCTTAAGGAGCTGCAGCGAGCGCACGGTTCACGTGCGGTTTGGCTAACCGTTCAGCCTAAACAGTGCGACATTATTTTAAGAGACTGTTTCATGTGCACGGGCTGTGCACAGTTTCCCTAACTGTGCTCCTAGCCAGTGCTAGAGATCTCTTGGAGGTAGAAGACTTCGTACGGTTTTCACACGGTTTGGAAAATCGTGCGGGTCAAACCATGTGTGCAGGTGAGTTTAGGTTTTTGTTTAAAATTAAAATAAGAGTAAATGAAATAAATTTAAACCTAATATAATCTCTCCCTCACCCTCACTGAAACCACACAACACATTGGGAGGGGCTCTCCCATGAGCCGCGCGCGACACCCCCCATCCGGCCTCCTCTCGGTCAAGGTTCCTCCTCTGATTTCCGTCCATTTCATCGTCGAATCACCTGGTAAGCTCCCCTCTTGTTTCTCCTCCCTTAATCCAGTTTCTTTTCGACCTAATTGGTGCACGGTGAGGTGCGGAAAAACCCTAGGGTTTGGAGGTGATCCGATTTTCCGTCTTCTTTTGGTTCTAGGTTATTCGAAAGGTCTGTTGAGACTCCTTGGTGCGCGTTCTGGAAACCGCTACCGAAGGTGAAGCGGTTTGGGTGGTTTCGGATCGTCAGGTTGTTACGGGGTAAGATTATCACCTCTTTCTTTGTTTCACACTTGTTGATTTTGGGTATTTTTATGTTTATGAGTTTCTAGAACTTTTTTTAAAGTGCGTTCGAGGTTTTGGAATGGTTTGGAGTCGCCAAAGACTAGGCGACTTGCCTGCGACACTTAGATAGAAAGCACGAAGAGTCGGAGTGGACGGATGGATCCACTATTATGTAGGGTCCATCTCTTTTCCATTTTAAATTAAAGTAAAGTTTTAATCAGTTTAATAATGCAATGCCTTAGTATTTGAATTCTAAAATCATGTTTTGATTAAACACTGCTTGAAAAAGAGTTTAAAATCCATGATAAGATAAAAGGGTTTCTTTTTCACTAAACTAACGATTTAATAATAAAACACCTCGATTAGAGGTGTGCTGTCTTCAAGATAAAAAGTAGTGATAGAATTTTTATGCTTGCTTGTTGGATGGGTGTGGAGCTTCTTTGATGCTTTGTTTGTGAACTCGCCTCGTTGAGACAAATAGAATGATATGGCTATGATACTTGCGATTGGGTCAATTTGACATGTTAGGAAAATTGAGTAAGATGGTAACCTTAGTGGGAAGACCTAAGACTAAATGACATGTTTCCTCTAGAAGGTATCAAAGGGTTAAATAGTGATGAACATATCATTTAAGATGAAATGGTTAAACTAGAACTGAATAACTAGGGAGGAACGACCACACATTGGAATAACGTAACGAGCACGACATATGTTAGTAAACTGAACATGTTAATTACATGATATAGATACTTAAGAGGAGTTTCCTTAAGTATGCTTGTGATGAATGTGTGTATGGGAACTTTTATAGAAATGAGATATATGATGGATTTTCGCTATTAAATGATTATGTGAAATGCATAATAAGTAATTCCTTGTGCATTCTAATGTAATTATGATAATGATTATTGAATGATTATGGATGGGAGGCATTCATACCTCATGCCAGATTATTTTGAGTATGGGTGGGAGGCATGTCTACCCCACGCCAGATACGATCTCTATACGTGTATGGAAGGGAGGCATTCGTACCCCTTGCCGGTTGACTTACAGGGATGAGAGGAATTATTACCTCATGCCCATTAATCATGATTGATGGAAGGGAGGCATTCATACCCTTTTCATGTTGACTTACAAGGATGAGAGGAATTCTTAACTCATGCCCATTAATCACGATTGATGGAAGGGAGGCATTCATACCCCTTTCCAGTTGACTTACAGGGACGAGAGGCATTATTAACTTGTTCCCGTTAATCATGATTGATGGAAGGGAGGCATTCATTCCCCTTTCCAGTTGAATTACAGGGAAAAGAGGCATTCTTACCTCATGTCCTCTATTCTCCATACGTGTATAGAAATGGGGAATTCATACCCCTTGACAGTTTACATACAGGGACGAGAGGCATTCTTACCTCATGCCCCCTAATCATGACCAATGGGTGGGAGGAATTCGTACCCCACGCCACCTATAATATAAATACTTTTATATATATATTCATATGTGGTGACATGATTAGGTTACTTTACTGGCAATGAGCCAAAGCAGGTATAACCGTCAGGTGTCCCCTGGGAACCTGGATGGGTGTTATTTACTTATGTGATTCTACTTACTTGTTTCTCTATACTTGCTCACTATTTAATTATTATACACTGTCTAGATTGGGTTGACACCGGTGGTGCCCGCCTACTAAGATTTAAATCTCACACCCTACTCAGGATGCCATTGCACTAGGGTACCCAAGTACACCTTCTTGCTTATAGGACCTAGGTTGTGTGATGTGTCGTTTGTACCTGATTAGTCAGGAGAAAAGGACCAAGCGTGTGCATGGGATGCTTAGGAGAACGTCATTGGGCTTACTGTATTTTCTTTTGTATTATTGTAAAGCATGCTATATTGTTTACTGCTATCAGAAATTTATCATCATCTATACATGCATGCATTGTAAACTGGTGTTTCCCACCTTTTATAAAATGGATATTATTCTGTCTTTCCTTGTTGTCTTCCAATTTCTTATTTCTTTCGCTACTGAATGATATTTACTCTAATAATACTGCTTCCTTACTCTGACATGACGGTATAGTCTCCCCACTATCATCTCCTGAGACCCTCGCAGCTAGTCGGCAGCCTCTTGCGTATGGGGAGACACGCTTGAGGCCATGTGACCACCGGTCCGGCCACCGGTTCGATGGTAAGTCAGGCCAGGATGTTACAATTATATTTTCCAC
This sequence comes from Viscum album, assembly GCA_963277665.1. NCBI lineage: Eukaryota > Viridiplantae > Streptophyta > Magnoliopsida > Santalales > Viscaceae > Viscum > Viscum album. The sequence goes on along the minus strand of OY728163.1, from coordinate 711,134,243 downwards.
TGTGTTTTTACTCAAATAAAGAGGATATAGTCTCCACATAATTGAAATAAGACCCTATCATTTATTCGGTAGCCTCTGATGTATGAGGAGGCACGCTTAAGGTCATTTTGCTGACTGGTTTAGGGCACCGGTGTGTGGGATGCAATATGGGATGTTACGAAGTGGTATTAGAGGGATTTTATATTCATTTCATTTGTCTTACTATTTGGGAAATGTATATAGAATACTAGGAAGATTTAGTCATTTGTTATGAATTCATACATGGGAGTAGCTGACCAATGTATGGAGGAAACCCTAGTACCTAGGGGGATTTTTTTTATTGTTGTTATTGCTCTTTCCTGTTATAGCTGAATATTATTTCACCTTGAGTGATTCACTTATATTATGATGTTATTATTGTTTCTGAGTTTCTAATATTTGAATCATGGCTCGTTAAAGCTGAGAATTGTGTATCTATGCATCATTTTAGGAACTCGGGATTATTTTAAGACATGCATCATTTTAGGCATGCCTAAATAATTGTTTTTTGGGAATGTTGTTGAACATGAACTGTTTTCCTTTATTTTAAAATTGAGATGAAAATGTGTTTAATATTAAATTGAGAGAGATTGTAAAATGATTATAAGAAGTGAATATATGGTTGTCTAATGAGAAACATGTAAATTGAGAATTATTTTACACTTGTTAACAATGATCTAGGTGCAAGATGGTTAAGGGTAGTGATAGCTCCTTGGTTGTGACTGTGTGGAATGGTTTAGGGGAAGTAACAACCAACTTAAGGGGTGATCACATGGTTGGTATTATTGTGTGAAAGGTTGGTATTCATCAGTGACAATCTCGGTGTACTTTCAAACATGAGAAGATCATTCCATATTCCTTGACATCATCTTTGGTTCCCCAAGATATAATTTTTTATAAACCAAGCTATTTAAAAATTTCTTGGAGGTATAAAGTGTCTTCTCAAAGGTTGTTCCCTTGGATAAAGTTTAATGTTAAACCTTGTGGTGGATGGAGAACCACTAGTCGTACCTGAGTTAGGTTCATAAAAAGGTTGTCTGTGAATAAATTCTGACATTCTTGGAGTCTAGGAATGGTTGATATTTTATGTTCCAATTGTGATGCTCGGTTGAGGATGAGACGTACAAGAACATTTTATGGTATATATAGGGGAGTTTCCATGAGTCAAGATATTTGGTAATTTATTAAGGGATGTGATGAAAAAACACACCTAAGGTGGGGACCAATGTGTCAGTAATATATATTTTCTTTGAGGAGCACCTGATACAGGAGTTGGATCATAGTGGGAGTTAGTTATGGGGAATGACCATGTCGATAATTCACATATTGTAACAACATTTCCATGTTTAGGAGGAAACTGGGGAGAGATAAATAAATAAGAGAGATCAATAGCCAAATATTTTTAACTGAGAATCTTAGAGATTCTTGGGATTATAGATTGAGGATGAGCTGTTATAATGTGGGGAGTTTGTAAAACCCCTACCTATTTTTGAAGATTTCTCAGGCACATTCGCATGTACTATATACCTTGTGTTATCAAATTTCATTTGGGTTATTCGTTGGGTTTATTTATGTGAAATGTTTTGAATAATAGAGAAAGGGGGGAGTGCATATTTGGCACACAGTTTGTTCTATTCTAGCTCCCTATCCAAGAAAACCGTGTAACCCCAGATTGAGAGGGTTTTCACAGTCGTTGCACGGTTTTTCAAACCATGCACCCTTAAAAGAGACACCATGTACCCATAGAATAAGACCATGGTTAAGGAATACAGTTAGGGGAAACCATGTTCCCCAACCCAGAAAACCATGTGCACTATTTTAATTGACCTAAAAATTAGATTTTAAAATACACAAACCCCTATATTAACCCCAAATCAACCCCCACTCATCTCACAATGGTTCCTCTCAATTGTTGAGGCTCTAAGACGATTCCCTAAAGCTCCCAACCTCTGTTCTTAGTGATTCAATGTACTTCTTGATGATCTACACCTTCCCCAGTAATAAGTTATAATCTCGTGTGGTTTCCCTATTCTCTCTCATATCTCCATTATATTTTAGAGGAAATATTTCCTCTACCTTGTTGAATATAGATCTATAATTTTTGGATATTGATTTTTTGAACTTGAATTATGGTTTTAGGATCTAGATCTGGTTCGTTATTTTGTTCTACATTAATCTGCATCTAATTGGGGATTTCTGTTGATGAGCATTCTTCATCAATTTTAAGGTAGGTGGTCTGTAATTAAAATCCCAAAGTCATAATTAATATTATTTTTATTTAATAGTAGAATTTATATTAGATGTTTAGAAAATATTTTCTTTTTCAAATTAAATAATTTAGGGAAATTTTAAATTTTTCATATTAGGATGCTAGATTATAAATAATTAATTGCTGATTTAGTTATGATGAAATTGGGATTATTGAGTGAGATAATTATTATTGGGATATTCGGTTTGTGGAGATGGAAAAATTAATTGATGAATTCATTGGGGATACTGAATCGATTGAGATGAAATAATTAATTAGTGAATTAATTGGGGATGTTGAATTGATTGAGATGGGACAATTAATTAATTAATTAATTGTTGATATTTAATTGATTCAGATTTAAAAATTAATTGTAGAATTAATTTGGAATATTGAATTGATTAAGATGGAATAATTAATTGATTAAATAAATGGGATATTAAATTGATTGAGTAGTAATAATTAATTGAAAAATTATTTATGGGGTTATTAGGATTATGGATATTGAATAATTAATTTATGAATTAATTATGGTAATTACTATGATTTTGGCACTTATTAATTAATTTTGGAATTAATTATTGGACCTAACATGAACAATTAATTGGTGAATTAGTTTAAGGGGTTGAATGTGGTTAATTAATTATGCAATAAATTAAGGAATTTGATGTGAACAATTAATTGGTGGTATGGAATTTGATCATTTAATTTTGGCATTAATTAATGCAACAAAAATGAAAAATTAATTGCTGAATTAATTGAAGGGGTTTAATGTAATTAATAAGTTGAGGAATTAGTTAGAATAATTTATGTGAAAAATTATCTGTGAATTAATTTAAGGGATTGAATGTGGTAAATTATTGTTGAATTAATTAATTCAATTGATGTGAACAATAAATTGGTGGATTAATTACGGGTATTGAATGTGATTAAGTGAATGTGGAATTAATTAATGTAATTTATGTGAATAATAAATTGGTAAATTAATTGAAGTGATTGAATGTGAAAAATTAATTTTGGAATTAATTAATTTAATTGATGTGAACAAGTAATTGGTGAGTTAATTGAATTGATTGAATTTGATTAATTAATCATGGAATTAACTAATGCAATTGATGTGGATAATTAATTACTGAATTAATTTAAGGAATTGATTGTTATTAATTAATTTTTTTATTAAGTAATGAAAATGACATCAATAATTAATTGGTGAATTAATTTAATGTATTTATTATGATTAATAAATTCTGGAATTAATTAATGGAGTGGATATAAAAAATTAATTGGTTAATTTACTGAAGGGATTGAATGTGATTAATTAATTGTGGGGTTAGATAAATGAACAAATTTTTTTGTTGAGTAGGAATAATTATGTGTTGATTTAATTATGGAGATATTATGATTGTGGATGTGGGATAATTAATTGGAGAATTAATTTTTGAGATATTTGTGACTGTAAAATAGGGATAATCAATTGTTAAATAAATTATTGAGAGATGGTGATTATAAAACAGAGATAATTAATTATTGAATTAATTATTTTAATTAAGGAGATTTGACAAGAGTAATTAGAAATTGAATTAATTAATAGAATTTTTTTGATTAATTAATTGTTGAATTAAGTGATGAGTGTGAAATGATTAATTAATTATTGAATTACCTAATTGAATTGTTTTGATTAAATAAATTTGAATTAACTAATGAGATTAATGTGAATAATTAATTTTTTAATTAATTAATGAAATTATTGTGATTAATTAATTGATGAATTAACCGATGTCATAGATGTGGTTAATTAATTATTGAATTAATTAATGGATAAATGTTGAATGGTAACATTGGAATTCATATGAGAAATTAAATTATGAATGGTTGAATGAGAATTCATATGTAAAATAAAATAATGTATGGTAATATGTGTATTAATATGTGAAATGTAACATCCCTCCTTCTCCTCATTATCTTGAGAAGGTGGATGATTGTTACTTGGCCTTATGAAACATCCCCAAGATGCCAAAGGCTGGTAATAAATGGAAAGGGATTCATTTAAAATTGGGGGGAAAATTTTCCCTTTGAAATTAAAACAACCACCCATACATATCATAAATAATAAACTAATACATGATTCATGATAATAATAAAAGAAAACTCAAATCTTTCATTTATATCAAAACCAACCAAAGAGTACCACAACGAAAGACTGTAAAATAACCAAGTACACAACGGAAGACAAAACAATCAAAACTCAAAGACAAGAAAATAATATCCAAAGCTCCACATGCTCCATGCTCCAACTCCTAGAACAACCCAAGTATTATTTAGTACCACAGAATATTTGTGATAATTTAACTTTTCCCAATTTATAGTAAAAACATCTGCAAAATCACCAATGTACCAAATTTTGGATGACTAATCAAATTCAATAGATTTTTCCCAATGACTTCCCTACTCATGCCACTATTCTAGAACATGATAGAAACATTTATATAAAATATTTTATATAAAAAAATATCTAAAATAGTTTATATAGAAATATAAAAAATTTCCAAAGAAACCTTCTTCTCAAACGACATCGCGGTCAAAGGGACATAATAAAACAAAATTTTAAACAATTTAACAAGTCCATTTTGGAATAACCATCCCATTCCAAATATCCACCCAGCCTACCTTGAATGCATTGTTATGAATGTTGCAGAATCATGAGTTGTTTCTTCTCGATCTACCAAGTCATCACAAGGTAATTGAATCCCATATGTCTTCACACATTTGTCATATTGCATGATTTCATATTTCATCCAAGCCTCATAAATGTAATATGAACTCAGACCCACCAATTATGCCATACCAATCCACAATCATCATTTAGAATCCACTATCTTATATCTAATAATAGACGGTGTAGATCTAAAAAAATGAGAGAAAGGTGGAGGTATATTTAAGGGAAATCATAAAGAACGATGAATAATGATCACTTACCACAAGAATCTGTCTTCAAAACAACAAGATAATCCTTCGAATTTTTTCCAATTCGATGGGGAGAGGTTATTCAAAATTTTATAGAGAAAATATACTATGGTAGGGAGGTTTTGGAGAAAAAATGAATCATTTAGAGGTGAAAATACATTAGATCTGCAATTTAAGGATTTAACTTTTGACACGCACAAGGTTTATCTTCATGGTTAGGAAAACCATACACTAAAATGCCCCTAATTATTTTTTAAGAGATACCTCGCTTGGTTGGATCACACAGTTCCCAAACCATGCACCAATAATGCTAAAGCTAACTATCCAATAAATTCTATTCACAAAATTTTTTATCTTAGATTTTCACATGGTCTGGGAAAACTATGTGATGGTCATGCACATTACATTTTTCCCATGTTTCATTGTAAATAGTTACCTATAGTTGTTGTATGGTTCTCCCAAAATGTGCACCTACTGTGAACCAATAGAAAATCCCCAAAAACACTCCAAAATATCTCTAAATTCTCCCAAACTTCACCCATAAACATTACACACATAAAATCATAAATAGATTGTTAATTGCTTGAAACCAGGGTGATACATTCTCCCCACCATTGTCTTTTCCATCATGAGAAAGTAGAAATCCATTGGTTCCTTAAAATAGATCCAGCAATTTCTATTCTATTTCCTTCTCATTTTACAAAGTCTCCTCTTGAATCTAACCACATTTCTAAAAAATCACAATAAACTGATGTTTTTTTCATGTAATAGATTCTCTTTCCTATACACAATCTACACTAGCATGTGCACCAATGAAGAATCTAATTCTAGCCCAACATGATCCCACCGAATCACTTGTTAAGGATTAGGTAGATACTTTTTCAACTATGATAGATGAAACACATTACGCACTGCACTAAAAAATGGTGGAAATATCAATTGATAATCCACCTCACCAACACATTCTAGTATCTCAAAAGGGCCTATGTGCCAGGGAGATACCATTCCATACTTCCCAAAATTAAAATGTAAAAGCCTCAGAGAGATCTATAAGTCGACATGATCAGTCACCACAAATGATAAAAGCCATAAATGATGATTTTCATATGATTTTTTATGACATTGATCCATCTAAATTCATTTCCGGTTAACTAAATCTTATCTGTTTTCTCATGTAAAAGGCGCAGCCTAACTAGTGAAGTCTCACATGATTATACCCTACAATGTAGAGAATGACAAGGATGACCATAAAATGTTTCAAACAGATCCATTTCTATCTAGGCCTGATAATATTTTTTATATGGGAACTCAACTAACTGTATGTGATCTTACCATGATCCACCAAAATCTATTAAACAAGCCCGAAAAGTTTCTTCCAATATTTGTATCATCCACTTAGATTGCCAATCTGTCTGAGGATAATACGTTTTACTTGTTGTCAACTGGATCCCATGGTCATTATGTATGGATTTATATAAATTTGATGTAAACCTCATATCTCAATCTATTATAATCGAAACTCATATTCCATTTTTTTACCATCTCTTATATATAGATTTTAGACAGATCCTCCACCATATGTGTTGCATGAATATGGCTGAAATGGGCCGGATTTGTGAGTTGATCCACAATAACCCATACGACGTCATATTTCTGAACCATTCTTCTGATACCTATGACATAATCCATATCAATATGCTCCCATTTCCACACTAGAATAGTTAAAGACTGTAACATACATGTTGGTCATTTATGTTCTACATTAACATGCTGAAAAGTTATGAATATTGAAAAAAACTCAACCACCATTCATATCATGTAGACCCACAAGAAATATTCTTCCAACGCCTTATACATCTTCTATGGTTCAGCATGAATAAATCAGCTTGAATGGTGGTGAGAAAGAAGAAGTTGTTCTTGATTATCAATAGGTACAACCATCTGATTTATAAACCAAAACACTGAATTCTAATCCAGCTTTCATAGATCAATTGTCTCCCCACCATTTAGTTTGGAACTCATAGCCACACATTCTGAATCATAAGTATGTGACTCTTTAACCATGTGTGCCAAATCAAGAACCAAAGAAACTGAAAATAAAACATAAACTTCACCTCAGTCATCACATCCCAAGTTCATTTCATCTTGGAACAACATCAACTACCACTCATCTGAAGCTTCTTTTTCTGACTGAGCATACGACTTTCTTCTCAGTGCATCTTCCACTGAGTTTCCATTACCCGGTGTATACATCATGTCAATTCCAAATATTTAGAGATAATCCATCCATATGAATTGCCTTATATTTAAATCTCACTGTGAGAAAATATGTTTCAAGATCTTATCATTGGTAAACACAGTAAATTTCTCACCAAATAGGTAATGATTCCAAGTCATCAAATCATAGACTATAGCTTCTAACTCCAAATCATGTGTTGGGTAGTTCTTCTCATGAACTCAAAAATACTTTGATCCATAAGAAACAGCATCATCTCCTTGCATGAGAAAACATCCCAAACTTGATCTAGAAGCATCATAATACACCACATACCATTTTCATTAATATGGAAATATCCAGATGGGTGCAGATGTAAGGTGAACATTCATCTATTGAAAAGAATTTTGGATTTACTTCCTCCATTGGAAAGGAACATTATTCTTTTTCAAAGATATCGTAGGCAAACCAAGTCAAGAGAAGTAACACACAAAGTGTAAGTAATAACGTGGTAGATTAAGTAGCTCCGTATCTCAAAGACATTCTTTAGAAGTTGCAAAAGGATAACAACATATATCTCCTATGGATGCATTGAAACACCACATTAAGAAATTACATGGACAAGAAAGCACACCTATTGTATCCAAAAAACACACTTTGATAAGATTTCATTCAATTGAAGGCCTCTCAAATTTCCCAACACTGTCACCATGTGTTTCTCATGCTCATCTTTTGTCCTTGAATACACCAATATATTGTCCACAAACACCATAATAAAAGATTCCATATATCATTGAAATAACTGATTCATCAATTACATAAAGGCCACTGGTGAATTCATAGGACCCAATGGTATTAGCACATATTCATAATGTTCATATATTCTTCTTAATTTGTCTTTAGAATTTCCTCTTTCTGAACTCACAATTGGTGATATCCTGACTGCATGTCAATTTTAGAGAACCACTAAGCTCCCCTCAATTGATCAAATGATTCATTAATTCATGGAAGTGGACACCTATTCATTATCATAACTTAGTTAAAATTATGATAATATTTACAAATCGTCGAGAACCAATCCATACCTATGATTACATCATAAACATCCATGTACAACATAGTGAAATCCAATTCCAGGTTGGCTCCATCAATGTTTATAGAACATGCTATAAACATAAAGGCTTGACATTCTCTTTGAAAAATATGAGTTTGAAGTTTTATCAGATAGGTAATCATCTAAAGTTTTAAAATTATAAATTCAATAGCATGAGAATAAATGAAGTAATTGGAAGCACCAATATCAAGAAACACTTGCATTTGGGTATAATTCAAAATAATTATTATTATTGTCTTAGACGGTCTTGACTAATCATCCACAATAACATGTTCATCTCCATATAATTTATTTTTCACTACACTTTTCTCCATATTGGCCTCTTTAGATTTCCCTTTTTTAGGAGTCATGGTATTCCTAAAAGCGCAATGGCAAGCTCTATTCTTCTAATGATTTTGATTCAACTGCCCTCACCCCATCGAAGCATATGACGCTTGAGAAACATATTAAGTGTGTTGAGCACATGACCATGGAGCACTATGATAATATAACTGAAGATGCCCCATCTTGTTACAATTATTTCATTCTCTTCGTGGTGTCGTCCATTCTCGCTTCTTGTATTCGAAGGAACCACATTGGAAACATCTCGCTTTTGTCATGGGTCTCAGAGGAAGATTCCCTGATCCAATATTATGATTTTGATTCATTATCTAAAATTGGAAATAGGTTTCCCCGATTAACATTCCTCACCACTAATGTTCCCACCATTTCCCACGTGTATAAACATTCTTCCACCTCTCGTATCTCCAAATATGTCCCTTTCAGCCACTCTCAATCTATTAACTATCTTTGTATATTCTATAATACATAGCACAACAATCATTGAGCGAATATCCGACCTCATCCTTGGTTCAATGGATTCTTCCTTCAAGGATACACTAGAAACATCTTCGGGTGAAGGTCAAACTAAATTCATGAAATTAGGTGTATACTCGGTGATAGAGATATTTTCATACTTCATCGTGAAGAAGTCTGTTATTCTCTTAATCATGAATGTGTGAGGATAGAATTGTTTCTTGAACAATTCCTCAAAATCCTCCAAAGAAATACATAGACCCACTTTAGTTTTCACAACTAAATCCCACCATTGGAATGTATAATCCTCTATCATATACATTTCTAGTTTTACTTTTAACTCTACTAGTGTGAAAATAAAATTTAAGATACAATTCATGTTTTTGAGCCACACCTCTATCTTCTCTAGTTCAGAATCACCATGAATGCTGGGTGGATTATATTTATGAAATTGGGTAGAATATTCTAGTTGTCTTGGATAATAAATTTGTGTCCATATTTCTACATCCTAATATTCTTGGACGATTCACTAAACATGTTGTTGGTTCACCTACATATTTGGTGCTACCATGAATTCTGCAGCCTCTTCCGGTTGGTTTCTATGATGCCTATCGGGTTCCATTTCTAAAAATAGAACAATGTCAAATGTCTCACTCTATATCAAATGAATTATAAAAATATTTAATTAACTCACATAAATATCACAATATTAATTTATAATTTCAACTTTTCCCGTGTTCAACCATTTTTTAAAAATCGCTACATTCTTTTGAATATAAAACTATTTTCAAAATACCAAAATCATGCTCTTTTTCAAAATCATTCATTTGAAAAAAAACATCTTTTTTTAAAACAAATAACAATGAATTAAATCATAAATCATTTCTAAAAATGAAATATGAAATCCAAGTGGGAACTTATTTCTCTACTTCATGCCATGCTCTTCTCATTGGATAAACCCATGACAATAGGATTCCAAAATACTATATATTTATCGAAAACACTTCTGTACCCAACTCCATAATAAATTCAAGTTCATCATAAAAAGGTTATATATATGTTTTTATGATATACATAACATGTCCTGAAAATCCTACACATTTCTAGGATTCAAAATCATAGAATAGATAAGAATGAATTCAACTCCAAGACCATGAAAATTGATGACTACTTATCCGAAAAAAATAAAGGATCATGCTGATAAAACTTGTTTCAAACAAACTTTTGACTGAACAAAATGGATACCATTTGTCACATCCCTCCTTCTCCTCATTATCTTGAGAATTTTTAGGAATGTTAATTGGCCTTATGCAACATCCCGAATATTACAATGGCTGAAAATTAATTTCAAGGTCTTCATTTACAATTGGGGGATGATTTCTCCTTTGAAAATAAAACTTCTAATCATACATACCATAACGATTAAAATAATACACAATTCCTGATAAAAATGAAAGATAACTCAAACATTTATTTTTTTTTAAACCCAACCAAAGAGTACCACAGTTGAATATTGCCAAACCATCAAGTACACAACAGACGGAAAAATGATCAAAACTAAATTAAAACCAAATAATCTCCAAATATCCACATGATCCATTTTCTAACTCGACCAAAATACCAAGTATCATGAATTAATACTAATGTTGTGTGATTCATTACCCTTTTCCTTGTCCCTGAAGACAAAATTTGCAAAAGTACCAATGTTCCAAAGTAGGGGTAATGAGTGAAACTCATTAGATTTTCTCCAATGAGTTCCCTACTCATGCCACTAGGATATAACATGTTAGCAATATTTATATAAAATATTTAATATAAATCAATTTGTAAAATGGTTTATATCAAAATATAAACATGTTCCAAAGAAATTATTTTCACAAACCACATCAATTTCAAAGGATAAAAATAAAAAAGTACTTTAAACCATTTTAGAAGTTCCATTTTGAAAAAACCATTCCATTCCACATATCCACACAACCAACCGTTTATGCATTGTTTCTAAAATATCGTATTCATTAGAATTTTCTCATTGATCTAATAATTCATCACATGTTAAATGAATCCTTTCTTCCGTTACACCTTTGGTAACAAGAAAAGGTTCCTATTTAAACCAGCCCTCATAAATACAATATCAACTCACACCCACCCATTATGAAAAATTGTGACACAATCATCATTTAAACCATTTCAATAAAATCATCCTTATATTGAAAATCTTCTAAAAACCCCATATTAATAAAACTAATCTTTTTTCAAAAACACTTTTCCAATAATCAAAACCAATCCATCATTTTAAATTATTCATTTTAAAAACAAATTACCAAAATCACTTTCCAAAACACAACCAATTTCCACAAATCTATAAATAGTCACTCAAAGGGGTTTTTAACAATCATTTCACAGCGAATAAAAAATAAATTATCAATCAAATCAATAAATTTCAAAATAATTCGTCATATTCTAAATAGAAGAGTCGATAGTGAGGCCAACTACATTGGTTTTATGACTAAACAAATAATGGCAGTCAAAAGTCAATGAACCTATGTTAAAACTCCCAGAAACCACCTCAGATCTACTCCCATATCATAAAAACATCGAAATATATTCATATATGGAATTCACTATCTTATATATAACCATATTAGGTGTAGTTCTATGAAATTGAGAGAAAGGAAGAGGTAGATATAAGGAAAATCACTAAGAACGATGAAGAATGATGACTTACCATAAGAATCTTTCTTCAAAACACAAAAATAAGCATCTGGATTGCATCAAATTTTATAGGGAGAGGTTTTCCAATATTTTAGAGATAAAAATGCCATTTTAGGGACGTTTTGGGTGAAAACAAAAGCATTTAGAGGTGAATATGTGCTGGATCTACAATTTAAGGATCTAACATTTGATCTGTGCGTGGTTTAGTCATAGGGTTAGGAAAACTATATGTAAACCATGCTCCAACCTCTACCATAAGGGAGACCTCTCATGGTTGGATCACATGGTTACCAAACATTGTTCCCACCGTTCCAAAGACCACTTTCCAACATGTTCTCAACACATCACATTTTCTCCTAGGGTTTCACATGATTTGGGAAAACGGTGTGCCAGCTGTGTGAATTACCTTTATCCTCTATTTCATCGTGTAAAATTTTCCAAAACCGTGCACCAACCGTGAACCTATATAAAATCACAAAAACACTAAAATGATTTCCAAACTCTCCCAAACATCACCCATAAACATTAAATACTTAAAATAAATAAATAATATGTTACATACTTGAAACCTGATGTGCTACATGAAATAAAATGATGAATGGTAACATAATACTTCATATGTGAAATGAAACGATGAACGGTAACATGGGAATTCATATTTGAAATAAAATGATAAATGGTCACATGGGTGTTCATATGTATAGTTAAATAATGAATGGTAACATGGGTATTCATATGTGAAGTGAAATGATGAATTGTAATATGTGTATTCATATGTCAAATGAAATGATGATTAGTAACATTGGAATTCATATGTCAAAAAAAATAATAAATGGTAACATGAGAATTATTATGTTAAATGAAATGATGAACGGTAACATGGGAATTAATATGTGAAATGAAATGATGAATGGTTAGATAGGAATTCATGTGTGAACAGAAATGGTTAATGGTAATAATGGAATTCGCATTTGATCAGGGATAACGAATGGTAATAATGGAATTCAAATATATGATATCACTTGGGGAGAGTTCAGACTCTAACATGGGAAAAGGTAGGTATTGAGGTATTGGTTTGCGAGGGAACCCAGGGGGTTTATGTGGTTAAATGAAGATTAATTGATAATGTGATAAATATTTACTTATTCATTTTAATTATTTCTTTATAAAAATACATATATAGTTATTGAATTAATATTGTTTTAGATGCTGTTGGTGGTGAAATATCGATTTTTACTCACACCCGACTTAGATTGCTTGATCAGTACCTAAATTGATTTCATGGTTGAATGCCTGGATAATGTAAAAGGTCCTATGTTAGATGGATGATTTAGGATGGATCATGGTTGAGGGAATGAGATGTTATTTAGTACCTTCTTTGGATTTTTTAGTGTCTTTAATTTTGAGTTTCATTTTTATACCTGTAATTCACTTTAATATTCCATATCTACAATTTTGTTTTGAAATTATAATTCAAATTTTGGTCATCTTGTGATGTTGGTTATTCAGGATATGTTATATCCGTTGGTTATTGTTTATTCTATTTTCTGTTATTTTCTTACTCTGATAAAGAAGGTATAGTCTCACCGTTATTGAAATTTGACCCTCACTTCTGGTCGGATGATTTTAGAATATGGGGAGGCATGCCTGAGGTTAGGTGATCGATCTGTTCGGGGAACCAGTGTGTTGCATACAGAATAGGATGTTACAACTTATTTGATCAGCACCTAGAAGCTCATTATTTTTCAAAATATGATCTTATATTTTGGAACCATCATCTATAGGTGAAATATAATGAAATTATGAACAAGAAATTTCATACTTGTTATGGGAATTATGATTTATTTGATTCAATTTGTGTGAACAAATTCTATAGTTGTATTTACAATCCTTCTCAATAGTTTTGACCATGAGTTTTTAGATATCATTTTTTCTGTTTTTTAATGAAATTCAATTATATTCTAAATGTTATATTGATCATGAGATTCATTTTTGGGTTATTTTGAAAACCCTGAAGGAAAAGTGTTTATATTGAAAATTAATTAATTGTAAATTCATGTGGGGAAATATTTCATTCCTTACGAATTGTGTGAAAAATAATAAAAAAAACTTTTAATCTAGATAAAAATAATGTTTTCTATGAGTGAGAATGACCTCAAAATTTCATAGTTTTTTTAAAGGTTGGGGTTGAAGCCTCATTTATTATTAATGAAAATAAAATACCACTTTTAACTGGGTATAGGTAGACCCATTACGAGTCCCAAAGGCTCAGTGGGAATTTAGCCCATTACATGGCCCGTAGGCCCAAATATTTTGCCCAAGGCCCATTCTATGAATCGTACTACTACAGTACCCACCTACTATAGTACCCCACATTTCCCACTACTGCTACAGTCTCATGCCTCGACTACAGTGCATGTCGTTTCTATAGATTCACTACTGCTATAGTACGCTACAGTAGTGCTATAGTACCTTGCGCCCAATGGTGAATGGTTCCAAGAATTAAAATGAATATTAGCGAGTTATCCATTTTTGGTCCTTCCATCCAGAAATAATAAATTTTTTATTTCCAATGATGATTCCTTCAAGGTTATTGCTTTATTTATAATGTATAATGATTAGGTAATGGCATATGATTTAAGTCAACTAATGCCTCCCGATCAAAATTATCCAACATACGACCATTAATTGGATACTATGTTTTTTATTTAAAACATATAAAAAACAATTATATGTTGTATTATGTGACATGTATACTTTTCATAATATTTTTTAGTTCATATTCACTCATAATGTGTTGAAAATAAGGTAGAGAATATGGTTGGATGTAATTTAGTATTATCACTTCATGATTCGTTAACATTAATGAAAAGAAAAGATAGTAGCTTATGTTTTAAGAAAAACAGAAAAAGTATTATTAACTATATTGGGATTGGAACATGATGATTTGATAAATTATTTTACTTCTGTTGATCTAGAAAACGTGAATCCAATAACATTCTCTATTTTTCTTTAATATTCTGTGCAGTCAACGTTGTGAGATAGAATTAAAAAATCTCAAAAGGAATATCATTATTTGAAAGAAAGATTAGAATAATTCGGGAAGGGTATATTTCCATATTTCATTGATGTTAAAGAACATTTCATTATATTGGGAAGAAGGTATTGTGTTCCAAGTGATTTCCATTTGATTATAGAATTATTTCGTGAATCTCATCGCCTTCCATTTTTTCATCCTGATAGTACTATGTTGTATAGAGTTCCTCATGAAAAATTATATTTAGATGGAATAAAATGATAAATTACATACTCTACCATGAAATGGTTGAATTTTCATCAAGTTGAAGAATAATAGAAAATACAAATAGGGATTCTTTCACCCTTTATAGTGACAAAACTTAAAATGGATAATATATGAATAGATTTTTTGGTTTGATTACTAAAGAAATATCTAGGTAATAATTAGATATGGGTTATTGTTTATTATTTTTCTTAATCTCGGTATTTTATTCATATTTTAGAAAACGTGTCATTTGATCACATTTCTATACATTACACAAAATTTTGTATTTAGGAGTGGTTTAAACGGCTATTAAATCATACTATAGTGGATTTAGAAAATCTATGCTAAATCATGTGTCATGAAATAATTAGAAGCAGTTTAAACCACTGCTAAATCATTTTTATTTTTTTTTTTATTAGAAATTTTTTTATTAATTTTTTTATTAATTTTTTTATTTTAGTAATTTATTTATTAGGTTTTTTATTATATTTTTTATTTTCATATTTTATTTATTTATTTATTATTATTATTATTATTTATTTTCTAAATTTATGTATTTATTTATTTATTTATTTCGGTAATTTATTTATTTATTTATTATTATTTATTATTTTCTTAACTTATTTATTATTACCATGCACATGAACATCTCTATGCATAAGTCCATCTCCATGCACATGCTCATTCCATTTAAGAAATTATACATTTGGTGATATTTGAACCCCTTACCTCTTGCTTATTCTCCAAAGACATTACCACTCTAATAGGCACTTCATGTTATTAATAAATCAAATTTAATATACTTATACAAATATATATTAATTTAAAAAACAAGTAATACCTAACAAATAGATACAAACTAAATAATTATAATTCAATAATGATTAATCAATAATACATAATTAATAATATATAATATATAATATATAACATTTAACATTTAACATATAATATATAAGACATAATATATAATACATAATATATATATAATAATATATTATACATAATATATATATAATAATATATTATACATAATATATTATATATAATATATAATATATAATATATAATATATAATATATAATAGATAATAGTGTTTAGGAGGAAAATGTGGGCTCTCCCTCTATAGCGATCTTCTGGCGATCTGAATCGGTGCTGACTGACTTAGTTTATGGAGGGTCCACTCGATTGTTTCTTTAATCCAAGGGATGTCTAAATTCGTCTGGTGAAGGCTTCCAAAGTTGATGGGAGTGTATATGTTACTATTGAGGTGGAAAAGGGGGACAAAAAGAACCCTAAGGTGAAGATTTATAGAGTCAAATCCTTCGCATCTCGCTGTAGGATTTTCTCAAATCTTCATCAGACATCAGACTCCCTACAACATCGAATCACTAAGAATGGGTCTATAGCTTTTGTAGAAGTAAATCCATAGATTCTTGAAGACCGTCTCGAGAGGTGTTGGTTCTCTCTTCTTGCTCAGATTTCGGGCTTGTGTAAGGACTCTACTTTGATGCTTGATGATTTCAAGTATCGGTTGATTCAGATCTGGAGTTTCACTGATTAGCACTTGATTTCTCTTGGGAAAGGTATGTATCATATTTTATTTCCTTCAAAAGAACATCAGTTTTTTTCTTGGGGCTTTGTTCCAATCTCGTTGAGGCCTTGATTTGTTGTTCTTCAGCAATTGGATCACTTATCAGACCCCTTTTCTATTAAGAGTTCATCCATACAAACATGGATTAGAATTAAGGGCCTTAGTTGGTTCTTTTGGCATCTGAAAATCCTTTGGGATATTTCCTCTGCTGTAGGGTCTTCTATTAATGTACATAAAGAGACTGAACCCTCTAGGTTTGGTCACTTTTCCTGTGTGCTGGTTGAAGTTGATCTAGCCTATAAGTTGATTGATACTATGTTTCTTGTGGCTGGTGATTTTAAACCTGAACTCTCAATTCAGTATGAATGGCTACCAGATTTTTGTGACTCTTGTATTTCTATTGGTCACTTGAATGATCAATGTCGAAGAAACATAAAGTGTGGTCTTTTTAAATCAATTGGGCACTCTGCTGATCAGTGTAAGAGGGTACAACTAGGTAATGGAAAAGATAGGAATAAGGTCTTTAGGAAGAAGGAAACTTCCTCCTTTACTGAGGTACATGAACAAGGCTTGGCTGAGGCGTCTATTGGTGGGGATCCTTTGCTCCCACCACAGCATGATGGTGTTCTGGTCAGTACTGGTGATGGTTTACCACCTCCCCTAAATGTTGTTTTTGGTGAAGCTGGGGGCTCAACTGCTTCAAGGAAATCTGCGGCTAAATTGGTTAATAATGATCTTGACCGAGATGCATTCATCCAAGAAGAAGTTAACTTTGATATGGGTCCGGTAGCGGTGGCTTCGGCTCGTAGTAAAGGCAAGCTGAAAATGATTTATGTTGATGTCTTTGAGTTGGGGATGTCTAGATAACCAAGAGTCCCCTCTGTGTAAGGACTGAAGGGGAGTTAGGAGACAAGGATAGTGTGGTTGGGATCGTATCAGGGAACTTTGGTCCCATTGAGGGGTCTTTTGAACCTGCTATTCCTGATGATGGACAAATGGCCACCCATATTGGGCCCTCTGACCTTTATATCTAGGCTGGTACATCTCCTCTTCTCTATTGTGAGTTACAACATGCTATCTAGTGTAGTGTGCAGCCTAGATTACAGGCTAATGTACATGCTGGTGATGACCCCCAGATGCACAAACTGGATGGTGAATCCAAGGATGTCACACTGCAAGCCTCCACCAAGTGGTTACAAGGGCTAGATAAAGTTAGATTTATTTTTTCTGCGATGTTAGACTCTATTAACACACCAGAATTTGACATGCTTGATCCTAACGGTCTTGAAAGTGCAGGTTGTAGCAACAAATATTGTAGCTTACTGCATTCTACAATTGGTGATGTGGCTTTAAAGTGGTTGACCCCAAATAAAGGTGTTTGTAATTCCTTCAATGAGGGTGTACCTATGCATAAGGAAGATGTTCAGGGGGCATAGTAGGAGACGAAGGCGGATTCCCCTACACAACAGGTGCTGATTATCAAGAATTCACGGCCGCATGATGGCGATAAGGGGGCAGTGCAGGTTGTAGAGGAGGCACCGATGGTCTAAGATGAAAAGGTTGATCAGGATGATTATGAACAGGTTGCGGGTGTTATGCCCTCCAATGTGGAGGATGCCTTAGGCATGACAGACGATGCACTATATTTGCAGTCAATGCAATGGCAAAGAGTGCGTCATCCAACGCCTCGAGGTGGAGCTCGTGGTCGGGGCCGGCCAAGGAAGAGGTGATTTGATACTGAATTTTCTATCTTTCTTCTGGTGTGAATTTTCACTTTTGAACATTTCCTCCTTGTCCTATTGCACCGTTACTTTTATTTAATAAATTTCGGCATCATGGATCTCAATCCATAGTGGAGCCGTTTTGGTATAATAGATAATAGATAATAGATAATATATAATATATAATACATAATATATAATATATAAGATGTAATATATAATATATAATATATAACATATAATATATAAGTAATGTATAAATATAAAATTAATTAAAAATTAATTTAATATATGATAAATAAATTACAATATCATAATAAATTAATGAATAATAGTTAAATAAATAAATAATAAATAATAAATAATAAATAATATATAATATATAATAAATTGTAAATTGTAAATTGTAAATAATAAATAATAAACAATAAATAATAAATAATAAATAGTAAATAATTAATAATTAACAATTAGTAATTAATAATTAATAATTAACAATAACTAATAATTAATTACTGCTCATTAATATTTAATATTTAATATTTAATATTTAATATTTAAACATTTATAAAAAACTAATAAATTATTAATAACCTATTAATAAATAATTAATAATTAATTAATAATAAATTAATATTAAATAAATAAGTAAATAATAAATAATAAACTAAATATAAATTAATATTTAGTAAATTAAAAATAAATTAGTAAATAATAAATAATTAATAATTAATAATAAATAAATAAATACATAAATACATAAATAAATACATAAATAAATTAATAATTAATAATTTGATAATTAATTATTAATAATAACTAATAATTAATAATTTATATTTATAATATTAATAATTCTTAATTCATAATTAATATTTAAATTTTAATATTTAATATGCAATATGCAATATTTAATATTTAATAAATAATTAATAATTAATAGACATTTAATTAATAAATAATCAATAAATAATCAATAAATAAATAAATAATAAATGAATAATAAAATAATAATAAATTAATATTTAGTAAATCAAAATTAAATTAATAAATAATAATTAATAAAAAATAAATAAAAAATAAAAAATAAAAAATAAAAAATAAAAAATAATAAATAATAAATAATAAATACATAAATACATAAACACATAAATAAATAAATAGATATATAAATAATTAGTAATTAATAATTAATAATAACTAATAACTAATAAAATATACATTATAATTAATAAATAATAATTAATTTTTTAAAAATTAAAAATTAATAAATAAATAATTAATAATAAACAAACAATAAGTAAATAAATAAATAATGAATAATAAATTAATAATTAATAATTAATAATTAATTAATTAATAAATTAAAAATAAATTAATAATTAATGTGTACATAATAACTAAATAATATATATATATATATATACTAAGTAAATAAATCAATCAATAATAATAGATAATTAATTGATTAATTAATATTAACTAATTAATTAATTCATTCATTCATTAATTCATTAATTCATTAAATGTTAAGAACCTCTAAAACCCCTAAAAACACTGAAATGACTGTAAAATATGATCAAATAATCCTTTTCTAGTGCCACAACCATTAAAATCAATCATCGTGAAATGAGCTTCGATATGATTTGTGGTACATTCTGAACACACATCACGATCGAAAGTTATAACCATTTGAATTTTAAGAAATTGGTTTCTGTAACTAAAACCTCTATTTCGGAGGCCTTTTGGGAATTTCTGGAAGAATAAAAAGGTGTACAATACTCGAATAGTTCGTACCAAACCTAAGAGGCGTAGATATCGTCGCGGGCTTCTATTTGATATGTTGAAGAGACCAAACAGACTCATGGATTAAATGTTATGGTCGTTTGACGTTTGAGTTCGATTCATAACTTTTGAAATTTTAATATATATTTTTCCTTTGATTATCACATGATTTAAATTTCACTTGGTTTTTATCATTTAATAGAATTCTATTTGACTGGTTGTGGAGCAAAAATGGACTCTCAGATTAGATGTTATGGTTATTTGATTTCGAAGTATGTTCTTCTAAATATTGACGATTTGTTTTCAGTGTAAAAATATTATTAACTAATAATTATAAATATTAATTAATTTACATATTATAAATATATTAAATTATCAATAATAAACCGTATTTGATTGTAAAAATAATAATAAATAATAAATAATAAATAATAAATAATAAATAAATATTTTATTTAAAATTTTCTGAAATTTTGCTGCAGTTTTTTCGCAGCGGTTTTAAAAATTGTTGCCAAAACACTATTTTCTTGTAGTGGTACCATGTGACAATGAGATAATCATGCTATATGCAATACCATTTTCTATTGTATCTGATCATGATGTCAATTATATGACTATTTTTTAGAAAATGAATCATAATTCATTGTGTAAGGAATTAAATTTTAGCACATATTTTAATATTTAGTCTGAAGGATGGAAATCGATAACTATTTATTCATTAGGTGAAATTGTTCAATCATTTTTTATGAATTACATTTGATTTTTTTGGTTAGAATCTATGATTATTTGAATTTTATTATAATAATAGTTTTCTCTCTAGTATACAGAGGATATCATATAAGGAATTATATTGGATGTGACGATGAAGTCTAGCTTGATGGGTAGAAGCTGATGAAATAATGTTTTTGTGCCCATATTATTTATATGAAAGAGTTAAAAATGTTCTATTGATTAAATAATATATGAATAATTTTATATCAGGTAGAAATGTTTTGAAAATAACAAGAGGAATTTTTTTTTTGAGATAGGAAATCATGTTTTTCATAACTTTTTTTATGGAAAATTTCGATGTGTTATAGTAGCATGTGAAAAAAAAAGTATTCATTTAATTAGAACCTATGATACTCTAGATAATATTTCATAATTTTATTGTTAATGGTATTTTCCTATAAGTTTATCTTAGTAAATGATGTGTTTCATGTTTATTTGTTAAAAATGTATGTGTGTGATGCATCTCATGTTTTGAGCCTGGATTCATTATAGTTGGAAGATAATCCCTCATATAATGAACTTTTAGCTCATATTATTTACTATAAAGAGAATTTATTATGAATAAATATGTTAACATATTTAATTATTTATTTCAAAAACTGTGTCATTGAATTTGAAACATGGGAATCTGAACCTTTTATGATGGAAAACTATCCCAACATGATTAAAAAATGAATAAAAATTCTAAGGAAACACTTTAAAAAGGGGGAGGAATCATAAATCCTTGGGAAAAGTAATAATATATCAATATTAGTCCTTATTAATATTCAAAAATTATATTTCATATATCTATAATCATATAATAAGAAAATATTATTTATCAAACCAGAACAAAATAGTATTATTCTAACTAACTTCTATTTCATGCATTATACGATTTTAGGAAATAGTAAAATTAATAAATTATAGAATTTTAATTTGGAAAAAATTATGAAATTTCTTATACTACCATGTGAATAATATCATAAACTAGTTTTCAGGGTTTTTTTAAAAGATATTTTTTTGTGAATAATACTAAATACGAATTTTAAGAAAACTAAATTTTGTTATTATGTATTTAAATAATTTATATTTACTTTTGGATTTGTTTAAAAATAATAGTTTCTCATAATTTATTCAATTTCATTTGAGTCATCGTTGTAACGACCCAAACTTTTTAAATATATTAGTTTCAAAAAATTTGTGTTATTTTATTTTATACTCAACAAAACTATATCCTTTAATTAACGGAGTGTGTACAATTAAAATGAGACTGTTGGCATTCAACTGTTATTTGACTGTTGGACAATATAGCCGTTGGAAACTATAATCTTATGGTAGTGTTTTTATAAATACATTTATCTTGGTTAATTAATACATAAGGAAGATTGATTGGCCTCATCTAGAAGACTCAGGCCATATAAAGCCCATCTATCGGAGCTTCAGAAGAAGGTAGTATCACTAGGCTTTGCTCTGGACCAAGCCCAACCCGAACGTCAACATTTGAAGCATGAATGGAATCGCCTAAGGGAGAAGTTGAAGCTGATAGAAATCACCACTCGGGAAATGTTGGCCTAGCCTCCCCAAGATTCTATCACCATAGCACACCTTACACATAGGTCCTATGCTGGTGTTATAATGGGATCTGTAACGATACCTTAGCCGCTTTGTGTAATCCTTTTATATAAATAAAATTGTTGCTTCTTCTTATGGTAATGTTTGGGAATTTAAAATATCCGAATAAGTATAGGATTTGTATTATTGATTAATTTAGGGAAAAAGGGGTAGTTTAAAATATTTTTGTATTCTTAAATTAATTATTAATAGGAAATGATTTTCAAAAAATGGTCTTCTACAGTTGTGTTCAGTAAGAAATTTAGAGTCTAATAAGATCAACATAATTTTTAGTGAATATTAATGTATGAATATTAACATACCCATATTATTAGTAATGATTAGTAATGAAAAGTAACTTGGCCAAAAAAATAGAAACATCACCCATGAATGTATAAATACAATTTAATCTTCTTAAAAGTGAAAAAATGCTCACAGTATAAGTTTTGGTATTTATGCATGTCATAAATATTTTATTTAAAATTTTATAATTAATTTTAAAATTTATAATGAAAATTTATTTTCATAAAATGTACTCATATATTGTTACTTTATTGTCTTATGGTTATACGATAATTTTATGGGGCCTTGATTACATTCGTAAGGTGTTACAAAATGAGTTATAGTTTTAAAGTTGCATTTTTTGAATAAATAATGATTTTATTTAAAAATGAAATAAAAATATTTAGAAAATTATTTTCATAAAATGGATATCATTTTTGAATTCAGAGCATCGATATTAGGTTTGGGTGAAATATTGGATTTTTCAGAAATTGTTGAATTTTGCGGTAAATAGTAGAAATACAGTTTTGAGTTTCAGGTGTTTTATGACATCATTAATGATTTAAGAATGATGTAATATTTCTAGTTGACTAATTAATAGTGAGATATTCTATGATGTGTCCCATTTGGCCAATACCATGGGAAAATACCATGGGCATGCCCATGGTTTTGCAAATACCACCGATGAGGTGTCCCTTGAAAATTAATAATTTATTCCCTCACATTTCCTATAAATACCAAGACATTTCCCTCATTCATTTAATTCAAATATACTCCTCGACAAAGATATGATATCCTTACCTCTCACGGAGTCCTCCCAAGGTTCCCTCAAGCCTCCCAAGGTCCTGACCTTTAAGCATTCGAAGTTACTCTTCAAGGTAAGGGATCATTTCACCCTCCTTGTTTAAGTCATGACTTCCTTTATGTTATGCATTATAGTTCCATTTTATTATGTGGGGGGTTGTTATTTTATATATTTACTACTGTCCATTTTATTTTCAAATTATGAGAGATCCTTTCTTCTCTCATCAATTTATTTTATAAATTTTTAAGTGAAGCCGTTAGGCTGCCAGATTTTTGTAAAAGAAAACGCATTTTCTCTTTCCTTTCAAGTTTTCTTTTCATGTGGTATGTCATTCAATTTTCCACACCATGATCTTATTTCCTTTTTTATACCTCAACTATTAAATTATTCATTTATTTATGGATTACCCGTGTCCCCTATATTTATATTATTACTTAAATCTGTGTCATATAGATGTTATGCTGCAGAAATTTCATCTCAAAATTTCTCTCTCATTCTCTCAAAAAATTATCTTGTGAATACCCAGAACTATATCATTTCTATGGGTGTTCGTATATACAAAAAAGGATATATTTAATTCTGGAATTGATATACATTTAACCCTCACTCCTTTTCCATGGGTTATAGATGACATAATGATCTTATTTTTATGAACTTTTAAAATGTCATGATTTTGAAATGAAACCCATTTCATTTCTTATCTATGGGTTATTTATGAAATGCTTGATTATGATCTATGTGTCTCACATGAAAATAAATACATATTAAGGTTGTGCACTGATAGGGATCTAATGCATTGGGTAATGAATTAATCTCTAGAGATGTCCGGTTTCATGATACCTTTGTGAATAACATTGGTAATTTTTATGACAACTTGTGGATGGACCTTGGTGATATGTTCATGAATGTCTAAATGAAATGTTTAAGAAAAATATTAAAGTTATGATTCATGTTCTTTTATTATGATATTCCTACTCTTTCACTGCTCATTCCTTGATGAATTTTATCATGTTCTTATTAATATTACTCAAGATCACATGTAAACTGTTTCACTTGTTTTCCTTACCGAGCCTTCTGCTCACCCTTTCCATTGATGTATGAATCGAGGATATGAGATGTAGTAATTGTACATAGTATGAACCTATGATGAATCCTTACAAGTGGTTTATAAGAATATTTTATGTTGTTTTCATGTATTATGTTCTTGATTTCCAAGACACTAGACTTTAAAGATCCTCTGTTTGTAAAATGTAATGAAAAGTTATGTAGTAAAGAGGTGGGATTCCATAGTTGGTATCAAAGGATAGTTTAGTTATTTTTGGAAATTAGGCTATGAAAACTTTAAGAAGAATCCTATATAAAAGTTTAAATATTGGAAAAATTCATGGTATTTAAGTGAGTATTGAGTATGTGGTTTATCAAGTAAATACATCCCTGTTTGGATACAAGAATTTTGAGGCGGCTCTGGAACAGAGGTACCTAGGAGTGAAAAATCCAACAAGAAGTTTCGGGCATGACCCGGGGTATCCTGTTACATAATAATGGGCATTGCTGCACTCTGGGTTACAAAACTCCTGGGGGATATTTTTGGTTAATCATAAGCTTTTTGTGAATCATTATGAAGGAATTATAGAGAAACGTAATTGTTTAAGCATGATGTTTTAAGACATGAAATTCATTATAGTTAAATGATTCATAAATGAAATAAGTTTCTCAGTAAGGTTTAATTCCTTTAGAAAATGGGGGGCAATAAAAGGAAATGTGTAAATGGTGATCGAAATGGACCATGCGCTGACGGCCCTCCGATGGAAGCTTGAATGGAAACATCCATTCGAATGATTAATTAACTGACTCAAGTTATGGGAAATAACTTGAATCAAGATGAGATACTGATCTCACCATGAAGGGAACAACATTCTGTTGAGTCCTTTATGCGTCAACGACCACCAACCATCAGTGGATCGACCGACCCATTGATTGATGAATAGTGTATCAGCTATATAGAGAAGGTATTTTCTATGCTCTGTTGTTCATAGCAAGAGAATGTCACCCTGGATGTCTATCGCTTATTGGGAGAAGCTTATTAGTGGTTGGAATTGATTAAAACATGAGGCAAAGACAAGAGGCTGAAGCTATGGAGTGGGAAGAGTTCAGGGGGATCTTCTTCAGTAAGTATTTCACTTTTTCCATGAGAACAAGAATGGACAAGGAGTATCTCAAGATGAAGAAGAAGAAGGAGAATGAATCTAGGGGAGGCTACAAGATGAACTTCATAAGGCTTTCATGTTACACCTCTAGCTTCTTTTTGGATCCAAATGTCCAGGTTGATAGATTTTTTGATGGACTGAGACCTCATCTACGGAAGAATCTATCCAACCGAGATTATGACAGCTATGAAGAGATCATTCTAAGTGCAATGAAATCCGAACTGCAGTTTGGTGGGACGCAGTGGTCGCATAAATCCAATGACAAAAAGAGATCTATGGAGCCAAGATTAGGGAGGAGCATTGATCAAGGAAGAGGAGGCAATCAAGTGCAATATCCCATGTGTAATAAATGTGGGAAGAATCATTTGGAGAATTGAATTCCTGGGTGTGGTAAATGATAAAAGTGTGTAAGAGATGGCCATATTAAAAGAAATTGTTGTAGTGAGGTGAAACCTCAACATCCAAACACTAACGACAAGGGGATGATGGTGTAGGCCCTACCTAGTGTTCTGTGCTTTATGTGTGAAAAACTTGGTCACTTTTCTAATCACTGTCCAAATCTGAGGGCAGTGGAGGGGAACCACCATCAGGCTAACAAATTCCAAGGGAGCAAGGTCGTGATTTTTCGATCACGAAATCTAAAGTTGGAGCTCCAAATGATGTGGTTTCAGTAACTCTTGTTGGTATCTCAATGCTAGCAAGTACTTTTTTGATTCTGGTTCTACATATTCCTTTATTTACTCCATGTTTTCAAGTAATTTGGAATCACCCCCTGACTTTATAAATGTAGAGTTATCAGTCAAGACTCCTGGTGGGACTATCCAAGCATCATCAGTGTTTAGAAACTCTATTATTTACATTGTTGAGCACAATGTTATCACAAATCTAGTAGTCATTCCCATGCCGTAATTCGACATTATACTATGGATGGACTGGCTCTCAAAGTATAATAATTAGATCAAATGTAAAAGTAAGGAAATATCAGTATTCTTGAATGGAAAACCTACAGTTATCGTCCAAGGAGATTTTCTCAACCTAATCTTTGTCTAGAATAACCTTCTATATCATTCTTTATGGAATTGATCGGTGAATAAGAAGAAGGAAATGAGAGTTTAAGGATATAAAATGTCCCAATAGTCCAGGAATATATTGACGTATTTCCTAAGGAGTTTTCTGGACCTCCCCTAGAAAGAGATGTAGAGTTCCCTATTGAACTCCTACCTGGATCTCGTCCAATATCAAAGACCCCATATATGATAGAAAATGTGGAGCTGGAGGAATTAAAAAAAAAATCCAATATCTTTTTGAGAAGGGGATTATCTAACCAAGTATGTCTCCTTAGAGAGAACATGATCTCTTTGTGAAGAAGAAGGATGGATCGATACGGCTATGCATTAATTATATAGAACTGAACGGGGTCATAGTGAAGAATAAGTACCCTCTTCCAAGATATGATCAATCATTTGACCAAACTCATGGGGCTCAATTTTTCTGTAAGAATGATCTTCGATTTAGTTACCATCAATTGAGGGTGAAGAAAGAAGATATTCCAAAAAACTACCTTCCGATCAAGATATGATCATTATCAGTTTGTGGTTATGCCCTTCGGACTCACTAATTCACCTGCTATGTTTATAGATGTGATTAACAGAGTCTTTAAGGACTACCTTGATAACTTTATGGTAGTTATTATTGATGATATTTTGATATATTCCAAAATTCGTGAGGAGAATGAGGAACAACTGAGGGTTATTTTGGAAACTCTACAGAAGAAGAGGCTTTTTGGAAAGTTCCGTAAATTTGAATTTTGATTATAACAAATTGATTTCTTGGGGCACATTGTTACCAATAAATGAATCACAGTTGAACCTGTAAAGATATCAATTGTAGAAGAGTGCGCTCAGCCTACAACAACAACTGAGATTCATAGTTTCCTTGTATTAGCGGGATATTATAAGAGGTTTTTGAAAAAAAATCATGACATTATAATCCATTAACCAAGTTAACTCGAAAAGGGGTCTTGTTTATCTAGACAATGGAGTGTGAGGAATTTTTTCAGAGCTGAAGAAGATATTGGATACTGCATCCATGTTAACTCTTCCCTCTAGTGGAGAAGGATTCATTATTTTTAGCAATTAATCTATAAAAGGGATTGGGTGAATCCTCATGAGAAATAATGAGGTCATTTTTATGCATAATGACAGTTGAATAATCATGAGCAGAACTATCCTACCCATGATCTGGAGTTGGATGCGGTCATTTTTGCTCTGAAGATATGGAGACACTATCTTTAGAGGAAAAAATGTGATATATACACAGACCATCAATGTTTGAAGTTTATTTTCTGACAAAAGGAATTGAAAATGAGACAGAGGATATTGTTGGAACTCCTTAAAGAATATGATTGTTCAATTCATTTCATTCTGGAAGAGAAAACAAAGTCAATGATGCATTAAGTAAGAAAGACCTAGTTGTTCTGTCCATTATGAGGATTCAAAGAGATACTTTGATCAATGAACTAGTAAAACTGGACATGGGAATTATAAAAGAAGGGACATCATCAACCCTAACCCAAATTATTTTTCAACCGTCACCACTACAGAAGATCAAGGAATATCAATAAGAAGACCAATTTTTATAGAAGAAGATTGAGGCTTTTAAGGATGGGACGATTCCTGAGTTCAATACTGACCAAGAAGGTGTAATAAAATTTCATACAAGACTATGTGTTCCATCTATTCCTAAAATAAAGAAGGAGCTGATGGATGAAGCTCATGGCTCTACTTTCTCTATACATCCTTGTTTCACGAAAATATATAGGGACCTTCATGATCATTATAAGTGGGATTATATGAAAAAGGATATTTTTGAATATACTTCAAGGTGCATAGTATGTCAGCAAGTGAAGGCAGAGCGACAACTTCTTTAAAGGGGTATTGCAACCACTACCCATACCAGTGTGAAAGTGGGCCAATATGACTATGGAATTTGTCATTGGTCTCCTGAGAACTTCTAAAATAAACAATGCGATATGGGTTATTGTGGGTCATCTCACCATGAATGCCCATTTTATCTACATTCTGGAAGATTTATCTCTTGATAAATTTTCTAGCAATTACATGAAGGGAGTGGTAAGGCTTAATGGAGTTCCACTTTCTATCGTATCTGATCGTTATCCAAGGTTCATATCAAAATTTTGGATAAGTCTTCAACAAGCTCTGAGAATTGAATTGAATGTCAGTAAGGCCTATCACCCCCAAACTGATGTCCAATCTGGAAGAACTATTCAAACACCCGAGGACATGATGAGAACATGCTCAATAAAATTTAAAGGTCAATGGGATCAACATTTCCCTTTAGGTCAGTTCTCTTACATCAACAGCTTCCACTCGAACGTTCAAATGGCACCCTATGAAGCTATATATGGGAAGCAATGTAGAACTCCAACTTGTTGGGATGAAGCTGGTGAGAGAAATCTTCTTGGGCCTGATCTTGTGCAAGAGATTATAGAAAAGTTCCATGCCATCTAGAAACACATTAAGGATACTCAGAGTCTACAAAAGTGATATGCCAAAAACCATAGAAGGGACTTGGAGTTTGATGTTGGTGACAAATTCATTATTCAGATTTCACCTTGGAAGAGAGTCATGTGGTTTGGGAAAAAACGGAAGCTCAGCCCTAGGTACATTGGCCCCTATGAAATCCAAGATCGTGTGGGAGCAGTGGCCTATCATCTTGCACATCCTCCAAATCTAGCACAAGTTCATGAGTTCTTCCATGTATCCATCTTGAGGAGGTACATACCTGACCCTTCACATGTACAAAATCCAGAGGTGGTACAACTAGAACATGACCTCTCTTATGAGGAGCAACCAGTGGAGATCTTAGATTGTAAAGACAGGGTTCTATGCAACAAGACTACCCACCTTGTTAAGGAGTTGTGGAGGAACCACAAATGTGAAGAATCCATGTGGTAACTAGAGGAGTCTATGAGACAGAAGAACCCACACCTTTTCCCATCAGAGGGTACAAGATAAATTTCTAAGGTGAAATTTCTTAGGGGAGAAAATGTAACGACCTGAACTATTAAATTATATTTGTTCCCTAAATTACTCTGTTATTTTATTTTATACTCAACAAAACTATGTCCTTTAATTAATGAAGTGGGTATAATTAAAATGACATCATTGGGTTTCGACTTTTATATGAGTGTTGGTCAATGTGACCATTGGAAACTATAATCTTAACGATGTGTTTTTTATAAATGTAGTTATCTTGGTTAATTAATAGAGAAAGAATATTGAATGGCCTCATCCAGTAGACTCGAGCCATATGAAGCCCATCTGTCGAAGCTTGGGATTGAGGTATCATCACTGGAAATTGCTCTGGACCATGCCCAAGCTGAACTTCAACATATGAAGCTTGAACAGAATCGCCTAAGGGAG
Organism: Viscum album; assembly: GCA_963277665.1. Lineage (NCBI taxonomy): Eukaryota > Viridiplantae > Streptophyta > Magnoliopsida > Santalales > Viscaceae > Viscum > Viscum album. Next base: position 711,103,691 of record OY728163.1, on the reverse strand, counting down.
AAGTTCAAGATGATAAAAATACCCACTCAGGCAATGTTGGCTGAGCTGCCCCAACATTCTATCACTATTGCACACCTTACACTTAGGTCCTATGCTGGTGTTATAAGGGGATATGTAACGAGACATAAGCGGCTTTGTGTGATCCTTTTGTATAAATAAAATTTTTATTTTTTGTTATGGCAATGTTTGTGAATTTAAAATATCTGGATAAATATAGGATGTGTATTATTGATGAATTTAGGAAAAAGGGCTATTTTAAAATAGTTTTTTATTCTTTAAATAATTAATAATGTGAAATGATTTTAAAAAAATTGTCTTCTACAGTTGTGTTTAGTAAGAAATTTAGACTCTAATAAGATCAATATAAATTTTAGTGAATAGTAAAGTATGAATAGTAACATACCTGTATGAATATTAATGAATATTAATTAATAGTAATTAATAGTAAATTGTCCAAAAAAATAGAAACTTCACCCATGAATATATAAATACAATTTAAACATCCTAAACGTTAAAAAATGATCATAGTTTAAGTTTGGTTATTTTTTTATGTCATAAATATTTTATTTATAATTTTCTAATTAATTTATTAATTTGAAATGGAAATTTATTTTCATTAAATTTAGTTATATATTGTTAATTTATTGTCTTATAGTTATATGATAATTTTATGGGACCTTGATTACTTTCTTAAGGTTTTACAAAATGAGTTATAGTTTTAAAGTTGTATTTTTGGAATAATTAATGATTTTATTTAAAAATTAAATTAAAAATAATCAGGGAATTGTTTTCATTAAATGGAGTTCATTTTTAAATACAGATCATTGAGATTAGGTTTGGGTGAATTTTTGGGTTTTTTCCGACATAGTTGAATTTTTTTTGAATAGTAGAAATACAATTTTGAGTTTCCAGTGTTTTATGACATCATTAATGATGTAATAATGATGTAAATATTCTGGTAGACCAATGAATATTGAGATATGCTATTAGGTGTCCCAAATGGCCAATACCTTGGGCACATACCATGGGAAATCCCATGCTTTTTCAAATACCACCGATGAGGTGTCCCTTTGAAATTAATAATTTATTCCCCCACTTTTCCAATAAATACCAAGACATTTACCTCAAAAATATCATTCCAAAATTCTATTGAACGACGTTTTGGTCTTCTTACGTCTCAATGAGTCCTCCCAAGGTTCCCCCAAGCCTCCTAAGGTCCCTACCTTTAAGATTTCGATGTTTCTCTTCAAGGTAAGGGATCCTTTCACCCTCCTCTTTTAAGTCAGGACTTCCTTGATGTTATGTCTTATAGTTACATTTTATTATTTGGTGGATTGTTGTTTTATATCTTTACTACTGTCCATTTTATGTTTAAATGATGAGATATCATTTCCTCTCTCATCAATTGATTTTATGAATTTTTAATTGACGTCGTTAGGCTGCCGAATTTTCGTAAAAGAAACCACATTTTCTCTTTCCTTTCAAGTTTCCTAATCATGTGGTATGTCATTCAATTGTCCATACCATGATCGTATTTCTTTTTTTTCTATACCTCAAATATAAAATTATTCATTTATTTATGGGATACCCTTTTCCCCTATCTTTATATTATTTTCCAAAACCGTTTCATATAGTCGTTATGCAGCAGAAATTGTGTCTCATCATTTCGCTCTCTTTTTCTCAAGAAATTATCTTCTGAATACCCAAAACTATTTCATTTATATGGGTGTTCATAAATACACAAAAATGGATATATTTGATTCTGTAATTTACATACATTTAACCCTCATTTCCTTTCCTTTGGTTATAACTGACATAAGGATCTTATTTTTAAGAACTTTTAAAATGTCACGATTTTGAAATGAAACCCATTTGTTTTATAATCTATGGGTTATTTATGAAATTTTTTATTATGATATATGTGAATTAAATTAATATAAAGACATATTAAGGGTGTACCCTGTTAGTGCTCCAATGCATTGGCTAAATAATTAATCTCTGGAGATAACAAGTTTCACGATACCTTGGTGAATAACCTTTGTGATTTTTATGACACCTTGGGGATGGACATTGGTGATATGTTCATGAATGTCTAAATGAAATGTTTAAGCCACATATTCAATTTATCATTAATGTTATTTTTATTATGATATTTCTATTCTTACATTGCTCTTGGCTTTATTACTTTTATCTTGTTATTTGTAAAATTGCTCATGATCACATGTCAACTGTTTCACTTGTTTTCCTTACTGAGCCTTCTTCTCAACCTTTACATTGATGTATGTCTCCAGGATATGAGATACAGTAATTGTACATAGTATGAACCTATGATGAAGCCTTACGGGTGGTTTAGAAGATTATTTTTTTGTTGTTTTCATGTACTATGTTCCGGATTTCCATGACACTAGACTTTAAATATCCTCAGTTTGTAAAATGTAATACAAATTTATGTAATAAAAAGATGGTATTCCATAATCATAATAAGTAGATTTCATATAAAACCCTTTTTGTATTTATAAATGAATTTTTTTCTGGAGAACCTTTTTTTTGTATATTCTGGGTTTCCATTTTCATTAATTTCATCCACTAATAGATAATGTATTTCATAAACGAAAATCCTTATTTTGAATCATATTTTAAATTTTTTGAAATTATTCCTATTTAATTTTTGGTTATTATTAAAACTAACATTAAAAAAAATACATTTTTAATGGTTTGAGTTAAAATGGGTTAAAAGGGATAAAAATTAAAATTGTAAAAATGTCAATAAATATTGTATAAATCTGATTTTCATTTTCATTTTTACACTATATTAACTCTTATTAAAAATGGTCTATTTTGGATCCATTTAATTTGAGTAATTCAATAATATATTTTAATCTTTTGAAAACATCCCAGTTTTTCCTCTCCACAACTTATAAAAGGAAAGACTTATCCTCTTTTCATTATCTTTAGAGAACCTCTTGTCTAGGGAAATAGCTACCTAAACCCATTAATAACACCCCAGCACTAATCATAGTGCCCTTATATTTATTATAATATCATTCTATGACGTATTTAGGTATAAACGAAATGAGGTTTTTTGAAGAAGAGGTACAATTCTCAACCATGTGTATTCCCTTCATATCATCTTTTACCCCCTTCAAACCACTATTTAAAATTTTTAATGTAATAATTTATATATCAAACATATAAAGAAATTGTTTATATTTATGTTATAACCCAATATCATCCAAAAAGAAATTTAGTGAATGATAAAAACATCACATGTCCGTATGTGCGGGCTACAGCTTCAATGAGACCATCTATTTCATTTTTCATCACTATCACTTATTATTTGACATAATGATGGATAAAAATTATATAATATAAAATATAGGATATAAATTTGATTATTAAATTAAATATAAATAATCATCTTTAGTTTTTACCTTTCAATGAAAAATAAAAACCATCACTCGGGTGTGCATTTAGACTACCGTATTGTGAACTGATTTATTGTATTTTACATCGACACCTCAAATTTAATATATATATATATATATATATATGAGTATTTAAATAATTAAAATTATATTTATGATATAATTATGATATAATAATGATAAAAAATACTTATCTTCCTTCCCACATGTTCAATTAAAAATGTAAACGTTAATCATGATCCATTTTATCATTATCAAATGGAATAATCCATTTCTGACTTATAAGATGAATATTTTCAGAACATATGATGTGTACATAAACTATTATATAATTATGTATAACGTATATACAAGTGAAATAAAACGAATAAAATCAAAAAAAATTGTTATTATGATTGTAAATAAATAACATGAAGTTCTTATTCAGGAAAATAAATAATTTTTGTGAATTTTTTACTCAAGAAACATTACACTTCACTCTAATGCCTTGTTTTAAAAGATTAAAAATTTTATTTTATAAACATTCTTCCACCACGTTCATATTCAAAAAATCATTTTATGATAATATTTATATTCAAATAAATTAATTATAATGTAAATTTAATTTCTCTTTTGAATTTCATTAAACAGTTTTCAAATGGAATCATTTTTATCATCATTTATATGAAATGTTTTAACATTATTTACAAAAAAAATAGAATGTTTTCTTCCAATGCAAATCCCTGACACTAGTTACCCAGATTTGGATAATTATTACATTACACTGGCATGATAACAAAATATCAAGTCTCTAATGACCGATTAGTTTAGTAGCCATAGAAATACTAGATACATTCATAATTTTTACATTACATTATAAAATTAAAAACTACAACAACATAGTCTACATAGGTCACACTCATATCCCTTAGACTATCCCTACAGGTCAGTCATGATATAATTCTTCACATCCTAGGAGAAATAAAACATCAAAAGGGGTGAGGTCAGATGCTAAGTAAGGATAACAACATAGGAGAAAATTTCATAAATAATCATAAACATTTAATGCAATGTATATGATTAAAACAAAATCCTTTTAAACATAAACATTAGCATAATATGGAAAAGATAAAATCAAATAATGTCATTTAATTATTCACATGGATATTATACTAGTCTAATAATCACATGAAATTTCAACAGCCACTTTCAAAATGATGGAATGCATAATGCCAGACATCATTACCACATAGTCCAGGCCTTGTGCCAAGATTACAAATAATATTTTGTAAAGTCCTTGTTCCAAGACAATATTTTTTCTCATTAGACCTACCGATGCATCTAGGAGCTATAGTGGGCTCCACCTATCAGTTAATAAGTCCAGTGCATTCCTCATATGAAAAGGTTTAAAAATAACATAAACATTCATATTAAAACTAGCATACAAAATGTCAATAATTTATTCATACACCATGAATGGTGTAAAAACAACACTTATATAGTCAAAAATATCCCCAAACCTTCAATAAAATATAGAAGTTTTCAATCATAATAAATCAACTTCAAATAATATTAAAATCCATCAAAGGGTGTTAACATAGAGGAAATAAAAACATTTTTTTAAGGAAATATATCTTTCTATTTTGAAATCATTTAAAAGTCATATAATTATAAAAGAAAACATTTATTTTTAAAATATTATTATAATCTTGTAAGGGATGCTTCGATGATGTTATAACGGCAGAAAATATTCGCACCTACTGTATAAGTTAAAAAACATTCTTACCTTAATTTTGTCGAAAAGGTCATAAAGTACCTTGTTTCGAAAACTATGGAAAGATTCCTTTCAAAAACATTTAAGGAAAAATAAGGGTATAAATGAATTTAACCTATTGGATATTGAATAGTGAAAATGTTTTGAAATATAATTTAATGAAAAATGGATGTGGATGATAAAGAGGTCCCAGTAGATACTCACGTATAAAACAACCTCAAATAATAAAGAGATTGTGAAATTAACCCTTATCTTTTACTTTTCCTTGGTCGAGGGTAGGTTAATCTCCTTTATAATGGTGAAATAATTGTTATTAAATTATTCAAGAACCATATAAATTATTATTATATCATATATTATCTTTTAATATTTCTTTGTTAATGATATTTCAGTAGTATCATCGTTTCTGGCGTTAACTGATTTGTTTTCCTTTATATGATTTGTTACGTAAGTAATGATTGTTATGGATAGAATTTATCTTATTCATATTCAGAATGATATTAAATCTTTAAAATTTATTTTTAATCAACAAATGAAAATTAGTCTTGAATGGATACGATGGGAATGAATCTCATCGCGTTCGTGGAGACGGTAATCCATATGTACGCACGAGCAAAAATACAATTATTTTGATATTAAAAAAGTATATAGTTGGATGTTATATCATATATTCAGAATCATTATCAAGTGATATTTATTATTTACATCATTTATACTCATTATTATACCCATCAAAATAATGAAGTGTTTGAATAACAAACTACACCACGACGTGGATATGGTAATCCGTACGTACGCACGTATGGTGACTTTGTCATTTATAGGATGGATAGAATAATGAATATGGTTGTACCATTTTTATAATAACATCACTGTATATAGAATATAATGGATTTATTACTTTATAATGGAAACAACAAAGAAAGAGTAATTGGAAGAAGAAAAGAACTTGAAAGAGGTGATGAAATATTTACCTCTTCTTCAAGTTCATCCTTTTGATTTGATCAAAAGGGATCCATAGGTTGGAATTATAACTAAATAAATGCCTCTTGTATGAAGGGAAGACAGTTTAAATGTTATTTGGGAAGGGTTCGGCCAATACAAATGGCATTGAAGGTGTGATTTTGAGATAAGGGGAAGTTCCCTTTTATAAGAGAGGTGAGGGGCACCTTAGGAAAAGATTGAAATTTTATTTTACAATAAAATAATTTTCGGATTCTAATGGATCTAAAATTAGTTATTTTCTAGGATAAAGTGGGGATGAGTGGAAAACCACTCAATAAATATATTTTAGACTTTTTTGGGTCAATATATTAACATTATTATTTGGATTTTACTCTTAGTTAAATAGTTTGACATTTACCATGTATCATTGTATTTTTATATTATATGGTTAATAAACATACAATAAACTTCCAATAGAACCACGAGTGGTTCATTAATGAAATATATAATATTTTTTAATTTATTTTTCAGAACCATATATTTTTAGGAATAGAATATCAATTAATAATATAATATTTGTTTTAAAAACATTTTTATGTAAATTTTGACACTATTTGGTATTTTGTTTTTTTAATTCATATAAGAATTATTACTTCAAAAAAAATTCTTTTAATCAACTCTAAAATTTCATATTAACCTTGAAAATAAGTTTAATTCATTAAAAGTCTCAAATTAGATATATTTGGATATTTATAATATCAGTTATTTTAATCTTTCATTAATAAGATAATTAATGAATCATCATTATTTCATAAATATATTTAATTACTTAATGTATAAAAATTATAAATAAAATACCATTATTTAGGAAATATTTTTAACTTTCTAATTAATATTTATAGTCGAATTTATCTTATGTATAAGCCTATATTAAAAATGGTTTAGTTATTAAACCTTGATTTTAACTCTTTTAACACTTCTTTAAATAAAATAATAATATATGTCCTAATCTAATCCACGTGGACCAAAAGAGATCATATTTTATTCCTAAGGTTTTTTTTTTGGTCGAATTATACTTATCCAAAAGAATTAGGACATATGTTAGGGTAATTATAATATTATTTTAACCCTTAATTACCCTATTTACATTTAACTGTGGTAAATAAAAGTCAAATGTTACTATTCACCAAACAATATTTTCATCTTATTGAACCAAATTTTACTTACTGATATTAATCGTGTCTCTTGGATTATTGAAATTTAACTCACATAAGCGGTAAAAGTATTTTTTATACCAATTTGCAAATGCTCCCAGGAGGTGGGTAAAAGATGGTAAAATGTTCGATAAAATTTTATATATCTAAACTTATTATAAAATGACTACAATGAATTATGTTGAACATATATAGGTATTTTGTAACTATTTTGACCTAAAATAAATAAAAATAAAATAACTAGTTATTTAAATAAAAAGTCGGTTTTAACCAATAACAGTGTTTTTTTCACTATTCATCAAACATTAAATGTTTTCAGAAAAATGCCAAAAATTCACCCTAATATAAATTCGATATTCCAAATCCAAAATTGAAGTCCATTTTCAAATATAAATATTATAAAATTTCAAAAATTGGGTATCATTATTCATAACTGCTAGTTTGATTGGTCGTGGTGTGTTAAAACTCAAAGCTGTGTACAACGCAAGCTATTTCATTATTCTAAGGGAAACGTACCATGGAAGCTTGGGGGGTTACATTATCCACTCCTTAAAATAATTTTGTCCTAAAAATTTCTAGAATATTACTACATAAAACGATTCGGGTGGTTCTTCATCATACATTCCCCGGGTTCCCATGTTGCATCTTCCCTCTTATGGTTTCTCCATAGAACTTTTACCAGACGAGTCATCTGGTTTCTCAACACATGTTCTCTTATATCAAAAATCTTGATAGGCTCTTCATAATAAGATAGATCAGGTTCATGTTATAATTTCTTGTAGGTGAGTACATGTGTTGGGTCAGGCATGTATTTTCTCAAGAGTGATACATGGAACACATCATGAACTTTGGAGAGACTTGGTGGCCTTTCCAAAGGGTAAGATACAACCCAAATTCATTCTAGAATTTTGAAAGGTTCGTTTTACCTGGGACTCAATTTACCCTTCTTACCGAATCATATAATTCCCTTCCATGGAGATATCTTCATGAAAACATGACCTCCTACCTAAAATTCCAAATTCTTCCTTCATTTATCATCATAACTCTTCTGCCTACTTTGAGCTTGTTTGATGGGGGTTTGGATTACCTTCACCTTTTCCATCATTTCCTCAACAAGTTCTCGGCCTACAAGTTTTCATTCACCAATATCATGCAAATAGGTTTATGTGAGACATCTCTTTCCATATAACGCTTTATATGGTGCAATCTGAATACATGAATAGAAGCTATTGTTATAGAAAAATTTTACCAGAGGTAAATATTGATCCCGCATACCTTGAAGTCAAGTGAGAAAGATCTATATATGTCTTCTAAGGTTTGAATAGTCTGTTCTAATTGTCTATCAGTTTGAGGGTGGTAGGTAGTACTGAAAATAAGTTCAGTATCCAGGGCTTTCTAAAGACCTTTCTAAAATCTTGGTGTAAAATGGGGATCATGGTCAGAATCAATCGATAAGGGTACTCCATGAAGTCTTAAAACATCATTAATATATTTTCTTTCTAGACATTCATGTGGTAAATAGTCCATTATAGAATGAAGATGTTTTGACTTGGTAAGACGTTCAACAGTGACCCATATTACATCATTCCTTCTAGGAGTCTTTGGTAGTCCAATAAAAAATTCCATCATAATATTATCGAATTTCCACTCAGGTATGGGAAGAGGTTGAATGAATCTTCCAGGCTATTGCCTTCTAACATTCAGTTATTGACAAACCATACATCTTGACACAAAATCAGAAACCTCCCTCTTCATGTTGTCCCACCAAAAATGGTCTTTAAAATCTCTATATATCTTAGTGCTACCAGGGTGTATAGAGAAATTGGAGCTATGGGCATTGTCTAACAATTCCCTTTTCAGATCAGGTATATCAAGAACAGAAAGTCTCTTCTCAAATTTCAAAATCTCGTCTTCATATATGAAGTCGATCAATCTCTCATCATTTACAGCTATAATTTTCTTTTGAAAGTCCTCATCATCAGCCTAAGAACTTTTTATCTTTTCTAGTAAATATGGTTTGTCGACCATTTGAAAAAGTATTGATGTTTCACCTTCCATGATTATTCCCATATCCATTTTCACTAGATCCATGAAAATAGGATCCCTTTCAACTCTCATATTGTTAAAAACTTCATGATCCTTTATTCTCAAAGCATCTCCCACCTTATTTTCCTTTCCCGAGTGATGGAGTATTGTATAATCATAATCCTTGAGTAGTTCAATCCATCTCGTTTGCCTCATGCTGAGTTATTTAGGTGATAATATATACTTCAAACACTTGTGATCATTTTATATCTCACATTTTTCACCATAGAGATAATGTCTCCATATCTTTAAAGTAATGATTATAGCTGCTAACTCAATATCATGAGTAGGATAGTTTTGCTCATGAATTTTAGTTGTCGTGTTGCATAGTAAATAATCATATCATTCTACATAAGGACACAACCAAGTCCTTTCATTAATGCATCACTATAAATAAAAAACCACCATTCCTCGATGGTAAAGTCAATATAGGAGCGTTGAATAATATTATATTCAATTCATAAAAACATTATTGACACTCTTTTTTCCAAACAAATTTAACCCCTTTACGTGTGATCTTGGTTAACGGGTTAGCCAATCAGGCAAAATTCTGGACGAAGTGCCTATAATAACATGCTAAACCAATAAATTTGTGTACCTCAGTTATACTCATTGGTGCTCTCTATTATTCGATTTCTCTTATCTTATAAGGATCAACGAAGATTCTATCATTTGAGACAATATGGCCAAGAAATGAAATCTCATAATGCCAGAATTCACACTTGTTAAACTTCTCGTATAATTCATTTCTTCTAGGGGTTTTCAGAATGGTGTGCAAGTGATTTTCATGATCTTCATATATTTTGGAGAATAACAGTATATCATCAATAAATACCACTAAATATTCATCATGATATTCCTTGAAAACTCTGTTCATTAGATCCATGAAAACATAGGGTTCATTATTCATCCCAAAAGGCATTACTGTAAGCTCATAGTGCTTGTACCTAGTTTGAAATTCTATTTTTAGAATGTCTTCCTTCTTCACACACAACAGATAATATCACGATCAAAGGTCAATATTTTGAAAAATATTTAGCTCCATGAAGTTGGTCGAATAAATCATCAATTCGAGATACGGGATACTTGTTCTTTATTGTTATAGTTTTGATCTCTCTGTAGTCAATTGACAACCTCATAGATCATTATTTCTTTTTAACAAAAAGTATAGGGGATCCCCATGGAGAAACACTAGGGAGAATAAATACCTTGTTACTCTATTCCACTAATTTTTTTCATTAGTTCCACTAATTCCATAGTGGCCATTCTATAAGGGGTCTTTGATATGATCCTTGAAGCATGAATTAATTTAATGCAGAACTCAATTTCTTGTTCTCGAGGATGTACAGGTAAATCCTCTAGATACACATCAATATATTCTTGCACAATAGGTACTTCCTCTATTAGAACATTATTTTCCTCACCCATACTTATTTTATTCTCTTCTTCCCCAATAATTGATGTTAGTAGAGATACTAGGGGTGGATATAGGTAAGAATTATGTGGTGATGTTTCATCTCTAAAGATAAGGTAATATATATCATCATCGAGAATTGTAACATCCTTCTTCTTATAATAAATTTTTTCATCATGGTATGAATGCCAATCCATACAAAGGATTATATCAAATTAATTCATGGGTATGAAGTTGAGATCAGCATATGAAGAACATTTAAATTCCCTAATTAGAACTGATTCACAAAACTTTGTTGCAATGATACATCCCTTAAGAGTTTTGACTGACAACTTCCTAGTTAATTTAAATTGGAAATATCTAATTTTCTTAGAAAAATAGGAAGATATGAAACAATGTGATGATCCAGAATCAAATAAAGCATTCGCTAAACTTGAGGAAACCAATAAATTACCATCCACAACGTCTTTTGGAGCTTCAACCTCAGTAGTAGTGATCACATAATCTTGGACTTTCTCCTTGGACTTTTCTAAGGTAATTTCCTTTGGCTCTTAGGACATTCATTTGCATAATGCACCTTTTCTCTATAATTGTAGCATTCAATATAGACATCATATTTCTTCCCCTTGCAATCACGAGCTTAGTGGGCTTTTTCCCTACACTTGTAACAGACTCTCATTCCCTTCAGGCAAGTACTAGGGTGTTTTTTCCCATATTTACCACAGGATGGATATTTAAATTTTCTCATCTTCCCTTTATTTTTATTTTTTTATCTTTCTTTAATTTAATGTTGTAAGACTAATAGAATTCCTTTTGTGTCTTGATAGCCCATGAGACAATATCTTCATATGATAAGAATGATTTTGAGACTAATGCTCAAAAGTGAAATGGTTTTTACCCATCAAATAATTGATCAACCTTACACTTTGGGTTACGTATATAATCTGTTGTATGCATTGCTAACCTTGTAAAGTTAGCCTCATATTTTGTGACATTCTCATCCTCCTTTTTCCTCAGACTCAAAAATTGTCTTTCCATATCCGCTTAATGGTCATGACGAAAGTATTTTTCTATTAAAATCTTTTTAAACTCACCCCATTCCATATTTTATACTTCATCATATTCCTTTTTGTTTTGAATCAATTACCACCATTGATCTACATCTCTCGTGAGGTGATAAAATATCATGAAAACTTTTTCCCTTTCGATACTCCCCAAAGCGTGAAATATTTTCTCTAAATAATTTATCCATTGCTCAGCTACTAATGGATTTTTACTCCCATTTAATGTTGGTGGTTTTTTCATCATGAAGTGGTCTAACATTGATCCTTTGTATTATGGATCAGGGTTCTCCATACAGATAAGGTTATTATTCATAACCTGAATGACTTTTCCCAGTATGGTGATAAGCTGATCAGCACCAGATGCTTTACTATCTCCACTATATTATCTTGAGTATGAGGGAAATACCTACATGGATTACATGCATTGATATGGTTTAAATTCCTTCCACTAGGCACCATTTCTAGACAATGGGATACACTAGATTAGTTTATAAATTGCAATACATAATTCCAAACTTCTAAAATGGTTACCATAAATGGAACAATTTATGGACATAATCCATAATCATAAAAAAAAATTCGTTCAAAAATTATATACTCATAAACCCTTCATACTTTCTTTTAATGAAAATGAGAATTATCCTAATCATATCCATGGGAGTCTCGTAACCAAGAGTGCAACAAGGACCATTGTCGTGCACCAGTTCCCGTTCGAGTGTAGCTCAAAGCTATGTTTTTGGGTTTTACCCTTAGGTACATGTGTGCTAGAGCCGCCTCTACTAGCTCGTAGCCAGATAGGGATGTATTTCTTGGAAAACTCACTAAATATCTATAGTACCATAATTATAGGATGTTCTTCTATACTAATCCTCAAAGTATATCTTAGGGTAATGTTCTATAATCATATTTTTTTTTAAATCTATCTTCCAAGGTTTGTACTAAACAACATCTGATACCAACTGTAACACCCCAACCCTAGTTACCCAGAGTCAGTGCATTATTACATAACATTGAAATTATCACAAAATGTCAAGTATCGAATGACCAATTAGTTTAATAGCCTTGGAAATACTAGATTCATTCACAAGTTTTACATTACAATATAAAAAGAAAAACTACAACAACATAGTCTCCATAGGCCACACTCATATCACTTAGATTATTGTTTGCGCCCAAATTTACCGTACAACTATAAGCGGTCATTGTAGTACATGTAGGGGTTGAATCCACAAGGAACTGAGAAGTAACCCTTATAAACGCATGTTCTATGGAGGTGATTTGATGATGTTGATTTGGCTATGAAGTGGGCAACTTGGGTTTCAATTGATTGGATTATTTGATATTTTAAAGACGTAAGTGAATTTAATTTAAAATCATGAGTTGATCCTTGGTTATTTCATGGGGTGAATTGGATGAATTTATTTTAAAATTATTTCAATGTCTTAAGTTTGAGCATTTCCTTTCACAAAATACAAACATCCCAAATCACTCACTGATTTAGAGTTTTAACTATCCTAAGGCTAATCACCTATAAACTTGGAGGATTGTATTGATGAGAAATCCAAGGTAGAGGATCGTTCTAGCACTCGGGATGTGTATCCATAAAATTGGTGAGTTTAAAGGAGAACATAAATCATTGAATGAATATTTCAAAAATATAATTGATTAGGAATTATTAAATTAAGAAATAACATCTAATTCATCCCATTGCTACTCCCTTGGATCAACCCATTAGTGAATTATCCCTCCATTTATGCTATTCTATTAATGAAATCAGGTAGTAGACTTACTATTGTATAATTGGAGAAGAAGAAAAAACAATCACTCCACCATTGTGTGAAGAGTTTCACAAAAGATTATGCGAATAACCTCACTCCCTAAGGAAATGATATCAACATGATATAAAAAAAGAAATTATGAAGAAGAATTTGATGATCTTTTATTAACTAAATGAAGCTGAACGAAAAACATACATGGGAGAAATTGACAAAGATATTTCAAAATAAAAGCATGCTAATAAAAATGAAAGAAAAAAAACGTTGATTGAAAGAAAAAAATTGGATTATAATTCCATTTACCACTAGATCATTATATAGGAATCCTAAGTGTCTTGGAGACACCCCACCCCAATAAATTCAATCCCCATTAATTTAGAGAGTCAAAAGGAGGTTGAGGAAATCAAGGGATTTGGATGTTTCAATGTTTTCCTTAAATAATGTCCAGATTTTTCCTCTGTTTTAATCTGCGAATATGTAATTGAAAGAGGCCGAATCCGTATGGGTCGTAGAAGCGAAATATGATAGTCCATGTTTCCTCTATTAGAATTTAAATTTAAACATCAGATTCATTGATCTCCATGAAAACGTCAGAAGTATCATTGACCATAGTTGAATGAAATGATCCTCATATTTCTTTCTTTATACTTTAAAAATTTGAGCTTCATGTGGCTTGTTTTCTAGGCCTCACTTCTATTTGATGGTACTTAGTCCCATTATGCTTTGTCCAGAAAATTTTTTCATTCATACATAAGAATCTCCATCATCTCTTGGGATTCATTCATTGTTCCTAAAAGATAAAATGTTCCAAAAAAGTGATACATCATATCCCAAAATATAAAATTCTAAACAATTAATATAATGTTGTCCACAAAATGATGAATGATTGAGCCCAAATTTTCATTTTAAACTTGAATTGCATTTATGATGAGAAATAATGTTCAATTTCTATAATGCACTAAAAATGATGTTTATAGACTTTGGTACACATTTTTATTAAGATATTGATAATGAATATTATCCATTTTTAGTGGCTAATCAATTATTCCTACAGTTAAGTCATAATATACTTCTTCGTATCGTGGGAAAAATAAAACATAGAAAGGGATGAGCTCAGATGCTCAGTAAGGATAACAATATAGCGAAAACATTCATATATAAGCATAAACATTTAAGTCATTGTATAAGAATAAAAAAAATCCTTTTAAACACAAACATTAGCATAATATGGAAATGTTAAAATGAAATAATTCTATTTTCTTATTTACATGGACATTCCACTAGTCGAATAATCACATGAAATATCAATAGCCACTTTCATAATGATGGAATACATAATGCCAGACTTCATAACCACATAGTCAAGGCCTTATGCTAGGACTACAAATATGATTTTGAAAAAGGTCTTGTTC
Source organism: Viscum album (assembly GCA_963277665.1). NCBI lineage: Eukaryota > Viridiplantae > Streptophyta > Magnoliopsida > Santalales > Viscaceae > Viscum > Viscum album. The sequence goes on along the minus strand of OY728163.1, from coordinate 711,088,604 downwards.
TAAGACACTAGTTTTCCTCATGAGACCTACTGATTCATCAAAGAGCTATAGAGGGCTCCACCCGTCACTTACTAAGTCAAATGCATTCCTCATATGAAAAGATTTAAACATAACATAAACATTTGTATTAAAACTAGCATGAAAAATGTCAATAATTTGTCCTTAAACCATTTATGGTGTAAAAATAACACATCTATGGAAAAACATATCAAAAATCAATCAATACAATAAGGAAGTTTTGTATCATAACAAATCAACTTCAAATAATATTAAAATCTATCAAAGGATTTTGACATAGATGAAATAAATCATTTTTTAGAGGAATATCTCTTTCTATTTTGAAGTCATTTAAAAGTAATATAAATTTAAAATAAAACAGTTATTTTTAAAATATTTTTATAAGCTTGTATGGGAAGCTTCGACGATGTTATAACGGTGGAAAATAACGGCACCTGCCGTATAAGTTAAAGTAAAATTCTTACGTTAATTTTGTCAAAAAGGTGATAAAGTACCTTGATTGGAAAACGACAGAAAGATTCCTTTCAAAAACATATAAGGTAAAATAAGGGTATAAATTACTTTAACCCATTTTCTATTAAATATTAAAAATGTTTTTAAATACATTTTAAAGGAACATAGATGTGGATGATAAAGAGTTCCATGTTGATACTCACGTATAAAACAACCTCAGATAATAAAGAGATTGTGAAATTAACACTTACCTTGAAATTTTCCTTGGTTGAGGGTAGGTTAAACTCATGTATAATGGTGAAATAATTTTTATTAAATTATTAGAAAACATATAAATTTATATGATATCATATATTATCTTCTAATATTGCTTTGTTAAGGATCTTTTAGTACTATCATCATTTCGGGTGTTAACTAATTCATTTTCCATTATATGATTTGTTACGAAAGTAGTCTTTGTTATGGATATGATATATATTATTAATATTCATAATGATATTGAGTCTTTAAACATTGTTTTTAATCATTAAATTGAAATCCGTCTTCAATGGATACGATGGGGAATGAATCTCATTGCGTTCGTGGAGACGGCAATCCGTACGTACGCATGAGCAACAATATCATTCTTTTGATATTAAAATTGAATATAATTGGATGGTATATAATATATTCAGAATAATTATCATGTTATATTTATTATTTACATCATTTATACTCATTACAATACCCATCCAAATGATGATGTGTTTGAATAACAAACTACACCACGACGTGGAGACGGTAATCCGTACGTACGCACGTATGGTGACTTTGACATTTATAGGATGGATAGAATAATGAATATGGTTTTATAATTTTTATAATAACATTATAGTATATGTAATACACTAGATTTAGTATTTTATAATGAAAAAAACAAACAAAGAGGAAGTGGAAGAATAAAAGAACTTGAAAGAGGTGATGAAATATTTACCTCTTCTTCAGGTTCTTCCTTTTGATTTGATCAAAAGGGATCCTTAGGTTGTCCTTCTGACTAAATTAAAGCCTCTAGGATTAAGTGAGGATAGTTTATAGGATATTTGGGTAGGGTTTTATGATCAAAATTTCTTTGATGGTGTGAATTTTAGAGAAGGGGAAGTGCCCTATTATAAGAGGGGTGAGGGTCACTTTAGGAAAAGATTGAAATATTATTTTATGATAAAATCATTTTCGGTTTATAATGGCTCAAAAATGTTTTTTTTCAAGGTTAAGGTGGGTATGGGTCTCAAACCACTCAACCAAAAGGTTTTATATAGGTTTGGGTAACTATATTAACCTTATCTTTTATATTTAACTCTTAGATAAATAGTTTGACATTTACCATGTGTCTTTGTATTTTTATATTATATGGTTAATAAAATTACTATAAACTTCCAAGTGAATATCAAGTAGTTCATTAATGACATATATAATTTTTATTAATCTAATTGTCTAAACTTTAGATTTTTAGGAATAGAATATCAAGTAATAATATAATATTGTTTTAAAATATCTTTTATGTCAATTTTGTCACTATTTGGTATTTTGTTTTTGTTAAATTCATAACATAATTATTACTTCAAATAAACCATTTAATCACCCCTAAAATGTCATATTAACCAATAAAATTAGTGTAATTCATTAAAAGTCTCAAATTATATTTATTTTGATATTTATAATATGAATTATTTTAATCTTTCATTAATAAGGTAATTACTGCATCGTCATTGTGTCATAAATAAATTTATTTATTTAATGTCTAAAAATTATAAATAAAATACCATTATGAAGGAAATATATTTATATTTCTAATGAATATTTATAGTATAATTTATCTTATGTATAACCCTATATTAAAAATGGTTTAGTTATTAAACTTTGATTTTAACTCTTTTAACTCTTCTTTAAATAAAATAATACTAAATGTCCTAATATAATCCAAATGGACCAAAAGTGAAAATATTTTATTTATAAGGATTTTTTGTTCTAATTGTACATATCCAATAGAATTAGGACATGTGTTAGGGTAATTATGATATCATTTTTACCTTTAATTACCCTATTTACTTTAAACCGTGGAAAATAAAAGTCAAAAGTTATAATTCATAAAAAAAATGTTTTCATCTTAGTAAACCAAATTTTACGTAATAATATTAATTGTGCCTCTATTGTATTCAAAATTTAACTCACAAATGTAGTAAAATTATTTTTTATACAAATTTTCAAATGCTCCTAGAAGGTGGGTAAATGGCGGTAAAAAGTTTGATAAAATTTTATATATCTAAACTTATTATAAAATGACTCCAATGAATAACATTGAACATATATAGGTATTATGTATCTATTTTGACTTAAAATAAATTAAAATAAAATAACTAATTATTTAAATAAAAATTCAGTTTTAACCAATAACGCATAATTTTTTCACTATTCATCAAAAATTGAAAGTATTCAGAAAAATACCAAAAATTCACCCTAAGCTAAATTCAATATTCTGAATCCAAAAATGAAGTCCATTTTGAATGTTATAATTTTTAAATTTCAATAATTGGGTATTACTATTCATAATAGCTAGTTTGATTGGTCATGGTGTGTTAAAACTCCATGTTGTGTACAATGCAAACTACTGCATTATTCAATGGGAAAAGTACCATGGAATCTTGGGGTGTTACATTCAATATGTATAACCGAAATAGATTTTAAAACCACTATAAATTTTATTTTAGGTTTTACTTACATTAAAATATTCCATGTTTACTTATAATAAAAATCCCTACTTCCATTTTTGTGTATTTAAGTATTGAAAATTTGATTTTAGATGAATGGGATATATCAATATCTGAAAATCTATTAAATATGGGTTAAAACTATATATTTATGAATTTGATGATCGAAATGAGGGATATTTTTTAAGGAACATATAATTTTTTATGATAATGGATAATCCTAATATAGATATCCAATTCATTAGATAATGTTTTTGTTCTATGGATAATTATATTGGATGTACCAGATTAGGTTTTTTAATTTTTAAGGGATCAAGTAATGGTTATATAAATATGATGTACCAAGAAACATTTATGAATTTTATATTCCTAAAAATTATTTTTCATGGATATATTTTGAATGTATATTGTATGTTACAAATTTTCTTATGGGATTGATTATTCCATTTAAGGGTATAATGTATATTTTTGAAAAATTATTTTTTATTGGTTCTAAATTTTTCTATGAAGATTTGATGATTTTAATTTTTCTTTTATGTCTTATTAATTAGTGTTTTATGAAAAAAAAATTGGTAGTAAATAAGGTTTCATGCATATGAAAACATGTTTTTGAGCTCAATGTTTGTTTTGTTAAAGTAAAAATCTATTATATGATCTCATGGTTTTGAAATGGTCCAACTAGTTTATTTTCCTCACTATTTATGCCATGTACTAGTATTTTTGTGTATATCCTATATTTTCAAAAAAAAATTCATATGGTGAAAGGATTAGTAGGAATAATAAATAATAAAATCTGAAAATAAATATGATTTATCATGAAAAAAAAACATGTTATATTTTAAATGTTTTTTATTCTGGAAAAAATGGATACTATGTGGATGTGGCCACATTGTAATGTTTGGAATTGTTATGTTATTGTAATAAAATAATTCTCAAAAACTATAATCATATAAATATCTTTTTTAATATTAGAAAATGAATTATAATTTAAAATATGGGATGATTCATTGAATAAGGATCATTTCCTTATATAATGTGTATATCATCCTTATCTCATAACATAATAAAGAATTTCCTCATAATCATTGGATGGACAACATTCTTAATAAGAGGAATTTAGTTTTATTTATATCATGAACCTTATTATCATCAAAAAAGGTTTCTTAGGATAAAAACGTATAGAATCAAGTGTTCGGTATATAGTTTATGATCTTTGTCATATCACTAATGTAATGGGGGATAGATCTCAAGATAATGAAATAGGTGTATTAGGATCATCATCTAAGGAATAATTTGGTTATCACCTAGGGCTTGTTTTCAAATACATCTAAATGTGTTATAAATTTAAAGCTATGTTCTGGAATTTCACTTATTTAGAGTCCTGTGTGGGTGGTCCCACATATTCTCATTATGTATGGTTTGATCACAGTGTTATAGTCGAGTGAATTCATTTCACAATATTTATACTCTAATATAGATGGTCCCACATATGCAAATATTTTAGGGGTCAAAATCGGTATAAAGATGAGTGATGGTGTTTCATGTCTCTAGAGTCTACAGCAGATGTTCCCATATACACTTGTTATCCATTGCTGGATAACACATGTAAATCTGAGTGAGGGTGTTTCATATTTTTAGATTATATTTAGAATGGTCCCTCAAAAATCACCATATATGGGTTGAATAGAATATTAATGTATAGTGGGGATTGATCCAATATAATATCATCACTTATTAGTACATGAATAGGTTAACATCACGTGGTGATGAAAAATTCAATGGGATTTTGGATTTTATAGTGAGTGGTTCAGTAATCTCAACCAAGAAAATATGGATTGAAACTTTCCACCTCTCGAGGGGGATAAGAAACACTATGGGGATATGTTTTTTGGAAATAGTGTGGTCATCATAGGCACATCAACCATTACATCACATCATGTTAGGGAAGCATAGTTATTTTGAGGGAGGTATTGAACATCTATGATGTGTTATATGTATCCTTCCCAAGGGAATTAATAAAAATAGACAGAGTATGATTGTATAGTTTATGTTCATATAAGTGGACCATACCATGTCATTTAAAATTATCTGGTAAAATTATTTAATAATTTTTGGTACTACGAAACATGAAATTGTGACGATAACCCTTTGGGATACCTGGATTCTACTAGGGAGTAGAAATAGATACGTGTGGGGCTTTTGTTTGTATGCATCTTGATATGGTGGGGTCATCTCATAATCTTCACATGACGAATCTAATTATCATTAAATTAGTAATCCTATATAGGTAACATTGATAATCTTATTCTCAAAATGCAGGATAAGGTCATAGTTTATCATTATGTGTTGTGGATGTTTTCAAGATATTTAACATCATGTGACCAAGATACTTAGATAAGAATTTTATCATTATACAACATAAAAGTTAAGTGTGGGGAGAATGCATTTTAATTACCATTCCAATTTAGTGCAGGGGAAGGGAAGGATGCATGGATCATACATGAACTTATTTATGGAATTGAAAGTGGTTTCCCTTGATGAGGTTTTTTATATGTATAATATATCTGTATCACATGTTATTTTGGGGGGAAATGAATTGTAACTTACAATTTCATGGAATATATAACAGGCCTATCCTGATATTTTCTATTCTTAAAATAGTAATTGAAAGAGATTGTCTAGAATTTTTATTGTGAAAATGCATTTAGAGTAAGGTTCTATGATATTGCTTGTACATATAAAGTTTTCACATGTAATATTGGATCAAATTGACATAGAAATCATGATTGTTTAACATTCATGGAATTATTTTTGGTGAATGGATAGTTCAAATATTGTTTCCCTATAAGGGATTCATAAAAGTTAAATTGTTTTTGAAGGTTAGAGTTACACTAAACTAGTGTCTCTAACAGAAGTGTTTTCATCATGTTTCCATATAATAGGTTTTTTTATATTATTAGGTATTAAAGAGACTTAATGTGTATGTAGAATATGAATCTACCTTGAATGATGTTCTCATGGATGGTATTTTCACAAAACTCATCACATATAGGATTCATGTATTTAAAGGACTCATCCAAGGTCACTCAAGAAAGATCATCACCTATGGGAATTCAATGGAATTTTATGATCATGAAGCCTCGAGTTTTCAACTAAAGATCATTGTATGGAATTCATATTTTTTTAATCACCATAAAAAGATATAAGGATGAGCTATTTATAGGATTTGAGGTTGTTTAAGGTGAATTTATTGGATGAAGTTCCATCTTCACGAAGGTTGGGGTTTTACAGTGCTACAACATTAGTTTTTGAATCTTCAGATCATTTTGAACCATGTTAATTAGGTAATTTTTGTTTATTTTTAGGTTGGAATCATTTGAATTTGTTTATTTCACGTATTATACATTCCTTTTCATATTTGTTAGTTTCAACGGTGGTAATGAATTTTTTTTCGTTATAAATGGTTTCTTAATTTTTTTTACCATGAGATGGATATTTATTTATGGTTTCTAGATGGTGAATTTATTTTACTAACTAGGGAATTTTTTTATAAATAAAATAAATTTATAAGGTTAATGATAAAATGACACAAATTTTTTTTATTGATTCGTATTATTTAATCCATATAAATATCACATCATTACATCTGTATAGAATTTAATTGTACTGATAGTTCTTTCATGGACATATCTAATTCTTTGATAATTGGAGACTATATTTGATGTTATAAGAAAACCTATAATACAATTATTAGTGTCTAAAAATAGTGGACTAAAGGGTTCAATGAGTACCAATATTCGATGGAAGGGATGAGAAAAAACATATATGAATTTCTTAGTCTCTGTAAGTATGAATCATCAAAAGTATCTTTACATTATTAATATATAATATTAAAATTTATTGCTGAATCATTTCATAGTTCAGATATATAAATACAAAAATTATTGTTTCTTGGATAAGATCACTCTTGAAATTACATTAAGATTATATTGATCCCATAAATCAAATATTGTATAAAATATTTAAAAATGATGCATATCCACCTCAAAAATATGTTATGTATAAAAAATCATGAAATTAAATAGTTTTTCTTATATATTAATTTATATATGACATGTTTTGGTGTCTATGAATTATTTTTATAAAATTTGTGTCACTAATCCATTGTTTATAATTTCACATAAGTTTTTATAAAAAATATGATTTCTATGAGGAATTGTAAACGTATAAAAATTAATAGTTAGTAAGTTTTAATAAAATTAAATGTCATCTCCATCGAGTATTTTTTTAGATGAAGTGATCACTAGTCTTTCCCATATAATCTATGGAAACCAGGAGGCGGGAAAAAGATATTATATAATTGAGATAAAATGAGGAAAAAATATAGCCAAACCCACATAAATGACATGATGGGATAAAAGTTCCACTAAGACAATAATTTTTGCAGTTGTTTCAAATGTGTTCAATTAAAAATTATAAATGGATCATACATGTAATTTGAAATAATACATTCTTTATTCCATGTTTCTTATCGAATAGTTACCAAATTTCTATAAAATAATTTGAAGTTATGCCAAAAAAAATTCTTTGTGCTCTTTATAAATTTGGTGGAAATAAATTTCTAGGAACAATTTCTTATAGATAAGGCTTTGGGGGAGCATTCAAAATGTCTTATAGCTATAGTTATGGTGATGTAGTTTGGGTATTAGTTTCCTGTAAATTAAAAAATATTTATTCTGGATTAAATCTTTTGAAACATATTTTTATGTAGATCATATAATGTCATATTTCATTTTTGAGTAGTTATTTTGAAAAAAATAATCATGAAAAAATGTTGAGTATTCAGTTTTTGTAGTATTCTTTTATTTCTGACGAGGTTATAAATATAATTTTCAAGATATATTGGGATTATAGAGATAAATTAGTTAGTTTTTTATGTAAATGATTCCTTAATATGAATTTAGTTTTATTGAAATATATTATCTTTTCATTTATAAGAAGAAATTTTGTTATTTATTTTACAGCTTTTTTGGTAAAATTATTATTCTATATTTTAAATAAAGAACCTTAAGCTCCATTTTAGGATTTATGGAAAATAGTTTGTAATAATTATATAATAAATATATGATGTATATTTTATATATTTTTATTTATTATTATATATAATCTTTTACCTATATATTTAAAAATATGAGTGTTTTATTTAGAAATGAGTTACAAACATATATTGTTTTTTAACATTTTTTATAGTGATAGATAACACGTTTTTATCAATAATAATATAAATGGATATATAAATTACATGTAATGATTATATCAAATATAAATCTATCATATGAATATTTTTTTATTTTGTGACCAACATATATATTAGCTGTTAGAATTATTATAATCATAAAAGAAAAAAATTAGTCTCTTACAATAACAATTAGTGAAAAAAATTACTATCAATATTTTGATAGGGACATATCCATTAGTAAACTCATTACCAATTAGAAATATTATTTCACTAACAAATATTCTCCTGTTCGAAAATTATGAATATTTTGTGGTGTGTAAGTCATAACTTTAAGAAAGATTTGTAGTCTTCAATGTTTTATATGGTACCCTATGTTAAGTGAGAGGAAAATGGTAATCACTTGGTAGGATGAAGTCATGGATTATTATATAACACTAATGTGAGTAAGAGGTTAGAGATTGAGACACGTTATAACACTCAACCTTATATAATAGTGTTTGTGTTATGGTTTTTATTACCAGATTTATATATCTTCCAACATTATCTAAGTTAGATATAGATTTTTTCATTTTAACTCTCCTGGTTTTAAGTAATTTAAAATTTAATTATTTATTTTTTGGATATATAATAACTTTGTTCATTTTCAAGAGATTCTGGTTTTTTTAATCTTTGGATGTTTTTTTAAGAGGTCGTGTTTTTTGATTGGTTATTAAAAATCATGCACTATATTCATGAAATCAGATGAGGAGGAAATGTTTTGAATAGTAGCTATAAATGGTTGTCACAATATTTGTGAGAACATGTGGCCCAACCATGAGGGAACAAGGGTTAAAGTATAGTAGTAGACCATGGTTGGTTTTTAGTTTCAAAAAAACTATGGCATAACCATGTGGCTCTCTATATTGATTATAGTATCATGCACATAGTTAGTGCACATTCTATTAAACCATACATCCTAATAATTTTATGTGAAATTAATGATTCAAAAATGTGTATTTAACTCAATTTCACTCCCATAAATTCTACATATTCTCTTAATATTAGAATATCTCAAACACATCTTCTTCCATTGGACCCCACAGTGATTCCCTTTGAATAGAATGGTGTTATTAAAGAATAAATGTGTATCCGATCTCTAGAATCAATGGTATGTCTCTATTTCATCTCTTTCTCTTTAGATATATTCACCTTCTCTCACCAAGAATATTAGAGAAAATCCATTTTGTATATATGTGGTCCATGATATGTTGTTTTATCATATTTTGGTTTAATTTATTTATGGAAAGAGGTTTTATAGCCTAATATAGTTGTTTTCTTGCTCCGATATTTTTTTTCAATAATCCATAGTTAGGTGGATTCGATCTCATTCTAGAACCTGAATTCTTAATGTTTAATTTCATCTCTCTTGTTTTTAAAGAACAATATCTTGTTTTATTTCTTAAATTTTTCGTATTATGATGATACAAACAAGGTTTTTGATAAAATTCATTAATGAAAATGTTTTCTAAATAAGTATTTCTTTGAATATGTGAAATTAATAGTTGGTGAGAATTCATTTCCATGAGGACGGATAATGGTATGAATTGGAACTGTATATAAGGAATTATGGGATGGGTCATTTTTTGAAGTTCCTCCATCAATGGGGGAACCATGTGATGAATTTTTGGTTAGATGACTCATTGATCATGAATATAGAGAAATATAAGGTATTTATACAAGTGTGTATGTGTGCACACATGGGATTTTTATTCTATGTGGAAAAAAATTTCGATAAAAATTATTTAATGTTTTTCATACGTTTTACTAAACATGGATTTTTATTAAATTTTTTATCTGGATCTCTTAAATTTTATAGAATATACTAACATGATCTTTATCTATTGGAATATGTTTAGATGTCTATAGTGATTAGATACATAGATTTATATTCACCATCTATATGGGTACATTAATTCATTTTCAGATGTTTTATATTGATATACAGTTAAGGGTATGATGTCTCATTTCACTAGTGGTGCATCAACATTTTTCATCCTCCATTTTGGATAGTGGTGGTGGGAGTAGGGGTAATATGGGGAGATTTATTTCATCTGCTCTCTCCTTCAATTTATATTGATCTGTTTTGGATTACTTGTTAGGCTTTAAATCCTTGGTTCCTTTCATGGATTTAGTTTAGGTTTCCTGTTGTTTTTTTATGTTTCTTCTAATTATGGTTTCCTTTCTCTAGATGGTTTTTTATTCATTTGTTAAGCCTCTTTTCATATTGTGTAGTTTTTGGTTTATTGTTTGATATAGTTTTTTGGTATAGTATAATTAATCATGGGGAATGGATCATTATCCCAAAACCTTACACTACATTAACCATTCCCTAGCCTCGAGTCCCATTTCTCCACTATAAGTTAGTCCAGAGTGGTGGATCGTCGGAGATTTGCGAGGTGGAGTTCAAGAAGTGATCGTTTATCAAGGGAATGAGCCCCTAGTTTGGATTTTCAGTGAGGGTGAAGTGAGTATGGTTGTGTTTTACAAGGTTTATGGGGTATCTCTGTCATCAGTGCCTCCAATTATCAAATCTGGAGATTATAGGGTGGAGATGATGTCAGAGTTATTTTATCAATGTGTTGATGATGATGGTGAATATATTGATGTAGACGACGGTGCAAGTGACGTGGAATACTAGATGTCAATCCTTGGGTGGCTCACAGTGTGGACTAAATGCTTCTAGTCATGTCATTATTAAATTTCAATTTTTTTCCATTTGGAATCGATATTTGAGGGGTTCGAATCTACTATTTTTTGTGATATGTTTCGTATTTTGAATGTGAAATGAAAGTAAACAGCCACATCAATGTTAATGCAATTGAAATAATTTGGTTTCATTGTGTCATACATTTTTTCTCCTTCACTTATAATATTTTATTTCTATTTATTTGGTTTTCATTTCAATTGCATTACTATTACTCATGTAGTTTTTAATTTGTTTTGGTTGCTTCTATTTTATCATATCTATATAGGATTTTTCCTTAAGAAAATCATCCCCCAATATTTTACTAATCCATTGGAATTTATTAAAAACTTTTTATGTCCTGGGGTTGTTATATATTGTTATTTAAACTACTGACCTATCCCAAGTCAATGGGATGTGGTTGGATGATACAAATGCTATCACTCATGGTTGTCCCGTTTATATTTTTTGGATAGTAGCAAAGAGATACGAATACTTTGACCTGAAATATATCGAAAATGAAATAATTAGTTATCCTCTCTCTACTGAAATTCTTGTGACCCTGTTAATATGGGTACCAATTTGTTCTATGCCACTTCTAGGATTTTTTCCTCTCATATTCATGGGTATAAAAGATGATCAAAGAATATTATGCATTACTGCTCAGTAATCCCAATAAGACTGAATTTTTCACCTTATATTTGGTGATTTTTTTATAAGATGGTTAAAATGATTTTTCTGAAATATTGGTTATAATGATTGTTTCTTATGTTGATTTTGGATATTAAAATCTATTGGTTTATAGAGGGTGATTAAAGTGTTATTTTTTCCTGGAACTAAAAAAATGGAACCAGGTCAACGTCGTAGAAGCCTCTAAGAAGAGGTTATGGGGAATATTGTTTCACCTAATACATAGGTGAACCAACTTATTGATCTGAGAATTATTCAATATTTTCAATACATTTATAATGGAAATAATAATGATGAACACTATAAAGTGGATCATTTGGTGTAATTTCAAAAATAAAACACCCTTTATCCCAAGGTTATTTGGGAATTGAAAAACTCGATGAGGTGATCAATATAATGAACCAAATTTTATATTTCATTGTAAAACCATTTGAGATAAAGGTGAAGTTAGTGGCATACATGCTAGAGGATCTTGAATGCTAACTGTGGGATTTAACAGTATAAGCTAAAGTCAATCATTGTCATACCTAGGAGGACATTAAAGGATTTTTCAATAAACAACTATATCCTGACACCTTAAATATATCTCAAAAGATTTATTTCTTTATCCTAAAGAAATATAATCTATCAATAATGGAGTATGCAGCTACATTTATGAACTTAGTAATTTTTTATCAAGAATTATATTATATGGAATCCTTAATGGAACGTAATATTGCATTAGTATTCTAGAAAGAGATTCATTCTAGTATATTCTTCTATTGTATTAGTCATGATAAATGGATTGTTAACATGGAGATAGTGGTGTAAAGGGTTCTTACATTGAATTATATAGGAGTTATTAAATTTATCTCTATGGTAATTAGTGGGAACAATAATGATCAGAAGAATTTAACGATGGAATACTCTTCTCAAGGAGGTGGAACACCTCGTAATCATACCACTGCACCAGCTAACATAACTCTAAAACCCAATATCCTATCTGTTAATTTTCATTGTTGTTCTTTTTCTCATATGAAGAGATATTTTATTGCACCACACTAATCTTAATACAACATTAATCTAATAGGACATCATTAATGTTACTATTAGAGTAAACCAAAGTCTATGGAAAGAGATACATATAATGTGCCCCAGACATCTTAGGATACAAATGGAAAAACTCTCCTAAGTAACTCTTATCCATATAACCTAATGATATAAGGTGATTCTAGGAACACCATGACTCCTCAAACAATATAATATTAGTATGGATGTAACTATTAAGGAGTTTGGAGTAAGTATATTGAAGATACTAAGCACATGATCATGTATGATCAATTTAGCGATTTTATGTTTAGTGGTATGATTCTCTTGAGTTATACTCTTACGAAATTTTATTTTGACACTAGTTCATACAAATATTTTATTTATGCTTCTGTTTTGACTCATATGGGTTTGAATGATCAAATGGTTCCTCATGTATTGAAATATCAACCACCTCTTATCCAATGGAAGTGTTGAACCATTAAGTGTGATTTATATTCTATAATTGCCAATGAGGTTGAGTTTTTATGGGATTTATCTATTTAGGAGGTGGAAATTTATCAACATATTTTTGGAATGGATTTCTTGACATCCTTTATGGAACACATCAATTTTTATTCAAAAATGTTAGTTTCACATCTTTTTTTTTAGATTATATTTAATGGTGATTCAGATGAAAACGAACGTGGAGTATGAACATTGGTATTAGTGTTTCGGACTATCTCATACCAATTAGTATCAATTACCATTGACTATTCTCATGATATCACATATAGATATTTATCAATAACCCTTTAGAAATTTCCGGATATCCTCATTGAAAATTTATCTACATTAAAACTAGAAATATAAATGGAATTTATGATGTGTCTCTTACCCAGGACTAGTCATATTTCATTTTTCTTATAGGATGGATGTAACATCCCAAGTAAGTAATGAATAATAGATATTTTTATCTATGTCTATTAGTGAATTAGATATTGTTTTAGAGGCTTAAAATGAGAATAAATCCAATCTTAAGCATGGAATACACTAATATTTTTTAAAAGATTGTTTTACTGCCTTTTGATGGCAAACCATTTTTAAATCTATATTTTGACAATTTTATAAGCTATGTTTGTCAAAATAATGTTATTCTTTATGATTGGGACATCAAAATTTACTTTGTGTGAATTTTTTGTATTTTTCTGATAAAGTTCATTTTTAATGAATAGTGAAACTGTTGTATTTTAATTCAAACCCGCTTTTTAATATAATTTATTCATATGATTATATTATCTTTTGAATTATTTTTAAAGTGAAATTAGAATATATTTTTACCAATTAATCCAATGTTGGTCATTGTAATCAATTTCACTTCGAATTTCGACTTAAACTGGTGTCAATCTTTTGATACTTATTGTTTCACAAAAACACGCTATTTGTCATGACAGCGGGAATTAATTATTAAATTAATTAATTTCACTTATATGATTTGAATTTTTCAAAATAGACATCATTTTTGAATTCTGAATATCAAATATATCTTAGGGTGAAGTTTTGATATTTTTCTGAAGAACTTCAATTTTTGATGAATAGTGAAACCACTAAGTGGTACTTAAAAAACTGATTTTCCGTTTAAATGAAATTTTACCACCTCTGTGTTTTGAATTTCAAAAATCCGACATATATGGTTGTCATTAATAAGTAAAATGTGGTTCAATGGGATTAAAATAATTTTTTGGTGAATAGTAACTTTTATGTTTTTTAATCGCGATTAGAGGTAATTAGTGCAATTTAAGGCAAAAATGATATTATAATAAAATGAAAATACCTAGACACATTTCCTACCATTATTAGATGTGTCATGACCGACCAAGAAAATCCATGGGTCATCTTGGGGACCCCATGGAGCCACTTTGGTAGGAAAATGACATTAATATCTTTTTATTTAATGTTAAAATTAAAATGACACAAACATGAGTTGTTTTACTAAAACAATTTTTAAATGGGGTTATACAAGTCATATTTTTTACTATAAATATTAATTAGAAATCTAAAGAGATTTCCTACATCATGATATTTTTTTTATAATTTTTAGACATTATATAAACTAAATTATTTATGACATTTTGATGATGATGCGATTACCTCATTAATAAAGGATTTAAATAAAATGAAAAGATAATGTAAAATCTATGACCTACACATGTCCATAACCTATTGGATGGGTGGATTTAAAACCCTTATCCCCTTACCCTCTAATTATATCAATGTGGGGCCTTTTGAATCCGAAACCCATTTTAAAATAAAGTATCATTTCTTTACTTTCCAAGAGTGTCCCTCCTATCCTCTTATAAAAGGCCCCCACCTCTACCTACTTACCCACACATCCAAAGCCTTTAGCTTGGCCAACCCCAGCTCAGTTTGTCTCTCCACATTCCTCTCTTACTCCTTGAAGCCTCACTTTGGGAAGAAGTCTTCCCAAGGAATACTTTGAGCTCAAACCAAAGGGATTTACCCGATTTTAAGGTAATGTCTTCAGTTGTGTTCTTTTGTTTTATTTTGCTTCTCCAACCCCCTAAACTCTTTTTATTAATTTCTTTTGTAACAACACCAGTATCTTAGATATACTAGGATTTTGTTATAATAAGTATTAGAACTACACTTACACACACCTACATCTAATGGTTAAAGAACATACTGTTTCTGTGGATGGCGAATTTCTGCCTCACGAAACGATGATTGTTCAACATTATTTTAACACCTTCAAAGGTGGCCATTAAGATGACACTATATTTATATATGATATATAATATGTTTATTTTTTCCTTAAGTTTATGTATTTTTCATTTTTTTCATACATTTATGGTTTCCATTATGGGCAAACGTGATATCTTCATTTAAGGAAGTGCGGACTACCGCCCCCTCAAAATGATTGGATTCGTTAATACCATATGTGGGACGTATAAAGGATGGAGTTACGATATTATATATGATATTACACTGGAATTATAATATACAGTTATTTAATTATGATTCCATTTCATAAAATATGAAATAGAAATGGAAGCAGCGTTCATGCATACGTACGGTTTACCATCTCCATGAACAGTGCATTTCATTTCTTACCTCTAAATGTTAAGTAATATTATAAATGTATGCATTTACTGGATATATATGACATATATGATATCTAAATCATGAATACCATTCTGGATATAATGGATACATGATCAACTTGTAATTATAAAGGGTTTATTTTTGACTAAAGTACCAATGATCGTTAAAACGACCGTTATTAACATAAATAATTACATGGTGTTCATGACATGGAAATAAGTGATATAAAAGGAATAATGAACTTGAAAAAGGTTCTTAAACAAGTAGAAATTTTATCAAGTTTATTATTCAGGAGATTAAAGAACGACCGAGTCATGTCGGACCCGAGGTATGGGACTTCGTCTCAATATCCTTTCATTGAGGCATATTTTGTTTTATACACAACCTTCTTTTATACGGTGTATAAACCCCTTTGACTTTTTCATTTATTAAAAAGGAATATTTATTATACGAATCATTTACTAAACGAAAAAAGGGAATGTTTTTGTCATACGTATGCGGTGACAATGACTTCTCTGCCGTCGTGACCATTATTTGAGTTTTGGCTTCCTCTACAAGCCATACCTTTTTTTAAAGAAAAATAAATACCATGTTTTACTTTTCGTTTATTTTGGTATTGAGAATGGTTTTCATAATGTTTCTATATCAATGTGTTGTATTTATATCTTGTGATTGAAGGTGTAAATTTTATATTTCCTTTATGCATGTTTTATGTGATACGATTATGTTGAGGTTCTTTGGCATTATTATGAAGACAGGTGGTTCTGTGATAAACTAAGAGCGGGTGAGGCCGATATAGCTCTCCAATGAATTGGGTAATGCGAAGGAGTGAAACTTTAGGGTTTCTCCGAAGAGATTTATGGAATATACTGTGATGGGTATTCCAAACGTAACCAAGAGGGTTACTCCCTACGTAAGAATGTTTTGAATGCCTCAAGTTACCTTAATGTATTTTGATTTCTATGATTTATTCATGATTTGATGAGGTATGTTAAATTTCTTATGTTTTATGTGTAAAGTATGATTTCATTCTTATGTATATGTGTACCCATGTTTCCTTTCCATATTTTTATATCCCTTACTGAGATTTTTATGTTCATCCCAAGTTTTTGAAATGTTTTTCACGGGTCAAGGGAAAGGTACATGATATGATGATAGTGTCAAGGAAGTGTCAAGAAAGAATCCATGTTTTATTTTAAATATGTTTCCATTGATGGGAAAAATTAATACTATCTTTTATGTAACCACTTTGTTTAAATGTGGAATGTAATGCATATTTTATGATCTAATACTCTAAAACTCTAAACCTGAAAATATCCTCAAGGTGTAATCTTGTAAAAACTCAAGATTAAGTAATGTTTAAGGCTGGGGCCCTATAGTTGGTATCAGAGGTCGGTTTAGATAACTTTAGGAGTTAGAATTCTATTAAATGATTATCAAAAAATATTTTTTTTGAAATGATATAGAATTTGAAGATTACCATGTTGCTTTATCTAAGACATGTTTGTTTAGAATGGTTTTCCGCATAAGAAACAGGGAATCAGTGCTAGGAAGGCATATAGAAGGAAATAACCTTCCGAATCAGCATCCTGAGATGGTTGGAATTGGAACTGAACAGTTTGTTGCAGTAATGGTGTAGTTGACTCAAGCGATAAATGGTGGTGGTATCCATGCACGAGATCAGCTAGATCAAACGCAGAGGAACATGTCAGTGGTGTAACATTTCATGAGGCAACATCCCCCATAATTCAGAGGGTCATCTGACCCTGTGCTAGCTGAAGGGTGGATTAAAGCACTGGAGAATATTTTCGATGTCATGGGGTGTTCAGACAATCAAAAGTTTAGTCTTGCTATTTACCATTTGGAGGGTGAAGCAGATCAGTGGTGGTCAATGGTTATAAATATCAGGGAAGATGATGCGATTGATGCTCTCGACTGGGATGAATTCAAAGGTATGTTTCTTGAGAAGTATTTTCCTAAGGCTGTTCGACTTAGGATGGAAAAAAATTCTTGGAATTGAGGCAAGATGAAGACTCAGTGGCAGCCTATGAAGAGAGGTTCACTTGATTGGCATGGTATGCTCCAAATTTTATCTGAGACCTTTATTGTAAAATCAATCATTTTTACTCAGGATTAAAACCAAAATATCGAAGGGCATTAGATTCTCGTGAGTTTAAAAGTTATGAAAAGCTTGTTCGATGTTTTGAGAAGGAGGAAATGGAGTTCTCCGATGATCAAGTGTTCTATAACAACCAACAGAAGAAGAGACTGAGGTGGCAGAAGAAAGAACGAATTCTTCAAAAAAGTCAGATGGTAAGAAAACTAAGTTTCCAGTTTGTGATAAATGTGGTAAAAGGCATACTGGGGAATGTCTTCTGAATTCTGGAAAGTGCTACCGATGTGGTAAGATGGGAAATAAGGCTCATGATTGCACTGAAAAAGATCAAGGTGATGGTAAGTCCAAATTTTATTTACAGTTAGTGAAATGTTTTAAGTGCAATGAGGTGGGTCACTTTGCAAACGAGTGTCCTACAAAGAGCTTGAGTGATGGGAAGCAGTTAGACTACAAGCGGAAAGGGGTGGTGAAATCCTTTGCAACTACTTCATCAGATGTCAGGCCATCAAATGAAGTTGTATCAGGTACTTTGTTTGTTTTTTCAGATTATGCCAGTGTGTTGTTTGATTTGGGGTCTACACATTCTTTCATCTCTAAAACATTTTCTAGTAAAATGGGAATACCATCTCAAGAAATGACCCCTGAACTTGTGGTAAAAACACCTGGGGGAAATTTTGAGGCAAAAAAAAATTATAAGAAACTTCCTATCCGTATCTGTGTAATGAACCTACTTGCAAACCTTATTATTCTACCTCTAGTAGAGTTTGATGTTATCCTAGGTATGGATTGGATCTCTATTTACCATGCTAAGATTGACTGTGGAGCTAAAGAATTTTATTTTCAGAAAGACTTTCAGTTTGTGTACAATAATGAACCCTTACTGTTGATAATTTATCAAGAGGCTGAGATACTTGTAAAAGATGGAAATGAATGTTTCCTTGCACATGTTCTTGAAAACAAGGGAACTATTCAGATTAATGATGTGCTAGTGGTAAATGAGTATCCTGGTGTTTTTCTTGATGAGTTTCCTGGAATAATACTAGATCGGGAAGTTGAATTTACTGTTGACTTAGTTCCTGATGCTAAGCCAATTTCAAAACCCTCTTATCGAATGGCTCAAATTGAACTTTTAGAGTTGAAGGAGAAATTGCAAGATTTATTATAGAAAGGTTTAATTCGACGTAGCACATCACCATGGGGTGCTCCTATTTTATTTGTAAAAAAAAGATGGTTCTATGAGACTTTTCATTGATTATAAAGCCCTTAATAACATCACTGTTAAGAAAAAATATCCTTTTCCTCATATTGATGATTTGTTTGATCAGCTCCAGGGAGCTCAGTTATTTTCAAATATTGACCTGAGATCGGGGTACCATCAGATGAAGGTAAAGGAATAAGATCTTCCGAAGACTGCATTTTGTACAAGATATGGCCATTATGAATTTTTAGTAATTTCTGTTGGGCTAACCAATTCACCTTCTGTATTCATGGACATAATGAATATAATTTTCTATGAGTTCTTGGATAAGTTTTTGGTGGTTTTCATTGATGATATTTTGGTTTTTTCTAAAATTAAAGAGGAGCATGAAAGACATTTAAGGGTTATTTTGGAAACCTTAAAAGAAAACCAATTGTATGGGAAATTTAGCAAGTGTGAGTTTTGGTTGCAGCAAATTTCTTTCCTTGGTCACATTGTTTCTAAAGATGGGATAACTGTTGATCCTGAAAAAACAAAGGTGGTTGAAGAATGGACAAGACCCACAAATATAACAGAGATTCACAGTTTCCTTGGTTTGGCAGGCTATTACGGAAGGGTTGTTAGAAATTTTTTACGGTTATCTAGTCCAATGACGGAGCTAACACAGAAGGGTGTTAAGTTTATCTGGACAAAATAATTTGATGATTGTTTTCAGAAATTGAAAAGAAGATTATTGAATGCTCCAGTTTTGGCACTACCTTCCAAGAATGGGGAGTTTTTAACCTACAGTAATGATTCATTGAAAGGACTTGGTTGTGTCTTAATGAAAAATGATCAGGTAATTGAATATGCTTCACGACAGTTGAAAACTCATGAGTTAAATTATCCTACACATGATTTGGAATTAGTTTCTATTTTTTTCGCTTTACAAATTTGGAGGCATCATTTGTATGGAGTAAAGTGTGAAATATATACCAATCACAAAACATTAAAGTATATATTCACTCAGAAAGAATTAAACATGTGACAGAGGAGATTGCAAGAATTAATCAAGAATTATGATTGTACAATTCATTACTATCCGGGAAAAGCAAATAAAGTGGCTGATTCTTTGAGTCGAAAAAGTCATGCTTCATTAGAAATGTTGCATTTGGAAAGTGATCCTTTTATTAAGGATTTGATGAACTTTGGAATAGAAGTTGTTGGTGTAGGATGTTCTTCTGTTTTGTTTTAGGTATCAGTGAAATCTTCTCTATCAGACTGAATCAAGAAAGCATAGAAGCATGACAGTGAGTTAAAGAAAAAGGTAGAGCTGGTTTAGAAAGGTAAGTTGGCTAAATTCAACACTAATAATGATTGCGTTTTGAGATTTGGGAAGAGATTGTGTGTGCCTTGTGATTCACATTTGAAGGGATAGTTGTTATGTGAAGCTCATAGATCTCCATTTTCATTTCATCCCGGTAGTACTAAGATGTACAGAGATCTGCGGGAGTATTACTGGTGGGATGGAATGAAAAGAGATATTACTGATTTTACTGTGAAGTGTTTGACATGTCAATAGGTTCAAGTAGAGCGGAAGTTACCGAAAGGGATGCTTCAGCCTTTACTAGTGCCAGAGTGGAAATGGGAGAATATATCCATGTACTTCATTGTGGTATTTCCAAAGAGCCCTCGAGGTAATAATGCAATCTGGGTTATTGTTGATCGCTTGACTAAATTTTCACTTTTCCTTGCTATACGAGATACTTTTTCACTAGATAAACTTTCCCATTTGTATCTTAAAGAGATAGTCTGGTTACAAGGAGTTCCCCTCTCCATTGTATCTGACCATGATCCCAGGTTCACTTCTATCTTTTGGAAAGGCCTTCAGAAGTCGTTGGGTAATGAATTAAATTTTAGTACAACCTTTCATCCTCAATCAGATGGGCATTCAGAACGAACAATTCAGACATTGGAGGATATGCTACGTTCTTGCTCTATAGATTATCAGTGATGTTGGGACCAACATCTTTCATTGGTTGAATTTTCATATAATAACAGTTTTCCTTCCAGTATACAGATGGCACCATTTGAGGCGTTATATAGGAAGCGGTGTCGAACTCCAGCTTTTTGGGATAAAGTGGGTGACAGAAAGCTGATGGGACCAGAATAGGTAGAAGAGTTGGCAGAGAAAGTTTAGCTGATATGGAAACACATGAGAACAGCTCAGAAAAGGCAGAAGAGTTATGCGGACAACAAGATGAAGGATTTATCTTTTGAGGTAGGTGATCATGTTTTTCTCAAAGTCTCGCCATGGAAAAGTGTGATGCGATTTGGTAAGAAGGAAAGATGGGTCCAAGGTTCATTGGACCATATGAAATTCTGGAGAGTGTTGGATCAGTTGCTTACTGAGTGGGTTTACCTCCGAGTTTATCTCAGGTACATAATGTTTTTCATGATTCGATGTTGAGAAAGTTCATGCCAGATCCATCTCATGTTTTGAGTCTAGAGGTTGTTCAGATGGAAGAGAACCTATCTTATGAGGAACAACCGGTCTAGATTCTTGGCCATAGGGAGCAAGTGTTACGGAATAAGGTGATTAATCAGGTAATGGTTTTGTGGAAAACCCACATGATGGAAGAGGCAACATGGGAATCTGAAAATGCAATGAGGGATAAGTACCCCCATTTATTCGATAAGTAAAAAAATTGTGGGGACACAATTTTCTAAAGAGGGGAAGGATGTAACATACCAAGTAAGTAATGAATAATAGATATTTTTATCTATGTTTATTAGTGAATTAGATTGTGTTTTAGAGGCTTAAAATGAGAATAAATCCAATCTTAAGCATGGAATACACTAATATTTTTTAAAATATTGTTTTACTGCCTTTTGATGGCAACCCATTTTTAAATCTATCTTCTGACAATTTTATAAGCTACGTTTTTTAAAATAAACTTATTCCTTATGATTGGTACATCAAAATTTACTTTGTGTGAATTTTTGGTATTTTTCTGATAAAGTTCATTTTTTAATGAATAGTGAAAAATGTTGTATTTTATTTCAAAACCTGTTTTTAATCTAATTTATTCATATGATTAGATTATCTTCTGAATTAGTTTTAAAGTGAAATAAGAATATATTTTTACCATTTAATCCAATGGTGGTCATTGGAATCCATTTCACATTGAAATTGGTCTTAAACTGGTGTCAAAAATCCGACACACATGGTTGTCAATAATAAGTAAAATGTGGTTCAATGGTATTAAAATAATTTTTTGGTGAATAGTAACTTTTAAGTTTTTTAATCGCGATTAGAGGTAATTAGTGCAATTTAAGGCGAAAAAGATATTATAATAAAATTAAAATACCTAGAAACATGTCCTACCATTATTGGATGTGTCATGGCCGACCAAGAAAATCCATGGGTCGACTTGGGGACCCCATGGAGCCACTTTGGTTGGAAAATGACATTAATATCTTCTTATTTAATGTTAAAATTAAAATGACACAAACATGAGTAGTTTTTCTAAAACAATTTTTAAATGGGGTTATACATGTCAGATTTTTGACTATAAATATTCCTTAGAAAGCTAAAACGCTTTCCTACATCATGATATTTTTTTTATAATTTTTAGACATTAAATAAATTAAATTATTTATGACATCATGATGATGCAGCGATTACCTCATTAATAAAGGATTTAAATAAATTGAAAAGATAATGTTAAATATATGACCTAAACATGTCCAAAACCTATTGGATGGGTGGATTTAGAACCCTTATCACCTGATCCTCGAATTATATCAATGTGGGACCATTTTAATCCGAAACGCATTTTAAAATAAAGTAACATTTCTTTACTTTCCAAGAGTGCCCCTCCTCTCCTCTTATAAAAGGCCCCCACCTCTACCTCCTTACCCACACTTCCAAAGCCATTGGCTTTTCCAAACCCTGCACATTTTGTCTCTTCATATCCCTCTATTACTCCTTGAAGCCTCAATTTGGGCATAAGTCTTCCCAAGGAAGACTTTGAGCTCAAACCAAAGGGAGTTATCCGATTTTAAGGTAATGTCTTCACTTTTGTTCTTTTGTATTATTTTGCTTCTCCAACCCCCTAAACTCTTTTTATTCATATATTTTGTAACAACACAAGTATCTTACATATACTAGGATTTTGTTATAATAATTATTAGAGGTACACTTACACACACCTACATCTAATGGTTAAAGAACATACTGTTTCCGTGGATGGCGAATATCTGCTTTCCGAAATGATGATTCTTCAACATTCTTTTAAAACCTTCAAAGGTGGTCATTAATATAACAGTATATTTATATATGATATATAATATGTCTATGTTTTCCTTAAACTTATGTATTTTTCATTTTGGGCATACCATTATGGTTTCCATTATGGGTAAACACGATATATTCATTTAAGGAAGTGCAGACTACCACCCCCTCAAAGTGATTTGATTCGTTAATACCATATGTGAGACGTATAAAGGATGGAGTTATGATATTATATATAATATTACACAGGAATTATAATATAACTTTATATCATTATGATTCCATTTCATAAAATACGAAATAGAAATGGAAGCAGCGTTCATGCGTACGTACGACTTACCATCTCCATGAACGTTGCATTTCATTTCTTACCTCTAAATGTTATGTAATATTATAAATGCATGCATGTACTAGATATATATGATATATATGATATCTACATCATGAATACCATTCTAGATATAATGTATACATGAAAAACCTGTAATTATAAAGGGTTTATTTTTGACTCAAGTACCTATGATCGTTAAAACGACCGTTATTAACTTAAATAATTACATAGTGTTCATGACATGGCAATAAGTTATATAAAAGGAATAATGAACTTGAAAAAGGTTCATAAACAAGTATAAATTAACTCAAGTTTATTATTCAGGAGATTAAAGAACGACCGAGTCATGTTGGACCCGAGTTATGGGACTTCGTCTCAATCTCCTTTCATTGAGGCATATTTGGTTTTATACACAACCTTCTTTTATACGGTGTATAAACCCCTTAGACTTTTACGTTTATTGAAATGGAATATTTTTTATACGAATCATTTACTAAATGACAAAAGGGAATGTTTTTGTCGTACGTATGCGGCGACAATGACTTCTCCACCGCCATGACGATTATTTGAGTTTCGGCTTCCTCTACAAGCCATACCTTTTTTTTAAAGAAAAATAAATACCATGTTTTACTTTTAATTTATTTTGGTATTGAAAATGGTTTTCAGAATGTTTTTATATCAATGTGTTGTATTGATATCTTTTAATTTAAAGTTGTAAATTTTATGTTTCCTTTATGCATGTTTTATGAGATACGATTATGTTGAGGTTCATGAGCATTATTATAAAGATGGGTGGTTCCATGATAAACTAAGGGCGAGTGAGCCTGATATAGCTCTCCAATGCATTGGGTAATGCGAAGGAGTGAAATGTTGGGGTTTCTCTGAAGATATTTAGGGAATATACTGTGATGGGTTTTCCAAACGTTACTAAAAGGGTTACTCCCTACGTAATAATGTTATGAATGCCTCAAGTTACCTTTATGTCTTATGATTTCTATGATTTATTCATGATTTGATGAGGTATGTTAAAGTGATTATGTTTTATGGGTAAAGTATGATTTCATTCTTATGTATATATGTACCCATGTTTCCTTTCCATATTTTTATATCCCATACTAAGCTTTTTATGCTCATCCCAAGTTTTTGAAATGTTTTTCACAGGTCAAGGGAAAGGTACATGATATGATGATAGTGTCAAGGAAGTATCAAGAAAGAATCTATGCTTTATTTTAAATATGTTTCCATTGATTGGAAAAATGAATACAATATTTTATGTAACCACTTTGTTTAAATGTGGAATGTAATGCATGTTTTATGATCTAATTCTCTAAAACTCTAAACCTGAAAAGATCCTCAAGGTGTAATCTTGTAATAACTCACGATTAAGTAATGTTTAAGGCTTTGGCCTTATAATGGAACTAATAGAAATAATGTAATTTAATATTTAGAAAAAGTATTTGGAAATCAAAGGGTTCAATCGACTAGTTATGCATCTATGGGTAGTACCAGGACACTTTGTAAAGAAAGAAAATGAGACTCTTTGAATTTAAATAGACTGTTATAAGATCAACATAGTTATAATAATGAACTTATAACCTATTTCATGAAATGATGATTTATTTCATCAATTGAGGGTTTACCAATGGTTATATAAGATTAATTTATGTTTAAGGTTTCACTAATATCATGTTTAGAAGAAATATATTCCAAATATAACATTCAAGTGAAGTTATCATCATTATAAATATTTGTTTATTCCATATGGATTAGGAGTGAACTAGCCATATTTATGGTCTTGATAAATAAGATATTATTTTACTTATTTGGGGAGAGTTTTTTTGGTATTCATTGTTGATATTAAATTTTGTTATAGAACTAAGGGAAATCATAAGAATCAATTGCTCACCAAATTTGGAATCTTGTGAGAACATTGCCTTTAGACTATTATATTAAAGTATGATTTCTGGATACATGAGCTACATTTCATTAGCCATGTAATTTCTAAGTGATGAGTTTCTAGAAACCCTAATAATATAGAAGTTTTTATCTATTGTATCCAACCTATAAAATATTTCAGATATATTTTTTTCACATATTAGTATGATATTGCCAATGCTTTATTTGAAAGATAAATTATTTTCCTATCATGATAACTTATTTTAAATTTTTATATGAAATAATTAAATTAAATTCTTATGAAATTCAAGCATTGTAATTATTTAGTAAATAGGAAATAAAAAAATGATACTAAAAATATTAAAAGTGAAGTAAATTGAATTAATTGTTGTATTAAATTAATTTTTTGGATAAATTTATTATTTTATAGATGTTGTTAACTTAATATATTCTAATTCAGTTATTTAATTGATATTTTGAAATTCAAATTAAATGAATAATTTCAAAATTCACATTAATGTTACTTTATAACAGATGATATTTTATTATAATAATTAAATTTGATAAAAAAAATATTGTATGCCAAGTTTTTTTGAAATTTTAAGAAATATAAAATATGTTCTATTCATGGACCAATTGTTCTCTTAGAATTAATATATTGACCCCTAAATTCTATAAACCTTATTCGCACAAACATGGTTACAGTTGTTTTTGTAAGTTACATGAACTTGTGTTAAAATTAATTTCTAACACATATATGATTTATAATTTATATATAACATATCATGATTACAATTAGTTCATCTAAATTATTTAAAACCTCTATCATTATTATATGTTTAATCTATAAATTACCTAAGATAGAAAACTAGTTATCGTACTGAATAAACCAAAATGGTAATGATAATTTAACATAAAATTAAAGGAAAAAATGATTAAAAACGGGTTTCATTATGTGGTGGAGATTTTATTCAACCATATCATCCCTATAAACAACAATTTACCCATTTTTTGGCAACTTAATGTAATATTTACCTCAAAATATTGAGTAGTTTTGGGTATTTACAAAATCACCCCTCCTCCTCAACTATAAAAGGGCACTCAATCCCCTCACTTCCTCACACCGTCAAAAAAATTGGGATAAAAAAATACCTTAACAAATCACATCCAAACTACCATACCCTGATCCAAGAATCCTTATTTTGGGTTTAAATATATCCTTTGAATGATTTTGTGAAAACTTATAGAGGATATCTGAATGAGAGGTAACATTGTTGAACAAGCATCTTTATTTTAATTCTTTATCCTCCTTAATAAATTGTTATTAAACAATTAGTATATAATAGAATCAGTATATAACATATATCCTGATGTTTTCATAATATGTGAATTGCCTAAAAACATATACATGTCCATCAATTGGGTTACGAAATTATCATTCGTGTGTACGGCATACTACAACCTCACGAACCGATGTCGTTTGTTTTTCCATTTCCTCCTCTCAAGATTGGGAATGAGTATGGATAATATATATATATATAGATGGTATTTATAAAATATTAATACCTCATGAGTCATTATATGGTATATATTTATTTTTTTACATTCCATTCCATATGAGATAATACAACATCTCTCATGTGTATGGCGAAGTACCGCCTCGCAATGCGATGTGATTCGTCTTCAGTAACACTTCACGTAAAAGATGATAATGATTATGTTAATGATTCTATTTGATAAAAAAATTATAATTATTATATTAATGTAATATTTATAATTCTAGAAAGATAATTTATATCATTTTCTTTCTTACCTTTTCACTAAATTAATAATGACCACATCGTTCGTGTAACTGTGGACTACCACACTCACAATGTGATGAGACTTTGTTTTCACCACCAAAACACATGGATAATATATATAATTATACAATATGGTATATATTATATAATTAAAATTATGTATATATTACATATTACTTGCCTTAATTCCATAATATCATGGGAAAAATGAGACGTTACTCATGCATATGTACGGTTTGTTATCTCCATGATTGTAACATACTTCATTTTTCATAACCATCATTCATAATTGGTTTTAACAGAATAATTTATATACAAATATTATAATTATGTAATTATTACTAATATAGTAATGGTAGGACTATATAATATACACATTAATTATAACTTTCATGAAAACTAATGCATGAGAAAATATGGAAACTAACACCTGAAACGATGGAAACAATGAATGATTATTATGGAACGTGAGATAATATATTTTAAAATGGTCATATATGATATTATAAATATTAATATGGTTCTATTATAAGTTAATAATATGTCTAAATCCACTATATATGAGGTTAGTGAATGTTCCATCAAAATGAAGCATGAGACAAGGGATTTCATCTCACGTAACATTACCTTGATAATTATTCATTGTTATGAAACAATTTAATTTTATGTGGTATATATTCTACACCTTTGACATGTAATATCCTGAATAACTCACCCTTCATTTTATTTTATTTTTCATTTTGAATTATTTCATCCCAGGGTAATTGACGTGAAAATTAGCAAATGGTAACAGTTATTGTGCAATCTCATTTTTTTGTGATTGTTATCATTCTCTTGAAAAAATAAATTTCTTATAATCATTTTAAATTTGAAATTAAATTTCTCTAATATATCAATATTCTTGTTAGTCTGATTTATTATTTCTTAAACAATATCATATTTTTACATACATTGTTTACTTTGAATATTAGTTGATAAATTGGGGAAATATTTATAAATATGTATCCTTTACTTAAAAAAGATATTTGAAAATGAGAATTTTTTATGAATTAAATATATTACTAAATATATAAGGAACTATTTAGAAATATAATAAATTTGAGGGGGAATGTTTAATGAATACCCCTGGATTCATTGGTAGTCTCATGAGATGAATTGGTTAGAAAAATTAGATGGGTTTTTACCCAGTATGATTTGAGATTACTTGAGGAAATATCTTTATGGTAAATGTATAATCTTCATAGGAAACATGATACATTTTAATTTAGAATTTCCTTCATTTAGTATTTAGTTACTGTTATCCAAGATATTTTCTTTATGACATTATAGATTCATGAATTTCATTCTCATCTTATTGATTAAATAAAATGTATTATCAATTGTTTATCTTATCATACTGATTATGCCTTATCTTATCATGATAGTGGTGATATTTAAATGGAAAGAGTCCTTAGTTATTTACCATTCCATGTAAATTATTCATTATTGATTCATTATATCTTCCAATTTACATTACCCTTACTGATAATTTTATCTCACCCTTATTTTTTTCCTTCCCTAGGGATATGAAAAGGATATATTTGAATGAGTTTTTGAGGATGTAGGTTATATGTTTTTGTTATGTACTATGTTTAATTTTATTTTCCAAATTTTAAATGGGCTTCATGTATATATAAAATTCCAAAACTACTAAACTATTCTATCCTTTAGGATTTGATTCCTAGTATCTTATTATATATTAATAAAGTAAGATATTGAGTCTAGGATACTGAGGTCGGGTTTAGTATATTTGGTATCCACGGTTGGTTTAGTAAAAACCTTGGGAGACAAATTAATGTAAAAATAAATTAAGGAACATAACCCTATAATATAATTGGAGGATAATTATATAAAAACAAACTAAATTTTTTGTAATGTATATATTATTTGGTTTTCCATTGAAATAAATCCTTGACCAGATACTACAACTGCATGTGTTTTTGAAACAGAGGTTACTAGGGGTAATAACTCTGAAAAGGTCAAATTTTTCTAGACTCGATAGTCACCTAGTGAACAATAATGGTCTATATTGTGCACCTTGTATGACACTCCAGGGTGACATGCTTAGGAAAATTCAAATTTTCTTTACAAACCATTATGAATGATTTGAAAATATGATATACCAAAAGAAACCATGTTTATGATTATGAGATTAACATTTCATAAATTTTATTTTATGTTAAGTGTTACATCATATTTGGAATTATACATTATGATTTAAAGTTCATAATTTTATAACATATATCAATATACGTCATTTTTTAGAAATGATTCCTAGTAATAAGAAGGTTTTAAAAACTTATGAACAATGTATGTATTCCCCTAATACGAAAATCATTAATAGTGGTATTATAACTAAGAAAATTATTGTTTTATTGGGAATATTAACTGGGTTATCAAAAATAAACTTTCTCAGATAGAAGAAATAATATAATAGTGAGATTATCTTATATTTGATTGATTTATGTGATGGAGGCCCCCATAATTTAGTGGGACTACTGATCCAATGAAACCTAATGAATTTATTATGTCTCTTAAGAAGAAATTTATGGTATTACTATGTAGTTAAAAGGATAATATTATACCTTTATTGTATTATCTCAAAGTTGATTATAATCAATAGTGGTCTTTCATCCAGAATACTAGGTAATAAGATGAAATAGAACTCATGGAATGGAAATATTTTAAATAAATATTCTTTA
Organism: Viscum album; assembly: GCA_963277665.1. Lineage (NCBI taxonomy): Eukaryota > Viridiplantae > Streptophyta > Magnoliopsida > Santalales > Viscaceae > Viscum > Viscum album. The sequence continues at coordinate 711,058,250 of OY728163.1, read as the reverse complement.
AAAAATATGTCCCTCATGAGAAAAAAACCTAGATGAAGATAAATTTTGTTGACTTAAATATAAAAAATAAGAAAGTTTTGTGGAGTTTGAGGATATCATTATGAGGATACCAATGTATGCTAATGATTTCATAAGAATCATAGAGTGAAATATTAACCATTTATTTAATGGGATTAATACAAATAACCTAAGTAGAAGGGTATCTCAAATATTTTATTCATATGACGAATTGGTGTTACGTGCTATCAAGATAGAGAATGAATTATCATATTTGTATTTATTTAAGGGAAATGGAAAAAAGTGGACAACATATAAAAAAATGACAAAGGGAATAAGGTATATAGGGATTTTTCAACATGTGATAACTATAGAAAGAATCACCCTTCTAAATTAGTGAAGGCATTGGAATTTTAGTATAAGAATAAAAAAACAATAGGTTCACTAGGAAAAATAATAAAAAGGGAAGAAATAAAACAGTACTATTCAATGTTTATACTATAAGTAGATGGGTCACTATGAAAATAAATTCACTAAACAACAAGGGAATGTACCTTATAAAAATCTATGGGATCAAGCTAAATATTATTATGTTGATATAATTTAAGTGTAATGATTAATGTGCTCATATAATGGGATCCAAGAAAAATTTTATAAAATAATTTTATTTATGGTATTGTCTACCTACGAATTATGAAATATATAAGAATTTTACTATATTACTATTTCATCAACTATTAGAGATAATATGTTGATCAGTTCTAGTGACCAAGAAAAATAATTTGCTGGGAATTCGAATATATTGGAAGGCACGTTATTTATGGAAATATTACCCTTAATATGTTTCTGATGTTGAGATATTAATGTTGGGATAAATAGGTAATTCACGTGGATAAACTAAATTGGATAGTACTGACTACCTTATAACTAATTAACAATTTTTTTAAGAAGTGTTTTATACTATGATTTATGGATTTAATGATATTTTTGTATCTAAGGAATTTATCGAATAATCCATGTTTTATTTATTGAATAAGAAAGCATACATGTTTTCAATATGGTTTTATTGTAATTCATGCCATTACCATGTTTCAAGATAAAACATGATGAATGTATTAACATGTTTGGTTTCTGATGATTAAGAGTCAAAAAAAAATTTCTGGGGAATATAATTTTGATTTAGTGACCTTAAATATTTTTTCAGACATGTTTTGGATGAAAATTTAGGTTTAATATTTATATAATGGATTAAGTTGAAATTATAAGGTTATTGGATACATATTTCTAACAATTTTGGTTATAATAAAGTAAATAGGAATATATTGTTACTCTTTTATAGAATATATGATATATTAAAATATAATTTTTCACTAAAGGCTAAAAATTCATTTTTGGATATTCATTTCAAAGAGTAATGGATGAGTTTGTAGTTTTTCAAGGCACACCCAAAGGATGATATTTTCATTATGTAATGGGATGAAATCCAATAAATATACCTTCCTATGAAACTTTATAAACTTTAGGAAAATTGATATTGAAATAAAATTTTATCCTATTTAAATAATTTTTTATGATATCAATGGCCATTTTCACAACTATTTTATTTATGGTTTTTTCCTCATTAACCTTCTCTGGATCACCCAAATTTTTTTGATTAATGACCTTTTTCACTACCTATTAATCCTTAAGGATTAGTATTTTATTCCATGTCCATTTTTACATTTCCAAAATATGTTATCCTACTTGGAAACCGAGTTTGGTGATTACTCTAGATGACCTTTTTACATCCAAATTACTACTTATTAAGGTGATGTTATATTATCCTTGTTACAATGTGGGTTTTTCAAAAATGGAATTTTCAAATATCAACCAACTGATTAAAAATATCAAGATTGAATTATGAGGAAAAAAATTTTATTGTGGGGATAATGTAACAACTCAAGGCATTATAATATATTTCTTTACAAATAAATTTAATTTCATCATTATCTTGTGATGCATGAAACACCAGGTTTAAACAAAACAATGTTTTGTCACGCTTTTCAAAAGCAATTTAATATGAAATTTTAACACTATTAGAAACATTATTTGAAAAATAAACTTCATTTTTTAAATAATTATATAAAAATTATCATTGACTGATTCTTTGGTATTTGTATGAAAAAAATCATTTTTTGATGATTAGTGAAAAATGCTGAATTTTAATACAAATCGAACTTCTTGTTAAAATTATTTACAGTGTTAATTGTATTATAAATAAGTTTTGAAGAAAAATTATTTAAATTTAATATAAATTAATCAACTTTAGTTCATTTAAATTAATATCATATTGAATTTTAATATAAAAACATTGTACAATTTTGAATATTTTCCCTTTCAGAACCCTATTTCTCATCACGTCTACAGGATTCATTTCAAATTAATTTTTTACCCACTTATGTGAATTGAACTATGAAAATGGATTCTATATTTAGAATAAAAATAATTTAAAATTTATAATATGTTTAACTTAATATTTTACCAAACCAAATACTAAAAAAAGAAAAAATTATTACTACACTTAAGGTAAAATGGTTTTACCATGGGTTAAACAAATAATAATAGGGTTAAATGTCCAAAATATTTTTCCAAAACCCATTTTATGGACATATATCTACCATTATAAAATTACAATATATTTTTATGAGTATTTAGTATGTTTCTTCATGAAAGTGACTGATATAATGAGTTATGTAAATAATAAGTCAAAAATGAACCTTTCTTACTTTAAATTTATATAATAAATTCATATTGGAGAATAAAAATTAATTTTAATTATAAATAATATTTTTTAATATCAATTAGTTTTTTATAATGATAATTTTTTTAATTTTTTTAGAAGAAATAATTACTTTATTTAAAAAAAACACTAACATAGTAACTATTTAGTTAATAATTTAATAATGAAATGATACTAAAAATATTATAAGTTAAGTAAATTTAATGAATTATTTTCTTACATTAATGTTTTATATTAATATATCATTTTAAATATATTTTAAACCAATAAATTTTAATTCCATAATTTTCATGATATTTTTAAATTCAAATTAAATGAATAATGTAAAAATTGACATCATTGTTATTTTATAGTAAATAATATTTGATTAAATGATTTAAAATTAATAAAAATCATGTTTTCTTCCAAATTATTTTTAAATTTTAGTAAATATATACAAATATCAAATATGTTTCCTATTTTTTCATATTTTGAATATATTGACCCCAAAATTTTAAAAACATTGTTAGTAGAGTTATGGTTAAAGATGTTTTTTTTACGTTATATGTGCTTGTGTTAGTATTAATTTCCAACACACGTTGTGTTTATATTTATTAAATTACACATAATATTTATAAAAATATGGACAAAATTATATAATAAGTCTCATTTTATTTTAGTTTTAGTGTATAAATTATACAGGTTAGAAAACTATTTACCTTAGTGAAAAGATAAAATGGTAAAAATAAGGAAACGTAGATGATAAGGATCAAATATATTAAAACATGTGTTTATTTGTTTTTTGGAGGATTTTATATAAAATAAAATCACTAAAATCTTTTAATTATAAATTTTTTATCCACTTTAGGTTTGCTTTACCTCCCAATAATGAATACTTTTGAGTATTTACAAATACGCCACAACTCATTAACTATAAAAGGGAACTCAATACCCTCAGTTATTCAAAAATTCAAACAAATATTTTTCTTTCAATATCTAACAAAATAACATAACAACTTCCCTCAACTCATCCTTGAAGGATTATTTTTTTATAAAGATAAACATTCAATTCCTTAGTGAAAACAAAAGTAGGATGCCTAAGGGAGAGGTAATGAACTTAGACAAGCGTCTTTAATTTAAGTTTGTATCCATATCCTTAAATTTTTATTAAATAAATGATGATATCATAATCTATGTATATTACTTATAATATTTATATTTTATAAAAATTTATTGACCTAAAATAATCTACAGTTCCATGAAATTGGTTAGAAGATAATCATTCGTATGTACGACGGACTACTACCTCGGGAACCAATGTTCATTTTTCCATTTACACCCTCATGGTTGGGTATGCTGATGGATATAATGTATTTATATAAATATAAGTATATTATATTTATAGAATATTTATTCCTAGACATTCATTTTATCATATTTATATTTTTTAACTTCCATTTCTTAGGAGATATGATACATCAATCTTATGTACGATGGCCTACCACCTCACAAAACAATGTGATTCAAATTTCAGTAACACATCACATGTAAGGTGATGAGGATTATTCTGATGATTATATGTGATAAAAATTTCATAACTATGATATTAATTACATATTTATCAATCATTATAGATAATACATATCATTTTCTTTCTTACATTTTCACTCAATTAAAGAAGATAACATCATTCGTGTATGTGTGGACTACCACCTTTACAAAGTGATGTGACTCTATTTTAACCACCACACAACATGGATAATATATATAAATATGTATATAATATGGCATATGTAATATTATTATAAATTTTTTAAGATTATATATAACTGAAATTATTTCCATAATGATCGCTGGAAAATGGAAATTTTACTCATGTGTATATAATGTCTACCATCTCTATGATTGTAACATAGTGCATTTTTCATAATCATAATTCATGATTGGTTTTAAAAGTATTATTGATGTAATAATATGAAATTATTTAATGATTATTATTACTTTTATAACATAACTATATAATATACACATTAATTGGAACTTTCATGACATAACATAAATGATAAAACAAGGAAATTAACACCTAAAACAATAAAAACAATGAATGATTATTAACACATGTGTTTTAATATATTATAAAAGGATAATATATGATTTTATAAAAATTAATTAGGATATTTTATAAGTTAATAACATTTTTAAATCCACTATAATTGAGTTTAAATTATGTTCAATTAAAAGGAAGTGGGAGGTGATGGATTTCATCTCAATTTACATTCCTTTGAGGCTTAATTTTTTTTGAACAAATTTACATTTACATGGTATATAAACTACCCCTTTGATATATAATTTCATTAATAATTAATTAATCATGTTATTTTATGTTTCAATTTTAATTGAATAATCCAAGGGGTTTTGATGTGAAAATTACCAAATTGTAAGAGTTATTGTGAAATCTAACATTTTTATTGATTGTTCACATTCACCTAAAACAAATACTTTATCATAATCATTTTTCATTGGAAATTAAATTTATCTTAAATATCAATATTCTTGTTTAGTGCATATTATCATTTCCTAAACATTATAAAATTTTTACTTATGGTGTTTACATCGATAGTTATTATATTAACTAAGGAAATATTGATAAATCTATATCCTTTAATCAATATAGATATTGTATAAGTTACATTTTTTATGAATTAAATCCATTAATCAATATATAAGGAATGTTTGGACATGAAATACAGAGGTTGGGGATAGTTAATTAAATCTCTTAGATATATCGGTTGTCTCATGAGAAGAATCAGGTGGCCAAATCAGATGGGGTTTTACCTAGTATGTTTTAAACTTTCTTGAGGTTTGATAGTGATGGTAATGGTATCATGTTCATGAGAAACAATAAATGTGATAATTATGAATTTCTTTCATTTTGGATTGATTGGTTATTATCAATGATATTTTCACTATGATTTTATTTATGGATGTATTCCATTCTCACATTAATGATTAAATGGCATGTGTTATTAGTTATTTTACTTACCAAATTTTTACGTCCATATCTTATCATGATATTATTATTATATAAATGACATGTGTTCTCAGTTATTTGCCTTTCCAAGTTGATTGTACATTATTGGTTCAGAATATAATCCATTTTACTTATCCCTTATGCTGTATTTGAGCTCACCCTTATTTTGTTTCATTTCGCTTGGATATGAAGAAGATATCATTCAATGAGTTTTCAAGGTTGAAGTTTATTTTATATTGTTATGTACTATGTTTTATTTTATTTTCACAATATTAAATGGGTATTAGGTATTTATCTACTTTTCTAAAACTACTAAATATTCAGTCATTTGGGATATGATTCATAGTAGATTAAGAAAATGTAATAATGTAAGGCATTGACATTATGATACTAGGGTCAGGGTCATTATAGGATGTATGGTATATTGTGATGTATCATGATCTAATTTTTTATGTTTTCTCATCTAGGGTGGAAATGTTTTAGCTTATGTAACATGATATTTATAGGTTCATGGTAATACTTTTATATCACATTATGTCGAAATGGATAATGTGGATTATTCTTTAAAAATATATATTTATTTTATTTTTTATAATAAATTCATAGTGTTCACTAATCATAAAAGTGTGGAACAAAATTTCTCTCAAATATATGTAAATTTAGGATAATAAAGACTTGATGTAATACCATTAGATAGTTTACATTTACTAGATGTATACAACCAAAAAAGGAAATTATGTGTCTATTGAATTGAATAGATTATTTTATCTCCCATTCATAAAATAGATTTATATCACTGGATACTAATTTCATTTATGGTCGATATTAACACTGATTTTAATGATTGAGTTATTGTTCATAGATTCTTTCCCGTTTCTTTTTTTCTTGGTCTAGTTGATCTTGTTAAAGATTCTGATACATCAAATCCATAATGTATAACAATGTAGTCAATCCTCAATAGTGGTGATACTATTCAGGGTTTAATTCTAGATGGGAGATCATAGATTCATTTTATAGGAATGAAATTGGTTCCTTAAAATTATTAGGGAAAACATTTTTTTGTACCTCTACTTGAGATGGGTTGTTCATCCTATCATTCAGTAGATGCCTAAGATTATTAGGGAATTTTTTTTTATGAGATGGAATGTGGAGTAATGTTATGGAGTTTCTCTAATGATTCACCACATGTCATTAGGTAAAGTTATAGTACCAAAAACCATATATTATGTTGTAATCAATACCCATACCCATTTGAAAAATAAGGAATATATTTGTTGATTATTTCAATGGTCTGCCAATAATAGTTTTTAAACATGATGATATAAAATTTATTATTGATTGGATCAGAATCTCCGCTCATTTAATCCCTATTCATAAATCCAATGTAGTTGGAGACTTTCAAAAAACAAATATATATGATGTTTTAAATATTCATGGCATTATAGTTTCAATTTTTTCACCAAGGATGCATCTCTACATCTTGATTTTTAAAATCCTAAAAGAAATCCTTTAAAAAACAATTTTCCATAACCACATCATATCATCCTCAAATAGTTGATTATTCCATATGGAATACCCAAACATTAGAATACATGATTAAAATTCTAGTTATGGATTTTTGTGGCTTAATGGATGATCATATATTTGTAGTGGAGTTCTCATGCAATTAACGTTTCCTAAAAATGAATCATATGGCTCCTTTTAATTAATTTTATAGTTTTATATTTCATTTTCCACTATTTTGGGAGGAAGTGGGTGAAACTTCACTTATCCTACCAATCCAAGTGCATGAAATATTGATGATGATTCGGATTATCAAGAAAAGGAATGAGGAAATTTAGAGTTTTTAGAAGTCCTATGAAGATCATATTCTTCTGTCATTATCATTTGATGTGGGTGTTCATGTTTTTTAGAACCTCTAGATAGCTAGGACATTTTCATTTTAGTAATCAATAAAAAATACCTCCTTTATTTGTTGTCCCATTTAAAATAGTTGAATGGATTGGTGATGTGGCTAAAAAGATGGATTTACCTCTGTGATTTAATTATGTTCGCATTTTTATTTGAGTAACTCAATTAATGAACTACCATACTAATTTGGGATATGTGATTTAATTATAACACATTGATATTTATCTTGATGTTACTTTAATTCTTGTGTCAATAAGGATTTTGGATAGAATATAGAATCTCCTTTATAGGAAATGAATCAGTTTTTTATGAGTTTTATGGATTCATGGTAAGATTTAGTATGTGATTTGGGAACTTGAAAATATGATTTTTGAATAGTGAGCTATAATCATCCAATTAAACATAAGTCCCACAATTTCGGATGATGTAAATTCCAATGGTGGGGGGGGATGTAACAAATATGGTTTCAGGTAAATTACACTTTTTTATGTATATTTAGCTTATATAATACATGGGTTGAGTTTTTGGGAATTTATTTTTGGGTTTCAATAGTTTCATAAATGTTATATGAGAAAATGGTTTGTTCATTATTAGTAGAAATTATTCACTATCACTAGAAAATTGTGTAGTATAAGAGTTATGGGATAGTAGCAACACACGGTTAGAGAAATATTTTTCTTTTCATTTAGTACAACCACATAAGACCTATAATTAATGAATAGTGGAATCACACATTTTTTACATGATTTTTGAAATAGTGTAGCACAACCATGGAACTCTTTATATTAGAGAAAATATCATGCACAAGATTTATTAAACCATATGGAATAACAATTCCACATGAAATTAATGCTTTGAAATTGAATATTAAAATTAATCTTATACCAAAAAAATTATTTTTATTTTAATATATTATGCTCTCAAACTAATATTCTTAAATAGACTCCCTCAGTGATTTCCTTTGATTCAAAAGGACTTTACAGGGATGTCGACCGGGGTAGGCTTAGTGGTACCGTGTAAGGCGGCCACTCCCTGGCAACGGAACTGGCGCAGGTTCGAGTCTCGCCACTCTCGAATTTAGCTGGGGACGAGCGGCGCGCAGGTGGTGAATGGGGCCCAGAATAAGCGTGGCGTGGCAATCACCAATACCTCGTTACCCACAACTCGTTTTGCCGACCGGGGTTGGCTTAGTGGTACAGCGTAAGGCGGCCACTCCCTGGCAACGGAACTGGCACAGGTTCGAGTCTCGCCACTCTCGAATTTAGCTGGGGACGAGCGGCGCGCAGGTGGTGAATGGGGCCCAGAATAAGCGTGGCGTGGCAATCACCAATACCTCGTTACCCACAAATCGTTTAGGATGCGCCCGTAAAGGGCTCCGAGATAGGGTTTCTCTCCCCGTCGCAGCCTTCATCTTCCCTGTGGTGGATCGGCTGGGCTACTCTCCTCGCTGCTTCTGGTTGGCGCGATTGTGGCATGCAGTCTCTCCTACAGCGGCTTCGTGGACTCGATTTTGGAGTCTCATCATTTTCCGGACCACATGGCGGCATGGTGAGGGTTCAAGGTCCTGATTTCCATGCTGCGGAGAAGGTTGCTACTTCGTGTCTGACTCGGCTAGGGGTGTGCTGGGTGGATCTGGTTGCTGGGTGAGGTCCGAAGTCGGCGACGGGATTTCTTCTTCCTCCTTGCAGGTTCGGATCCGGTGGTGTCAGCGGTAAGGGGTTTTTGCTTTTTTTACTTTTTTCCTCGATGGTCTTTTGGATTTGCGCGATTCGGACTCCGGCGAGGCTCCTCATCCCTCTGGCGTCTGTGGCTGGTTGGGGATGGGATGGGGGTGGTGTCCCAGCTTCGATTCCGGCAACCGATGATGGTCTCATGGTGAATGGGTTCTTGATGCGGGTGTATTGGTCTGCAACCGTGATTTTGGATGTTCCAGGTTTTGAGCAAGTGGTGAAGTTTATGGTTTTGGTTCGGATTTGCTTTTTGCGAGGTCTTCTGGCATTTGGGAGCCTTTTGGATTTTAATTTTCTTGATGTTCGTGGAGGCTGTGAAGGGTCGAAGGTGAGAATCGGTTTTTGGTTCTTGAACCTCTTGAATGCTGGGTTGTTCTATGGGTACCTGCAAATGCTGAGGTGCTGTGAGGTATGGGGGTTTTCAAAGTTTTGAAATGGGGGAGCTGCTGGTTGGTTGAATGTGTTGAAGCAACAGAATGATATTTAGGTTTTGTGCGCCATGGTCTGCGGCTCGTGGCTCCGAAAGCTCTCGGCTTGCGGCCCTGAATTTTGAATCTGGTTTTACCGACAGCATGTCTTTGTAATACTGTAGTGTTTTTGTGGTGTTTTGAATCAGTTATCTTGATTTGTAAAAGGACGTTACAGGGAATCAATGTGTATTGGATCTCTAAAATCAATTATAAGTCTCTATGTTATCTCTTTATCTTTATGCCATCCATAATCAATCACTCCTAACATTATATACAATTCTTTATGGATATAAAAAAAATATAATTTTTTGATGGGATTTTTATTTAATTAATTTAATGAAAGTGGGTTTAAAGAATGATCATGATATTTTCTTATGTTGTTCTTCATTGTTATCAACTATTGAGAAGTAGATTTATTCTCCCCTATTTTAAAAATTTTATAAGTTGTTATATTGATTTTTAATTGCCTATCTCTCCTTATATTGGAATTTTTTATTTGTTTTAGCAACTAAATTCATTTTTTATAACGATTCAAAAAAGGTTCTTGATAAATTGGTTAAAGTAAAATGGTTTCTGGAAAATTATTAAAAACATGTCCTTTGTGGTTTGTGTGTATTCAAGTGTATGAGGTATCATGGTAAAATTTGAAAACCATCAATAATGAAATATTGGATGTTTCTAGGTTGGAAATTCCACCATCAATATGGGCCACCAAGTGATGAATTAATGATTGGATGGATCACCACTCATGAGTATAGGGAAATCTATGGTATAAACCATGGTGTGTTTGAGTGAGTGTGTACAAGGGATTGTTATTCAATGTGGTAATAATTTTTTATTAAAATTTATTAATGTTTTTAATACATGGAACATATCTAGGGATTCTAATTAAATTGAATATTCTCTTCTATTATATTTTATAAAATATGCTAACATGTTTTGGTCCTAGTGGAATGTGTTTGGAAGACTTTGGTGATTACCTACTTTATTTTATACTCACCCAAAGCTTATGAAAATTCATGAATTTCCATATATTTTATATTGTGATATTGGTAAGGGAATGGTGCTATATTTCTCTTGTAGTGAATCATGATGCATCATCAATAGTTTTGTGTTTAGATAATGGAATTATTTGTTAGATACTTTTGAGTGATGTCGTGTCAGTGTAATGGAATTGGATTTCTCTTCTACAGTTTTTTTTAATTCATAATATATTCTAATTAATTATTTTTCTCATCCATGAATGTGTATATTATGGAATATATTATAGACACAGTTTGAGACACTAATGAGATTAATTTACAACACTCTACACAGGAACCCTGGTTTTCATGCATACCTCATGTATTATTGATTCGTTTGATTATATGGTACTCATTAGATCAAGCTATGATCGGTAAATTGAAAAAAGAAAAGGGGTAAAGGTGAGGGTTGAGTAATTTAGTGTGTCCTATTGTATTTTTTTCATTTTTTAGTTTTATATATGATGGTCCTATTGGGTCATCTTTTAGGACATATGATTGTATAACCTCATGATTCATTAGTTATACGATCGGGGTAATTTAACTTTTACCAGTTAACTTTGGTTTTAATTAAACACATTTTTACTTGGATTGCATTTTTTGGATGAGATTTGGTTATTTACATGTTATTGGTGGTTTTGATATAAAAATTATAGTCTCCTCAATTCTTCTCAGGAACTATCACTATAAGGCCACAGCCTTAAACATTACTTAATCTTGAGTTATTACAAGGTTACACCTTGAGGATCTTTTCAGGTTTAGAGTTTTAGACAATTAGATCATAAAACATGCATTACATTACACATTTAAACCAAGTGGTTACATAAAAGATAGTATTCATTTTTCCCATCAATGGAAACATATTTAAAATAAAACATGGATTCTTTCTTAACACTTCCTTGACACTATCATCATATCATGTACCATTCCCATGACCTATGAAAAACATTTCAAAAACTTCGGATGAGCATAAAAAGCTCAGTAAGGGATATAAAAATATGGAAAGGAAACATGGGTACATATATACATAAGAATGATATCATACATTAACCATAAAACATAATCACTTTAACATACCTCATCAAATCATGAATAAATCATTGAAATCATCAGACATAAAGGTAACTTGAGGCATTCATAACATTCTTACGTAGGGAGTAACCCTCTTGGTTATGTTTGGAATACCCATCACAGTATATTCCCTAAATCTCTTCATAGAAACCTTAACATTTCACTCCTTCCCATTATCCAATGCATTTGAGAGCTATATCATGCTCACCCTCCCTTAGTTTATCATGGAACCACCCGTCTTCATAATAGTTCCCAAGAACCTCAACATAATCACATCACATAAAACATGCATAAAGGAAACATAACATTTCCACCATTCAATCACAAGATATCAATACAACACATTGGTAGAAAATCATTATGAAAACAATTTTCAATACCAAAATAAAAAAAAGCAAAACATTATATTTATTTTTCTTTTAAAAAAGGTATGTCTTGTAGAGGAAGCCGAAACTCAAATAATGGTCACAGCGGTAGAGAAGTCATTGTCACCTCATACGTACGACAAAATCATTCCTTTTTTTCGTTTATTAAATTCTTTGTATAAAAAATATTCCTTTTCAATAAATGTAAATATCAAAGGGGTTTCTACACCGTATAAAAGAAGGTTGTGTATAAAACGAAATATGCCTCAACGAGAGGAGATTGAGACGAAGTCCCATACCTCGGGTCCGACTTGACTCGGTCATTCTTTAATCTCCTGAATAATAAACATGAGTCAATTTCTAATTGTTTAAGAAACTTTTTCAAGTTTCTTATTCCTTTTATATCACTTATTTCCATGACATAAACACTATGTAATTATTTACGTTAATAACGGTCGTTTTAACGATCCTTGGTACTTGAGTCAAAAATAAACCCTTTATAATTACAAGTTGTTCATGTATACATTATATCCAGAATGGTATTAATGATGTAGATATCATATATATCATATATATCCAGTACATGCATTAATTTATAATATTACATTACATTTAGAGGTAAGAAATGAAATGCAGCGTTCATGGAGACGGTAAGCCGTACGTACGCATGAATGTAGATTCCATTTCTCTTTCGTATATTATGAAATGGAATAATAATGATATAAAGGTATATTATAATTCCAGTTTAAAATCATATATAATATCATAACTCCATCCTTTATACGTCCCACATATGGTATTAACGAATCAAATCACTTTGAGGGGCGGTAGTCCGCACTTCCTTAAATGAAGATATCGCGTTTACCCATAAGGGAAACCATAAAGGTATGCCCAAAATGAAAAATACAGAAGCATAAGGAAAACATAAACATATTATATATCATATATAAATATATTTTCATCTTAATGTCCCCCATTTAAGGTGTTAAAATAATGTTGAACAATCATCGTTTCAGGAGGCAGAAATTCGCCATCCACGGAAACATTATGTTTTTTAAACATTAGATGCATATGTGTGTAATTGTAGATCGAATCCTTCTTATAAAAACATCCTATTATATGGAATATACTGGTTTTGTTACAAAATAAATGAATAATAAGAGTCTAGGGGGTTGGAGAAGCAAAATAAAACAAAAGAACACAAGTGAAGACATTACCTTAAAATTGGGTAACTCCCTTTGGTTTGAGCACAAAGGATTCCTTGAGAAGACTTATGCCCAAAGTGAGGCTTCAAGGAGTAATAGATGGAAGTGTAGACACAAAATGGGCAGGTTTTGGCCAAGCCAAAGGCTTTGGAAGTGTGGGTAAGGAGGTAGAGGTGGGGGCCTTTTATAAGAGGAGAGGAGGGGCACTCATGGAAAGTAAAAAAATGTTACTTTATTTTAAAATGAGTTTCGGATTCAAAAGGTCCCACATTGAAATAATTCGAGAGTACGGTGATAAGGGTTTTAAATCCACCCATCTAATAGGTTTTGGGCATGTTTAGGTCAATGAATTTACATTATCTTTTCAATTTATTTAAATACTTTATTTATGAGGTAAACGCTACATCATCATGATGTCATAAATAATTTAATTTATTTAATGTCTAAAAATTATAAAAAAATATAATGATGTAGGAAATAGTTTTAGCTTTATAATGAATATTTATAGTAAATAATATGACTTGTATAACCCCATTTAAAAATTGTTTTAGTAAAATAACTCTTGTTTGTGTCATTTTAATTTCAACATTCAATAAAAAGATATTAATATCATTTTCATACCAAAGTTGCTCAATGGGGTCTCCAAGTTTATCCATGGATTCTCTTGGTCGGCCATGGCACATCCAATAAGAGTAGGACATGTGTCTATGTATTTTCATTTTATTATAATATCATTTTTTTCATAAATTGCACTAATTACCTCTAATCGTGATTAAAAACTTAAAAGTTACTATTCACCAAAAAATTATTTTAATCTCATTGAACCACATTTTACTTCTTAATTACAACCATGTTTGTCGGATTTTTGAAAATCAAATCACAGAAGTGGAAAAGTTTCATTTAAATGAAAAATTAGTTTCTTTAACTACCACTTAGTGGTTTCACTATTCATCAAAAATTGAAGTTTTTCAGAAAAATACCAAAACTTCACCCTAAGATATATTTGATATTATGAATTTAAAAATGATGTCTATTTTAAAAAATTCAAATCATATAAGTTACATTAATTAATTTAATAATTAATTCCCGTTGTCATGACAAACAGCGTGTTTTTATGAAACAATAAGTATCAAAAGATTGACACCAGTTTAAGTCCAATTTTAAAGTGAAATTGATTCCAATGACCACCATTGGATTAAATGGTAAAAATATACTCTAATTTCATTTCAAAACAAATTCAAAATATAATCTAATCATATAAATAAATTAGATTAAAAAGAGGGTTTGAATTAAAATACCACATTATTCACTATTCATTAAAAAATTGAACTTTATCGGAAAAATACCCAAAATTCACACAAAGAAATTTTTGATGTCCCAATCATAAAGAATACGTTTATTTTGACAATAATAGCTTATAAAATTGTTAAAAGATAAATTTAAAAATGGTTTTCCATCAAAATGAAGTAAAATAATCTTTTAAAAATATTAGTGTATTCCATGCTTAAGATCGGATTTATTCTCATTTTAAGCCTCTAAAAAACTATCTAATTCACTAATAGACATAGATAAATATATCTATTATTCATTACTTACTTGGGATGTTACATCCTTCCCCCCTTTAGAAAATTGCGTCCCCGCAATTTATTTACTTACCGAATAAATGAGGGTACTTATCCCTCATTGCATTTTCAGATTCCCATGTTGCCTCTTCCATCATGTGGTTTTTCCAAAAAACCTTTAGCTGATTAATCACCTTATTCTATAACACTTGCTTCCAGTGGTCAAGAATCTGGACCGGTTGTTCCTCATATTATAGGTTCTCTTCCAGATGAACTACCTCTGGACTCAATACATTAGATGGATCTGGCATGTACTTTCCCAACATGGAAACATGAAAAACATTGTGTACCTGAGATAAACTCGGAGGTAATGCCACTCGGTAAGCAACTGAACCAACTCTCTCCAAAATTTGATATGGTCCAATGAACCTTGGACACAACTTTCCTTTATTACCAAATCGCATCACACTTTTCCATGGTGAGACTTTGAGAAAAACATGATCACCTACCTCAAAAGATAGATCTTCCTCTTGTTGTCCGCGTTACTCTTCTGCCTGCTCTGAGCTGTTCTCATGTGTTTCTGTATCAGCTGAATTTTTTCTGCCAACTCTTCTTCCAATTCTGGTCCCATCAACTTCCTTTCACCCACTTCATCCCAGAAAGCTGGAGTTTGACACTGCTTCCCATATAAAGCCTCAAATGGTTCCATCTGTATACTGGAATGAAAACTGTTATTATATTAAAATTCAACCAAAGAAAGATGTTGGTTCCAACTTCCCTGATAATCCATAGAGAAAGAACGTAGCATATCCTCCAATGTCTGAATTGTTCATTCTGACTTCCCATCTGATTGAGGATGAAAAGCTGTACAAAAATTTAATTCAGTACCCAACGACTTCTGGAGGCCTTTCCAAAAGTTATAAGTGAACCTGGGTTCACGGTCAGATACAATGGAGAGGGGAACACCATGTAACTTGACTATCTCTTTATGATACAAATGGGAAAGTTGATCCAGGGAAAAAGTATCTCTTATAGCAAATAAATGAGCAGATTTAGTCAAGCGATCAACAATAACCCAAATTGAATTATTACCTCGAGGGGTCTTCGGCAATCCCACAACGAAGTCCATGGATATATTCTCCCATTTCCACTCTAGAACTGGTAAAGACTGAAGCATCCCTTTCGGTAACTGCCGCTCTGCTTTAACCTGTTGACATATCAAACACTTCATAGTAAAATCAGCAATATCTCTTTTCATTCCATCCCACCAGTAATACTCCCGCAGATCTCTGTACATCTTAGTACTGCCAGGATGAACTGAAAACGGAGAACTATGAGCTTCACATAACAACTCTCTCTTCAACTGTGAATTACAAGGCACACCCAATCTCTTCCCAAATCTCAAAACTCAATCATTATCAATGTTGAATTCAGGCAACTTACCTTTCTGAACTAACTCTACCTTTTTCTGCAACTCATTGTCTTGCTTCTGTGCTTACATGATTCTGTTTGATAGAGAAGATTTCACTGATACCTGAAACAAAACATAAGAACATCCTGCACAAACAACTTATATTCCAATGTTCATCAAATCCTTAACTAAAGGATCATGTTCCAAACGCAACATTGCTAATGAAGCATTACTTTTTCGACTCAAAGCATCAGCCACTTTATTTTCTTTTTCTGGATGGTAATGAATTGTCAAATCATAATCCTTGATTAATTCTAGCCATATCCTCTGTCTCATGTTAAATTCTTTCTGAGTGAATATATACTTTAAACTCTTTTGATCGGTATATATTTCACACTTTACTCCATACAAATGATGCCTCCAAATTTTTAAAGCGAAAACAACTGCAGCTAACTCCAAATCATGTGTAGGATAATTTACCTCATGAATTTTCCACTGTCATGAAGCATAATCAATTACTTGATCATTCTGCATTAAGACGCAACCAAGTCCTTTCAATGAAGCATCACTGCAGATAACAAACTCCCCATTCCTAGAAGGTAGTGCCAAAACTGGAGCATTCACCAATCTTCTTTTCAATTCCTGAAAACAATCATCACATTCTTTTGTCCAGATAAACATAACACCCTTCCTAGTTAGCGTAGTCATTGGACTAGATAACCATGAAAAATTTCGAACAAACCTTTGGTAATAGCCCGCCAAACCAAGGAATCTACGAATATCTGTTATATTTGTGGGTCGTGGCCATTCTTCAACAACTCTTGTTTTTACAGGATCCACAGTTATTCCATCTTTAGAAACAATATGAACAAGGAAAGAAATTTTTTGCAATCCAAAACTCACACTTGCTGAATTTCCCATACAATTTCATTTCTTTTAAGCTTTTCAAAATAACCCTTAAATGACTTTCATGCTCCTCTTTACTTTTAGAAAACACCAAAATATCGTCAGTAAACACAACCACGGTTTATCACTTGAGTCAACTGAGCCATCACTGCAAAAAACTGTTCAATTATGATTCTGACTATCTCAGGATGCCGATTTGAATGGTCATTTCCCTCTATATTCCTTCCCAAGAAATCTGTTTTGTTTCTCTACGAAAAACCATTCTTAACACAAAAATATCTTAGGCGAAGCAACATGGTAATCTTCAAATGCTATATCATTCAAAAAAATATTTTTGGATAATCATTTAATAGAATTCTAACTCATAAAGTTATCTAAACCGACCTCTGATACCAACTATATGGCCCCAGCCTTAAACATTACTTAATCTTGAGTTATTACAAGGTTACACCTTGAGGATCTTTTCAGTTTTAGATTTTTAGTGAATTAGATCATAAAACAAGCGTTACATTCCACATTTAAACAAAGTGGTTACATAAAAGATAGTATTAATTTTTCCCATAAATGGAAACATATTTAAAATAAAACATGGATTCTTTATTGACACTTCCTTGACACTATCATCATATCATGTATCTTTCCCTTGACCTGTGAAAAACATTTCAAAAACATGGGATGAGCATAAAAAGCTCAGTAAGGGATATAAAAATATGGAAAGGAAACATGGGTACATATATACATAAGAATTAAATCATACTTTACCCATAAAACATAATCACTTTAACATAACTCATCAAATCATGAATAAATCATAGAAATCATCAGACATAAAGGTAACTTGAGGCATTCATAACATTCTTACGTAGGGAGTAACCCTCTTGGTTACGTTTGGAATACCCATCACAGTATATTCCCTAAATTTCTTAGGAGAAACCTTAAATTTTCACTCCTTCGCATTACCCAATGCATTGGAGAGCTATATCGGGCTCACCCGCCCTTAGTTTATCACGGAACCACCCGTCTTCTTAATAATTCCCAAGAACCTCAACATAATCGTATCACATAAAACAAGCATAAAGGAAACATAACATTTCCACCTTTCAATCACAAGCTATAAATACAACACATTGGTATAAAAACATTATGAAAACCATTTTCAATACCAAAATAAAAGAAAAGTAAAACATGGTATTTATTTTTCTTTAAAAAAAGGTATGGCTTGTAGAGGAATCTGATACTCAAATAATGATCACGGTGGCGGAGAAGTCATTGTCGCCGCATACATACGGGAAAAACATTCCCTTTTGTCATTTAGTAAAAGCTTCGTATAAAAAAGATTCCTTTTCAATAAATGTAAATGTCAAAGGGGTTTATACACCGTATAAAAGAAGGTTGTGTATAAAACAAAATATGTATCAATGAAAGGATATTGAGACGAAGTCCCATACCTCGGGTCTGACTTGACTCGGTCGTTCTTTAATATCCTGAATAATACACTTGAGTTAATTTCTACTTGTTTGAGAACATTTTTCAAGTTCATTATTCCTTTTATATCACTTATTGCCATGTCATGAACACTATGTAATTATTTAAGTTAGTAACGGTATTTTTAATGATTATTGGTACTTGAGTCAAAAATAAACCCTTTATAATTACAAGTTGTTCATGTATCCATTATATACAGAATGGTATTCATGATGTAGTTATCATATATATCATATATATCCAGTACATGCATGCATTTATAATATTACATAACATATAGAGGTAATAAATGAAATGCACCGTTCATGGAGACGGTAAGCCGTACGTACGCATGAACGCTGCTTCCATTTCTATTTCGTATTTTATGAAATAGAATCATAATGATATAAAGGTATATTTTAATTCCAATGTAAAATCATATATAATATCATAACTCCATCCTTTATACGTCCCACATATGGTATTAACGAATCAAATCACTTTGAGGGGGCAGTAGTCTACACTTTCTTAAATGAAGATATCGCGTTTACCTATTATAGAAACCATAATGGTATGACCAAAATGAAAAATACAGAAGCTTAAGGAAAACATAAATATATTATATATAATATATAAATATAGTGTCATCTTAATGGCCACCTTTGAAGGTGTTAAAAGAATGTTGAACAATCATCGTTTCGGGAGGCAGAAATTCGCCATCCACGGAAACAGTATGTTCTTTAACCATTAAGTGTAGGTGTGTTTAGGTTTATCTCGAATACTTCTTATAAAAACATCCTAGTATATGGAAGATACTTGTTTTTTTACAAAAGAAATTAATAAAAAGAGATTAGGGGGCTGGAGAAGCAAAATAAAACAAACGAACACAAGTGAAGACATTACCTTAAAATCGGGTAACTCCCTTTGGTTTGAGATCAAAGGATTCCTTGGGAAGACTTATTCCCAAAGTGAGGCTTCAAGGAGTAATAGAGGGAAGTGTAGAGACAAAATGGGCAGGGTTTGGCCAAGTCAATGTCTTTGGTAGTGTGGGTATGGAGGTAGTGGTGGGGGCCTTTTATAAGGGGAGAGGAGGGGCACTCTTGGAATGTAAAGAAATGTTACTTTATTTTAAAATGAGATTCAGATTAAAAAGGTCCCACATTGATATAATTTTAGGGTAAGGTGATACCGGTTCCAAATCCACCCATCCAATAGGTTTTGGACATGTGTAAGTCATAGATTTTACATTATCTTTTCATATTATTTAAATCCTTTATTAATGAGGTAATCGCTGCATCATCATGATGTCAAAATAATTTAATTTATTTAATGTCTAAAATTTATAAAAATATATCATGATTTAGGAAATCTATTTATCTTTCTAATGAATATTTATAGGCAAAAATCTAACTAGTATAACCCCATTTAAAAATTGTTTTAGTAAAACAACTCATGTTTGTGTCATTTTAATTTTAACATTCAATAAAAAGATATTAATGTCTTTTTCCTACCAAAGTGGCTCCATGGGGTCCCCATGTTGACCCATGGATTTTCGTGGTTAGCCATGACACATAAAATAAGGTTAGGACATGTGTCCAGGTATTTTCATTTTATTATAATATCATGTTTGCCTTAAATTGCACTAATTACCTCTAATCGCGATTAAAAACATAAAAGTCACTATTCACCAAAAAATTATTTTAATCTAATTGAACCACATTTTACTTATTAATGACAACCATGTATGTCGTATTTTTGAAAATCAACTCACAGAAGTGTCAAAGTTTCATTTAAACGAAAAATCAGTTTCTTTAACTACCATTTAGTGGTTTCACTATTCATCAAAAATTGAAGTTTTTCAGAAAAATACCAAAACGTCACCCTAATCTGTATTTGATATTATGAATTCAAAAATGATGTCTATTTTACAAAATTAAAATCATATAATTTACATTAATTAATTTAAAAATTTATTCCTGATGTCATGACAAATAGCGTGTTTTTATGAAACAATAAGTATCAAAAGATTGACACCAGTTTAAGTACAATTTAAAAGTGAAATTGATTCCAATGACCACTATTGGATTAAATGGTAAAAATATATTCTAATTTCACTTCAAAACCAATTCAAAAGATAATCTAATCATATAAATAAATTAGATTAAAAAGAGGTTTTGAATTAAAATACAACATTTTTCACTATTCATTAAAAAATGAACTTTTTCAAAAAAATACCATAAATTCACACAAAGTAAATTTTGATGTCCCAATCATAAAGAATAAGTTTATTTTGACAATCATAGCTTATAAAATTGTAAAAATATAGATTTAAAATGGTTTTCCATCAAAAGGTTGTAAAACAATCTTTTAAAAATATTAGTGTATTACATGCTTAAGATTGGATTTATTCTCATTTTAAGCCTATAAAACACTATCTAATTAACTAATAGACATAGTTAAAAATATATATTATTCATTACTTACTTGGGATGTTACAATCACAACTGTTCAAAATCTATTATCACATGAGGATGCCTAACGAATGTCTTTTGGAACTAGATATTGGGTTCTATAGAATAAATTTTAGATTGGGAATTGAAAAGTTGTATTAGATCCTAGTTTCTTATTTTTAAACTATCTAGTTATAGGGTTTTAGATATATGAATGTGTCATAACTTTTATGGGACTTCATAATGGTGATTCGTCTACACCATTCTATTAAGAAGTCACTGTTACTAGTGTTGTCAAATTAATAATTTGGTTTTCATTTTTAAATTAATATTTTTTTCAGGTTTCATATGTCGAGTTGATATTGTTATTTTTGTTTCTATCTTGGATCAAAGGGGCATTAGTCATTTGTATATATATCATATTTCAAACATAGGAATCAAATTAAATTTTAATGCATGTGTCTTGTTGTTTATTTGATATGTTAGAGGGAAAAATTTATTAGAATATCAGTAACAAATGATATAGAATAATAAAATATGTCATGTTAGTTTAATTATATTCATATGGGCCCTAATGTTTTTATGATATGCTATATAGACCTTTTTATAGTACATGGTTCAAAATGATAACATGTTACCCTGATCAGTTATATGACATCTAGAAGTTAGTGGATGGAAATATGGGAGGCCTTTTTCTATTGATATGGTAATTAAGTTGAGTGGTGAGGGTATAGTGGGTTTCCATCCTTGATGACATGTGTATGACATGTGATGTTTGGGTACAAAATTTTTGAGTGAAGCTTGAGTGGTGGGAATCATGTGGGAAACCTTGATATGAGTATGATGCCTTTAGATTTTGGGAAAGATAAAATTGAGGGAGATTTTGGTTAAATGAGATAGAATATGGGTGATTCTTGTAGGGATGACTAAGTTAATTTTTATAGGTTTAATGAGATATTACTTGGGTAAGATAGATTTTTTTTCTGATTTTGAATTTTTTATGTTTATACAAGTATGTTCAAGGTATTGAGATATGTAGTGGTTATAAACTAATGAGAGGGTTCTTAGTAGGTACACCATATCCCTAGAAACATTGGGTAAGTATTGTCTGAACCAAGGGTAAATAGATATTGATATTTGAAGGAATATTCTTATTTGTGAAAAGTGATTCATTTTTGGAATCCTGTGTAATGACATTAGATCTAGAAATACTATTTCATTAAGAACATATTTTGTTTGAAAGATTCATTCACAAAAAACACTTAACTATAATGAAAATTTCATTACTTTAATAAAAATTATTTAGTATTATTATTATGTCATGGCCATAATATTTTTGTGTAAATATATTGGGAAAAAATTTATAAAATATATTTATATTTATATATAATTAAAGTTTTTATTGATTTTATATCATTGATAAAAATTTAATCAATGTAACTAAATAACAAAAATGACTAATTTAGTTTTAAAAATTTACCATCTCTAAAAAATTAATATTTATATGTCTTGTTAAAAGAAACTAAATATATTATATATAAATAATATATTTCCATAATAATAAAATACTAACAGAAAAGTGAATATTAATTGATAATAGATAAAAAGAAGAAGTATTTGGGGTTTGGCTTAGTGGTATGAACCCCTTAATTATACATGAAAAAATGGGGGTTAAAAACCCATTGGGGGCATGTACTGTAGCATACTGTAGCAGCGATGACACTACAGCAACAGCGGGCACTATAGCGGCGGCAAGTCACTATAGTGGTGGCAGGGTACTGTAGCAGTGGCGGGTACTGTGCAGTACTGTAGCGGCATTGTTACTGTAGCAGTACTATTCACAGAATGGGCCTTGGGCCAAAAAATGGGTCTACAGGCCATGTAATGGGCTAAATGCCCACTCAGACTTCAGGTTATGTAATGGGCCTCCCTCTACCCAATTAAAGAGGTCTTCACTTTTCTTTAATAATAAATGAGGCTTCGGCCCCAACCTTTAAGAAATAACAATAAAAAAATAAAAAAAATAAGTGGAATTTTTTATATAATTTTAAAAAAGATATAATCCTGTGAAATTTTTTTTCATTATATGTTATTATTTTTATTTAAAAGATTAATTAATAAAATAGAATTTGAATATTTAAAAGTAAACTAAATTTTTATATTCATCAATTAAATATTATAATTTGATTAATTTTCGCTATTTTACTAATTAAAACAATTTTATATAAATAGTAAAAAATATAATTTTTTACAAAACATTAATTTTATAAATTTATAAGCTAGAAATAGATTTTTATAAAACATTTCAATTTGTAAATTATTTTTTAAATATGTAATAATAAACATTTTACAAATATAATATTTAATTTAGAAACCCTATGATTATCATTTCAGGAATGTAATTAATATTTTCCAATAAAAATTTATGATTTATTTTATTTATATAAATTTTTGGTAAAATTTAGATTTTGTCCCTATATTAGAAAATAAAATTTATTTATTTTTTTATAATCCAATTTATAACGAAAAAACAAATGAGATGAATAATATTATTCTACATATAAATTTTATTCTAAAAAATACACTTCTTCTACAAAGAGGGATTTCTAAGTTAAATGTGTTAATATTAAATATTATTTTTATTAATGATAGAAATTTTAACTAGAAAATTGATTTAGTATTATGAATTAGTAATTATAAATTATTTAGTATCATCCTTTTTATTTTTACGGGTTAAAATTATATTACATAAGTGAAATTAAATTACCACGTTAAAACCAAAAATGTTATATGTAAAGATTATAAGATTGAAGAAACTAAAAATATTTTTAAAGCGTATGTGAAAATGATTGATTTTATATATATTTACATTACCTCATCCTCATATCTATAAATTTCCATCTTGAGAGCTATATGAAATGTTTGAAATGCCCTCCTTTTATATTAAATGTATATATTTACAAAAAACATCCATTTCCATCACATATATAAGGAACCTTTCAATTCCCATTTAACGCCACAAAAATATTTCATTTTCCCATATAACTATACCTATTTTCCTTAATTTATAACCATATTAATTTTTCATGAGCCTCTCATCAGAAAATATTAGATTAAGACTGAAATGTTTGTCAAATAATCCAGGGAAAACAAAATGATTTCAATGTGAGTACACATTTTTTCCCTAACATCTTTTACATTATATATTATTTTTGAAAATAAAATTTTCCCTATATTTTGTAATTAAATTAGATTATTTTTTTATAATTAATTTTATTATTATAAGTTAATAACCATTGACAACCATATTTATTTTATTTAAGAAAAAAAACTTTCATTTGTGCATCATGCAGACTGCAACCTCTATAATGTGATAAGAAATATTCTTTTCCACCACCATTATTTATTGATTTTAATAGAGAAATTGAATAATAAATATAAAATATGTTATATTAATATTATTATTATGATAAAAATTATAATCCACCTTATTTCCCTATAATTCCTTGATAAATGAAAATTTCATTCTTCTATTGTTTGGACTACCACCTCTACAATGTAACATATCTCATTTTAAATTTAATTTTATTATTAATTATTAAACTCATAGAAAATATGATTCAAACCATTAAAATTATATAAATAATATCATTATACTTCTATATGTATGATGGATTCCACAAATAAACCACATTCATAATCATAATCATTGATTATTTTTTGTATGTTTATTTTTGGGTCGCTCCTATAACATACTTGAAGAGTACTATAATGTATTATCATGGAAAACTATTAGAACATAAATGTGGATAATATATGATATAGTTTTTTTTAAAAAAAATTAATCTTTATTAAGGAGTCATAAAATTATTATTTATTTCAATAATTATGATACCAAAGTTTCTTCATTATAAATAACTAAAACAAGTTATTCGTCAACTCCATTTGTAAGGATCATAACAAAAAATCACGTAGAATAAAATTATAAAATTATATATAAATATATAGAAGAAATTTAACAACAATTATTTATATAATATTGATAAATTTTTATGAATAATGAATACTAATAATGTTATCTTGAAATTAGAAAAAAATGTCCAAGATTAGTCAAATCTGATATTGTAGTCACATAATTACTAAATAATGAAAATAAAAAAATTATTTTTAAATAGTGTTTATAAAATTTTTTATACATGAATATGGTTCATAAATAGGTCATTAAGATCATTTTTTTAATTTTATATGAATTTAGAGTGTAATAAAAAAAGTAGAAATTGATGCTACGTATTTCTTGTCTTAAATTTTCACCACATAGAACATTTTTCCTATTAAACAATATGTTTTTTGTAATAGTTTATTTACTAACAATTGAATTCCTTTTACCATATTAACTTAATTTATTAGTTTTTATCTATATCTAATTCTCTCCTTAAATAGAGTTTTATTCAAAAGATACTTATGTTGTAATGATTTTTTTTAACTCAACTCCATTCATTGAATTATAATACTTCTTCCTAAACTTAAATCATCCAATATTATTTTAATCCACCTTTTTTGTTTAATGGAAATATAAATTCCTCTATATTGGAAAATTACATCTTAATTCAAATATTTTTAACTGAAAAAATTTCATTCTCTAAAAGTATATCAATATTGATATTAATTTTCATCCATTTTAATAGTGGTTTCCCCTCTCTGTCCATATTTTCATTCCTTGTCAATATTATCATTTTTAATATGAAATCTATTTATATTTAATTTCAATATTCCTTTATTTTTACCTTTTCCAATTTCAATTTTTTTTATTTTTGTACTCTTTTTACATTTTGGGTTATTAATAATGATATTTAAAAAAATAAAATGTTTTTCATGCTTTAAAAAAAATATCTTTATCCACGGATATTTTTTAAAAACATTTATAACTTCCCAAGGATATATTATTCAATAATATTATTAAAAATTAAATAATTTCTATTTTTTCATTTTTTAAAAACATTATTGATAGTGATCTGTATCTTTATATTTTTATGAATGTATTAAAAAATTAATTTAAATATTTTTTTCATGTGATCACATCATTCCTCCTCTTTTTTAATTTTATATGAAATAATTATCATTTTTTATGGTTTATAATATAAAATATTTTTAACCAAGTTCTATAAAACATTTTTTTAATGGTTTCAAATGGTTATGTATATTTATTTTTTCAAAATTAAGTTTCCTAAAACTCATAGAATGTTTTTTATGTCAATATCCATTAAAATAAATTATGCTTGATGATGTTTATTCTTAAAATAATACTATTAAACTTATATTAACTGATAGAATATGAAATTTTATTGTATATTATAGAAAATATCCATAAATTAATTTTTCTTTCAAATTCAATGAATATTTATATACCAAATTATTAAAACACTGAAATTTATTTATGAATACATCATTTTACATTTATATTTTTAATGGGTGTTTTGATTTGGGAAATTGTTTACTAAACCATGTACCCTTTATCTCTAAATTTTAAATACGAAATACATCATGTAAGAGTATCTAACTACATTTTTTGGAATTCTTATTTATATCACAATGGTTTATTATGTTTATTCATTAAAATATGAATGTTATCAATATATGATTCCATATAAAATTGATAAAAACACATTACCTGACAAGGGGTTCTTTATTTTTTGATGAAGATTGATTTTTTATGGCACTCGTATGTAAGGATAACGATGTATGGGGACCTATACCTCACTCTAGGTAATTAGTTTATATGACATTTTATGATATTGTAATGAGTGGAAATTTGGAGTGTAGATACCTAAACTTATCATACATAAATATTAAATTTTAATATAATAATATTCATTACATAAAATAATTATCCATACATGAATCATTTATATCTAGTTCCATTGGAAACCTGGAAACATAAACCTTGGGTTCATAGGTGAGTTATTTCATCTCACATCATGTTATTCATATCTTACACCATTATTAGACATGTCATACATAATATATTTCATCATATCCCATGGGAATAAAAATTAATATAGGGTGATATAATATTATTAGTATTGGTAAACAAGGGAGATATTAATATATCATGAGAATAAGAGAATTCCAATATGGGAATTATATTTTAAAACCATACACTATGTATCATAGGTCGTAAGATTGAGTCCTGGAATAAATCATGGAATTCCATAATATATGAATAATAAGGGAATAAAATAACATAGTCCATGAGTTGAAAACATTGGAATAATACATAATGTTTTTGAAAACATATAACAAAAGAAAATCATTTGTCAAGTATTCCCACAGAGTCATTCATAACATGTTAGGATTGGGATAACAACTTATGTTCCTACTTTAAGATCAGGATAACCTCCTATGTACCCTCTATTCGAGCTCGAGATAACTTCATGTGTACCCTCTGATCTCAAATAACATTAATAATTACCTTATTAATTACAGGGAGCTAAAGGTCCCACTGATCAGATAATGAAAATCCTACATACATAGGCTATAAGATCATAATATATTCATCATATTTGATACCATGAAAAGAAATGGGTTTCATTTTCATTTCATCATAGCATAACCTGTGGGAAATAAATAGGATTCATAATCATTTAATCATTTCAGCATATCATAACTCGTGTAAAAAGAATCGGGTCACATAATAAATTTTTCATGGCATAACATGTGAAAGAGAAACGAGTTTCATAAAAATCTTGTCATTATAAACATAAACCATTTAAGGAAATGATGAGAATGTTATCTTGAATAATAAATATACTAATGTATAATGAACATAAAATTATTTCATCTTTTATGTAAAATTATTCTTGAAATATCACTTGGAATATTTCATGAGGGAAAATAATAATTCCACATTTTAAAACCACTTCTCAAAATTATAAATTCATAAAATAATTTCAAAAATAATTTTATTTGAAAATAACTATAGAAACATATAAAGATAGAATTAATTTATTTAAAACAATTAATAATGGAAAAATAATTTCTATGAAAATATGATTTTAAAAACATGAAATTCATAAAATATTAAAAAAAATATCATTGAAAATAAACTTGAAAACATATAAAGAATTCCTTAAAATAATATACATAATTTATTGATAAAAAAGATTTTTGAACTATAAAAAACATTATTAAAACAGAGAAAATTTTTATATTACATTTCTTTAAATATAACCATTAAACATTATAATGTAAGCATCAAAAACATGACTGGTCATGATAGTGGGAAATGTTATACATGTAAAATGATTCCTTTCACATTTTGAGTAAAATCCAAATGGGTATGTTTTTGAAAACAGATTAAATATTACTTTAAAAAATTTAATAAAATTCAAAAAATTATAAAAATCACTTTTAACCATATCAAAGGACCATTAAATCATTTTTTAAATCATTTTTAGGAATCATTTATATGGTAAAAAATTGGGTTTCACTTGAAGAGATAAATAAAGTTGGTTTTCATTAAAAAAATGTTTTGATATAATGATTAAATAAATAGAGTAAAATTAAGTTAAACATACACTCTGATTAAATAAACCAAGTATAATAAATTTCATGAGTTTCATCAGAGATTGATCATAATATTTCAGCATCAAATGATAAACATGAACTATCTCGAAAAACGTTGAGACTGTAACATCAAACCTTCACCACTTTGGTATCTTCTAAATCAAAGGCCCCATTAAAGTGTAACATAAAATGATTATTTTTATGTAATTAAAATAATTTTATTCATTTTATAACATATCAAAGTTTCATTATATACACCTCATATAAGACGATAGGTGCATGACATAATATATTCCACAAATAAGGCAATTTGAGACAAAACATTCCTTATCGCTTTGGTAAATTTTGAAATGTAAGTCCCATGTAATAGAGACACTAAAATTTAAATGAATATATCAATAATTTTCAATAAAATCATCAAAAAATATAATAATGGGAATTTTATACTGCATATAAAAGTAATATGTGGTGAATATGACATGTGTCTAACATAAATAAAATGTGAGATGGAAATCCCTTAAATTAAGTTTCGAATTTATTCATACACTTTAAAAAACTAGTATAATAAATATAATTTTATTATAAATAAAATATAGAACCATAATTATATATATCATTCCATATTTTATTTACTTATCACCTTTCTTTGTCAGTTTATTATCCATTCCATGTCAAAATCACGTTTCAGGGAATAACATCGGTGTTTTTGTGTATATTTTGATTTCTTATTTTAAATTATCATATATTGATCCAGGTTAAATAATATATATAATTATAACCCTGATATAAATATAATATATATTTATAATATATGTATTTATATAAATACATATAAGTTAGTGATAGGAAATGAAACACATCGTTCATGGAGACGGCAGATCGTATGTAAGTTTGAAAGTTGTTAGAGTTTTCTCAATGGATGACATAAATAATGGGTAAATAAAATATTTCTATTAAATAATAATTTTTATATAATATATATCACATATATTTATTAAATTTACCATAATTACATTCCATGAGAAGTGTTAGTAAAAAATTAATAATACCACTTCATGGGGAAGTAATTTGTCATGCACACGAACGTCATTAGAGTATCCACCACAAAATGGAAAGTAATAAGGTATATATGATATCATAATTTCATAAGAATAATTATTTTTAAAATATCATATATATTCAATTAATCTATCCTTATTAACAGAAAATTAAACCATAAATGAATAACATGTCATATTAAATAATGAGGACGTTGTCCTCTGTATACACGAGTAACATTATTGATTTAAAATGGGTTGGTATATAGGAAGGTAGATGTGGTATTATAATTAAATATGTATAATAATATGACAAATATATTATATAAACATTATATCCTTCATTTTATCTAGACGTGAGAGGTGGTGATGGAAAATGAATAACATTAATTTTGAGGTGGTAGCCCGCCATACAAATGAGAGACGATTTCGCTTCCCAATTGGTGGAAGTAGAGATTTATATCGTATATGAAATTATAATAATAACATATCAATATATAGGAGATAATTTTTTTATGATTTTATAATATTTTTGGAATATTTTATAGAGACATTAGAATAAATAAAACAAAAATAAAAGTTTAATATGTTTTCCCCATTTTCAGAGAACCATATTAAATTTATACATAAATAATTATTAAAAGGGATTCCTAATAAAACTAAGGACTATAGTAATTATATAGGTAATTAGGGAAGATATTGGGCTGTGATTTTGATAAACCTAGGATTTTTTAATTGTGAAGAGGGGAGTAGAGGTGTGCCCTTTTATATATGGGGGAGAGGACATGCTTGGAATATTTGAACAGAATAAAATGAAACCACATTTTTACATTCCAAGAAGCTAAAAAGGTAAATTATACATCTTTAGAGGTTATAGAGTCAATATTTGTCCCTAAAACGCGTGTTATGAAATTTTATATTCCATTTTACCCTTATCTTGTAATTTCAACCCACAGTAAACATGTTTTAACATTAACCATTATAATTAATTTTTACTATTTTTAATATTGAATTTCACAAAAATATATGTTAAAATTATTATATAACATAATTTATTATTATGAAAAATATTTAATCCATTTTTTCAAATTCCATTACCAGAAGAGAAATTTTTTAATTTAAAATCAATCCCACATATGTGATGAGAAAGCAGTTTTCCAAAGAGAAATGTTCAAAAGTAAAAAAATTTAAAAATTCTATATGAAAAAGATTTATATTTAATAATTAGGAATAATAAAAATATAATTGAACTAATTTTATTTTTAAACAAATTTATAAAAAGTAAAACAAAACTTATGAATTCTTTAAATGAAAAATAATTTCTTAATAAAACTAGTATTTTTCACTACTCAGAAACAAAATAATCTTTTTACCACAATCCAAAATTATATATTTAAGTTAATGTTGAAATATATATGTGTAAAATGTTTTTTATTTTTTGAAATAAATTTTATAATTGTTTGAAGAATTAATTTTATTATTTTTTCATAAAAAAATAATTTTTTTTCTTAAAATATTATTCTTAAATCATATAAATACTATAAAAAATTTAGTACTTTTTTATCAATATGTTTCCTTTATATAAAAAAATTATGCATAATATTTATTTTTTTGAATTATTATTTATTCTAGCAATTTTTAATAAATGTAATAATTTTTCTGTCTAAATAATAATATTAATAATTTTTCATGGTTCATTGAAATATGTTGTTGCATGTAATGCAAGCGATTAAGGAAATATGATTTATTCGAAAAATATATTTCATCAAATCATAGGATGTTACATTGTTCCCATCATAAAATATGTTTCTCCTTCATAATTCATTACTTTAGTACCAATAATTGAGGATACTGTTTTCTCATAATATCTTTAGGTTCCACATATCTTTCCCAAGTTGGTGGTTTCACAATAACACATTGATTATGTGAGTGGTCTTGTTTCATGTAACTTTATTGGTATAATCCATAATATCCCATGTTTCTTCCTCATAAGAAAAATCATAATCCAGTGGTATGACCTCTGATTTTAGTACATTTTAAGGATCTTGTTTGTATATCCTTATGAGATATACATGGAATATATTGTGATCCAGAAAGAGGTTTAGAGGAAATGAAACATGATATTCTTCGATCCTGATACGATCAATAATTTCAAATGGATTGATATACCTAGGGATAATTTTTCCTTCTTTTTATATATTATTTGATTATTAGATGGTGAAATTGATATTAAAACCTTCTAAACAACTTCAAATTCTATATCACATCGATGATGATCAGTATAACTTTTCTATCAACTTTGTGTGACCCTTATGTGCTACTAATTTTCCCCCATGTTCCCTTCTATTTCTTCCAATATTTGTAGTATCAATAGCTTTATTTCTCTATCTTCATCCCAAAACATTGGAATTATAAACATCATTACATATAAATCTTAATAGGGAGTAATCTTAATGATCAAGTGAAATATATTGGTGTAAGAAAAATCAACTGGATGAATGTGATGATCCCGAACACCTCTTAAATCCACAGAACATGATATCAAAATATATTCCATGTATTAAATTTTTCTCTTAAACTGGACATCTCTTTGAGGATGATACTTAGTGATGGGACTGAACTCTATATTAATATCTCATAGATGAGTTTTCTAAACCATTGAGGTAATCCTCAAATCCAAATGAGATACCTCAAAATGTGGTACTCTATGAATCCTAAACACATACATAATGTATAATCCAATAATATGATCATGATATAATGCTTCTATAATTGAGATGAAGTGTGATAAAAATTTTAGTTAATAAAATATGACTCATTTAGTGGTATTTTCTTTAGATTTTTTTGGTAATCCAATGAAAAAAACCATGGTAATGTTTTCCAATTTCCATTTTGTTATGGTTAATTTTTTAAACATCCCCTTAGTATTTTTTATCCAAGCCTTAACTTGCTAACATACATTAAAATTATATTCAAATGATATTATATCTATCCTCATTTCATCCCACCATAAATGCTCTTTCGAATCTATTTAAATATTTTTACTAAAAAGATGAATAAGTAATGAAGAACACTAAGAATACTCTAAAAACGTCTTTGGAAATGGTATTTAAGTAATATAAACATTGTTCCTAAACCTTATCATTCCATTAAAATAAACATAGATCTTAATAACAGTTCTCACATTATTTTTGAGCTCTATATTATTATTTTATTTCTCTTTAATCCCTATATGGATGAGATATAAATGATTTCTATAATTCCTTCAATATTTACAGATATATCCTTTTAAAATATATGAATATTTTATCTTCTGTTATCCACATCATGTATAAGAAATAATGATCCTTTAGACTCAAATCATCAACAACCTTGTTTTCATTCCTAGGATTTTAATGTATTGAGTAGTCATAATAATTAATCAGATAAAACTATCTTATATAGAGAATCTTCAACTCTTTCAATGTGATTATATACATTAATATATATTGACTGATATATATCACACCTTTCCCCATAATGATAAATACTCCATATATTTAATTCAACAAATACCATAGAAAACTACAAATCATGAGTGTGTAATTTTTCACAAGAACCATCAATTTTAGAGAGAAATAATCTACAACTATTTAAATTTTCATAACAATTCATACATATTTATACATGGATTCCTCACTATATATTACAATAATTTCTCAACTATATGGTAATGTATGAAAATGTGGGCTGAGAAATCGCCTCTTTAGTTCCCTAAAATTTTCCTCCCATTCATATTGTCAAAGAAACATGGATCCCTTTTGATCTAACATGGTTAGATGATTATATATTCATGAAACATTCTCCAAAAAACATTCAAAATATCCATCTAAAACAAAAAAACATTGGATTTCATTCAAATTAGTTGTTTTGGGTGAACATTCGGTAACTTCTATCATTGATAGTTCCACCGATATACCCGCTCTTGAGATTATATGGTCAAAAAAATGAAAAAACAATTAGCTAAAATTCAAATATTTTAAATTATTCATGCAGTTTATCCTTCATTAGGGTCTTTAGTACAATCCTCAAGTGATATTCATGATCTTATTTTCACTTTATGTAATTAATATTTCTGTCTATAAAGACTATCACAACATGATAAGGGTAGTCTTTAAAGACACAATTTATTAAATCTATGAATATAATTGAGGTTTTAGTAAGAAATAATAGAATTACTATATACTAATAGTGTCGATACTTTTTATGGAATGCTTTAATGGGCATATCCACCTTCTAGACCATTAAATTATTATATCTAGAACGAAGGTCAATATTAGAAAATAAATGATCTCCACATAGCTGATCAGACATGATATCCGTGTAGGGAAGCTGATACTTGTACTTGATTGTGATGTTATGTAGATCATTATATTCAATAAAGATTCTCATTTATCCATTATTATTTTTATCTAAAAGACTAGGTACACCCCATGGTGATAGACATGGATGAATGAATCCCTTATCAAGATTATCTGGGAGTTACTTATTCAATTCATTCCACTAAATCGGGGCCATTATATAAGGAGTCTATGAAATAGGTGAAATGGTAGGTATAAGTTATATTGAGAACACAATGTAACAATTTCGTGGAAGAATAGGAAAATCCTATCGAAAGACATACAAAATTTTATTTATAATAGGCATATAATAAATTTTGATTTTATCCACAACAATCTAAGGTAATCTAATCCTTTAAATAGGAATCAAAACCAATAAATTTTATTTTATTTTCAACGGAAGATCATATTTATCATCACACAGATAAAAAATCATATCTTTGTTTAGAAAATAAAACATGGAATCCTTTACTCAGAAATTGGTGAAGGACTTTTGTAGAGAAATTCAATCTAAGCCTAAGAGAACATAAAATTCATCTAATGGATGAATGAAATGTTTTTTAAGAAATAAATTCACACTAAAATTAATCATAGATGAATTATACACATGTGATGAGATCAACATAACATTTTAGGTTTTCATTGCTAATTCAATATATAATCATTGAGGTATTATTTTGAAACACCTAGAAAATTATTCCGATATAAAAGATTTTTATATCCATAGTAAAATAATACATGAAAATTTAT
The DNA here is from genome assembly GCA_963277665.1 of Viscum album. NCBI lineage: Eukaryota > Viridiplantae > Streptophyta > Magnoliopsida > Santalales > Viscaceae > Viscum > Viscum album. The sequence goes on along the minus strand of OY728163.1, from coordinate 711,023,168 downwards.
ATAGTGTATGGTATGGGTACCTTTCACCCAATAATTATTACACCCCTTATTAGAAATTATTATCGACTGAGATTTCCCTTTATCACACAGCTTAATGGGACACTAATGCTAATTATTTCCATTGACTGTCATATTGGGGAACTTGTTAGAATAATTTCTAAACTTATTACCTTTTAAACAATGATTTGTGGTCAGTTAATTCTGTGTATGTTTCTCTTTATTCAAATAATTGTCAAACTTATTCCCATTATATCAGCATTCAACTACTAAATGATCTTCTTTTAAAAATTTAAAACATTTAGTAGTCCCCTTAATATAGTTTCCTCCATGTTTCCTTCCACACATCAACCATGAAATAATTCTTCTCTTCATCTCTCCATGATTATTAGTGTTTCCCATGAATTGCACTATTTCTTCATTAAAAACCCTATGATTAGTGGATCACAACAATCTCTATTTACTCCTTGATAGAATAATTAAATATTGATTCATATATACCAAATTCCCTTATGATTAAAACCCCTATATGACTTGGTTTTAATCCATTGAAGAATAACTTATCCTTATTTTTTTATAGATGATAATACCATTGTTTCGGTGCGGATGTGCGTCGGGTTTCTGTTCTGACGCTGTTCCGCCAGGACGCGTTCGCGCGTGCACCCGTCGACCCAAGGGGATGGGCGCGCGCGGCCTGTGGTCCCGCAGTCCCGCTTTCCAAGGGCGGGCGGCATTCGTCCCTTATTCAGGGGCGTCTGCTCCTTGATCGAAACCGGGATGATGGAATGTCGGCTCCTCCTTCCGTGGACGTCTCCTCGGAACTCGTCGCCTAATCCGGGTCTCCCTCATAGATTTAAGAATGTTCGTGAATCTCGTTCCCGACGCCATATCTTCATGGACACCGGTTAATTACGCTGCTTCCGCCCAGACGCTCCAAGGGGTCTGGTCGGGGGCAGCAACCTGCGGTGAGGATACCGGGTGGCTCTGGGTGTCCGGGGCGTGTCTTAACACTGCGACTATGCATGCCTTCCTTCCGTCCCTAATAGGGCTTCTTGAAGGCGTGATGGCCTGAGGCATCCCGCGCTGGGTGCGGGGAACTGTATCACCTGAGGTTTTCCTCAGCTTCCCATGTTTAACATGGGGTATGCCGCGAGTTTAACATCCAGCGGGGAGGGCATCGGACTGATCAACACGAGAAGTGGATCAGATGACAGAACCCCTTGCGAGGAACCTCCGACGTTGGGGCCAGCACATGGGCGGCTTCCCGAGTGAAGTGGAGTGGAATGAAGTGGCATGACCCCACCGGGATGTGGCGGCCCGGGTAAGGATCAGGATGGATGATGGAGTGAAGAGCTTGGACCCTGTAGGGGCTTCCTACGTACCGCGCGTTAGCGCGGATCAAAGTCAGCGTAGTTCGAATATACAGTTTAACGTCATGCTGGACGTCGGCAAGCCGACTCACGAAGAGGTCGAGGCTGCCGGGCGGAGGATTGAACCGAACCACCTCGCACAGAGGGGGATGGAACGGCCGGGTGGATCACAGTTTCACGTCATGCTGGACGTTGGCAGGAGAAAAGGGGAGTGGGGAAGCACAATGGAGATACACATGTGCAGTCTCCCACAGGGGCGGATGCAAAGATGAATCGACGCAAGTGTGAACCCGGGAGGGGTCCACTGATGGACGAACCGACTTGAATACGACCGGGACGACCAGGTGGTGGGCTTGAACCTCAGAGAGGCTTCCTACGTACCCTGTTTAGAAGACAGGGATCAAAGTCCACGTAGTTCGTTCTGTCTGTAACACTCTACCCCCGTGGGCGAAGGCCACTCCAATCCCGACATCCCTGCAGAGACGCGCGGGTGGGGGCCACATCCAAACCGGGGGGATCCTGCGTGCGAGACACGGGATCGGGTGATGCGGACGGTTTAACGTCTTTCCGGACGAATTACAGTTTAACGTCGTGTGTTGAGGACTAAGCGGACGGTTTAACGTCTTGCCGGACGAAGTACAGTTTAACGTCGTGTGTTGAGGACGAAGCGGACGGTTTAACGTCTTGCCGGACGAAGTACAGTTTAACGTCGTGTGTTGAGGACGAAGCGGACGGTTTAACGTCTTGCCGGACGAAGTACAGTTTAACGTCGTGTGTTGAGGACGAAGGTGCTTGGCAGTTTAACGTCTTGTCGCGCGGACGAAGATTCTTGGCAGTTTAATGTCTTGTCGCGCGGACGATGGAGGCTAGGCAGTTTAGCGTCGTGTAGCTTGGACGTGGTGGTGCCGCCGATGGGTCCGTGTCACTTCGTGCGAGCCTGGAGGGCCGCACGGGAAGACAACCCACGGTGCGGGCACCCGGGATGAGGATCATCGGGCGCCACGCAGGCGGGTACCCTCAGGGGGTCAAAGGGGGCGACCCCGGCGGATTGCGTGCAAAAGAGACGCTTGGCGCGCAATACCGCGGGTCGGCGCGCAAAGGGCGGGCTGCCGCGCAATTGAGCCAGCGCTTTGCGCGCGGAAGGTAGAGATAGCGCGCACCGGGCTTCGGATAGCGCGTGGGGGCAACGGCTCATTCTTTAATCGAATGGCCACTTTGAAAAGGGGGGGGTGCGCGCAATCGGGCCGGATTGCGCGCACCCCGGGGGCAATTGCGCGCGAAGGCCATAGGGTGAAAATTATTCAAAGGAAAGGAGCCAAGGGGATTGCGCGCGAAGGAGAACCCAAAGGCCTTATTGCGCTAAAGAAAAGAGGTTACCTGAAGATCAGCATTGCGCGCGGAGGGGGTTGGATTGCGCGCGCGAGAGACCTTTCGAATTTCGGCAACCTTCAAAACGTCGGGGGTCGCCTTATATTTATAGGCAACCCCGGGCGCGGAATCTGGTTCGCGGGCGCGGAATTCCCTTCGCGGGCGCGGAATCGGGCCCGGCGCGCAAGGGAGTTGCGTGGGCCACGGGCGCGCAAAATTGCGCGCCGGCCCAGCGCATTGCGCGCATCCCGGGAGGTTTGTGCGCGGCTCATCAACTTTGCACGCGGGTCTCCAAAATTCCGCGCAAGGCTTCCGGGCCCTCCGAAACGGGCTTCCGACTCCAAATATGACCTCGCTTCCCGCGTCCGGAGCTTCATTTGGGAACAACGGACTTTTCCGGCGTCTACAAAAGCCCCCCCTCGGAATCTGATCGGCGAGAGGTCGCAACGATCGGGTTCCGAGGGAGACGCCGGAATGCCGAAGTCCTGGGTGGCGCGGGACTGTGGCGCGCAAAAAAGGGCGTCGGGCGCGAAATTCGCCGGTGCGGTCGCGCAAAGCGCTTTCCGCGAAGCGCGGACTCCCGGCCTTGCCTATAAATAGGGGCCCTGGGTCCCCCACACCGTACACTGGCCTTCCGCGCGATAAGCATTCGAGCTCTCGTGCTCGAAATTGCCCTTTCCGGCGCGGAATTCACCCGTTCGTCGCGCAACCCTCTCCGGATTTCGGCCTGATTTTGCGCGAACACCCGGGGTTTTACGTGACGGACTTCCCGATTGCGCGCCGTCCACTAGGATTGCGCGCCACCTCTCAAACTTCTCTACCAGCCTCGTCCGATTCTGCACGCTTCATCCCTTAACCCGCACGACTCCCGGAGCTTCTGAGATGGCCGCGAATCAAGGAAATGAGGGGGATGCCGCCACTCGCAGAGCTGAGATGGCGACGAACGAGGAGGTCTACGGATCCAAGGAGATTGTTTCCAACAATCAATCCTTGTTCGACTTGCTGACGCTAGCCCAGAAGACATATCCGCTGTCGGACAACCTGCCGCTCTGGAACTTTGGCATCCTAGATGAGGTTCCGGTGCCAGGGTTCGAGGTTGATGCGCCACGGACCTGGGTGACTCGGGAGGACGAGCTTCCCTGCTATAACATCACCAACAATGGGCATCCTGCCAGGGAGACCAGACACTTGGATGTCTATGTCCTAAACCCGAGGACGCGAACCATCGTCGGAAGTGAGCCTACTACGGAGAACTCTCCAGCCCTCTACTCGAGCACATATCGCCAGAGTGTCACTGACGACACCAAGGGTTGGCTGAAGGACTGGGACGTGCGGTCTGGGGGCAATTTCACCAGTGAGTGGGCCTGGGCGTTCTGGGTACGCCACACTTGCGATCACTTCGCGGAGGAGCTGCGGTACATCGGCATGTTTGAGGCGGTGTGGACGTCGCAGTTCCACTTCTACCAGCAGTCCGAGCTCGGGCCGGAGCTATTCTCCCGCTGGTCCCCGGATACCAACACCTTCCATCTTCACCATGGGGAGGTTAGCATCGGCCTCTGGGACATCCACTGCATCGGAGGTATCCCGCTGGAGGGTTACCAATACGATGAGTTCCTGCCTCCGAAAAACATCTGGGAAGACAGCTCACAGACACCCATTCTGACATGGCATCTGCTTGACCTGGCTACGCAGCGGCTCGGGATCAAGGACTTCCACAAGGACATAGCCTACAAGGAATGGTTCGGCCAGTTCTTGGAGCATGACCCGGCAGTCAAGATGCCAGGCAGGGGGAAGCGGTGCCCGACCGCGGCTCAGAGGAGCCGGAACGGGTCGTACTGGCGGGTCCTGGAGACGGGCGACTACCGCTCATGGGGGTATCGCGTCATCGAGGCCCGGGACCCAAATTTCTGGTACGCGGCGTTCCTGGCTGCCTTTCTGAGTGGGTGGCTCCTGCCAGTGCGGGACGCGAGAATGGGTGTCCGCCCGGCGACACTGGCGATGGCGGGCGCCATGGCTGCCAACAAAAGATACAACCTCGGGGTCCCAGTGCTGGCTAAGTTGTACGCCATCCTGGGACGCATCTCGCGAGGGGGGTCGCCACGAAGGATCTGTGGGCCCTTCCAATTCTTCCACGGCTGGGTGGCTGCTCACCTTGGTGGGTACACGTTTCCGAACGCCATCATTCCTCCGGGCAACGGCCTGCGACCCTCCCTGATGAACATTGCGGGGGTCGCTCTGATGACCCTAAGTGAGGAGGGCGTGAGGATTCGGATTGGCAATCATGCCAATTTCAACTTCAGCCCGTTCCCCACTCCCGTTGGCCAAATGATCGACAACGGGCAGGGTCCGCTGGAGCAGCACGAGTACTTCCTGAACATGCGGGGCGGGGTGCTCGTGGCTCGGATCGACGGGAAGGTGATCTGCGAGCCCTACGTGCCAACCCGGTTCGCCAGGCAGTCCGGGTGCCTTCAACGGATGCCGAAGAGGGTATTCACTGCTGTCCGGGAGGAGACAAACCCTTGCGTCCTTCGCCAGATGTGGCTAATGTTCGCTGCCTTTGGCTTTGGCGACGTCATCACTCTCCCTCCTACCGGGGTCGACGCAGGCTTGGCAACCGAGTACGCCGAACACTGGGCCATCGCATACCCCGAGGGGCTTCTACGGAAGCCAGTTCGGCGGCTCGAGGTCACCCGTGCAGAGACCGGGCGTCAAGGAAGGAGGCGAGGCACCGCCACACGGGGGAGAACGGAGGCGCGCCAAGCAGCGGAGCCGGCGCGAGCAGGGACTTCGGCGGCGGGCACATCGCAGGCTGCCGCTACGACCTCGGCGCCCAGAGAGGGGGCACGTGCGGTGGTCGAAGAGCGTCCCGGGAAGCAGGTAAGGCGTCTGCTCGAACCCTCCCACGATGCAGTCTTCCCGGCGCTGTGGTCGGCCTGGATGACCCTGCGGCAGTCACTGGGGACCGACGCCATCTGGCGAAAGATACTCAGAGAAGGAATCCATCTGCCAGAGGTCGGGCGCCTCCAGATCGCCGACAGGGTGGACTTCAACCAGCAGTATGCGTATCTGACGGCCATGGACGAGTACGCGCGCCAACGTGGTCAGCATGCGGAGCCATCCCTTCTGGTGAAGGTGATGCTCGGTCTCGAGCCTGCTCCAGAACAGATGCCGCCGGAGGAAGATGACAGTAGCAACGACTCCGAGGAAGAGGAGGAGACGGGGGAGGATGCAGGCTCCGAGGGAAGGTCCCATCAGGGGAGCCCGCGGGAGAGCGGCGAGGTGGCCGGCTCTGACAATGTTGATGTCACTGATCTCCTCGAGGTCCGCTTCTATCCCTACTCAACCTGCTTCATCCATTCTCTTATGCAGCTTCTAACCCATTTCTCCACCTTTCTCAGGAGCGCACGGATGTTGGTCAGACGTCCTCAGTGGGAGTAGGAGAGGTGCCAGCAGGACAAGGCGGGGGCCAGACACCCATCATTGAATTGACAAGCGCGGAAGGGTCCCCTGCTGCAACAGTTCCTGCGGCGGTCGGGGCAGCAGAAGATGACGATCTGAAATCCCGTAAGTCTTCTTACTTTACTACTGGTGCTTGCCATTGATGATCCGTGACTAACCACGGCATGCCCTGCGCAGTGATCTCAACACTGGAGGCTCGTCGGGCTGTCGAACCCGGGTCATCCATGAGTGGACCGGTGGCAGACATGCCGCATGCTCCGGAACAGACTTCCCACACCGAGCCGGCTCCACCAACTGCTGATCAAGGGGCTGCGGACGCCGGCGGTGCTGACATCGGAGAGAGGTCGGGGGCTGACGAGGGTGTCAACACCACCGGGGCGGGAGAAGAAGGTCGCCCAAATGTTGGGGAACCTATCCCTCGTGAGGACATACCAGGGGCGGACCCTGCAGCAGACCTGTTGGCTGCCTTCCCTGCCTACCGGCCTGCCGACCCTGAGGAGATGGACAACTCGGATGCGGAGGCGGTCGAGGAGAGCCGGATAACGCGCCGCAGGGGGTGGAAGTGCATCCAGCGCTTCCTCAAGCGAGACCCATCGGAGTGGCTGGGGCGCATGGGATCCCTTCAAACCGTGCTGCGCTTCCTGTGTGCCGGGGGAGCTGATTCTCAATGCCTCCATCTGACAGTCCGTGATTTCATGGCCGAAAAGATGCGCGAGAGCCTCCGGCGTGCCGACGTCGCACAATGTCGGGACATGTCGGAGAGCACGCGGGTGCTCCTCGTGGCGGAGCAGGAAGTCCGGCGCCTCGAAGGGCAGGCGGTAGAGAAGGAGGCCTTCGTCGCAGCGTGCACTGAGCTTGTGGAGAAACTAACGGCCCAGCTGATCGACGCCCAGGTACAGCTGACGGAGGCGGGCCAACAGATGGTCACACTTCAAGTCGAGTGGGAGCGTGCACAGGCCAGGATCGACGAACTGCGTGCTGCGACCGCCGACGAAGAGAGGGCACGCAGAGAGCGAGAAGCAACCCTAGAGGCCGCCAGCCAAAGGGTAGCGGCGTTAGAAAGACTAATTCGGCACGCTAATCCCTAGGGGCTTTGTTTTTTCCACTCCCAGAACATTTGCTTCCGCTACTCAATATTTTGATCCATTTGTATGAACCAATATATTTATCTGCATCTTTTGGATTAACATGCTCAACCACAAATTGTCTCGCGGGAGCGTTAACCAAGCTTCAGGCATCCGTAATTGGGCCTGGATTTCTAAAGAAAAGAGGGAGATCATTCCTAGGAAAGGAGACCTCAGACCTAATCAATGTATCATCCCCCAACTTGTTCCGACACACGAGCGGGACAATGCTAGGGGCGTTGAGATTTTATCCGAACATAGGGAGATGAAAAAGGGTGAATCGCGTGTCCCGAATTCAGATATCCACAACGGTCGGCCTTCCAGGAAATGCCCAAGACGGCAAGCGGACAATGGATCAATCGACCATACTACTGCGATAGACGGACCGAAGGTCATCATTCATATTGCAGGAGGCGGATCACATGTCATCATCAATACCGCTTTGGGGGTTCCTTCAGGCACAAGGGTGGAAATCCAGATCAACAGGGCATACGAAGCGTGGGGCGGAGTGATGATTTGTTCGGACAGAATCCAACGCTCTCAAAATTGCGCCACCGTGGGGAAAGTGTATTAGGCGGATGCACTAATCTGGCCGTGAATCACCCCAATTCTCAGACAGAACCTCTTTGACGAGGAAACTGTCGCTTCCCATCATTGCAATGGGGCATCCCGAGTTGAATCGGGGAAAATATCACAATCGCACCACTCTACCAAAAGCCAGGCCAGACGGCCGGCGACAAGGAGGGGCGGGACTTAGCGATCCCTGAGGCTGGACCCGAGTCGAGATGCCCGGGCGTTCCTACGTACTCCATCAGGCTGGAGATCAAGCCACACGTAGTTCTGAAAGTGCAGTTTAATGTCATGTAGGACGTAGAACCCCGTTTGGGGAGATCTTAGTTTAAGGTCGTAGAGCTTGGACCATAGGGGTAGATCTTAGTTTAAGGTCTTAGAGCTCGGACCATAAGAACCTCAAAGTACGCCACATCGTGGTCCTATCCCCTGGATATGCGAAGATGCACTGAGGGATAGCGTCAAGAGTGTCGAGGTTTCGCCTGGTCAGAATGGGAGGTGGAAAATGTAATGTGAATCATGCGGCCATTCACTCAAGGACTGGGGGCACCGGCGTAACGATATGGGAGTACTGCCGACCGTGGCGGAAAAGAAGCATCAATATCGTACTGACCGTTTATGGAATGAGGCAGCAAACGAGCATCAACCGCTCAAGCGCAGGATTCATATCGATTTGGTGCCCGAGGCCCTTGGGGGCACCAGCCCGAGTCGGTGGGAGAGCTCTGAGGCATTGTGTCCAGACCGATCACGGGGGCTCCACCCAGGGCGTAGGCGATGGGTCCGAATGAAAGGGAGCACGAAGCCTGAAAAGTGGAAGGAACCTGACCAAGCTGCACCTGACCATCCTGGCAATAAACCAGAGTACTCTTGACACCGGTGGACCACTTCAAGGGGTCGAGGGACACGCCTTGAGGGTGACCCGAAGGCAGCGGATTCCCCAGAGAAGGGGGAATCTCTAAGAGGTGGGGGGCTGGACCCGAAGTTTCAAACATCCGGGCGTTCCTACGTATCCCATAAGGATGGGAATCAAGCCACAAGTAGTTCTAGAAGCGCGGCGCAACACAATCGGGCACCAGCGCGGGGAGGGGTGCAGGTCTGGCCCTCGCACCCAGAAGAAGCGACATTTGATATTTCTTGTTTGTCCTTAAAGATGGATGGTTTTTCTTTGTGCAGCGACATGTGTGTGATTAAGGAATCCCTGGCATCGCCACAATAATCAAGCCATGAAAGGCATTGATGAATGGAGTGGTTATTAACCAGCGCCCAACGTGAGTGTCCTCTGAAGAGAACATCACAATGCAGTGCCGTTTCTCGTCAGGCGGCCAAGACGATCACAGTTTACGGTAGTGTGGTAGGACCAGACAACACAGTTTAAGGTCGTGTGGTTCGGACCATGGAGGAATCCGCTTATCGCGATACGGCGGACTCAGCGGAGGTGGGAACATACCCAGCCCTGCGGTCACGCACGATTCCAGGAGAAGAATCCTGGGATAGGGGCCTGCGTATGTCCATCACCCGAGGGGCAGAGATGCTAGCCTCCAGCTATACTGGGCCCAGAACGCGATTGTTCGGGCGACTCCTTCCTCCTTATGGGGATGAGGGTCCAGCTACACATGTCCCTTAGGGAGTACATCAACATATATCCTTGGTGCTCAGATCGTGGGAGCCTCGAAAGACACCATTACCCTGGTTGGCCTGCCTAACGTGTAAAGGTGTACTGAAGGTCAGTATGAAGAGATTGTCGAGATTCCACTACAACGCACAAAGGCGGAGTGTGATGAGGACTGCGCAACCAATGTTCAGAGCCTGAAAGAGCCGACATGGCGATCAAGGATGTCGCTGACCATATTCGCAACACAACATCCGATCGCGTCAGCCTCGGACGGGGCAAGCAAACGAGCATCAACCGCTCAAGCGCAGGATTCATATCGATTTGCGGCCCAGGACCCACCGGTAAATCGACCCGGAGCGGTAGGAGAGCACTGAGGCATCGTACCCAAACCGCTAAACGAGGATCCCTTTGAGTGAAGGCTCGAACAAGAGGAAGCGTGCGGCCCGACAAGTAACACAGGACTTGTCAGGATTGAATCTGACACCACTGGTCATAGACCGAAGTACCCAAAACATGTTAACAGATCACCGGAAAGGGTCGGAGGACTCATCCTGAGAGCAACCAAAAGACAGCAGATCCCCGTGATCAACCAAGAGACGGGGCTGGACCTGAGACACAAGCGTCCAGGCGGTCCTACGTATCCCATAAGGATGGGAATCAAGCCATACATAGTTCTTGAGGGGAAGTTTAACGTCATGCAGGACGATGAGGGGTGTGAGGTAGTCTCACACACGGGGGGGGGGGGGGCGTACGGCGCAGCCAGTAGGCCAACGTGAATGAGGACATAATCCCCCGCTCACGCCATACGCCTCACACAAAAAGGAGGGGAACTGGGGCCAGAGGCCCAACACGGGATAGATATTCCCGAGAAATGGGGCTGGGCCTGAAACATGAATGTTCAGGCGGTCCTACGTATCCCATAAGGATGGGAATCAAGCCGCACGTAGTTCTTGAAGTGCAGTTTAACGTCATGTGGGACGGATGCTGAACAGTTTAACGTCTTGTAGCTCGGACGTGGTGCAGTTTAGCGTCATGCAGGACGAATGCCGTTTAACGTCGTGCGGGACGAACTGCAGTTTAACGTCGTGCGAGACGAAGTACAGTTTAACGTCGTGTTGGACGAAGATGCTTGGCAGTTTAACGTCTTGCCGCGCGGACGAAGTGCACTCAGGCAAAGTACTGCTTGAGGAACCTAGCGTTGGTGGGAGGAGTGACACGCTCACCATCCATAGTTGCTAGGGAGTACGCACCATTGGGATAGACCTTGTGGATGACAAGAGGTCCCTCCCACTTAGGCTCCAACTTGGGTGGCTTCCTGCCGGGGATCATTGGCGCTCTTAGGGCCAGTACTAGGTCACCCTGCAGGAAGGAGCGGAGGCGAACCTTCTTATTGAAAGCTCGAGCCATTCTGCTTTGATGCCTCTCCAAGTTGTGCAAAGCGCGAAGTCTATTCTCATCCAGTGCTTCCAGCTCGACTAGACGGGCTTCAGCAGCTCTGTCCGGCACTTGCTGGTCGTAGACCGCAGTGCGTAAGGACGGTAACTGGATCTCGATGGGCAGGATGGCCTCAGCTCCATACACCAGGGAATAAGGGGTCATCTGGGTGGAATTGCGAGTCGTCGTCCGATAAGCCCAGAGGGCGTTGGGGAGCTTGTCCGGCCAACTCTTCTTGTTCTGACCAACCATCTTTTGCAGAATGTTAGAGAGGGTTTTGTTAAACGCCTCAATCTGTCCATTTGCTTGCGCATGATATCGAGATGTATAGTTCGAGCGAATGTTGTACTTGGCGTACAACTTCTTCAACTCGGCTGCTCGGAAATTGGCTCCGTTATCCGTGAGGATAGCGTGAGGCACTCCAAATCGATGAATGATGTTGGAGGTCACGAAGTCAGCGATCGAACAGGATTTGACCTCTCTGAGCGGAATCGCCTCTGCCCATTTGGAGAAGAAGTCCGTAGTGGTCAAAATGAACCGGCACTGGCGATCCGTCGCCGGCGGGTAAGGTCCCACAACGTCCATCCCCCAGACTGCAAAGGGCCAAGAATACCTAGTGGTATGGAGAAGCTCCGGCGGCCGATGCACAAAGTTCGCATGAACCTGGCACGCATGGCACCTCCTAGCATACTCGATGCAGTCATGGATCATGGAGGGCCAGAAGTATCCCAACCTCCGAATCTGGTGGGACAGCTTTGGCCCAGTCTGATGGGCACCGCATGAACCAGCATGAACCTCTTGCATGACTCGTGGGATCTCAACTCCATGAAGGCAACGGAGGAGAACACCATCAAATCCGCGTCTATATAGGATCTGCTCCAGGCCGGGACTGCTCTGGAGGACAAACTGCGATGCGCGGCGTCGAACTCGCTCGCGCTCGGCCCGATCCGACGGGAGAATGCCATGTTGGAGGTACTCAACCAAAGGCGTCCTCCAATCAGGGGCTGGTTCGACTGCCATATATGGGGTACTCGGGGCTCCGGGCATAGGGGCAACCGTGGTGAGATTACTTACCGACGGGCCGCGATCTCCCTCCGGGATAACGGGAGCGATGAGCCTGCGGTGCGTCACGCGGACGATCAGGTTGTCCTGTTCAGGCTCTGAAAGTGACGAAGCAAGGCTTGCCAAAGCATCTGCTCGACCGTTCTGCGACCGGGGAATATGGACAATCTCTGGCCGAGAAGGGAACTGGGCCATCAGAAGGAGGGTGCACTCCAGCAACGGCACAAGTTCCGGCTTCCTAACAACATAGTCTCCATTGATCTGCTTAACGACCAGCTCAGAGTCCCCTTTCACACACAGATGGGGCACGTCGATCTCGAGAGCTAACTCGAGGCCGGTGATGAGGGCATGGTATTCCGCCTCATTGTTGGTACAGCCCTTTGACAACAGGAAAGAGTATGGCAGCACGGCTTGCTCCGGGCTAATGAAGACGATACCCAAGCCCACTCTGTTGAGCTTAGGATTATCGAGCCTTCTACCGGTGGGGCTCCGGGAGGCACCGTCAAAGTGCATCTGCCAGCATGGATCGGCTCGATCGACCGAGAGAATGGCCTCATCAGGAAAGCCTAGATCCAGCGGCTGATCCGCAGAGGTCAGGTGAGCAGCCAGAAAGTCTGCCAATGCTTGCCCTTTGATGGCCTTCTGAGACACATACCTTATGTCGAACTGCTGGAGAATCATAGCCCACCGCGCTAGATGGCCAGTCAACATAGGCCGGCTCAGGATATATTTCAACGGGTCTACCCGAGAAACCAACTGTACCTCATGGTGCTGCAAGTAGTGCCGTAATTTCTGTACGGCAAATACGAGCGCCAGGCAGCTCTTCTCGATGGGGGAATACCTGACTTCCGCATCGAGGAGCATGTGACTGAGGTAATAGAGGCTATTCTCTGTTCCCTCGTTGTTCTTCTGGGCGATAAGGGCACCCAGGGACAAAGCCGAACACTTTCTCAAGATCTTTGAGATGGTCCTGACGCTGGCGCGATTTGACCACCAAGTCGTCGACGTAGCATTCCACCAGTGTGCCGAGGATTGGCTTGAATATGCGGTGCATCGCCCGTTGGTAGGTGGCACCTGCATTCTTCAGGCCGAAGGGCATGACCTGGTAACAAAAGATACCTTGGGGGGCCCTGAAGGCAGTGAACTCCTCATCCTCAGGGGCCATCTGGATTTGGTTGTATCCGGAGTATCCATCCATGAAGGAGAGGGCTTGGAACCCTGCCGTGGCGTCAATCAACAGCTCTGTCATCGGAATGGGAAAATCATCCTTCGGGCAGTGGCGGTTGAGATCGCGGAAGTCGATACAGACTCTGATCTGCCCGTTCTTCTTCCTGACCGGCATAATGTTGGCCAGCCATTTGGGGTACTGAACTTCCCTCATGAAGTTGGCTTTGATAAGCTTATCAACTTCGGCCTCAACCATGGCACCGTGGAATGGGTGCATCTTCCTGGGAGGCTGCTTGAACCCGCGATGGTTCGTCGGGAGACCAAGGCGGTGGACGGCTACCTGAGGATCTAGCCCCGGCATCTCGTCATATCCCCAAGCGAACACATCACGGTGCTGTCTGAGGATGTCCACGTACTGCTGCCGCTCTTCAGAGGGAATGGCGGCACTGACCAATGTGGGTCTTGGATCTGCTTCGGTTCCAAGGTTCACCTGTACTAACTCATCGACCGTGACGGGGACGCCCTCCTCAAAGGCTGGGGGTGCATCTTCCACGTCCTCTCCACTCGGGGAGGGATCGTCCACGGGAGAGACTGCGTTGAAAACTGCATTGGGGCTACCAGATCCTGCTGGGCCGCTGGTGCTGGCATGGGCGGTCGCGGTCATCTCATCAGGAGACTCACAGGCCGTCGAGACCATGGCTACGTCCAACCGTTGAATCGGGAGGACGTAAGCGTCATCCAAGCTTTCCCAGGGATCACTTACAACTGTGACAGGCTCAACCTCACCTGCCAAGATCTGCTTATCCTTGCTCTTGTAATAGTCCGCGTCCAGATAGCGGGCTTCACATGAGGCAAAAGGAGAGGCATCTCCCTGAAGCACGCCTACTCGACCGTTAAGGGATTATTTGAGGCATTGGTGGTATGATGAGTGAACCGCCGCGTGAAGGTGGAGCCATGGCCTGCCCATCAATGCGTTGTACGCAGTGTCTTGAGAGACTACCATGAATTCGGTGTTGGAAACCAAGTCACTGAACTGGGTCTTCAAGCGTATCTTGCCGACCGGGGTTTGCTCGGTGAGGTCGTACCCCTGGATCCTGAGGTCGGAGGGGATCAAGTCATCCTCAGACAACCCCAATCTCCGGAGCGTCCGAGTTGGAATTAGGTTAATCCCGAACCCCATGTCGACAAGACAACGCCGGACTTCAAGGCCATTGAACTGGCCAGTAACATACAGCGGACGAATGTTTCCCTGTATAGGAGGGTCTTCATCCTTACCAGAGAACGAGATAACTGCCTGACATTCGGCGTCCTCGATCGTTTCGGCGTGAAAGGCCTCTGCAGCCGCAACCTCTGTCTCAAACTGGAGGGGGCTTTTCAGGGCTTCAGCGAGTGCCTCACGCATCTCAGATGACATGTGCAGAGCCTCAAGGATGGAGAGCCTTGCTGGGATGTCGGCCAAGTGCTTCAGGAAATCATACTTTTTGGCCAAGCGCGAGCCCCTGGTTGTAGGAGGTTGCTCTGCGGTTGGAGACATGACGGGCCTTGCTGATTGGACCGGTGGCCGACTGGTGCGTGGTGCATCCCGCTGTTCATTGGTTGAAGTCTGGGAAGTGGTCACTGTACTGGGGTCAGGAGGCCGGGACGGACTTGCGGCAGGGCGGAGCTGATCGCGACGCGGCTGAGGCGGTTCTGCCTGGTCCCACACCACAAACAGTGGCGGAGGCGAATCCGTCATCCCCGGATGGGGGGGCTGCGCGCGCTGAACTCGGTTTTGAGCTTGCTGCCTAGTCTCAGTGGCGTGCACGTCCTGGCTGGAGGTACCAACTACTGTGCCCCAGCGACTCCTGTTGTTGCGGTTCCTCCGACGGTGGCGACGACCGGGGACACTAGGGAGGTCCACCTGGTGTTCTTCAACGTCGGGAACTGAAAAGGGATTTACCAGCTCGACGGTATTAACCGAAGCATACCCAACACCATCATCGGACGAATCATCCATCGCCGGGCGGATCCGAGGAGGGACCCCCATCTCCGGGGGCATGATATCGCCGAGAGTGCGGGATAGTGGAGGAACTGGCGGGGCGCGCTCTTCCTTCTTGCGCCGCCGCCGTTTGCTCTTCTCGGAAGAGGCAGGCTGGGATGACGATGCCGAAGCAGCACCCGCAGATTCTGGGGGCTCAGGCTGATTCAAGCGCGCACGGATGATTCCATGGGCGCGAATGATCGTCTTGCGGGCCATCCAGTTTTTATACTTCTGGGATCCGCGGTCGGAGACCAGCTGCCATTCGTCCTCATTGCCGCTATCGTCATCTGATCCCACGAACACGCCCGCCACTTGTGCTGGAGCTGGGCCCAACCTGATTACATTTTTGTTAATCTGGTCTTGGAGCCAATCCTTAAACACATAGCACCGCTGGATGGTGTGCCCCAGGGCCCGATGGTAAGGGCAGTAGCGGGGGTTATCCGTGAGATGTGCCTCCTCTGGCCTCCAACAGTCAAGCAGTCGCACAATCCTCTGCTCCAGGGCGCTCCGGAAATAACCGGGGACATGATCCTCGTGAAATGATTAAGTCAGGTATCGCGGGCCCCTGGGAGCATGGTCTTGACGAGGGTCTGGAGGGGCCTGCCGAGGAGTTGGACCCTGATTGTCTCGCCTGGGTTGTGGCGGTACATTACGCGGAGGGGCCGGTCGGTTCTAAGGCTGCCGCTGCTGGGCCGGGAACTGAGCCCGTGGAGGCGGATTCCTGTGAGGCTGTGGAGTTGGCCTCACCGGCAGCAGCTCCAACGGCCTGGGGGCCTCTATCTGGGCAACAGCAGCGGGCTCAGCCCTGCTGGCTCTCCTTGCAGGAATCATAGGAGGCAGCGGGTGTGCCTGACTGGCCTGTTGCAGGGCTTCCTCAAGATGTTGAGCTTTGACTGAGAAGTCCCTGAACCCTCCGGGGTAATTCTGAGTGATCAGGGAAGGGACCAGCTCGGTCTTGACGTTCCCGACGCACATTGTCAGCAACTGCTCCTGAGTCAATGGCATGTCAAGGGAATACGTGAGACCCTTCCATCGGGCGACGAAATCTGCGACTCGCTCATCAGGCCTCTGTTTTCACTTGAAGAGGTCTGCGATACTCATCTTCCGGGTCGTGGAACTGAACTGGTAGAGGAATTGTCTACGAAGGTCCTCCCAGCTAGTTATCGACCCGACGGGGAGCTGGCTGTACCAGACAAATGCTGGCCCTTCCAGTGTCTGGACAAAGCAGCGAAGCTTAGCGGCCTCCTGCTACGCCGGAGTTCCCAACATAGGCCCGCACCTCGAGTTGAAATGGGCCAAATGCTGTGGCGGATCTCCAGTCCCGTTGAAGGGGGCGAAGGTGGGATTCTCAAATCCCGGAGGTGCCGGCATGTCATCCACCCATGCTGGGTATGGCTTGCCGTCCGGTGGGATCGCCACTTGTCGAGTCTCCAAGGCTTCCATGTGGGCGATGAGTGCCGCCATAGGATCGTCCGGACATGGGTTCCAGTCCTGGCGAGGATCTCTAACCACGAGCGCATTGCATGGCCCTTCAATCGGGTCGTCGACCGGGTCGTCGAACTCAGCGGCTCGTGGGATGGCGGGCGGAGCGGCCCTTGGGGCAGCGGGAGGAATCCGAGCGGGGTCTCTCAGGTAATCACGCCGCTAGGGAGGGTGCGGTGAGACATACCGTGCCCTCTTGCCATAGGCAATGGCCTCTCCCCTGTCGGCAAACACGGCATAATCACGTTTGCCCGGGAGAGCCTCATCGAGGGGTGGTTGTTCTTGTCCCTGTTGTCCTGGCCTAGGATCACCGTAGTCAGGCCGCTGCTCTGCAGCGCGCTCAGCGAGGAGCTGGTCAACTAGCTTCTTCTGTTCGGCGAGCTGTTGACGTAGCATAGCCTTCACGGGATCCTCATCCGCCCTCTGCATGGAGGCAGATGGGTCGGCGGGCTTTACAGCCCCGCCGTGCTCTTTACCTTTGCTGACGTTTCGGCTCAACGTCAGTGCTTCAGTGGGTGCGGGGAGTCCCAGGAGGTTCCTCTGGTGACGAGTAACTCTCACCGATGGATCCAATGACGGCTTGTCTTCGGGGGGAGAGCCCCCGTCGAGAAGTTCCAAGTCGTTCCTCTCTCCCAACAGGTCATCCATATTGACCGTTTCCGTCCCTGGGGATATACCCTCAGGGCCACCCAGTGAATCGGGCTGTCGGCGAATCGCACTGAAGCGTAGGGCAGCATACTTCCCCCATCCACGGATATACACGTGGGGGGTGGCTTCCTCGGTAACCTTGCGGAGTACTTGAAAACACTCAACGCATCGTTGTTGGAGGGCCTCGTGGTGCCCAAATGGCCCAGGGTGCCGAACCACGGGGAGCGTGGCCAGGTCAATTTGACGGCACTGCTCACCAATATCCTCCAGGTGCACTTGACTCCCTGGATATGGCATTTGTAGGCGGTGAAGACGGGAGTGAGTCTCCCGGAGAGTTCGGCGGAAGCATTCGAACTCATCCGGGGTGAGCGATTCGGGTGCATCAATGTCCGGTCCTGCGACTAGCCAAAACTTCTCAGGGAAGTGGCCCTCTGCAAGGACGGTCCAGAAGCTCCACGACTCAAACTTGGGACCCAGGTCTCCTTGGTCCTCTTCAATGACTGGGAATGGACGGGGAACCGGCAGTGGTGTCGAGGCGGGCCGCCGGGCCGACGGGCTGGCCGGCGGTGAATACGGCGAGCAGGCCGATTGGCCTCCATATCCCTGGCCGCCCTCTGAGGGTGGCGGTGCCCCAGCCACCACATCACGATAGGACGGGCCGGCGAGCGAACATCCTGCCGTAGCGTTGGTGCTCGCCGAGGGTGCACTAGATCGTGGTTCGACCGTCGGTCCACAGAAAAAGTCTCCGGCTTCTCCGATCGAGGCGGAAGGCGCTTCCGGAGGGTCCGGTACCAACCGCAAGCTTGATCCTTGGGGGTCTACCAGGCCCTCACTACTCCAGATATACCTTCGGAGAGAAGCGGGGATCGTATCGATCTCTCTCTCGGGAAGTACGAGGCTGACGTGCCGCATTCCTACCCCTGCCCCTAACTGGCGGGATCTGGGGGAGGGCTCCGTCACCGAATCATACTCCGCCTCTGAATCAGAGAAACGAACCGGTCGGATCTCTGTCCGGAATTCCGTAACATTCTTCCCTCGGCGTCGACGCCTCACCTTCCTGCCCCTGGGTGGTTCTTCGGGGCATGGCTGATCTCTATCCTGGCGTCCTCCGGCCGCACTGGTGTTGGGGCCAAGAGGACTGGAAACCAAGGTGCGAGGAGCACCGGGACAGATATCAAAGGGGACGTGGGGAGAGATGGTTCCGGGCAGGCCTCCGGGCCGGGATCGAAAGGTGGGGTGACCCATGCCTCTTGGATCGGCCACGCGGAGTAGACCCTGTTGGTGAATAGCGCTACCGCGAGGTGGTCCGCGGTGGCTATTGCCCGTACCAGCAACCGGGAGAGTCAACCCAACCTGCCTTTGGGGCGGTCGGGGCCTCAATCCAGGTCGGGCATAGAAGTGCCCCTGCTCAGGATGCGCAGGGGCCTGATGACTGGAGCCAGCAGTGGCTTGAGCCAATGCGGCCGCGGTTGCTAGGGCCCCAAGGTGGGCATCCTCTTCCGCTCGTGCCCGACATTGGCGTCGGGACAAAAGAGTCGGGATGAGCGGCGCGGGCAGGTGGAGAGTCCGTTCTTCGACTTGAGAGGCCTGGCGGCGGTGTCGCCATGGCCTGACAGGAGCCCTTATCGCGGATCCCTGGAACGAATCTCGGATAGGGTGGTCCCGGACATCTTCCACCTCATCCGCATAGGGGAAGGATTTGTCGGAGCGCTTCGGGGATAAGCTCCCGAAGCGGTTGGACGTCGAGGTAGGCAGCGGTGCCTCCCTGCGCGACCCTCGGGGACGGCGTTGGTGGCGAGGTGCAGCTGCCTCGAGGTCTAGGCGATCCATGTCCCTGGTGGGGATGACTCCCTCTTCCTCATATCTCCGCACCAAGTTTTTGATCACCCTTCTCTGGATGACCTCCGAGGGGGAGAGAGGGCGTGGTTTCCCCGTAGCTGCGGCTGCTGGGACGGCTGTGGAACGGGCGGGACCGCGCGGAGTAGCCGCGTCGGTGTTTCCCCTACCCCTGCGCCAGTGTGCGGGTGGCGATCGGGCACTGGATTGGGCGAATTGATTCCTGAAAGCAGGGAGAAAAACCCAATAACACTGACAGGAAAAGGAATCGACAACCAACCATTAGTGCCGCGACGCCTTCCATGGGGGGAACCCAGGCCCTCGACGTCGTGAGACGGAGTGCCCGATTTCCCTTCCCCAGCCCCTGGTGGGTTCCGTGCTCCGGTGTTGAATGCTCGGTCGAGCAGCATGTTGTTCTTCCAACACCTCTGAAAGCCATCGGTCTTCGTATTGAGGAGAAGAGATTCACATCGGGTTCACCATTTTTCTGTTTCGGTGCGGATGTGCGTCGGGTTTCTGTTCCGACGCTGTTCCGCCAGGACGCATTCGCGCGTGCACCCATTAACCCGATGGGATGGGCGCGCGCGGCCTGTGGTACCGCAGTCCCGCTTTCCAAGGGCGGGCGGCATTCGTCCCTTATTCAGGGGCGTCTGCTCCTTGATCGAAACCGGGATGATGGGATGTCTTCTCCTCCTTCCGTGGACGTCTCCTCGGAACTCGTCACCTAATCCGGGTCTCCCTCATAGATTTAAGAATGTTCGTGAATCTCGTTCCCGACGCCATATCTTCATGGACACCGGTTAATTACGCTGCTTCCGCCCAGACGCTCCAAGGGGTCTGGTCAGGGCAGCAACCTGAGGTGAGGAGACCGGGTGGCTCTGGGTGTCGGGGGCGTGTCTTAACACTGCGACTCTGCATGCCTGCCTTCCGTCCCTAATAGGGCTTCTCGAAGGCATGACGGCCTGAGGCATCCCGCGCTGGGTGCGGGGAACTGTATCACCTGAGGTTTTCCTCAGCTTCCCATTTTTAACATGGGGTATGCCGCGAGTTTAACGTCCAGCGGGGACGGCATCGGACTGATCAACATGAGAAGTGGATCAGATGACAGAACCCCTTGCGAGGAACCTCCGACGCTGGGGCCAGTACATGGGTGGCTTCCCGAGTGAAGTGGAGTGGAATGAAGTGGCATGACCCCACCGGGATGTGGCGGCCCGGGTAAGGATCAGGATGGATGATGGAGTGAAGAGCTTGGACCCTGTAGGGGCTTCCTACGTACCGCGCGTTAGCGCGGATCAAAGTCAGCGTAGTTCGAATATACAGTTTAACGTCATGCTGTACGTCGGTAAGCCGACTCACGAAGAGGTCGAGGCCGCCGGGCGGAGGATTGAACCGAACCACCTCGCACAGAGGGGGATGGAACGGCCGGGTGGATCACAGTTTCACGTCATGCTGGACGCTGGCAGGAGAAAAGGGAAGTGGGGAAGCACAATGGAGATACACATGTGCAGTCTCCCACAGGGGCGGATTCATAGGTGAATCGACGCAAGTGTGAACCAGGGAGGGGTCCACTGATGGACGAACCGACGTGAATACGACCGGGACGACCAGGTGGTGGGCTTGAACCTCGGAGAGGCTTCCTACGTACCCTGTTTAGAAGACAGGGATCAAAGTCCACATAGTTCATTCTGTCTGTAATACTCTACCCCCGTGGGCGAAGGCCACTCCAATCCCGACATCCCTGCAGAGACGCGCGGGTGGGGGCCACATCCAAACTGGGGGGATCCTGCGTGCGAGACACAGGATCGGGTGATGCGGATGGTTTAACGTCTTGCCGGACGAAGTACAGTTTAACGTCATGTGTTGAGGACGAAGCGGACGGTTTAACATCTTGTCGGACGAAGTACAGTTTAACGTCGTGTGTTGAGGACGAAGCGGACGGTTTAACGTCTTCCCGGACGAAGTACAGTTTAGCGTCGTGTGTTGAGGACGAAGCGGACGGTTTAACGTCTTTCCGGACGAAGTACAGTTTAACGTCGTGTGTTGAGGACGAAGGTGCTTGGCAGTTTAACGTCTTGTCGCGCGGACGAAGATGCTTGGCAGTTTAACGTCTTGTCGCGCAGACGATGGAGGCTAGGCAGTTTAGCGTCGTGCAGCTTGGACGTGGTGGTGCCGCCGATGGGTCCGTGTCACTTCGCGCGAGCCTGGAGGGCCGCACGGGAAGACAATGCACGGTGCGGGCACCCGGGATGAGGATCATCGGGCGCCACGCAGGCGGGTACCCTCAGGGGGTCAAAGGGGGCGACCCCGGCGGATTGCGCGCAAAAGAGAAGCTTGGCGCGCAATACCGTGGGTCGGCGCGCAAAGGGAGGGCTGGCGCGCAATTGAGCCAGCGCTTTGCGCGCGGAAGGTAGAGATTGCGCGCACCGGGCTTCGGATAGCGCGCGGGGGCAACGTCTCATTCTTTAATCGAATGGACACTTTGAAAAGGGGGGGGGGGTGCGCGCAATCGGGCCGGATTGCGCGAACCCCGGGGGCAATTGCGCGCAAGAGGCTTCTTTTGCGCGCGAAGGCCTTAGGGTGAAGAATTATTCAAAGGAAAGGAACCAAGGGGATTGCGCGCGAAGGCGAACCCCAAGGCCTTATTGCGCGAAAGAAAAGAGGTTACCTGAAGATCAGCATTACGCGCGGAGGGGGTTGGATTGCGCGCGCGAGAGACCTTTCGAATTCCGGCAACCTTCAAAACGTCGGGGTCGCCTTATATTTATAGGCAACCCCGAGCGCGGAATCTGGTTCGCGGGCGCGGAATTATTTTCGCGGGCGCGGAATCGGGCCCGGCGCGCAAGGGAGTCGCGCGGGCCACGGGCACGCAAAATTGCGCACCGGCCCAGCGCATTGCGCGCATCCTGGGAGGTTTGCGCGCGGCTCATCAACTTTGCGTGCGGGTATCCAAAATTCCGTGCAAGGCTTCCGGGCCCTCCGAAACGGGCTTTCGACTCCAAATATGACCTCGCTTCCCGCATCCGGAGCTTCGTTTGGGAATAACGGACTTTTCCGGCGTCTACAACCATAAGCATATCTGAAATGTATTTTAAAATATTACTCATAGGAACTGAAAAATTCATCATATTTTTATTCATATCAAATAATTCCTTATGCATTTTCATTTGAATAATACAATAGAATAACTTATTAAAAACATAATCACTTAATCCCACTCCGAGGATTAAGTTTCATCTTATTGTCTTGTATTATTGATAAGAGTCCACTATTGATCTGATTCACCTTCAAATGATACATGGAGAAAATGAGTTTTTCTTACTCCAAACACTAGATAATTAAATATATCTTTTCGATTTTATTGATCCATTACTCTGCAACTAGTGGATTATAAAAACCACTAAAATAAGGTGGATGTTTCCTCATGAAGTACTCAATAGAAATATATTCCATCATTATCCCATTTGGGATCTCGACATGATGTATAGCCTGATAAAGTTAAATGATTATAGAAAAAAAAAATAGTTATGATCCGATAACATTTAGTATTTTTTGAGTACCGTCATTTAATTTTCCCTTTCATTTAGCATTATCTTGGTTCTTTTAGGATCTATGTATTGACTAAAAACAAAAAAAAATATTGTGTTAGCAATACTAATCATAGTGTGGAAACCAAAAAATCATGAAAAATAATTTGTAGGATGTCTAAATCATTACACCAAATTTTCAATACATGTAATCTTAGGTTTGACCTAGGTCATTCATGGTCATCATGTATTGAAGTCATATATGACGGTATATAATGCTTTGGTGGAATTCGAAAGTATATCCCCTAGGAATGAGATACCAGGTGTGTATCAAGGCTCATTCTTCTCCACCAGTTGACAACTGTGTCTAGATCAATTCATCCTTTTCAATGTTTTTACCCCTATATACCTATGTTCTAGAGTCACATCCACTAGAAGTATCCATAACATGATGTAATTTCTTAGAAACCACTCTCTCTATCCTTCACCTGAATTCCTAGAAATTTTCTTATACATAGGCTTATTCCTATAGATCTCACTAATGTTTTCTCATCCTAGTTCATAAAGGATTAACTAAACCATGATCTAATACCAATTTCAGAGACACAAAAATATCATAAATAAACATTATATATTAATTGGTGAATATTAATTACATAAAATAATGATCTACTATATAATTTTTGAGTTCTAGTGCCTTTGTAAACATAGAAATATAGATTAATGGTCTATAAGTGAGTTATGTCATCTCCCATAAAGTTCTCCATAAATAACACCCTTCTTAAAAATAAAATACATAATACCCATCATCATAACCTGGGGAATGGAAACCAAATAAATGGTGATCTTATATGCTTCATACGTGTAATGAAGTTATATATAAAAATATCATGACCATAAAGGTATGATAACATGAGAATAACATTTGAAAACAATTTCCAACATATCATAGAATAGAAACGTGGGTCATGGAATAAATAATGGTTGTTCATAAGGCATGAATATAAAATAAATCCATGAATATAGGACATGAGAGTATAAAATTTTCATTATACATAGAGTTTTGAAAAACACATAAGAATAATAAACATATATCAAATCTACCCACCAAGACATTCATAACATGTTATGCTTGGCTTAACCAATAGTATACCATCTTACAGCTTGAGATAACCTCATGTGTACCCTCTGTTCAGACAAGGGATAACCTTACATGTACCCTATAAGCTTATATAACATTAATCATTTATCAATTCATTGTTGGTATATATAGGTCAAAACCTTCATATAGTGAAAATTGTACATATGTGTTCCAAAATATCATAAAAAATTTATCTTATCTGATCCCATAAAAATAAGTTGGTTTCATAAACATTTTATAATAGAATATATTATGGAAAATAAATTGGTTTCCTAATCAATTCATGATTTAATCATATCATAACCCATGGAAACATAAGTGGGCTTCAAAAGAATTATATTATGGTATAACCCATGAAATAGAAACATGTTTCATAAACAAATTTTCATTATAAACATAAAACATTAAGTGAAAGAATAAGAATGGTATCCTTGGATCATATTTCTAGTAAATCAAAAGTAACATCAAATGATTTCAACATAGGGTAAAAATATTTTTTAAATGTCACTTAGAACATTTATTTGATAAAATATCCTTTCCATATTGAAAATAACTTTTCAAAAAAAATATACAAAAAAATTTTCAGAATCCTTTTCTCATAAAATAACTTTTCAAAGATAAAAGGGAAGATTTAAACAATTTAAAAATATTATTTTGGAAAATACGTTTTTTTAAATCTAATTTATAAAATAATAGATTCATAAAATATTTCATAAATCCTTTTATTTGAAAATAACCATGACAAGTTATGAAGGAATATAAATGAATAATTTGAAATTTTTCTTGATAAGAATATCATTTCCACTTTGAAAAACACTTTTTAAAACATATTACTATTTAAAATTACACTTCATTGAAAATTACCTTTGAAAATTATAATTCAATATTTAAAACATTTATGGTTCATTAATGTCACATAAATGACATATTTTATAGGTATTTTTAATATAATTTCTATTATTGCTTTGTTTTGGGGGTTTCCCATTCATTTTTTGGGGAATGGCTGAGTCTTCATGATTTAGGCCAAATCGTGAGCTGAATTCCAGATTTACAAATAAATGTTGTTTCCTTTATAACTTCTTCATTTCTCAACATTTTTCATCCATTACAATTCCTAAATGACCTACCCAGACCTATTAACACCACCATATTGATTTGGACCATTTAAGAATCCATAATCACGGTGGATTTGGGTTTTTATTTAATAAATTAGGCCTTACCGGAAGCCCATTTCTATTTTTGAAAATAAATTTCGTTTATTTAGTAAAATATACTTTTTTACTATTTTTCAGTGATTCCATGTCCCACTGGAAGCTAACATCCATAGGCACGCCCCCATTACCTTTCCCCCCTCTTTGGAGCTCTTATGCATCGCGAATTTGGGGAAATCTTCATAGGGTTTATCTAATCGTCTAGATTTGAAGAGGTAACTTCTTCACATCATAACTATTTCATTTCTCACTCATTTTCCACCATTCTAGTTCCTACATGACCTCTTCATCCTTTTTAAAACCTCACCTGAATATTTAGCTATTTTAAAATTTAGGTACTGGTGTATTGTGGGTGAGTTCTTCAAGATCCCTCAAATATGTGGGTTTCCATCCTTCTTACTTCTATTTACTTAGGGTTACTTCCCTTGTTCTTGAAGTTACTATTCTCCCACGATCAAGGTTTAGAAATTATGGTTTGATATTGTGTTTCGTGGTCTGAAATTCTAGTTTTAGGTTTGTTTTACCTTCCTTGAGGTGCGAAGTGGTGCGTTTGAGTTTTTACACAAAAGATTCAAGGGTTTACATTACTTTGATTGGTGATTCCATTGTGTATGAAAATTTTGTGACTTAGATTTCTGTGTTTATGGTATTTGAATTTTTATTGCATATTAATGTTTCCAAAAAAATGTTGTAGTTTAATTTATAAAGCAAATGAATTTTAAGGGTCATTTTTATGTGAAATTGGGGGGTTTTCATAGAAAACTCTTATTGGGTTATTTAGGGTTGCCTTATAACTACTAATTTGATTTTATTGGGATCCACTAGGGATTAAAATACTGTTTTTAATGTTTATATTATTTGGTTGTTGCTGTGAAAACCTGTTTTAATGGTGTTTGTGAGGCACATGAACATTAAGATCCATGTTTGCGTGAAAATGGAGGTTTTACTAGAATACCACTTATTAAATCATATAAGGATTCCCAAAAATTAATTTTTTGTTTTAATTGGAAGTTATTGGGTGGAAATTTCTGTTTTGGTGGCTTTTGGGAGTGCAAATGGTGTGAAAAGTAGGGATTTCAAGGATTTGTGGGTGCAAAATAATGCGGGATTTTGAGAAGCTGTTTTATTGAAAATCGAAATGTCTTGATATGAGTTTTAAGTGGTATAAAGTGTTTTTAGATACTGTATTGTTTGTATATGACCAATAGTTGTGTTTTTATATTCAAAGGGATGTGTGTTGCTTGCTGAAATATTTTTAGCACAAAGGGGGAGTCCCGGTTACCTAGGTGGGCAGATATGTACTAGTACGGCTAGTGAAGTGGATGGGTTGTGTCCTTGTTTTACTAAGAAAATGGGTAAATACATATCTAAATAAAATACGCGGATGATGTTTGGGGACTACTAGTTTGTGGTTATGTTTCCTACTAGTGTCTCATGCATAGTAATGGATTGTGACTTGGATACTTTACACTAAGGTACGAGGTACATAGGTCCCGAGACTATCTAGTTTCCTAGGGGTGTTCCTGGTTTTCGTTCTCATTAGATTTGCAGTATTTAACCTTGTATTATGGTGTGTTTGGTTGTAATTTATAGTAGATAAATTTTTTTATTAAAATCTGTTAACATTCTGAATGTTTTATTTTGAAAACAATTTTCAATTGAATGTCATGTTTCTTGGAATTTGTCACTACTTTTTCTTTACATATTAAAATTTCTTTCTTTATCACCTTGTATTGCATACTCTATGGAATACTTGGTTGTTATTTTATTAGGATTAGGCTCACACCCTACATACACCACTTGGGTGTAAGTAGGCTTCATTATGTTTGACTCAGGTAAAGGTAAGGCCTCAAGTGAAGGTGGTTCGGTTTGTTAGTCCCCTCCTATGGTGCAGTGTTGTTGAGATGGCTCGGGGGTGATGGCCCCTTGTCCATTGGAGTAATTTTGTATGACTTTATTCTTTATTAATTTATATTTTGAACTCTTGTACCCTACTTAAAACCATGTATTCTGTTCTGGATTTTGATTTTGTCATGTTTGTCATGGAAATTTAAAATTCTTATTATTGAAATGTTTTAATGTTTTATGCTTTCATACTTGGGTAAATTGTTCACAAAACTAAATTAATGACACCCATGCAATTTTTCCAGCCCGTGGGGATAGAGAATTCCCTTTAGGATTTTCCATAGGCCAGGTTGTTACCAGTATTGGTGGCGACGAGATTCGGTTCATGAAAAATGGATCAGAGGACGTAAATGTATTTGGGTTATATTGCATTATTGGAATGAGTTGGGATATAAATGATCTAGGACTATCAGGTCTCGGGGTTTTGGACATGAGTAGGGTGTATGGCCCACACCCCTCATGGTAGACCTTGAGTCACCAGGGGACATTTGAATTGTTTGATTTACTTCACTTCTAGGTGACACGTGTGGGCTGTCGACCAGACGGGGCATCAGGTGGGGGTAGAGTAGTTGTTTGTTTTTTTAATGTAATGTGTTTAGATTGTTTTTATTTGATATATTTGATTCAAATTTTCCGAATTGTGGTATTGACTGTTGTTTTTGTGACTATTTCATTTTGTAGCAACATGCCTCCCCAGAAAGCTCCCATGCGCCCACAGGAGGAAGCCGGAGAGTGTTCCCCCTACACCAATCGATCAGAGGCTAGTCAAGGATGTGGTATGGGATGTCTAAGATATAGGATAAGGACTATCTCCTATTACAGCTTCTATTAGGGAGGATGAGACTAGTCATAGAAAGTAAAATTCCCAAGAGTTTGTGAAAAATAATCCTCCCACCTTCCGACACAGCATAGTACCCCATGAAGCAGAGGAATGGCTCGAGAAGATCGAGTGCATGTTTGAGTTCCTAGATACACATGAGGAGCTCAGGCTGAAATGTGCCTCCTTTCTGTAGGAGGTTCCGAGCAACAGGTGGTGGGAATCGGTTCTTCATACCGGGATGAATGAGCAAATGCACTTGGGAGATTTCAAGGATGTCTTCAATGAACATTATTTCCCTGAGGTGTTGGATTATTCTAGCTCTATATAGTTCATTGACCATATTCAAGGGAATCTATTCATTATGTAATACTCCAATCATTTCACTGAGTTGGTTTGGTATGCCCCAAAAATCTACTCCAATGAGAAAGCAAGGGCCCAGATGTTTGAGAAAGGCTTGCAACCAAAGATTTACTCTTAGGTGTTCTTGTTCAAGATGAGGACCTATGTTGAGGTCGTTGACCGGGAATTCATGGTGGAAATTGATCGAAAAGTCAAGGATGGTTTCTCTAGATCATTATCAGTAGTGGGATGTGGCAGCTCCTTAGAGAATAAAAGGAAGTAGGAGGAACATGTGAGAAAAAGAGGTGGCAGTTCCGGAAACTCTTCTAGGTAGATTTCGTCTGCGGCTTCTATTGTGAGATCGGTCATGTTTCATCAGTGTGGAAAGTCAAGGAACATCCTACCATCATTCCCAATTCCTCTAAATCCCTATTACCAGTGTGGACGTACGGGGAATTTACATCACTTTTGTAGGGTGGCACGTCCTCTTCTGAGTAAGGTAGGGTCAGTGGCATCAAGAGCAGTGCCAGCACAGTCTGAGTCGTTGAGGATGGGAGGATTTCAATTTGGTGGTCGTGATACTAGATATGGGTCATCATCTAGGAAGAGCTTGTTTAGGGAATAGCCACAGACTAGTTGTCTTCCTCAGGCAGAGACCAGACATCTCCATGTGGTTGATCAGGTACCAGCAAGATCAGAGGCGAGACCGTCGATAGTTCAAGGAACCATTTTGATCTCATATTCTATAAATAATACCCTTTTTGTTATTTCTTCCTATGTTTCATTCATTTCTACCTGTTGTGTGGACACGCTGAAATTACCAATTGTCTTTTTGTCTTTTTCGATGGAGTTGGTGAAGCCACTGGGAATGAAGATGGAGCAGGGTCTTAGGTTCCCCTCATGTGCGCATTCCATGTTAGGGGTTGAGATGGAGTGTGACCTCTTGGTCCTAGATATGAATCTATTTGACATAATACTCAGCATGGATTGTCTAGTACACATCTTGAAACACATCGATTGCTACAGGCGGCGTGTGAGTTTCATAGCACCTGATGGGAGTCTTTCGGTTTTCCTTAGAGAATGGGATCCTCAATCATGTCGGGCAAGACCTCCACTCATAGAGTTTGGATGTATTACCTTCCAGTTATCATCCCTAATTTTAGAGGAAAATTTTATTACCCCTGAAGGTTTACTACCTCAAGTATTGAATGAGTTTCTGGAGGAATTCCTAGATGATTTTTTAGGTTTTACCCCAGAGCGGGATGTTGATTTTTCGATTGATCTGGCACTGTGAACACAACTGATATCTCTTCCATCATATTGCATGGCCTCTACCGAGATGTTGGAATTTATGATACAACTAGTATACTTTGAATCCAAAGGATTCATTCACCAGAGTGTCTCTCCTTGGGCCGCTCCTGTATTATTCACGAAGAAGGGTGAAGGATCCCCCTGGTTTTGAATTGACTTCCAGAAGCTGAATAAGGTGAAAATTAAGAAAAAATACCCTTTTCCTAGAATAGATGATTTGTTCTATAAGTTTATTGGGGAAAAGTGATTTTCAAAAATATACATTCATTCATGATACCATCCACTAACGGTGAATGAAGATGATATCCCAAATACTACCTTTCGAAGAATGTACGACCACTTTGAGTATTTGGTCATGCCCTTTGGATTGACCAATGCTCCGGCGGTCCTTATGGAACTCATGAACAATGTGTTCCACCAGTATCTTGATTCCTTTGTTGTGGTGTTTTTGGATTATATTCTAGTATAATATATCTCTGAGGAGGAACACAATCATTACTTGAGGATCGTCTTGGGCACTTTTCAGGGTCACCGTCTCTATGAAAAGCTGTCAAAATGCACATTTTTGATCAAGGAAGTGACATTTTTTGGGCATGTGTTCTCTGAGTGGGGGTTTTTAGTGGACCCTAAAAAGATCGGTGTTGTCATGTCATGGGACCAACTGAATAATGTGTTTGAGATCAGGAGTTTCCCTGGCATGGCTGGTTATTATAGGCGATTCGTTCGAGATTTCTCTTGGCTTGCTTCACCGTTGACCGCACTCACCCAGAAAGGGGTGAAGATTGTATGGGGCCTAGAATGTCAGAAATTATTCAAGGATCTGAAGTTACGGTTGACTACCTCCCCAGTGCTGATTTTTTCTGGGGTCGGTAAGGGGTATGTGGTCTATTGTGATGCGTCAGGTATGGGTCTTGGGTGCATGCTTATGCAGGATGATCACGTGGTGGGGTATGTCTCTCTCCAACTCTGACCACATGAAAAGAACTACCTAACCAATGAATTGGAGTTGGTAGTGCTGATGCATGATTTGAAGACATGGTGATACTACCACTTTTGGGAGAATTTTTTTGCTCTAATCTGATCACAAAAGATTGTCCTATAACTTCCCGCAGAAGGACCTCAACTTGAGGCAATGTCATTGGATTGAGTACTTGTAGGGGTTCAACTTTGACATTTTCTATACCCCAATAAAGGGTAATGTGGTGGCCGATGCCTTGATTAGAAGAGTTATAGTGTTTGATTTGAAGAAGTATAGTGATGAGTGGGATTTTACGGGACACATTGCTCAAATGCATGTGGAGACCAAGGAGAATAGTGGAGTTGTGTTCTTGGAGAGCGTCCAGTTGACTCCTTATCTATTAGAGTTGATTCCACGGGAACAGACTATTGTTGAGTTTTTCAGCTTTCGAGGCAGTTTTTTCATAGTGGGGAGACATCCTCTGATTGTTCATTGTCTCCCGAGGGCATCTTGTGCTTCAAGAGCTTCTCAATAGTGTCATCATCTCTACGGAAGGTGGTGATGCAGGATAGCCACCAGTCACAGTGGGTTGTTCATATAGGTGAAACCAAGATTTATTATGATGTACGACGACAGTTTTGGTGGCCAGGTATGCGACATGACATAGTGTAATTTGTGTTGTGGTGCTACACATTCCAACCGGTGAATGTAGAGAATCAAAGGCCCTCCAGTTTTCTCCTACCATTAACCATTCCTACCTAGATGTGGGATGAGGTTTCCATAGACTTAATTATTGGAAGTCCTTGTACACATCAGGTTAATAATTTCATTTTGGTGGTGATTGATCATTTGACCAACTTATCCCACTTCGTTCTGATCAAATATACAGCTAAAGTGGATGAGTTGGGTCATTTGTATCTTCAGGAGGTACTAAGACTCCATGGTGTGACTTCAATGCTTGTCTTAGATAGAGACCCCCATTTC
This sequence comes from Viscum album, assembly GCA_963277665.1. Classification (NCBI taxonomy): domain Eukaryota; kingdom Viridiplantae; phylum Streptophyta; class Magnoliopsida; order Santalales; family Viscaceae; genus Viscum; species Viscum album. The sequence continues at coordinate 710,991,826 of OY728163.1, read as the reverse complement.
ACTTCTCAGTTTTGTGAAGGCCTTCATAATGTCTTCAGGTCTTAGATTTAGATGATCACGGCATATCATCCTCAAACGGATGGTTATAAAGAGCAGAAAAATCAGATTTTGGAGGACATGCTCGGTGCATGTGTTCTGGACATTGGAATTTCCTGGGATAGCCATTTGGGATTGGTATATTTTTCTTATAATAACAGTTACCAATCCTCGATTTGAATGGATCCTTTGGAGGCATTCTATGGTCATCCTTATTGGCCCCCATGTGTGGGGTTGAGGTATGTGAGACTTCACTATTGGGGAAGGTCCTTGTAGAAGAGACTTCTGAGAAGGCAATTTGATTTGGTAGTGCTTATTGACTGATCAGATTCCTCATAAATCATATGCTAACCGGAGGTGTCGATACCTATAGTTTAATGTGGGTGATAGGGTATTATTTAATGTGGCCCATCTTCTAGGCCATCGCTGATTGGGAAACAAAGGGAAGCTGGCGTAACGATATGTTGTCCCTTTTGGGATCACCGAGAATATTGGAAATGCTGCATACATGTTGTCCTTACCATCTCAGTAAAAATTTATTCATGACATCTTCTATGTCTCCCAGTTGAAAAAATACAACATGGATCTGTCCTATGTGCTGAGTTGGGAAGAACTGGAGATAGATCCTGACTTGTCAGTTTTTGAACATCCAGTGCAAATAGTGGACTCCTATGAGAAGTTTCTTTGAGTAATGTCTATTCCTCTAGTCTGGGTTCATTGGCAACATGGTAGTGATTCACATGAGACGTGGGAATGTAATTCATGGGTTGAGGAAGAGTACATGTTCATGTTTTCCGATCAATATTCAGGTTGACTTTTCGGGGCAGAAAGTCTTTCATGGTGGATATAATTGTCACATACAAGACATATGTTAAAGGTATTTTTAATTTAATTTCCATTATTTCCTTGTTTTGTGGGTTTCCCATGCATTTTTTGTAGGAATGGGCGAGTCTTCATGATTTGGGCCAAAACGTGAGCCCAATTCCAGATTTATAAATAATTTTTATTCCCTTTATAACTCCTTCATTTTTCAAAAAATTTTATCCATTACATTTTTTACTTGGCCTCCCCTGACCTATTAACTCCACCATATTAATTTGTACCATTTAGGAATCGACAATAACGGTGGATATGGTTTTTTATTTAAGGAATTGGGCCTTCTCGGAAACAGGTTTCTTGTTTTAAAAATAAATTTTGTTTATTTAATATCGTATACATGTTTTACTCATTTTCAGTGATTCAACCTCCCAATAAAATCTAACATCCTAAGGAAATCCCAATTACATATACCCCCTCTTTGGAGCTCTTATGAATTGCGAATTAGGGTACACCTTCATAGGGTTTATAAAATTGTCCATATTTGGAGAGGTAACTTCTTTCCTTCATAACTCTTTCCTTTCTCACTCTTTTCCCCCCATTCTTGTTCCATAATTACCCCATCATCCTTGTTCTAAACTCACCTAAATTTTCGGCTATTTTTAAATTTATCTACATGTTTATTTTGGTAGATTTCTTCAAGATCCCTAAATTAAGTGTGTTTCTATCCTTATTGCTCTCATTTGCTTAGGTTTTCCTCCCTTATTCTTGAAGTTCATATTGACTAGAAAGTAGGGTTTCTAAATTAGTTTTTGATATTGTGTTTCATGGTCTAAAATTTTGGTTTGAGGTTTGTTTTACCTATCTTGCGGTGCGACGGTGGTGCGTTTGAGTTTTCTCACAACGGATTCAAGGTTTTTCATTAATTTGGTAAGTTATTACATTGTGTATGAATATTTTGAGACTTATCTTGCTCTATTTATGGTATTTTTATTTTTATTTCATTTTAAAGTTGCTAAAAAAATTGGTTTATTGGAATTTATAAAGGAAATAAATTTTAAAGGTCATTTCTATGTGAAATTGGGGGTTTTTTCATTTAAAACTCTTATTGATTTATTTGGGGTTGCCCTATAACTACTTATTTTATTTTTTTATAATTGACTAGAGATGAAATTATAGTTTTGAATGTTTATCTCTTTTGGTTGTTTCTACGAAAATCTGTTTTAATGGTGTTTGTGAGGCACTTGAATTTTAAGTGCCATGTTTCTGTGAAAATGGAGGTTTAACAATGATACCACTTATTAAATAATATGGGGATGCCCAAAAATTGATTTTTTTTATTTGTTTCATTGGAAGGTATTGGGGTGAAATTTATGTTTTGGGGACTTGTGGGTGTGCACATAGTGTGAAATGTGAGGATTTCAAGGATTTTAGGGTGCAAAATAATGTGGCATTTTGAGAAGCTATTTTATTGAAAATAAAAATGTTTTATTGTGAGTTTTAAGTTGTATAAAGTGTGTGTAGAGATTTTATTTTTTTTACATGACCAGTAGTTGTATTTTTATATTCAAATGTATGTGTTTTTCATGCTAAAATTGTTTGAGCACAAAGGGGAAAGCCCATGTACCTTGGTGGGCTGATATGTACTTGTATGGCTAGTGAACTGGATTTATTATGTCCCTGTTTCACTAAGAAAATGGATAAAAACAACTCTAAATAAACTATGTGGATGATTTTTGGGGACCTCTAGGTTATGTGTATGTTCTCTACTATTGTCTCGTGCGTAGGAATGTATTGTGACTTGGATACTTTATACTGAGGTATGAGGTACATAGGGCCTGAGACTATCTAGTTGCTTAGGGGTGTTCCTAATTTTGGTGCTCATTGGATTTGTGGTATTTACCTTTTTATTAGGGTTTGTTTGGATTTAAATTAATGTAGATAAAATTTATTATTAAAATCTTTTATCATTCGGAAAGTTTTATTTTGAAAAATATTTTCAATTGAAAGTTATGTTTCTTGGAATTTATCACTTCTTTTTCTTTACATATTAAAACTGCTTGTTTTATCACCTTGTATTCCATACTCATTAGAGTCCTTGGGTGATATTATATTTATATTAGGATAAAAACCTACTTACAACCCTTGTGTGTAAGTAGACTTCATTATGTTTTACTTGGGTAAAGGCAAGGCCTCAGGTGATGGTAGTTCGGGTTGTTAGTCCCCTCCTTTGGTGCAGTGTTGTGGAGACAGCTTGGGGGTGATGGCCCCTTGTAATGTGGAGTCATTGTGGATGAATTTCTTCTATTTTTATTTATATATGGAAATATTGTACCCTACTTAAAACCATGTATTCAGTTATAGTTTTTTATTATGTCTAGTTTGGCATGGAATGTTTAGATTCTTATTATTGATTTTTTTAATGTTTTATGATTTCATACTTGGGTAAATCATTCCCAAACCTAAATAAATGATACCTAGGAACTTGTTCCAGCCCAAGTGGAAAGGGAATTCCCTTTAAGGACTTTTCATGTGTTGGAATTGGTTCTGGTATTAGTGGCGACCAGATTTGTTTCGTGACAATGAAAGTGAAGAATGTTTTACAAGTTAAAACAAAGAATCATTTCATATTTTCGATAAAAGACAAACGAGGCTTGTTTTGAAAATGACATGAAGATTCATTTAAATAATTTTTATAAAAATTTAAATAAGGTTAAATATGAATTCAAATAATCATAAAGTAACAATATACATTTTTATGAAATTTTTAGAAAACATTGATATGGAAGAAAGAGGGATTTCAACAAAATAGATAAATAAAATATGTTTTCATTAGAAACATTATTATTAAGTCCTGAGTAAATAAAGAGATGAAAATTAATTTAAATCATTTATTCCCAATAAATAATCATAGGATAATAAATTTCATTAATTTTTTGAGAGATATATCAGTATATTCCACAATAAAAAGTATAAACATAAAAAATATCGATAAATGATGAGATTGTAATAACAAAATTATACAACATAGGTATATTTTGAATAATATGCCCCATTAAAGACCAAAATAAAATTAAACTTGTCATATCATGAGAATAATTTTATTCCTAAGAAAAAAATTTAAGGGGAATTATAGACACCTCAAATAAAGAAGATAGGTTTCTAACATATCTTATGTCTTAATGATGGAAATTTGTGACAAAAATATCTTACCACTTTGGTAACATTTTAACTATATAAACCATAAAAGAGAGAAACAAATTTGATATGTAAATAAAAATAATTTACAGGAGAATAATCATAAAACAAAATCATGGGTAGTATATACACCACATAAAAGTTAAATATGGTGAATATGGAATGTGCCTCATAGAAGTAACAAGTAAGATAGAAATTCAATAACTTATGTCTCAACTTCCATATAACAGGTTTGAAATGACTATATAATAAATATATGTTACTTATTAATATTTTACATAACCATATATATATATATATCATACCATATAAGATTTACTTATGACTTTTTATTACACTCTTATTAACTATTCATTATTAAAATAATGTTTTATTTAATAACTGATTTGTTTTTCATGTATGTTTTGATTGGTTATTTTTGATCCGCTTAATTTTATCATTATTCCATATTATCTTTAATAATAACCATTATATAAATATCATATATATTTCTTATATACATATTTTGAAGAATCTATATAAAATATAAATATATACAATTAAATAAACAATTAATGGAGATGGTAGGTCGTACATACGCATGAATGTAGTTTCCATTTTCTAAACGGATAAAATAAAAGAGAGGTAAATAATATATGAAAATTTAATATTTATTTTAATTTTATATATATAACACATATTTTCAATAAATTTACGCCTATTACCATTAATTCAAAGCGTTTTCGAAAAATGAATCACACCTCTTTGTGAGGTCATAGTCTTCTGGACACACTAACGATGTTATAATATCTCCCACAAAACATAAAGTAAAAAATGTATATGTGATATAATAATTAAATAAGTATAATTATGTTATAAATATAATATATATTCAATTATTATGTCCTTATTACCATATATGTAAAATTGGAATGAAAAACATATCACTTCAGTTTGTGAGGTGATAGTTCTCCTTACACATGTGTGATGTTATTATCTTCCAACGAGTTGGGAGGTAAGATGGTGTATTTGGTATTATAATTATAGATGTATAATAATTTTATAAATATATTATATACATATTAAATCTGTCATTATATCCATCTATGAGAGGTGGGGATGTAAAATTAATAGCATCGGTTCGTGAGGCGGTAGTGCGTTGTTCAAACGAGTGGCAACATAACTTCTTATTTGATATAATTCGAGATCGATATACGTTATTACATTAAAAAATAAAATATTAATACATGAGTGATAGTAGTGATATTATATCAAAATATTTTAATAATATTTTAAGGAGTTGAAAGAATAAATAAAATAAAAACAAAAGTTTGATAATTTTACCCCTTCTTCGAGGAACCTAGTTTCAATTATATGAAAAGACTTCATAACAGGTTTTATTTATCAAAATAATGATTCTAGAAAGTGTAAAGTAAATTAGGAACTATATTTCATTATGTATTGTCAGAACCAAATGGTCATTTAATGATATGAAATTTTATTCTTGTTATGTAATATTTTTTAAATATTATGCACTCTTATGATATTCTCTAATGTTGTATTATTATTGAGACGTGTTTTGAGAGGATTCATTACATTAATGATTTCATAATGATATTTTTATGATATAATGATTTTATATCATGTTTAACAATCAACATATATGGTATCATGATTATTATTATTATATTTATCATCTACTATTTTTCTCCATCCCTTTTATGATTTTATATATTATGATATGTTTTTCCCTTACTAATGGTCTGTTCTCATCCCATTAATTTATTTTATTTTCATATGTTTTTAGGATTAATATATCATGTTAGATGTCTAGTAAAAGGGTCCAGTTCAGTGATATTAAGGATTAATAAAACATGTTGGGCCCAGTTCACCCACACATGACCAAGATGGGTCACCACATGACCTTAATCACACAATCACATATTCCCAAAGATACTAACTAGCATTGAGTGTCTAATAAATATAGTGGTGAAACAATAACCTATGGTACTAAGTAATTAATATACTGAAAATAATTATAAAAATAATAATATAAATCAACTCTAATGATATAAAAGTAAAATAAAAATAATAAAAATAAAATAAACCCTGTAATTAACTATAGAGTTCTATAATAAATGTCCAACTAAATGTTATACAAAAAAATAACTAAAATAAAGAATAAAAATAAAGACTCCCAACACCAATATTGAACCAATTTTTGGGTCCCAAATCAATACTGCAGATCCAATTAGCAGAATAAGTAATCATGCATAGTGACCCCTTCCATTGTCCACACCTGAATCTATGAAGTCTATCAAGGTACCAAAAGGTTCCGTGAATAAGGTGTGAGTGAAAAACAGTATGCCACAAAAATGGTCTCTAAAAATATCATGTATTATTAATAGTGCATGTAAAAACATGTAAAACATAGTTGTGAATTCAAAAATTAAATTCAGAACATCTCAAATAGTTACACTAAACCTAAGTCTCTAGGGTAACATCTAGATTCATCCAATACATAATTTGTAATGATTAATGATAGTTCTATTCAAACATACCATTGTCCAAGAAAATTCATGTTATATTCACCCATATCCAGGAACATTAAAAATGGAAAGGTAAATTTTCAAATTCCATGTTTCAATGGAAATTATTTAAATTCACTTTCTAGTGATGCTTAAATATTCCCTTGGAGATTTCCCCCAATAAAGATTTAAGTACCCAATCTAGGTATTAGTTAGCCATTCCTACCATCCTTAGACATCAAGTAACCATTCATCTGACCTACATTAATCATGTAACCATAATTCTCTCCCTCATGCATCAAGTAACCATGATACAAGTGCATTACAGAACAAAATCCATGCCAAACACCAAAACATTCCAAAATTTTATCATAATTCACATGGTTAATTCAATATAATTACCAATTATATTATCTTTTTTCCATCTTTCCATGTTGAAATTTTCATTCTGAATATGAAAATATACTGATACGACAGATTCTAATTACATTCTATGGTATCAATTCTTGTTAAAATATTCCATGACTTGATGATTACAAATGTTTTATTTTGTTCAATTTTCAATATAATTCTCCCAATCCCAATACAAGTGTCAACATTCAGAATTTCAATTATCCTAACCATATTACAAGGTATACACGTCGCTTGGTCGGTCTCAAGTCTTGGTCTCATATGCCATCAGACCCAATGGATTTAGTGGGAGGTCTAGGAAGGATTATTTAAACAATTTTAATTTATTTAGGTCATGCACATGGTGTTCTAGTTCAATAGAATTTTTTTTAACAAACTAGAAGACCAATTTTGACCTTAGAGAGATGTTTCATACCACCTACCTCAACATAAAGAAGAATTGTTCCATGATTGAACATCCAAATAAATGTGAAACACCATGATCCCATATAGATAGTGATAAATCTGGTATATCAAATGTTGAATAAATATACACATAAATAAGAAAATTTAATTCACCAATAATGGACCAAGAATAATAAATCATGTTGGATCGAAGAACATATCAAGAGATCATTCATTGCAATTGGAAAAGTCATGGAATCCCTAGAGAACCCTACCAAATCAACAATCCAAAGTTATGGTCAAATTATTATTAATTAGAAGGTAAAAGGGGGTTTCTAGGGAAGATAATTTAATTATTATATAAAATTATTTGTTTCATCCCAACACTACTGTTTTGAAACTATTTTCTACTAATTGTTCATTGTTGTGAGGTTGCATGCATTGGTCCTTGTAAACCACATTGGTAGGTTGGTCGGTCACACAGACCAGTTAGTGGGCCTCTTATAGGCTTGGTGGGATAATACCCTACCAAAATTATTTTTATAGGTTCTCACCTACCATCCATTGTCACTACAATATCTCATAGTACGCAATCCACTAATTTCCATCACTAGTTTATCTCCCCCAAATCCCCTGAGCACCTGTAAATCACCATTTTAACAGGGTGGAAGGGCGCATTTATAGATTTAAAATGGTTTAACAAATAAAAAATATGTATATTACCTAGTACAGATATGTTATCTTATAACCTCCCAATAATATAATAGCTCAACATTAAGTTGTGCCCACGTGATCCACTAAGATATTTTAATGAACAACTCAGGAAACTCTTCCCACATATCAGACTCCCTCTACCAAGTGTCCTCTTAAAATATTCCAGGCTTCCAATATGCTCACACTAGAGGAATGGTTTTCCTCGTTTATTTTTCTCACTATTTTTTATATGGATTAGTTTATTATTAGAGACATGTTATCTTTAAGATAAACATAATCGACATCTATCATGTGATTATGGTCGGGGTGATATCTCCAATGCTATTGCATATGGAACATGTAGAGACCCGAAGCTTATCGTACATTGACATTACATTACTTTTGCGGAATACTTAGTACATAACAAAAACACACACACACAAGGATCGTAATAGTTTAGTGTCTTTGGAAACTCGGAACGTAAACTTCTAATTGTGGTGGAAGATCTTCAACATCTCCCATAAAGATCTTCCTTTTTATACCTAAAACCATTGTTTATATCCTGGGGAAAAGAAAACATAAAAGGGTGAGCTCAAATGCTCAGTAAGGGTAAAAAAAAGAAATATAAATCACATTATATACATAAGAACATAGCTTTTGGAAATCTTAACCTGCAAAAGAGAGCATAATTTCATAACATGGGATAAATCATAGTAGTGAAATGAAATCATAACTTAAAACATTACTCATTGTGGCATACACACATAATCATAGAGAATCATTTCTTGTTAGTCAAGACTCATTGCCAAGACTATCTTAGTGGACAAAGTCCCTTTCTGAATCGAGTAATCCTCGTTTCAGTCCTGTTTCACTGAACCGGTATAACCTACCATTCCAGCCATGTCTATCTCATGAGATATAAAATCTTTACCCAATGCATTGGAGGGAGATATAGGTCCCACCCATCTCTTAATTATACCATTCTTATGTGTGCCACAAAATCATAAACCATAAATCATTGCATAACCCATGTAATACAAATGGGAATCTTAAACATCATGACATCATAAAACAATTCATACAAGATAAAGGAATTCATAAAAATAATTCCATCACAACATGATCAAATCAATGTAATAATAGGGATAAAAACAGAACCCTTTATTATCTTAGATGGAAAATTATTTTGATAAAACACTTAAACTCCATTCTTGAGGAAAATATCCTTTCTTCTTCAAAATCAATTTCTTTTCACGAAACGTCATGAAATTTTAAAAGAAAGAGATTTTATTGAAAATAGTCATGAAATCTTTTGAAGGAAGCTTCATGAAAATAAGGCTTTATAAAACCGTAAAAATCCGTTCGTGCCGTATAAGTTAAAAAAAACATTCTTCTTGTACTTTTGTCGGAAAAGTCAAAAAGTACCTCGTACGAAAAACGAAAAAAGATTCATTTCATATCCTTTACTAAAAACTCATAGAAGCGTAAAATTGGATTTAAACAATTTTAGGTGGATGGAAATAATATTACATATTGAAGAAACATGGATGTGGATGATAAAATACACCCCAGTAAATACCAAAGTATAAACAATCTCGAATAAAAATGAGATTGTGATATTTCCCTTACCTTAGGTCCGACTTGCTTTGTAAGTGTCCGAACCTCCTGTATAATGATTTAAATCATGTTATTGACTTATTACAGAATCATATTCATTGTTATGATATCATATATGGTTCACTTATGACATTATATTACCCGTTCTTTTGTAAATTCCATGTTAAAGAAGCGTTTTGGGTAAAATCGTTTCATTTATCGTAGGTGTTTTGACTTGTTGTTCTTGACATCATTATTACTTATATCATGATTTACTTACTTCCAGAATATAAAATATGATTTATATATCATATATATTCAGTATATATATATATATAATATATAGATAAATAAAATGAAAAACACCGTTCATGGAGACGGTAGTCCGTACGTACGCATGAACGCTGTTTTTCTTTCCTTATTGTCAAGAAATGGATGTAAGTAGATGACATACATATGTATATATATACATAAATCAAGTAGCTTTATAATGTCATATATTTCATTATTATTTCTTATATATACATTATAATCATTCTTAAATGGTTAACATGGAGAATGAATCTCATCGCGTCGTGGAGACGGTAGTCCGTACGTACGCACGAGCGATGATATCATTTCTATAAATATTGAATTGAATTGGAGTGGATTATAAAATATATCAGAATCAATATGATGTTGTAATAACTATGTATAGTTATTATTTACACCATTATACCCATCCATGTAAGGTGGTAATGGAAAATAGATTACACCACGGCGTGGAGACGGTATTCCGTACGTACGCACGCGCGGTGATTTCATTTTTCCGTAGGATGGATAGAAGGTGAATTAGGGTTGTTTCATACTTATAATAACATATCAGTATATGAGTGATACTGATTTTATTACTTCATAATGAAACAACCTAATAAGAAGAAGTGGAAGAAGAAATAAAGATGAAAGAATTGGTAACGGTAATTACCTCTTCTTTGAAGTGCCTCTTTGAGACCTCCTCTTAGGGCACTATAATTGGTCTTTGAGGAAGACCAGAACCTCTAGGATGTTGCTAGGGAAGTGGAGAAGAGATTTTGGCAGGGGTTGGCCGAGATTGAGTGCTCAAATTGGTGTGAGGAGGAGGGGGAGGAGGTGTCCTTTTATAGGGGAGGAGAGGAGCACCTTAGGAATATCTCAAAATATTATTTTATATTAAAGTCAAAATCGGTTTATAATGGTTCCAAAGGGTCTTATTTCGAAGATAAAGTGGGGATGGGTCGAAATCCTATCAACCAATAGAATTTAGACAAGTTTAGGATATTATTTTAACCTTATCAATTAGATTTAACTCTAAGTTAAATAATTTAACTTTTACCATGTCTTTTTGTTTTCTTTCACTATATGGTTAATAAACTTCCTATAACATGACAAACGAACCCCAAATTGTTTATTATTAATATATATATCCTTATCTAAGTCATTTGGCCGAACCTTAGATTTTTAGGAATAAAATAACAATTAATAATATAATATTTGATTTAAAAACTATTTTGTGTCAATTTTGACACTATTTGATATATGATTTTTGTGAGAGTCATAACAGAATTAAATGTTCGAACCAAGTTAATTAAATCAACATTAATATATCATAGTAACCTATAAAATTAGTGGAATTCATAAAAAATCTCAAATTACATTTATTTTGGTGTTTATAACATCAATTATGTCAATATTTCATTAATAAGATAATTACTGCATCATCGTTGTGTCATAAATAAATTAAATTATTTTATGTCTAAAAATTACAAATAAAATATAATCATGTAGGAAATAGTTTTAGCTTTCTAATGAATATTTACAATCGAATTTATCTTATGTATAACCCCATATTAAAAATTATTTACTTATTAAACTTTGATTTTAACTATTTTAACCTTTCTTTAAATAAATTAATAATAAATGTCCTAATCTAATCCAAGTGGGCCTAAATGGTCATATTTTATTCCTAAGTTTGTTTTTTCTCGAATTACACTTGTCCAATAGAATTAGGACATGTGTTAGGGTAATATTAATATCATATTTACCCTTAGTTACCCTATTTACTATTAACCGCGGTAAAAAAAGGTAAAAAGTTACTATTCACCAAAAAATTATTTTCATCTCATTGAACCACATTTTAGTCCTTGATATTAACCGTGTCTCTCGGATTTTTGAAATTCCATTCACAGAAGCGGTAAAATTAAGTTTTATGCAAAATTCAGTTTTTAACCTACCACTTAGTAGTTTCACTATTCATCAAAAATTGATGTTTTTCAGAACAATGCCAAAATTTCATCCCAAGCTATATTTCATATTCCGAATTCAAAAATGAAGTCTATTTTACCAAATTCATAACATAAAAGTTGCATTAATTAATTTTATAATTAAATCCCGCTGTTAAAACAAATAGCGTGTTTTTAAGAAACAATATCTATCAAAAGATTGACACTTGTGTATGTCTAGTTTAAATGTGGAATTACATCCAATGACCAACTTTGTATTAAATTGTAAAAATATATTCTAAATACACTTTAAAACCACTCAAATTAATGATTTATCACTATTAATTATTTCGATTAAAAAAGTTGTTTTTAATTATAATTTAGTAATTTTCACTATTCATCAGAATATGAAAGTTATCCGAAAAGTACCAAAATTTCACCTTAGGCTAAATTCGATACTCCGAATCCAAAAATAAAGTTCATTTTGAAAAATAAGATTTACTGGATTTCAAAAAGTGGTTATTACTATTCATAACGGCTAGTTTTAATAATATTTTTATAGCATATCGTTGTTTAGTGAAACTCGGTATTGCGTACTACACACGCTATCGAGGAAGGTCGCGATTGCGTGTAATGCAAGGAAAGTCAAGGATGTGTGTTGTGCAAGCTCCTTTTGGTGTAGCATACAACACAAGACATTAATAAAATTAAAAAGAATATATTTTTTTATAAAATCTTGGGCTGTTACATTCTACCCCCCTTAAAATGAATTTCACCCTCGAAATTCGTCAGGGTTATAAATGATTTACTATTTGAAAGTTTCTTTAATAGAAACCCACATTGTAAAAGGGAATACCAAAACTTGGCTTTAAAAACTAAAGTATGAAATGTAACGATTACCCAAATAAACTAATCACTGGGTTTCCGCATAGGTGAAAATATGGATATGGAAGAGAAATATAACCATCATGTTCTGATGGAGAGTGGTAGAGAACATGGCTATGGAAAATCTAGCAATCACAAAGCCATAAATTTGTGATGATCTAGGGTACCATCTGATTCATCGGATATAAGGGCACTAGGACAAGATTTTTGGTTTTCAAGATCATTTCCCTAAAGTTGAAAATTTGAATTAGAATAAATACTTACTTTATTTTGGTACAATCTCACTGTTGTTCGTGCCTTGAACAATTTCCAATTCATCTCTTAAATAAATGAAGTTGAATTTGTTATTTGTGAAGTGTTAGAAGATCATGTGATAGAATGACGGGTCATTCCATCTGTCTCAAACAAAAGGTTAGCAAAAATTATATACATAAGTCGATATATAGTGAGATATATTATTCCTAAAATGGACTTATACTTCATATATCATACTGCTTAATATAATAAAACTAGTTTCTACTAAACAGGGACTTCCTGTAGGTCAGTGGTAGGCGATAAAGGCCAGTCGCACTTCGGTTGTGGGTTCGATTCCCACATCCTTGTCCGAAGCGATGGGCTTTCGCCCGTCCTGCAGGTTGTCCTTTTTTTCTAAAACTACGTTACTATAACATCCCATCAATAATATCGAAAATCTTCTATCCTTAAACAATACTAACTTATGTCCAACATAATCCAGTCTAATCTATAGGCTTATACATAATACTGCATTCCACTCTCATAATATAGTGACAACGATTACCATAGATTTAATACTATCGTTGATCCCCACATATCATAAGATATGTCTTTTTGGTCACATTCCAAACATTCAAAGTCCTTAATCGTGTATTCTCTTGAATACCTTAGTGAAAACATGAGTGCAGTTAAAAGTTAACACTTTCCACATATCAAAATCCTCAAAATTCTATATACTCAAACCATGATATCACTTAGTCCTTATATCAATCATGAGCTCATGAATACTATTAAACATTTCATTTTCTCGTCTTCATTATGCGCATATCATCTTATTTCCAAAAAATATCTCAATCACTTTGAATACCACATCAATAAATATTGCAATACTCAATGATACAACATTATTTTGGAATCCCATTACATAAACACTTAATCATTCCACCACATCGTTGTCATATTCAACATTGCCAATAGTGATCGCATGTGATTTCCCTTTGTCCTTTGCCTTCAGTGGTTGCTCATGTTGATCATCACTAACCCTTGGATTAGGGCAATTATTAGCATAATGCCCCATTTCCTTGCACTTGAAGCATTGAAGTGTTGGCGGTGCGTTCTCTGCAGTGTTTGCTTTATTCACATCATTAGAAACCCTTTTTCCATTACTTCGACACTCAGCTGCTCGATGACCTTCTTTTCCACACTTAAAACATTTTCTAGTCCCTTTTAGACAATCTCCACCATGCTTCTTTCCACACTTTGTGCATAAGGAAACATTCATCTTCTTTTCACCATTATTCTGAGATTTCTCCTTGAACTCCATCTTTCGTTTCTTGTCAAAACCATGAGATGGATATGTAACACCAACTTCCATTTCTACCTTGATAGCACAACGCACAATTTCTTCATATCTACTGAAGTCTCTTATAGCTAATGCCCTTCGAAGACTTGGTTTTAAGCCACTGAAAAATCGATCAACTTTACTTTCAGGTTGGATGATAATTCCAGAAGCATACCTTGCAAGTCTTGTAAAATTTGCTTCATAGGTACCAACAGATTCATCGTCCCTTTGCTTCAGTTCAAGAAACTCTTTCTCCATCTTTGTTCGAAGAATACGAGGGAAGTACTTATTGAAAAATAAGTTCTTGAACTCGTCCCATTCCATGGACTCAATTTCATCTCTTGGCCTCGTATTCTTGATAAGATTCCACCATTTATCAGCTTCACCTTCCAAACGATATACTGCTAAGATGACTTTATCATGTTCATAACATTGAAGAACTGAAAATATCTTTTCAGTAGTACTGATCCATTGTTCAGCCACAAGTGGATCAGAAGACCCACTGAAAGAAGGTGGACGTTGTCTCATGAAGGACTCAATAGAATATTGTTCCCTTCTCTGCTCATTTGGAAGTCCAGAATGATTCATAGCTTGTGTAAGTATAGCAATAAGATTTTGCACTCCATCTCCCATAACATTTGTTTGTTCAGGAGGGCAATCATTGCATTGTCCATTGCATTGATCAACACGATTCCTTCGGGTTCCAGCCATCGTCTAAAACCCAAAAAGAATAGTGTGAGAGGCAAAAATCATGCTAAACAACATAATAAAGGGGGAGTACCTTAAATATCCAACATCTTAGGTTTAATTCTATGATCGTTAGCGTAATTCTATTACTATAACCTATACGTATACTTATCCCTAGGGACATCCCTAGACATACCTTAGAAATATCTCTAGGGATCTCACTAACGTTTTCGCATCCTAGTTTCCAAAGGTTGACTAAACCTTTCCTCTGATACCAACTGTAGAGACCCGAAGCTTATCGTACATTGACATTACATTACTTTTGCGGAATACTTAGTACATAACAAAAACACACACACACAAGGATCGTAATAGTTTAGTGTCTTTGGAAACTCGGAACGTAAACTTCTAATTGTGGTGGAAGATCTTCAACATCTCCCATAAAGATCTTCCTTTTTATACCTAAAACCATTGTTTATATCCTGGGGAAAAGAAAACATAAAAGGGTGAGCTCAAATGCTCAGTAAGGGTAAACAAAAGAAATATAAATCACATTATATACATAAGAACATATCTTTTGGAAATCTTATCCTGCAAAAGAGAGCATAATTTCATAACATGGGATAAATCATAGTAGTGAAATGAAATCATAACTTAAAACATTACTCATTGTGGCATACACACATAATCATAGAGAATCATTTCTTGTTAGTCAAGACTCATTGCCAAGACTATCTTAGTGGACAAAGTCCCTTTCTGAATCGAGTAATCCTCGTTTCAGTCATGTTTCACTGAACTGGTATAACCTACCATTCCAGCCATGTCTATCTCATGAGATATAAAATCTTTACCCAATGCATTGGAGGGAGATATAGGTCCCACCCATCTCTTAATGATACCATTCTTATGTGTGCCACAAAATCATAAACCATAAATCATTGCATAACCCATGTAATACAAATGGAAATCTTAAACATCATGACATCATAAAACAATTCATACAAGATAAAGGAATTCATAAAAATAATTCCATCACAACATGATCAAATCAATGTAATAATAGGGATAAAAACAGAACCTTTTATTATCTTAGATGGAAAATTATTTTGATAAAACACTTGAACTCCATTCTTGAGGAAAATATCCTTTCTTCTTCAAAATCAATTTCTTTTCACGAAACGTCATGAAATTTTAAAAGAAAGAGATTTTATTGAAAATAGTCATGAAATCTTTTGAAGGAAGCTTCATGAAAATAAGGCTTTATAAAACCGTAAAAATCCGTTCGTGCCGTATAAGTTAAAAAAACATTCTTCTTGTACTTTTGTCGGAAAAGTCAAAAAGTACCTCGTACGAAAAATGAAAAAAGATTCATTTCATATCCTTTACTAAAAACTCATAGAAGGATAAAATTGGATTTAAACAATTGTAGGTGGATGGAAATAATATTACATATTGAAGAAACATGGATGTGGATGATAAAATACACCCCAGTAAATACCAAAGTATAAACAATCTCGGATAAAAATGAGATTGTGATATTTCCCTTACCTTAGGTCCGACTTGCTTTGTAAGTGTCCGAACCTCCTGTATAATGATTTAAATCATGTTATTGACTTATTACAGAATCATATTCATTGTTATGATATCATATATGGTTCACTTATGACATTATATTACCCGTTCTTTTGTAAATTCCATGTTAAATAAGCGTTTTGGGTAAAATCGTTTCATTTATCGTAGGTGTTTTGACTTGTTGTTCTTGACATCATTATTACTTATATCATGATTTACTTACTTCCAGAATATAAAATATGATTTATATATCATATATATTCAGTATATATATATATATAATAGATAGATAAATAAAATTAAAAACACCGTTCATGGAGACGGTAGTCCGTACGTACGCATGAACGCTGTTTTTCTTTCCTTATTGTCAAGAAATGGATGTAAGTAGATGACATACATATGTATATATATACATAAATCCAGTAGCTTTATAATGTCATATATTTCATTATTATTTCTTATATATACATTATAATCATTCTTAAATGGTTAACATGGAGAATGAATCTCATCGCGTCGTGGAGACGGTAGTCCGTACGTACGCACGAGCGATGATATCATTTCTATAAATATTGAATTGAATTGGAGTGGATTATACAATATATCAGAATCAATATGATGTTGTAATAACTATGTATAGTTATTCTTTACACCATTATACCCATCCATGTAAGGTGGTAATGGAAAATAGATTACACCATGGCGTGGAGACGGTATTCCGTACGTACGCACGCGCGGTGATTTCATTTTTCCGTAGGATGGATAGAAGGTGAATTAGGGTTGTTTCATACTTATAATAACATATCAGTATATGAGTGATACTGATGTTATTACTTCATAATGAAACAACCTAATAAGAAGAAGTGGAAGAAGAAATAAAGATGAAAGAATTGGTAACGGTAATTACCTCTTCTTTGAAGTGCCTCTTTGAGACCTCCTCTTAGGGAACTATAATTGGTCTTTGAGGAAGACCAGAACCTCTAGGATGTTGCTAGGGAAGTGGAGAAGAGATTTTGGCAGGGGTTGGCCGAGCTTGAGTGCTCAAATTGGTGTGAGGAGGAGGGGGAGGAGGTGTCCTTTTATAGGGGAGGAGAGGAGCACCTTAGGAATATCTCAAAATATTATTTTATATTAAAGTCAAAATCGGTTTATAATGGTTCCAAAGGGTCTTATTTCGAAGCTAAAGTGGGGATGGGTCGAAATCCTATCAAAAAATAGAATATAGACAAGTTTAGGATATTATTTTAACCTTATCAATTAGATTTAACTCTAAGTTAAATAATTTAACTTTTACCATGTCTTTTTGTTTTCTTTCACTATATGGTTAATAAACTTACTATAACATGCCAAACGAACCCCAAATTGTTTATTATTAATATATATATCCTTATATAAGTCATTTGGCCGAACCTTAGATTTTTAGGAATAAAATAACAATTAATAATATAATATTTGATTTAAAAACTATTTTGTGTCAATTTTGACACTATTTGATATATGATTTTTGTGAGAGTCATAACAGAATTAAATGTTCGAACCAAGTTAATTAAATCAACATTAATATATCATAGTAACCTATAAAATTAGTGGAATTCATAAAAAATCTCAAATTACATTTATTTTGGTGTTTATAACATCAATTATGTCAATATTTCATTAATAAGATAATTACTGCATCATCGTTGTGTCATAAATAAATTAAATTATTTTATGTCTAAAAATTACAAATAAAATATCATCATGTAGGAAATATTTTTAGCTTTCTAATGAATATTTACAATCGAATTTATCTTATGTATAACCCCATATTAAAAATGATTTACTTATTAAACTTTGATTTTAACTATTTTAACCTTTCTTTAAATAAATTAATAATAAATGTCCTAATCTATTCCAAGTGGGCCTAAATGGTCATATTTTATTCATAAGTTTGTTTTTGGTCGAATTACACTTGTCCAATAGAATTAGGACATGTGTTAGGGTAATAGTAATATCATATTTACCCTTAGTTACCCTATTTACTATTAACCGCGGTAAAAAAAGGTAAAAAGTTACTATTCACCAAAAAATTATTTTCATCTCATTGAACCACATTTTAGTCCTTGATATTAACCGTGTCTCTCGGATTTTTGAAATTCCATTCACAGAAGCGGTAAAATTAAGTTTTATGCAAAATTCAGTTTTTAACCTACCACTTAGTAGTTTCACTATTCATCAAAAATTGATGTTTTTCAGAACAATGCCAAAATTTCATCCCAAGCTATATTTCATATTCCGAATTCAAAAATGAAGTCTATTTTACCAAATTCATAACATAAAAGTTGCATTAATTAATTTTATAATTAAATCCCGCTGTTAAAACAAATAGCGTGTTTTTAAGAAACAATATCTATCAAAAGATTGACACTTGTTTATGTCTAGTTTAAATGTGAAATTACATCCAATGACCAACTTTGTATTAAATTGTAAAAATATATTCTAAATACACTTTAAAACCACTCAAATTAATGATTTATCACTATTAATTATTTCGATTAAAAAAGTTGTTTTTAATTATAATTTAGTAATTTTCACTATTCATCAGAATATGAAAGTTATCCGAAAAGTAACAAAATTTCACCTTAGGCTAAATTCGATACTCCGAATCCAAAAGTAAAGTTCATTTTGAAAAATAAGATTTACTGGATTTCAAAAAATGGTTATTACTATTCATAACGACTAGTTTTAATAATATTTTTATAGCATATCGTTGTTTAGTGAAACTCGGTATTGCGTACTACACACGCTATCGAGGAAGGTCGCGATTGCGTGTAATGCAAGGCAAGTCAAGGATGTGTGTTGTGCAAGCTCCTTTTGGTGTAGCGTACAACACAAGACATTAATAAAATTAAAAAGAATATATTTTTTTGTAAAATCTTGGGCTGTTACAGAACACATAATGAATGACACTTTATCATTGTGGATGATTTAGTAAGTTCTCCACTAATCCAATTTTATCCACTATGTCAAACCACCTAATAAGCATGGGGTTCTAACATCCCTTTCCTCAAGATATAAAAATTACCCAATATAAGGGCTGCTCAAAAAGTGAACAGATGACTAATATTGAACTCTAGATTTCATCTTCAATTGTTAGTGAAATATATCAACCAAATATTTATGGATTCCAAACACATTATGATTATCCAAACAATTTTAGATGAATCCATCGCAAGACTATGTCCAGTGACCCTTGACTGACCTACCTCAAATGGTCACAATGTTGAATGACATGAAATTCCATTTAAACACATGAAAGGATACATTTGGATTAAATATTAGATTATTTATAATAAGTGGTCTCCATTACTGATAAATGTTTCTCTGAAGGCACACCAAAGTTCAAAACACATGCTCGCAACATGTAATCTAGAAAAAAAATCATATATTTAGATTGATCACCAGTTTAAGGAATCTAGGTTGTAATATAATGAAGTTTGTATCCTAGTACCATCAAAATACCCTATGAAAAAAGTGGTGTGAATTGGGGTCTCTATTAGGGATAATGCTCAATTGAACATAATTTCACTAAACTAACACATATACATACAAAATACCTATATTTATGGATGTTTTAGTCACCCTTATAAGCGATAAATGGGATTCCTTCATTAGTTAATCAATAATAATGAATAATAAATAAATTTTTCAAGGTGTATTGGGTAACCTGGTCATTAAATCAATGGCGATATCAACCCACATCCATTCCAAAATGGTAGAAGGTTATAGTAACCTAGAAGTTCTCTAATTCTTGGAATTTTCCATTAGAGAGGTGAATCATCATGCCACAAATCCCACTTTCTCTTGCTTCATCCGTGCAAACTAGTATTTCCTATGGAGATCAAAACACACATTCAACATTCTAGGATATATAACCCAATTGGAAATTGTAATTCCCTCATTAGATCCTCACACATACCTGTAAGGACCCAAATATGGATATGGATAAGAAGAAATTATCACTATCAAGAAACCAAATTCATGTTGGCTATAAAAAATATATATTTTCCTTCTAAGATAAATTCTGAAAATCATATAATAGCTTATTCCAAATCTAGTATAGAAGTGTGGGGATATTAGAGGTAAATGTTAGATATTCCTTCCTCTGAGACTCTGAAACATCTAGATTCATTTCTTCAAGGAGTTTCATCAAATTTCATACATGAAAATATTAAAATATTTCCTCTGACTATATATTCGTAATCAATGAACATTTAAAATAATTTCTTTGTAAGGAGTGTATTAAAAATAGTATTAAAAATATTATAGATACTTTACCTAACTCTATTTCTGAAGGATTGTTTCTTGTAATGGAAAATTACATTATAAGATCTTCTTATTTGTGGAAAATAAAAATATATTTTGAAAATGAAAATATCACCATAATATCAAGGCTTATACAACTTCAAGTAACTCGATATCTTGAGTAGGATAATTCAACTCATGATGACTTAAATACCTAGAGAAATAACCAAAAACATGACCCACCTATATCAAAACATCCCTGAGCCTAACTAATGGTTTCTCATAATATAAAAAATATTTCTTAATTAGATTAGGTAAGGTGAGGATCAATATTGAGGTTAACCTAATATTTATTTCCTAAAAATTATAATCAAAAGAATTATATTAATAAAATTTTACACCTTTCTCTTTCAGATATGAAATCAATGCTACCATGAAAGATAAAACCCTGGTGAAATGTTGGTAATAACCTAACAAACCATGAAAGCTCTAAATTTCAATGACATTCATTAGTCAATCCCAATGAATTATGGATTCCACAATCTCTAAGTCCACTAACACTATAGTTTATATGATATAATTTATCAGGAAGTGAAATTTTCCATTCCAAATTTATCATTTAAATAGAATTTTGTATAGTTGATTCTCTCTTACTGTACTCGGGATTATGTCATGATGTTCAGTATCCTCTTTTCATGATTAGGAGAATGCCAATATGTAATTGATGATGACCGCAAAAAAAAATAATATAGATACATATGGATGATTTAATTCATCAAGGTCATAATTATTGTGGGTTTATTCTTAAAACCAAATGGCATGATAACAATGTCATATAGGTCATTATTAGTGATAAAATCAATTTGGAGGATGTTAGATAGTATCACCCACAACTAATGGTACCATGGACATAGGTTAATCTTTGAGAATATGTGATCACCTCTCATCTGATCGAAGAGATGTTAAATATAAGGAAGGCTATATTGGTGCTTCATTGTCATTCAGTTTTTTTGGATCAAAATTGATGGAAAGAATGACTCGGGGGTTAATAATTTTAAAAAAATTAATGACAAAACAATCAGATTTTATAAAATAATGATTTACTTTGAGTGTTTTATTCTATATAATATGTGTAGAGAAAATAAAAATTAATTAACAATAAGATTTATAGTAGGTCGTATCAAAAATATCCTAGTCCACTCCTCAGCCTTCTCTACTTCTCGAGAATACTGGTACCCACCAAGATCCTTAGTATTAATAGGGTGAGAACCTTGTTACATACACATCCTTTTATAAGAACTTGGAGACCGAACCCAGTCTTTTTTAGAGACTCAACCTATTTTATTTACCTGACTTTTGATTAGGATCCAAAAATAAAACTTTTGTTCCATGGTGGAATAACCAGATAATGAAAGACATTATTTTGATTAGGAAAATCATAATATTTCATTTATGAAATACAAACCAAAGAAAAAATATTACACGAAGAAAAAAATATAAATACATTAAAGGATGATCACCAATTTTGATTATATTGAGACATTATTATCTTTGATCACATTAATAGAACAATATCGAAATTTGAAGCTCTTATGTGGTCATAGTAGCAGTACAGAAGTTGTATAAGTTTCTTGGTTGAATGAGAGAACAAATAATTATGTCAAAGTTGTATCGCAAAAACATTTATTGAATGATATTCATTGGAATTGTTTCTATTCCCCATATATGTCTCTTAGATAATTAAGTCAATGATATTATCAGAGATTTCCCATTTCTAGCAACTACCTGACACTTTTTAGTATATAATAATAAAATAATGTTACAATTTCCTTCATTTTAAAAGACACACAGAATAATAGAGAAAAATAATGTTTTTTATTTGTTCATTAAATATTAATATAAAACAATTAATAATTTGATTATAACAAAAATATAATAATTAGTATTTATAAAATAATTAAAAAAATAGATAAAAATCTAGATTATTGATATAGTAATAAATATTGTAAAAAAGAGCATCGTAAGATTATATACTATGAGGACACGACCTTAAACATTACATATTCTTATTATTTCAACTAGATTTCACTTCATTACATTCCCAAATAACTTTTTGGTTTATTGTTTTAAAAAGATAAGACATAACTCATACATATCAACCCACAATCATAAAAAGTGGATACATATAAAATAGTACCCATTTCTTCCATAACATTATATTTTAAACACAAAACATCAATTTAATTTTAGGAAAAATTGTCATAACATTTAACATGCCTTCCTTCTTGATATTGCACAACATTATAACTTATGAAAAGCATTTAACACATTGTATGAGAATACAAATTTTAGTAATGGATATAAAAATTAAGAAATAAACCATTATACCATGAATAATTATAAACATATGAAATCATTTTCACAAACACAGAATTCTCACCCATAGAGAATCATAAATGTACTTTGTGAAACATTATATTTTCACAAATCATGCAATACAATAATATAGCATAAGGTTATCTTGGGAAATTACTTACTTATTTATATAACTTTCATGGCTACCTTATTACTTGAAACCCTCATTTCTACCTTATAATGTAACCCTCACGGCAATCTTATGGTGTAACCATCGTAGTTACACTTGAAGTAACCATATGGACAACCTTCCAAATGCACATAACTAATGAATTGGTGGGAGATATATGCCCCAAACTTCATAATAAAAAAATCCCAATATCTAGAAAATAATTATAATACATTAATAATTTCATAAAAACATTTCTTTTTAACTTTTTAAATAAGAGTTTTAATAGAGGATTTTTAATGGAATGTCCCTTACAAATATCATATAAATGAAGTGATAATTAATAGAATGAAATGATTATGTGTATAGACTATAAATACACATAAATAATCTAAATAAACAAAATTCATTACAAAAATATTCTTAGTACCATATAATCAATGATGTTGAAGGATATACCAAAAATGAAAATTGGGTTAAGAATTCCAATACCGCAGGTTTTCCTTACATCAAATATGTTTAAACCTCATATATAATGGTTTAAAAAGTTTTATAAATATTTCAGAAAACCATATTTCTATTTAAAATACCTTATATGATCATTTTATAACATCATATGACCCATATATAAATATTGTTTTGTTATTTCCATTATTTCGGGTGTGTACTTTACAAGTTGTCCATGGTCAGTTCATAAAGACTTTCCTTGTCAAATGGAACAGATACTCCAAAAGTGGAAATAAATGGTATTAATATGCTTACATAGTATTAAATTATTCCATAAATTATTTCGATTATTTTTTATATGGATTAATGATTAGATAATTATTTAGTGATGTCTTTTTGGATCATTTTGGTGGTTCTTTGATAATCATAAACTAGTTTCATTATATAACATAGTATAATGCATATATGTTAACTACCAAACATAAAATAGTATTTATCATTCACTTTAAATACTTTTTTAACATTTAAAATGTTTTTAAAACCATTTTTTTATGATGTAATGGAAATTTAAAACACATCATCCATGATTTTGGAAAATCAACACATCATGGAAAGTGTTTTATTTTTAGAATAAGAGGAAGTGGAGAGGAAGAATGGAGATTAATTTTTCCATAAACATAATAAAATCTAGAATATAAAAGATTATGGATATTTTATTCCTCTTGGATAAGTATAGGGGAAAGAAGTATATGAAAAGAAAAGGAATTGAAATGAATGCACAAGAAAATGATAGTGTATTTTCACCTCTTGATCTATTCTCCTTGAGATCCTCTGTAAGGAATTTGGTTTGGGATTATTGGTGATACCATTAGGTCTTGGATGTCAGTAAGGTACTTGGGAAGTGTATTTGGTGTAATTTTGAAAATGATCAAAACATGAGAGGTGTGAGACGATGTGGGGGTGAGGGTGGTATTTATAGTGGAGGAGATGAGGGGTTTTCCATTATTTTAATCATCAGTTTAATATTTTTTCTCTAGAATATGAATAGTACTGACTCATGTGACCATAAATAGTAATATGTATATTTAGTACTCACCAATTTCCATTTATATCATCCATCACTTAGTCATGATGTAGAAATTCACATATTTATCATATTTCATAATTATATAATTTCACTATTCACCAAAAAATCAATTAGTTCAGAAAAATCCCAAAAATTCACCCTAAAAATATTGTATGTGTATAATTCAAAATTGACCTGATTTTTTTCAAAATAATTTTCTAAATATGAGAAAATTTATTTTTTAATAAAATCATATTTTATTCCAAAAACAACAATTTTAAAACTGTAACTGATTTTATATCACCTTGAAAAATTAATCCAATTCTCATTATCATATAACCTTAATAAAATTAAATAATAATATTATTTACTATTCATAAGGGTCAAATTACAATTCATAGGGGTATGATACTATACACCAAAAAAACAAGTTGTTTTTATCCGATTCCAAATAACTTACTGATCACCATTGTAGATGTCCGTTTTATGAAATTCATATCATAAAAGTGGATAATATATGTTTAATGAATATTATATAACTATATCCTTAAAAAAAGTTTCATTACGTATAAAATCAGTGTTTTGTGCATTTAAATTTATATTTAAAACCTTTCGGTGTTTCATTCTCCCCACATTCTTGAAATAGAATCCGTGTAATTTTATTTAGTTATTAAACAAGTGCGGGTAGATTTACCTCCTAACATTTTCAGATTTCCATGTTGCTTTTTTGAACATGTGTTTTCTCCAAAAAAAACCTTTACCTGGTGGATTACCTTATTCCGCAATACTTGTTCTCTTAGATCAAATATCTAAACTGGTTTCTCTTCATAAGAAAGATTCTGTTCTAGCTAAATTGTTTCTGGGATCAAAACACGAGATGAATCTGGACCATAATTTCTCAACATCGAAACATAAAAAACATTTTGTACCTGAGAGAAACTCGGAGGAAAGGATAATTGGTAGGAAAACAGTCCCAATTTCTTCGGGATTGCATATGTCCCAATGAACTGTGGACATAGCTTTCCTTTCCTACCAAAATGCATAACACTTTTCTATGGTGATATTCTAAGAAAAAAATGATCACCTACCTCGAAATAAGTCCTTCCTCATATTATCTGCTTAAATTTTCAGCCTGCTCTAAGATGTCCTCATGTGTTATTTGATCATCTTCACTTTCTCAGCTACTTCCTCTACTAATTTTGGTCCCATAAACATCCTTTCTCTGACTTCATTCCAAAAATATTGTGTTCTACCCTGCTTCCCATATAATGCCTCAAAAGTTTTCATATATATATTGGAATGAAATCTATTATTATAAGAAACCTCAACTAATGAATTATGATGAACCCAACTTCCCTGGTAGTCCATTTAACAAGATCAAAGTATATCCTCCAAAGTCTAAATCATTCATTCTGACTACCCACCTGATTGAGAATGAAAAGTTGTACTAAATTTTATTTATGTTCCTAATGACTTCTAAAAGCCTTTAAAAATGTTAGAAGTTAACAAGGGATCATAGTCAGATACAATGGAAAGAGGAACTCTATATAACATTGAAATATTTTTGAGGTATAGTCAGGAAAGCTGGTCGAAAGGTATAGTATCTTGAATAGGATGTAAATGATAATATTTAGTCATCCAATCAACAATAACCCAAATTTCATTGTTACCTTGAGAAGTCTTTGGTAGCCCCAAAATGAATTCCATGTATATATTTTCCTATTTCCACTTTGACAACAGTAAATGGTGAAGAATCCCCTTTAGTCACTTCTGCTCTGCTTTAGGCTATTAACAAGTCCAACATTTCATAGAAAATTTTTCAATATCGCTTTTCATTTCATCCCACTAGTAATACTCTTGAAGGTCCTTGTACATCATTGTCTTTCCAGGATGAATTGAAAATAGTGAACTATGAGCCTCGCGCAACAACTCTTTCTTTAGCGAAGAATCACAAGGCATACACAATCTCTTTTCAATCCATAGAACACAATCATTATCGATATTAAATTATGGAAACATACCCATTATAAACAATTATACCTATTTCTGTAACTCCCCATCTCCATTCTATGCTTGCTTAATTATTTCTGAAAAATATGACAACATTGAAACCTAAAACAAAATAGTAGAAATTCCTACACCAACAACTTACAATCCAAAATTCATCAAATCATTAATCAAATGGGTCTTGTTATAGCAGTAACATAGTTAATGATTCATGGGGTTTTCGACTCAGGGCATCTCCAAATTTGTTTTTCTAGAATGGTAATTGATCATGAAATAATAATCCATTATGAGTTCAAGCCATATTATTTTCCTCATGTTTAATTACTTCTGAGTGAATATATACTTCAGACGTTTATGGTAAGTATATAGTTCAAATTTGGATCTGTATAAATAATTCGTCCAAATTTTCAAATCAAAAAACAATAGATACTAATTCCAAATCATGTGTGGGATAATTTAACTTGTTAGATTTTATTTTTCATGAAGCATACGAAATTACATATCATTCTGAATTAGAACAAGACCAATTCTTTTTAACTATGCATCGATGTAGATGAAAAACTCACAATTTCTGGAAGGCAGGGTAAGAACTAGATATTTCACCAATATTCTTTTAAATTCCTGAAAACAATCATCACATTCTTTTTTCCAGAAAAATTTAACTCATTTTCGAGTTAACATAATCATTGGACTAGATAACTGTGAAAAGTTTTCAGCAAACCGTTGGTAATATCCTACCAAACCAAGAAAACTATTAATCATGATTATATTTGTGGGTCTTTTCCATTATTTGACAACTTTAATTTTATCAGGATCAAAAGTTATTCAATATTTTAGAAACAATGTGATGAAGAAATGAATTTTTTTCCAACCAAAATTCACACTTTCTAAATTTTCCATATATTTTCTTTTATTTTATGGTTTTCAAAACAACCCTTATATGTTTTTCATGCTTTTATTTACTTCTAGAATATACCAGAATTTCATCAATAAACACAACCAAAAAATTATTCAATAACTCATGAAATACTCTAGTCATAAGATTCATGAATACAGTAGTATCATTAGTTAACCAAAAAATAAGAAAAAAAATTCATAATGACTATATCTAGTTCGAAAATATGTTTTTGGAATTTCATCATCCTTCACCTTCAGCTGATGGTACCCAGATCTCAAGTCAGTCTTGGAAAAATACCGAGCTCCTTTGAGCTGATTAAAAAAGTCATCGATCTGAGGGAAAGGATATTTGTTATCAATAGTAATATTATTTAGTGCTCTAAAATCAATGAAAAGTTTCATGGAACCATATTTTTTTTATAAACAAAATAGGATCTCCCCGTGGGGAAGTTATAGAATGAATGAAGCCTTTATCAAGCAACTTATGAAATACAAAGTACATGTGATCATTAGTACACCTTTCTAATTATAGTCTGGATATTTCCCATCATTTGTATCTTTCTTTGGGGAGGAATTTTCATAATGACCCATCTCACCACATTTGAAATACATTTTAGCTTTCTTATTAATATTATTCATATGATAAATTTTATTACGATATCAGTCCATATGTCCAAACATACTACATCAAAAACACATTCCAGTTTTTGTAAGGAATTCTTCAGGGGGATTTTTAACACAGTTTTCACAGACTGGAAACTGAACTTTCTTACCATCAGATTCATTTGATTGATTTTTACCCATAGCTTGCCATCGATAGCTCTTGTTTTCATTGTTATCAAAGTACATGTGATCATTAGTGTCCCCATTACTAACCTCTTAACACATTAGGAAATTTTCTCTTAAATTTTGAATTCTTGGGAAGCCAATGCCCCTTGGTATCTTGTCATCAATCTTGAGTAAAATCATTTGATTCTACTATCGAGATCCCAAATAATATTTAGATAATACCTTTCCATTTGGGTGAAGTATTCTTCATAAAAAACCACTTAACTATCCTCATTTTACCTCAATTCAAGTAATTTATTCACTATCTTACATCGAACCACTTTAGGAAAATATTTTTCAAGGAAAAGACTTTTAAATTCATCGCACAATAAGGATTCAATGTCTTCTCTATCCTTGAAATTCTTGACTATTGACCACCACTGATTGTCTTTACCATGAAAATGATAAATTTTATGGCTAAACTTTTGATTATCTAAACATATCATAACATCGAATATCCTTTCATGAGATTTAATCCATGTTTCAGCCGCTACTAGGTCCGAAGATCAACTGAAGGAAGGAGGGTGTTGTCTCATAAAACGTACCACTGTCATCACATTCCTTGGTGGTAGCTCTGGTTGTACTTATTCATGGATAAAACCGCCATTAATTTCTTGCATCAGCTAATCCATTACCATCACAAACTTCTTGGTTCCAATTCCCACCATTCTTAGTTGTGGGTTCTGTAAGATATCAGCCTCTCAGTTCCTTCCAACTTCACCTTCCATGTTCCTTCTGTAGAAAACCATTCGGAATAGACATATCTTAGATAAATCAACATGGTAATATTTAAAGTCTATATCATTTAAACATAAACATAAGGTAAAATTAAATTATGGTATTCTATTAACATTATCCTAACCCTTAAATTTATCTAAAATCCACTTTAATAGCAACTATAAGGACTCGGCCTAAACATTACATATTATAGTTATTTCAACTAGATTTCACTTCTATAAATCATCAAAGATCTTTTTGGTTTAAAATTTTACAAATTTAGGAAATAACTCATACATATCAATTCATAAGAATAAAAAGTGGGTATCATTAAAATATTATCCATTTCTTCCAAAACATCAAATTTTAAACCCAAAACAACAACATGATTTCTTTGAAAAATCTTCATAATATTTAACATGACTTTAATCATTCTATTACACATCCTTATAACCTATAAAAAGTATTTAAAAACATGGTATGAGAATAAAAATATTAGTAAGGGGTATAAAAATATGGAAATAAATCATTATCCCATGAATACATATAAAAATATGAAATCATTTTTACAAACACATACTTCTCGCCCATAAAGAATCATATATTTACTTTGTTAAACACGATATTTCCATAAATCAAAGAAAACATAAATATAGCATAAGGGTAACATGTATAATTAATTAATTAATATTGAAACCCTCATGGCTACATTATTATTTGTAATGCTCACATCTACCTTACAATGTAACCCTCATGGCTACTTTATTGTGTAACCATCGCATTTACACTTATGGAAACCAAACGGACGACCTCCAACAAAAACATACCCAATTAATTTAATGTAGATATAGGTTCCACCCTTCATCATAAACAATTACCATGATCGATAAAATTATCATAATACATGAATAATTTCATAAAAACATTACTTTTGAATTTTTTTAAAAATGGTTTTAAGAGAGGATTTTTAAAGGAAAATCAATTAAAAATATCATATAATTGATGTGATAATTGATAGAATGAAATTATTATGTGAATAAACTATAAATCTACATAATAAAATATAATATAATCAAAATTAATTACAAAAATATTCTTTGTATCATATAATCAATGAAGTTGAAGGATAAAACAAAGAATGGAAATTGGGTTAAGAATTCACTTACCTTGGGATTTTCTTACATCACACTGGTTTAAACCTCCTATATAATGGTTAAAAAACTGTTATTAATATTTTATATGAACATATTCATGTTTTTAAAACCTTATATAATCATTTTATTACATGATTCTGCCCATTTATAAATATTTTTTTGTTATTTCTATTGTTTTGAGTGTGTGCTTTACATGTTGTCCATTGTCGGTTCGTTAAGGACTTCCATGTTGAATGGAAGAGAAACTACATAAGTGAAAATAAATGGTATTAATATGTTTCTATAATATTGAATTATTCCATAAAGTACATTTTGTTATATGGGTATAGGATGATTAATTAGACAAATCATTTGTAATATCTGTTTAGATCATTTTGGTGGTTCTTTGATAATCAAGAACTAGTTTTATTATAAAACATAATATTATGTATATAACTAACCTCCAGAATATTAAATAGGATTTATCATAAATTTAAAAAATAACCATTAAAACCACATTACAACCATATTTTAAGGAAGTAATGGAAATTGATAACACACCATCCACGATTTTGGTAAATTGGCATATCATTTATGGTGTTTTTATTGCTAGAATAAGTGGAAGAGGATAGGAAGAATGATGATGAATTTTTTCCATAAACATGATAGAATCCATAATATATAATATATTTTTTCTTTCATGCCTCTTGGATAATGGTATGTGAAGTGAGTATATGAAAAAGAAAAGGAATTGAAAATAAAACACTAGAAAATGAAAGTGTATTTTTACCTCTTGATCTCTTCTCCTTGAGATCCTTCTTAAGAACTTTTGTTGGCCTTTTAATGCAACCATAAGGTCTAGGAAGTGTGGATGGTATTTGGTAATGGTATTTATAATAATTTAGGCAATTATAAAAATCTTTATAGCTGTGAGAGGAACTAGGGTGTGAGAGTGGTATTTATAGTGGAAGAGAGGAGGGGTTTTCCATTATTTTAATCATTAGTTTAATATTTTTCCGCATGATTATGATTAGTATTGATTCATGTGACCCTATATAGTAATAAGTGAATTTGATTTATAACCAATGGCCATTTACATCTCCATGACTCATGCATGATGCAGAAATTCATTTATTTAGCATATTTCGTAATTATCGAATTTCACTATTCACCAAAAATTCAAGTATATCTCAAAAATCACAAAAATTCTCCCTAAACATTTTTTGACATGTATAATTCAAAAAATAACACCATTTTTTTTAAATAAGTTTCTAAATATGATAAAATTTATTTTTAAATAAACTCATATTTTATTCCAAAAATAACAATTTTAAAACTATAACTGATTTTATATCAACTTGAAAAATCAATCCAGATCTCATTATCTTATAAACATAAGAAAATAAAATAAAAATATGATTTACTATTCATAAGGTTCATATTAATATTAATAATGGTATGTTAATATTCACCAAAAAAGCATGTTGGTTTCATCAGACTCTAAATAACTTATTGATCACAACCGTAGATGTCCGTTTTTTGAAATTCTAATCATAGAAGTGAAACATTATTTTTAATGGCTAGTTTACAATTATATCCTTAAAAAAAGTTTCATTATGTAGAGACTTAGTGTTTTATGCATTTTAATTTATTTTTAAAACCTTGGGGTTTTCCATATACACTTCATGTATATGTGAAAATAAAAATTATGACAACTACTTTTTACACAACTTAAAATTATATTTCAACAAAATATATTAAAATATTTAACATAATATTTATTTTAATAACATAAATTAAAAATAATGAATAATATTTATAGAAACAATATTTTGAACGAATGGGGGATTAAAAACCTAGTGGTGGATTGATCCACATTGGTGTCTAATGGTGGATTAATCTAGCATTGGTGTCCAGTGGTGGGTTGATATACTAGTGGTGAAGATCCATCATTGAAACATAGAGAGATAGATTTATTATAATACAAATGAAACATATAAGATCTACCATTTTATGAGAATCATGAAATAATAAGATCTAATGAATAAAATATTATTGAAAATCCACTGTGAAACAAAAAGATTATAGATAAGAAAGAAGAACATGCTACGGTCAGTAAAATGATCTACCGGTGACGATGATATACCTGTTTTGGTGATCCTATTTTGGGAAATATACCATAGAAAGACAAAAACATTAAATTTATTGAGGTTGAAACAATGATGAAGATGGAATAATATACCAGTGGATAAAAATGATATAGTATTAGAGTTCATTCAACTAGTGGATGTCGAATCTATCGGTCAAGACCAACATTCGAGAGTTATAAATATATACACGTGATATATCTACCACTGTACCAAGATCAATCATTTATCAATATTTATTCTTTAATGCAGTAAAAATATTCACTAGTGTTTTATCAATACTCCACGGTGACATAGTGAAATGTTAAATAACAGCTTTCATAGCCATTAAAAAATATGAGAAGTGACTATTAAAATGATATTGACAATAGATGATACATTATTAAGGTTCTAATCACTATTACTAATTAACAAGGATTAGTGAATAGCCTTTGAAATACCATCGATTTCATTTCAGTGATGGAGTCAGACCTCAAAGCCTACAGTGTGAGAGATGGGTGTATTTTAATAGTTACAATCATGGAAGGCCAATAGAATAAGTGAAATTAAGAACATAGGTGAGGAATAAGTTGATATATTTCAAATGGGATAACTGTGGGATAACAAGTAATATTATGGATATTAAAACATTGGTAAGAAGGTGTGATATGATTTGATTTTAAGGTAGAATATATATCCATGGATTTTTAAAATCTGATGAATAGTGAAACCAGAACGTGTACCACATCGATTTTGAAAAGTGGTAAATGAGTTGTATAATAATCAATTTGTGGATTCCCACCAATCAAGATAGATACTGGGTATTATCACTGATTATAATATCACACACGTGGGCTTCAGCCCAGCGGTTGTACCAATCACAACCCATATGCCTTTTAGGCACGTTATGTGGGCCTCATACAACATTTTTCCCATCGTAATTGTGCACTATGAATGGATGAGAACTCTATTTCCATCAAATATGTAACCTATGGTAGGCCCTCCCTGTGGGGTTGACTCTTAGGTCCCCATGAAGTAGTTGAGGGATTTCCTTGGTGTGCCACAAGTATGGACACAATATTTGTTATGAAATACTGAAAACAAAAAATATTAAACCAAAAATATTAACAAAAATTTAGAGAAAAATATAAATCATTAAACACCTAACATCATTAAAATAGGTAAAAAATATGATTAATTTTTTAAAAATAATATTAAATTTAATTAAATGTGATGAGAAAATATTTTATCAAAACCAAGAAAACTATTAAGGTATTATAACCTCTTCCGAATACTAAAAAACTCCCCTTTTGTAAATTAAAAAACATAACATTTATTAAATTTTTTACAATAATCATCCCATTTTTTAAATTTATAAAAAAGTATAATATAATATATTTTATAAACTAGATTCCATTTCAATCAGAATAAACTACTTTAAAATTAACATAATAGAATATTTTCATTAGAATAAACATATAGTTACAACATTCGAGGAAGGTATAATTAAGATACCCATACTTTAATAATTAATTTCAAAACACAAGTAAAAAAAGATATTTAAAATCATTGATCACAAAAAACAAAGATTTTAAGATTCTAGAATTCCCATTTCAATCTTCATTTTCACAAATTTAACAAAATCTAAGGGTTTGGGGAAAATTACATCTAACTATTTCTTAGTAGGAACAAATTAGCAAAAAAATATTACATTTATTTACATGATCCTTATGAAAATGAAATCTAACATATATGTTCTTTTTCAACAGTGTTGACGAGGGTTTTTAGAAATTGAAATAGTTATCTCATTATCACATTAGATAGTAATTTTATCAAAATTTATATTAAAATCAATAAAATTTAATTTTATCTAAATACTATGAGAATAGATACTAGAAATAGTAATATATTCAGCCTCAAATATTGATGGCACTTTTGAATGTTGCTTCTTAAAAATCCATGAAATAAAAATTTTTCCTACAAAAATACACATGCCTATAGTTATTTTCTGATCATGTCTAAAACCTCTAAAGTTAGAATCTATGTAATATAGTAAATCCGAATAATTCTCATTATAAAAGAATATTCAAGTAAAAATAATACCCTTGATATATATAATTACACGTTTAACATATTTAATGTGACTTTATTTATGGTTGTATTGAAACCTAGAACATAAAAAACTGATAACATGATTTTTGGTCTTGAATAAGTGAGATACAATATACTACCTAACATACCTATATACAGTTTAATATCAACTAAATTTATAGACTCATCCTTGTCCAATTTGTAATTTGTACTCCTTGGAATTTTCATGGACTTATTATAAACAATTAAAAATCTTTTTACATGTTCTTTATCATACATATCTTGATTTAAGAAAATATTATCTTTTCTAGGATTAATTTGTAAAATAAGGAATAATTTCTGTTCTCCCATTAATCTCATGATAAAATCACTTGTCATTTTTTGAGAAACATAATTATATAAATAATAATTTGTTTAAAAAAATATTATATGATAAAAATATATATGTATAATAATTTTATCACTTAAGACCCTTTTTGTAAATAAGGTTGGGTAAAACATACCATTAACAAAAACATTTCATAATAAAAACTATGTTATTCTTTCATACTAAGCTCTTAGTGTTTTCATAAGAATGTATAAGGATTTATTATGTTTAAAAAAATGATTTCAAAATATTTATTTTTATATACAGGGGTTTATCTTATGTAGACATCCTTGGAAATAATTCCATTTAAATAGGCAATTCATAAATCCATTTGAAATAATTTAATGTTTTGAAAACTAGAAAAATCTAAAATAATTATAATTTTTCCTTTTCTAGAAACATGAAAAAAAATAAACTTCTAAATAAATTCCCTCTTCCTAGAAGTAACCTTAATCTACTAGTCTTTCTTTATTTTTAACTATGTTTACATCTTCAACATATTTATTATGAAAAAACTATTAAATTTTTATTATATTCTTATATTTTTATTAAATAAACTATACCCCACACTTTATTTTTTTTAAATTGATTCAATTAATAAAGAATATAATTAATCCAACTTGTCTCAATTAAATAATTTTCAATATTTATAAAAAATCAATATGAAAATAGGAGTTTTCACATTAAACTAAAAAATATTTTATATTTTTAATTATAGATTCTATATTTCAAATTATTTTGTTAATGGGATGATCTTTAAGAGTTTTAAATTCATTTGGATGAGTTTGATAAGAGATATGTTCCCCCTCATCTAATTAATTCTCATTATCATAGTTATTATCTTCACAAAAATTAAATTCACTAAATTTAACAATTTTTTTATTTGATTCAGAATCATTCTTCATAGAATTCTTTTCCTTAAATTTAACATGAATACATTCTTCAAAAACTAATGATTATTTATTGAAAACTCTAAAAGCTTCACTTTCCTTAGAATACCCCCAAAATACACCTTCATCTGATTTGGAATATAATTTTTCCATCTTATATATTTTATTAATGATATATACTTTATAGTCAAAGGCCATTAAATAACCAACTTTAGATTTAAACCCTTTGATAAGTTTATATGGGGTCTTATTTACATAATGAAAAATACTTTTTCATAGAACTATCCATTTCCTGAATAGTTTTTTTTTATTTTAACAATACTATTTTATTGTGGTGCTCTAGAGGCTAAGAAATAAAGATAATATCCATTTGATTCACAAAATTTATCAAATTATAAATTCAGAAATTCACCACCAATATCACTTCTGATAGTGATGATTGGTATATTATTCAAAAATTTTAATAATTTTAAAGAAATAAAAATATTTGGATAAAGGTCAATTTGTTTGGGATAATAAATAAATCTATAAAAAATTGTTGTAATTATAAACAATTAAAAAACATAATGCTTACCACCAAAACTATCCGGTTTATTTCCAAACAAGTCAAGATCTAAAATTTATAAACATCTTGAAATACATAAATCATTTATTTATTTAAATCATTCATTTTTTGTTTACTTTTAAATAAAGAATTACACATGATTTACTTACTTTTATATAACATGATAATTTACAGAACGTATTCATGATTTGATAGTTTATGTAAAAGTCTAAAATTTTTATGCCCAAGCCTTATATTCCATAAAATTTCATCTATTTCTACAGTATTCAAACACCCAACAATTTGTTTTCATATATCATATAAATCAATATTTTACATGTTTTATTTTATATTTGTAGAAAATAAAACTAATTTATTTTTCAGAATAGTACATTTATCATATTCAAATATAACATTAAATCCATTATCACACAACTGTGATAAAAGTTTAATATTATGTTTTAACCCAAGTATACATAATAATTTTTAAATAATAATTGTTTTAGAAAAACCAACTTCACCAATTCGATTAACTGATCATTAATGTTTTCTCCAAATGAGACAAGGAAACCATCGCATGAATTAAAAGAAATAAATTTTGAAATATCACCAATATTGTGCCGAGATCAGCCATTGTCTAAAGGTGATGTGTCTTTGACACTTATAAGGTATATTTCCTAATATTAAACAATCATACAGATTTTTTTGATACCAATGCTATCTTGAATCCAACTGGATTAGTGGGGAAAAAAATTAACAAACAAATTGTTTTAATGAATATATTAGTGGGATGATTAGAAAGTAAATATTTAGTAATGAAATTTATAGTGTTTCCAAATGATTTTGTAAATCTCAGTGGACACTCATTGACATAATTCCATTTCATTTTTCATTTTAAAATGGTTACAATATAAATACTTCCTTTTGATAATTTTAAAAAAACTAATATTATTTAAACTTTTTGTCAAACTACTGTATCCAAAACTATTAAAATTTATTTTTATTTTCACAAATGGAATCATCGTATCATATATTTATTTAACTTTTATGAAACTACATAAATTTTCTTGTATATTAACAAATTCATTTTTCAAATCCATATTATCATTTTAAAAAGGTTATTAATCTAAAACTAAATTATTTGATACCAAAGTTGTGTTTCTTAATTTCTTATTTTCTTTTATAAGTTTATTACATTCTTTTTTTTCATTAAATATGCCATCTATACTCAATTAAATGTTTTATATTGATCACTATCATTCACTCCCAGAAATTATTTAACCCATTCATTTTCCCCTTTTAGTTTTATCATTTTAGAATCATAATCCTCTTTAGATATATAATTATAGGAAACACATATTTTTATATTATCACATTCCATTTTAATTTTAATATTTTTTTTAATATACCTCTTATATTTATTTTTTATATCAGTATACATTCCAATTATCCAGACTCCATTATTTCTTATTTCATTATTTTATTTAGGCATTTTTTTTAATTTGGGAAGTCACAATGTTAGAATCAAAACACACTACTACAAAATCGGCCTTTAATAGTGCTAAAATGGACTTTATTGGCACTTGAGAAGTGCTGACTATTGGAGAAAGAATAAAATCCATGTCTTTTATCAATGCCCAAAAAAATGATAAAGGTGTCCTCTATTAGTCTTGATAAAGGACCATTTATCCACACTTCTATAGGCATTGATAAAATGAAATATTATGGTGTGATGATACAATACATTGCCCCACCAGGGCACTGTGTTGTAACAGTACACTGTAGAAACAAATATACCACAAAATCAGTAAAATAAAGTATGAATATTGAAATTAAATCAGTAGAAAATAATCTAGGCTCGTATGCTTAGTTTTGGAGATGTGATGCACATTTTAAACTAAAATGATACGTATATATTTAAAAAATGCACATAGATTCATTCCAATCACACCATATGTTGGATTGAGGTACAGTTGATTCCTATAAATCTCAAAGGACTTACGGATCATTGTTATAAAGTATCAAAAAATGTGAATATGTTTTTTCGTTTTTTAGTACTTGACTTTTGTTTTAATAAAATGAACTTTTAAACTAAAAACATGATATTTGACCTATAATGATCACATTTTGTAATAGTTTGATATGAGACTAACTCTTACACATCTCAAAGGACTTATTAATCAATGTCCTAAATTATCAAGAAAATTCGAGCACATTTTCATTGTTTATAGTGAATGGAATTTTTTAACTAAACCGCCAATTTTAAATGGATAATAGACATATTGATTCATAACGGTCACACCGCGCATTGAATTTAGGTGTTTCCGATTTCTACACATCTCAAATGACTTATGGATCACTTTACTAAAGTATCAAAACAATCAGAATATGTTTTCTCAGTATTGAGTATGTCAGTTTATCTTTTTCATAAAATTAATGTCAAATTTAAATAAAAATAAGCACTTAGAGTCATATTGGTCACACCAAGTGTTGGATTGAGGTTCTCTTGATTCTTACATATCCGAAAGTATAACAAAAATTATAAATTCTAATGATACAATTCTTACATTTCCTTTCTTTGTTGAACTACCCACACTTCATATGGACTCGATGTTCGTAGTAGAAAAAACATTCTCTTTGTAGAAAGTCCGAAGAGAAAGGTATTTCAACAATGAGAAAGGTTTTTTGGCTAATAACATAAACTCAATATATTGTGTCGGTAGTTTTACAAAAATAACATAATGAAAATAGAAAGTGTGGAAACATTGGATGAAATAATAATTTTATCTCATTTGCGGATTGTTGCAGATAGTTTAAAGGAAAATATGACTTCCCAAAAGATATGTCAAAAAAACATAATAATTAATATATAAAAATGATAAGGAAATGTACCTAAAATGGTAGAAAAAATAATTTCCAAATTAATTAAGTAAGTATTATGAATTCACCTTTTTCTGATGGTTATATGCATTCTTGAAAAATTTCTATTTTTTCATTGTCTCAATTGCATGATTGAACAAAAGAATACAATTGTACAAGAAAACAATTATTATATGATTAATATTTAAATAAATAAATTAAAAATAAATATGAAACAATAAATTAATTATATGGATAATTATTTTACTATATTAACATTTCTGACCATAGGTATAAGCTGATGGTAAAGAAAAAAGGATGATAAAATCACACAAATAGATCTCACCAAGAAATAAATCAATTGGAGGGGAGGAGGAGGATAATTTACCCACTATGTTTGGTGTTATCCTTTGAATTCACTCAAAGGTGAAAGTGATAGATAATTGTGATCCTCATTAACTCATCTCTCGAATATTTATCATTTCATTTTCTTTTTTGATTCACATCCTCCATCTCTTGTGGACATGCACCTATGTGGCTTGAAATTGTCTAAGAAGAAGTCATACATGGGATGACTAATGCTCAGAGTACTACAAACAACCTAAAAGAGATAGGGGTGAGTCTAAGTGAAACAAAATTAAATAATAACTATTTGGGAGATGAATATAATGATGCTGACAATTGTATTTCCTTATGTTCATTAAAAAGGAGAAATACCTCCAATTTGTGAGAATTACACCATTTGAACTAGTTATTAACTTGATGCCTCAATTTCCAGAAACTCCTTCCAAAGAATAGCAATACAAAACTAGATAAATGATAGTGTGAAGGTTGGGAATGAGATTGAGTGGGTGGAGATGGAAGAATTTGAATATGCACCTATAGTGTTGCGCAGCCTAGGGGTCATGGGTTTCTATAGTGTAATTTCAACTGAAAATAGTATGTTACTAAAATTAATTTATTTGATTTTATGTGGAGTCTTATTTAATGATTAATTACTTTAATTTCAATCCTCAAATATAACAATAAGGATCTAGATAAATCTTTAATAAAATAATAGGTTGAGGATTTTCTTTATAATTTTTTTCCGATAAAACTTAGTTTTTTAATAGGTTTTATTTTATTAAAAAATGATACTTTTTTATATGATTGGAAAAATAGGTCTTTTGAGGTGTGTACTGGGTTCACACTTACCTCGATTGAAAATAAACCTGAACTGGGTTCACGCCTTCCACTGTCAAAAACTATAAAATAGAGGTCACTCCTCATTCGATACATAGATAAATAATGGGAATCTATGTAAATATTATATATATATGTTATATTTATTTATTTATTATATTAATAACTTTATTTGAATATAATTATATATATTTATATTATTTATCATATTTAAATTTATTTAAATATACAATATATTATACGATATATATATATATTACTATTTTTTCTAACAATACATAAAAAATACTATTAATAATAATTTTTTAAATTATATTAATTATAAAAAATTATTATTCTAGGTAATTGTGTATAAAATATAATTATTTAAATTTTCAAAAGATTAATTATTTTTTAAAAATGTATACATAGTTAAATGTATATATAGACCTAAAATTTATATATATACCTAAAACGTTGAATACCTAAAAATAATTTCTAATATATAGATTCTGATAACTTCTATTCTATTTTTTTAGAACAAATGATGTAGAAACCAAATAATTTTAGGGAGGCTAGCTAATACGCATTGACTCATCCATGTTATTTTAGAGAGGTCCAAAAAGAATTTGCAATAAAGTAATAAAACAACACAATTCTAATAAATATATGTAACCCTTATGGAAGAATATCACAACGTAGTAAAACAAATACAACCCCAAACAAATTATGAAAATTAAGTGCCATTAAAAATAAATAAATATGTTATCACTATTTCTAAGATTTGTATTAAAATAAAACAACAATGTTATGGAAAAATAAATATTTATGGAAAACCCTTACACCAGAATATTAAAACAAAATAAATAAATTAACTAACATGAATTGCATAAAATCTGATTTGGTTGCTGTTTCACACCATCATTAGACTGATAATTGGTTTCCTAAATAAATTTACTCATTTGTTTATGTTTTTTATATCTAAAACCTCCAATGTTTATATAGTGGCAGAAATATTTATTTAATTGGATTATCTATGGGCCAGAGGTGATTCACTAATATTTCAAAATAACAAAAAAATTAAGCTTGCGGAAAAAGCTGGGGTATAGTTGTAGACGGTGAAGAAAATGTATTCAAAACAATAATTTCCAAAGACCAAACACTACTGGAAATCTGACCTTTCCCAACGCTTCTATACCAACGGTTCATAAAAACCGTTGGTATAGGTTCCCTTTCCCAACGGTTTGGCTAAACCGTTGGGAAATCCCACTTTGAGGCCACCTTTCCCAACGGTTTTTCCAAACCATTGGGAAAAGTCCACTTGTGGACATCTTTCCCAAAGGATTGGCCAAAACTGTTGGGAAAGGGTATAAATATCCCAACGGTTTTCCAAAACCGCTGGGAAAGGTCCCCCACAAACCAACCTTCCCCCCGAAACAAAATCCAGAATCAAAATCTATACCAACAGTTGTCAATACCATTGGTATAGGCCTATAACAATAGTTTTGACAACTGTTGGTATATATCCTTTGATTTTTTATCATTTCTTCTTACCTAGAACATTATATAAATCAAAATTTAAAATCATTATGAGAATACATATATATATTTATCTAATTATATTCACAAAAGTCATGTTAGGTTAGTGGTTAAGTCGTTGAATAATAATGTAGGGGTCCTGGGATCAAATCCCAGCAAATGTTTTTTTTTGAAATACATATTCCAATGGTTCCATAACCGTTGGAATAGATTTTTCATATTAATTATACCAACGGTTTCCAAAACTATTGTGATAGGTCTATACCAGCGGTTTTGGGAAAACAGTTGGTATAGACCTATCCCAACGGCTAACTTGGCAATGGTTCTCCAAACCGTTGGTATAGCCTATACCAACGTTTTGGAGGGCTATACCAACAGTTCCAAACCAACGGTATAGGTCAGTTTTCCAGTAGTGAAAATAGGATATCCAAAATAGTAGTCTAGTAAATGATGGATTAAAAACAAAATAAAAACAATATACAACAACTGGAGCACAAATACAAAAAAATTAGAACCTACAAAGGAAAATCATAAACCCTTGGATCTAGATATTGAAATGAAAAATACAGAAAGGAAATCTGAACCTATAAAGGAAAACATAGTCCTACCTCGCTAATTTGCTGAAAATACAAGACCCTCAGTTCCATATCGTGATGTTTTCCTCAAAAATCCCTAACTGAAAACGAACACAAGATGTCAGAAAATGTTCGATAATCTAGATGTAATGGGTTTATGTGACTCGAGTGGGTTTGTGTGATTCAAGATTTGATTCACTAAGGAGGAGCACCAAAAATGGGTGGATTCTGTGGAATGCTTATGATATCACAACGGTTTCACAATATGTTAGGTTTTTTTAATTAGATTGTGACACTTTTATCAGAGATTTTTTAGTGCTAATAAGGAACTCATTTATAAGAACTAAAAATATAGTGTTGATAAAGGGTAACCTTTATCAGTGCTAAAAATAAAGTTCTGATAAATGGTACCCTTTATCAGCGATAAAATAAATTGTTGATAATGATTACCTTTATCAACACTAAAAAAATTACTGAGAAAGGGTTAAATTTAAGAGTTCATTCTTTAAAACTGAATAATATTCCATTTATCAGTGGTATTTTCTAACACCGATAAATATCAGTTATCTTAAATGCCAAAATTATAGTATTGATATGAATTAGAAAAATTTTCTATTTCATTTTTAGATAAAACATTATAATAAAAAAAAATTTATAAACAAATTAAATATAGAATAATTTACCTCACACATATTACCCATTAGGGTAAGATTCCTTATCTCTCATTCACTTCAATAATCATTACTTGAGTCAAAACTGTTTGAGTAG
Source organism: Viscum album (assembly GCA_963277665.1). Classification (NCBI taxonomy): domain Eukaryota; kingdom Viridiplantae; phylum Streptophyta; class Magnoliopsida; order Santalales; family Viscaceae; genus Viscum; species Viscum album. The sequence continues at coordinate 710,948,405 of OY728163.1, read as the reverse complement.
TCCCAACCACCAAAAAATGGTTGTTTTTATTTTCTTATATTCTCTTTGTTTTTATTTTGATGTTCCATTTTAGGTATTTCAACCCTTGTGTGGCCATTCTTCATTCACTCATAACATGTAAATTCTTAAACATCCTTGTTTTTAATAATACTACCTTTCTTATAGTCCATTCTGGACATCCTCTAGAACTAATTATTTCCACCATTGTTTTTCATGAACATGGAAAACATCTTACTAAAGTGATACATTTACATTTAAATCATTTATAAATCATATTAATAGGAATTATAGGTATCAATAACATTATATTTAAATAAAATATGGTTTTTATTTTTCGACTACTCATCAACAACATTTTTTAGATCTTACTCATACTGCATAAAATAGTCTATTAATTCATCTAAAGTATATTCCTCAAAATTATTAATCTCATCTATGGCTAGTTTATTTGCATTCCATCATTTTGAAATAGATCTCATTAATCTTTCCACTAGAACATTGTTATCCAAAACTTCTCTAAGTGAACTCATACTATTAGTAATAAAAATAAACTGATTCAACATCAGGTTTTTAGATTCTTTATCTCCTATCTTGAAGTCCTGATATTTTTCTTGTATAATTTCTAGATTTGTTATCATGAGGTTGTAAGTTCCATAATGAGTCACTTGAAGTATCCACCATATATCATGGGTATTCTGACAGGCTAAAACATTTCTATAGACATTCATACTTATAGAATTGTAAAAAATATTTTTAACATTATATTTCAAAACATATTTTAAAATTTCATTTCCTATAATTGTCTTATGATTAACTTTGGGTAACTCATAGAGCTTATCCCAGATATACTAGTGATCCACACTTCACCATTTTAATTAGGCTTCCATTCTATCTTTCCAATAGTCATAGTCACTTCTATCAATGAATGGGGGTTTTTTGAATCCATCCATCATTCACATTAACACCAATAATCTTAAAAGAAAACTTTTTCATTTATTCCATAGACTGATATGAATAGGATATCAGGTTAATAAAGAGTTATAAGAAACATAAATAATCAGAGAGGCTAAATATCCGTTAAGGAAGGAACATAATGGGGGATAAAAGGAAAAATGAACAACCCAAGGAATGAACCTTGGTCATTATTTTTTCTTGCCTCCATCTATTCCCATATGAATTATCAATAAATCCAAACAAAATAATCTATAGATCAAACCCTAATAGTTCCTACAAATAAAACCCATATTGCATGAATAATCAATCTGCAAACCAACTTATTCATTGGTTGATCCATTTTCATCATTGATTCTAAAAATAAGTAAATAATTCCAAATAACACATCCTACTTTAGATTTGGATCGCACACTGAAGATGATCGTTTGCAGCGTCATTACTGTTGGAGAGATCGGTCAAGAATAGTGTTTTTTGATATCTGGTCCTAGTTCTGTCATAGTTGTTCATTGAAAGATTCCTCTAGCTTCCTCTCTAGAGCATCTAGGGAATTCTAGGGTGATGTTTCTGACCCTGGATCCCTGCCTCTAATTTTATTTTAAAATAAACCATCACTACATTGACGAAATAGAAGAAATAAAATAAATTGTCAATTTATTTTATCCAATGATATGTCTGAAATATACATTTCTCAACTAACCGGCATCGACTAATGTTAGGCATCTCCTAGGGTAAAGTCACTACTCTGAATTAAATGGTGCACTTGGATTTCTGATCAAGGAACTCATTTAGATGTTTTTCAATTTTTTCAGGAAAACTGCATCCCCCTTCTATTTATTATTTTAATATATTTTTTCATTTATTCCAGGAACCCTGGGCCTCGAAGTCGCATTTCGTATCTACACCTGGTCTCAAATTAATTCCATATAAAATTTTTAAAAAAAAATACATGAAATAATTCAAGACATTACATTCTCCCCACCTTAGGGATTTACATCATAGAAAATCCAAAAACAAATCCTATATAAAAAGATATGGGTACTATGCATGAATATGATCTTCACTCTTCCATGTTCTCTCATAGAGATTCATATGCTGCCACCGGACATGAACTAATGAAATCGCTCACCCACAAAGTATCCTCTTCTATCATTCCTTGATATCCACAGAGTACCCAACAAAAGTCACTATGCCATCACTGTCTAGCTCGCCCTAGTCGATGACGTGTGATGGATAATGCATGTATCTCCTCATCTAAAACACATGGAAGACATCATGAACCCAATCCAACTACATGGCTAGAGACATGTGGTATTTCACCTCACCAACTCTATGCAGTATTTGAAAAGGGATGATAAACCTCAATGATAACTTTCTGCCCTGGGAAAATATCTAAAATCTTTATTGTGGCGATACCTGAAAGAACATGTGATCTCCTTCTTCAAACATGAAGGGCCTTCATCATCTGTGATCATAAGATTTATGATGGATTTTTATATCCTTCATCTTCTTCTAGATGATCTGCACCTTATCTGTAGTATCTCACACCAATTCTAGGCCCATGAGTGCTGACTCTCCTGGGTCTGTCCTGAAAATTAGTTACCAGATAGGTCACTGTTACAAGGCCTTGATTGGTTTCATACCAATGTTGTAATGGTAGTTTTTTTTGTGCAAACTCCACAAGAGGTAGGTAATCCTACCAATTATGGCTGAAGTCCAACATTAAATCCCACACCATGTCCTCCCAGACATGAATAGTATGCTTCATTTGGACGTTTGTCTGGGGGTGAAACGTTGTGTTCAAGTATAACTATGTTTGAATCTCTTACTAAAATCCCCTCCACAATTGAGATGTGAAACAAGCATCACAATTAGATACTATTTCAAATGGTAATCACTGGAGTTGAACTATCTCATGAACATAGAGGCATCGCAAGTTCTCTACTAAACATTGCTCCCAGATAGCTAGAAATTGGGCCGACATGGCGAGTCTATCAATGATCGCATTTTTGGAATCATGTCCCCGGAATTTATTTGGTAAAACCATCACAAATCCCATTAATATCTCTTCCCACATACATTCCAGCACCTCATGGGGTTCAGCTAAACCTGTTGGAACCCGGTGCTCAGCCTTCACCTGCTGGCATGTAATCCATCGAGAAACAAACTCTACAAATTCCTTATTTATCCATATCCACCAAAACTAATGTCAGAGTTCTCAGTACATCTTCACCACTACATGATTTACCACTAAATTGGATGTATTAAACACCCATAGAAACCCCTCCCACAACTCCATAAGTACAAAATTTGTCCTATGAAAAGGACAACATGCTCCTCACCTTGTGAATATCCATCAGGTGCATGTCATGCAGATATCTGAGCATTTAGGGTCTCATAGTCGGTATCCCCATGTTCTGCCTCCCTGACTCGTTGTAAGAGTGTAGGGGTGACAACCATTTATTGGATGTAAGATGCTTTATATCTATCCACAAAGGATAACTATAATGTGGCTAACTAATCTGACGCATCATTCAGCAACTGCAAACTTGATCTCCTACTAAGAGCATCTTCCACCAGATTCCACTTACCATGAGTATAGACAATCTAAAATACATTTTATTGCAAGAACTCTAGCCATTTCCACTCTCTCAAGTTAATATCCTTTTTATAAAATTTATAGTTGATAAAATTTTGATCGGATTATATGATAAATGGATTTCCCATCAGGTAGTGTTGCCACATCTTCAACACGAAGACTACCGCTACCAACTCCAGATCATGGGTCACATAGTTCTGCTCATGCGACCTCAACATCCATGATCCATAGTAATTCACCTCTTTCCTCTGCATTAGGACACAACCAAGTTTGATCCCTTATGCATTTCAGAACACTATGTACTTGACACCCTCTTACGATAATCTCATGATCAGTTCACTTGTCAAACTATACCTCAACAACTAAAACACCTGCTGTTATTTCTCTATCCACATGAAAGGCATTCCCATTCAAGTCAAAGATGACATAGGTGATGATATCCTTTATAAATTAGATATGAATCTCTGGTCATGGCCTACTATCCTAATGAAGATCCGCACCTCCATCGTGCTCCTAGGTGGCTCCCAGGATAACACTTCCTCTACCTTGGTCAGGTCCACATCCACTCCATCCACAAAGATAACATGTCCTAGATAGTGGACCACAAAAATCTAGAATTCTCACTTCGAGAGTTTCCCATAAATCTAGTTCCCTCGGTGAACGTCCAAACCCATCCTTTGGACTCTCATAGGCTTCTCCTTGGTCACCAAGTACACAAGGATATCATCAATTAATACTACCATGAATGAGCCTATGTAAGGCTGAAATATATGGTTCATGAGCCCCCATGAACACAATGGGGAAATTTATCAAGCCAAATGGCATCACCAAGTGTTCATAGTGATCGTAACGACATTTGAAAGTCATCTTAGAAATATCCTTGTCTCGTACTCAAAATGGGTGATAGCCTAACCGAAGTTCATCCTTTAAGAACCATCATTCATTTACCAACTGATCGAAGAGGTCATCGATCCTTATTAGTTGATACCTATTCTACAAAATCACCGGGTTCAAGTGCCAGTAGTCCACACACAACCTCATGCTCCCATCTACCATTTTGGAAAACAAAACTTGGGCCGCCCACGGTGAAATGTTGGGTATCATGAATCCCTTCCTCTATAAGTTCTCAAACTACACCCTCAACTCACAATTCTCTATGGGAGACATCCAATATACTGGTAAATATATCAATGTTTTCCCAAGGTGTAAGTCCATTTGGACGTCTATTTCCCATAGTGATGTAATATTAAAGCATCTTTGGGGAAGATGTCCCGTACTCTCTTACTACTATTGGGAACTGAAAACTCATAACACCTGCTACACCGAGGGTCAGGCTAGACAATAGTTGAGTCGTCAGCTACACCCTTTTATGAATGATTCTATCCAAGGTTTCATGGGTTTTCCTTTCGCCGATAAAGGAAAAACACACTCCATCAGTGTGGATACACCTCACCCTTCATATAAAATAGTCAATATGGGTAGGGACTATGGATAACCAATCTATACCAAGAACGACATCGTAAGGCCTCAACACTACCACCAAGAGGTTACAACCAAAACTCTCACCTCCAAGGTTATGTCACATTATCGGCATAGTTGTGTGATCACTGAATATTCTCCAGCTGGTATCTCCAAGGATAAGGGTCATGTCAATGGTTCAACTGGAATCTCTTGGTCTCAAACAAGACATGTGGTGAGAATGGAATGACTAGAACCTATGTCTATTAGTATTGATGCTAAAGTAGAAAAGTCATAGATCATATCTAAAATAACCCCTAGGTCATTTGGTTCATATGCCTCGACCACATACAGTTGTCCCTGCCCTTGTCCTCTAGCTCCCTAAACCTAGCATGGACCTCCTTGGGGTGGTGGTGGTAACAAGTCGAAATATTGACCACCTCCTCCTACTGTCCCAACTCCCCTACAATGTCTATCTCCCTATGTATCTATCTACTCCTATCTTTTACTCTTCCTCGGTGGTCCATCCACAATCTCCCTGTCACCAGATCAATGGGTTTGATAATCTTGAGCGAGATGTACATGTCATCACATGTGTAGTGCACAAGAGCCTCAGCCCAGTTGTTGAGGACTCGCTAGGTGCATCAAAGAGACCCGAGATCAAATCCGGGTTGAGGCTTATTTCTGGGGTACTATAGAAATACTATAGCAGGCACTTTAATAGTATTGTAGCAGTACCGTAGTAGGCATTGTTCGGTACTATAGCAGCCGAAACTATTCATCAATTTGGGCCTTCGGGCCACCGGTTTGGACCTAGGGTCCTGCAAGGCTTTCGGGCCACCCAAGGCATTCGTGCCAGTTGATTATCAAGGCATTAGGGCCACCTTAAGGCCTTAGGGCCACCCCAAGGCCTTCGGGCCACATGAATGATGGCCCCAAACAAACTACAAAAAGGAGCTGTCCAAGAGAGGATTCAGATTAGGTGCAATCACCAGAGCATAGCAAAATGGATTGTCTGAATGAGAGGGTATGGCTATGCCATCGGTACCAGCCTGTGATTGCATGAGAAGCCTTTCCAGACTGTCATGAAAATATGGAGAGCTACAACAATGATAGAGATATTGGGGAGGGGCAGTTCCTTGTAGATAGTCTGGTTGAATTCCATAAAAGACATTCGGGTCATGTAATCTCCTAATCCTACAGTCCATGTAATCTCTGAGCCTACGGGCCTTGTAAGGGTTCCCCCTCATCCCTTAAATTGGGGGTTATCAATAATCAATAAAAATAAAGGCCTTCGGGCCATTCAGGAATGTGTAGAAATGCCTCTCCGTAGGCTGAATGGATCCATCCTAAGAGCCCTGAACCATAGATCCCATATCCCAGGACCTCTCAAAAATCTTCCGATGTTCAGATCCCTTATTCTGACATCGGATACCTACTGCTGAGGTATCTACACCTACTCATCCACTTATGACTATCATTGGTTGTATATACTCATCAAATAATCTTTTTGACCACAAAATCTTGCTCAAGAATCCCACCATAAGATGGAAGGTAGAGAGGGATAATATTTTCTTGGATTTCTCTACTCAAACTTCACTCAAAGGTTTGATCCTTGAAGTACTGATCTCTGACCATATCCATCAAGTATTTGGAAAGGTTGGTAAACCTCAATGAATAGTCATCCACCATCAAGCTACCCTACTAGAGATAATGAATCTATTTTATACACACTAATCTCAATGTAATTAGTGATAAATACTCTTTAAAGAGACACTTGAAATACATCTACAAAAGAGTCTCTTCGTCGTGGGTATGGATATCCAAACTCCACTATCACACTCTCGAACCCTGGGGAATGATTTCCACTAGGATAACAATCTGGTTCGTTGGTGTCCTCAAAAGATGGAAATCTCTGGTCCCAACCTCAAGCCAGTCCTCAGCCACCTGAGGGTCAGGGTTACCTTAGAACCTGAGGGGTCATTGTCTCCGAAACTCATTATGTGCGATCAGCCTACGCTCCTTGTCTACTGATATTTTAGGTAGCACATGTTACTCCACTGGTGGGAGTATAGCTGGTGAACCACCTAGAGGAAACATCTGGGGAAATGATCCCTATATCAAAGCCTCGTCATTGAGGGGTTCATCCTCATGATTGTACAGCTTAATCCTAGTCGGTATGCATCTTGGGGAAATCCTGTAAGAAAAAAAGATGTTCCATGATCAATGAGTATATCTGGAGAGCTGACACAAGAAGGACATTGAACCACAACCCATTCCTATATGATTCATGTACCATTTTCTATAACAACTAGGTTTCTCATGTAACAATTCAAAAAATAGGTTATCAGTGTCCTGTTGTATGAATACCTTGGCTTCCCACACAAACACTAGAGTCCTTGGCATGAAAGCTGAACTCAAAACACTAAATATTTTTTCCCAAAACAATCTCACAAACTCTCATTCCTAAGGTAGAACTGACCAGATTTGATACCACTCTGTCACAACCCGTCCCAGTGGGGCCCATGCAGTGACTCCCCAAGCCCACCTCTAATAGGCTAGGGGATGGTGACTAGCATCGAGTAGTCATATCCCTAACATGGGTGTCATTTCCTATGTACTTATACGCACGCACAAATATCCAAGCCCAGAATTGCTGAAATATAAAAACCACTAAGAAAAAAACGCATTCATACCACTATCACAACCAACAGAGTATAATTGGAATTTAAAGTGAATTAAAGTAAACTAGGATAGAAAAAAAATCCCAATAAAAATAAAGAGTTTATAACTATAAATTATATCTTATAACCAAAATAGCTACAGGGACTGCTACTCGAATCCATGGGAACACCTCATCCTACCTTAACTCACAAAGTTATGTCTGGTCCTGGTCCACCCTAGACTCCATCAAAAGGTTTCTTGCCTACACAATAAATGACACGTGAGGGAAAATCCTGTGTATGGGTGAGTATAAAAATACTCAGTAGGACACCCTGAAACCAAAAAGAAATACACAAAATAAAGGTACAGTAATCTATAAACAGCATATGTCTATAATAAATATAATAATAATAGTCATATATACTTAAACTAAGACACAAATTCTATAGGTAAGTCGCATCTACCACACACCCACACCAGGACCTCAGTCTGAAGATTCCACGAGCACTTATCCTGGAGAACACAATCCTGAGTCTGATAGATCTGATGACATCTTCCTGAGAAGTAATTTTTGTTGGGAATGGTCATAAGAGAGATACACTTATAGATATAAAGAGAGATACGATACATAGATGAGGGTCACAGTTATGGTCATGAGGTGATACCAACAACTCCATCTAGATTAACCTGCTATGTAGATGATCGATACCTAATGAAGTTGGTCATGTTAATACCAAATACTATATTTAGGTCATGAATAATGAATAGAGGATCCTTCATTGAGCCTCTCAAAGTGGATTCCAACAACTCTATCCATAAAGTCCTACTAAAGGGATCATACTTCTATGAGTAGGAAACAATACCAACTATCCTTCAGGGGAAGGATATGAAAATGATCCCTTAATGAAACATTTCCAAAATATGGTGGAAAAGCAGATCAAGCCATGTAGAAGAGAGTACATGTAATGTAGTAGGGTCACAAGTCGTGTCACTTGACCCTGAGTACTACCCATGTACAATGGCCCATTTCAAAAGTACATATTGTTTAAAAAGAGAGTACACTAAGTGTAGAAAGACTTAAACAATGATCCCTTCCATATAGGGTCCACCTGTGTACTCTAGTCATGTTACAACTCATGGTTTCAACCCGTGTAGCTCTTCCCATGGAATAGTACACGAGATAGTTCGTGTACTTAACCCAAGCCATGTTTTTTGGTGGGGTATATTCCACGTAGGCAACATGTATACTCCCACCCATGTTCATGTATCTCATGAGATATAGACTAATTATTTGTGAAAGGGCCTACATGCCATGTGATAAGGTCACCTGTCGTGTGTAATTTAACTAACTCATAAATCTCGAGCCGCTACTAAGTAGGGGCCACATGCCGTGTAACCCTGGGTTACAAGCCGTGTAGATAGTGATATTCTAGAACCCGTATCTTTCCTATGCATGCCCCGGATGATCCTCTGGATCTCGATCTAAATGTTTCTTAATCTCAAAATCACATATTTAGGGTCGTCTTGCCTTCACACCACCAAATTGGCGAGTTTCAGAGATTCAATCGGCTTCAAAAACTAATTACGTTCATCTACTTGTAAATCATCCAAAGAACATGTATTCTTGAATCGCATTGATAAATCTGTCTCCATCACTGTCACACACCTTCTTGGTCACCCTAAAGATGGATCTTCAATTTTGGATCATTTCACCAAGGATCGAATATGCAACAATTGTTCATTCTTAAACCAAAAATAATGAAAAACATAATGAAAATAACTAGGGAGAATAAACATGAAGAACAACCCAAGGAAAAAAGCTGGACTATTGTTTATTTTGGCCTTGATCTGTTCCCGTAAGAATGGTCAAGAAAACCTAACACAATAATATCTACATCAAACCCCGATTATTCCCAAAAATAAAACCCATCCGGCAAAAACAATCAATATGTGGGTAAACCTATTCATTAGTTGATCCACATTCATTGTAGATTCTAAAAAAGGGAAATAATTCCAAATAAAACATTATACGTTTTATTTGGATCTATCATTGAATAAGATAGATTTCCACATCATTGTTGATGGTGAGACCTATCAGTAACGGTGTCTATCAATCTTTGATCCTAGTTCTATCCTCATATGCCACCCAGGGAATCCTCCAAGTTCCTCTCGAGAGCCTCCAATGAATTCCATGTTTATGAGTCTAACCCTGGATCTCTACCAATTGTTTTATTTTAAAAATAAACCATCACTTAATTGATGAAAAAAAAGAACAAAATAAATTCTGAATTTATTTTATCCATTGAAATGTCTGAAAACTAATTTTCAAAGTCGACATGTACTGACCGATGTCAGGCCTCACCTAGGATAAATTCACTACTCTGAACGCAATGGTGCCCTCTGATTTCTGATCTGGGAACTCTTTTTGAATTTATTCCACTTTTTCAGGAAAACTGAATGTGTGTGAAATGTAATATTTTAATATATTTGTATCATTTATTTCGGGCACCCTGGGCCTCAGAATTGCTTGGTGTCACAACGTCTGGTCTTGAATTCATTCCATATAATATTTAAAAATTATACATAGAAAAATACATGACATTATAATTGGTACATAATTTCTCCTAATATAAAATATAATCAATAGATAATGACTTTATTGTGGATCTAGAATGGGAATATTAATATTAATCTCATTAATTACGATACCAATGTATGTTCATTAAAAAACATTGAAACATATTTTTCATTGATTCATTATTGAGGATTATAACAAAAATTTCCATAGAATTAAATTATAACATTTAAAATAATTATAAATGATCACATATACTAATTTTAATGCTATTATAAAGATAAAAATGTCAAAAATAATGAATACCAACAATGTTATCATGAAACTCTTTAAGGAAAATCAAGATTACTCAATTATTATTTTGAAAATAAAAAACAATTAATTAATATACTCATAGAGAGTAATAATAAATGAAATTTATAAGAGGCAAATAAAAATTAATATAAATAATTATTAAGTTAATATTGTGGTAGTTTTGGATATATGAGAGGTTAGATTATAACAAACTAAGCAGAAAAACTGGACACATGTCAATTAATAACAATATTATAAATATTATGTTCATTAAAAGATCAACATAATATTTTCACCAATAAAATATATTGATCACTGTGGAGGTAGTGGAACATCCAAAGTACTACATGGAAGGAACTCCATCCCTATACCCTGCGCTAGTCATCATGTGTACTTCATTATCAACTCATACTACTACTCTAACCATCGATACTACTACACTTCCGGATTTTTCCAATGTCGACAAAGATCCTCCTTCTCCCTACAGAAGGACTCTATAACAACATTTTGATCCCATAGCTTCTCCTCATACCCTTCAGACCGGTATGGTGTCTCTACATGATCTCCCATAATCCTGGAAAATGAACACGCAATAATACCATAACATCTAGAAGGCATCAATCAATAATTGATACCCACCACTCTGTCTTTTTGAAGAGCATACTAAGTCACATGAATCAATTTTGCCTCATCAAGTCCTGTCGCACTAGAGGTCTGACCCTCATCATTGTCTTGAATCATATCATGTGGTGGAGAATTTTCCACCTCATATTCCTCTATCAAATTCAAATTGAAATAAAAATAGTTAAGATATTATTTTCTATTAATTTTATAAATCCAAAAAATAATTATACCGAGCAAAATATGTAATTGTCGGCCACCAGTAATATCTCCAGTGACAGGATCATTGTAAATCTTATAAAAAATATCAAACTTCATAAAATAAGGATTCTCAATTTCCTAAATGATTATAAAATTGTAATTTTACATTTAAAATATATATAAATCATTAAATAAAATTTTTCACTATATGTCATTGATGGGTACTTAATTTACGACTACCAGCTCAATTTGTGATTTTCTACCTACCTCGGTTCTTCTTGAATGATGATGATGGAATTTAAAAACTATCCCCCATCCAATAGAAGCACAATCCAGACCAAATATGTGATGAGATCTAATCAGGGTGATGGTTTCTATAAGATAGATAAAAAATGGTGGATTCATCTTTCCCTGTGTATGTCATTCTCAAATTGTGAAAAACATATAACAATGCCCAAACATAAAGTTTTCATAGTAATCCTAGATAGAGACTCTCATTATATCTTCAATATGATACCCATAAAATCTCAACCGAAACCATCGAGACTGAGCCGAATGCTTCATGTCCTCATGTACACCTCCCTGTATATAAGAGGTTACTGACTAGTAGTAGGGTATTAATTCATTAGTGGGGTGACTATACCCTCAGCATCATGTCATGGGACTCACAAATAATACCATATATATATAAATAAAATAAATAATATGAGTAATACATGTGGAAACTATCATATGACATACATGATACAATAACCATACTAAACATGAAACCAAGGTATGAGATAAGCCAATAAAATAAAAAAGTAGTTGATGTCCCTCTTGAACTACATCCAGAAATATCATGATCATACCACTTCTATTGTTTAATCTTCCACCAAAGGGCCCTTTCCCTTTAATGGATCACTAAAAAAATAATCTATAAGTGCACTGAAATACTTGAATAGGGCGTGATTAAATGAATCAATAGGACACTACCAACATTCCTTAACATCAGTTCATAAAAAATACAAGTGTATTCCATTAATGTAAACAAGGTTCAAAAATAATTACAATATATCACATAAGTACCAATAACATGTTGGGCCCTCTGGTACAAGCTCTACATTCTTCAATACTATGAAGAGAGAAACATACCTGATTCAACACAATGTTGGATGGAACATTCGTAACCATCCAAAAATATCCTCCTCGAGTTGATAGAACCAAGCATGTGAAACATTCCACCAATAGTGATAGTCCATGTACATTCCAACCAAAGCCTCGAACATCCATCTCAATTAGATATCCCAAAAATGTGTTAAGTATTATATGTTGACCGGATTCTAGCACATCTCTCCTGTATGGATATCCCCAATCATGTGACAAATCCTGCAGACTGAAATAGTCAGAATACATGTTGACCCAAGTCTACCACATTCATCTCGGAGTATTGTCTCATGCATGTGTCACATCTCACATGTAGGCCCAATAGGCCAACCCTACATGCTCAACTACAATAGAGAAAAATATATTTTATACAATAAATAATGAAAATAACAGATAAAAAAACATGCCAAGACAAATAGTATAATATTAATAGTCATCACAATCCATATGAAAACAACACAATCATAGGTCAAAGTATACACACACAAACACCTCATGCGATCAAGAATCAAACATAGGTCTCATAGGCTACACACACATGTCAAAAAATCTTGTTAATAACCCATATATGTAATTCGAAAACATTAAGAACTTACTACACATAGGATTCACACTAGGATACACATGCCCACTATGAATCATGCCAATAATTCATGCACAAATGTCAAGGAATTACTACCTTATGAGAAACGATGATTGACGGTGAGGGTTGAAGTCCATTTTTAATTTCATCACTGAAACCTCATTGCCAAGAAAAAAAATTAAAATTTTATTATAGAGACGAACCCAAGGACACCAATTGAACAAAAATTTGATCAATATTGAATGAGATATTGATGAGAGAAGTTTGAAAAAAATAATAAAATAATAATTTATAAGAAAGATGAAATAATAGGGAGGTTAAGGACAGAGGGAGAGGTGTTAAGGGATAGGGTTAAATCACATAGGAGAAGGTAACACCCCATTACCACAATGTGATTTCTTATATGTGAACCCATTTGAATGATATTTCATTTCTTAGAAAATATATTTTAAAAATATTAAATAAATTATCCTCATGTGTGATTTGACCAAATACTCGATGCACAAAACTTTTATGTCGTGTCTAGGGTAAACCCTACATCCTGGACCTAATGGTGGTCTCATATTTCTCATACAAGACACTGTTTGGAAGTTATATCATTTTTTTTGAAAAATATTTTGTTTATAATTTTTTTTTAATATTTATAATTTATCAAAAAAGAGGCTCTTTGAGCCTCAGAATCCAATTCTATCTCAGCGCTTATCTAAGAAAATATTCCATATAATTTTCATAACTATTCATAGGCCTTTTACCCCTTTCGTAAATCCATAATAAACACATGAGTTGAAAATTTTAATTTTCCCACAATAATACATGTAATTTATTAATAATAGGGAGATTTATTATCATTTAAAATTCAGGATGTTAGAATTATACCCACCATAATTCTTCTCATCCTCGATAAGCGCTTTAGATCATGGAACCACTACTCCACACCATAGAAGTTTCTATATTAAAATAAATACAATTTTATATTAAATCATTTTTTATTCCACCATAAGGGTTTATAATCAGTAAATTTTAACTCCATTCAATTTTATTGAAAAGAACACAAAAAATACATACCACATATTCAAGGAATTAGACCATATTACTAAAAACTGAATATTAGTCACTGTCACATATATACACTCAAGAATAGAAAACAAAATTATCAAATAAAATAATGCTAGAAATAATACACCAATCCAATATCATAATTTCAATTGGAATCTGATTATTTGGGATCTATCTAATGAAATCAACATGTATATATGGAATATGAATCTACCTGAATCACATGATGAATGAATGCACACCAAATTTTTTAAATTAGCATATCAACATCATCTGTATCACAAAAATTGAATTTAATTAGTTGTAATAGAAAAACATAATGGCACCATTTTATGGAAACTCGTAGGTCCACTATAGAGTAATGATCAGACACCAACATAGTTCCCCTTCCTAATTCCCCACCATCCAAACTTCTATATATCATTTCCCAAATCATGTAAAAGATAAAATTCAAGTTAGTGAATCACGATCCTTTGATACCATTTTGTAACATCCTATACTAAACCATCGGGACTGATCTGAATTCAACATGACCTCAGTTGTGCCTCCCTGCGTGCAATAGGCTACTGACTAGTAGTTAGGGTCTAAGTAAGTTATTAGTGTAATGTCCTGGACCACTTTGGTCTATTACTTTTTAAAAATTTGTTTTTCAGGTTCTCTGGGAGGTCAAGTTCACTTATTCCCAACACTTTCCCAAATTTTCAATTCTGTGAAAAGTGTTTCCAGTTTTGTGAATAGTGTATTCGGTAGGTCATCTGTCTTTATGTTATATTTGTATGTAATCTATTAGTATACCCTATCGGAAGGTCCTATCAGTAGTTCGTCTATTGATAGGAAATATATCATTAGGTAATCCTTCGGTTGGTCACCTTTTGGTAGGTCATGTTGGTAGTTCATATGTCGGTAGGTCATGTCAATGGGTCTTGTCGATAGGTCATGTTGGTAGGTAATCTATTGGTAGGTCTTATCAATAGGTATTCTTTTGGTAGTTCCTTTTATCATGTCATCTATTGATAGGTATTTTCATTACGTCATCTATCGGTAGGACATATCAATAGGTCAACTATTTTTTGGTCATTTTTTAGTAGGACATCTTTCTAAAGGTGCTACTGTGTATACATATCAGCCGGTGAACAATGTTTCTACCATCCTATAATTCAACCCATTTTACATTTTATTTAACATAAAAAGAATTAAAATCCTTATTTAAATGTATTTATGTTTGATTCAAATCACATAGTTTATATCATTAAATTTCTAAGGGTCTGTGAGTTTTTTACTTAGTCAAACCATGTGGGTTGTTGAGGTCCAACTTTAATGCAAATTCAAATGTTTTACATTATGTGAGTCTCATATCTAATCCTTCTAGGTCAGGGCCTTCCTGTCATTCATTTACTCTCCTTCCTATTGGTACAAGGTTCCTAAAACCTTTCTTTCCCAAGGAGTTGTGTGATTGTGCTATGCTTGGATCATTTCTCCTTGGTGTTTTTCTTGCTGCATGTGCACCCATTGTTTTGGTTCAATAAGGAAGTGTCGATCTATCTTCGATATAAGGTATGTTATACATCCTTTATTTTGGGTTCCTCAATCTATTTCCTCCTATTCTCCTTTCCATGTTACGACATATGATATCCATTTTTCTTATAGATCTTTCTTGGGTGTTGGTTGATGTGGTTGTGCCGCAACATCCTCGGGTGGATCCAGTCATTGTGGGAGAGGTAACCATGATCCATTGTGTTGGAATATTATCATGAAAAGAACATCAGGAACCTTTTAAGTTAGGGGATTCATGGTTTCTTTATTCTTTTACATTCAGTCATAGAGTTAGCATGTTTTAGACACTGAATCATAATGAAATTAACATAATAAATACTTGAACATGATTGAAGAATTGGTATCTTTTTCTTAGTGATGTTATTTCCTCTTGATATGATATATCATGTGATATCTATGTTTTTATTATTTATAATGTCGTTCTCGATTGAAATTGGTAAATAACTTAAATCCATGGTTAATTGTAAATTAATTGGCCAAAGATAAAGAGGTATGTTTATTGAATCTGGTTTTTGTTGTTGTTATTTGATGATAATCAAATGGCTGCAGTTATGAATATTTAAATGAATTGGTTAATTAAATATTGAATAAGGAACCAGTTGTGTTATAAATATACTTTTTATTAGAGTTATGAGTTACCCACTTGCTTTTAAAGCCCAAGTTTCTTATGCTTTGGATGTGTGATTTCTCTCTGTGTGTGAAGGATGAATGCCTTGCTTAGGGCCATGATCCCAGTTGTTATGTTATCTGTTTCCATTTTCTTGTGTTGTGGTTTGATCCTATGATGGATGATCCTAGAGGGATATTGTGGTATGTGGGGGTAGGGAGTCCCAGTGGTGGTGGTAGA
Source organism: Viscum album (assembly GCA_963277665.1). Taxonomy (NCBI): domain Eukaryota; kingdom Viridiplantae; phylum Streptophyta; class Magnoliopsida; order Santalales; family Viscaceae; genus Viscum; species Viscum album. The sequence goes on along the minus strand of OY728163.1, from coordinate 710,931,856 downwards.
AATTGACGCTTAGAGGGGTGAGATGCATCAGTTTATGCATGTGGGTGTCGATGAGGACACTGGGGATGATGGAATAGGTTTAAACTGGTCTTATCCATTGATATGAAAGTGCTTATTGTTGAATCATATGTTTATTTATCTGTTTCAATTTCCCCACTACTTGAGGCAGATGGTCTTACTTACCCATATTCCAAAAGTGTTGAAGACATTCCGGGTATGTCATGTTCTCTTTTTGATTAGATTATCGAGGATTTATGGGTATACACTCCTTCTATAGGTGGAAAAGACTCGATGGGTAGTTCACCTACTCACCAGGTTGAGCCCCCTATTTTTGGTAACTTAGAATTATTTTCTAGAAATCCTGGGATTTATGGAAAAGTGATAATTTTTTAAAAAAATGAGTTAATTATTTATCTTAACCCATGGGGTTGGAACTTTCTGGGATGAAATGATGAATTTTCATATTAAAGGAATGGTGGGCTTGGTTTGGTTATTCCTATAAGGATTGAAACATTGTTGTGATGCTAATGAAATGTAATGTGTAAATGATAATGGATAATTAATGGTTAAATAATTAATTAACATAAAGTGAAACTGATAAAAATGGATAATGTAATCTAATGTGGCTCTTTAAATGGTTGTGTGCATATAAGATACCTAGTATTATCAATGGCAGTCGAGAGTCTAAGAGACATTAGATGTAGTTGAGTCTAAGACTAGGTTATTCCCATAGTGTAGTTGTTAGATATATTATATTTTTAACTTTTTGTATTTATATATGCTACTCCACCCTATCGGTTATGAAAACTGATGCCTCATGGATTCTACACATTGGGGGTGATTTTTCCAACATCTTGGTGGGAGAATGGATGGCTGACTACCCCCATTTACCTTACACTATTCTCTTGGTACTTACTTGTGTTGGTATGTAGGATGGTTAGTTTTTACCATATATATGTGTAGATTGTTTTAATGGTTTGTGTTTATTTAACACACATATATTCTAGATATAGTATTCTATGTACTACTATAGGTGTAACGTGTGTAGGCTACAATGCCATGAGGATCCTTACTCGATGTATGGGTTGTAATGGCTTGAGGTATAATACTAGATGTATGATACATGCTATACGAGCTATGGTGGCTCCCAAGAACTACCCAGTTACTTTGTTTGTGTGGTTTTGGTGGTGAGTTGCACGATGTTCATGTTTTGGTGCTTCACCCAGGTGTCTGCAGGCAAGCCTTTTAGGAGATATATGCTTAGGAAAAGTAATGTTAGGGTAAAGCGACAATCCAGTGGGGATGTGGTAGTGGGGTAACCTTAATATTTTTTATTATATAATATACCCCTATATGAGATACTTCGTGAGAGTATCCATGGTGATGTTGGGAACTTATTATACCTTTTTAGGTGATGAGTTAGTCTCACTTTTTGTTCACTTTTCTTTAGCATGCTTTCTTTACTTTTGCATGAGAGGATGTATAGAGGATATTACTGAGTTTACTATTATACTCACCCAACGTACATATAAACTATTTTTCAGGTCACTTGGAGAAGGTTGGAGATTGGGTTGGTCACTACTAGCTTGGGATTGCAGGAGTTTTTCGGGCTTCGTGTCTACTATTGTGTTAATTTTTTTGGTACTTACAGTTATCTGTTTTAGTTTTAGTAGTTCTTAAATGAAATTACATATGTGTACTTGTGTTTTATTTTATATTGTAGTCTGATCTAGAGTTGGTTGGTTTCTATCTTGTCTATCTTTTTTGCATGTGTTATCTTTGAGTGTAATGCCTCCCATTTGTGTGTTTGTTATACCCTCAGTGCTAGTTGCCAACCTGGGGCCAACTAGAGGTGGGACTCAGGGGTCATTATCAATCTCCTCTCATTTTTTGCCTAAGATGGGTAAACATTGAGGGGGGGGTGGGTCGTGATAGAGTGGTTTCAAAGGCTCTGGTTGAGGGATAAGATGGTGTTTTTTGTTAGGTAGAGATGTGGTTGAATTGGTTAGTTGATAAATAGTGGCAGGTATATTTACAAATCCCTATAAAGACAGAAGACTAGCTGAAACATGGTTATTTAGGGCCCATTGTGATCTGATGAATGTACTTTTAAGTTTATGGTAGCCACTAAATGAGGTGATACTTGTTGTAGGGTAGATACATAGGAAATGATCTTGCATCATTCTTATTTGTGACTGTGTTTGAATGGGTAGACCTTGGGATAAGATACAATAAAATTAATAAAAGAAAAAAATAATTAATTAATGTTAAATATTATATATTCTAGGTTTATGAGCTATAAATATTTGTCCTTTTGTTGGTATTTCTCCAGGTAAACATCCTCATCATGTTCATGTAGAAGATGTTTAGTAGGCTGTGTCAGTTGATCGCTGCAGAGTAGAGGTTAACGACAAAGACACTTGGAGAAGTAAACTCTAAGAGTTTAATCTCTAGATTTTTCATAAGTATGAGTGATCTGTTTCAGATTTATTCATTAATGTTTGGTTGGAGAAGGATGAGATACCCTTCAGTTCGATCCTTTGTCAGAGGGATAACTAGGTGTCATTTTTTTAAAGATGCTATGTGGGGTAGCGATGAAATGGTGGTTCTTATTCCTCAGGGATTTCAAGGAGTCATTAGTCTCATGGGAGGAGTTCCAAAACTAGTTCGGAGTTCAGTTTCTTTCTTTGAATGTGAAGGTGGATAGTCATCAGGATTTGATTACCCTTTAATATGGGAACTCTATTATGTGAGAGTTTGGAATCCATTTTAGTAACCTTTTGTGATATTCTTTGATCTTGTTTCCAAATTAGGAGGCTAGGGAGAGGCATTTCGAGGAGGCTTTTCATCCATAGATCCAGTGCCAGGTCACCATGTTTATGTTGAAGATGTATCTCGAGGTGCTGGAGAGGGAAGAGTTCATTGAGAGGATGTTTTCTAGAACTGGATCATCACGAGAGGGGAGTCTTCTTGATTCCTCGAGAAGTAGATCTATGATTCGAGGTTCCTGGTTTTCAGGGAAGAAGTGTTTCTATTCAACCAGGGGTAGGTTCCATCCCTCAGTGTCTCATTTCTCTAGGGTGGCGGCTCTCATATAAATGAAAATGGATCATGATCTATTTTTTTCATGTGGTGGATGAGGTCATCAGTAGTGGGATTTACTGAGAATTATAAACTGTCAATGTGTTCAAGGTGTTTCGCTCCAGGTTTCTCTATTGATGTAGTTTTAACCGAGGCAGCAATAGCATGTTACACTTGTTTTGGATCAGAAAAGAGCAGAGGAGGTTGTCATAGGACATCCTTGAGATGCTCCTCATCTTTATAGAGAAGAGAGAAACCATGGTGGTGGTCAACAACATGGTGAGAGAGGTCATGGAAAAGGTTGTGGTCAGCTTAATTCTTTAGAATTGCCAGTACTGGGTGTGCCGTATGTCGTTTGAGGTACCCTTTGATTGTTTTCTACTTGGGTGTATGCCTTGATTGATTCATGATCCACACACTCATTCATAACACATACGTGAATTCCTTGGGACTTGAGTTAGAGAGGCTTCCAATTCCTTTAGCATTGAATACGTGAGTATAAGGTCGAGTTGACTTGTCTGAAGTATGTAGAGATCATCAGTTAGATATTGGGTAACACCACTCTTTGGGAGATATATTATGTTTAAAAATACAACCATATTATTTCATCCTAATTATGTATTGGTTGTATTCGGTTCAAGCTATCGTGGATTTCTTCCAGAGGTAGGTGGTGTTCTTTGATGATAATGGAGAGACAGTAGTATTTCTGGGCGAGCGAGACCCTCAGATGGGTTAGAGACATGTTCTATCCTTGTTATCCTTGAAGACTGAGCTAATGCTAAGTTTTTCAAAGGTTCAATAATTGGTTTTTCTTGTGGTTTTATAATAATTCAATGATGTATTTCTAGAATTGGTTGTGGCATTACCCCCTGGATGATAGATTGAGTTTGGGATTGAGATGCAGCCAAGCGTATCTCCTATCTCGATGTATCTATATAGGATGGTCCCTTCTGAGCTGTGGGGGATTCATATATATCTCAATGGTCTATTACAATTTGATTTTGTTTGGAAAAGCATGTCACTATGGGGTTCACTAGTTTTGTTCATAACGAATATTGATTGCATTTTGTGGTTTTGTATCGATTATCATTTCTTAAACCAGGTGACTGTGAAGAACTGCTACCCTCTTCTATGTATTAATGATTTATTAAATCGACTAAAGGTATAAATTTGGTTATCTAAGATCTATCCTCTCTTAGTATATCATCATATGCTTTTGAAGTATAATGATATCCTGAAGACTACTTTTCATTTTCATCATGGGCATTACGAGTTTGTTATGATGGCATTTAATGTGACTAATTCTTATGTTGTTTTCATGGGGTTGATAAACACTATGTTCCACGTGTTCCTAGATAAGTTCAGGGTGGTCTTCATCGATGATATACTTGTGCACTCCACATCTATTGAGGATCATGTAGAACATCTGCATGCCATTTTAGGAGTTCTTCGTCGACATCACTTGTTTGGGAGGTTGTCAAAGTGTGAGTTTTTGGCTTGAGAAGTCCATTTATTTGATCATGATGTATCCCAGTAGGGTTTATCTATGTATATATCAAATATAGAAGTATTTATATCTTGGTAATTCTCCAATATAGTGGTGGAGGTGTGAAATTTCCTTTGTCTTGCAGGCTATTATAGGAGGTTCTTAATCAATTTCTTTTAGGTTTCGTCTCCTGTGACAATTTTGACTAGAAAGAATCAAGATTTTATAGAGACTAATTTTTGTTAGGTAGATTTTTATTATTTGATGGAGAAGTTTTTTAGTGCTCCAATTCTTTTTCTTACAGCATAAAAGTTTAGTTTTAGGATTTTTGTTGTGCTTCTCTTCTCGGGTTAAGATGTGTTCTAATGCAGCATTGATCAGTAATTTTTTATGGGTCTAGGTAGTTAAGTCCCCATGAGTGTAACTATGCCACACATGATCTTGATTTTTCCGTAGCCGGTTTTTTCCTGATGTTGTAGAGACATTAACTAATTGGAGAGTGCTTTGTGGTTTTCATCGATTATAAAAGACAAATGTATGCTTTCTCCCAGCATGACTTGAACTTGTGACAACATTAGTGAATGGAGTTCATATAGGATTAAGACATAATAATATCATATACACCTATTAAGGTGAATTTTGTATCCGATGATCTGAGCAATAATTCTCATTGTGATACAGTGCGTGAATCAGGTGATTCCTGGAGAGTAATGGAAGAACATTCCGCATTACATATGGATATGGGTAATGTTTGGGGTAGAGGATGTCTTTTTAAAATTATGGTATAGTCATCTCAGTTTCATCATGTGGAGAAATCCTAGTTGTGGGATCTTTAGGTGGAGGTTTGGAGAGACTGAGTTGTTTGTGGGAAGTCCCTTCACGGTTTTTCTGAGGATGAACAACATCAGTTGTTGTTTTACGGAATGATTTTTGTTCCTTTGGTGATGCATGAGACAATTCTCAAACAGTTAAATAGTTCACCCTTAGAGGTACATCCTAGCATGAAAAATATGTACCAAGCAATGAGGATTATGTTTTGGTGGCCTGGGATGAAGAATATAGTTGAAGAGTTTGTGTCTTGATGTTTGGTCTTCTAGAAGGTGAAGGTCGGGCACCGTGTTCCTGGTGGTTTTCTCCAGCCATTAGATATTCCTCATTGGAAGTGGGAGGACATCTCAATGGGATTTGTTGCTAGTTTACATTGATCTCATGGAGTATATGATGTTATATGGGTGTTAGTGGATCATTTAATGAAATCATCCAACTTCATAACAATCAAGGATTCGAGCTCAGTGGAGGTTTTTTCAAGGTAGTGCCTAGGGGAGGAGGTGAGACTCCATGGGGTCCCTAGGATAATAATTTCCAATGATGATCCTAATTTTACCTCTATGGTGTAAAGAGGTCTCTAGCATTCTTTTGGTTCTATGTTATTCCTTAACACTACTTTTCATCCACATACAAATGGTTAGATAGAGCGGACTATCCAGACTCTTGAAGTCATGTTGTTCTCTTGGGTCCAGTATTTTGGAGGTTCGTGGATGAGGCACTTACACTTGGTATATTCTTCCTAAAATAATAGATTCATCTCCACCATCGGTATGGTGGTGTTTGTAGCCTTGTATGGATAATCTTTTCGTTCTCTTTTGTGCTGGACAAGGGTCAAGGAGTCAGTAATTATCGAACCAGAACTAGTACAGAATACAATAGAGATGGTTCAGGTGATTCATGAGTGGATGAAGGCAGATCAGGATCATCAGAAATCATATGAAGATCATAGGAGGAGACCTTTTTAGTTTGATGTTAGGGATAACGTGTTTCGGAAGGTGAATCCTTATTGTTGGAAGTGAGGGTTTGGTCGTGGGAATAATATTTCTCCCTGGTTTTTTGGGCCTTTTCGATGTGTTTGATCGTGTTGGATTTGTGGTGTATCAGGTAGAACTTACTCCACTGATGATCATGATACATGATGTTTTTCATGTGTTATATCTTTGTAGTTATCTTTATGACAACTCTCACGTCATCGATTGGTGTGATATCGATGTTGATGATGATGAAACTTTTAAGGAGAGATGTGTAGATATCCAGGACCGCAAGGAGAAGGTGTTGTGTGGGATAGCTATCCCCCTTATTCATGTCTTGTGGTGGAATAGTGGCATGGAGGAGAGTACTTGGGACAATGACTGAATAATACGTCTGTGGTACCATGATCTATTTTATGTTTATCTGTATTCTTGTAATGATGTTTGTTCGGTGGTTGTATACCATTCTTTTTTATGAGATGGATTTATCTTGTTGCTTCTTATGGATTTATCTATTTTTAGAGGCATCTCCCCCGGGAGAGTTTTTTTGGAGTTTGTTGTGGTTGATTCATAGATTTACTATTGTTCCTTTTTTGAATTGGTTGAGCTCTATTAGTGGCAATAGCCTTGAGAGGTATCTCGAAGGGTGGTTGCTCGAACCCTTTTTTTCATCTCTGGGATGGTTTTGGATTCTTGAGGATTAGAATGTTTTGATAGGTATCAGATGTAATGTCCTGGACCTCTTTAGTCTCTTCCATTGTGAAACATTGGTGTATAATGTGTTCTGGGAGGTCAATGTGACTTATTCCCAACACTTAACCAAATTTCTAGTTGTTTGAATAGTGATTCTAGTTTTTTGAACAATGTCATCGTAAGGTAATTTGTTGTTCGATCTTATCAGTAGGTCATATTAGTAGCTCGTCTGTCGGCATGTCTTATCAGTAGGTCGTCTGTCGGTAGACCATTTGTCGGTAGAACTGTTCGGTATTTCATCTGTCAGTAGGTATTGTAAGTAGGACTTCTATCGGTAGGTCCTTTCAGTAGGTCATCTATCAATATGTTCTATTGGTAGGTCCTATGTCGATAGGACCTATCAATAGGTCATCTTTCAGTAGGTCATGTCAATATGATATATGTCGGTAGGTCCTATTAGTGTGTCATCTGTCGATAGGTCCTATTGGTAGGTCATATATCATTAGGTCATATTGATATGTCATCTATTGGTTGGTCCTTTGTCAGTAGGTTCTACGGTGTTTCCAGAGCGGTCAGTGAATAGTTTATCCATTATCCTACAGTTTTTCCCATTTGACACTTTCTTCGACGTTAAATGCATTCAAAACCGTGTTTTAAGGTATTTGAATCCAATTCAAATCCCATAAATCATATATTTAAATCCATAAGGGAAATAATGTTTCTACTTGTTCAAACTTTCTGGGTTGTTAAGATACATATTTAATGAAAATTCAACCATTTCATGTTCTGTGAGTCTCGGATCTGATCCTTCTATGTCATGGGACTTCCCTTCACTTGTTTATTATCTTTCCTCTTGATATGAGGTGCCCAAAACCTTTTTCCCCATGTATTTGTGTGATATTTCTATCCGTGGATCATTTCTCCTTGGGATTTTTCCTACTGCATGTGCACCCCCTGTTTTGGTGAAACCAGGAAGTGTTGATCTTTATTTCGATATAAGGAATGCTATCCCTCCATTCTTTTGGTTTCCTCGATCTATTTCCTCTAATTATACATTCCATGGTACGACATGTGATCTATAGGTTTCGAATAGACCATTCTTGGGTTTTGGTTGATGTTGTTGTTCCATGAAATCCTCTTGTGGATGCAGTTGTTGCGAGATAGATGATTGTGATTCATTATGTTGGCCCATTCTCATGAAAAGAACGTTAGAAACCTTTTTAGGTAGTGGATTCATGGATTCTTTATTCTTTTATTTGTTTTTATAGAGTTATCATGTTTTATCCACTAGATCACATTGAAATTTACATAATAAATACATGAACTATATTAAGGAATTGGTATCTTTTTCATAGCAATTTTTTTCCTCCTAATATGATATATCATGTGATATCTATGCTTTGCTTGTTTAGCATGTCATTATCAATGGAAATTGGTAAATAACGTAAAGTTTGGGTTTATTGTAAATTAATTAGCCAAAGATAAAGAGGTATGTTTATTGAATCCAGTTGTTATTGTTGTTGTGATTTGATTACAATAAAATGGATATAAATATGCATGTTTAAATGAATCGGTAGATTCAATATGGAATAAAGAATTAGTTGTGTGATAAAGAAAATTTTTTGTAGGGTTTTGATAAACCCTCTTACTTTTAAAGTCCAAATACCTTATGATTTGGATCTATGAGTGCTCGTTGTGTGTGAAGGTTAAATGCCTTGTTTAGGGCCAAGAGCCCAATTTATATGTTGGTTTTTTCCTACTACTTATGTTGTGGTGTGAGCCTAGTATGACTGAGACTTAAGGGTTGTTATGCTCTGTGGGGGAAGGGAGGCCCAGTGGTGTTGGTATAAATTGATGCATAGAGTGGTGGGATGCATCGATTTATGCCTGTGGGTGTCAGGGAGGACACTGGTGATGATGGAACATGTTGAAGTTGGGCTTAAACCTTGATATGAAAGTTGATTTTTTAAATCTTGTGTTTGTTTATCTACATTAATTTCCCCACTACTTGAGGATGATGGTCTTTCTTACCATCTTTCCAAAAGAGGCAAAGACGTGTCGGGTATTCCATGTGATTTTCGTGTTTAGCTTCTTGATGATGTATGGGTGTATGATCTAACTATACGTGAAAAAGACTCGATGGGTAGTTCACCAACTCACCGTGTTGAGCCCCTTGCGTTTGAAAGCATATAATTATTTTATATAATGCCTATGATTTAGGGAAAAGTGGTAATTTTGTTACTAAATGATTGAATTAATTATGCCAATCCATGGGGATGGATCTTGCTAGGATGCAATGCTAGGGTTATAATTTAAAGGACTATGGACTTGGTTTCATTATGACTAGAGGGCATGTATCTTTTTATAATGCTAATGAAATGTAATGTGGAAATGATAATGGTTAATTAATGGTAAAATAATTAATTAACATAAAGTGAAACTGATAAAAAGGGATAAATTAATCTACTCTAGATATTTAAATGGCTGTGTGCTTTTAGGATACCTAGTCTTAGCATTGGCAGTTGGGAGTCTGAGAGACGTTAGTTGTAGTTGAGTATAAGACAAGGTTATGCCCATAGTGTGGTTGTGAGAAATATTATATTCTATAATTTTTATATTTCTATATGCTCATCCACCTTGTCGTTTAGGGAAACTGACATCTAAGGGATTCTGATCCCTAGGGGTTGTTTTCCATAACATCCCTATGGGAGGATAGATTACTGACTACCCCCTTTGGCCCCTCCCTATTCTCTTGGTAGTTACTTGTGGCGGTATGCATGATGGTTAGTTTTCCCCATATATGTGTGTAGAGTTTTGTAATGGCTTGTGGTTATTTCACACACATCTATTTTGGATATTGTTTCTTATAGACCACTATAGGTGTAACGTGTATAGGCTCTGGTGTCTTGAAGAACCTTACTCGGTGTATGAAATGTAATGTCTTGAAGTATAATACCCAATGTATGATACATTCTATGCGAGGTGTGGTGGCTCCTAGAAACTACCTAGTTACTTTAGTTGTGTGGTTGTGGTGGCGAGTTACACATGATGTATGTTTTGGTGCTTCTCCAAGGTGTTTGTGGGAAAACCTTTTTGGAGAGAGATGCTTAGTACATTTGAAATTGGGGAAAAGTGAAAAACCATTGGGTAAGTGGTATATAGGTACCCTTGATATTCTATATTATATTATATACTTTTTTATGTGATACTTGGTGATAGTGGCCATGGTGAGGCTGGGAATATAGTATACATGTTTAGGTGATTAGTTAGTTTCACTTATGTTTCACTATTCATTAGCATGCTTTCTTTAACTTTTCATGAGAGACTATCGGGAGGATGCTACTGAGTATAGTTTTATAATCACCCTATCTATATATAAACTATTTTCAGGTCACTTGGAGTAGGTTGAAGATCGAGCTGGTTACTACTAGCTTGGGGTTACAGGAGTTGTTCGGACTTCGTGGTCATTGTCATTTTACTTTATTTTGGTACTTATAGTGTTCCCTTTCTATTGTAGTAGTTCTTTCACGACATTAAATATGTGTACTTGCATTTTCTTTTATATTGTATTATAATCAAGAGTTAGTTGGTGTATGTCTTATATCTCTCTTTCACATGTCTTCTCTTTAGAGGTTAATGCCTCCCATTTGTGTGTTTACTATACCATTAGTTCTAGTCACCAACCTGGGGCCTACTAGAGGCATGACTCGGGGGTCATTATCTCCCTTCTCATATTACCAGCCCAAGAGTGGTACACATTGTGGGGAGGGGTTCGTGAAAAGTTTGGAGACTATAATCTTCATATCATTTCATGATGATGATAAATATGAACATAAATATATAAATAAAATAAATAATCCGATTAATACATGAATAAACTGAAATATAGAATACATTATAAAATAAATAGACTACTCATAGATTAAAGGTATGGGTAAATCTAGTAAAATAAAAACCGTAGTTTACATCCTGTTCGAAATCCATCTAGAAATTTTAGCATCATCCCACTCCAACTACTCAACCATACAACATAGATCCCTTTCCCAAACTAGATCCCTAAACATGTAATCTATAAGTACACTAAAATTTCTGAGTGTAGTGTGAGTACAAGACTCAGTTGGATACGACCAACGATACTTAATATATTTTCATAGAATTTACAAGATTATTCCATGAATGTAAATGGGGTAAAAAATTAATAACAATATTTCACACAAGTACCAAGAACATACTAGGTATTTTGGAACCGACTCTACCTGATTCGACACTATGCTGAGAGAAACATACCTACTTTGGAATATTGTTGGATGGAAAATTGGTAACCATCCCATAAAATTATCTTTGATTGGATCTCCCAAAGCATGTGTCACATTTGACCAGTAGGGATAGTCTACGTACGTGCCGAACCAAGTCTGCCATATCTGTCTCAAGTGGATAGCCCAAAAATGTGTTAAATATCACATACCGACCCATGTTTATCACATCCCTCATATATGGATTCCCCGATAATTTAACACATCCTTACAACTATAATAGTTCAAATACATGCTGACCCACATCTAGAACATGGATCTCGGAGGATAGTCTCATGCATATGTCAAATCTCAAAATGCCATCCAAATCGGCCAAACTTGCACACTCAACCATAGTATAAAAAAATATAGCATATACGATACATAATTCAAATGATAGATCAAACAACATGTCTAGTAAAACAATATCATAATGATAGTCATCACAATCTACATACAAACAATAAAAGCACAGGTCAAAGGATATATACGCACATACATACCATATGTATTCAAGCATCAAAAATAGGTCTCAAGGGCTATAAATTCACCCCAAACAATCATATAAATAACCCTTATATGACATACACAAAGGTTATGGACTTTCAAAAAATAGGCGTCACACTGGGCTATACTCACACACCAAAAATCATGACAATAACCTATTAGAATCATGAAAAAATTCTAAGAGTTCCAACCTTATGTGATATAACGATTGATGGTGATGGTTGACATATGAGTTTAACTACACCACCAATACCTCATTTCTTTCAAAAAAAATTTAAAATTTTTTTTATCTAGAATAACTCAATGACACTGACGACACATCAATATGATCAATATCACAAGATTTTTTAAGATATAAGTGTGGGAAAAATAAAAATAATATTAAATAATAATAAAAAAAATAAGAGAGAAGGGGGAAAGAGAGAGGGAGGGTTTTTATAAGTGTGTTAAATCTCAAAAGAGAAGTAAATATCTCATTTCCCACTTTTATTATTATTTTTTCAATCATTAAATATTTATTTTATTCCTTTGATTTTTTTTCATTCGTGTCAATATTCTCTTTTTCTTCATGTGTTTCACCTCATTGTCCCCACATACATTTGTTATACAATAACATTATAATTTTTATCCCCCTCTTAATTCATTCTAATACTCATTATATATGTATATACCCATATATATACACGCTCACGCGTGCACACACACACATATCTTTACACCTGCACAGACACACGTATATATACATATATATATATATATATATATATATATATTTCACCCATATATACACACAATATATATATACACATTTTTATATACATATATACCCCCACACATGTATTTATATTTACATATATATTTAACCTATATATACATGTTATATATATATAATTATTTTTAACAATTTAATAATAATTATAATAAATATTATTATTATTATTATTAAATTTTTTAAATATTTTACACCATTAGAATTTTGAAAATAACATCCATTAAAACATGATAATAATTAATAAATTAATATTAACCACATATTTTAATTTAATTGGAACAATTAATAATATCACATGAATCACCTGGCCCCTTAATATTTCCATCATAACATAATTATTAATTAAGTATATTTTCATTCTTATCTTCAAATATAATAATAATATTTTTATTAAAATTATGAATATGATTATTTCTAGCGGCCCAACCATATAGTTTTATACCAATTAGTATTATCCTTACATGTAATGTAAGTAAACGTCTGACACGCACTAAACTTATGTCACTTTTAGGGTAAACCCACATTTCAGACATAATGGTAATCTCAAAATTCTCATATATGGACCCATTTGGGTGATATTCCTTTTTTTTAAAAAAAATATATAATAGAAATATTAAATAAATTATCTTTATGTTCGATTTAAACAAACATAAATCATGAACAAGTGTTATGTCGTGTCTAGGTAAAACTCAATATCCGGGACCTAACGGCAGTTTCAGATATCTCATACATCACACGGTTTGTGAATTATTAAATTATTTGTTGAAAATTTTCTTGTGTGTAATATAATGATTGTACTATTTTGATATTATCAAAATTGAGGCACTTTAGGTTGTATAATCCCATACTAACTCAGTGTCTAAATCTGAAAATATTCTATAGAATTTTCCAAAGTGTTGACCTGGATTTTAGCTATTTCAAAAATCTATAATAATAAAAAAGTATTAAAAATTATATTTTCACACAAATAATTCTCATAATTTGTTAAAAAAATTGGTTTTATTATCATTTAAAATTATCGATGATACAACACGCTAAAACCCAAAAATATTTAATAATAGAATGTTAATAATTAAATAATTATTATTATTATTATTATTTATTTTGATATCATCCAATGATCAAACATGTGTTGATAAAAATCAATGAAGATCTTATCCTATGTCACTAATGATCTATAAAAATAATTTTTTAGAGTCGCACCACCCTATCTAACAGTTATATGTGAAACATTTTGGAAAAAAACATTAAATAACCAAATAATTAGTATATAAATAAATTAATGATAATTGATGAAAATTGTTGAAAATTAACTAATATAAACTAGTAAACATACCTTTTCATGCATGGATCAACATCATTATGTGGAAATCGCTTAGGAATAGGTTTGAAAATCATCAATATCTTCGACAAGGAACTGGAAGAAACCAGAGAGTAGGATAATGAGGCATCTAGATGATCAATAGGAAGCATAGTAACTTCGAAGATATGACACAACTCATCAAAATCACCACCAATAGTTTGAGGCACGAAAATAATGACGTCATAAAATAATTGAAAATAGACATTATATAATAATTATTTTTATAACTAGAATTTAATTTCATCATTATTCATCTTTATCCTCATATTTTTATTAGACAACGTCAGTATCTTCATATTCTTCATTTGTATAATCAATCTCCATAGGATCTTTAGATTTATGAACTATTTCTATTTCAAATTAATTTTCTACATTATCAACAAAATCATTACTATCAGCATGTAACAATGTGTCTTCATCATCAATGTTTGAGTCTCTTTATGTAAAATATGTATTTGGAGTTTCCCCCTTAAAATTTTAAATTTGGTGTGATTTATAAAAATATCATTTACATTACGGAAATTGATTTTCATTAGATTTAATTTTTATAATTCTCCCCTAGTCAATTAAATCTCTTAATGAAGTACAATCATTTGCATAATATATTTGAGGATCTTATTATGTTAGAACAAATTTTTCATTTACTATAAGAATGTTTGTATAGTTAATTTTTATGATTCCATGATATGGAGGAACACAAAATCCTCTATCTATATTAAACCAATAGAATTTAAACATTGTTACATAATTATATCCTAGATAATGCTACTCCATTATTTCATCAAGAATTCCATAAAAGTCAACATTACATTCTAATAAATAGATCCTTTAAAAAAAACACAAATATTTATTGTTTTTTAATTCACTATATGCAAGTGTATGACATCGATAACCATTCACCATATATGTATTATAAGATTTAACTAATTTGGAAACTGGGTTACTCAATATAAATTATCTAATATCAATTTTATTTTCATGTTTAAATACCTAGAAATTTGAAAATTGAATAAAAATATAACAAAAAATAAATTGATTTTATATATTAAACTATAAGAAATTAAATTTACCAATCTTTGAAACTACTATAGAAAATTTTGAATTTTTTTGTCCTTGAAGAGTAGTGACTGTAATTTGTGGAAACTGTGTCTTAATATGATCATCACATAATCAAAAATTGAAATAATATTAATTTAATTTTAAAAAAGATAAATAATTGTTGAAAGTAGCACTCATTAAAAAAATTATATTTATTTATAATTTAGTAGAATATATTTATGATCTTTGTGAGGTTTATCATCTAAAAACAAACATTAATGAACTCCATTAAATCCATGTTCATACTGAATAAAAACTGATAATTTATGGTTCATTGAATCATCAATATTTCCATCATTATGACACATTCATTATGTTTTTAAGTATATTCAGTTTGAAAATAATGAGAGAAGAAAAATAAAATTTCCTCTTGAAAATAGGCTTCTATAATTAATCATTAAACAGATTAATTTTTATGTAACATTTTCATTAATTTATACATGAATATATCATATCTATACAACCATAAGAACTATATTATTCCTCTATAATTTTCATCATGTGAAAAATCTAATATTAAAAATTCTATTGAATTAAAGAAATTTGGTAGTGTTATTTCTCCATTTAAATAAAATTAAAACAACAACTTCTTACAACCAACTCAATTTATCATATTTTTCTATCACTATACAAATATCAGAGAAACAATATCATATTTCTATCAACAAGTCACAAATACAAAAATTCATCAAACCTATAAGCCCAATCGATATTACTCTTTCCATTATAACATGAAAGTCATGACTATTTAATCTAGTAATATGATCATTTATGATACATCGATCCAAATTGGTAATATAAAAATCTGGTAACCTCAAATAATTAATACACTAATAGAATAAAAAATAATTCATTATAAAATGTATAATCTTCTTTTTGGATTTATTAGCTTCTATGATCTTCCATTTTGAAAGGAATCATGTTCTGGATGCCTACAAATTTGAGCAAGATTTAATTATTCTTTTACATTTTCATTAGTCATAATAGATGTATCTAAAACTATATAAAATATGTTATTAAAATAGTTATTCATGATATTAATAACATCTAACATGTGAGAGAGTAATGAATAAGACTAATTTAGAATATCCTAAAAAATAATCCATTTTTTCCAATTGGGATCTATCTTAAAGAAAATTACTTTTTGTTTGTTTTATTCAGTCCAAAGGTAATGGGAGGTAATTAATAAACAATATATTTAAAATAAATAATTAAGAACACTAATGGAGTTCCATTTTATCATGTTTAACTTTTAAAAAATTATTTTGTTTCTTTAATAATGAATGGTTTGTTGGAAGAAATATGTGATAAGAGTTAAAAAAATAAGGTTTTCTTCTTTTGATGACTATAAATTATTTTTTCACTCATACATTATAGAAATGATTTTGTTCCAAGTGTAATCCATCTAGATAAAATTCCATACACTGGGAAGTCACTGATTTTCCATTTTAATACATATTTTATTATGAAATTATGTTTTGAAACAACATTATATGTATTGACACAATTACTCCACAATAAATTTATGTCATCAATTAAAGAAATTTAAAAAAATATTCTTTTTTGTATTTACTAGAATTTGTAATTGTAAAAAGTTATATG
Organism: Viscum album; assembly: GCA_963277665.1. Lineage (NCBI taxonomy): Eukaryota > Viridiplantae > Streptophyta > Magnoliopsida > Santalales > Viscaceae > Viscum > Viscum album. The sequence continues at coordinate 710,915,163 of OY728163.1, read as the reverse complement.
GTTCATTCATCAACATCCATGGATTAAGTAGCACAAAGTTACAAATATGGGATAATAAACATATTTACTACCATAAAAAAATGGGTAGAAACAATCAGTAGAAAGACCATAATGCATTTTATAGGCTTCTAAAGTAAAATAATAATTGACATCATCAAAATGTTTTCATGAATCACCATGAAATGGATAATTTAATATTTTAGTCATGGAAATAATATATTTGTTTCTTTTCATCATTGAATTTATGTTATGAGACAAAAATAAACACTACAATCCAACTGTAATTGGGAAATACCTCACCAATTTAACAGGAACCAATATGGAGTTCCTTTGATGTTCTTATTTGTACATCGATTTCCCACAAGTAGGTAAATTAACTAATGACACATTTTCACCATAATATAGGATGAAATCAATTGAACAATCTTGGATCTTTTGAAAACCAATAACCAAATTTTAGATCAACACATTGATTTCATAGAAAAATTTATGCAAATCATTTTCCTATGGTAACATAGAATTAACCAAAGATAACATCTAATCAAAAAACTATTTGAAATTCCATTATTGGATTGAATAGCCATAAATATAGGAACCAATTCAAATTTTCTTATCTTGAAACCATGATATATGTCATCCTCAACAGACCTTATCAACTCAAAAAAATGGGATGGTTCTAACAAGGGATATGAATCCTCACTATGAGTTTCTTCTAGATGAAAAAAAAGATCAACAAATTCATATATTATGGACTGAAACCATGATGTATCTAGACCACAATATTTGTATCTTCATATTTTTTTTAGAATTTTGATACCAAAAACATAATCTTTCTAAAAACCAAAATGCAACAAATGAACTCTAACACTATTAAATGTTTCAAATCTCCTTAGATTACATTTCTTAAATGGAACCTTAATTATACCTTCTATAGTAAATAATTTCTATAATAATAAAAAATTTAAAAAAGTTTAACCACTATAAACTTGTAGAGAATTTATACAAGAATCATTTGGATTTATGAAATGGTTTATCCAATCAAAATCTTGCAATAAAAACTGTTTCTTACTTTCTTATTCCATGATTATCTAAAAATGGAAAATATTAAAATATATTATGGTTTATCTGATGGATGGAATGAATTTTCCATGAAAAAATTAAAGAATCAAAAAATAAAAAATTGATTTTAATTATTAAAAATTAATAATATTTATCAGTAATTATAAATAAATATCCATAAAATAATAATTACTTGTAAATATTAACAAATATTGATAAATACTGGTAATTAAGAATTACTATTAATTATTGAAAACTATTTTTAATTATTACTAATTATCACTATTTATTGGTAATTAATAGTAATTATTAATAACTATAAGTAATTATTTCCAATTATCAAAAATTATTACTAATAATAACTAATAATTTCCAATTATAACTATTTTTTATCAATAATTACTCATTACTTATATTTATTACTAATTATAGCTCATTATTACTAATTATTGTTTATTGTTACTAATGTTTTATAATTATTGTGAATTATTACCAATTATTGCCAATTATTTTCAATTATTACAATTTATACCTAATTATTACTAATTATAACATATCATTCCAAATTATATCTAATTATTCCTTGTTATTCGAAATTAATAGTAATTATTTGTAATTATTTTTTATTATAGTCAATTATTCCCAATTATTATGAATTATTGCTAATTATTGAAAATTATTGCTAGTTATTTCTATTTATTATTATTTATTGCTAATTATTGATAATTATTGAAAAATATTTTTAAGTATTGCGAATTATTTCTAATTATTGATAATTATTAGTAAATATTTCTAGTTATTACTAATTATTAATTATTAATGACATTTATTAATAATTATTTCTAATTGATAGTAATTACTACTAATTATTTTTAATTATTTTTAATTAATACTAATTATTTCTAATTATTACGAATCATTTCTAATTATTACAAATTATTAACAATTATGACTTATTTTTGTTGTTAATTGTTGTAAATGATTTCTAATTATTGCTAATTATTAACAAATATTTAATTTTTACTAATATTATCTAATTATCATTAATTATTACTAATTTTCATTTATTTATTTTAAATATCTTTAATTACTACTAATTATCAATAATTATTACTAATTATCATTAATTGATACTAATGATAGTTATTTATTACTAATTATCATTATTTATTACAATTTATCATTATTTATTGTTAATTACTTAAAATTCTATTAATTACTTATTAATTAATGTTAGTTACTTACTAATTATAGTAAATTACTACAATTTATTTTTAATCATTAGTCATTATTACTCATTATCATTAATTAGCTGTAATTCTTACTATTTATCAACAATTTTTACTAATTATCAACAATTTTTACAACTTTTACAAATTATCAGTATTTTTTTCTAGTCTTTACTAATTTATAGTAATTTTTACAAATTATGGAAATTTATTACAATTATCAATTTCTTTTTTTAATTAATAACAATTATTGTGAATTTTTTCTAATTGCTGTGAATTATTCCTAATTATGGTAAATTATTTATTTTTTATACTAATTTTTACTAATTATTGTTAATTATTATTAATTATTGTTGATTATTGTTGATTATTTTTAATTATAAATAATTATTAGTAGTAATTATTTATTATTACTTAATATTATTAATTACTTATTAATTACTGCTAATTACTTACTAATTATTGTTAATTAAAAATAATTATTGTTAATTGTCCTTGTTTTTTACTAATTATTGGTGATTATTAAAAAACATCCTCAATTATCTATCATTTTACTAATTATCAATAATTATTACAAATTTTTACAAATTATAAGGGGTTTTTCTACATTTTACTAATATTTTCTATTTCTTATATGTACAGATAATTATTACTAATTATCCTAAAAAGTTGCTAATTATCAATGTTTTGGCTACTATTCTATAATATTTTCCAATTTATTTGAATTATTAGAGAATTTACCAATTCTTTACGAAATATTGGTAATTATGACTAATTATTGTCAACAATTAATAATTTTTTAGATATTACACATTATTAATAATTATTTACTGATTATAATAATCGTAATTAATTATTTATAAATTTTCTATAATTAATATCCATTGTAACAACATACTGCTCATTATAAATATTTATTGCTATATAGTGCTTATAATTTCTAATATAAAATAAAATAAATCAATCAAAATAAAAGAGATTAATGTAAATACCTCCAAATGATGCTTTATCAGACTTTCAAAAGTTATTTGATGCTGAAAGCATCAGATACATTGAAAAATAAAAATTTATATAGAGATAGACCATAGAGAGACCAAGGAATGTAGTAGAATAGTTGTGCTGGAAAAATTCTAAAGGGGCCCAATATATAGGTTAGATTAGTTGCGATAAAAGTATTTGTGAAAGAACTCCATCAAAAATATTACTATTTATGATCGTTTTCATCACAAATAGTTCCCACCATAATTAAGTATGATGGAGATATAAAAATATTTGGGTCCAGTTCCATCATAAATATTTCTGACTATAAATAAGTATAGCGGTGATATAAAAAAATTTCGATAGAAACCATCACATATGATACACTATTGACATGATTTTGTAATGGTTTGCGTCACAAATAGTTTGGTGACAATAAGTATGTAAGACAGAAACCATTGCAGATGCTACTAGAGTGAAATATTTCTTTCACTGAAACCACTTCCATCGCAGATAAATATAGATATGCTGATATATAAAATGGTATTTTTATGGGAATGTGTATCTTATCAAAAATAGTCATTCCTTTTGTCTGATGAGAATTCACGCAAAAGTATTTGATATGGAAATTTATTCCCATCATAAATAAAAAAATAAATAGTTGTTGGAGATGGGAAATCAATCATCTCGCAAATTAGTCGATCATTTGGACTATTTGTGATGGCTTCCCTTCCCATCACAATTAATCTGTCCAAATAACCTTTTTTCTCATAGTGTTTTATGATTTAAATATCCTAGGAATGATTTTTCATGATTATTTCATTTATCTGTATGACTATTTTTGTCCACACTATACTTTTTTGGTTTTATTCAATGGCTTGAACATTAAGGAATCATGTGAACATTGAATGTGATGGTGAATGCAACAAACGTCCTCATTTGCAACCAAAATTGTCTGTGCCTTGTGATGAAATAGTTTTTTTATTTGCAATCAACTCTCTCTATAAATGAGCTATAACGAAAACCATGTTGAACTTCAAAATTCACCAAGGAGGGAGAAATATGCCATTAAATATTTTATGAAATAACATCCACCCTCCATCTATAGTTCTACTAAACTTCAGGTGTCTAAGTAATGGATCAATGTGATTGAAATAATATTTTCTATACTTTAATGCTCGAACCATGAATTTTTTTTCTAAATATTTTTCATTTTAAAGGTGAAGTAGATTAATGGTGGAATATTATTATAATACTAGTCAAGAGTAATAAATTGAATCCATGGAATGGGTTGAATTTAAGAGAATATTTTTTAGTAATTAATCCCCTCATATTCTGCAAGAAAAAATGGAGATGGAATTCATTGAGAAAAATATGGAGGATGATGAATCCATTGGTAACGTATGAGGAAAATTTTAGAAGATAGGTAATGTATGATTCTGTTTTAATTATCATCCCTGAATGAAAAATTGATTTATTCTTTAGTGTTTTGTAACCATGTATTCAAAGGGCACTATCCATAAAGGACATTGGATGCTAAAAATAAGTCATTCATTGTGAACTCGAATAGAAATTGAAGCAGGAAACCCATATGGTTCTACTGATAGGAAAAGCATGATGTTATTTCATAAATGCTTTAGTGGTATGTAACATGGTTGGAAGAAAATTTATGAACTATCTAACTTCCAGAAATGTGGGAAGGATAACTCAGGTGAATTCATGAAAGAAAGACCAAGATGTTTAATGTGTGGAATGCCTGGCTATTATGGAAAATATTTTAATGTAGTGTTAAGAGGACAATCAATGAAATGAATGAAGAGAGAGATCAACATAATAAACCACTCACACATCAATGATATTGATGTAAGTATTTTGGTCATTATAAGAATTAATTCTCTAATCCAAGGGCTAATTATGATAGTAAACCATGATAACCGTTTAATTCAAAATAAAAATAGGAAATTAATTCAATGAAAATAGCTGAAAAGTCATGATAATTTGGGAGCACTTATCCTCTACTCCATATAAAAGGATTTCATGATTATTATTTTTATTATTAAACCCTATTGTTCATACATTAGTGATATTTGATGTGATTATAGACATTTATTATCTCTCTCTACATAGTTTCCATATAAATTTATAGAATAAGGAAATTATATTTGATATTTTGAATCCACCAATGATCATTTATTAGTGTAAGGATGAACCCAAAGATACAACGGTAATATTTTGGTTAAGATAGTATCAAAATAATATAATAAAGGATCAAATATTTTTTAAAAGAATATATTATTTTAATATGTTTTTTTGAAATGATTACTATATTTCAAAGAATATATGAACAATATATATTAACAATCTGAATTCGCTTATACATTTTGGAAAATTTTATTTAAGAATTAATCATGTTTTATTTGATAATAGACTAGGTTTTGATGTGTTTTTGCATAGAATAAGAACTCAATAATCAGAGGAGAAGATGTGGTAAAATTATTAAAATCAAAATTTCAATTTTTGAATCTGATGTAAATGATGTGTACTCCTCCAGAAGACCACCTTCTCACCTAATTACAAGGTGTGAATCCAATTTACAATACTTGAATAAAATACACGACATGAATCTAATTTAAATGTTGTGAAAGATTCTATGTATGAACCTAATTAATACACATTATTTGATCATAATACATTATGTGAAATGTCTAATTTATGAATCCCTCTGAAGATAGAGGCTGTGTCCATGATATCTAAGATACTTGGAGATAATTGTGAATTTTATGTACATCAAGTGGATTCTAGTTACATAAAATGAATGTCTCGAATTAGAATCAACATAAAAGAGTTACATTATGTAAAACATATAAACATCATGTAACACTCAGATATTTAAATATGAGGACACCCAGATGCAGACAGACGGAGTGAGATGCCATCGAAAATTTCCTCATCTCTTATTCTTTTCTTTTGCGTTTTCTTAACAACTTATTTCTATTTATTTCATTTACAATTTTAATCATTTCATTTTTTCCGCTTTTGAATTCAACACTCATTTATCATTTTTATTTGTTTCAACTTTAAGATTTCAATACCAATTTCCATTAAAAGTTAAATATCATTTCATTTTTAATTTTCACTTCATTCAAGTTAGTTTATATTCTATTTTACTTAAATTATATTGTGTATTTATTTGATTTATGTTGTTTATTTATTATGTCAATTATGTTTCCTTTTCCCCCACATTCAACTAATACCGTCATGTGAGGAAAATTTCTTATGGATGGGGGTTGAGAGTAAGGTTGGATTTGAACTTAATGAAAATCTAAATCTAAACATGGTAACCATATGTCAAGTAATTATGTTAAAAACAATTTTTTCTTATTCTTTTTCACTACCCTAATCATTAGAGATTCAATTTAAGGATCCTGGCATAGTTGGATTTGAGAAATATAGGACCCATATATTGTTAAACTTTCTTCCTAGAAGATAATATTACTACACCTAGGTTTTGACTATATTTGGACCAAAGGATAGTTATAGCTCGAGTAGATCAAATTTGTTCTACCAAGATCAATTGGTGACCATTGCACTGCTTTGCAGACTAATACATAAGACTATCCCAAGCTAGATTGGGGATTACTCTATTTCCTAAACCATTAAATTTTCTCTAATCCATTCTTATTAATCTGATTTAATCGCAAATTATTTAGTTTTAGTAAAACCCAAACCTAAGATAGATTGTGAGGACTCCTACCACATGGATCATACCACTAGGTTTCCTACCTACTAACTATCCTCTTGGGTTCGAACCTTTGCTTCCAATGTGCTATGCCTTAGTTAATGAGTGTAGTTTGGGAAATATAAATTCTTTCCTGATCAATGCCCATGAATAATCAATAGTGTTGTGTAAGACAGTCAAATTTAGGCTTCGTCGTCAGGGATAATTTTTCCTTATCATAGTGACCTTCGGTATGAACCTAGGATTACCTCACCCTCCTTTTATTTTCCCTATTTTATTTTTAAAATTTTATTTTGTATGGTATATAACATGCATCGTCTCCCTTCTTCATCCTTGTGCATGTGTTAAGGACCTATGACTTTTTCAAGGAGCCTTGAAGCTCATGAAATACATTCTTTCAATCATGAGATCGAGAGATCAATCACTACACATTGAAACTTAACTATGGATGAATTAAACTACATTGAGCTTCCTAACCCCCAAAATGATCAATTTGTGGAACCTAAACAATAGGGAGAGAGATCGACACTATAGGCACACACTCTTAATGACAACAACTTTCCGTCTATTTGTGGTGTTGTAGTGAACATTGTGAACCCTCTTATTCAGGAATGTCATTTAGTTATCAATCCTAGAATCATCCACATGATCCATAACATGGGTAAGTTTAGTGGACTGTAGCATAATAATCCCCAAGAGTACATTTCAAATTTTTTAGAAGTATGAGACACCTTTCGTAACCAATGTGTTTTGTATTATGCCATTAGAAATCAAATATTAGTCCTTTAATTGCATTATATATCGAAGGATTGGATTAAAATCCTAGATCCTAATTCTATCATGACTTGTGAAAATTTATCAAAGTAGTTCCTAGATAAATACTTCGCATCAATCCAAATATGGAAACTTCATAATGATATTTAGTGTTTTAAATAATTAGATAGAGAATCGGCTAGGGAAGACTGGGATCACTTTAAGGATATGACCTGTACTCTCCCACGTCGTAGAATCTATGTGTGGATATAATTTCAAACATTCTATTAGGGAATCCATCAGGACACACACACTGTTATAGATGTCGTTGTGAATGGCGATCTAATCCTCCAGATGCCTGATGTCAGCCAACCACAATTTGATAAGATATTACACAATTCTAGTATATGGAAGAGTGATTGAGGACTACCCCAATGTAGAATACACAAGTGTAATAGAATATCTACCTTTATTTCTAGGTTGAAGCTCTCATGAATAATCTTGAGTTTTTCCAACTACCTACTACAACACCTCCCTCTCCTTCCCCTATTATAGAGAACCAATCCTGTGAAATTTGTGGAGGCATGAACCGATATAAGGACTGAGGGGCCAGTATAGAAGATCCAATAATACAAGATTTTAAAGATTTAAATTTCAATAAACAAAATCAATAGGTTCAATATCCCAAAAAATAATAGAAACAATATTATCAATGGTCATCTTAGTAGTCGCAACAACCAAACCATTATTACTTTTAATAGAGGAGTGGTATCGCACTACCATAGAATCAAGGACCACTTAGGTATCCACCAAATAATATCATTACTTATCCATAATAACAATTTAAATAATAACCTTTTACCCCAACAGCTCAATAGTTTCAACCTACTCAACAACAAAAATATCAACAAGATCCACCAAGAAAGAAATGGTAATCCACACCTCCTCAATCCAATGTTGAGAACATTCTTAACACCTTCGTGTAAATATCATATTAGAGGATGGATACCCAAGATACTAAAATGAAAAAACAAATGGTTTCCCTACACAACCTTGAGTACAAAGTGGGAAAAATCTCAGAGACCCTATTATAAAAATTATATAGTACGTTTCTTGGTAATAAACAGAGAAATCCAAGATAGTATTCTAATATAGTATTTATTAGTAGTTGAAAATGATAAAATTTTAGAAACCATTCATAGGGGGAGATAATAATAAAAAAGAACCTGAAAAATGAATAAAACATCATTAATATTGATGATAATAGCACACTTAAAGTTCTTCATGAGAAAAATCTGGAAGAAAATCCAACTAAAAAGAACCAGTTTAAGAAAATCCTAAAAAGGAAGATGTTTACACAGACCTACCACCATATAATCCCCCTATACCCTTTTCAGAATGAATGATACCAAGAAATATAGAGGGATAATACAAAAAGTTCATAGATATGTTTTATAAATTATACATAAACAACCCCCTTGAAGAAGTTACCACTCAAAATATTTCATATGAAAATTTAAAATATGATATAATAAGATAATGTAAGGTGTCAAAGACAACACATTAAATTAATAATTATTCATATTTTTTCAATGGATGATCCCAACCAAGATGCAAGACCCTAAAAATATCCATATTCATTGCACTATAGAGATATGTTATATTAAAAGAGCCTTGTTGGATCTTAGTGAAAGTATCAGTATCGTACCTATGGATCTCTTAAAAAATCTAGGTCTCAAATAATTGAAACCAATGTGATTTTCACTCCAACTGGTTGTCCACTTAATGAAGTACCCTCTAGGACTTCTCAAAGTCATTTTAGTGATGGTTGGTAATTCAATAATTCCCACTTATTATCTTGTCCTGTATATAGAAGAAGAATGATATGTTTCCATAATTATTGGATGACTATTTCTCACTATTGGGAAGAAGTTTATTGATGTAGAATAAGGAATGATGATATTCAGATTTGGTGTAGAACAAGATATTTTTTTCTTAGTGAATGCTGCTAAGAAAAGTGGAGAGTCATTGGATTGTAAAGAAATATTTTTTACTAATGAGAAGGATAATAATATGTCCATTGGGGATCAAATAATTACCTTACCTCTTGAATAAAATGAATATAGTGATCACAAGGATGTGAATTTCATTGCACCTATAACGAGGGATATCTTCCCACCATTAGTACCCTCTTTTATCAAGAACCATTACATGAGGGTGTGTCCTTACTCATAAAGTCAACTAAATGGAATAATTTCTAGCTCTCAATAATAAATGAAGCACTGACTGGGAGGAACCCTATGATAGGTTATATTAGTTTTTAGGAAGGTTCAATAATGCTGGAAATGGTTTAGAGGTGTCCTCTCAAAAAAATTAAATTTTAAAATTTCAAATTCAAGAAAAATTAAATTAAAAACATGTTCAAACAATACATGATGTGAAATTTTAAGACTTGAAAAAAATAAAAAACCTGAGACTTACACATTTTGTATTAAATAATGACATGATATAATAGGGTGGATTTAAAAGACATGAACCCTGGGTTCATAGTAAATCCCCCCAACCCTTAACCTCCCCTCTCCCATGCGACCCTTCTCATTATCATTGCTCATCATCCCCTTCACTGTCGATCACCCCTCCATCCTCTTTCCTTCTATGCTCCCACTAAGTCATCAAATACCTTACCATACCAAAAAATATCACCTAACTCATCCATTATTGTGAGAACAAGACTGTAAAACATGCATCACAGGGCAACGATAATCCCCCACCCAAGCGACCGACCCTTACACTACCACCACCACCCATAGATCTGACCCCCTAACCTTCCACTTTGGGATCTGTCACTCACTCGATATTTGATGATTCCTAGTCCTCATCCATCCCAACATAATGTGTTTCCCCATGCTTTGACCTACACTCGTTCTTTTATTTATCTTCCCCCAAACATCTTATTTACTTGGTCCATCTCCCAGTCAATACAATGAGGTCCAACAAGATATTGGACCTTAGTGTTCTCAAGAATATCCATGTGAATGAGGAAATCCTCAATAATATAGAATGTATTAACCTCTCTAGTATTATGGAGGTAAGTAAGAGATATAATATGATCTATTCCTAGAGTTATTTTCTATAATAAAGCTTGACATGGAACACATAACCTTTCAATTAGTGGCAGGTTGTGGCAGTTCATCCTAGGTGATTTCAGTGTCAGAATCCATATATAAACGAAGTATTTTGTAACTTCCTTAGCTTTTAAAAATATTAAACTATATCTGTTCAAGTGGGATGAATCCAAGAGATGGGAATTAGTCACCTAGGAACCCCAGAGATCTGTGACCCTCATACAGCGAAGAGAATCCAAATGTAGAGTGTTGCCTTACCAATTCTCCACAAGCTTCTCGCTCATGCCATGATAGCTAGAGGCTATTCTCGTAGGAGCATCAGTCATATTGATTTCATCATCCTAGTATCATCCATGGGTGGATCCACTATCATGTTTTCTTTAAAAATTGTACTTTACTACCAAACCAAACTATGGTAGGCCTGATGTACCTTGATGGGAGGGAGTTTCATTACCCACCTTGTATGTCGTCTCAACATCTTCAACGTAGCTCAACCTCTTAACTCTATTATGAATATAGAGTATATTTACCTCCTTATACTCCATAGAACGGGGATCGTAAAGAATATCCGTGGGAGTTTCCAATGGACCCCTAAGTACTTGGAAGGCCCTACTGAGGCTCCAGCTCAGCCTACTACAGCCCCTGCCTCTACTCATGAGGCAGCTGCCCATATAAACCCATCCTTAGTCCCTATTTCCACCTCTGCCCCAGCTTTCTTCAATATTCCAACTATACTATACCCTACCACCATTTCACCTATAGCACCTGTACCATCCAATATGTTCTCGATTCTCCAATGTCTTCTGGAGAACTAGAGATATATTTTCCACAACATAGACTACAGGAAAATGGCGTTTGATGGAGGTTTTTTTGCAGTGTTCTTAAAAACCACCGCTAAATAGTTTTCAGGCCGGCATTTTGCAGTGGTATCTTCGCGGAGGTTTAAAAACTGTCGCAAAATGTGTTAAATTTTTTTTAGAGGATTAGCGGAAGTTTTTTAAAAAACCGGCGGGAAATATCAGTGGTTTGGGTAAAACCGCCGCAAAATGAAAATAAAAAAAATAAAAAAAACATGAGAAACCCCAAAATCACTAAAATGACCATAACTTTTGATCCGGGCGTCCGTTGGAGCGCCACGACCAATAAAATCTAAGCTCATGAAGAGATATAGAGGCATGTATAATCAAAAAAGTGAGACGTTCTAAGGTGCGTAAGATATGAGAGTTATAAGAAAGTTGAAAAAAGTTCTCCAACTTCAAATGGCCATAACATTCGCTTCAGGTGTCCGTTTGGGCACTACCACATATCAAATCGAATCCAGTGAAGAGAGATACGCACCAGTTCAACACAAGAAAACTTCTGTCATGTTTTTCGACACCAAAACCCCTCTGAAGTCCTCAGAAACCCCATTTCTGTCACCAGTTTCTCATCGAACATGCCTTCAAACGGACCTAACCTTCGATCCGCATGTCAGTTCAGATTCCTTCGCCTTACAGATCGTAGATCATTTCATGAGATTCAGTTTGACTAGTCGTGGCACCCACATGGACTCTTGGATCATAAGTTATGGCCTTTTAGTGGGTATCGGGTTTGATATGTTTTTTGATGCCTCGTTTCTTGCACCCGTTCCCCGTAAGATTTTTTTTTAAATGGTCGTAACTTCCGATCTGTCGGTCCATTTGGTCAATTTCACCTATCATTTTGATGATCGTTTCAGGATCTTTGATTTGACTAGTTGTGGATCAGGAACGGACTCTCGGATCATAAGTTATCTCCGTTAATGTGAGACCAATGTTTTTGTCACTTTATGACCATTTTGACGGGTTTTAACGGTTGCTCCATTTATTACTGTTTATTTGGGTTTCCAGGACTTGTTATCTTATCAATGGTTTTTTGTGGTTTATTATGATGATTTTGTTGAATTCTCCAGGGGTTTTCCAGAGTTTTCATGAGGTTTCATGTGTTCTCATGCTTTCTAATGCTTCCTTCTTCATGCTTCTTCATCCGTTTTCATGCGTTTTCGTGATTTTCCATCCCTTATCATGCTTTTTGATACTTTTTCATGTGTTTCAATTATTATTTAATATTTAATGTTTATTATTTATAATATACTTTAATTTATTTATTATATATTATTTGTTACTGGTTATTTATTATTTATTATTTATATTTATTTATTATTTATTATTTATTATTATTATTATTAAAATATTATTATTAATAATAATAATTTTTACTTGTTATTTATTATTTATTATTTATATTTATTTCTTATTTGTTATTTATTATTTATTATTTATTATATATATTATTTATTATCTATTATATATATTATTTATTATTTATTATATATTTTTTATTATTAATAATAATAATATTTTATATATTATATATTATATATTATATATTATGTATTATTATTTATTTATTATTATTTATTGTTTATTATTTATTATTTATTATTTATTGTTTATTATTTATTATTTATTGTTTAGTATTTAT